>CM066031.1:410376214-411689302 GCA_033557465.1 Ichthyophis bannanicus
AGTCCACAAGGGCTATCTGCTAAAACTTCCAACAGCTGCCTCCTCCATACTTTCCAGGGGAGCCTCCAAGGCCTCCCCTGCACACAGATCTTCTCCTTCAGGAGCTCCAAGGTCTGTTGGTGGACAGGGCAGTGAGAGCCTGTGCCTCCCCACCTACAAGGTCAAGGGTTCTGCTCCAGGTATTTCCTTTATACCCAAAAGAACCGGTGCCTCCGGCCTATTCTAGACCTCAGAAATCTCAACAAATTCCTAGAAAAGGAGAAGTTCAAGATGCTTACTCTTGGAACACTTCTGCCCTACCTCCAGCAGGGAGATTGGCTATGCTCCTTAGATCTAAAGGATGCGTACACTCCCATCCTCAGTCAATCCAGACCACAGAAAGTACCTCAGGTTCATTGTGGGAGGAAACCATTATCAGTACAGAATACTGCCTTTTGGTCTCACCTCCGCTCCCAGGGTCTTTACCAAATGCCTGGCAGTGGTGGCGGCCTACCTGAAAAATCAGGGAATCTTTGTCTTTCCCCTATCTGGATGACTGGCCCATCAGGGGTCAGACGTGCCAGGAGGCCAACAAGCCACCCTCAGAACTATTGCTCTTCTTCAAAACCTGGGCTTTGTAATAAACTTCTGCAAAGTCCACTTTTGCTCCCCTCCCAGAACTTGGAGTTCATAGGGGCAAGGTTAGACTCTGCTGGCAAAGGCGTTTCTTGCCAGAAGACAGGGCCCAAAGTCTGATAAACTTAGCAAACCAGTTTCTCAGCAAGTCACTGGTCTCCGCCAGACTCTGCCTGAGGCTTCTTGGCCACATGGCTTTCGACAGTACATGTGACCCCCAATGCCAGGGCTCCATATGAGGCCTGCACAGTGGTGCCTTCGGACTCAATGGTCACTAGGCCACAGGCAGCCTCAGAGACAGGATAAGGGTGTCCAGACAATTTCAGAACTCCCTCCGCTGGTGGCTGCACCCACCCAATCTACTGCAAGGCGTGCCTTTTCAAATTCCTGGATTCACAGTGGTGTTGACCACAGATTGCCTCTCTGCAGGGCTGGGGGGCACATTGTCTGGGCAACTGCACCCAGGGCCTGTGGTCTCCCTGGGCGGCCACACAGCAAATCAATCTACTGGAACTCAGGGTTCTTCGGTTAGCCCTCAAGACTTTCTCTCCAACCTTGGCTGATCAGTCTGTCCTATTTCAAACAGAAAACCAGGTAGCCATGTTTTATGTGAACAAGCAGGGTGGAACTGGGGTCCAGGCTCCTTTTGTCAGGAAGCCCAGGACCTTTGCTTGTTTGCTCTCAGACACAGCATGCTCCTCAAGGCTGTGTATCTCCATGGCCAGGAAAAAACTACCTGGCCGACAGATTGAGCAGGATTCTGCAGCCCCACGAGTGGCAGCTCCTCCCACTTCCTGTTTGGCTGCAGCATTGAGAGGCTCAGTTGAGCAGAGCTCCTGCTAGGGAGAGGTTCCTGTTTCTTTGCTCGTGCCTGGATGTCGGGACCTGGGCCGCCTCCGGAGGGGGAGGCCCAGGCCCAGAGGCCTGCCAAGCCGGGTGGGCCTCCTATTTTGGAAGTGGCTGGCGGAACCCGTAACCTGGAACAGCTGGAACCCCGGGAGGGGGCTTCCCCCAGTAGGACTGCACTTGGCCAGGACCGAGGGACCCACAGTATGGAGGTATGGGCCCGCCACCCCAGGGAGGAGGCTCCTGTCTTCTCCCCAGGCATGGTGTGGAGGCTGGGTGGCAGCAGGGAGAGGCCCTGGGGAGACCCTGGAGGACCGTGGAATGTAGTACTGAGGGAGGTGGGTTCCCCCCTCCACCTCGGGTCCTGGAGGAGGCCTCTACCTCCTCCATTGAGGATGAGGGGAGGGGTTGGTCCTGCCTTCTTACCAGCAGCCCGCTAGGGCCCCTGAGGCAATTGTAGCAGCGGTGCGACGGCTTCGGGGTCTCCAGGAGGAGGCGGCCCAGCTGCTAGCCCAGCTCTCCCACCTGGAGAGCCTGCAGGCCACCATTTCCGGGGAGGAATGGGTGGCCTATGTCACCTATTGGAAAGGGGTGAAGCGGGCCTTGAAGGGCAAAAACCGAGAAATAATATACCTCAAGCAGCAGGGTTGTGGGTCCCTCACAGAAATATATCAGGCCTATGATAGATGGGCAGTACAGGGAGCAGTTCAGGGGGGGCCCCCGGGGGTAGGTTGGATGGCTGGGACTCCCCATTCTCATAGTCTGCCCTTTTTCCTATTATGCCCCGGCAAGGGGAGAAGAGGATAGATGGTCCAAGGACCCTTACCTGAATACGTCTCATCGGACTGGAAGGAGAGTTGCCCACTTTGTGAGCCCTGGTCCGGTCGCTGTCCCACCTCCAAGGGCTGGTATAGTGGCTCCCTGTCCAGAAAGCTCTGTTTGCAGCACTGTCAGGGAGGGGCCTGGTGATATCCTTCCCCCCCCAAAAATCGCGGATTTCTGAGACCCATTTTCCAGCGTCATACACAAATCCAGAGGCAGAAGATTTCTGGCAGCATGATCACCGAGGGATGCAGGTAGAGAGAGACACTGGTCTAGAGCAGGGAGCCCCGATGCGGGATGTCGTTCAGGGGTGTTTTCCCAATACTTCGGACTACAAAGATGGCCGCCGTGAAGATCATGAGGTCACTTCCGGGAAAACCCGGAAGTGTGTCACTGCTACTTCTCCTTCTCCTCTCCTGTCACTGAAGCACCGGCACGGTTCCAGGAATGCAGACCGGATCCCCATCGGAAGGCCTGTTGTCGGAGGGGAATCGGTGCTGCCTAGTAGGGGTTTGTCTGCTGTTCCCTCCTGTCGGGGATTGGATTCAGCAACAGCAGCTTCGGGGATGCCTTCTACGATCCCGCGGAGCAGCATTTCATCTGCTTTGGCTGAGCCCTCTCTCAATGTGGCCAGGAGCCTGAAGACTGGCTGCCCCCCGTCCTTTGAGCCTGCTGAGTCTGTGGAAATCCGGAGGGTGGCTGATTTGTCTATTCCCTGTCTGGATCTGCAGCGTCAAGGGACTGTACAATCTACCATGGTTTTGGGTGGGGGGGAGGTTGAAAGTTCGGCCCCCCCTAATGTGGATGTTTTTCCGGTGCTCAAACAGTTACGGGATGGCCGCCCGGCTTTCCCTGAGGCGGCTGTTTGGCGCCGGAAAGGCATGAGTAAAGGGATAGGGAAAGATAGGGGGCCACTATCTTTGAGTTCTGGATCAGCGGAGCGGGATGCACCGGTGTCTATCCTGTCTGGTGGCATGGCTGAGGTGGGCCTGGCTCGCAGGGGGGTGTCCGCCCTCCCTGCTGGAGCCTTGGCTACCGGCCGGACTTCTCTGGATCCCTGTGCCACGGCTGGCACCGACGACCAGGTAGGACCTGAGAGGGCAGAGGGGCAGGGGGGTGGCTGTTTAGGGGGTTTTGCTATGCAGGGATCTGCCCCGCTGTCCCGAGATGGTCCTGCCTTGTTGGCGGTGGCCATGCAGGGAGTGGAGGACGGTGGGTTGGTGGAGAGTATGGCGGAGGGAAAGGGGGAGCGGACGACAGGTTTCGTTGTGGGGCAGGAGGGGGAGGTTGCTCAGGATGGAAGGAAGGGGATGTTAGAAGGGGGAGTGAGGGAGAGGATGGTTCCCCTGGCTTCCGGGATTGAAGGGGAGCGGGGTTCGTCCCCGGTAGTGGTGGCCGAGACCCAGGAGCCTTCTGCTGGGTCGGAGAAGCAGGATGGAAGTTTGGGGGGGTTTTCCGGTTCCCTGGGTATTAACGAGAACCAGGTTTGTGCCGCTTTAAAATTGGCTTTGGAGACCCCGACGGGCCCTCCTGGGGCCTTTGCTGCATTTCAACATCAGGCGGTGGTGACGGGGGATGATCCAGGGGTTCTCGGTGGTACCCAGGGATCTGGAGGGGAGAGCATCCCGGACTCTGTATTTGCGGAGCTGACCCTACCCAGTCCTCAGGTTGCTCCAAGTGAGGAGATCACGGATCCTGTGGTCCGGCAACAGGTTCCCCCGCAGGTGGACGGAGGAGAACGTCCAGAAGGGCGGGGGATGAGGCTGGGGGGTCGGCTCCCCCCCTCCGTACCTTTGCGGAGGCTCTGTAGGGGGCGGGCACCACTCCGGGGACTTCGGGGGAGGGGGGGGGGAGGGGAGGTATGCAGGGGAATGGTCCCGGAGGAGGGGAAGGAGGAGGGGGGGGGGGAGGGGGAGGGTTTCAAAGGGGAGTAGGGGGTGAGGTCCGACGGCGCAACGTGGCGCAGATCCGATGGGCTGGGGAGGGGTCCCCTCCAGCCAGGGAACAGGTCTTGAGGATGGTCCTTGGGCTGGGGTTTCTCCCAGGAGATCTCTACGCCTTTATCCACATGAACAACACCATTGAATATGATGTTAGTTTCATGTTGCGACGGGGGCTGGAGATTTTCTGGGACCGATACCAGCAGCAGAGGGGGCAGGGAGGGTGGGCTGACTTTCGTGTTGTGCCTATCTCTCGCCAGGGGACGGTACCTGTGACCATCCTCTCCAGGAATGAGTCGCTCCCAGGGCAGGACATCCAGTTTTGGTTGTCGCGCCATGCGGTGCTTCTCGCACCCCTGGTTAAGGGCGCTGGGCCCCTAGGGGTGTGGGACGGGTCGTGGAAGGGCAGGATCCGTTTACGTGAGGTGGGAAACGTGGTGCAGCACGTGCCCTCGGCCGGTTTTCCTCGGTCGGGATCGCATCTTGTGCTATTACCCCGGGCAACCCCGCGAGTGTCACCGCTGTGGCTCATTCCGCCATTTGAGCATGAACTGTCCCGAGCAGGTCTGCACCCGTTGTGGTGGACGGGGTCATGCCTCGGCTGGGTGTTTGCTTATCCGGTGTAACCTTTGTGGGGAGTTGGGCCACCCCTTTGCCCGCTGCCCCTCCGCATCACACAATGGACCGGGGGGGGATGCCGTCGCCCCACCTCGGGCTCCTGTGCGGGAGGAGGTTGTGGAGGACCCTCTCCCTCAGGAGGAGCCAGGGGGCCCTGGGGTGGAGGAGTCCATTGAACCGAGGGAGCCACCAGGGGGAGGGGATTTGGGTAGGAGGGAGGAGAGGGTTGATGTGGTGGAGGTTGATGTGTCACGACAGGATAGTGGGTTGCGGGTGGTGCCACCTCAGGAATGGACCACGGTCCCTTCCAAGGGTGGCAAGTCCAAGAGGAAGAAGCGGGAGACCTCCCCATTGTTGGAAGTAGAGCCCGTGTTGGACGTCAACCGTTTCGTCTTCTTGGCTACTGATGCGGCTGAGGTGGATGAGGGCATGCCTGTGGAGGCAGGGCTTCCTGTGCGGCGCTCGGAGCGGTTGGCGGCGGGGGCGGCCCCTCTTCCTCAGCGGCGACCTTCAAAGGTGCAGAAGGCGCGCCGCAGTCAGGGTCCTCCAATCAAGGGGGATACTGGCGCCCGACGGGTGAGGGAGGATGGCCTTGTACCCCCGCGGTTGGGTTCGGGGCCTTCGCAGGAGCCCCCTGCTGACCCGGCCGCCCTGGCCTCCCCCGCGGGGGTGGGCACTGTCGTATTGTCTCAGTCTTTGTCCGGGGAGGGGGGGGCTGCACAGGTGGTGGACCCCACGGAGGAGGTCATTCCTCCGACCCCTGACCCGTTTGTACCTCCTCCTCCGGTAGGGGCTGGGCCTGCCCTCGCGACAGCTTTGCCTGGTGGTCCCGGGGGCGCCAGCACCTCCTGGGGTGACAGGGTCGAGCGGGAGGAGGAGGAGATCCTCGAGGTGGTCGATGTGGACCAGGAGGAGTTGTTTGAGCTCGCGGGCCTGTCCTGCAAGCGGGATTCTGGGGATCCCGGGGTTGGTGAGAAGAGGAGGAAAGGGTCACTGCACTCGAAATAGGCATGGCGTGCACTCCTGCGTTCTCGTGCGCCACCATCAACGTGGCCAGCATTTTCTCAGACCAGGCGCGGGCTATGGCCTATGATTTTCTTTCTACGAGTGGGCTGGATGTCATCTTCTTGCAGGAGACCAGGCTCACCTCGCTCGCTAGCCTTCATCGGGCGAAGCGGGAGTGGAGGTGGGGCCCTTCGTACTGGTCCCTTGCGGCACAGCCCTACGCAGGAGTGGCGGTTTTGTTCACGTCTAACCGATTTCAGGTGCAGTACGTGTGGGAACTGGAGCAGGGCCGGTGTCTGCTTTTAGATGGCTACTGCGGGCCCCATCGGTTTCGTTTCGTAGTGGTCTACGGCCCCCAGTCTAAGTTGGCGCGGAAGACCCTTTTCGGGGTTATCCGCCCCTACTTACACACCTCCCGTTTGGTGGTCCTTGCCGGGGATTTCAACACCACCACCTTTTTGCAGGACCGAGGGGGGGAGCGTTGCCCACCTAGTTACGAGGGCCTCTTTTTGGCCGAGATGACCCGGACGGCTGACCTGGTGGATGTTTTCCACCGGGCCTTTCCACGGTCGCCGGGTTTCACCTACTACCATGGGACCTGCAGGAGTCGTATCGATCGGATATATGTGAGTGCCCGGGTGGAGTGTTCCCCTCCGCAGTTGCAGGCGGTTGACTTTTCGGACCACCGTGTCCTCTCTGTGTCCTTCCTGGCCAACCACGAGGAGCTTAGCAGGGGTCCTGGCCTGTGGCGACTGAATGTGCAGTTGTTGGCAACATCAGAGGTGGTCCAGGAGTTCTTGGCCCTTTCTCGCAGACCAGGAGACCCTGCTAAGTGTTTTTCCTTCCCGTGGCGCCTGGTGGGATGAGGTGAAGACGCGTGCCCGACAACTCTTCCGTTCTCGGGGTACCTCCATGGCTCGATCCCGCTACCCTCACTTACACTGTCCTCCGGAGGTCGCTGGATCGTTTGGTATCCCGAGGGGCAGCGCGGGAGGAGGTTGAAGAGGTGCGCGTCCAGCTCCGTGGCCTGCTTTACGATCGCCATGCCTCCCTATGCTTCGAGGGGGCGGCCGGTGGGGGCGCCACTCCAGACCCTTTCCGGACTTGCAGGGAGAGGGTTCAGCGTCGGGAGGTCATGGCCCTGCGGGGCGAGGACGGTACCATTCATACCTCCCAGGAGGACCTTTTGCGGATGGTGGGGGAATACTTCTCGGACCTGTTTGGGGATCGCCCCGTGGACCTCACCCATATCCGAACGTACCTGGGCCTTCCCCCGGTGTATTCGGCTGTGGTCCAGGCACAGGTTGATGCACTCGCTGCACCGATTCAGCAGGTGGAGGTGGAGAGGGCGATTCGTGCCATGCCGTTGGGGAAGGTGCCTGGGCGCGATGGGCTCCCTGTGGAGTTCTATCGCACTTTCATTGCCCAGCTGGCCCCCTTCCTGACCTCCCTGTTTCAGGAGATCATGGACACGGGGTATCTCCCGCGGTCATTTCGCGAGTCTGTCCTGCTGCTGCTCTCCAAGGGGAAGGATGATAGCTCCTTGGACTTCTGGCGGCCGCTCTCTCTTCTGAACGCGGACCGGAAGATCATGGCCAAGTGTTTGGCCAACCGACTGGTGGAGGTATCGGGCGATTTGCTGTCCCCTTCCCAGTATTGTTCCGTTCGGGGGAGAGGGGTTCTGGACGCTGTCGCCACAGTCCGGGAGATGGTGGAAAGAGGCCGGTCGCTCCAACGGGACCACTGGTTGGTCTCCTTGGATCAGTCCAAGGCCTTTGATCGAGTCAGTCACCGGTACCTGTGGGTGGTGCTCCAGCACTTCGGCCTCCCCGCAGGTTTCCTCTTCGTCGTGCAGGCGCTGTACCGAGGGGGGGGTGAGCTTCCCGTTTATTAACGGGTGGCTCGGACGGCCGTTTGGTGTCGCCTCGGGGGTGCGGCAGGGGTGCCCTTTGAGCCCCCTGCTGTATGTTTTCTCCCTCGACCCCTTCCTCCGGAGATTGTCCTCAGGTGGGTTGCGGGGCCTGGAGGCGCCCGGTGTGCCCCCGGTGTCCGTCGTTGCCTACGCTGACGACATCTCAGTTTACGTGGACGGCACTGAAGGGGTAGAGGCCCTGCGGGAGGCCGTGGAGGAGTACTCGGAGGTAGCCCATTCTGTTGTAAACCACAGCAAGTGCCAGACGCTGTGGTTGGGCTCCTCGGAGGCCTCCCCGCCTTCCTGCGCCCCCTTTCCTCCTCCCGTGGGGGAGGTCCGCGTTTTGGGCCTCGTCTTCGGGTCGGAGGACTGTGCGGAGTCCAATTGGGACCGTTGTCTCGAGACTGCACGGTGTCGGGTGCTGCGGTGGAGGGGGTGGAGGTGTACGTACGAGGAGAAGATCAAACTCCTCGGGACGTTTCTGCTTCCTCTCTTTCTGCACGTGGCCACGGTCTTCGTCCTTCCGTTGTCCCGTCAGGCGTCTGTCTGTGCTGTCTTTTTCTGTTTTCTGTGGGGTAACCGCTTGAACCCCGTCCAGCGCAACATCGTTTGCCTGGATCGGGCAGAGGGCGGTTTGGGTATGTTGCACCCCCTTGTCTTCCTGTCAGTTTTGTCTATGGCGTTCCACTTGGGTAGGATGCGGGAAGGGGGTGGGGTCTGGTGGGTGGCCTCCTATCGGGAATGGTTCTCCCGCTTCTGGGAGCAGTGGGAGGGGGCGTCCTCGGTCCCACGTGTGCGCCGGAGAGGGGAACAGGCCCCATCGTACGTATTCGTGATGGTGGGGCTCATTCGGCGGTGGGGGGTGACCGACCCGCTCGCCCAGTCCTTGGGGCGGAAAGGCTTATACCGGATGGTTCTCACCTCTCACTATCAACCACGGTGGGCCCTGCGGGACTGTCCGGCGGATGTGATGCAGCGGGGCCTTCGGCTGTTGAACTCCCCTCGGCTACTGAAGAAGGTTCGGGATGTAGCCTGGTTGTCTTTCCACGGGCGTTTGTACGTGAGGGACAACCTCAAGTACAGGTCACAGGCCGAGCGGGTCTGTCCGAGGGCCGGGTGTGAGGGGCAAGCGGAGACCATGGACCATTTCCTCCGGCAGTGCCCCTTTAACGTGGAGGCCTGCCGGTTGGTGTCCGCTGCTCTTCACCTGCGCGACCTTTCCCTCCTCACGTATGCGGAGTGGGTGTACGGGGCCTGGTCCTTTCCTCTAAGGCAGGACTCCGGGACCCTCTACCTCGTCACGGCCGTGGTACGCTACCACCTGTGGCAAGCGCGCTGTCATGTCTCGACCCGGGGGTTGGTCCTGCCCCTCGACGAGGTGGTGCGGGACATTCTGGAGGAAGTGTCCAGCATGGCGCAACGTGAAAGGAGGGTGGTGGAGGCTCATCGTTGGGAGCGTCTGTGGCGTCACCTCACCCTTCGCCCCCCGTGAGGGGGAGGGGTTCCCTGGGGTTTTCGTCCCTGTAGGACTGTGAGGTTTTTGTTTTGTTTTGTTTTGTTTTGTTGTTCCCTGGGGGGAGGGGTGTGATAGGAGGGGTTAGTTTTTCCCTTCCCTGGGGTTTTCCTTCTCATTATGATTTTGGGATGTTTTCCTCCCGGGAGGGGGGGGGGGGGGTGAGCCGGGGCTCCATAAGGGGTTGTGACCGGTTGTCCGCTTTCCCTTTTCCCTTTCTCCTTAGAGGGTGGCCGACCCAATATGTTTGTTTTTCGTTTTTGTTTGTTCTTTTTGTGTCTTGGGCATCCCGCTCCGTTGGGCAACACAAGGGTTATATTTTCTCTTGTATTTTGCTTTTGCTGTATTTGATTCATTATGATTTGTCTTGGTGGGACTGTGTTGGGGATGGGCTAAAGGGGCCCTTCTGTTTTCATTTGATTTGGGGGGAAAGGATGGGGAGGTTTGGTTTGGAGGTGTTTGTTTGGATGGGATGGGTCTGAAGGGGGAGGGATAGGGATAGGGGGTTTATTTTCTGGATGGGTGGGGAGAGGGAGTCTGAGAGTCAGACAGACTGGACATTTGGACATTTGGATTGGTGGGGGTGTTGTGCGGGGCAGGGGTTCAGGGACTGCAAGATGCAATGTGTGGGCTCTGCTGGGGTGGTCTGGGAGGGGAGGAGGGGTCGGGCATGGACATTGGACTGAGGGGGGGAGGGGACATGGACATTGATAAGGACCTTTTGGGGTTGTTGTTGGGAGGAGGGCACGTGTGTTTATTACTGGGTTTGGTGGTGGGTTTGGGGAGGTGGGTCACGGGGGGTTGTGATATTGGTTTTGTGCTATGTCGGGGGGTGGGGGTTTTGGGGGGGTGTGGGACTTGGTTGGGGTGATTGTTTCTGCTTTTTGTATGTATTTTGTTGCTTGTTTAATAAACTCAAAATTTCCATCCTTTGGTGGTTCAGAAGATTTTCCTGAAATGGGGACTTCCATCCATAGATCTGTTTGCCAGTCCACTGAACAAACAGCTGCCAAAGTTCTGCTCCAGGCAACCGCATCCTCTGCGGATAGCAGCAGATGCTTTTCTGATACCCTGGTCACAGGGCCTCCTGTATGCGTTTCCTCCCATGCCCTTGGTGGCCCGAACCCTGTTCAAAATTCTTCAGGACAAGGCCTCGGTCCTGCTGGTGGCTCCCAGGTGGCCGAGACAGCCTTGGTTTCCACTTCTGCTTCAACTGGCAGTGGATCCCCCACTGCCTTTGGGGTTGCAACCCGACCTTCTCTCTCAGGATCAGGGTTCCCTTCTGCACCCCAATCTCAAAGCTCTCAATTTGATGGCCTGGAGGCTGCAAGGGTAGCTTTGGCTCCCTGGAGCCTTCCTCAGGAAGTTGAGGAGGTTGTCCTAGCCTCTAGGAAGCAGTCCACTAGGAAAACCTATGCCCTGTAATGGAAAAGGTTTTCTGTGTGGTGTCAGCTACGTACAGAAGATCCTTTCTCCTGTGCTGTACCAGTAGTGCTTCAGTACTTACTGCACTTATCAAATCAGGGACTTAAGTCCAATTCTGTTCGGGTCCACCTCTCAGCTCTAGCAGCTCACCACTCACTGGTGGAAGGACATTCTCTGTCGTTTCACCCCTTGGTGTCTCGATTTCTCAGAGGCTTGCTCTTGCTCAAGCCTCCAATCCGTCCTCCTGCTCCTGAGTGGGAGTTGAATGTGGTCTTGCAGCAACTGACTCGCCCATCTTTTGAGCCGATGGCTACTTGTCCTCTCCACTTCCTGTCCTGGAAGACACTCTTCTTGGTAGCCCTAACCTCGGCCAGGAGAGTGAGTGAGCTTCAGACCTTGGTCTGTGACAGGCCTTACACCCGCTTCTATAGGAACAGGGTAGTCCTTAGGACTCATCCAAAGTTCCTCCCAAAGGTGGTCTCCTCCTTCCACCTTAACCAAGAAGTGGTTCTTCCAACCTTCTTCCCTAGGCCTCATGCAAGCCAGGCTGAAGCAGTTCTGCATACCCTGGACTGTAGGAGGGCCTTATCCTTCTACCTTGACCGTATGCAGGGGCATAGAAGGGCTACTCAGCTCTTCATATCTTTTGACCCTAATAATTTGGGGTTAGCTGTGTCCAAGCGTACCTTGTCCATATGGGTGGCTGACTGTATGACCTGGGCTTACAGGGCAGCTGACCTTCCTTTGCAGGGTCGGGTCACGGCCCATCGTTTCAGGGCAATGGCTGCCTCAGTGGCTCACCTCCGCTCTGTACCATTGGAGAACATCTGCAGGGCTGCAACTTGGTCCTCAAGCCAGACTTTTGTGGCCCATTACTGTCTAGAGAGAGAGTCCCGTAGGGACAGTGCTTTTGGCCAGGCAGTACTCCGGAATCTCTTTGAGGTTTAGGCAACTCCTGCCCTCCAGCCCTCCGTTGGGCTACCGGTGGAGGTTCTTTCAGTGAAAAGCCTTTCTTTGATGCTGGGACTAGAGGGAGTTCTCTTGTTCAGCCTGGGGTCCTGGTAGCCCAGAGCTAGGGAGTCACCCATATGTGAGGACTGACTTCCTGCTTGGTCCTGGAGAAAGAGTAGTTATTCACCTGTAACAGGTGTTCTCCAGGAGCAGCAGGAATCAGTCCTCACAACCCTCCCTCCTCCCCTGGGAGTTGCAGTTGTACATAGTTTATTTTTACATTTTTTGTGTGCTGTTTTAGCTATGTCATTTGATTGAGCAAGATGGCACCTTTAGGCGGGAAAGGAACCGCGCATGCGTGCCTGCATTCCCAAAGGCTTTCATGGAAAGCTGGGGAAATGCTCTGCAAGGGCTCCATCGACGTCGATGTCACCCATATGTGAGGACTGATTCCTGCTGCTCCTGGAGAACACCTGTTACAGGTGAGTAACTACTCTTTCTCTATACTTGGAAGGATGGATGACACTGATTCTTTTACATTTTTATTTCTTGAATAGGCCACAACCATATCTTTGTCATGAACACAATCTTGGCTTTCTAAGATATGTGAATTTCTCATTGGAATCTTTTCAGTCCCTTGGAAATAGGAAATAATAGGTAGCAATATGAGGCAATGTTAGTAATATACACATTAAAACAGCATAGTAAAACATTCAAATAAGAGAAATTAGATACAATGTCAGCTGGGAATTTCTCAGACCCTTGGGTTAAAGGGAACTCTTTAGGTTTAAACTGATAAAATATGTGCCTATCTTAAAGTTCTATGTTTTATCAAGTCAGTTAGGGCACTGTGTAGCAAGCCAGCTTTCAATTGGTGTTTCTTTCCTACTCATCAACTCCGACTCCCACTCATCTTGGGCATTAGCTTAGATCTATAGGCTGTTAAACCTATTAAAGGGAAAGAGGTGGTCAAATTCACTTTCATGTTTAACTGGTTATCCTCATCAGGAAAAGATTAATTAAGGCCCTGAAATTCATCTTGAGGTGAACAAAGTCCCTTAAACTTATTAGATATAGTTGTATTGGTAGACGTAACAACTTAAATAGCTAAACAAATCCTTAAAATTAAAATGCAGGCAGCAATCCAGAAGTGAGATGGTGACTATCTGTTTTTTTGCATTGAGTGTCACATGTATGATTTTCTCCCAGTTGGTGAGAGGTCTTATGTGTGCACTAGGTGCAAGGAGCTCTTTGTTCTCAGGGAATGAGTCCAATCTCTGGGGGCTATAGTAACAGACTTGGAGAAGCTAAGGCAGACAGAGAGGTATATAGATGAGACCTACAGGGACATAATAGCAAAGTTCTACCACCAGTCTGGTAGCCTCTCTGTTGTCATGGAGGAGAGAGGTCACATGAAAGGAGACCATCACCTTGGTGTGGCAGGATCTGTCCTCCAGGTGATGTAAAACCCTCTCACACCAAGGAGGTTTCTCCAGGGCCATGTGCCCATGAAGGAAGGGTTAGGACAGTGAAGTAAAGTTGATGATTCAATCATTAGGCGTGTAGGTAGCTGGGTGGCTAGTGAACATGAGGATCACCTAGTCACTTGGCAGCCTGGTGTGAAGGTAGCAGACCTCAGATGTCACCTAGACAAGGTTTTTAGATAGTGCTAGGGAGGAGCCTGCTGTCATGATACATGTTGGTACCAATGACATAGGAAAGTGTGGGAAGGAGGTTCTGAAAGTAAAATTTAGGCTTTTATGTAGAAAGTTGAAGTCCAGAACTTCAAGGGTAGCATTCTCAGAAGTGCTTCCCATTCCATGCGCAAGCAGAGCTCAAGAGTCTCAATCTGTGGATATGACAATGGTGCAAGGAAGAGGGTTTTGGATTTGTTAGCAACTGGGCAACATTCTGGGGAAAGGAGGGGCTGCACCTTAATCGGGGTGGAATCTGGCTGCTGGGATTAACCTTTAAAAAGAAGATAGAGCAACTTTTAAACTAGATAATAGAGGAAAGCTATTAGTTGCCCAAGAGCGGATGGTTCAGAATGATGTATTCTTGAAGGATACTAGCAAACGAGGGAAGTTAGGGCATCCCAATAAGGAGGTTCCAATAAACATAAAAGTAGCCCAGATGCCTTTAAACACAGAGCAGACAGAGCTGAAAGATTCCAAATTACCACCATCAACTGATAACCAGATTAATATGTTTATGTTTATTAAACTTGATAAAAACCGCCTTTCACTGGAACCAAAGCGGTGTACAATTAAAATTCAATAAAAGAAGGCCGGGGCCAAGGAAAAGGAAAAGGAATTTACAATGTTTGACAGGACAGCTGAAAGATCAAGAAGACAGGACAACACAAAGATAGGGGAAAGGCCAGGAAAAGAAACAAAAGGAGGGAGAAGAGGTAATCAGACAAAAGGAGAGGGAACGTCGAAGGCTAAGGAGAACAGGTGGGTTTTTAGCTGTTGTTTGAAATTAATGAACTGCGGTTCGAGGCGGAGGGAGGGGGGAAGAGCGTTCCAGAGGGTGGGAGCGGCAAAAAAGAAGGCAGAGGAGCGGGTAGACTGCAGGTGAGCGCGAGAGGGTGGTGGGAGGGTGAGGCGGTTGAGATGGAAAGAGTGTGGAGTGTGTATGGGAGAGTGGAAAAAGAGGAGATCCGTTAAGTATTGGGGAGTGTTGGTATGGAAGGCTTTATGGGTCAGAATCCAATCTCCGAAATGCTTGTATGCATATAGTAACATAGTAAATGACGGCAGATAAAGACCAGTATGATCCATCTAGTCTGCCCAGCAATATGGCAGGAGTAGGTGCACACCTTCCCATGTCTTTTAGGGAGTATGTGCACCCCTACCCATGTCTTTGCCTAGTGGTGCTAGAAGTCTAAAAAAATAAGATGGGAGAGTTAGAATATATAGCACTAAATGGCATCTCAGCAGGGCCAGTGCTAATGTCTTTGGTGCCCCCTCTTTAAATTGTATCCTACCTTTTGTGCATCTCTGGCCCCAGCTTCTTTTCCTGCAGCATGCTGCTTCTCTTCGGCCTACGGGCCAGGTTGCTCCCGCAGGTCCACAGCATGACTGCTGGCCACGATTGCTGCCATATTTATTCTACTGCAGCAACCTGGCCTGTGGGCGCAGAACTGCAGGCCGTGATCCCTTCGGCCCACAGGACAGGCTGTTCCTGCAGACACAACAAATGCTAGCAGTGACTGTGGCTTCCTTCACTTCTGCAGCCTGCGGGAACAGCCTGTCCCGCAGGCCAAAAACGGAATTGCTGGATGTGATCCCTTCAGTCCGTGAGACAGGCTGCTTCCGCACTCGCAACATCGTTACTGGCTTTACTACTTCAGTCTGTGGGAGCAACCTTTCCCATGAACCAGTAACAAACTGCTGACCATGATTTTGGTGCCCTTGGAGAATAGCGCCCGCCTGCCTCACTTATCCAGCTTACCAAGTAGCACCGGCCCTGCATCTCGGTATAAATTATATTACAGTGATAGAGTGAAACTTCTCTACCAATTTGATCTACCCTATGTTAGAGAAGGTATTGAGTCAAACAGGATAAATGTTTCCCAGGAAGCAAAATACACTGTAAAATCTCTATGGATAGAAATTCCATGTAAATAGGGGAAGGCAGTGGCTATGGGGGTGTACTACAGACTGCCTAGCCAGAATTAACAGATGGATGATGAAATGCTAAAAGAAATCAGGGAAGCTAACAAAAGTTACACCCCAGTAATAATGGGTGATTTCAATTACCCTGGTATCAATTGGGTCAATGTTACAACAGGACATTCTAGAGAGATAAAGTTTCTAAATGAAATAAATGACTGCTTCTTGGAGCAACTGGTTCATAAACCAACAAGAGGAGAATCGGTTTTAGACCTAGTCTTTAGTGGAACACAGGAACTGGTGCAAGAGAAAATGGTGTTGGGGCCACTTGGGAATAGTGATCATAGTATGAGCATATTTGATTCAATAAATGGAGGGAAGACAGCAAGGAAATCCACAGCACTAGCTTTTAACTTTCAAAAGGGAGACTGTAATAAAATGAGGAAAATAGTTACGAAAAAAATAAAAGGAGCAGCTGCAAAGTTTAAGCTTTACATCAAGCATGGGTATTGTTTAAAAATAATATCTTGGAAACACAGACCAACTATATTTCATGCTTTAAGAAAGGCGGAAGGAAGACCAAACAACTGCCAGCATGGTTTAATGGTTTAAAGGTGAGATCAGAGATGCTGTTGTAGTGTAAAAAAAGAAAAAAGAAAAAAAAGAAGCATATTTTAGGAAATGGAAAAAAGGAGCCAAATGATGAAGACAGGAAACAATATAAGCACTGGCAAGTTAGATGCAAGGTATTGATAAAGCAGGTAAAGAGACAGTTTGAAAAGAAGCTTGCATTGGAAACAAAAACAAATAATAAAAACTTTTTCAAGTACATACTTAGTAAGAAACCTGTAAGAGAGTCAGTTGGACCATTGCATGATAGGGGGTAAAAGGGGTGCTAAGGGAGTACTAGACCATAGTGGAGATTCTGAATGAATTCTCTGCATAAGTCTTTACTGAAGAAGGTGTAGGGAAGTTATCCATGCCTGAAATGGTATTTAAAGGTGATGTATCAGAAGAATTGAAACAAATTTCGATAAACCAGGAAGATGTATTACAATTATTTGATAAACTAAAGATTAGCACATCACCTGGACCTGATGGTATACATCCCAGGGAGCTGAAAGAACTAATATATGAAATTGCAGATCTGCCATTAGTAATTTGTGAACCATTACTAAAATCATCTGTAGTACCTGAAGATTGGAGAATGGCCAATGTAACTCCAATTTTTAAAAAGGGTTCCAAGGATTATCCAGGAAACTACAGACCGGTAAGCCTGATGTCAGTACCAAGTAAAATAGTAGAAACCATTATAAAAAATAAAATTACTGAATAAGTAGATAGCTTTCTGCCATTAAACCATGTCTGTCATGGATTTAACTAAGGAAAGTCTTGTCTTACTAATCTGTTACATTTTTTGAATGTGTGAATAAACAGGGAGGTAAAGGTGAGATAGTTGTTATAGTGTGTTTCAATTTTCAGAAAGCCTTTGACAAGGTCCTTCATGAGAGACTCTTGGTGGAATTAAAAAGTCATGGGGTAGGAGGAAGTGTACTGTTGTGGATCAGGAACTGGTTAAAAGATAGAAAACAGAGAGTAGGGCTAAATGGACAAATTTCTCAATGGAGAAAGGCGAATAGTGGAGTACCTCAAGGATTTATGATGGGCCCTCTTCTTGTTAACATATTTATAAATGACTTAGAAATGGGAATAATGAGTGAGCTGATCAAAATTGCAGATGACACAAAATTATTCAACTTTGTGAAAACACAAGAAGATTGTGAAAAATTGCAAGAGGATCTTGATAAACAGGAAGAATGAAAACCAAAATAGCAGATGAAATTTAATGTGGAGAAGTGCAAAATTATGCACTTAGGGAAGAATGCTAGGAATCATAAGGAAAGGGAGAATAAAACCAAGGATATTATAATGCCTCTGTATTGTTCCTCAATGCGACCGCACCTTGAATATTGAGTGCAATTCTGTTTGCCATATCTTAAAAAGGATATAGCAGGACAGAAGCTGCAGAGGAGGAGAAGAAGGGGGGGGGGAAATGAGGAAAGAAGTGTGGGGGGCAGGAAGAAGAGGGGTGAGGATAAGAGAGAAGGGGACGTACGAGGAAAAGGGAGGGGATTGCATTCTAAAATATTAGGGGTTACTACAATCAATGTTAAAGGATTACGAACGTGGCAAAAGCGCAGGCTTTTGGAAAGGGAAGGAAGACGTATGAATGCACATATTGTTTGTGTGCAGGAGACATATTTAAGGGTGGGGCAGGAACACTTATTAATTTTGGAAAAATACCCAAAGGTGGTGCTAGCGGGGCAGAGGGCAAACCCTAGGAAGGGAGGGGTTGGAATTTTGGTGGGGGACGCCATTAGCCATTTAGTAGTAGGAGAAAGGAGAGGAAAAGATGGGAGATGGGTTGGGGTGAAGTTGCGAGTAGGGGAGGGAGAGCTATGGGGGATAAACGTATATGGGCCAAACGAGGGGCATGGAGAGGCATTTGATAACATAAATAAGGAGTTGGAAGAATTGGGAGATACCCTGCTAGTAGTGTGGGGGGGGATTTAGCCTACCCTCCCCCCTCCTTTCCTCCATGTGTCTCATGAATGTCTGCTCCCCTTTCCCTCTCTTCCTTGATAGTATGCTTGTATGCTCTCTCCTGGCTTAAACTACCACTCTGTTCTCAGCTTTTCTTTTCTTTCTCTCCTCACCTTTTTCTCACAATTTATGGCGTTCTTATTCCTTTTCCTTTTCTACAGCCGAGTGCTTGTTTTAATTAACTTGCCTGATTTTATCTATTGTAAACCGCTCAGATGCCTACGGTATTGAGCGGTATAACAAGTTTTAATAAACATAAACATAAACATTTTAATTTGACCTGGAATCCGAGGTTGGATAATAGTTCGGGGCAAGGAAGTGGAGGAAAGAAGGACAAGTAAAGCCTGAAAAGGATACAGGAGAGATTAGGACTGATAGATCTGTGGAGGTTGAGGCATCCAGGGGAGCGTAAGTGTACATTTTACTCCCAGGTGCATGGCACATACAGTAGATTGGACATGATATGGGGAGGTGGAATATGGGCCTCGAGAGTAAAGGAAGTGGAACAAGGGGAAATTACATGGACAGACCATGCACCAGTTACTGTGATTTTTGACACAGGTATAGAAGATGAGGGGCTAAAGTTTTGGAAGTTAAACAATTCCTTGTTGGAGGAAGAGGAACATGTGGGGGTAGTAAGAGTGGCTATAGAATAGTATCTGGTATATGATGAAATGGGGGAGGTCCAGTTGAAGACTGTATGGGATGGGTTGAAGGCGGTGATTAGGGGGAAGCTCATCAGCAAAGCCGCGCGACTTAAACTGGAGAAGAGGAAAGTAGAAGGCGATTTGTTGGGGCAGATAAAGCAGCTGGAGGCTCAACATCAGAGGACTAAGGAGTATGGGGTTATGACTAAATTGATACAGGCTAGGGCTGAGTTAAGTAGGTTGAGAGCTCAGGAAATAGAGTATAAACTAAATGTCCTAAAGCAAAAAAATTTTGAAGGGGGAAACAAGGCTGGGAGGCTTTTGGCAAGTAGGCTGCAGGCTCAGTGGCAAGCAGTGCATATAGATGGAATTAGGGATGATAAGGGGAGGATGGTGCATCGCACGAAAGAAATTAGTCAGATTTTCCAAGATTACTATCGCAAGCTATATCAAAGTGAGTTGCAAAAGGGGCAAGAGGAGATAAAAAGTTATTTGCAGGAGTGTGGGTTGAGGACGGTAGCCCCAGAGGATAGGGAAAGAATAGGGGAAGACATTAAGGAGAGTGAAGTGAGGGAGGCTATAAAGACCTTGAAATTGGGGAAATCCCCAGGGCTGGATGGGTTTACAGCACAATTTTATAAGAAGATGGTGGAACAAGTAACGCCAATATTGACCAGGGTTTTCAATAAGATAATCGAAGGGGAAGGAATCCCACAGACTATGGGGGAGGCGGGTATCATATTGATACCGAAACCTGGTAAGGATAAGGGTTTGTGTGGCTCTTATAGACCCATTTCGTTGATTAATTTAGATGCTAAGATATTAGCTAAGGTATTTGCTAATCAGATCCAGGAGATACTGCCTAAGGTAATACATAGAGATCAAACTGGGTTTGTAAAGGGGAGGCAAGGGAGTGATAATATCAGGAAGGTGATGAATATTGCTTGGCATCTCCAAGGTACTGGGGAGCCAGCGGTATTTGTTACGTTGGATGCAGAGAAAGCATTTGACCAGGTTGAATGGCTAAGTGTTAGAACAGATGGGATTTGGGGATAAGTATATAGCCTGGATAAAAGCTTTATATGCACAACCGTGTGCGAGGATTAGGGTAAATGGGTATTCTGAACAGTTTACATTAGGGAGGGGTACTTAGCAAGGCTGCCCATTATCGCCGCTTTTGTTTGCATTGGCGATTGAGCCCTTGGCTGAAGCAGTTAGGAAGGAAGCAGATGTTAAGGGGGTGGTAGTGAGAGGAAGAGAGGAGAAAATAGCGCTGTTCGCAGATGATGTAATCTTCACACTGGGGCAGCCATTAACTACTGTGCCAGTGTTGATGAGAATTTTAAAGGGGTTTAGTAGTATCGCAGGATATAAAATAAATTCAAGTAAGACTGAGGTTTTGGAGTTCAATCTACTAGGGGGTTTGGAGGAACGATTGAAGGTACATTTTAATTTTAAATGGGTACAACAGCAGTTTCGGTATTTGGGGATACAATTAGGGAAGCCAGTTGAGAAGATTAAACAGTAAAATTATCAGATAGTTGCGGAAAATATACGAAAAGATCTATCAAAGTGGAGGGGGATAAGATTGCTATGGTTGGGGCGGATAGCGGTAGTGAAGATGAATGTATTACCCAGGTTGTTGTGTTTGTTCACATCTCTGGCATGTCAGGTGAGCAAGAAGGAGATAGGGAAGTTGCAGAATCTGATTATGCAGTTTATCTGGGAGTGGAAAAATCCAAAGCTGGTGAGAGGGACCATGTATCGAGTGCGGTCGGAAGGTGGGATGGGGGTACCGTGCTTGACAAAATATTATGAGGCTGTGCAATTGAGGGCACTTCTGGAGTGGAGGGAGGGGGCGGATATTTTGAGTTGGGTACAAATAGAGTCAGGGGGAGAGGAATCCAAGGAGGGGAGGATATGGAACCCAGGAGGGTGACGAGATAAAGAAGGGAAGGGAAATCCATTCAGGGAACTTATGTTTCAGATTTGGAGGAAATGGAGGGGGCATCTTATGGCGGGGAAAGTGTATTCACGGTATACATTTATTAGAGCGGTGGGAGATAAGGGACTGAGTGGGAACGATCAAGTGTATAAGGGATGGAGGAGTAAAGGGTTAGAAAGATTGGGACAACTTCTACGAAAAAGGGGGGGGGGAGTCAGAATCTGTGAGGAACTCCAGCAAGAATATAAGTTGGATAGAACGGATCAATATGCATATGTGCAATTGTGGTATGAGGAAGGAGTGGCCTAGTGGTTGGGGCAAGGTACCACAGGCCGGAAGATCAGTGGTTCAAATCCCACTAGAGGACAGCAACCTTGGGCCGGAAGGACTGAGGTTTCTAGTCCCATAGGTGCTCCTTGTGGTCTTGGGCAAGCCACTTAACCCTCCATTGCCCATGTTCCCTGTAAGTATTAGTGTATGTGTCTCATATCCCCTCGTGTTAAATGTATCCCCCAACCGCTTTGACCCGGTGAAAAGCGGGATATAAATGCAGCTAAATAAATAAATAAATATTTCCTGCATAGAAAAGAGGTGAAATCAGATCTCGAAAGGACTTCGCAGTTTGAAGAGATGATGGGGAAGCAATGGACACAGAGAGGGGTAATATCAAAATATACAAAATGCTTCTCCGGGTCAGTGGGATGAGAGTGGATGGGCTGAAGTATTTGAGAAAGCATATAAATTAGCAAGGGGAACTCCAATGTTAGAAAATAGTTTGAAGCTGAGATATAGGAGGTATTGGACACCAGTGAGGTTACGGGCACTATCTTCAGATAGTTCAAGTGAATGATGGAAGAAATGGGGGGAAAAGGGGGATTTAATGCACATGATATGGCAGTGTCAAAAGGTGCAGGAGTATTGGCGTAAAGTGGGAAGGTTGTATGGGGATATCACGGGAATGCAGATCAAGTTAACACCAGGGATGGTAGTGCTCAATGAGGGGGCATGTGAGGGAGAGGGGGACTTGACAACCTTTGTGGGATATGGAGTGATAGTCGCACGTATGTGTCTCTTAAGGTGGTGGAAGAATGTTGAAGTTCCTCTAATAAGGGAGGTAGTGGGTAATCTGGAACAAATATGGGGTCTATGTATGATGGAAGCTTACAGAATGCATAAAGTGGGGAAACATAAAAGGGTGTGGCATTGGTATGACCTGTGGAGGTGGAGGGGACTGGAGCAAGTATGGGAAGGGGAGGGAGGGGAAGAGAGGGTGGTTTGAGGGCCAAGAGGGAGAGATAGGGATTAGAGGGGAGGGGTGGGAGGAGGGGGACAGAGAATCAGGGGGGAGGGGAGTGTTGGGGGTCAAGAGGGGGGAGGGGGAGGTTGAGGGGGTAGGGGGGAAGGTGGGAGGGGAGGATATTATGTTATAATATGGTGGAGGGGAAAGAAGTATATGGGATGAAGGATGTCAAAGGGGGAAGTATATGTTATGTGTTAAGTATTTGAGATGTTACATCTAGAATAGTATAAGAGGTAATATTTATATAACCACTATTTGGGTGAAGATTGTTAAACTTAAAATGTAAGGTTTATATTTATGTTTTGGTAATAGGGGGATATATGATAGAGCTTCTGGAGTGAAAGATTTTCTGGAAGAAGGGGGAAATGGGAAACAAAGGAAGAAGGGGACATAATGTTGCAGTTTCAGTTTAATGAAGGAAGGAGTGGGGGAGGTGAAAGATGAAAGTTGTTATATGCATGAGTTGTAAATGCTGAAAATATAACAATAAAATATAAATTACAAAAAAAAAAAGGGATATAGCAGAATTAGAAAAGGTACAGAGATGAGCCACCAAAATGGTAAAGGGGATGGAAGCATACCTCTGTGAGGAAAGGCTTAAAAGGTTGGGCCTCTTCAGCTTGGAAAAAAGATGGCTGAGGGAAGATATGACAGAGGTCTATAAAATAATGAATGGAGTGGAAAGGGTAAATATAGACTAGGGAACACTAATAGAAAATATTTTTCACTCAGTGTATAATCAAACTATGGAATTATTTACTGGAGAATGTTAGTGTAGCTGGGTTTAAAAAAGGCTTGGACAAGTTCCTGGAGGAAAAGGCCATAAACCATTATTAAAGGGGACTAGGGAAATCCACTGCTTCTCATGTGATAAGTAGCATGGCATCTGTGTACCTTTGTGGGAACCTGCCAGATATTGGTGACCTGTATTGGCCACTGTTGGAAACAGGATGGACATTGGTCTAACCCAGTATGGCATCTTATGTTCTTATGACATACGTTAATAGGCAGCATGTTAGAATGCTCAAATACCATAGATAAGGATATTCAGTGTCAGCAACAGTACAAAGCCACCAAAACGTGTGGCCCTGTCCTCCAGGGCTCCCTCCAAAACTCCCTAGAGGGGAGTCATGGTCCTTACACGTAATAGGTTCAATAATTTATATATTTATTTATTTGGTATTTTTTTACATACTGCATTTCCTAAGGTCAATGTGGTTTACATTAAACTAACATTTTACAAATTTACAAGTTACAAGAAACATGCAAAAACAGTTAACAAGGAGGGTAGAATGATAAACAGAAGGTATTTTGGATTTAGCTTGTAATACATGATTATGCTGACTTGGTGTAAACATGGAGAATAAATATGTTATTTAGTGGCAGTCATAGCATTATGTTGAGTTACAATGTGATTGTCAGGCCTATTATTTGAATGAAGATGTAGAGAGAATTTTTAGAGGATGCTTGGCTATAGCTGGCCTTGTCACCAAAGTGTTCTTTAAAAAGACGTGTTTTTATCTTCTTACAAAAATGTGTGATGTCATCTTTGGTTCAGGTTTTTATAGGAAGGCTATTCCAGAGGCCTGGGACATAATGACCTTCTCTAACGTTTGCATCCAATCTTAGTCCCTCAGAAGGCGGTCTATATGACTATGGCTGTCATGAACTGGGCACAATAAAAAAGACTCTTCACCTGTAGAATTGTCGTCAGTCCTTGTGTACCTGCTTGGTTAGTTCTCTATCTAGTGTGCAGGTACCTGGTGCTCTCCTTTGGTACTCATTTTAGCATCTAGTACAGCTTTAAAGACCCCTCCAACCATTAAAGACCCACACACCCGCCTTTCCAACCTTTTGTCTATCCACTCCCAAAACTCCCACTGTTCTCCATTTGTGCCACAGATATTCAAAAAGATCACAGTTTTCCTGTGTACCTCCCTCCAGATCAACAATACTCATCCAGCAATCCTTTTTACCAACTCCCCCCTCCTAATTGAAAGGGGGCATCCCTCCATACCATCACAGCTACCCCTGCTTTTTTATGGGCCCCATAGGCAAATAAATGGGTATAAGCCTTATGATATAGAAGCCGTTTGTCTTTCTGGAGCAAGTGGGTCTCCTGTAGGAGGACTACCTGCTAGCAAAATTTCTGCAGGTCCTGGTATAAAAGCTTCCATTTTATGCGGTGTATTGAAGCCAAGGGCATTAAGTGTACCTATCCACAATTCAGACATTGTGATGGAATTCTCCCTCTACATGCTGCTTTAACATTCTGCCCCAACCAGCCCCCTCCCACCCCTCCCAGATGTGAATCTATCCCACAGAACCACTGTCTGCGCTCTCCTCTCTCATGGAAGGACCCCACCCGACCAGGACGCTGCTACAGCCATTCCCAGGTTATTGTTTCTGCATAACAATATGTGCTTACTCATTTGAGCCCATAGTAAAGGCTGCTGTGCCTTCCCCCATACAAAACAGTCATACGTCCCTAGCATTCTTCCCTCACATACCACTCAATTCACCCCTAAGCCACACATTACCCCTAGCACTGATCACAGTCAAATGCCATCAGTTACCCCATGCACTCTCAAACCAAAGGGCCACCCCAGTCCCTCTGTCCGCATAAACCAATACCAACAAAAACAATGGCCGCAGCCAATCTTATCAGCCCAAATCCCCAATACAGTTTAGTCCAATGCAGTTCAGTATAGTTCGGCCATGTTCAAGTCCCTTTTAAGTCCTTGACTGGGCTTTGGTCCCCGCTGCTTCAGAGGCCCTTTGACAACCATTTGAGGCGTTGCCCGCTCTCCGTAATATGCAGCCATCATGGTGCATCTGGTCCTCCCTGCTCCGGCTCATCCTGTCCCTGTGATTGTCTCAGAACATTATGGGCTGCTTCTTTTATTAGTTGTGCTCATGCTTCTTCCTCCATTCGGATCCTCTTGATGTGTCCATTAATCTCAAACTGAATTCCAAACGGAAATAACCATTTATATCTGATCTTCTCTTTATTTACATAGGTAGTGAGTCTTCGCAGTGCTCAATGCCACTGCAAAGTGGTGGGGGCCAGGTCATGGTAAAGTTCCACTTCACAGTTCTCCCATTTAAAATGGCCTTTTTTGGTGGCAGCTCTCATGAATAGCTCCTTTGAACCATAGCTAGATAAGCAGGCCATGATGTCCTGAGGCTTAGACCCCAGCAGAGTCCCCAGGGCACGGTGGGCGTGCTCCAAACCAATTGCTTCTATGGCGCTTTCATTCCCCTCTCCTTTTCCTTGCAGAAAATGGCTGCAAACTGCGCGCACCACATGAGCGGCCTGCCGATATTGCTGTTCCTCGGGGACATCTTTTATCCTAATATTGGAGCGACATGAGCGATTCTCTAAATCCTCGATTTTTATCTCTTATCCATTCATGCTCTTTCTGAAATTTTTGCATACTGTCTTGCACCGTTCCCGCCGCGTCAACTTGCCTATCCATGTGTTCCTCCAGAGCCTTGACTCGCTGTCCAGGATCATGGGTTTCAGTTTTAAGTTACGTCAGAGTCTCCCACAGAATATCTTTTACCAATACCACTTCCCTGCGGAGCTCCTGGAACCAGCGCCAAATATTCTCCGCGTAAGCAATGATCACCCTCTCCATCTCCTCCTCTGTATCAATCACAGATGCCATATTGCTGCAGGCTTCCCTCTGTGCAGCTCCTTCTTTGTTGGCATACAGGTACTGGAATTGCTCCAGTTTCTTACGCACCGTCATCAGGATGGCAATCCTAACAGAGTCGCAGGTGTTCCGTGCTCTCAGGTAACCGGAATGCGTTAGCAATTTGTTCTTTTTCTGCACCTCGACAGAGCCTGGGCTCTAGGCAGCCATCTCAGATGGTGATGTCATTTCCTCTTTATATGGACATCTTGAATTCTGATACCACAACTTTCTTTTAAAGGAAATATTTATACTGAAGGAGCGTTAACATCCATTAGAAATGAACACTGAAAAGGCCAGGGGAGCCATTTGAGTTCATGTGCAATTTCTGAGTTTTAGTGGAACTTTGAAAGTAGCAACCCAAGGCCATTTCAAAATTCATTTTGCCTTTTGTTGCGTACAACTTATTGAGGGATTCTCAGTGAGGACCACAAAGAGGTCTCATTTTCAACATAGTCCCAATGAATATTCATTGGATACATCTACATGCATAGGATGTAAGAAAAAAATATTTTCCTTATCTTGGTTACCCTGAAATCCAAACTTGTTTACAGCTTTGAGCTCTGGCAACAGCCACCCCTGCACTAACTTACTTAGTCAAATGAGTATTAAATTGCTTGAGATGTATGGTTCGGTACAGCCTATTCAGTCTGACATATAGTGGCAGGCTGTTTAAAAAGAACACATTTGTTATTGCATGCTGCGTGATATTAGCAGAAATCCTTTTGCAGTTACAGCAGCAGATCTGAGCAAAGTGTCTGTTTCATAATCTTGGCACTGTTGAGATGGCAACTGTACCCTTAAAGCATTTGCAAGATTGTAGCCTTCTCTTGTGTAATTATAACATTAAATGTGTTTGTCTCTATTTTTATTCAGTTTTCAAGCTCATCATTGTGCTTATAGCTTGCTGTTTTGAATCACAATTGTTTGTTCAATTATAGACTTCTTTTTCTCTGGGGAACTCATTCTATACTATCCTTAGTCATACTGCGAGTAATTTTATAAGGGGCTTGATGTGTAGAGTGTTTTAGGTACTAAAGAAGTCTCTTATTATATTGCCTGGATATAAACATACATATAAAGTAGGTACATGGGGATGATTTTATAGGGAAGAGTGTAAGAATTCCAGATTTAGCTCAGTCCTTTTTCAGTGTAATTCAAGATGAGTGATATTCAGGTACAGTAGGCGTTTTCCTGTTTCCAAAGGGCTTATAATCTTAAATTCGCACCTGAAGCGATGAGGCATTAAGTGACTTGCCCAAGACCACAAGAAGAGGCTGTCAGATTCAAACCTGGCTTTGCTGGTTTTCAGCCCACTGCTCTAATCATTAGTTTACTCCTGTACTTTGCAGAGCTGAGTTTAAAAGAGATTTGGACAAGTTCCCGGAGAAGTCAATAGGCTGTTATTATGGTGGGCCTGAGGAAACCCTTGCTTTTCTCTGGGGGGGGGGGGGGGGGTCAGAAGCAAGGCATCTAGCTACCTTTTGAAATCTTGACAGGTAGTTGTGACTTGGGTTGGCTACTAGTGGAAACAGGATACTAGACTTGTAGTTCTTTTGCTGTGACCCAGTGTGGCAAGTCTAATATTCTTATGAAATAAATGGGTCAATATTCAAAAGCCCTTTTGCTGTCAACATTGGGTGTTTAATGTCAACTAACTTAAAAAAAGAAATTACCATCAAAAATTGATACATTTTGCACATAAAATCAATATACAGCCAAAATGTATCCGTTTCTGTGCAGGAGGGACCAGGAACATTCTGTAAAGGGTGCCAAATGTTATGTGGATGGTGGAGATACTCAACCGCTGTCCGGATCACATTGGAATAGTTTGTCTTCTTACTTTGGTGAGGCAAAGAATGAGTAGATCATACTGGCAGTGGGAGCAGGGGGGACCAGTTCACAATTAGTACCTGAAACATTTCGGAGGGCACCACCTCTCTATGGCCCCCCAAACTATGCCTATGCTGGATAACGATGTGTTTAAGTAGACTGCATAAATAACTTAACTTTAAATGAATAACTCAAGCATTTACAGAAAGTTTAGGATCCCATCTTCTGTGGTTTCCCTTACATGGATAGGCCGACTGACGCTCTCGGCTTAAAGATATTTGGATAACTTATCTGGATATCTCTATTTGGCAGCTGCCTCACTGAATATTGAAACCCCTCCTCCCCCCCCCCCCAAAGCTTTTATTTATAGAGCAGAAAAGATACAATCATAAAAACTTTAGTGTCAGCCACTTTCTGGAAGGCTTTTGCGGAGGGTGGTGTGCATGTGGGTTTCCTCTCCTTTCTCAGCTGCGGTTACTGCTGCTGCTACTAGGGGTTGGTGCTCTGTGTGGCTGTTATGATTGCAGTTGGTTTTGTAGTTTGTTCAGAGCTGCCTTGGCTTACCTCAGATGCTCAGTGTCAATGTATTTCATAGTGGCTGCCCCACAAGTTCCGTTAAATAGGGGCTTTGTCGGAATGCTTTCTCGGGCCACTAGGTTTTGGTATACGAGTATGGGATTTTTCAGTTGATTGGTGCTTCCAGCTGAAAGATTTCTTAGTGAAATGGATTGCTGTGATTCTCTTATAGCTTCTGCCGCCTCTTCTGTACTGTTTGAAATCAGCTGCAAATACAGTCCCACGCTACAAGGGCACTGAATTTTGTTTAAGAGGTGGTAAGCTTTGAGGTCTTTCCTTACTGGTCTGATAATTTATAAATTAAAACGTTGCAGATCCGTGAGTGGAATGTTGAATGGCTTCCCAAGTATCTTTAAAATGAACCTATCGGAGGACTGACATTTTGTGTGGAAGTCACAAGTCTTGGTCTTTTGTTCACTTTACTTCAGGCTGTACATGTCTGCCATGAAAGGTCAGGAAGTGCAGACATTTTTCAGTTGTGTTCTTATGGCTATGAAAAGGCTTATGCTATTTATAAATATATGAAAGGATGCCAGTAGCTAAAAACAGTTAAACCTGAAGCGCGTTTGATATTCTGTTGAGAGCCTTTTTTGGGCTGTGCATAAAAGTGCATGGTGATAACGGGTTTTGTGTTTGTGGAAACTGTCTAGGATGCCAGAAGCTTTGGGTTTTGTGAGACCGTTTCAGGGCTTTTACTTAATGAGCACCCTGAACCGTTCTAAAATTACCGAATTGCAGGTGTTAATTAAAGATTTTTTTAAATGTTTCATTCCCAAATGTCATTTAGAAACAGTTGATTTGAAAAGGTCATCTAATTATATTTTATCTTTCAGAAATGATTATCTCTTCTGAGAGGGAGAGTGGTAGCTAGCAGAGCGAACTCGGCACTTTTCTGTTCACCCAGTCATTTAGATAAGGACTTGAGTGCTGTCTAAATATGGAAGGAAGCTTGATAAGGTTAGGTTTGGTGCAGGGCTTCACAAACACAGACCTTGGAGGCATTGCAGGGCCTAAATTGACTGGAGATAGAAGTAGACTTGGTTTCCACTTTGTATTTTCCTTAAAGTTTTAAAAAGCATGAGAGTGCCAGTGATCATCGATTCAAGGGAAGATGACAGCGACGAAGAGGAGAAGGTATTGGGCTCCGTTAAAACTGTTAAACATGTCTTTCTCTCTCTCTCTCTCTCTCTCTGAAACCATTGTCATTAATTTGGTGTGTTTCGTTCTTTATAGGTGTTCCCTAATCCTGTTGTGGAAGACAGAAGCATAGAATTTGCCAGAAAATGTACCAAGATTATAAGCGATGTAGGTGACAAGACTCTCTTTACCTTTTCAGCCTATGTGTGTATCTACGTAACTGTGGTTTTGTAGTTCAGCCTGCATTTGTGGGCCACTTCTTGCAGGTTTGCAAGTTAACATAAAGCAGCTAACATGAAACGGATAACATTCTACATCAAAAGGATGCTCAGAGTTTTAATATAAGAACATTTCTGCATAGGCACAGAATTTCTACGTTGCCAAGACTATGTGCCTATGCAGAAATCGCTTCACTATGTTATAGGGGTGTACCCAGGAAAACACTTTGGTGACTGTGTGCTTATGCAGAAATCGCTTCAATGTGTTTATTTGTAGGCAGGGCTAGCACAACCACTGGGCAAGGCTAGGCAGATGCCTAGGACAGTAGCTTCTGCAGGGCAGCCAAGAGCAGCAGCAGCCAAAACACGAACAATAGATCCCGACAGCCCCACAGACTCCCGTCATATTCACACACACACACATACAAAGCACAGTTGAATATTTAAAAGTATGATGTCCAGTTCTGCATTTCTGCAGCTTTGTTATGGGAGGGGTGATGTTGGATGATCATTGTCAGGGCTGGTGCCAGGATATGTGGTATCCTAGGCGCCCCCCCCCCACCAATCCAGCAGATGTTCTGATAGCCGCCCGTCTCCGGGACATGCAGCAGCAGTAAAACCTCCAAAACAGCACCGAAGCTCCAGAGTTACCTTCAGCTCTGGTGCAGCAGCGCCATTCGGGCTTTCACCCTCCTTTCATTCCACTTCCTAATCGTAGCACCTGATGATTGTTGCATTTATTCATCAAATCTCAGGGGGCTGCATAAAGCTGACATTCTCCTAGGGCGCCCTACACCCTTGCAGCAGCCCTGCTTGTACAAGAATGCACATGAAATTGCTTAGCCACACACCTTTTTTTTAAAGGTGCCTTAAGGAATGGAATATACATTCGTATTTTGTTAATGTTCTGAGAAACCCAATGGGTCTAAGAACTGGCAGTTTATCACGCTAATGGAATGTTCAAAATGGATTAGTTAAGTTCTGTAATGTGACACAGTGTAAAAAAGGAACCTGGTGACAGAGATTTGCAATGGTTTGTAAAAGCAAGTGCTTTGCCATGAAAATTAAAAGCTCATACGTTATTTGCACTAGTTGGGCTTTATTAACTTATGTTTTGTTTACTGCTAGCTTAACTGTTTATGACTCAGAAGTGTTTTCCATTACATATAGTTGTGATCAACATACTGGCGCCCTTGCAGTTTAGGTATGTTGTGTACAATATCTTGAGAAATAGTCGGAAATATTCCAACTGTTTGTCGTCATAATATTTTAATATGTTCTAAGGTATACAACAAAAGTAAGATGTCTCTGCAACTTCGACATAGTAATTTTTGAGAAAAAAACCCCAAAATATGACCTGGAGAGGATTAATGGCACCATTCACTAATATTTGGTTGCACAACCCTTGGCAGTGATGACAGCCTCCAAATGTTTTTTATAACCGTCTATAATTTCATACATGTGTCTGCTGGTAGTTTCTCCCACTCTTCAACTGTGATTTGTTCCAGCTCATGAATGTTTCCAGGATTCCTTTTAGCGATGACAGATTTCAGCTCTTTCTAAAGATTCTCGATTTGATTGAGATCAGGACTCATTGCTGGCCAGTTTAAAAGAGTCCATTTTTTCCTTTTTATTTATTTATTTATTTATTTATTTATGAATTTTCAACAAATAAATCAAGTATAAACTTGTACAGAATAATAATACTTGCAATCAGAAATAAGTACAACAAACATATGAAAAAGAAATGAAACAGCAAGGATTATTAATAGCCCCCTATGTCTGGAGGAGAGAAACCATGAAAAGGAGAAAAACTCCAAAAAGGAAATAACAAAAGAGGTAAATTAAGAGGAGACGGTGCCCCAAGGAGATATCTAATAAATCAATGGAGTCATGTCACAGGTGTAGAGCTAATTGATAAATGTGAGTTTAGGAAAGCGGTAAGATCCTCAGGGGAGAAAAATACATACTTCTGAGTTTTATAGGTAATTAAACATTTACATGGAAATCTTAGCATAAATTGTGCACCAAGCTGCGCTACTCCCGGTTTCAATAATAGAAAGGCCCTTCTACGCTTCTGCGTCTCCTGTGCAACATCTGGGAAAAGAAGAATCTTTTTCCCGTAGAACAATTGTCCCCGCTTCTTATAAAACAATTTTAGGAGCCACTCCCGATCTGAGGAAAGAGCTAAAGTTACTAACAAGGTTGATACAGCTATGTCCTCCTCTTTAGGTGTACTAAGCAAATCTGAAACATTAAGAGAGTCTATCTCCAAATGACCAACAGACACTTTCCCAGATCTTTTCCCAAAAGGGAGATAGTAAACCTTAGAAACTGGGGGCAACAACTCTGGAGGGACTGCTAGAACCTCCTGAAGATAACTCTTAAACATATCCAAAGGTGCCTTCCCAGATATAACAGGGAAATTCAAGAGATGAACATTACATGCTCGAACAGCATTCTCCAATGTCTCAGTTTTAGCCCGAAGATTTATATTATCTTTAACCAAAGAAGCAGTTAAATCAACAACTTTAGTCAATTGATGATCCATAGTTGATTGGTTGCTGGTAACATCTGCAATAGAAGCATGTAGCAATGGAGACTCCACTTCAAGTGTGGCAATCTGATCCGAAAGGGAAGAAATTTGAAGACCCACCATTTGGCTAAGGTGCGAAATAGCATCCCAAATGCTGTCCAAAGTCACTGAAGCGGGACGAGCCAGAACAAAAGAGAAACCGGGAGAGCCGGAAGAAGCTTGATCTGATCCACCCGGAGGTAAGGTAATAGCCTCAATTACCTGAACAGAGGCCCCGGTCCCAGGCTGAGATGGAGATGGCGAGCCAGTCTGTAAACCTCCATCACGGTCCTTACCATGCTCCAGAAGCAGGTCCCGCAAATGCGACGCAGCAGCTAACACCTCGGAAGGCCGCCCGTCGTCACCAAGCACCTGAGCAGGCAGAGACCCAGGAGGCATCATGGGAAGTCGTCCATCAGGGGAGAGCGTGGTATCAAGGGTGGAAGACGCCGAATCTGAGTCCAACGGCACTACCAAGCCCGCTCGGATCCCCTCAACCTTCTCCTTGGGCAACTGAACAAAACGATCCATAGGTCCCTCACCGGTAGGTAAGAGCTCCGCGGGAAGAGCTTTCGCCTTGGGTTTCCCCTTCCTCTTAGGCATGTCAGTTGGCTAAGCCCTCACCGCCGCCATCTTAGAAAAGCCACTCCTCCTGTTTCCCTCCCATTTTTTCCTTTTTAACCATTCTTTTGTACTTTTGGATGTATGTTTTGGGTCATTGTCTTGCTGGAGGACCCATGACCTTCGACCCAGACCTAGCTTTCTGACACTAGGTAACACATTTCACTTCAAAATACCTTGGTAGTCCTCTGACTTCATGATTCCTTTAATAGGTTCCAGACCTCCAGTTCATGAGGCAGCAAAACAACCCCACAACATTATAGAACCTCCACCATATTCAACTGTAGGAAGGGTGTTTTTTTTCCTTATAAGCTTCATTTCTTTGCCTGCAAATATATCACTGGTCTGCATTGCCAGAGAGGTCAAGTATGGTTTCATCTATCCACAGAACATTTTCCCAGAAGGATTGTGGTTTCTGAAGGTGGGTTTGGGTAAAGATCAGGTGTGCCTTTTTATATCTGTCTTTGAGTAGTGGGGTCCTCTGTCCTTCGCCCATGAAGTCCTTCTTTGTTTAGTGCATGGTGTATATTGTGGGTTGAAACTACCACTCCAGATTGCTTCAGGTCAGCCTAAGCTCTTTGGATGTTGTACGTGGTTTTTTTCCAACAGTTTGCACTAACCTTTGAAGACTTTATGGTTTAATTTTCCTCTTCCCACCACATCCTGGGAGGTTCTTGACGGTTCCATGAGCAGAATACTTAACATCATTGTGAACTGTAGACAGAAGAATCCCAAGGTCTTTGGAGATGGCCTTGTACCTCTTTGAAGTTTGATGTTTGGTGATAATGGCTTTTCTGATGATCTCAGGCAGCTCTCTTGTCTTCACCATTGTGAATATCTAACAGGGTGTGAATGTGGCCATTTTAAATATCAGAGCCATCATTCACTGGTTTATTCAAGTCATGTGCATACAAGCATACAAAAAGAAGCCTTCCTAGAGGACATTATGCCACAGATACTACAAGAATACGATAGCTTGGATGAAACCATAGACAACTGGAACCATACCATACCCGAAGCCGCAACAGCTCGAAGCAAGGAGAAAACACATGCATGCAAGAAAACCAATGCCCCATGGTACTCTAGTTCTATCAAAGAAGCAAAGCGTTCACTCAGAAGGCTAGAAAGAAGATGGAGGCGAAACAAGTCCAAAGCCGTACTGCACCAATTCAAAGCTGAACAACAAGCATACAATAGCTTGATGAACGAGCACAAGCAACAACACCACACCAACCTCATTATGAGGGCAGCAAACAAACCAAGGGAACTCTTCAGCATTGTAAAAAAGCTCACCAGTGACAGCCCTCAACAATGCAACCAACAGTTAGACCCCCCCAAAATACGCAAACTATATAATGAGCAAGAACGACAACCAAACTTACCCCACTGCACCATGCCCTCCATCCTGGGAAGAAGCACATGACGCCTGGGATGACTTTAGTGTACCAACAGCCCAACAAATAGAGGACATAATAGGCACCCTAAATACAACAACGTCGCCTTCTGACCCCTGCCTGGTAGAGTGGATTAAGAACTCCAAGGACAAGCTAAGCCAACACATTCACAAGATGGTGAAGCAATCCCTCCAATAGGGGCACATGCCACAAGCTCTCAAGCATGCAATGATCCAACCCATCCTCAAGAACGCAAAACTAGATTCCTCCAACCCAAAATCCTACCGCCCCATCTCAAGCCTCCCATTTATAGCAAAAATCATTGAAAAAAACAGTACAGAAACAACTCCAGGATCACATCGACCAACACGCCCCGTTAGACCCACATCAGGAACAACGCTGACATCACATCATTCAAGAAACAGCTGAAAACAATCCTATTCCGTGAACATCTCTGAACAGAAAAACCACCCTATCCGCATGAACTAATACTTAGATACAGCAGAAGTGTACATGTCTATGTCCACCCCAAATCAATAAATGTTGCCCCCCTAGTGATGGCCCCACCCTTTAAAGTATTGCCCCCCCTTTTGTTATATGTTACACCGCTTTGACCCGGTGAAAAGCGGTATATAAATGCAGTTAAATAAATAAATAAATAAATCAACATGGATTCAAGCCTCAACACAATGTAGAGACCCTGCTTACATCCCTCTTAGACAATCTTCTGAAAGGATTGGATAACATGAGGAATAGATTCATGCTAGTCTTCATAGACATCTCAGCAGCCTTTGATACAGTATCCCACTCCATATTACTAAACCGACTGCGTGAGATCAGACTGCGCAACAAGACCATAAAATGGTTCTCATCATACCTGAACAACAGAACACAGCAAGTTAAATGCAACCAAAAGAAATCAACCACATTTACCATCAACCAGGGAATACCCCAAGAATCAGCCCTGTCCTCCAACCTATTTAATATATACATCCAACCCATCTGTAGCATTATCCAGTGACACGGACTAAATTACCACCTATATGCGGACAACATCATGGTCTGCACCCCAATAGACACACAGGCACCTGATATGATCCATATGACCCAATGCCTTGAGGACATGAACAATTGGCTGTCTGACAATAATCTGAAAATAAACTTGGACAAAACAGAGGCATTGTTCATTTCCAGGAACACCACCTCCAGCCCACCTTAAAGCATCAACATCCTAAACAAAACAATAACTACAAGGGACGAGGTGAAGTACCTAGGCATCACCCTGAACAAGAACTTGAACTTACAATCGCATATAAAGAAAACTGCAGCAAAGGCATACCACCGATTAAAAATTATCAGGAGGCTTTGACCAATCCTCAACCAGGACAACTTCCGCACCGTGTGTCAGGCAGTAATCACCCCCATACTGGACTATGGAAACTCATTGTATCAAGGACTTCCCAAGCAAACCATCCATTCACTTCAAATGGTGCAAAACACTGCAGCACGCATCATCACGGGCACAGCAAGACACGAACACATCACACCTGTACTACAGCAACTCCATTGGTTACCCATAACAGCAAGAGTAAAATTCAAGACAACACTAAATATTTTCAGAATCATACATCAATGCTCTGCAAATATTCTACAAAACACACTGATCAGAGAAACCAACATCAGACCCAGAAGAGCCAACAGGGTCAACAAACTCCGAACACCCACCGGATACCAAAAGACAAAGCAAACCACCTCCAACAGAGCCTTATCTTTCGCAGCACCAGCCCTTTGGAACTCCTTCCCAGATGAACTGAGAGCACTAAGTGACATTAAGGACTTCCGCAAGGCGCTCAAAACTCTCCTGTTCACAGAACACTTCTCACACCTAACCTAGGATGCCAGACCCCACTGGCACGCATAGAAGAGAATAAATACCAAATGTCTAAAAGTCTGCATGTATATCATGTTGCCCCACCCCTCTCATTCCATGTAGACCCTTTGTGTTGTTGACCACTTTGATTGAAGGATAAAGTGGTATATAAAAGTGGTTAAATAAATAAAATAAAATAAATAAATGTGAGTACTGACAATTGATCACTGGTGCATCTAATTTTACTGCAGTGGGACTGTAGTTCTTCTGTTCAAACTGATTTGAATTGTTTATAAGGGTGCCAGTAATCATGTCATATGACAAAAAGCCAAGTCCTCAGGTGATAGAAGTAAACCAATTGGCAAAAAAAATGAAAGCAATACTGCTATAAAAACAATGTTGTGCTAATTCATATAGGTTCATAAAAACTGACGGAGGAGAGGTGACATCAGTATCTCAATTTATCAGGGTATAAAAAACAAGGCAGCTAAGTATGCAATTGCCTTGCAGACCATTAGATGACATCACATACCACTTCTATCCTTTTGTAATGCAAACTGATTACAAAATAACATGGAACGTCAACAACAACTTATCTTCCCAGTGTGTCGTTTAATACAAAAGATCAGATATTGCTTCAACTCTGGCAGCATCTCACATCCTAGCTGCATCAGAAGGCAACTTTAGTTCCATGCGACACTCTCTCCGCATTTAACATTCAGAGGGCAATAGGGATGCCAACAACACCAACTGTTTACTCAAGAAATCCTCACTCGAGTGGCTCCCACAACATTTTCCCACGAGAGAAGCTTTTGGGAGCCACTCGAGTAAGGATTTCTTGAGGAAACAGCCGGTGTGATTTGCATCCCTATTGCCCACCGAAGTGTTAAATGCGGAGAGAGTGTCGCATGGAACTAAAGTTGCCTCCTGATGCAGCTAGGATGTGAGATGCTGCCAGCATTGAAGCAATATCTGATCTTTTGTATTAAATGACACACTGGGACGGTAAGTTGTTGTTGACGTTCTATGTTATTTTATAATCAGTTTGCATTACAAAAGGATAGAAGTGGTATGTGATGTCATCTAATGGTCTGCAAGGCAATTGCATACTTAGCTGCCTTGTTTTTTATACCCTGATAAATTGAGATACTGATGTCACCTCTGCTCCGTCAGTTTTTATGAACCTATATGAATCAGCACAACATTGTTTCTATAGCAGTTTTGATTTTTTTAGTAATCATGTCCTGGCAATTTCTCAGTTTATACTGTTTCCTACTATTTCCTTTTTTAATTAATTAATTTTATTTTATTTGAATCCTTTATGTGTCAAATATGTATGCATATATAGTCCAAAGCCATTTCACTGGCCACTTTTTTTTTTTTAGGAGATAGTGGACATTAAGGGGTTGAACTGCAAGAGTGCCAATAATGTTGACCACAGCTGTACACAGCTATCTAAAGAATGCTGTTAGAGTTAATCTGATGTTTGTTTATAACCAGTGGTGTGGCCACAAAGATGTTGAAAAAGAAGTGAGAGAGATTCAGCTGCAGAGTATCTGGAACTGGTTAAGAGAGACTGGTCAACCCCTCTTTCCCCTAGTTACATATCTTTGCATCTGCCCCACAGAAGAAATGAGATTAATACGGCGGTATTAGTAAAAAGGCCTTTGATCCTTTTGTTAAAAACAAACAGATGCACAGAATATATGTACACGACAATGTTGGGTTTTACCAACCTTTTTACGTTTGTCTTTCTTGTGCAAATTGAAGTGATAACATTTGCTTATTTGGATACAGACTAGTTGTGCTCTTTATTTATTTGGTTTTATATACCGCGCTATTTATAATTCAGTGCGGTTTACAAGGAACAAGAACAGAAATTACATAGAAAACGTTTGGAGAACAACAAAAATACATAGTACAGGTTTAGAGAATAACAATAACCTCAGGTTAATAATATAACAATTTATGAATTAGGTGGGGAGTAAACTTGGGTCGTAATAGGGAAACTCTATTGGGTACTTTATGTACCTTGAGCTTCATAGGATGGCTTGAAGGTCTGGCTGTGGATTTGGTTAAGTGCAGTGTTCCATGTGACATGTTCATAATATAGTTGAAACAGATGTGTCTTTAGAAGTTTTCTGAAAGTAGCTAGGTCAGAGATGACACGGATTAGGGTTGGGGAGAGAGTTCCAGAGAGGTGGTGCATATAATTTGAATTCTTGGCTGTTCGCAAACTGGGAACTTTTTCTTATTAATGCAGGGACTGAGAGAGTGTTTGCCATGGTAGATCTTCTTACTCTGTTGTCAGATGTCCATTGTAGAATATCATTAAGTGCAGTAGCAGAGAGGTTATGTAGTATTCTGAATGTTATGATGAGAGCCTTATACTTGAGATGGCAGACAATGGGGAGTCAATGTAGGTGTCTAAAGATGGGGGTGATATGTTTGTATCTTGAGGCTTCAATCAGTGTTCATGCTGCCGTATTCATAGCCATTTGAAGGGGGTGAATTGCATAATCTGGGAAGCCATGGAGAATGATATTTGCATAATCAAAATGCGGTTGTTCAGCGCTTGGAATACTGTACAGAACTCTGCAGCTTCAAGTAGGGGACATAGTTGATGAAGGGTCCGTAATTTTAGGTATATTGCTCTGGTAATGTTGTTTATGTGTGGCTCCATTGTCAAATGTTGATCTAGGGTGATCCCCAGGTATCGGACTTCTTGCTTAGTGTTTAGCTCAGCATCTTTCACTGGTAAGGTGGGAGGGGGTATGAATGGAGGGTCCTTAGTGATGAAGAGAACCTCGGATTTCCTGCAATTTACTCTTAGGTTGTGTAGCTTCAGCCAGTCAGATACTGTATTAAAGCAGTCTATGATTCTAGAGTAGTTTGGATTGTAGAGAAGGGAGTGTAGAGCAACACATCGTCCACATAAATGTGGTAGAGTATATTGAATGTTTATAGTAAGCAAATGTTAGTTACCAATGAATACAGATCCATATTTAAAAAAAAACTGCAAAAAGGGAAACAAAATAAGATGCTACTAGAATATATTTGGATCATGAAAGCCTTCCTTTTAGGAAATTCAATTTCTTATTGTAACAACCCCAATGATGTCCTTTTAAAGCCAAGGACTCAATGATGCATGTTTGTGTCTGTCCCTGGGAGGGAAACATGGCTCTCGTTCCTGGCCTTCCTTCTCTGAAGCAGAGACATCAGTTTGTGTGCGCATTAAAATTCCTAACAATTTGAAAGTTTCTCTTTTTTTGGACCCACAACTTTTCCTCCTTTGTGGGGACTTACAAAGTCTATAGAAACTTTAAACCACTGAATTTCCCAGTTCTGAAGGGGAAAGTACATGTGTACATTGGGGAGAAAATGAGGAATTTTTGTGTGCTGAGCCAAAGTATAAGACAAGTTAAATAGTTAATTAAATGTCTATGAACAATCTTTTATTGTCCTTTTCTAGATCAGCTATAAGGAACAGCATAAAAAAGCCAAAGGCAAGTGCCTATTTGTACCTGACACTCTTCAACTAAAGCGCTTGAAAAATGTCACTGCTTTTATTTCCAAGGTAAGACAAGCCATTTTTCAAGACTATTTAATGATCTAAAACATCCGGATGTGTGTTAGAGGCCTTTTGTGGCATCCTATCCTATATAACACTACCCAGGGTTTATTGTTTTGGCTACACGCCTATGCATCTTTCCCAGAATAACAAATACTGCTGCAGGCCGTGTGAGGAAGAAGAATAACTTATAGACTGAGACAGCACCTACTGCTAGGACTGTAGAGCGAGAAAATTGGCTACCAGTAGGCCATGCAAGGAGTGACCAGCAGTTGCTTTCAGGAGAATACATAATTAGGATAGCTGCAGGGAGAATGGGCAGAGAAAGAGAGAATGAATTGAGGAATTGACTGGGGAGAAGAGAGGTTTGTGGGATGGTATTTGTATCTTGTGCCATTGTGTTTGGTAATGCGAGCAGCTGACCTTCACTATTACTTCTATGCTGATGCTATTCAGGTTTTGTTAACCTTTCCCATGGGTGTAGAGGGAGGGCTGGCAGCTGTGGTACAGGGACAGTAAACTCAGTTGTGCACCTGGATCCAAGAACTACACTTGAAGCTTAATGGGACCAAAATGGAATGGCTTTGGTTAACAGGGGACCAGGGAGGGGAACCTTCATCTGTAGGGGCTCCATCAGAGCCCTTGTCAAAAGTCTGGGGGTCTGGCTGGACTCTCAGATTTCAATGCGGGATCAGGTTGCTAGAATGATGAGGAGCACTTTTTATTTTTTGTGGGAGGTTTCTCTGTTCTGACCTTATCTTTCGCAGATTGATTTGATTTCAGTGGCCAGGGCCCTTCTTTTTTCACGACTGGATTATTGTGATGCTGTGCTTCTGGGTCTCCCTCAGCTGAAGGTGGGTTGGCTGCATCCTATCCAAAGTACAGTTACAGAGCTAATATAGAGACATTGGCAGTCAGACCATGTGATGCCCATTGTGAGGGAACTCCAGTGGTTGCCTATTCGGCAGCGTATTCAGTATAAGATTTTGATGATAGTGTTTCATTCACAATATGGCTTGGCACCAGGATATCTGTCAGATAAGTTGGCCTCTTACATCTCTGGGTGGTCTTTGAGATCTCAAGGGGGGAGATTATTGGTGGTTCCCACCATTTAGAAGGGGCGGAATAGTTGTTCTAGACTAGAACTTTCTCTGCACAAGGTCTTAGATTGGAATGCTCTTTCTCTTGTGCTTCACCAGGAATTGAATTTGGAGAGATTCAGAAATTTGTTAAAGACATATTTGTTCCAGTGTGCTTTCAAGAGGGGGTTGAGGCCTGGCTGTTAGTCTTGATTACTTCCTAATTTGGGGGTACCCGAAGGACGGAAGGGTGTTTGAGTGTGACTTGATCTGTTAGTTGGAAGTAAGGAATTTAGGCAGGTTTGTTTATGTATTAGTGTAGGGATGTGGGGGAAGCTTTTTTGGATGGGGTTGATAGTGGGGTTTTTGTGTGTTTTATATATGCTGTTTTTCTTATTTGTACACTGTGTAGAATGCTTTACTGTACGTTTGATATAGAAGCAGCAGTAAATAAAGAAGGGAGATGAGCGGAAGTGCTGTGACAGGTTAGGGGTGAATAGACTGGGGGGGGGAGCGATAGTGAGAGTGGTGGAGCCAGCCTTGAGGGGAGAGTGATGGAGATGAGCTAGGGAGGGATAGAGAGTGGCGTGGTGTAGGTTGGATTTGGAGACTGGCTACTGGGGGAGGTGGAAGAGGGTATTTTTTTTTAGCTGTACCTCGTATAGCAAAAATCAATCCATATAAGCGATAGCAGTTTACAATGCCACTTACGCAGCTGATGCCCACTGTCATTGGCATAAATGCCCCATATTAATATACTTTAATGGCTGATGTTACCACATTGTTGTGAATTTTCCCCTTGTGGCTTTGGGCAAGTCACTTGACCTTCCATTGCTTCTGGTTTGAACTTAGATTGTAAGTCCTCCAGGGACAGGGAAATTTATGAAGGTCTCTGATGGGACTCTACCTCTATCCTTGCTAACCATTGTCTGGGGTCTGTCCATCCCATCAATTTCTGATCAAGGGGAGTTTGTTGCATCCTCTCCTTTATTAATGTTTTTTTACGAGGCTGTTCCATATGGTGAGACACTGTTGGTTTTCATAAAATTACAGGAAGCTCCAAGCAGCCCTAGGAGCCCCTTTGAATAGTTTTTAGGTCATTCTTACCCCTACAAAAAAAATCTTGCATTTTAATTTTCATAGCATTACCAATTTTTTTAAAATGCTATTGGGTACTGGGCCGTATCAACAGTCTTCAGAACATTAAGCTCCAGCTCTTTGTAGTGAAAAGTTGTGCGTATTCACATTTGTTTAACCTATTCTATGGCAGAACTGTTCTGCTCCTGTTTTAGTAAATGTATTTCATAAATATTCACTGTAGCAGCTGTGAAAACCATGCTTGGATGTAGCCCCCCAAAGCTGCTGTTGAAGAGCTCTCTCCTGTGTCCTGAAAGAGGGATTGTAAACTGCAGAGGGGTTTTATGAATAGGGATTATAGGCCCGATAGTCAAATGCAGTTACACGGTTTACAGATCTGAATATCCCTGGATATCACCGCTGTATGCCCTTCATGGTTAGCATCGGGGTGTTCCGGGGGCAGTATCTGGGAATAGCTGGTTGGTGGCAATAGTCTGTCACTGCCCGGTTATCCCTCAGCGGCAAACGTTTGCTGCAGCAAAAGCTGTCCTAACTTTTGCCACGGAAGCTAACCAGGCAGCAGCTGAAGATCGCTACTGACCGATTTAGCTTCCAACTTCCACGCAAACCTGGCTATTCACTGCTGACAGCTGCATATGGTCCCAGCATTGAATATCAGGTTAACTGTTCAGCGACGGCAGCAGGGCACTGTAATTGCACTAGCCGCTACAGCTGAATATCAGAACCTATATTCTTATGTGTATACAAATTGCAAATGTAAGTGTTTAATTTCCAGCTCATTTGGGTTAAAGCACAGATGCCCTCGCTGTGTTCCTTTTCTGGTGGATGAAATGCATTGTACTGTGCTTTTTTCATGCTGACAACTCAGCTGCATAAATATGACAGCTTGATGCAGAAATCCTGCACTGGAGCCCAGTACTAAAACTCTAGCGCAATGTTTCCTAAAGAAGTATAGTTCAGACGTTTTGCTTGGCTGTGCTGTAAGCAAACAGCATGCAAATGAGCTGTGCACAAAAGTCTGTACTACCCAAGGAAAGCAAACCAGGCACATGTGCACAGACGGCTGCGTTAACAGCACCTCTATCCTGCACGCAGAAAAGACAGGTTGCCACTTGTAGGCATGCGTTGGATTGTTATCTGCTGCAAAAACAGCAATGTTACTAATAATTGGTGTTCATAAAAACTGATATTATTCTCAGTGGAATTTCTGCTCAGAATAATATTGTTCTTTATGCTCCAGATAGCGTTCCAGCCACTTTTCCTGTCTTTTTTTCACCACTGCCTTTTCAGCAAAGGCAGAAAAAAGGTGCAGGTGCTCTGCGCTGAAGAAACAGGCGTATGTTCCTCACCAGCACTGCCCGCAGAACTATGAGCTAATACTTTACACCTCCTCAGACCTCATGTTAAAAGCTTAGGTTAAGCTCAACCTTCCGTTCTTCTGCACACTTCTCTACATCTGCACTGCATAGCTAATTGCTTCATTACCATCCTTTTAAATCAGTAGATCTCAACCTTTTCTCTGTCACGACACACCTGACAGACCATATTCTTGTGCATGACACACTGAACTCTACAATCTGCAGATGAACAAAAAAAAGAGCCCAAATATTTTTTTTGTAGTTAAAAATAATTCTTTGACTGATCATTGGAAGGCGGGCAGAATTATGAAGCAGTTATAGGACTTTCTAGTGCTTGTCTCCTTGCTTTGCACATTCCCATCCTGCAGACATATGTTGTTGCTAGGAAAAGCATGGGCTTGCTGTCTGTCAAATTGTGGTGACACACCTCGCAGCTCTTGTGAGGCAGCGGCGTGTCTGAACACGCTGGTTGGGAACCGTGGATTTAAATGCACAGTTAGCGCATTGTTTATGCTTTGTAGATTCCTTCCGGAATTGTGCGCCCACACTGCGCAGAAGGTTCTGCTTAAACACTGCGCAGATGTCTGTGATAATGGCAGCACACTTTTCTGCATCGAGCTGAGTGGCGAATTCAGGGCAGGCAAGGGGACGGGGAAACGTGTACAAGGGGAAGTGGTTTTTTCCAGTGTTTATTCAATAAATATCTACTTTACTTCTTTGCATTGGGAATGTTTATCAGCGTTTTTGGGTTAAAACCTAAAACCAGAAGCCCTGTTTATAGTCATCTATAGCCAGACCTTGGTCATCTATTGTCTAAACTTTAATATTGGAGTGGAGGAGTGGCCTAGTGGTTGGGGCAAGGTACATCTCCAGGAACAAGCAGGAATGAGTCTTCACATATGGGTATGTCGGCGCCGACGGAGTCCGCACGGGAATGCTCCCTAGCATCCAATCAGAAGGCTTTTGGGAGCATCCCTCGCGCCTGCGCGGTGACTTCCCGCCTTTCCCCCTGCCTCTCCCCAGTTTTCGTTTTTCCGCGGAGCCGGCAGGACGTACCTCCTGTCACCGCAGAAACCTTTTTCTCAAATATCCTTTTTTTGTTTTGTTTTCTTGTGGTCGCAGCGTTTTCCCCACTGATACCGGCGTCGCCGGTGCTCTAATTTTCTTTTTCTCTTTTCTTTCAACAGAGAACTAGTTTTGGTTTCTCTTTAGAGGCCTACAGGCCTTCCAACATGGAGCCTTCTTCCCCTAAGAAGTGCCTTCACTGTGGAAACTTAGTTTTCGTTTTAGATTCCTGGTGTCTAACCTGTTTGGGTCCTGACCCTTGTTCCTCCAATCCACTGGGCTTTAATGTGGGGAAAGACCTTCTCTTTTTCGGGTGTCCCTCGACGCCGTCTTTCCTCCTGATGTGAGGATACCGGTTTATTCTTCTCTCCAGGATCAGGTAACCCACAAACAGTCTGTTAAGACTAGCCAATTCTTGAAGGGTAAGTCTCATGCCCAGCATGATGACGGCTCCGGCCTTCCCCTCAAGATCCCATTGGCAAGAAAACCCCGGCGGGAGTCTTTGGGCTCCAAAGCATCCACGGGGTTTTAGGTTGTTCCTGGGGTTCACTCCCCACAGAACATACTTGAGCTATGCTCGGGGGTGGTATCCGCTTCGAGCGGTACCGATCCCCCAGCATCGGCGCCAGCGTCGAGTGCTCCACTTTTCGCAAAGGATCGTCAACTGGTGTCCTCTGTGCCTTCGGGGCCGATCGACTCTACTCAGACTGGCTTTCCTGCATCCCGGCCATGCGCGGGGTTGGTGCCGGCTTCGAGCGATGCCGATTCCCCGGCATCGGCGCCGGTGTCGAGTGAACTATTCGTCACCGGGGATCGGCATCGGGTGTCCTCGGTTCCTTCGGGGCCGATCGACCCGACCCGGACGGGCTTTCCTGCAACCCACCCAGGCGCGGGTTTGGTGCCTGCTTCGGGCGGTGCCGATTCCCCGGCGTCGAGGCCGGTGTCGAGTGCTCCGCTCGTCACAAGGGACCGTCTTCTGGGGTCCTCGGGGCCCTCGGTCGATATGACCCAGACTGGTTTTCCTCTGTCTGGGCCAGCTGCAGGGTGGGTTCTGGCTTCGAGCGGCGCCGATGCCCCGGCATCGGCGTCGAGTGTCCCATTCTCCACTGGGGCTCGTCGTCGGGTGTCCTGGGCCTCGGGGCCGATTGATACGCCCCAGATGGTTTTTCCTCCATGCTCGGAGGGGGTACCGGCTTCGGGTGGTACCGATACACCGACTTCGGCGGTGTCGAGTGATCCTCTCTTCGCCGGGCGTCGTCAGTGGACGTCCTCGGCGCCTTTGGCGCCGATCGATGCGGTTCCGCATGACCTTTAAGGGTCGGCATCGCGGGCACCTCCTCCGACGCCGGTGAACTCTAGACGGGCATCGGTAACCTCGCTCGGTTCGATGCCCAGTCTAGAATCGATGTCCAGTCTGAATGACTGGGTTCCGACACGCTTCGGAACCGATCCATGCCCCTTCCGGCTACACAGTACCAAGGATAATCACCGAAGCTCCCTGGTGGCCTTGGTAGCGCTTCGGCAACCTCCGCTGCCTGCTACGAGGGCCTTACCGTCCCCGGCGCCGGTATCGAGGTCGACTCCCGCTGTTCCATCGGTGTCGTCGATCCGTTCTATGCGTAGCTTGGAATCGATACCGGGAACCGACGATGCAGTACTCACTGCCTCGAATCGGAGCGGTCAGTATCTTTCTCCCTCTAGCGGGCTTCCTTCTGGTGCTCCAGCTGCTGAATCCACATCAGCATGCCCAGGAATAGTTCCCCTGGGAGATCCTTCCTTTCAGGAATTTCTCCTTGCCATGGCAGCCTTTCTTGCCATTCCTATTCCTGGTCCTACTCTTACCCAGGGTCCTGCAGAAAAAGCAAGCATTATGCTTCCTTTACATCCTTCATTGCAGGACCTTCTTCTAGGGATTTGGCAGTCACCTCTAAGGGTTCAAGCGCCTTCTACAGCTATGCAGGTTCTGTATCAGGTGCCCCCCTCTCCGGGGTTTCAGAAAAACCAACTTCCGCATCATTCCATTGTAGTGGAATCAGCGATGAGGAAGGTCAGGAGTAAGAAGAAGCATTCTTCATACCCTCCAGGTCGTGCATCCAAGGCACTGGATGCCTTTGGACATCAAACCTTCCAAACTTCGATGTTGGCTTCAAGAATTATTTCATATATTTTTTATATGAGTCTGATGCTTCGGGAGGTCACAGAGAAATTATCTCTTTTGTCTCCTTTTTTGGCAGAACCTAAGGCCTCTGACTATTCCTTGCTTCTTAATCATAGCAGGAATATCTCTTGGTTTCTCTCTCGTGCTGCTCTAGACTCTTTTGAGTCTGTTAGCAGGTCCTCGGCTATTGCCATTGGAGCACGTCGTACAGCCTGGCTACAGGCTTCGGACTTGAGCAGATGGGCACAACATACACTGGGTAATTCTCCCTGTACTGGAGAAAATCTTTTCAATAGAGAGGCTTTACGTCAGGTGGCTCAGTACGCCACTGACTTCCTTAGTTCTGGAAACCATCCTAAGCCTTCTCCTTCCCCAGGATGGAGGAAATGTCCTACCAAACCTTCTTTCCCTAAGAAAAGAAAGTTTCATCCTCCTTCTGCCCATCCTCCAGATGTGCCCAAGCCAGGGACATCTTGTCCTGGCAGGCTCTCACCAGGCTAATCAGAACCAGCAGCCATAGGCTCCTGTATGCTGCAATCTACAATTAACTTCTTATTACCAGAAGTTTATTCTCCAACTCTACGCTGGATTTTTTCTTTTCAGTATGACCAGGATACTTGTCCATGGGCTAAGAATCCTCCCTTTCTTATTACTTAAAGGGAGATCGCCACTATGGACATTCTTTCCTTCAGCTGACTTACCTTGTGGTACGTCACCTCCAACCCCCTATCTCTCAGGGTCCCCCGGCTGGAGCTGGTACCATACTGGAACATCTCTCTCTCCTTCCAGTGTAGACTTCCTGTTATCCTTCAACGCATCTTCTGGACATCAGACAGGGCCGGAATATCTCCGCTCCCTTGTCTGTTTTCTCCCTGTTTTTTCATACAGGAGAATCCCCTCTGCTATTTTGTTCAGTTGCTGTGCGTGCAGGAGTCCGGTGAGTACTTGTATGCTCTGCAAGCTGCTTTCAACCACCTTGCGTACTGACACTCACTGCAGGTTATCTTCTCCTAGCCATATCCTTATTGGATGTGGCGTCATGCCTGACTTCTGCCAGTTTTATCCCTTGATTCCCCTCAAGGATCTCAGCAATCGTCAGAGAAGCTTCCCACAGGGGGGGGGGGGGACTTTGTCTCTGAGGGTCCCTGTTTTCTGCTCCACCTGGACAGCGCATACTCTTTTTCTGGACATGATACCCCTGAGCCCCTTGGCTGGGTCATCCCGGTATCTTGGTCTGTGCGTTTTCTTGTCCTTGGGACGCATCAGAAGCCTAAAGTACTCCTGATGGGCTTTTACCGGACTGATATTATCCTCTGCTCTTCACGCAAACATACTGCTCTTTCCACTGATCTGCACCCCTGTGCCACAGAAATAGATTCTCTATAATTCTTCAGGTGGTTTTTACCCCTATTATTAGATGAATCTTTTCCTGTCACATCCCCCATGTGGATGTTTCTTCTGTGGCCCAGTGGCAGGCATGGATTCTCAGTATTAGTTTCATATATGTATGGGTCCTATGCATACATGTTCTTGTACCCTGGGTGGGCATAAGCCATGCCCATCTATACATATATATATATATGTATACATCTCCCTCTATCTATCTATATCTATCTATCTATCTATCTATCTATCTATCTATCTATATATATATATATGTCGAACTTGTCTGGACATATCTATTCAGGTCTGTATAGATATGTCTGCAGTTCCATATCGATATGATTATATATCTGCCTTACGGGTATGCGCATATTGGGAGAGGTCCATAGCGCCCCGTGCATTGCCTCCTATCTCCCTGACTGTCGGCATTAAAGTTTTTACTGTCTTAAGGGGTCCAGACAGTCCGCTTGCCTATTTTCATTCGACTCGGCAACTGGGACCGGGGTATACTCACAATTGCTGCTGTGACGTCAACCGCTTCTAATTTTGGTTCTGCACCTCCCTACCTATGAGGTGTCTACCTTCCATGTCTCCCTATCTCCTACCAGCTAGGAATGACGGTGTACATCTTCAGTATTCCGGAGCACACTTATGTTCTCCCTGGAAAAGGGGGTTCTTTCTATACCCTCTCTTCCCTTCCGGACTGGGCTAAATTCCAGATCGGTCAGTCTTCCTCTTTTAGTCCTCAGTGTTACTAACTCTGTACCTGAAAGAGTTCTCAGCTTTTTCACATAAAGCTGTCCATTGAAGACCTGCCGTTCTTCTCCTGCACCATTTGTCACCTGGGTCACCTGCCCATCCCGGATTTGGGGCTTCATCCTCACGGCTGTGAAGTTCCCTTGAAGATCTCGCTACTGCGTCTACAGTACCCTCCGTCGCAGTTCTCCTACAATCCAGTAGGTAAGCTCTCTACTGTACTAGTGCAGTACATACTTCATGATACTTAACATGCATTCTAAAGACTCACCTCCCCTGTAGTCTTTGGTTCTTGCTGTTCCTCTTCTCTTCTCAACTTCTACCCCCCATCCCTCAGGGGATGCCGTGGATCCAGGTTGGGGAAATGCGTCCTCCCAGGGATACGCATTTCATGGGATCTCCCCTGGCACCCTCAGCTAGGGAGTCCTCATATGTGAAGACTCATTCCTGCTTGTTCCTGGAGATAGCACAGTTACTTACCTGTAACAGGTGATCTCCGGAACAGCAGGAATTAGTCTTCACAACCCCCCCACCTCCCCTAGGAGTTGAATCTACCTATTTCCTTTCCTCTCCCTCTCCTTCTGTCTCAGCTATGAAACTCAACTGGGGAGAGGCAGGGGGAAAGGCGGGAAGTCACCGCGCAGGCGCGAGGGATGCTCCCAAAAGCCTTCTGATTGGATACTGGGGAGCATTCCCGTGCGGGCTCCGTCGGCACCGACGTACCCATATGTGAAGACTAATTCCTGCTGTTCCGGAGATCACCTGTTACAGGTAAGTATCTGTGCTTTCAGGCTGGAAGGTCAGGGGTTCAAATCCCACTAGAGGACAGCAACCTTGGGCTGGAAGGACTGGGGTTTCTAGTCCCACAGGTGCTCCTTGTGGTCTTGGGCAAGCCACTTAACCCTCCATAGCCCATGTTCCCTGTAAAATAGTTATCTCCAAGTTATAATGCCCTGTTCAATGTAATTTCAGTTTGTTCAATGTAAACCACACTGATGCAGAATAGCATGGTATATAAGAGAATGTAAATAAATAATGTTGCTTCATAGTCAAAAGTTGATCCATTCTGTATGCTAAAAGATTCCCTACAAAACAGCAGAAAATACTTAACTATAAATGCTCATTGTAAAGTTAGGTAAAACAATAGCAGGTCAATAGATGATGAAGTGTATTTGTTTTATGAAAAGTACAATTTTTATACAAAGCTAATGTTATGCAGAAGAATTGTACCATTCAAACAGTTTCCTCATTAATTCTTCTTTCATTTCATAGACCAAGTACCAAGAAGCAGGCAAGAACGAACTTTCCAATTGCCTGTACAAAGAGATGCCAGCTACTATTGACACAGTCTTTGCAAGAGAAATTACACAGCTTCAGAGTGAGGTGCACTTTTTCATGAAATATTTGAAACCCGAACATAGCTAAAGCAAATAGTTTGGAAAAATTGCCAGGTATCACCTGTGATCTATGTAGCAAAGTCTGAATTCAAATCAACTATTTTGTATATATATGAAGGCAGAACAACTGCAGAAAAATTTGATAATGTACCATGGTGTTTGCAGAACTGCATGTGAGCAGATCTCGTTAGAAGAGGTAAATTTCTTATTTACTCTCTGGGATCAATATTCAAAAGGACCTATCCGGTTAGCAGCGGCCCTCTCCGAATAGTGCTGGGGTGGTCTGTGGGTGAAGCTGAGGCACAGCCGGCTCTTTTTTGGATAGTGGCGATTTTTATCACTGCTATCAGGGTAACAATCTGCATAACTTAGGACAGCAAAACATTTGCCTTAAGGGCTATGCGGACTGGCTAACCAGACAGCGGCTGAACATCACTGCTATGCAGATAGCGCCAGTATCAGTATAATTAATGGCAGCCACTATCTGAAGCCAGCATTTAAAAGAAACACTCTGAGCCATGATTTCAACATTACTCCTTCTGTTTTTTAAACTAAGGGGTATGTTTAGTAAATGGTGGTAGCAGCTTCCATTGTGGGGCCGTGGCTCCGATATCGCATGGAAGCCGCTACCGCCATTTAGTAAACATATCCCTAAGTTTATTTTACACTACTGAATGGTAAAGTCATAAGTTTAGCTAGTTCTTTGGTCCAGATTCTATCCTTGTCCCTTGACCCATGACTAAGGTCTAATATTTATTCTGGAATTTACATTTTTTTTTAGAATGTAATGTGGTCGTATATAAGAGAGAGAGGGCCTGATGATGACAAAATAACCTTCTCAAAGAATGAAGTGCAGAAGTTTTTGCCTTTTGCATTCTATACTGTAAGGGCCTGAAATTCAGTTGGACAGACTATGTGCCGCAGAGTTCTGAACAGATTGAAGAGGAAATAGGTGAGACTGAGGAAGACCAGCAAGGAGGAGGTTGTAGTAGTCAAGACGGGAGGTAACTAAGGAGTGAATAAGGGTCCCAGTAGTGTCTTCAGAGAGAAAGGGACAAATTTTGCTAATGTTAAACAAAAAAACTACAGGTTTTAGGAATCTGTTGAATGTGAGAGGAGAAAGAGAGTGAGGAGTCAAAAATGACTCCAAGGTTACGGGCTGTAGAGACAGGTTGTAGTACAGTGTTATCGGCAGTGATAGAGAAAGGAGGAAGGGGAGAGGAGGGCTTAGGAGGAAAGATAAGAAGCCCAGTTTTATCCATGCTCAAGTTCAGATGGCGGAGAGACATCCAGGCAACGATGTCAGACAAACAAGTAGAGATACAGGATTGGAGTACAGGAGAAATATCAGGTGAGGAAATATAGATTTGAGAATCATCAGCCTAAAAATGATAGTGAAAACCATGAGAAGAGATGAGGGCATGAGGGGTATAGAGAGAGAAAAGGAGAGGTCCTAGAACAGACTCTTGAGGTACACCAACTAAGAGGGGAATGGCAGAAGAGGAGGAACCATGTGAACAAACACTAAAAGAGCGATTCGAAAGATAAGAAGCAAACTGAGACAGAACAGAGTCTCTAAACCCAGAGAAGATAATGTGTCAAGGAGGAGAGCGTGATCAACAATATCAAAAGCTGCGGAGAGGTCAAGAAGAATAAGCACAGAATAGAGGCCTTTGGACTTTGCTAAAAATAAGTCACTAGAGACTTTGGTAAGAGCTATTTTGGTGGAATGAAAAGGACGAAAGCCAGACTGGAGTGGATCCAGAAGTGCATGAGAGGTGAGACATTCAAGGCAACGACAGAGGACAGCTCGCTCAAGAACTTTAGACATAAGAGGAAGAAGTGAAATAGGAAGATAATTTGAAGGAGTTGAAGGGTCGAGAGAAGGTTTTTTGAGGATAGGAATGAGCATGGCGTGTTTGAAAGCTGCAGGGAAGGTTGCAGTAGAGAATTAAAGATTAATGATATATGAGATGGAAGAGGTAACAGAGGAAGAGACAGAATTGAGGAGATGGGTAGGGATAGGACCAGAAGAACACTGATGGAGTTTGGAGATTCAAAGAAGGGACATTTCTTCATCTGAGATTATTGAAAAAGAAGAAAGGGTAGGGGAAGATGAAGGGAAAAGCTGATATAGAAGAGGAGGAAGAGGAGGTGAGGAAGAAATAGGAGGGAATAGAAGAGTTTTCTTAGAGACTTTGTCATGGAAAGTTATCTAGGGCTTGAGCAGAGAGGGAAGGAGGGATTAGTGGCAGTGGAGGCTTAAAAAGTGAATTGAGGGTAGAGAATAGATGACAGAGTTGGAGGCAAGATGGTCAGTCATATGAATAAAATATTTTTGCTTAGCGAGGGCAAGGGCAGACTTGTAAGAGAGAAGCATGAATTTAAAATGAAGGAAGTCAGAAAGGGAACGTGATTTAAGTCAGGGAATAGGCAGGGAATGTGACAGAGGCATGTCCAGGGTGGCGCTATGGATATAGATGTCCCTGATTGATCTCAGAACCCTTGGGCACATTTGTGTCCACATCCAAATGTAGACACAAATGCAGGCATGAAATAGAAACTGGAAAAGTGCTCGTTTCAGCACTAAAACCTCTGGAGTGTGTCGAAGTTGGCAATATACTATCCTCAGTACTATTCACAATAACAATGCAATGTTGTGTGTTTTGGGTTTCACAATCACTGCATGTCTTGTAGACTTCCCTGGTATTAAATACTATACCGGGGACATCTTTGTAGACGTCCTTGCAGATTTCCGTATTGGGCATGTCCATGTTTGTAAAATCATGCCTGAACTTGGACGTGCTTTCTGATTTTAGAGACGCTTAGGCTTGGATGTCCCAGTTTGCACTGGAATGTCTTTTGTAAAATGTGTTTTTGGCTTTAGAGCGCTTTGCAATACAGGTTCAAGAGGCTGCTCAAGATATCGGGATCAATTTAGGAGGACACCATCATGTTATTTCATTATAAGCGGGTAACACATTAATCTACATCAAAAAGCCAGTGACCTCTCTCCTGTAAGTGTTTGGAATGACTGAGGATTTTGGGCATGTTTCAGAATTCATGGTCAGTTGGTAGAAAGCAGTGTTACTACCATGTAGGATCCAGGCAGGGGATTGGATAGGAGGGGAGAATGCGATAGGTTTTCAGATAGTTAAGCAGTTTAACTATTTGGGAGTGATTATGTCAAATGATCTATCACTTTTGTTAGCACTGAATTATAAAAAGTTCAGATACTCCGTGAAGTAAGATTTGCAGGAATGGGTAGACTGTATTAATGTGATCAAGATGATGATTTTTCCCAAAATTTTGTTTTTGTTTATGTAATTCCCGATTTAAGATGCTGTGTAGTTTTTTATGAATTTGAGACAGATTTTAGCTGGGTTCATCTGACAAGGGAACAGACCAAGGATATGATATAGCATACTTACTCAGCCTAGATACCTGGGTGGCATGGATCTCCCAAATTTGAGAGTGTATTATTGGAGTGTGTGTCTGAGAGTACTTTACTTTTGGAAGACAGGGTGATGTTTACCGGAGTGGACTCAGATAGAAGCTCTGTGGATGAAATCCTTAACCATTACTTCTTTTCTGTGAGGCTAAGGATTGTGCGTGGGCATTGGGTCACACCTTTCTAGGGCCACTGTGGAAATCTGGTGGGTAATATGTAAATGCAAGATGCGTCATCACATCTCATCCCTTTTACCCCCTTGGCAGTGTTTGCTTTTACAAGGGAGATGGGGAGGAAGTTTTGATGGGGGGAGAAAGAAATATTAGGATCAGTGCATCTAGCTTTGTTTTTTTGAGGGCCAAGACTATAACAGAGCAGATGCTTTGTGTGGGACCTCACTTAATTATTATCTAATTTTCAGCTGTGACACTTTGCAACTCGACCATAGCATTAGAAGGACCTACTCGGGTCTGTACATCAGTGGAAACAAGTTTTGCTTGCAGATGGGAGTGAAATAGCTGATTGCCTATTTGTATAAGGCTCTGATAGAGACTGAGTGGATCAGGAACCATCATCATAGATTGGGAGAAGACACTTGAGGGCATATTTACTAAACTGCATTAGCTGCTACTGTCGGGTAACACATAAATTCCACCCAGTGGTATGGTTTATGATTGCTGTAAGGCTCTTCAAGCATCAGAGCAATGATAGCAGCTAATGCAGTAGAAATGCAGATATTGCAGCACTTTTGTGCATATCTGCATTTAGTGTGGTGAAACCGGGGGAGAGCGGGATCGGGACAGAAAGTAGGTATTGGTATCTATTGTTGCCTACCTCACAAGTTTATTTTGTTATTCTGATTGTCTCTTATGCTGACCCGATGGTCATTTTGCTATTGTAAGCTGTCCAGTGCCTTGGGTTAATCAGTTCATAAAGAGTTAATAAATCCTAATAAATAAATCAACATACATAAGATTATATTAGTGATGAAATCATGCTTAAGAACAATTTTTCATATGCACACTAAAGTTTGGTTTGTAGATATTGGAAAAACCAAAGAAAAAGGAAAGGAAGCAAACTCTATACTAGGTATGACCTACCCAAGAGGCCAATTCCATAACATGCACATCTGGCCTGTGTACATGTCCAAATCGAAAACAAGCCCGATTTCACCCTAATTATGCAGTCGCAGGTATAGATGCACCCGTGATTCTGGAATCAGGGACATAGGCGTTTCCAGCACGGCATGAGCAAACCACTATGGAGAAATGAGAGACAGGTATATGCAGCAAATGGTTTGGATGTCCCCACACTCCCCGTATTCTGAAAAGCTATGTTTTTGATCCTGTCCGTCTCTGCAACGGCCATGCTCCTCTGTTAGAACATGCATCTCCTAAACTTCTCCTCTCACTGACAGTGTTGTGCTGATGCAAACTACCCATAAGTACTAATGACACATAAATGTTGATGCAAACTAGACTAGATATACCCGTCGGTTGCATGCCCAGAACAGTGCAAGGTGATCTCAGTGCAATCAAAGATATAATAACAGCAAGTAGAAAGTGATATGTTTGCATCAAAACATAAATAGCAGTAGGAGAAATCCATAGTTATTCTGTCATTGGTCATCACTAAAAAGAGTATTTACGGTGCTAGGTAGGGACCCTTACGAACCTCACAGAAACCTCTCTATAAATGTGCACATTTTTAGAGACCAATGATGGTGCATTTGGGCATGTTTAGTGCTGTTTGGACTGATGAATGCTCTTATGCTGAGGGTCTCTTATTGAAAAGGATATGTTTTGACATTTAGCTATGAAGAATCTTTTGTGATTTTTTTTCTGCCCTATCACACTGGCATCTGGTGATGCTGTGGTCATCCATACGGTCCAGGTATTGGCCAGGCATTCATGTCCCCCCTGAATTGCAGATGAGCACACCTGTACCACCATGCAACCCTCAAACCACACACATCCAAACACACTCTCACTTTTGGTCACAGAAAGCATAATTCTGCCAAAAGGATGCCCTGAATCTATAGATAACAGCTGATATAACATAATAGCATGGAGTCCCAGGACTAAAAATATGATCTCCTTTTCTCATGCAAACAAGAATCCTTTCCATACTCGCTCGCATACTGTTCCTACATCACCAGTCCCATTTTTCAGGACAATGGAATTGTTAGGGTCCCCTAGATTAGCTCCTTTAGCCCAAACAGCATGGCCAAAATAATCACTATCGCTCTTCTAAATATTTCTTTCAGGGTAATTAATACTGAACCTTTAGTTTACAAGATTCCCACACCTCTGATTTCTGTTCTTTATAAATACAAACACAGCAGAATATTTTCTAACTGCTAGCCTTATTCCATGTCTCCAGCAGGTATAAAACGCACATGGGCATTTCCTGAATACGTTTTATATGTCTCTGTGGCAAACCACGCCCCTCCCGGACTCATTCTGAGATCCCTGTGTTAGTGAGAATAAACATCTGCAGGCACTATCTGCTAGAATACGCTCATAGACATTTTTAGCAGATAAACATCCCCAGCATACGTACAAACCCTTATTCGGTTTCTGGAATGATCTCCCAAGCCTCCACCCACTACTGAAACTTAATGCCATAATCAAAAGCATTAAAGTATTTTCTAAATAGTGCAGCACAGAGAGGCTACATTTGGCAAGTAAACCATGTTTTGGGTAAAGTTAGATTTTTAAAGTATTTAAATTTTCAGATATAGCCCTATCCATTATTTAAATTAAACATATATTTTTCTGCTTTTGTTGTCTCCCATTCTTGATCACACAGTTCTCAAACTTCCTTTTGCTGTCAGCTAGTCTTCTTCCTGAATTTATTCCTTTCCTTCCGTAGCACTTCCTTTGTCTCTCCCCATCATCCGTTCATCTCGCTGACATCTACTCTTTTCCATTCCTCTCCTTTGTTTCTCTTTACCAAGTGTTCATTTGTCTCCTCCCATTGTTTATATCTCAAACTGCTAGCTAATTCCTCTGCCTCCCTTTGTGATTGTCTCACCACTCCCTAGTCCCTGTCTTCCCCTCTTCCCCTTCTCACTCTCTGCTTTCCCTCTAGTCTCCCATAGCCCTCTTCTGTCTACTAAATTTCTCTCTCCTCAGCCCTCTGCCTGCCTCTGTCTGTCCTCAACCTTCTTTGTTCTCAACCCTCTGAATTTCTTTCATTTTCTCTCTTTCACAGCCCTCTGTTTTTCCAAAATTGTTCTTTCCCTAGACCTGCCATTTTCACATTCTGCTCTCAAGCCTTTCTTCTCCCTCATCCTCCCCACTCAATATGTCTTCCTCCTCACTCTCCCTGGCCCACCTCTCAGTCTCTCTCCTCCCATCCTGTTGCATTCCTTCAACCTCCTCCTCTCAACCTCTGTCTTCCCTAGAACTTCCAACCCTTCCAGCCCTCTCTTTCTCTCCACACTTTAAAGCTATACCACTTTCTTTCCCTTAGCGTTTAATATATATCATCTCTTCTCCCTAGTCTTTCAATTATCGCTTGTTCCCAACACATCTATCCTCTGTCTTTCCCCCACTTCCTTCCTCAGTTTTTCCTATCCCTATTTTTCTCCAGCATTCATTTTCCTCTCCCTACCTCTCTCCCATTCCTAGTCCTTGACTCTGTGTCTCACTCCCTTAGCAGTCATCAATTTCCTTTTCCTTTTCCTTTTCTCCTATCCTCTCTTTTTTCCTCCTTGGTCTCTCAACCATCCCCATCTTGTTCTTCTTTTTGCCTGCCTTGTGTATGACGGCCCTGGAAGGACATCCTAGAATTTCTTATGTCCTTTACCTCTGTTTCACCCCCAAAAAACTTCTTCCCCTTCTCCTTGTCTCTTCCCCTTCCCGGAATACTCGTCCCATCCAGATGACATCTTTCTCAGGTCATCAGAAAAACCAGCTTCTGATGCTACCACAGGGCCAATTGCAGGGAAAGCAACAACTGTGTCCTTGGGCCTTTCTCTTATTCCTCCAGGACGGCTGGCATAGCTCTGCATACCTCAGGACCCGAGAGAGAGAGATTGCACTTGCCAAGCACTTAATTGTCTTATCACAGAGCTGACAAATAACAATTCTTTCCATCCTGAATCTATTCAGGCACTTTCTCTATTGGGTCCTTTTACTCTGATCTGAATCATTGCACATATTTCCCAGTGTCAACCTAATCTTCATGTCTAGAAAGGAAAACACTTTCTCCTCTACATAAAAACGTCATATAACTTGCCCTTAAGAACAGATTTTCTACAATTTTCTAAGCTGCTTTTGTCTATCTTACTGCATGTGTGTGTTTTTATATGTTGTATATCGGTCTGAAAAAAAGATGAATGCAGAAAATTGCTGCATCTCCAGGAACAAGCAGGAATGAGTCTTCACATATGGGTACGTCGGTACCGACGGAGCCTGCGCAGGAACGCTTCCCAGCGTCCAATCCCAACTGGCTCTCCTCAGTTTTCGTTTTCCCACGGAACCGGCAGGACGTCCTCCTGTCACCGCAGAAAATTCTTCTTTTAATTCTTTAGTTTTCTTGTGGTCGCGGCTGTCTCCCCGACGCCACCGGTACCGCCGGTGTTTCTTTCTCTTTTCTTGTAAAATTTTTTCCTTTTAGGGAATATTTTTTCTTCTGAGTGTCTTACGGTTTTCAGGCCTTCCAGGCCTCTCCATGTCCTTCATGGAACCGCCAGCCACTTTCTCCAAGAAATGTTCAAGCTGTGGCGGTACAACTTTATTTTTAGACTCCCAAAATTGGTGTCTAAGCTGTTTGGGTCCTGACCTTTTTCCTCTGGAGCCCTTGGTTAACAGTATTGTGAGAAGAGGTTTTCAGCATTGAGTTTCCCTCGATATGAGGTTCCCTTCCAACTTCAGGGCACCGACCATTTCTTCTTCTACACAGGATCAGGTAACCCGCAAACAGTCTGTTAAGACTAGCCAACCCTTGAGTGGTAGGTCTCATGCACAGCATGTAGACGGCTCCGGCCTTGCCCTCGAGGGCCCATTGGCTTCAAAACCCTGGCGGGAGTCTGCGGCCTCCAAAGCCTATGGGGTTTCAGGTTGTTCCTGGGGTTCACCACCCACAGAACATACCTGAGCCGTGTCCGGTGGTGGCATCCGCTTCGAGCGGTAACGATACCCCGGCATTGGCACTAGTGTTGGACGAAACACTCCTCACCAGGGATCATCGTCTGGCGTCCTCGGTACCTACGGGACCGGTGCATATGTTCCAGACTGACTTTCCAGTATCGGTACCGGCACCGATACTGCCTCCGACGTCGGTACCCTCCAGACATGCATCGATAAACTCGCTTCCTTCGATGACGAGTCTGGAATCGATCTCCAGTCTGGAGGACTGGGTACCGACTCGCCTTGGTACCGGCTCCCGTCGGTACCGAATGCTCAGTTCCGATGGTTTGGATCCACAACTCTCGGTTCCTCCGATGCCGTTTGGATTGCCACTGGCTGGGTTTCATCCATCGGTATCAGACACGGTACCGAAGTTTGGAATCGATCTTTAGTCTGGAAGACGCGGTTCCGACACGCCTTGGTACCGCGACCTGTCGATACCGGAGGCTCGGTGCCGAGGGTGACTGCCGAAAGTTTTCGGGTACCTCAGTACCGATTGAGCTGTCACCGATGGCTGTTCCGATGTCTGTGTCTGGTTCGGTTCCGTAATCGGTACCGGTATCCACTGTAGCATCATGGCCAGCTCCTTCCATGCTTCTTTCAACAGGATCGCTCTCTTCTATACCAAGTTTGGAGTCGATACCTGGCATGGACGATGTGCTACTGACTGTCACTGGTCCTGACCTCCAGTACCAGCGTCCATCCGTTAAGGATCCCATATTGCACCGTGCAGATACATCCTTCGGTGCCCAGGCTAGTTCCTCAGATCTAACCTGTCCAAGGGAGGTTCTCTTTGGAGATCCTTCTTTTCAGAGTTTCCTCTGGGATATAGCAAGATCACTTGCCATCTCTATCCCTGGACATGATCCTACACAAGGCTCTGTTTCTACCGAAGCAAAGGAAAACATAATGCTTCCTTTGCATCATTCCTTGCAGGATCTTCTTCTAGGAATGTGGGAAGCACCTTTAAGGGTACCCCCACCTTCCAGAGCAACTGATCTCCTATATCAGGTGCCCCCCTCTCCAGGGTTTCAAAAGACTCAACTTCCTCATCATTCCATTGTAGTGGAATCAGCAATGAGGCGGGTGAAGAGTAAGAAAAAGCACTCTTCTTATCTGCCAGGGTGTGAGTCTAAGACACTAGATGCCTTTGGACGTCAAACCTTCCAGACATCCATGTTTTCAGCAAGAATTCTCTCATATAATTTTTTATATGAGTCTATCTCTTGAGGAGGTCACAAAGAAATTGCATCTTTTGACTCCTTTTCTTTCAGAACCCAAGAGTGTAGACTATTCCTCACTGCTTAGTCATATTCAACATATCTCTTGGTTTCTTACTCATGCTTCCCTAGACTCATTTGAGTCTGTTAGCAGGACTTCTGCTATAGCTATAGGGGCACGACGTAGAGCCTGGCACCAAGCTTCAGACTTAGACAAATGGGCACAACAAAGACTGGGTAATACTCCTTGCACTGGAGAAAATCTCTTCAATAAGGAGTCTTTACGTCAGGTTACTCAGTGGTTCACTGACTTACCTGTTTCTAAGGTCTGTTCTACGCCCTCTTCTTTCCCAGTAGGTAGGAAATGTCCTACCAAACTTTCTTCCCCTTGGGGGAGAAGGTTTTATTCATCTTCTGCCCATCACACAGATGTTCCCAAACAGGGGAAACATCGCCCTGGTCTGAAGAATCCAAACTCTCACCAGGCTCACCAAACCCAGCATCCGCAGGGTTTCTGATTAATCACATATTTTTTGTGTCTCTTGGGGTTTAGAACCTGCAGTTGGCTTCTTGTCAGTAGAAGCCTTCCACTGCTTCATTCTAAACTCTAGGCATGGATCTCTTTTCACAAGACATCCATTTTTCTCTGTTATACGAGCTCTTAGGATGTTCATGTCTATAGGTCACAGCTTCTCCTCTTCTTCCTGCTAGGGAAAGAGGTTTAACAACTATCAAATGATAGTTTTCTGTACCAGCATGAATTTTTTTCCTTTCTACAGACTTACCACATTGTAAGTCTCCATTCAGCTCCATCTTCTCTACCCTCTTATCAAGCATTTCCCCTGTAAGAGTGGTACTATTACACTGGAGGGCTTCTCTTCAGCCCTTTTAGTTTTGTCACTATTCCAGTGTGGAGTTTTCCTCTCTGAGTTAACTCCTTCTTCTTTTTTGCTTTGGGGCAGCTTTCAGGCAGGTCCAGAGTTTTCTTACTCCTGTTCTGTCTGTTCTTTCTGTTTTTTAACAGAAAGATTCTTTCTGATGTCTTACTAGCATCTGCCCATGCAGGAGTCCTAGTGATTGGACCACTGGTTCTTCCCCACAAGCATCCAGAGTTGTCCTCCACTATATTCTTTCTGGCCTCAGTAGTGACTCCAAGACAGTGGATTCATCTTTCTTGGCAAATCTTATCACTACAGGCTTCTCAGATTGTTTTCTTTTCTTGCCATCTCCAATTCCCTTGGGTTTGGCAGCATAGTCGACCTAGGTAGTGGCTTTTCCAGCAGCCAGTTCTATCTTCTAATTCTCCTGCATTATGCTCTCTGCAATCTTACAGAGAAGCTTTCCACTATGGGCCCTTGCTAGAGAGCATTAGGATTTCCTCAAACAGCTGTCCTAGATGGTTGGAAAAGGCTCCCTCAGTCATGCCCCTCATGACTGGAAGGGTTCTTCCTACCCTACTATCTCCTTTCTAAAGCAAAGTACATGGGCCTTCTCTTACGTGAAAGCTTAAAGAGTTGTTCAATTCCCTCGTTTGGTCCTCAGGATTCCCACCGAGAATATGCTCTCTTTTTCCTTGCAGTTCGTCCTCATGGTATCCTAATCCTTCATGGACAGCACATATTTAGCTAAAAAACGCATGATACCCTTTTTACCCCTCAAGTAGGTCAACATGGTATCTTATTCCTATGCGTCTTCTGTCCATTTACCATGCCAGAGTTCTGGAGGACTCGGGACTTGCTGCCTGCAGACTGATATTATCCTCTGCTTTTCATGTAACCATCCTGGTTATTCCACTGACTAGCATTCTTGCAGCAATCTAGTCTGTTCTTTGTCAGGGAGATTTTTCCCCTGACTTCTTCCATCATAACCAGGAGGGATAGATTCTCTATATATCTTCTCAAGTAGGTTCCACCTTCTTGTTATTAGATGAATCTTTCCTCTTCACATCTCCTATGTGAATATACTTTCTATAAGCACATCTCTGTCTGCTTAATTGCAGACACATATCATTTGTGTGTGTATATGTTTTGCCCTTCTATATCTCACTATAGATATATATTCTTATATGTCTATCTATATATCTATATATATATTGTCATGCTGCCGCCCCAGAGGCCAAGGTTGGTATGGGCAGGTCAGATGGACATGAGAGTTTTTTTATATATTTTGAATTTGGTCCTTCTGTAAGAGGTCTTGGTAATGTTCCCAGGACCTACCGGGGGCCAAAGTTCAAGAGAACACACTAGCCAGAATGTAGGGAAAATAAGGCTTTATTTTCCTTTAAGCACAATGGTTCAAGTTATGGGAGACTACTTCAACAAACTGAAAGAAACCTTGCTTCAGGCAACAAAAAGAAAATATATTCACACTTGCTTTGTTTAACTGTTGCTTCACAGTACTTGGCATAAACAAACTTTACAGGCATTCGCTACTGTTCACTGTTTTATGTTTCATGCACAGACCTTAGGCTACCTGCCTGACAGTAGCTACAGTCCATCGGGGTTTCAGGTGGGTCTTCGTTGAATTCCACCTGCATGGGCTGAGTATCAGACAGCTGTGAATCAGTGTCAGTAAACTCTTGAGGAGTGTACTGAGGTTTCTCATATAACACATTTACTAGCTTCCAATGTTCAGCATTCAAGTCCGGGCCGCGCCCATGTGAGTGTTTGTTATGGCAGTTACTTCCCCTTGCAGGCTGCCTTATGTTATACAGTCTTTTTACCAAGGGCTTGTGCCCTGTTTCACAAACAGTTTGATAGGGAGGATATACTCCAGTATCTTGTGTTTCCTGTCTTCTTAACTTATTTTGCTTATCAGAATAAAAAGGTATTTTACCTTGTTTAGTTGAGTCCCATGGCCTGGTCCTGCTGTAGTTCAGCGTGTCTTGAGCAGTAGGCTTTCCACACTCCAGCTGGCCTTCATGCAGAGTCACCACTCTCTCACATTCACACCTTTTACCATTTGAATAAGGAATATTACCATTTGCAGCAAAGACGTCATCCTTGCTCAGATAATGCTTACTGTGTCTTGCATTTACTGCTGCCGGTTCTTCACACCAAACTCTGGGGTTTATTTCTCCCCTTGTGCCTTTCTTTCCAGTACCTCTCAACCAAGGACTCCTGGAACTCTGTGGGCTCGGATTCACTATGCCCTCCTGCCAGGAACTCCTTCCTCTCTGGTGCTCTGGACACTCCTTATGGTGCTCTCCTTCTTGGTTCCTTTCCAGAAGCTCTCTGTGGTGTGACTCTCCGTGGTCTGTTTTTCCTTGATAAGCCTCTTCTTGGTATGCCTCCTTTTGGTAGGCCTTCCTTGGTATGCCTCTCCTTGGTCTCTCTCTCCCTGGTCTGCCTCTAACTTGTCCTAGTTCCTCCTTTTCAAGTTCCCAGCCTTTCTTCAGGGGAACTCCCCCTTTTCTCCATTGGCTGTTAGGTTGCATTACCTCATCAGCTCTGAGGTGCAGTTCTCTGGGCCTTGGAAGGTCACTCCTGCTCCCTCTATTGGGCTCCTCATAATATTGCAGCTGATGATAAAATCTTTTTTCAGGATTTAAAACCCTTTTTTCTTCATGAATAGGCTCTGCGGTACCACAATATATATACGAGTATATATGCATCTGTTGAGATATTTATTATAGGTAGATATGTATTTACATACTTATCTATCTGACTGTCTATGCTCATATAGATATATATGTCTCTATATGATTCTGACAGTTGGGCTCTACCCATACCATCCTGTCCCAGCATGTTTGGGGTGCTACACACACAACTACTCCAGTGGTAGTTAACTACTTTTCTACCATACCCCTAAAAGTTTTAGGTACCCCTGAAGCTCTCCATGTTCCACTATCTTTCCTACCTGACATCAGTTAGGAAAGACATTGCAGATCTTCAGTTATTCTGAGGCTAACGCCTTGGGCATCTGCCCTTTCTTTTGGGATATAAGGGTTTTCTATACCCCTTCTTCCCACAGGGACTAGGCCTGCTTGTCCAAATCAGTCAGCCTTTTCCTCTTTTTGCTCCTATCAGTGAGTCACTCTGTAGCCAAAAGGGTTTGGGCTTTTTTCATAAAGCCTTCCGCTGACGGCTTACAGTTTTGGTACTACCCCAGTTTACTCCTGGGGTTACCTCTTACCTTTCAGAATTCCTGACCTCCATTGTGTTTTCCTACAGGTTTATTACCTCTACTTTTGCAGTGAGGTCCTCCTTGAGGTTCCTCTACTGGATCCCCAGTAGATCTCATGAACCTCCATACTTTTGTACAATCCTGTTAGTGGAGGTCCATATTGCAATATTTCATTTTCAATATATTTGATGATAATTGTCATCCACACAGGGACTTCTTGTCTGCAGTCCTATGTTAGGTTAGCTGTCTTTTACAGCACCTTTCTGTTTCAACTCCTTCCCACCATCCTGAGGATGCCTGGCCATATGAGGTGTAGCATGTTCCAATCCATAATATGCTGGGACTCCAGGCATCTTAGCTTGGGAGTCCCCATATGTGAAGACTCATTCCTGCTTGTTCCTGGAGATAGCACAGTTACTTACCTGTAACAGGTGATCTCTGGGAACAGCAGGAATAAGTCTTCACAACCCTCCCACCTCCCCTAGGAATTGTATTCTCTATCTCTATCTTTCCCTTCTCTCTCTCTCACTCTTTGTCTCAGCTTTAAAACTTAACTGAGGAGAGGCAGTTGGGAAAGGCGGGAAGGCAGCACGCAGGCGTGGTGGGATGCTTCCAAAAGCTTTCTGATTGAACGCTGGGAAGCGTTCCCGCGCATGCTCCGTCGGTACCGACGTACCCATATGTGAAGACTTATTCCTGCTGTTCCCAGAGATCACCTGTTACAGGTAAGTAACTGTGCTTTATTGTGGTTGTATTTCAAAAGAAGCTCTTGTTTATTTATTTGCATTCTCTTATATACCGCATTATTTTGCATCAGTGTGGTTTACATTGAACAAACTGAAATTACATTGAACAGGGCATTATAACTTGGAGATAACTATTTTACAGGGAACATGGGCTATGGAGGGTTAAGTGGCTTGCCCAAGACCACAAGGAGCACCTGCGGGACTAGAAACCCCAGTCCTTCTGGCCCAAGGTTGTTGTCCTTTAGTGGGATTTGAACCCCTGACCTTCCGGCCTGAAGTACCTTGCCCCAACCACTAGGCCACTCCTCCACTCCTTTTCTGTAATTTTCATGTTTGTGCATATGTAGCTATCCTGTTGCAGGTTGGTTGTTTTCTCATACGCTGGAAATTTTGTATAGCCCTTCGTGGTGGAGTGGGGGTTTGCCTCGTTCCCTCGGTGCCCTGATCTCCTCCCATGGTTTTCAGTACCATCTTTATGCTGATAACTCCCACACGTACCTCTCTGCTCCAGAAATTTCTCTAGGATTCCAGGTTGGGTGTCCCCAGGGCCGCTTCATCCCCTTATGGGGCCCTGGGCAAACTTCCGGCTCAGCAGCTTGAAGCTGTGCGGGAGTCCTCCTCCGGCATTCCTGCTGGTGGGGGGGAGGTCAATGCGATTGCGCTTAGGATCGCACAGCATAGGCAGGTCATATGTTGCATTTGGGGATTCTTCCCCTTCCTCTTGGGAAACATGGCCAGAAGCAACACCACAGTCAACTAAGCATTTTAAAGCCAAGAGGAAGCGAGTTAAGACACCTCCTTACTTAGCGCCATTTTGTTTCCCCCTGGACATCACACTTTTAAATATTAAACTTTGGTAAACACATACATAATGAGGGAGATTTCAAAAAGCCACTTACAAGAGCAAATGAACTATTTACATATTGCCCGTTCTTCCTGCAGGTAAAGGTATGCACTGATTTATTTTATTTTTATTTATTTGACATTTTTATACTGCGTTTTCCATGTGATCAAACCCAGTTTACAATTAACAACATGGTAGAGTGTACAGGAACAAGTACAAATTCTATTACAGAGAACGCTATAAGAACTATATACAAAGAAGCTAATACAATTTTAAACTATGTACACGAGTGTGCTTAGGAGTTCTAAGCAGCTGGAGTTACTTAATCCCTAATACAGCATTTTAAACTTTGTACATAAAAGCACCTAGTAGTTCTGGGCAGCAGAAGTTATCTGTATCTCTGTTCTTATTGATAAGAGGTGTTTTAGGGTGCAGGGGTGGTAGTTATTTGTTTATCATGTTCAGATAGTGTGCCATAGTGACTGGCGACTCTGATGGGCTGCCAGGACTCATTGCTTTGCTTTGACTGTAGCTGTTCATTGAGGCCTCCTCCAGAGCTTGCTGCCCTAGGTGACCACCTAGTTTTCCCAGTGATTGTGATTGGCTTACAATCTAAATTTGTACCTAAGGCAATGGAGGGTAAAATGATATGCCCAAGATCACAAGAAGCATCAGTGGGATCTGAACCCAAGTTTCCCTGATTCTTGTTTACTGCTCTAACCATTAGGTGACTACTCCACTCCAGCATGTGAATGTTTGACTGGCAACCAGTATGAGGGTTTCAGTTAGGAGCATAAATCTTTTGAATATTGGGCCCGATATGTTTTATTTTTTATCTGCATATAGGATGGGCAATTTTTCTATAACCAGTTTGCCCATAGAAATTACTTTGAAAATTGCCCTCATAGGATTCTAGTGAAGGTCCCCAGTTTCATGTGTCAGTATAAAGCAAAGGTAAGAAGAGTTTGAGGCAAAATGTCTTTGTGTTGGTTTTTCTTTTTAAATCCTGTAGCATATTTTTTATTTCAGATTTTAGCTGACATTTTCTCCAGTAATAGTTTATAGTGGGTTAAATTCAGGTACAATAGGTTTTTCAGAAACCCAGGGACTGGGTCACCAAGAGTCAGCGTTGGTTTCAAGACACACACAAATACAAAGGTCTTACAGTTTGTACCTCAGTCAGTAGAGGGTTAAGTGACTTGCCCAAGATTACAAAAAGAAACAGTGGGTTTGGAGCCCTGGCTTTCTGGATTCTCAGCCCTATGTTCTAGCCATTAAGCTATTCCTCCAGTTACTAAATTTATATATGACTTTATATTATGTTACTGCATCCTTAAATAATTATGTTTTAATCTTAGTTATACGAGTGAATTTTTTTTCATTTTCTTTTTGTTATCCATTTCAGTACTTTCTTATTCTTGTTCTTTACTTTTCAGGTCACTATTCCTCCTCTCCTTTGTTTCTCTCTTCCCCTTACCTTATTTTCTACTACATCTTATATTTTCCTTTCTGAAATGTCCAGTGTTTTCCACCTTCCTCAATCTATTCTCTTCTCCCTCATCTGCAGCTCTAACATCTCTTCTCTTCTTTTTTCTACTCTCCTTTTCTACCTCACTCATGCCTCCTCTGCCTTTCCTAACCTCCTTTCTGTTCTTCTCTTTTGTTTCTGCTACTTCCACAAGTTTTTGCTACCTTTCTTCTCCACTGACCGCTCCTCCCCTCCCCCCCCCCCCCCCATTTCTCCATCCACTTGTTAGTTCTGTTGCCCAGTTGCCAATCTTCTCATCTGTTAGACACTGGATGTCTTCTCATTGCCCACCCCATTTGCTTCCCTTCCCCTTCACTCACTGCAAGAATACTCCTTTCATCCTGTCTAACCACAGGCCTCTGTCACTACCTAGGCCACTGGCATCTTTCTCTCTTTGCCCCTCCCACTCCTCTGTCCTCCTTTTCTTTCCTCGCTTACTTTTTGATGGAGCCATCGGCTTTCTCTGCCAGCAGCTGCTTTTGCTTCTATGCTATCTAGAAAACCATGTAATTTTGTTGATTGTGAGCAAACATTGATGGCGGTAGCTCTGTTCTTGCAAGCTAGCTAGAAGGAGGAAACATGAAGAAGCCAACGTTGTTGGAGGAGGCTAGGGGAAAGAAGGGAGTCAAAATGCAGAAACTTATGAGAATCAGTAGACAAAACAGGAGAAAACAAACTAGGACAGAAAAAATGTGTAATATAATTGGGTAAGCCATTTTCTTGGCTATCGAATCACAAGAAACCAAGGGCCACAAATTAAGGATTGCAAATCATTTTAAACTTGCTTCCTTCATGAAGCTTTGTGAGCTTATATATTTGGTCTCATGGAATATTCTACAGTAGTGGCCAAAAAATTAAGGCAGAGTCCAACATATTAGAATTTTATTAGAAAAGTATGTGTTATTGTCACTTTCATGGTAAAAAGCTGTAAGAACCAAAGATATATATGTCATCTTCAAAGTTTTATTCAGGAAACAATATATGTGTCAATATTTGATAGGGTGTCCATGATTTTTCAGCACAGCCTGGATTCTTGTAGGCATACAGTTAACTAGCGTTTTACAGTATGCTGGAGTGATTTCGTTGACCCATACATGCTTGAGTATGTCCTTTAAATCTGCTTCTGAAGTTGGACGATGTGCTGCCACGTTTTTCTTCATAAGATTCCAACAGTTTTCAATTACATTGAGATCCGGAGAGTTTGATGGCCAACTTGGTAGCAGTTCAATCTTGTTGTCCACGAACCATTTTTTGACTGTTTTTGCAGTGTGGCACGGTGCCGAGTCCTGCTGAAATATAGTTGTGCTAGAAATATTAAAGTGTATTTTAACTTTACTATTCAGCATGGATATGTATTTTGCAGGATTTACTCTTTCACCTTTCTCAAAAATGTGCAGGCCACATCGTCCATTCGCCGAGATACCACCCCATATCATGACCGATGGTGGGTGTTTAATAGTCTTGATCGTGTACTTCAGATTTAGTCTCTTGCCTGCTGGTCGACGGATGTAGTTGTAACCACTCCCACGTACTTGTTGAAATGTACTTTCATCTGTGAACATTACCCTCTCCCACCATTCAGCAGATTTGTCTTTCATCTTGCTACAAAACTGTATGCGGGCAGCAATTTGTATCTCCAGGAACAAGCAGGAATGAGTCTTCACATATGGATACGTCGGTACCGACGGAGCCTGCACGGGAACGCTCCCCAGCGTCCAAAAAGAAAGCCTTTGGGAGCATCCCACACGCATGCGCGCTGCCTTCCCGCCCATTCACTTCCCTCTCATCAGTTTTTCATTTTCCGCGGAGCCGGCAGGACGTATTCCTGTCACCGCAGAAAATTCTTCTTTTTTTATTCTTGTGTTTTGTGGTCGCGTCTGCCTTCCCTCGACACCACCGGTACCGCCGGTGCTTTTCTTTCTTTTTACTAAAAATGTCCTCTTTTTTTCTAAGGAATTTTTCTAGTTTAGTGCCTGACGGTTTCTAGGCCACTAGGCCTCTATCCTTCCATTATGGAAAAGCCAGCCACTATCCTTAAGAAATGCTCAAAGTGTGGCGGTACAAATATATTTTTAGACACTCATACTTGGTGTCTAAAATGTTTAGGTCCTGACCATTGCCCACTGGAGTGTCTCTCCTGCTGGAGCTCAAACAGAAGAAGTCTTCAGGATCGAGCACAACTCGATACCCGGTTCACATCGGAGTCAATGTCACCACCCAGAATATCTTCTTTTTCACAGGATCAGGTAACCAAACAAAAGTCTGTTAAGACTAGCCAGTCCTCGAGTGGTAGATCTCCTTCTAAGCATCGAGATGCCTCTGGCGTTGCCCTCGAGGACATTTTGGCAATAAAGCCCCGGCAGGAGTCTTCGGGCTCCAAAGCATTAACGGGGCTTCAGGTTGTTCCCGAGATTCTTACCTCCATGGACATACCTGGGCCATGCTCGGTGGTTGTGGCCGCTTCGAGCGGTACCAACACCCCGGCATCGGCTATGGTGATGGATGAAACACTCCTCACAGATGAACGTAGTCTAGCGCTCTCAGCTACTTTGGTACCGCTAGAGTTGCTGCAGACCGTTCCTCCAGTATCGGTATCGGCTTCAGTACCAGTACCGGTATCGACATCGGCACCGGTGTCGGTACCGTCGATGCTTGCTTCTACAGACTCGCTTCCTTCGATGCCGAGCCTGGAATCGCTCTCTAGCATGGAGGATTCGGTACCGACTCATCTTGGTACCGACCTCGGGCGGTACCGAGGACATCGCTTTAAAGAAAATCCAATGCTTCATCCTTTCAAGTCTTCCGATCCCGATGACTGGGAAGAATCCATCGGTACCAAGGCTGAATTTTCAACAATTCTAGCCTTTACCCCTCATTTCAGGGGGTCCTCCTTAGGAGAGATTTATTTTCAAGCTTTTCTGCTTGATATGGCAAAGTTTCTTGCCATTTCTATACCTGGTAAAGAATCTATACCAGGGGATTCAGAAACTCTGCAATTCCCCTGGATTCCAAAGGAGGTGATCATGCTTCCTTTGCATCAGATCTTACAGGATCTACTATTAAGAATGGGGGAAACTCCTTTAACGTTATCCCCAACTTCTAAAACACTTGACACTATGTAGAAGGTGCCACCTTCTCCAGGTTTTCAAAAGACCCAACTTCCTCATCATTCTATTGTTGTAGAATCAGCAATGAGGCGTATTAAGAGTGCAAAGAAGCACTCCTCTTATTCGCCAGGTCGTGAGTCTAGGATTTTAGATGCCTTTGGACGTTGATGCTTCCAGGCATCTATGCTTTCAGCAAGAATTATCTCATATATTTTCTATATGGGATTATCTCTTGAAGAGGTCACAAAGAATTTAAAGCTTTTGACTCCTTTTCTTCAAGAACATAATAGAGCAGACTATTTCTTATTAGTCAGTCATGCTCAAAATTAAGTTCCTTAATCGTGCTTCCCTGAACTGTTTTCAGTCTATTAGCAGAACGTCTGCTATAGCCATAGGGGCACGACGCATGGCCTGGCTCCAAGCTTCAGAAGTGGACAAATGGCTACAAGAAAGGCTGGGAAATACTCCTTGCACTGGTGAAAATCTCTTTAACAAGGATGCCTTATTCCAAGCTAATCAGTTAAACACTGATATTGTTGCTTTCAGAAGATTGTCAAAACTTTTCTCTATCCCAGCTAGTAAAAAATCTCCTAAAAAACTTTATTCCCCTAAGGGAAAAAAGTTTTATCCATCTTCTACCCATCATGCAGATGTTTCCAAAGAAGGGCAACATCAAACCAGGCTAAGAAAATCAAAACCTCAACAGGCTCAGCAAACCCATCAGTCACAGGGTTTCTGATATTTTATTCATTAAATCTCTTTTTCCTATTTGAGGTTTAGAACCGCTAACCTACTTCTTATCAACAGAAGCATCTACAGTTCATCTCATCCATGCTGAGAGATCAGTGATACACTGACTCAATCCTCAACTCTAGGCATGAATCTCTTGCCACAAGAGAAATACATTCTTTTAGCTCCTAGAGCTATGGAAGATAATCATGCCCTACAGGTAACAGGTTTTCTCCTCTCCTTTTTGAAGGAAAAAGAGGAGAAACAACTAATAACAAGGTAGGCTATGCCCGTCACCTTGACTGTTTTCCTGTATGAGGATATCTCATAGTTTTGACTGCAGGGGGGCTTTACCTTTTTCAGAGTCTTACCAAATTGTAAGTCTTCACAACTCTGTATTACTTTCTATCCCTCTTAGTCGAGACATTCAGTCTAAGAGTGATACTATTCAACTGGAGGGCTTACTTTTTAAGCCCATAGGATTTTCTTCAATACCTACTCCAGTAAGTGGTTTCCATACAGAGCTTTCTTCCCCTTTGCAAGCTTCTCAAATATTTCTTTTAAGACAGCTTATCAGACCATAATTGAGTTTTACCACTCCTAATTATGTCTATCGGTCCTTTTCCAAACTATAGGACCTAACTTTTTCTGTTGCCTTAATAACAAATAATTCCAAGAGAGGTTCCAAAACCTACTTGGACAATTTATCATTGCAGGCAACCGGCCTGTCTACTATTCTTAGCCATCTTCAATTCTTTTTGGCTCCAACAGAATAGATTAGGTTTCACACTGGCAATTAAACAGCCAGATCTTACATAAGCAACCTACAATTATACAAAAAAGCTCTGCAACTATGGGCCTTTGCCAGAGAGCGTCAGAGCCATTCCTAGTAGGTAACTTCCAGATGGTTAAAAAGGCTTTGTCCAGTCATGCTCCTGCATGACTGGTTTTTCTTACTCTTACCATCTTCCTGAAAATTTCCTTTTAAGGGGAAGGAACCAGGGCTTAGACCACGTGAAAGCATAAGGAATTGCTCAATTCCCTGGGTTGTTCCACATCTCCAGTGGAACTCTTACAACAGGGATGCATTCCTTTTCACTGCTGTCGGTCCTTGTCTAGTGCATTCCTTCTAATTCCCAATACTTCATTGAAGCTTATGCTGAACAAAGAACGCATGATACTCATATTGCCTTCATAGAGGGGCAAACATGGTATCCCCTTATATTGCGTCTTCTTCTCCACACGGAAGTTATAGAAGGATCCAGACTTGTCTTAAGACTAAGGATCTCCTCTGCACCCCTTCTGGTTATTCAAAGGCTAGAATTTTTAAAGAAATCTAGACCTCTCCTTCTAAGTAAGAACATTCCACTGGTTTCCATATAACCTTCTCAATGGTTCTTCCACGTGTAACCAGAAAGAGATTCTCTATTTATATTCTCAAGCAGGTCTTACCCTTTCTTGTTGTTAAGTGAATCTCTCTCTCTGTATATGTATATATATATATATGTATATATATATGTATATATATATATATATATATATATATATATATATACATATATATCTGACTCTGAAAGATTTGTTGTCCATATTAATGCTGTTCCAGCATACCATAGTGTTTTAAATGGACAGCCAATTTCTATGGTAATTAGAAACTACCTTCTTTTACTGTACCCTTTCCGGTTACGTTACATCTGAAGCTCTCCATGTAAGGTCGTCATCCTAAGTGACATCACTTAGGGAAGACATTACTGATCTTCAAGAAATTGGGGGCTACACCGCCTACTACAAATGTTTCTTTCTTTCATTTGGATAGAGGGGTCTTAAAGACCCATCCTTTTCCTGCAAACCAGTCAGATTTATCTCCTCTTTTTCCTAGAGCCTTATTCTGCTCCAAGGACAAAGAGCTTCAAACTTTGGCCTTTACAGAAGCTTCAGCTTTTCCTCCAAAGTCCAACCTCATTAAACTCCCCCAGTTTTTCCTTCTGGGATTAGTTCTAGCCATTAAGGCTTCTGACCTCTGCCTGTATTGCAAAATTTATTTTCCTCTACTTCACAGGGAGGTAATTTCTTTGAGGCTAATGTACTGGCTCTTAGCACCAGACCCGTATTAGCCTCAACAAATACTTTCGCAATACTTTTGAATAAGGTCCACATTAGAAATTTGGAATTCAATATTTACTAACATTTATGATCTACACAAGGATTCCCCTTTAGACGCCTTGTTTAGTCAAGCTGTTCCACAGCACACCCTTTTTAATTCAACTCCTACCCTCCATCCCTTGGATGCCTGAGGTTCTGGGGAATAGCATGGCCTATCCATTAGATTTGCAACATGCTGGGACCTCCTCTAGGCATCTCTAGCTTGGGAGTCCCCATATGTGAAGACTCATTCCTGCTTGTTCCTGGAGATAGCACAGTTACTTACCTGTAACAGGTGATCTCTGGGAACAGCAGGAATAAGTCTTCACAACCCACACACCTCCCCTAGGAGTTGTTCTCTCTCTCTCTCTCTCTCTCTCTCTCTAATTTGTCTACTTCCCTCCTTCGGTCTCAGCTACAAACCCAACTGATGAGAGGGAAGTGAATGGGCGGGAAGGCAGCGTGCATGCGTGTGGGATGCTCCCAAAGGCTTTCTTTTTGGACACTGGGGAGCGTTCCCGCGCAGGCTCCGTCGGTACCGACGTCCCCATATGTGAAGACTTATTCCTGCTGTTCCCAAATATCACCTGTTACAGGTAAGTAACTGCGCTTTCCTGGTCATCATAGGCTTCTTGGCAGGTCTTCTGGCCATGAGTTTGAATTCATCCACAAGCCATCGTCAGACAGATCTGGCACTTATCTTTATTCCTCAATCATTAGCTAACTGAGCCACAGGTTGAGATGAAGTATGTGGATTAGATGTAGTAATGCTTTTGAGGAATCAGTCATCTCGTCCAGTAGTTATCCGTCTGCACCCACATTTCGAACAACGTGTACGGCCACCTGATTTCAGAACATTCTGAACTGCACACCTTGATATATGCAAATGTTTTGCAATAGCACATTGCAAATATCCTTCAGCATGGAGTGTGACAACTTGTCCCTTTACAAAGTCATTAATATCGCACTTTCTACCCATCTTGATTGTATATTTTACATGTAACTTTCAATCTTTTCCTAGTTGTAAAAATTCAAAACTTCATCCAAGAAATCTACTACAGAGTGTAAGTAAACTAAAATGGACGCCAGACGCATGGTGTCACTAATCGCCATGCTGATTAAATAAGTAAGCACGTGTGACATCTCCACAGTACATTATTTAACAATAAATTGTAGAAAAATATACCTGCCTTAATTTTTTGGCCACTACTGTAGCTTGTGCCAGCACTATCTTTGTTTGCCTCCCTTGAAAGAAGGTAGTAACAGATGGCTATGGGGTATGGGTAGGAAAAGTGATGGATTAGGATTCAGGAACTCCAGTCCTTCAAAGCTCCAGATTGGTCAAGTATTCAGGATATCCCTAATGAATATGCATGAGATATATTTGCATGTACACTGCCTCAATAGCATGCACATGGTTTTCTTAATGCAAATTCATTGGGGTTATCCTGGTTTGGTGCTCCCAAGGGATGGATATGCCCAAACCTTTGGTTTGCGCCACTCAGTTTTCTTCCAAAAGAGCTAGCAATCTGATAGGCAAGACATTTCTAATTACCCACTACATTTGATTTTGATAGTCTTTTTAGGAATTGTAATTAAGACACGAGTGAATATTTCAGCATGAATCTTCATCAACCAAATAAGTTACTGTTAAGAGTTTCATCAGAATAGTAAAACACTTGGATGAAATCCAAAACTACAAATTTCCTATTTGATGAAGAATAAAATTAGACTCTTCCTTTTTCAGGCACTCTACAAGCAGAAGTATGATGCCGAAAAGGGGAAATCAAGTTACATCCATATGCAGGAATTGCCAGATGTTAAGCATGCCATGGAAGTCAGCAAACATCAGAGTAATGTACGAATACTTTTCTAAAAGCTATTTATTGAGCATTAGTGTACAATGTCTCAACTTCAGCGTGCAAGAGCTGTGTTTTGCTCACAGGTCAGTTTGCAAATGAGTTTGCACATTTGTTTCAAAGTATTATGGTTGATGTCCACTTCAATAATACAGCACTTTCTTATACCAGTTGTAAATCTATATGTCTGCTTAATAAACCTCATTATTACGCACATTGGATAATGTAGCTTCCATTGAACATTGTAAGCTGCATTACTTGTGGTAAAATAACACCAGCATTGGGCTGACATAATTTTTCTACCTGGGAGCAGTGCTGCCAAGTGCTATCTGAAATGGCGTCTTCTGGGACAGGGTTGGGGGAGCCTTTGCTAGTGGGGTGAGGGTCTGTTCTGAAGTGGGGTAGAGGTTGTCTTCAGGGGGAGGGTGCACTTAAATTTCTTCTCCCCAGAGAGCTTACGATTTAACTCATTTTGAGCTAGCACTGAAAAAGGCATCAGCACAATTTCCAAAGTCCATTCCCTTTCCCCCCATTGTGCAGAATCGCCCTTTAATTTTGTAATTGCTCAGATTGATGGAAAGTACTTATGCACTATCTCCATGAACAAGCAGGAATGTAGTCTTCACACGTGGGTATCGTCGGTACCGACGGAGCCTGCGCGGGAACGCTCCCCAGCGTCCAATTACAAAGCTTTTGGGAGCATCCCACAGCGCCTGCGTGCTGCCTTTCCCAACTGCCTCTCTCCAGTTCTTCGTTTTCCGCAGAGCCAGCAGGACGTTGTTCCTGTCACCGCAGAAAGTTTTTTCCTTATTCTGTTTTTGTGGTCGCGTCTGCCTTCCTCGATGCTATACCGGTACCGCCGGTTCTCTTTTCTTTTCTTTTATTTAAAAACAATATATATATTCTATTTTTTTCCAAACTTTTCTTCCCAGGTGCACGCGCCCTTTTGGGCCTTAGGCCCAAAATTTCCTCTACTATGGAAAAACCCACTTCGTGTTTCAAAAAGTGCACCAAGTGTGGCGGTACCATCTCCATCACCGACACCCATGACTGTTGTCTTAAATGTTTAGGTCCTGACCACTCCATCTCCGAGTGTATGGCTTGTGCCATGATGTCCAAGAGGGGTAGACAAATCTGAGCTGCTAAGCTCAGCGCCCTTTTTCCCTCCGATGCAGCTTCTGTGTCATTGACGTCTTCCAGGGCTTCGTCTTCCTCCCATGGATCTCAGGTAACTAAACATAAGTCTAGCCGGTCCTCAAAGGATAGATCTCCTTCCAAGCATCGAGATGCCTCTGGCATTGCCCTTGAGGGTTCTGTACAGGCAAAATTGCCCCAGCGGGAGGCTTTGGCTTCCAAAGCATTATTGGGGCTCCAGGATGTTCTCGAGGCCTCGACCTCGGCAGAACTACTGGTGCCATGCTCTGGGATACCAGCTGCTTCCGGTACCGATACCCAGGTATCGGCAGGGTCGATAGACCAGAGGTTCCTGGCTATTGAACGTAGTCTGGCGGCTCTTCTTGCGGCATCGACACCCTCGGAACCACGTCAGACAGTTCAACCGGTACCGGTACCGACGCTGGTACCGGTATCAGTACCGGTACCGATAGCATAGGCATCAACATCGGTGTCTGCTTTGCCGGCACCCAGTCATGCAATACCTTCTGGTGCTGATACACCGGTACCGATTCCCCCCGGTACTGACTTCGGTCGGTATGGGTATCGGGCTCTTCAAGAGCATCCGGACAGAAGGTATTTCGAATCCTCGGAGGACTCTGAGGATTCTGACAGTTCCGCCGGTACCGGAATACTTCTCCCGGAGGAGCCTTCCTCTCCTAAATGTAGGATGTCTCCTCCAGAAGATATCTCCTTTCAGGATTTTATCAGGGAGGTGGCTCGAGGTCTGTCCATTACTGTGGCTCCTGAAATAGAGCCCAGGGCTAAGGAGTTGGAGATTTTACAATATCCCAAAGCTCCTAAGGAGGCAGCTACTCTGTCTATCCATGAGATCTTACATGATCTCATGTTGAGAATGTGGGAGACACCTCTTACCACCTCTCCTCACTTTCGCAGACTGGATACCATGTATCGCGTCCCTCCTTGTCCTGGTTTCCAGAAAACTTAGCTTCCTCACCACTCTATTGTAGTGGAATCAGCTATGAGAAGGATCAGGAGTGCAAAGAGGCATGCCTCTAATCCTGCAGGACGTGAGTGTAGAACTTTGGATTCCTTTGGACGTCGTACTTTCCAGGCTTCCATGCTTTCTGCCAGGATCAGTTCCTATATTTTATATATGGGAATGTTCCTTAAAGAAGTCACAGGAGACTTGGAGATTTTAAGCCCTCTCCTTCCTGATGACAAGAGGCAGGATTTTCTCACACTGGTTAAACATGCCCAGGATGTTTCTAAGTTTGTCAATCGTGCAGCTTTTGACTGTTTTGAGTGCATAAGCAGAACCTCTGCTATTGCCATAGGTGTATGTAGAATTGCCTGGCTCCAGGCATCCAATTTGGAGCTCTGGGTGCAGGACAAACTGGGCAATATCCCTTGTACAGGTGAGAATCTATTTGGCAAAAATTGGCAAGAGAAAGCCAATGAGTTGGATGCTGACAACTCCACTTTGGATAGGTTATCCAAAGCCACAGCTGATCCTGCAAGAAAGAGAAATCTTTCAAGAAACCATTCTTCTCAAAAAAGAAGAGGTTTATCCCTCTTACTCCCAACAGGGACGTTCCTCAGGTCAGCCTGCCCGAAAGAGTCAGCAACCACCCACACAAAGGCAAGCAAAGACTGCTAAGCCTCAACCATCTCAGCAGTCTCAGCCTACACAAGGCCTTTGACTTTCATCCAGAGAACTTAGCCTTCCTGGCCCTCAATGGACCAGAGCCTTCCACCATTCCAGGAAGGTTGTGTCACTTTGTCCCCAGATGGGGGCAGATAACAGCAGAACATTGTACACTCTCCATTATAAAAGAGGGGTACAAGCTTCACTTTTTGAGTATGCCCCCTCCCACAATGGTAAGACAGTTCAATTCTCAGACCTCTCTTGTCAACCTGTTAGATCAAGAGGTCACTATGCTTCTTGCCCAAGGGGCAATAGAGGAAGTACCCATTCATTAACAGGGTACAGGGTTTTACTCCCCCTATTTCCTTATCCCAAAGAAAACAGGGGGACACAGACCTATTTTAGACCTCAGAGAATTGAACAAATTCCTGTTCAAAGAGAAATTCAAAATGGTTTCTCTGGGTACTCTGCTGCCATAACTTCAGAGTCAGGATTGGCTTTGTTCTCTAGATCTGAAGGATGCGTACTCATGTTCTCATCCATCCAACTCACATAAAGTTCCTTTGGTTCCTTTTTCAAGGAAAGCACTACCAATACAGGGTGCTTCCTTTTGGCTTGGCCTCAGCACCAAGAGTGTTTATGAAGTGCATGGCTGTGGTAGCAGCATTTCTCCGCACTCTAAGAATATTCGTCTTCCCCTACTTAGACGACTGGCTCATTCGAGCCCCATCAGAGTCAGAGGCCAGGATTTCTCTGTCTTGCACAATGTGTATCCTCCAGTATTTGGGTCTGGTCATAAACATCCCAAAATCCAGTCTAACTCCCACTCAGTCTCTAGAGTTCATAGGAGCTTTGCTGGATACCAGAAAAGCAAGGGCCTATCTTCCTCAGACCCGTTGCCTTCGCATGGTGCAGTTAGCTTCTCAAGCAGTGCTACAGCCTCATCTCACTGCCCGAGAAGTGTTACAACTACTAGGCCACATGGCATCTACAGTGCATGTGGTTCCTTATGTTCGCCTCCATATGAGAGCATCCCAGTGGACTTTATTCACTCAATGGACCCAGGCATCAGGGTGCCTAGCAGACAAAATAGCAAACACAAATCACCTTATTTTGTCTCTCCAATGGTGGCAGTCCACTCAGAACCTGTTGCTGGGGTCCCCATTTCAACATCCTTTACCCCAGGCAACTCTCACAACAGATGCTTCACCAATGGGTTGGGGAGCTCATCTGCAAGACCTCTCCACCCAAGGCACTTGGACTCCACAGGAGACTCATTTACATATCAATCTCTTAGAACTCAGAGCAATCTTCCTTGCTCTTCGAGTGTTCCACACCCTGCTCAGCTACAAGACAGTCCTCATTTATACGGACAATCAAGTAGCCATGTTTTACATGAACAAACAGGGGGGAACAGGCTCTCTGTCACTTTGCAACGAAGCTTTGCGACTATGGGCCCTCGCCAGAGAGCATCAGATTCATCTCCTGGCAGTGTATCTTCCAGGCATACAAAACTCTTGGGCAGACAGACTCAGTCGAGTTCTGCTTCCACATGAATGGTCTCTACATGCAGACCAGGTGGCCAAGATTTTTCAAATTTGGGGAACCCTGGACATAGACCTCTTTGCAAGTCCGTTGAATGCCAAACTTCCACAGTTCTGTTCCAGAATTCCGGATGAGGGCTCTCAGGCCAGGGATGCTTTCCTCCTTCACTGGGGTCAAGACTTCCTTTATGCCTTTCCACCCATTCCCCTAATTCCCAAAACCCTATTCAAGCTTCAGAGAGACAGAGGCTGTATGATTCTCATAGCTCCACATTGGCCACGGCAAGTGTGGTACCCTCTGCTTCTACATCTCTCGCAAGCTCCCTTTCTGGAGTTAGGGTCTGCTCCAGATCTCCTGTCTCAGGAGGACGGAATGTTATAGCATCCCATCCCCCAGTCTCTGCATCTCAGGGCTTGGTTGCTGAAGGCCTAGATCTCCATGATCTTAACCTCCCTCAGCAAATAAAGGATATCCTTTATGCTTCCAGGAAGCCTTCCACAAGACGCTTTTATGCTTTCAAGTGGAAAAGGTTTACCATATGGTGTTTGCAGAAGCGTCTTAACCCCCTTGCGATACCTCTGGGATCATTACTGGAGTATCTCCTTCATTTATCCAATGCAGGACTTAAAACTAACTCAGTAAGAGTCCATTTGAGTGCTATTGCAGCTTCTTTCAAGCCTCTAAATGGACAACCTATTTCCTCCCATCCTCTTATAGCAAGATTTATGAGAGGCCTTCTTCTAACTAAGCTTCCCATTAGGCCACCACCGGTAGCATGGGACTTAAACTTAGTTCTTGGTCAGCTTATGAAGCCACCTTTCGAACCCTTAGCTACTACCTCATTGAAATTCCTTTCTTGGAAGGTTATCTTTCTCATTGCAATCACATCAGCACGCCGCATCAGTGAGTTGCAGGCACTAGTAGCTGATCCACCTTATACAAGGTTCCATCACGACAAGGTAGTCCTTAGGACTCATCCACACTTTATGCCAAAGGTGGTCTCGCCTTTTCATCTAAACCAAGCGGTCTACCTGCCTGTGTTTTTCCAAGGCCTCATGCATCTAATGCAGAAAGGAATCTTCATACTTTGGACTGTAAAAGAGCTTTAGCCTTTTACTTGCAAAGAACACAGCAACATAGAAAGTCCTCTCAACTCTTTGTTTCTTTTGATCCTTCTCATTTGGGACTTCCAGTCTCCAAGAGAACACTGTTCAACTGGATTGCTCAGTGTATTTCCTTTGCCTCTCAGAGTAAGAATCTTCCTCTGGAGGGCCATGTCACATCTCACAATATGAGAGCCATGGCAGCTTCAATGACTCATCTGCACTCTGTGTCTATCGACGATATCTGTCGAGCAGCCACTTGGGCCTCGGCTCATACCTTCACAGCCCATTACTGCTTGGACAAGGACTTCCGCCGGGATGCCTTGTTTGGTCAGGCTGTTCTTCAACACCTGTTCCATACCTAATCAACTCCTACCCATCATCCCTGGTTGGATGCCAGAGATCCCTGGGGGGAAGTGGAGCCCTTTCACAGGGACTCTCAACTTCTGGGGTCTCTTCCTGGCATCTAAAGCTAGGGAGTCCCCACATGTGAAGACTACATTCCTGCTTGTTCCTGGAGATAGCATAGTTACTCACTTGTAACAGGTGATCTCCAGGAACAGCAGGAATTTAGTCTTCACAACCCACCCACCTCCCCTAGGAGTTGTATCTCTCTATCTATTTCTTTCTCTTTCCCTCTCTCTCTCTTTATCTCAGCTTTAAACTCAACTGGAGAGAGGCAGTTGGGAAAGGCGGGAAGGCAGCACGCAGGCGCTGTGGGATGCTCCCAAAAGCTTTCTAATTGGACGCTGGGGAGCGTTCCCGCGCAGGCTCCTTCGGTACCGACGATACCCACATGTGAAGACTAAATTCCTGCTGTTCCCGGAGATCACCTGTTACAGTTGAGTAACTTTGCTTTTCACTCAGTGGATGCTGTTGGATTTCCAAAGTAAGTGTGTCTGTACTTTGTCTTTGAAAGTTGTACCAGGCAAAGCACTCACACACATTTACACCTATCAGCTTGTATGGGTGCATTTTCTGAGTGAACGTGTGTGTGTGTGCGTGGAGTTCCAAACCTTGCTCAGGAATGCCTTCCTATGATGGCACCACACTTGTACTTTTATAAAACCGCACATGCTATCTGTAGATAAAAGCACATTTCTGCTAGTAAAGCACTCTTTTTACCTATGGTTATTTATAATTACCCTCCCTATGTATAGCTTTGGTGTTCAAATATTGCCATGCCGATCCAGAAACTGCCGTTTGTTAGCAATGCTAAACATACCACGTGTGCTTTCCTTTCTTTTTTTTTTGTCTTACTCCTGACAAAGTAGAGCTCTCTTTGCAGACATGAGCAAAACAATCAAGTGCCCAAGCTGTGTTCTTCCCTCAGGAATTTGCCTATTTAATTTTGATAGGTGTATAGTTTCAGAATTTGTTCAAGTGCATCTAAGACTGCAATAGTACCCTTTGCTAAGAAAGAATAAATCATCAAAATGACTAAGAGGGCCAGTTGGTAGAGCCTTACTTTGCTTTCCTTCCAGCTGTTTTTTTTTGCTTTGTTCCTGCTGCTGGAGTTTGACATGCCTGCTGAATGCTCAGAATAGGTGTTGTGACATTTTAGAAATGCTCTGTGACCTTTTTCCTCATACACAGTGTGTGGCATGTTTAGTGAATTGTGCTAAAGGTTAGCTCCCAGATGCAATTCTGTCACCAGTGCTCCCCGCACATACAGTGTTTTGTGTGGGGAGCGCTGGCAGGGGGCAGTGCGGGGGCGGAACAGGGGTGGAGTGGGGGAGTGGTCAGCTGCCGGGACGTACAGAGGCCATTCAGATCAGGCCTCTGTACGTTCCCTGGCACCCGCTTGGATACATGGCTTATTCCATCCCAATGGTGGAATAAGTACTGGGCGCTGCACAGTCCGCTGTCTGCAACCCCCCGCCCACACTGACTATGGCCTCCGGGGACCCTGTCACCATGATCCAGCCCATCTGGGTCACCAGGGCTGAAAGGTGAGTGGGCAGCAGGGGCCGATGTGGCCCATGGTATTCTGAGCTGCTGGATAGATGGCCAGTTGCCAGGGTGCTTGGACGTCACTGCTCATTAGCCTCAGTAGTGGCGTTCGAGGGGGGTACAGGCAGGCTCCTGTGTGTTCTTCCCATGGAATCCAGGGAGTGCCCCCACAGTGACTTTTGCAATGCGATCTTCCATGGGATTCCAAAAAGCTCCCTACACCCACTTCAACTTGCTCAGCATACAGCTTCAAGAATATTTAAGGCTCCTAGGTCTTGCTATATCACACCCATTCTTAAAGAACTACATTGACTTCCACTGATGAGCCACATAAAATACAAAACTATTATGACAACTTTCAAAACCTATCACAAACTATCCTCTTAATACCTACCATCTTTAATAAGGAACCCACCTAATAATCATCACAGAAGAGCCCCCGCAGAACATATACTTGCTCTTTCTTCGGACCTTACAAAGTTCAACCGAACCACATGTTCCCAAGCATTCTCCATTTATGCACCTAGCATATGGAACTCGCTGCCTGGGAACCTTATAGCAACTACTGACCTTGTAGACTTTCATAAGCTACTGAACCACTTATACTACCATCATGAACTGAGAACTATAATCTAAAGCTTTAAATGCCACACACCACTTGCTCCCATCCCTATAACCTACCTTACCCCAATCATTTAACCTCCAAACCCCCCCCCTTTCCTTCCCTTCCCTTTTAAGCTCACTTAAGTCCCTGCATATTGTTTACATGTTATATGTAAAGCTGTTCAGTTTTATTATGTTATATTAACCTTGTTCTCTGGAAAGTTCTGTTATGTTTAACATAAACCGCCTTGACCTTTGAAAAAGCAGTATAGAAGACTTTCAAATAAATAAAATAAAATCTCCCTGATTCCGCCGTCACGGGTACTTCCAGGCCCCGTGATGGCGGAATCAGGTGTTTCACGGCTCCGGCTAAGTTCTGTGTGTGCATGGCACACAATCGGCCTCCACGTGTGCTGCACTAAAAATTAGCATGGGGACCCATGGCTGACTGGTTAGTCCATGATTGGGCGAGCTAGGGTGGAACCTGAGTGTTGCTGGTGAAGTGTGGTTAGTGGGGGCATTTTTGGCATATGCTGGCCATGGCTGTTGCTGTTCGCATGGGTGAAATGAAGTACACCCACGTGCTGGTTAGTGGGATGCCACATGGCTGCAATGTGCTGATGGCTAGGGGATGGGTGCACATGCCCCCTGAGTTTAGCGTAGGTCTCCACACTAGAAACGCAGCCGAATCTCACATTAACTTAGTAAACATGCCCTTATGTTTTCTGGCTTACTTACAAACAATGACATCAAACCTTACTGGAAGTAGTGAAATGCAAAAAAGTTGCCAGCCTGAAACAAATGCATAAGTGCTTCTCGGGAGCAGGAAATGATTAAGCTTTTGCACGTTTCATCCTTTTATACATGTCTGGTTTTCCAAGTATCTATTTTAATATTAATATCTTTTTTGAGCTCACTGTGCAGGCTTTAATTGCTAATCTGCATGGATGATAGGAATCTTTTCAATAACCTATTTTTCCTATCTTTCTGCTGTTCACCTAACCTCATGTGATCATTAGTCTGCAAAGCATATAATTAGCGAAGTCTATGCAGAGCTGTGAAACCTGCCTGGCTCTGATTATGGTCAGAACGGAGAGTGCCAAATTTGTTTTCTCTCCTCCCTTTTCTAAAATCTATCTTTTCAACTTGTTCTTTTATTCATTCTTGTATTATTTTTCAACAGCTCACAGGAAAAATGGAGCTGAACTGGGGTGCTTGTTTTTGAAGGTGAAGAGTAATCATAGTTTTGCCATACATGAGAAGATTTTAGCCATGTGCTTACCCATACAGCATGTAATTCACAGTAACCTAAAACTGACAAAACCTCAGCATGACTGCCCCCCACCCCCCTCCCAAGCTTGTCTGTTTAAATTACTGGACTGTTAAATATAGATGAAGCCATACAGAAAAGATGAAATGTTTCTTTTGCTTTTGTTCATAACAAACCTTAATTATCTGCGTGGTATTCCTTGTGCCAATTTAAAAGCTTCAATTTTAGGCTCAAATAGTGCCCAGCCCTGAAATAGCAACTATTATAAAAACATATATATGGATGATACATCTTAGACTGATGTATTAGACCCTGTCTGAAACGACATGTACAGTATTTGGAAGACACAGGAGTAGTTGGTGATGCCTTCCATTCCACCCACTGACATATGCATGAACACCAGTTTACTCAAATACGGGGGCACTATGAGATGCAAATATATTCACCTGCACCTTAAAATGGCCTGAAGTCCAGACTGGAGCACCACTACAGTTTGTCACTTCCATTCATTTCTATTAAGTGATTTTAACACTTTCAAAAATTCTTCAAAAGTTCAGTCCATTTGCAGATTTCCCAAAATTCTTCCCAATCTTTTTATACGTTTGTTCATGTTTTCCCCACATTTGCTTGACATGCATGCCCTGTGTGAGTGCTAGGACTATTTTTTACACTCACAAATCGATTGCATGTACATTATTTCATAGATATAAGTGTGTACAAGCAATTAGCGCACACTTAAAATATTTAGGCACCAAAATGAACTATATGTGTACTCATGAACGCCCTGGCAGGTGAGGTATCGCTCTGCTGGGGGGTTGATAATGTCGCCTGTTAGTGTGCTTGGGGAAAATTAAGAAAGCTAGATGGGACATACAGTACACTCCTTTTACTTTAGCAAGCAACACGTCTTAAGATTTTTTTAAAAACTGTCTAAACTTTTCTATGCAAAAACTGCTTTTAAAGACCAGCGCTGCGTTTCTCATAATAGGTGGCATCTCTTGTTGTTTAAGCACTCCACCTACCCTGACTCTTCTATTTGCCTGTTCACAGCATCTTTTTCATCCTATTTTTTAATGTTTGTCTATTAATCACAACTTTACACATTCTCTCTTAGATTCATTCTAGTACGTGCACTTTCATGTGCATGTAAAGCCGTGTTTGTCTGCTCATAACACTGAGGGATCTGTTTACTAAATGCTGTGTGGTAAGTGCAAAATCGGTGCAGTAAATGCAGGAGGAGTGGTCAGCATCTGCCCTGCACCATCAATCTCACAGGATTCTCCCTGACTGTGGCAATCTCCCACATTTCACTGTGTAAGTGGCTGCGTCCCCCTTCTCAGATAGAGCTTTCCACTATAACTAACACTGCTCCAGTAGCCACCTCTGGCCAAATTTAGGATGACACAGTAGTAGCGTCCAAGGTGAGAAGAACAGTGAGAAGGTGCCCAAGGTGTTAACTACGTAACAGCAAGCTCTTTATTATGTCTATGAACATGGTCAATAACAGTCCTTCTGTCATACCACAATCCCTGCCCTATGTAAATGTCACTTGAGTTCCTCTTCTCAATGTATCGTTTTATTTATATTTATATTATATATATATATATACATATATACATAAAGGGTGGCCCAAAAAATGTGAAAACATCTCGTAGCATATAAGTTATTTAAAAATTCAAAAAGACAGATGTAAATGATTGACAAATTAAAAAAAAAAAGATGGCAATCGGAAATAACCCCCTCCCTGTCCATAACATCTCATCACATACCCACAAAATTCACACCACACTGAATTTGGAAACAACAACAGGTCGCAGCTTTATTGCCCATTAACATTTTAGTATTAGTAACAGTCCATCAAGTCAATCCCCCAGCGGAGCGATACCTCACCCGCCGTGCAATTAGCAAGGTGACCTCGCTTCTGCACCTGCCCCGGTCAAACCACCGGTAAAGTTACTACCACCCCTGCCCGACTTCGCCATATGAATAGCAAAACTCTGCTAGGGCTATCCGGGTCGCGGGCACCTTGCCCCTGCCCCAAGTAGCCTATGGCTCCGGACCCCGGAAACCTCCGAGATCCCGTAGCCACCCCCCTCCCCCCACTGCGACACCCCTAATCCCCCACCACCCCGTAGCATTAACAGGTAGGAGGGCGGGACGCAGGCCGCTCGCCCTCTCTCTGACCATGTGCTCGGCAAGTGCCCCCGCCACTGGAGGACATAGCCAGCCTCCCCTCCAATTGGCTCCAGCCGCGCTCGTCCCCGCGGCGGAGCCAATCGATTTAAACAATGCGGCCAGCATCATCGCGCCTCTCGCACCCCCCACCTCCTCAATCTTCATTTTCAACGCACGCAGGGTCCCGCGCCGAGCCAAGCCCCTGGTTACCTGCAGCTGCCGAGACCCTGCCCGCGTCCTTCTTATAACCAGGTAGCTGTACCCAGCGCTCTACCCCTTGCATTACCCCCACCCCCTCCTTGTCCATACCACCTCATCACATACCCACAAAATTCACACCACACTGAATTTGGAAACAGGTCGCAGCTTTATTGCCCATTAACATTTTAACATTAGTAACAGTCCATCAAGTCAACCCCCCAGTGGAGCGATACCTTGCCTGCCATGCAATTAGCAAGGTGACCTCGCTTCTGCACCTGCCCCAGTCAAACCACCGGTAAAGTTACTACCACCCCTGCCTGACTTCGCCATATCAATAGCAAAAATCTGCTAGGGGCTATCCGGGTCGCGGGCACCCTGCCCCCGCCCCAAGTAGCCTACGGCTCCGGACCCCAGAAACCTCCGAGATCCCGCAGCCACCCCCCCCGGCTGCGACACCCCAAATACCCCACCACTCCGTAGCATTAACAGGTGGGAGGGCGGGATGCCGGCTGCTCGCCCTCTCTCTGACCATGTGCTCAGCGAGCACCCACGCCGCCGGAGCAGATGGCCAGCCTCTCCTCTGATTGGCTCCAGCCGTGGTCATCCCTGCGGAGCCAATCGATTTAAACAACGTGGCCCGTGTCATCACGCCTTTTGTGCCCCCCACCTATAAGAACATAAGATATGCCATACTGGGTCAGACCAAGGCCCATCAAGCCCATTATCCTGTTTCCAACAGTGACCAATCTAGGTCATACATACCTAGCACTTTCCCCAAAAGACACAGGTTCCACAATGCTTGTACTCGGTCAAGCATTGATATCCTGGGTACCTTCTTAATAATGGTTTATGGACCTTTCCTCCAGGAACTTGTCCAAACCTTTTTTAAATCCAGCTACACTAACAGCCTTTCCTACATCCTCCGGTAACAAATTCCAGAGTTTGATTACACGTTGAGTGAAAAAATATTTTCTTTTATTAGTCTTAAATAGTTAACCCTGTAGCTTCATCTGCCATTTTGATGCCCAGTCTTCCAATTTATCAAGATCCTCTTGCAATTTTCCACAATCCTCTTGGGTTTTAACAACTTTAAATAGTTTTGTGTCATCTGTAAATTTGATAACCTCACTCGTTATTCCACTTTCCAGGTCATTTATGAATATGTCAAAAAGCAGTGGACCCAACACAGATCCCTGGGGTACACCACTATTCACCTTTCTCCATTGGGAAAATTGGCCATTTAGCCCTACCCTCTGCTTTCTATCTTTTAACCAGTTCCTGATCCACAGTAGTTCACTGCCTCCTATCCCATGACTCTTTAGTTTTGCCAAAAGTCTCTGATGAGGGACCTTGTCAAAGGCTTCCTGAAAGTCCAGATACACTATATCAACCGACTCACCTTTGTCCACCTGTTTATTCACACCTTCAAAAAAACATAACAGATTAGTAAGACAAGCTCTTCCTTGTCTAAAGCCATGTTGGCTGTCTCCCATTAGGCCATGACTATCTACATGCTGAGTAATTTTGTTCTTTATGATGGTTTCTACCATTTTTCCCGGTACTGACGTCAGGCTCACCGGTCTGTAGTTTCCCGGTTCACCCCTGGAACCCTTTTTAAAAATTGGTGTTACATTGGCGTTCCTCCAATCTTCAGGTATTAGAGATGATTTTAATGATAGTTCACAGATTACTAATAGCAGGTCTGCAATCTCATATTTCAGTTCCTTCAACACCCTTGGATGTATACCATTCGGCCCAGGTGATTTTCTACTCTTCAGTTTATCTAACAGTTGTAATACATCTTCCTGATGTATCGATATTTCCTTCAATTCTTCCTCACCTTTAAATACCACTTCAGTCATGGGTAACATCCCTACATCTTTCTCAATAAAGACCAAAGCAAAGAATTCATTCAGTCTCTACGCTATTGCCTTGTTGCCTCTTAGTGCCCCTTTAACTCCTCTATCATCTAATGGACCAACTGACTTTCTCACAGGTTTTTTGCTACGAATGTACTTGAAAAAAATGTCTTTATTTTGCGTTTTTGCTTCCACAGCAAGCTTCTTCTCAAATTTTCCCTTTGCCTGCCTTATCAATGCCTTGCATTTGACTTGCCAGTGCTTGTGTTGTTTCCAAGTTTTGTCGTTTGGCTCTTTTTTCCATTTCCTGAAAGATGCTTTTTTTGCAGCCTCTCTGACCTCGCCTTTAAACCATGCTGGCAGTTTTTTTTACTTCCTTCCACTTTTCTTAAAGCATGGAATACAGCTGGTCTGGGCTTCCAAGACAGTATTTTTCAACAACACCCAAGATTGATGTGAGGATCGCCTGGTAACATGCCTGCCTGGTGCGAAGGTAGCGGACCTCACGCGCCACCTAGATAAGGTCTTAGTCAGTGCTGGGGAGGAGTCTGCTGTCTTGGTACATGTCAGTACCGATGACATAGGAAAATGTGGTAGGGAGGTTCTGGAGTCTAAATTTAGGCTTTTAGGTAGGAAGTTGAAATCCAGAACTTCCAGGGTAGCGTTCTCTGAAATGCTTCCCTTTCCACGTGCAGGACCCAAAGGGCAGGCAGAACTCCGGAGTCTCAATGCGTGGATGAGACAATGGTGCAGAGATGAGGGTTTTGGGTTTGTTAGGAACTGGGGAACATTCTGGGGGAAAGGAGGGGCTCTTCTGAAGGGAAGGGCTTCACCTTAACCGGGATGGAACCAGGCTGCTGGCATTAACCTTTAAGAAGGAGATAGAGCAGTTTTTAAACTAGATAATAGGGGAAAGCCGACAGTCACCCAAGAGCGCATGGTTCAGAAGAATGTATCCTTGAAGGATACTACCAAAAGCAGAGAGGTTCCAAAAAAGAGTAAAGTTGCCCAAATGCCCTCGAGTATGGAGCAGACAGAGCTTAAAGATCCCAAGTTACCCATGTCTACCAATAGCCAGATTAATATGAAAAATACAGTCTCTAAAATGCTTGTATGCAAATGCTAGAAGTCTAAAAAATAAGATGGGGGAGTTAGAATATATAGCTCTAAATGAGAGGTTAGATATGATTGGAATATCAGAGACATGGTGGAAGGAGGACAACCAGTGGGACACTGTGATACTTGGTTACAAACTATATCGTAATGATAGAGCTTATCAAATTGGTGGAGGGGTTGCGCTCTATGTTAGAGAAGGCATTGAGTCAGAAAGGATTAAAGTTTGCAGGAAACAAAATTTGCTGTAGAATCTCTATGGATTGAAATTCCATGTAAAAAGGGGAAGGCGATGGCAGTGGGGGTGTACTATCGACCGCCGGGCCAGAATGAACAAATGGATGATGAAATGCTCAAAGAAATCGAGGAAGCTAACAAAAGTTACAGCGCAGTAATAATAATGGGTGATTTCAATTACCCCGGTATCGACTGGGTCAGTGTCATGGCAGGACATGCTAGGGAGATAAAGTTCCTAGATGAAATAAATGACTGCTTTTGGAGCAGCTGGTTCATGAACATACCAGAGGGGAAGCCATATTATACCTAGTCCTTAGTGGAACACCAGATCTAGTGAAAGAGATGAGGGTGTTGGGGCTACTTGGTAATAGTGATCATAGCATGATTGCCTTTGATTTAATTAGTGGAGGAGGGATAGTAAGGAAATCCACAGTATTACCTTTTAACTTTCGAAAAGGAGACTATGATAAAATGAGGAAAATTGTTAAGAAAAAACTAAAAGGAACGGTTGCAAAGGTTAAAGACCTACATGAAGCTTGGGTATTGTTTAAAAATACTATCCTGGAAGCCCAGACCAGCTGTATTCCACGCATTAAGAAAAGTGGAAGAAAGTCCAAAAAACTGCCAGCATGGTTTAAAGGTGAGGTCAGAGAGGCTGTTGCTGCCAAAAAAGCATCTTTCAGGAAATGGAAAAAAGAGCCAAACGACAAAAACTGGAAACAGCACAAGCACTGGCAAGTTAAATGCAAAGCATTGATAAGGCAGGCAAAGCGAGAATTTGAGAAGAAACTTTCTACGGAAGCAAAAACGTGAGATAAAGACTTTTTCAAGTACATTCATAGCAAAAAGCCTGTGAGAGTCAATTGAACTGTTAGATGATAGAGGGGTAAAAGGGGCAGTAAGAGGAGACAAGGCTATAGCGGAGAGATTGAATGAATTCTTTGCTTCGGTCTTTACTGAGGAAGATGTAGGGATGTTACCCAAGACTGAAGTGGTATTTAAAGGTGATACTGCAGAGGAATTGAGAGAAATATCGCTACACTGGGAAGATGTATTACAACTATTTGATAAACTGAATAGTGGCAAATCACCTGGACCGGATGGTATATATCCAAGAGTGTTGAAAGAACTGAAATATGAGATTGCAGAGCTGCTATTAGTAATCTGTGAACTTTCATTAAAATCATCTGTAATACCTGAAAACTGGAGGATTGCCAATGTAACGCCAATTTTTAAAAAAGGGTTCCAGGGGTGATCCGGGAAAGTACAGACCAGTGAGCCTGACGACAGTGCCGGGAAAAATGGTAGAAACCATCATAAAGAACAAAATTACTCAGTATGTAGATAGTCATGGCCTAATGGGAGACAGCCAACATGGCTTTAGACAAGGAAGATCTTGTCTTACTAATCTGTTATGTTTTTTTGAAGGTGTGAATAAACAGGTAGACAAAGGTGAGTCAGTTGATATAGTGTATCTGGACATTCAGAAAGCCTTTGACAAGGTCCCTCATCAGAGACTTTTGGCAAAACTAAAGAGTCATGGGATAGGAGGCAGTGTACTATTGTGGATAGGGAACTGGTTAAAAGATAGAAAGCAGAGGGTAGGGCTAAATGGTCAATTTTCCCAATGGAAAAAGGTGAATAGTGGAGCACCCCAGGGATCTGTACTGGATCTGCTGCTTTTTGACATATTCATAAATGACCTGGAAAAGGGAATAACTAGTGAGGTTATCAAATTTGCAGATGACACAAAACTGTTTAAAGTTGTTAAAACCCAAGGGGATTGTGGAAAACCGCAGGAGGATCTAGATAAATTGGAAGAATGGGCATCCAAATGGCAGATGAAATTTAATGTGGAGAAGTGCAAAGTTATGCACCTAGGAAAGAACAACCCAAACTATGGTTACACGATGCAAGGTTCCACATTGGGAACCACCACCCAGGAAAAAGATTTAGGTGTCATCGTGGATAACATGTTAAAACCCTCCGCCCAGTGTGCAGCGGCGGCCAAGAAAGCAAATAGAATGCTAGGTATCCTAAGGAAATTAATGGAAAATAAAACAAAGGATATTATAATGCCTCTGTATCGTTCCATGGTACGACCGCACCTTGAATATTGTGTGCAATTCTGGTCGCCGTATCTTAAAAAGGATATAGCGTTATTAGAAAAGGTACAGAGAAGAGCCACCAAAATGATAAAGGGGATGGAAGGCTACTCCTATGAAGAGAGGCTACAAAGATTAGGGCTCTTCAACCTGGAAAAGAGACGGCTGAGTGGAGATATGATAGAGGTCTATAAATTAATGAATGGAGTGGAACGGGTAAACATAGATCGATTTTTTACGCTATCAAAATACAGAAAGACTAGGGGACATGTAATGAAGCTACAGGGTAAACTATTTAAGACAAATAAGAGAAAATATTTTTTCACTCAACGTGTAATCAAACTCTGGAATTTGTTACTGGAGGATGTAGTAAAGGCTTTTAGTGTAGCTGGTTTTAAAATAGGTTTCGACAAGTTCCTGGAGGAAAGGGCCATATACCATTATTAAAAAGGGACCCAGGATATCAATGCTTGACCCAATACAAGCATTGTGGAACCTGTGTCTCTTGGGGATACTGCTAGGTGCGTATGACCTAGATTGGCCACTGTTGGAAACAGGATTCTGGGCTTGATGGACCTTGGTCTGACCCAGTATGGCATATCTTATGTTCTTAAATTTCCTGGCAGAGCCTTGTAAATATGGTAACAGCTGCATGAGATTGCTGTAATACTTCTTTGGGAATGCCATCAATGCCTGGTGCTTTGTTCTTTGCTAAGGCTTTCAATGCTTCTTTTTCTTCTTTCATTACCAATGGTTCCGGATCATAAGGTACAGGTTGAAACGGCTGTTGGTCCACTTGATCTTTATCATATAATAACTCCTTTATATTCTTTCCACCTTTTCTTGATCTTCTCAGCATCATTCAACATGGATCCTTGAGCATCTTGTAACATTCCAATTTGAGGCTGGAATTTTTTCTTTAACTCTTGTAGCTTTAGGAAAGCAGATCTTCTTTTTCCTCTAATAGTTTCTGCTTCTGTTTCCTTGCATGCATCATTGTACGAGGGCCGTTTTTTTTTCAACCTCCGATCGCTCCATGCAGACGCTACGCGGGCAGCAGAAAGCGGGCATGCGCTGTAGGCGACTGCGCAGCTCTTGCACTACACACTCCGCCATTGTTGACATTCAGGCATCAGTCGGCGTTGTGCTACAGCCACGTAAACATGTCCACCATGATTGATGCTCCCTCCAAGTGTGAATTGCGAAGTGTGATTCGTTTTCTACAGGCTGAAGGCCATAGTGCTGCAGAAATCCATCGGAGAATGAGTCGTGTGTATGGGGAAAACTTCATGAGTGATGGTGTTGGGCCAAGGACGCAAATCTGTCATTTCAGATGACCTGGTGCAACGAGTTGACAGAATGGTTAAAGAAAACCGCAGATTCACCATTACTGCTTTGTCTACGGAATTTCCAGAGGTTTCAAAGTCTGTTTTGTACTCTATTGTTACTGAACGGTTAGGCTACAAAAAACTTTGTGCACGTTGGGTCCCAAAAATGTTGACGGACGGCCACAAAAGCGCTTTCAAACCAATGAGGACCTTCAAACCAACGTCAAGGACTACTTGAATTCATTGGCGGCAACTTTCTTTGCAGAGGGTATTGAAAAGCTTGTCCACAGATATGACAAATGTCTCAATCTCTTCGGTGATTATGTCGAAAAGTAACCGTATGTGTACCAATCTTTTGGTAATAAAATTATTGTTTTATATGAACTTGTCTTTTATTTATAGCCTATCGGAGGTTGAAAAAAAAACGGCCCTCGTAGTACTTCTCCTTGTCTTGTCTTGCTGCACGTTGGAAATCTGTGAGTTTTGCGATTAAGGAAGGGGAGGGATGGACCTGATCTGAAGTAGTGAATAGAATGAACTTTTATTTATTTGTTTTACAACATTTAAAAGCTGCTTAATTGCATAATTCATAGTGGCATAAAAAGCATACACAATACATATACAAAACTGGTTATACAATAATAAACAGAACAAAAAATTCAAGCCTCAAACACCTGACAAAACAAGTGGAGCTTCAGTATCTTATGAAAGGATAGGAAATCACGACATCCCCTCAAGGAATCAGGCAAACAATTTCACAAACAAGCCACGACAAGTGCAAAAGTATGCGACCGGGTAATACATAAGCTAGTCAGGAAAGAAGGCAGCAAAGTAAGAATATCACAAAAACCCCAAGGAACTGGACCAACAAAAGAGTACCAGCACGAAGCAGATAAGCCCAACCGGAGCTTCTGCACTTACACATAAAACCTTAAAAACAATCCTCTGCGCACAGAGCATAAGCAAAGGGTAATATGATCAACCTAGAACTATCCTCGCTGCTGCATTTTGCGCCATCTGTAATGTTGACAAAGTAGAGGATACGAGACCTAACAACACCACATTGGCATAATCTAAGGTTGGAGAAAACACCACCCGTAACACCGAACGAAATTCTGAAGGGGCAAACAGCGGCCGAAGCCACTAGAAAAGCCGAATTTGAAAGAATGAACAATGTACAAGCTTAGCAATATGGGCCTGCATACTCCAACGCAAATCCAAAGTTACGCTTTTAATAGCAGAGCTGATTTGATCATGAAAAGAGTTCAAAATCTAGTATAACTCTGAAGCATTTGAAAAGCAGAGAAAAGGGGCAGTAATATAAATATTAGAATTTATTGTAAACCAGACCGGATGTTTTTTTAATGTTGAGCTTGAGTAGGTTAGTTTTCAGCCAAGAAGCTACTTTGGACAGGCAGTTATTCATGGATGTTCGATCGGGAAAGGTGGGATGAGTATGTAAAATAAGGATATTGCAAGTACAATTTGCTATGATGCTGGATTCTTGAATAATCATTGTTAGAGGAGCAATGAAAATGTTGAATAACTGTGGTGCAAACACAGAACCCTGGGGAACACTACAAGTGAGAGGATATGGTCTTGAGGACAAGGACTCAAAAGACACAGAAAAGGAGCTGTCAGTTAAAAAATAATTAACCCAGTGAAGAATAGTGTCTTGTAAGTCTAAGTCGTAAAGATGGGAGCAGAGGATAACATTTTCAACCAGATTGAAAGCAGATGAGAGAGATCGAGAGAAACAGCAAGAGTGATATTGCCCTGATCAAAAGAACTGTGACTATCACTGAGTAATGATGTAAAGACAGTTTCCGTACTGTGTCCAAGATGGATGCGTGTCTGGTGTGTAACGTTTTGGTCTTATCAAGGTGGTTACAGAGTTGGAGAACGCAAGTTTTTGAAGGATTTTTGATAAAAACAGAAGGTTGGAAACTGGATGACAACTGGCTACAAGGGTTTTGTCAAGCAAAGGGTATTTTAAATTATAGGGCGGACTAAGGCCTTCTTCCAAAGAATGGAAACAATACCAGATAAGCTATTGATGAGGATAGATAAAGCTATAGGAAGCAAAACAAGTGAGTTGATATTAAGCCAGAGGGATGAAAGTGGATCAAGTGAGCAAGTTGTTTTCTGGGAAGAAGCAACAATTTTAGAAAGAGAATGCATGGAGATGAGGCTGAAAGAATTCCAAGTATGGACTAAAGTCATGGATGAGGAAGGGGTAACAGGGTGAAGTAGTACTGGGTTAATGGGTATTAAGAAAACCATGAAGGAGGTGACAGGTATTAATACAGGACCTGCTAAGAACATAAGTACAGAACATATCTTCAGTAAATTATTGGACACGCTACTAAAAGAGAGAATAGTGAGGTTTCTGGAGTTCAGTGGATTACAGGATCCAAGACAGCGTGGATTTACCAGATGCAGGTCTTGTCAGACAAATATGATTGATTTCTTTGACCGGGTGACCAGGGAGTTGGACCGAGGGAGAGCCCTAGATGTGATGTTAGATTTCAGGAAAGCTTTTGGCACTGTTCCACACAGGTGACTTATTAATAAACTGAGCACCCTAGGGATGGATCCTAAAGTGACTGAATTAGAAATTTGTTGAGTGGGAGGCGACAAAGGGTACAGGTAAATGGAACTCACTCTGAGGAGAAGGACATTACCACTGGTGTGCTGCAGGGACCTGTCCTTGGTCAAATTCTTTTTAACATCTTTGTTAGTGATATTGCTGAAGGACTGTCAGGTAAGGTTTGCCTGTTTGCGGATGATACCAAAATCTGCAATAAAGTAGACACCCAGAAAGGAGTAGATAACATGAGGAGGGATCTAGCTAAGCTTGAAGAATGGTCTAGAATTTGGCAGCTGAAATGTAATGCTAAAAAATGCAGAGTCATGCACTTGGGCTGCAAAAATCCAAAGGAGTGGAACGGTGTAGGGGGCAAAGTACTTCTGTCCACAAAAGAAGAGTGGGACCTGGGCGTGATTGTTTCAGATGATCTTAACCTAACCAAAAATATTTCTGATTTGGGTTAACACATTGGCCAATTATGACTGTGACTAATGTTTAGTGTAGGATCTCCTGGGGGCATTCCTGGGTCTGGAGCTGACTTGGTAGAAGACCCCCTTGGGCAGGTTCCACTGGTCTCTTAAGGTTTAGCACCTGGTGCCTCCACCCGGGGAAGAAGAGATGTTAGTGGGTGGGATTTCCCCCTTTCCCCCAAGAAACCAAAGAAAGGTATCTGTGAGCAAGGCTGGCTGACAATATTTACAAGCTTTATTTACCTCAACAACTATGTTTCTCATACAACAGTGTACTTGAAAAATTCAGCATTACCAGATATCTTCCCCTCCCCCTTTCCTTCCCTTCCCACATGTCTCACCAATGTGTTAGATTGCATCTGGACTGGTGGCTGCTGTAGGTCCTGGGAAGATCTGTCATGCCATACCTGGCCCGTTTCCACTGCTGGGCTTCCTTCCGCTTGATGGGGCTCCCGTTAGGCTTACTGTCTCTGCTGCCCTGCTGCCTTCCGCCTAAGGAGGCTAGCTAGTAGGCTCATTGTCTCCACTCACTGCTGTGACTCATTCCATCTGAAGGGGCCAGCACAGAGCTCACCATTTCCACTGCTGTGCCACCTTCTGCCTGAAGGGTTTACTGCTTTTCCAAAGCCCACCACCAAGCTCACTGTTTCCAGCACTGTACCGCCTTCTATCTCAAGGGGTCACTGCTCCTCTGAAGCTCAAAGTCCAGCAGGCTCACTCTTCCTCCTTAGGAGGGCTTCCCATCACTAGAGGTCACATCCCTGCTATACCTTGCTCAGCAATTACAGCTTTTATGAGCTCAAGCTTTTTATGATTCTAGCCTTTTGAGCCATTGGGTTGTAGTTTAGCTTCCCCAGCTTGGAGGAGCCTCCTCCTCTCTGTAAAGAGTCATGAGTCAGGCAGGAAAAGGGAGGAGAATGTATAAACCCTCCCCCTGTAAATTTATCAATTTCACCCAGGTAGACAGAGTTCTTATCCCCCTGCCATGTAGATTGGAGGAGAAGGTCTGCTTCTCCAGTGAAACAGTCTTGAAACCCTCTCATATTCCCCAGCACATTTTCCAGCATATTGGAATGTTATTGTCCTTTGTGTATGTAAATAAAGGTGGTATGGAATCGCTACTCATGTGTGAAAGCTAAGAAATTTGAATGGCCCTTCCATCAGCAGTTCTCTCTGTTCTTAAATACAGCTATTACCTGGTTACCCACTGATGGATCATATGTTGCTACAGGAGTTTGCAACAAAGCTTTAGAAGCTTTGTTGTAGATAATAGCTGAATAAAACCTTTTTCTTCACTTTTGTCAAAACTCGGGGTGGGGGGTGGAATTCATTGGTTTTGAGCTGTTTGAGTTTTGTTGTTGGTCACATGAAGAAATCTTGGTATGTTATAATGTGTTTGTGGCTTTGTCTGTTTATTTTTTTGAAATCCTATAGACTGCGTAGAGCCTGTTTGAAACTAGGTCACTAATAAACATAACACAATAAATAAAATACAATTTGGGAAACCCAAATGGCTTGTGACACTTGAGAACGGGAGATGTCTATTCATGTTCTATTGCATCAAGATTGCAGTGTATGTTTATGTTTATTTATGTTTAGATTTATTCAGTTACTTGATAAACCGCACCTTCATTACACCAGGGGGGTGTACCATACACAAATTAATCAGGAAATGGCTAAAGCTGAAATAGAAAAGGAACTACAATATGAGACAGGAAAGAAACACAAAGACAATGGACAAAGTTTGGGTCTAAAAGAGAACTAAAAAAAGTTTGGGTCTAAAAGAGAACTAATCTACGGTCTGCCAGCCTTAACTAGCTTGATGTAACTCAAGTAAAGCATGCCTAAATATCTTAGGGAAAAGATTTTGAAATACAGATAGAAGACTGATGTCATAATAAGATTAAGTATATGCAAAAAAGCTCCCAGTCGAAAATAACACCACAAAGACCATGCTGGTATTATATATATGTCGGAGCCTCAAACAAAAGGGAGTAGAAAAATCATTTACCCCCTTGCTGTAGCAGTTCCCTTTTAATTTTTCAAACAGAAACCAAACATAAAGGTGCTTATTAAACAAATAACTCAAAGATTTTGTCACTTAGCTTGTGCTGAAATTGCTGTTTGAATTTTGCGTTGTGCTTGAAAGCTCGTCAAGAAAAATTTCTCTTCAACCTGAAGCAGGACCAGCGTTATTGGTCCGAAACATGGCACATTGTTGATGGACAGCAATTTCAGCACAAGCTAAGTGACCATATCTTTGAGTTGTTGTTTAATAAGCACCTTTATGTTTGGTTTCTGTTTGAAAAATTAAAAGAGAGCTGCTACAGCGAGGGGGTAAATGGTTTTTCTACTCCTTTTTGTTTGAGGCTCCGACATATATGCAATACCAGCACGGTCTTTGTGGTTTTATTTTCGACTGGGACCTCTTTTGCATATACTTTATTGATTGGTCACTGGTTTAAGTAAGGATATATTTGTTGGACATAAAAAAGATTAGAAGCAAGGGAAAGGATAAGGTGGCAGGAAAGGATATCATCATATCTCATACCTATTGGATATGAACAGACTAAAAGGGACAGATTGGTACAAACTTGATACATGGACAATGGATAATGATTTAATGAGTATATTGTTTAACAAAAAAAAGAAGGAATGCTATTTATAGAAGCACCTAATGCATGAAGCTGTTTGTGTACTTTGGAGAGGATTTTTATCGACCTTTGATGTATTGAGTTTGTACCAGTCTGTTGTTGTTAGTCTGGTCTGACTCGCCCTCTGAGACGTTGGTTGTAGCGTGGCCCGGAGGGATACTGAGATATTTTTTTCCCCTCTTGAGCATTGGTTTGATGATTCACAGGGTACTGTCCCGGTCTTTTAGTTCAATAATTTAGGTTGTGCTGTTTTGATATTCCTTTTGTTTTTGAAGTCTTGTGGTTGGGTTTTGATGTGCATTGGGCTCCTTGTGAGGATCTTTGGTATTTGCAGGTCTAAACTTGGGTAGGGTTGCTGACATCTCCAGTGTTTCTGAAATAGAGTAGGGACGTTAAGTTCATCACGCCTCCACCATGCCCCCTGCCTGCTTGGATATCCCTGCACTGGAGAAGTCTTTAGAAGTCATTTGTAAAATGGCTCCGGGGACATCTCTGTAATTTGAACATCCAAATCATGACTAAGACTTTTAAAATGACCTCCATTGTGGAGAAGCTGTTTGTGGTACCCTTCTCAGTGATCCCAAGTAAATCCCATGACAGTAATCTGAGCAGGACATAATACATGCATGGGTGATCATGCAAACAGCTCCTTGGTAAAGTACAGTACAGATGTATTGGCCTTAGAAGCTTCAGCTGTGAAGAGACCCTTTTAGTAATAGAGCCCACTTGCTGCTCCAGAGATACCTTGGAGTACAATAGAATCTCTAGACAATGAACATACAATATTGTCCTTCATTGGGGGATAAATCCTATCGATATTTAAATGTATCTATCTCAGTCATAAAATCTCCAACTTGTCAAGATTAAGCTTAAATTTAAAAGAGATCTCTTGGAGGCATTTGTTCAAAAGTGTTACAGCTGCATCCTGCTGCCCACCCAACGGAGCAACAAGTTGAATATTATCAGCATAAAGATAAGGACTGAATCTCATATTTCCTAATTAGATCAGTTATTGAATGTACTTGTTTGTTTTTATTACATTTATAACTCACCTTGCAAAGTGCATTTTCAGTGCAGTTCCAAAATAAAACATTAATATAAAAAACACACACAAAACATCATAGTATAAAAACAAACAGTACAATATCACATCATAATAAAACATCAAATAAAGAATTTTCATTATCATAAAACTCTAAATAGCGACTTTCCAACAGCATAACTATTATCAATCCAGCCTCTCTTCCACCTATCTTCCACTGTCTCTAGGATGACCAAAAAGCTGTACTAAACAAATGTTTTTAGGCTTCTTCAAATGACAAATGACTCCTCCATACACAAACCCTTGCACAATGAATTATAGAGTGATGGACTAGCAATAGAAAATGTGGTGGACCACCATCTACTGATCTACCTTCTTGGAGCCCAGGTACCACCAATAGATTTGGATCCAACTGATCTCAAGGCTCAACCAGGGGTATACAATTCTAACACATTCCTGAGATAGACTGGCACTCCCAGGTACAAAACCTTAAAAATGATGTTCCAAAATGTAACATAAAGTCATTGTCACACTGGCAACCTTAAGCTCAGGTGACATCCTAGTAAATCTAATAGCACCTGTCAGAAGCCATGATTTTGTATGGGTCATATTGCCACATAAGATGATCCAAGATTCAACCCATTAGAATAATCAAGATCGCTCAAAACTAGAGCCTGCAAGACTGACTGAGTGAAAATCCTCAGAAGGCATGCAGAGCTCGATATACAGTCCAAAGCGTGATAAGGTGGAAAAACACTTTATTTGAAATCTCAGACCTAGCAACCCGACACAGGCCGTGTTTCGGAGACCTTCATCAGGGGTTGTCTACATAGGTACTAAAGACATAGAAACAAACAATATTAAAAAATCAAATAATAATGAAAGAACAAATACTCATAGACATTCGATTAACTCTATTATACAGAAATAGAAATCAGTATGCAATAAATAATAAAAAATATATATTAAATAAAAAAAATATATATATATAAATAAATAATAGTAATACTCTCATATAAATAATTAAAAAATAAAAATTAAAAATAATAATAATAATAGATATATAATAGAACTCAAATGCTGGAAACACGATACTCAAATAAAATATAAATATTAAAATAGTGTGATAAAAAATACAACTAAATAAACCACAACTAAATCCATACAGACACATTAAAATACAGTCCTTGTGAAGATGATCAACATCATACTTGTGTTATTACTACCTTATTTGTAGAGATGACATGCAAACCTCTCAGGAGGTACACAGCTTCTATGTAGAAACGATGGCACACAGTAAATGCAAGGAGTTAAAAAACTAAAATGAAGAAGACATAAGAAAAAGCATATGTATACCATTGGAGATAACTTGTATGTATTTTAGGAGCATAAATTACTGGGAAAAAAGACTGGAAACACAAAGAACACGCAGCAGGCATTACTCTAGGTCGGATGTGGGAGGAGTACATAAACGAGAGAGACACAAGTATTAATTAGCCATCTATCATAATCAGAAAAAAGGTGGGAAAAATAGTACTAAATCTCAATTAATTCCAACTTCTGTCCAAAAATATTAATGGAGAATTAAATTGTACTTATAAAAATAGTATGGAGTAGGGCCAAGGTTACATCGCAGAATCAGCTGAGCTAAAAACAAGTATAAATAGTATCAGTGCAAGAAATAAACAACAAACTCCTGATAAACTCTTAAAAAACAGTGGGGCCAAAGGAGGGTCTGGATACTAAGAAAACCAAATAAAAGGAGATATACTACACTGTTCTTCTTATTTATCAAAAGCTTGAGGTAGGTGTGATTTACAAGAACATAATTAAAAGGAGGTTTGAAGAATCGCTACTCTCCCACTTATTACTGTTCCTTAATCGACGGCTCATAGAGACGTATGAACATGTGCAAGAAATAAAACAAAAAACACTTTGTAGGTTCTAAAAAACAGTATGGAGAGAAGAGGATCCAAACTTTCAGGAGAATAATATACTACATTATTACACCCACTTTTATCGGAGGCTCATAGTGTGTTAGATTGTCAAAACACAATTTAGAAAAAGGAGGTGTGCAGAATCGCTACTCCCCTGCTTCTTACACATTAAATCGGAGGCTAAAGAAATGTGTATACCGTCATCTTAAGGATTATTGGACTTACCTATCTAAATCACTGGCAGAAACAGAATCTTTCAAAATGTCAGTAAACTGAAAGAAATGCTTCAGACTGTCAGCGTGAATCGCTACAAAAAACGCCGACACATGCGCAAGCCATTTAATGGTCTCAAGAGCGGGAAAAAAGGGGGCATGGCCAGACCCGAAAAAAACTTTAAAGAGCCAATCGTTAAAGCTGTTATAATAGCTGTAAGCATCTGCACCAACCTTTAAAAAATAGCGCTATCGTTAAAATCGCACAAGGGAAAGTTTGAGTTAAAAAAGATGTTTAACATCAATTTCTTTATATGAGGACCTCCAAAAGGCATCAGAACGTCAGTGGATACTTGAGTGTGGATATCTAATGTAACAATTGGAAACGTATTGGTATTTTTTTCCCATGTTCTTAAAAGCTCTAAAACATTAATTAAATATTCTTTTCTAAAAAAGACAAATCAAACCAATTAGAAAAGCATTTACAACTTGGCCACATAGACCCAACTAAAGAAAAGGGAAAATAATTTAATATCAAAGGTCATAATATAATCTTTTAACCGAACCTTATAATAATAAAAACAAAAACATAATAAAATCAAAATTAAAAAATAAATTAAATAAAATGAAATAAAATAAAATCAATTAATAAAAACGACATAAAAACCCAGAAAGTCATTGCCAGGGCCATATCCAGTGACCTGCATTGAATATCTGGTTTTGCCACCAAAGCAGGAAACTTACCAGACAGTGGCAATATTCAGCCATTGCCCGGTTAGTTTCGGCAGGTGAAAATTAGGACAGCCTTTTCTGTGCCTAACTTTCGCCACCAAGGGATAACTGCTCAGCGGCCACAGATAGCCCAGATTGACTAAGCTACAGTGAAATTTACCACAAGTAAATTATCGTGGATTGCTAAACTGCTGTACCTGTGTATATCACAGTTTAGTGAATCCCATGCATTTCCTTTAGTTGCTTTGCTCCAGCTGGGAACATTTTGCATTTCCAGCCATGGGAACATGCAGTGGCAGGCTGCAAGTTAGAGGCTTCTGCCATTTTTATGCATAAACCTCTATTTTATGCATAATCATTTTTTAAATCACCCCAAATTCAGCAAAATGTATAGTAGGACTAAAACTAGGCAGCCTAGATTTAGGAAAATCTTTGGCCAGAAATGTAGGCGCTCAAATGAAGTACTGAATTTTATATGCACAGGTGCACATATGTATGTATGTATATAATATATGTGAATGTGTGCATATCTGTATAATTCTATAGGTTTGTATATATGTGTTCATATAATATATCTCTCTGTCTCTATCACTCTATCATATATGTATATATGGCAGAGTGATAGAGTCAGAGATATATATCAGCTCAGCATTCAAAACCACTTAGACATTTGGCACTATGTTGAATGTTTAAATGCTTAAAAAACATAACATTTGAGGGCATTAAACACGTGAAGTGGCATTTTAGAAGGGATGGCTGGAAAGCATCTGGGGCATCCAGAGCAGAACATCCAAAAAACAGGGAAGTGGCATCAGTGCCTTCTGAAATCGCTCCGTCTCCACCTTGAAAAATGAGCTTCCCAATAACTGGTTTTGGAAATGGGCCCTATGCAGAGGGTGTAGGCCATTTTACAACTGTGAATGTCTCAGCCGTGATATAAGCGCATTTTACGCCTTCCCTGGAAGCACTGCAGCTATGGAATGAGCACTTTTTGCACCTTATTTGTGGTGGGGTCAGATAGAGGCATGGATAGAGGGTCAGATAGAGGCATGGATGCCACAACAAACAGGATCTGTCGTGCATGTGCCAGTCTGAAATTGCACCGCAACGTGCAACTCCCTTGCTTTTCACAGGGCACGCTGACACCACACCTCCATACTACATGGACATTCTTGCACTCGGAATGAATATATACCTGGATTTCTAACATGGCTATGGTTTGTCTCCATGATTTGCACATCTAAATGCCCATTTTCAGATGTCCATCTCATGAACAGAGCTTCTATAGACGTGTCTTCACCTAGTCACGGCAGATATGCCTGCTCTAAAACAGATGTAGATGGCAGTGCCTGGATTGGTCAGTAATGCCCGTAAGTCATAATATTTTATAACTTACAAGCTGAGCCAACAATACACGTGGAGAGGAATTTGAGAATGGACGTCCAAGTGCAATCTGGGATGTATAAGCTGGAACGTCTGGAAAAAAAAGCAGGCGCATCTAGATATAGACTTAATTTCACAAAAGTCGATGTGCCCTATATGGACATCTGCAAGGGCGTCTACATAGACATCCCCAGAATAGTATTTCAAAACCTGGATGTCTAATGGTTAGCAGGGTGGGCTAGGAACAGGGAAGCCAGAGTTCACATCCCATTGTTACCATCCCTGAAATTGTGTTGAGTACTGGGGATGATCATATGCTTTCTCTTCTACACTCCCTGGATGTTTTTCAGCCCAAACAAGTACTCTTCAGATACCTGTTTGTGCCTGGAGCAGGTCTAAACTTAGATGCAACACCGGACATCTGGGACTTTTCTGAGATCAGGTGAGGATATCCAGATTCCTGGGAGTGGCCCAAGCATGCCTCCACCATGCCCCCATTCAGGCTTGGACATCCTCTTGCTGGGGACATCCACAGACCTGGCTTCTAAAATGGCTCTGGAGACGTCTTCATGCCCATTTTCAGACATCCAAAGCACGAATAGGGCTTCCAAAATGACCCCCATAGCATGTAGTTATATGCACTGATATTTGGTCCCTATGCAAATAGATTGAGTGAGGCACATTTTAGAAAAGACATGGAGATCGGAATTGAGACATTGCTGTCACAACATTTACAATTCCAGCAGTAGTTTAGAAAGGACTCGGCTAAAGGTGGAGTCATTCCTAAAATACCTAAAAGGAAGTGCAAGAGTACACATAGATATGCATACACGTGGAATGCAAGGAGCCAGTTTACAAACCGGTACCTTGCGATAAAACAATGGAAGAAACACAGCTGTCTACTTGTATAGGTGTTGGTATTTTGCAACATAATATGTGAACATGTACTTGAGCCATTTCACAAACCTACGTGTCTAGATGCCACCAGTTAACCACAGAGGCTCTTTTCATTTGGATGGGGAAATAACAGGGGATTAAGGAGACTGACCCTCTTAATCTCCCCTATAAAGGGCTGGCCAAACCGAGCACTTTCTAAACACCTAAACTTACCAGGGAGCAGTTGTGAATCATAAAATGGACATTTTTGGCCATACACATGTATTCCTTGCATGAAATGTGGAATACACAAGTAAAGTTTTGACCTGCTGTGACTGCACCTGAATCATGCCCCTAACAACCCCTCTTTGCAATTCTATGTAGTAAGGACATCCACACACACTGAGCTCTTTTTTATAATCACCATATACATGTGGATGCTATTTGCATATGTAAGTGCCGGTATTTGCATCTGTAAATCACAAATAATGCGTCTAAAACAATCCCCTATATGTTTGACTTGGACATAGAAAAACGGGGGATAACTTGAGGTGCCCAAGCCAAACTTACAACCTGTACATATAATGCTGATATTTGCTAATCATAGAAGCCCTGGTATTTGGTACATCAGCGTATTGTATATGTATATGTATATATATACAGTTATACGTATTCCTTGTGTAGTAGTATACCTTGAAGAGTGGTATATCAAATTTTAATAAACTCACTATATACAGGAATAATGTGAAATGCCTAGATGAAAGTTTTCAGAATTTTGCTTAGGTGTTTTCATGAATATTGACCTAATAAATGTATTCTTGGAAACTCCTAGGGCAAATTTTGAAATATATCATCTAGATATTTCAAATTATTCCTGCATCTGCTGTTCTAAAAGGTAGGTATAGAGATCATTGTACATATAAATACAATACATTGAAGCAAGCAATGTGTATGTATTTATATATATTTATTTTTGTTGGGGTGGAGGGTTCGAGAGGAATTGATCCCTAAGCACAGTAACCAAATAGCTAGCCTTATATGTATAAGCTAAAATTAAAACACAAAGGTGTTTTTTTTTCTACATTTCTTGTCTTAAAAACAACCGTTCAAAAAATACAGAAATCTCACAATTTTAATGGCTTTTAAAGATGTTTCCACTGATAGGAGAATCTGAAGCCCCAGGCACTGCAATGGATAAGCCATAGCAGCTGCTATCTGTGAATCTTCAATGAACTTATTTAATGTATTGATGAACACAGAAATACTTGAAAAAGTGACCTTTCTAATGCATATAGGTGGGGAAAACCGCCCACCAGCAGGAGCGATTGCTAACTACTTTGCCGGGGATTTTCTCTCGGTATGTGGCCTCTTTACCCACCTCCTTTCCTTCCTTTATAGTTCCTGCAGCCCTAGCCCATTTCTTTGGATTTGAGGAGATTAGTCTGGATGCACTTACTATTGTATGTATGAGCTAAAATGAGCCAGAATGTCAACCAGCGTGATTGCTGTGCATTCCTACAAACAGTTTGTTCTTTCTATTGTTCAGAGAGGGGGTGTACGCAAATGCTTTGTATTTTTTACTTTATTTTACCATATTTGATTGTAAAATGCTTACAGTAGGTAGCTGTTTAAAGCAGTATGTCAAATAAATGAAACCCTAAAACCTTGTACTGGTTTGGCGGAAGGTGAGATATTGTAAATGTGAAAATTGAAGGTATTTTTCACCTAGTTTTAATTTCCTGCCTGCTTCTCTTTCTGCGTATGCTAAGTGAAATGATGCTAATTCATTGAGATATAGTAGAGTTTTTCATGCAATAAATTGTCCATTGACTATGCTACTAGCAGGTTAACTTATTTGGATTGCAGATGATTCTGAGACCTAGCCATCATGCCGGGGTACTCTAAAACTCCTAATATTAGCAGGCAAGTTATACAGTAGCCTGGGCATGGATCTAAGTGTTGCTACTCTGGCGACTTACTTAACTCTTCCTCTTCTTGTCTCATTAGCCCACCCTTTTGTAGTGGTTTATTATTCCCCTATCTCATGAAAGCATCTCATAACTAGTGAATGAAGCCAAGCTCAGTGCCAAGGATGCCTGCTGTGGAGGTAGTTTTGTTGCTTTTTCAGACCAATTACAGTCTAAAGATTTCTGATTAGGAAGGAATCAAAAGCTGTTGCACCTTTGAAAATTCTTATATAGTTGGCATCCTTTGGTCTTGGACATGTTTACATTCAGGATAAATTGTTTTATTTTGATTTTGGTGCTGTATTTCTACTTCCTCTTTCCTTGTATTCTGTTTTCTCTTGGTCTTGTTTTTCCTCTTCCCTGGTAGCTTTACTAAATTATTTGTTGTCGTGCAGATAGGACATGATGGAATAAATCACAGTTGAGTTGGAGAATAAAAGCCTTAGTGCCCCCTGTTGAATGAAGAGTGATGTGAGTGATATTATGCTTTTAATTCTGTTTTCTAACAAAATTCTCTCTCTCTCTCGTTGGCAGGTATCATATAGGAAGGATGCACAGGACATCCACAGATACACTGATGTGCCTGACCGACCTGACATTAAAATGGCAACACAGACGACCAAGATAATCAGTGATGTAATACTCTTCAGATATTTAATCTGTTTAGATAAGAAATCTGTCTTGTTAGAGGATGTCAGGCAGAAGGCAGAACAGAAAGTTTCTCTCTAAATGTGGTCATCAGTTTAAATTTCAGCGTTGTGCATTGCGTCAGTACGTCTCTGTTGCCTTTCACATATAGGATATGTTGTCATTGTCTGCTTTCCATGTCTACGTGGCATTTTATGTATTTTATTGAAAAGGGATACTGGTGGGGGGCGGAGCCTGATGTCCAGCGGGTAGGACGCTTTGCGTTGAAGCTCCCGAGAGGCCTACTTAGAATCCTGACTTAATACCTATACAAATTTACTATTTCGCTCCGAGCTGACCGGGGCACCTCGGGGGGGATGGCGGCCCATAAACCAGCGCGCTTGGACTTCGGGTCTCCTTCTTCTTCTCACAGAAAACGCTCCAAAACAGAGGTGTCCTCCCCACAGAAGATGGTCCCATTTCGTGAAAACCCCGCAATGCACCTGGAGATTTTGGAGGAAATACGCGGCGTGAAGGAATTGGTGCAGTCCAATGGAGAAGCGCTTCGAGCCATGCGAGAAGACTTTGGAGTGCTCCAGGACCGACTTGAAAGTCTTTCATTACGGCAGGACAACATGGCGGGGGTCCTCGACTCGCACGAGGTGCGCTTGGGCAAACTGGACAAGGCTGAGCGCCAGATACAGAATCTTCAAAAGGAGTTAGAAGATAGCAATAATCGAGCCCGTCGCAACAATGTGAGGCTCCTCGGAATGCCGGAGGGGGTGGAAGCAGGAGATATAAGAGAATTCTTGCTCAAAACTCTTCCCTCCTTGCTGAAGATCACTTTTCACAGAGAACTGGAAATCGATCGAGCACACCGTGTTCCTGCCCACATGGCGCTCAACCGCGCGACCCCCCGGCCTATTATCTTTAGCTTGCTACGATATCAACAAGTGGAACAAATTTTACATGCTGCCCGAGCGAATCATCATTTGGAATTTGAAGGTCGTAAGGTCTCCTTCTTTCCTGATTTGGCAAAGCCTACCGTTGACCGTCGGAAGAAACTCCTTGCTTTTCGCCCTCGACTTCAACAGCTACAGGCTCGCTTTGGCCTGTTGTATCCAGCGAAGCTCCGAGTGACTCTCCACAACCAAACCAGGACGTTCGAAGATCCTGATCTACTATCAACATTTTTAGACTCCAAAGAAGCAGAGCAGATGCGCTAATCCTAAATCTTGGACTCTTATCTGCCGGCTCTATCCGCCATTTTGAAGGGCCCGATGCGGCGGTCATAGCCAAGCACAGAAATAGCCTGGACTTTCTTTCTTTCTCTATATGACTTTTGTTTTTTTGGTCTCCTATCCCTTCATGATGTGTGCCTCGGTCGGATTCGGAGCACGCACAGTCCTACAGGTTATGTGTTTTTTCAATTTCGGCCTTCTCTGGGGTTTCTCCCCGCAGACACATGGTCGCCAGTAATTTTGGGGTTTTGCTTCTCCTCTACCGTACTGCGGTTTTCTTTGTTAATGTGGGGCGCTTCATTGTATTATATTAGCTTATTTTTCCTATGTCATGTGTACAGCCAGATACAGTCAGTTTGAGGGATATAGTGAAATTATGTGTGCTATCATGCTCAGAATTTTTAACTTTTCTGAATGGCCTTATGTAAAATCTTATCATTCACCGTCAAAGGCATTAATGGTCCACTCAAAGGAAAGAAAATCCTTAGCTATCTTAGCCATGTGCATGTTGATTTAGTGTTTCTTCAGGAAACGCATTTAAACTCTGCTGAAACACTGAAACTCAATGCTAAGCCTCACATGGTAGCTGCCTATTCTCCCACCGTTTTCAAATGGTACGGGATAACCATTCTGGTTAAGAAGTCTTTGCATGCTACTGTACCTGATATTAGCGCTGACAAGGAGGGTAGATGGGCCCGTGTACACCTTGAGGTTGGAGATAGTGAATTCACGTGTATTTGCATTATGCCCCGAATGTGGACAACCCTGCTTACTATGCAAGTATTGCGCAGTTGGCCTTGGCCTCTGCCAATGCTCCATTAATACTTGGTGGCGATTTTACTCAAGTGTTCCCTCAATCTTTTCTTCTCAAACAAGGTGCTCGTTGGTTGGAAGATCCAGTACCGAGTAGACCTGTGTGGCTAGATATAGAAGCGGGTCTTTGCAAACCGATTCCTCTTATCTTTCTCCCTGGTATGACTCTCCCATCAGACTCCCACTATCTACCAATGCTTTTAGACACTTTAGGTGCCTTTAATACTCTTATGCAATCTTTAGACTCCCGACTCTGGTCAGTGCAACTTCAGCATCGCCTTCGGAGCACTAGAGTACTCCCGCCATCGGCATTCCCTACATAAGGTTGATTGGAGACTTTCCGATCTCTCGGTAGTTCACCGGGTGTAGCATCCAATTTTACTAAACCTTATGTAATGCTATAACTAGAGATACCCCTATAGCGCAGAAAGTATGGGAGAGAGAATTGCATGTGACTTTGACCTCGGAGCAATGGAGCCTTATCTGGAGTAGAGGGACACGGGTTCCCGATCCGCCTCACTCACTCAGACCCTCTTCTTTCTAGCCCACCGGTGTTTTTACACTTCTCACAGATTAGACAAATGGAACACTACTCAGGGCAATGGTTGCTGGACACGTCCTGCGGCCATTGGTTCATTGCCTCATGTTATGCATGAATATCCCGCACTACAGTATTACTGGCGTCGGGTCTGGGGTCGTATTTAGTCTATCTCGCACTCTCAGGAGCCCCTTTCTTGGAGGATAGTGGGACTTCGCCCAATTGCGGGGATCCCCTCTCTCCCAAAAATGGCTTATCTCCTTTCGAACTTTATGCTTGGCATTGCTATTTCCCTAATTAAGTAATACTGGAAAATTAGCTCCCATCTGAGCCCCAATGAATGGTGGAATCATGCCTGTCTTTACAGTAAATATGAACAAATACCTCGTCTGTACGCTTCCTCCGTTCAGACTCCTTCTCATTGGTCTCAATGGAAGCTGCTCAATGACTATGTACATTTTGCTAAATGCTCTCATCTGACTGTCTAACTTTGTATATATCTCTGTCCCATGATCATGCTGTATTGTAGATACTCTTTTGATCGTTTGATGTATAATCACTGTTAATTGGAAGCGCTCACATGCTGATCTAATCGGGTAGAGAAGAAGCATTGGGGTGGGGGGTAATGGGTTTACTTTTCCTTATTGTATACCTGTTTTGTCTCTTTTGGTGTGTTGTTTCTTTTGTTTGTTGCAAAATGAAAATAAAAGTTAAAAAAAAAAAGAAAAGGGATACTGGTAGTAGCGATTGTATGTCAGTCTACTTGCCAAAAGGACTATAAACACATTGGTTGATTTTCAGTGGGATACCAAATGCTTAAAAGTATTTGGAATATGTTGCAGGTGCATTTTGTAAAGTATCCGCCGCATGTTAAGCGTGGCTTACAGGCAGAAAATGACTACTGTAGTTGGAGTGGAGGAGTGGCCTAGTGGTTGGGGCAAGGTACTTCAGGCCGGAAGGTCAGGGGTTCAAATCCCACTAGAGGACAGCAACCTTGGACTGGAAGGACTGAGGTTTCTAGTCCCACAGGTGCTCCTTGTGGTCTTGGGCAAGCCACTTAACCCTCCATTGCCCATGTTCCCTGTAAAATAGTTATCTCCAAGTTCTAATGCCCTGTTCAATGTAATTTCAGTTTGTTCAATGTAAACCACCTTGATATCATGAAAGGCAGTATATAAGAAATGTTAAATAAATTCTCATAAAGTACTAGAGCAGAACCAGCAGCAATAGCACAGCATGGACACTACCCCAGCTTGAGAGCAGATAGAAATGTTAGTAACATGCTTTGTGTGTGTCCACATCACAACTCCACCCCTGTGCTGCCTCTGCTTACAAGTATGTGCCAGCTTGTATTGTGCATGGTTTATAAAATTACCCCCACTGGGTGTACTCGCACCTTTATACCCACAGAACAGCTATAACTTTCCCGGAGCCTATCCTGTGAAGGCCTGTTATGGAATTACTTCTCCCCATTGATCAGTGAATATATTCAGCCAGTCTATATGTACATGTTGGATCACTGAATAGGCTGTCTTAAACTTTTCTTCAGATAAATTATCTGGATTTTCAGATTTATTACCCGCCTTTTCCGGATCTAAGTTCAAGGCCAATAACATTCGGGTATAGAAACTGTTTCTCCTTACCAAGTGGGTTAACTATATAAGATGTACCTGAGGCAAAAAGTATCAATAGGGGAAGCAAGATTTGAGCCCTGCCTTCCCTGCTGCTCAAGCTGTTTCTGGAAATGCTAGCCTACTTCTCCACTCTCTGTGAAGTTAGTGCTGCTATTGATGTGCTCCACTTATATGTATAAAGTTCAATGTATAGTTGATGGAATATAAATTATAGGTGAATATAGCTGATAAGCTCTCACCTCCATTATACCCCTGGCCTCTCCTTAGATATATACAGTAGATGTACTTTGGCAATATATTGATTTATGTGGTCAAAATTTAGCTGTTTTGTAGCCTGAGAAATTTAAACAAAGGCACTTTATGCAGCCAGCTTTGGATGCTGACCGCATAAGTGCTTTTTAATATTGAGCTCATTCATTTTAGTTCGTGACGGGTTTACTGGAACTCAACATGGTGATAGTGTGCAACTGAGACAGCCCACACCCGGCACAGTAGCTTACATGGGTCGCAGGTTTATGCACCAAATGAATTTACAACTCATTAACAACTGTCAACTCATCAACCCTCATAAAGGGGCCGCACGCAGATGGCCCATTCCCCCCTCCAATCCCCTGCCGGGTACAGCCTTTCCACCAGCCATGTTAATAGCGATGCTTAAGGCTGACCGTGCTGATCCAGGTGAGGAAAGGAGAGAGAGGGAGCCCGCTCCCAGGCTTAAGTACTTGCGTATGCTCTCTCCCCCCTCCCCCCATCTGCATCCCCAGGGACAGGATTTCAGATGTCACCCATCCCCAACCCGCGCTCACAACTGCCAGCCCAGGACCCTCTCCCCCACCCCTTCCGCCATGACACATGCCGTAGCCGTGATCCCTCATTCCCCACCAACGGCCCAGGTGCCTAATTGCAGGTGGCCACCGGGGACCGAGGCCTGCGGCCTAGTCCAGTATCCAAAAACATTTCATTCCTTGTGCTGCTCCGTGTTTCTCAGAGATAGAGTTCTTGGCAAGGCTGCACTGTCTTAAGGTGATGTTGGCTCGATGCTGGCTCTTTCAGCAGCTGGGATACAGTAGATCAGAGAAGGGGAAAATTACTGCTTTTCTTATATTTCTGCTGTATCCTTCACGCATCCCCAGAACCTCACAGGCTTTTCTTTGTAGGGCTTATTAATGTGGCCCTTCCATAAAAGATTTTGTCTACCCCTGCACTAAGATGACAGGATACAGCCTAGCTATGAGCCCAGCTGATCGGCATCTTTTGAACTGCAGCGTGAGAGGGCACGCCCGTGCCTAAGGGCCACACCAAAGGGCCCTTAGGCGCGGGACCTTAGCCACTTCCAGCGACATCTACTCCACTGATATGTTGGGCAACTTCAACTATGCTCTCTCTACTTTGTGACTTTCTCGTGTTCCCTAAGCTGCAGATTCTATATGCTCCCATCTCTATATTTGATTTGCCCTTCTTGTCTCTTTTGTACTCTGCTCCTCCTTTCTTCCTCATTTCGGGTACATTACTCCCAAGTCTTATATTGTTATAATGAGGCCTTTACATAATCTAGCGAACCTTATCTATGTCTTCCCTAGTTCTGGTCTCCCTAGACGTACTTCTTGCTCTCTTAGGCTTCCTGCGCTCCCTAATTATTTCTCTCACGTTAGGTCTAGGCCTTCTCGCAACTTATCTAACCTTGTTCTGATTCCTCTTCTCTCTCCGTCTGTCCTCCCCTTCTCTTGTGCCTTATGGAACGTTCATTCTATCTCTAATAAACTTGCTTTTGTTCATGACCTTTTTATTTCCCGCTCATTTCACCTCTTTGCCCTAACTGAGACCTGGCTTCTTTCTGATGACACTGCATCCATTGCTGCTCTATGTCATGGCGGCTATACGTTTTCCCACACTCCTTATCCTACTGGTCGCGGTGGGGGTAGTGGCTTTCTGTTGTCTCCCTCCTGTCACTTCCAGACCCTCATGCCACCTCACTCTCATTCCCCTCTCTCCTTTGAATTCCACTCCATCCGCCTCTTCCACTCTGAGTCGCTGTTATCTATCGTCCTCCTGACATTTCTGTCTCTACTTTTCTCTTGGCTTTCTACCTTTCTTCACCGTTCCTTCGCCACTCTTATTCTTGGTGACTTCAACATTCATGTTGACAGCCCTTCTGATCCTCCTACTTTAAAGCTTCTCTCCCTTACCTCCTCACATAACCTTCAACTCTGTTCCACTGCCCCCACTCACTGACATAGTCACTGCCTTGACTTAATTTTCTTCTCTTACTACTCACCTTCCAATTTCTGTAACTCTGTCCTTCCTTTATCTGACCACCACCTTTTAAGCCTTACTATTCATCATCCCCCACCCCAGCCTCGTCCTGTCTGCACTAACCTATTTAGAAACCTTCTTGCTTTTAATCCTTTAGCTCTCTCCTCCTCTCTCTCCCCTTATCTCTTTCATACACTCTGCTTTCCAGTTCTATTGATGAGGCTGTGACCTCTTATAACACTGCACTCTCTTCCACCCTTGATACTTTTGCCCCCCTCATCCCCCGTCCTGTTAGGTGTTCTTCTCCTCAGCCCTGGCTCTCCCCTATTGCCCACTTTCTGCGCTCTTGTGCCCGCTCTGCTGGGCGTGCCTGGCTCAAATCCCGCTCTTACTTCCTCAATCTGACCAACTCTCTTTCCTCTAATCCTCGTCGTCTCTTTAGCACACTCAGTTCTCTCCTCAGTGTGCCTCCACCCCTGATTCCTCCCTCCCTTTCTGCCCAAACCTTGGCTAACTATTTCCATGACAAAATCCACACAATCACCCTCCAGTTTCCTAACCAGGGCTCTACAGATCAACAAACAGTAAGGATTTGAGGGTTTGTTTGTTTGTTTTTATTATATTACATTGCTAGCTCTCTGACTGGGAGCTCTTAAAAGGGTTTTTTGTATATTTTTTAAAGCAAGGTTACTTTCTTTTTGGTGCTTTAGTGGAACTTTCCTTGAGCACAGTAGGTTGCTGAACTCTAGTAACCTCCTCAGGTTTAGAAACTGCTAACACCTAATCAGGTGTTAGTTCCCTCCCTACCCACCCCGACTCCCACCCATCCCTAGTGAGCAGTCTTGCTTTATAGGGCACCTCCCCCTTTAACACATCACAGAGAATTGGACCAGCACATTTTGAATATAATTAAAGAGATTTAACTGTTTTTTCTCTGAAAGGACAGCTGGGAAACCGACTGGTACCTGGTAGATCTCTCTCTTTTGCTTTAACAGATACCTAAGCTCCAAGAACAGAACAATGGCTGGGAAAAATCGTATTGCTGAAGCTGTTGCCCCCGTTACAGCTTCTGCCTCGGTCCAGACAGAGGTCCTAATGCCAGTTGAAGGACCAGTTCCATGTGCAGGGTGCCTGCATGCTGAAGCTCCGAGGAAACAAGTGGAGGAACTCAGAGAGGAGGTGGCGAGGCTGAGGAGCATTCAAGACAATGAGAAGTACATTGATGAGATGCTTCTTGCAGCAACCAAGCTTTCCAGCACAGGAGAAGATGGGTGCCAACAGAATGTCGATGGTTGGACACAAGTCACCAGGGCCTGCAAAATCACCAATCCAACTTCTCCAGCCCTTGAATTGAAGAACCATTTTGCAGCCCTGGAAGTGGAGGAGGTGAAAGCATCCCTGGAAAGGGAAGAACCAGAGCTCAAGTACCCCAAAGTTGCAGAATCAGTGACCAGAAGGAAACGAAGGGTAGTGGTGGTTGGAGACTCTCTTCTGAGGGGTACTGAGGCGTCCATCTGCCGACCAGACTTGATGTCCAGAGAGGTATGCTGTCTGCCTGGTGCCAAAATCCAAGATGTTACGGAGAGTTTGCCGAGACTCATCAAGCCCACTGACTATTACCCAATGTTGCTAATCCATGTTGGAACAAATGATACTGCCAGGTATACCTCGGAACGTATCAAAAGTGACTTCATGGCTCTGGGACAGAGGGTGAAGCAGTTAGGTGCACAGGTGGTGTTCTCTTCAATCCTCCCTGTTGAGGGTAAAGGCCAAGGCAGAGAGGCTCGCATTCTGGAGATGAATATATGGCTGCGTGGATGGTGTCATCGAGAGCATTTTGGTTTCCTAGACCATGGGATGCTGTTCCAAGGGTTGCAGAGCAGAGATGGCATCCATCTGTCCAAGAAAGGTCAACGCATCTTCGGTAGTAGACTGGCTAATTTACTGAAGAGGGCTTTAAACTAGATTCGTTGGGGATGGGTGAAGAAATCCCCCAGGTAAGTGAAAGCCCCCAGGTAGGTGATACATTAAATACCTTTATGGAAATGGGTAACAGGTGTAACATATGGAAAGCAGTGTGTATAAATGCCCGTAGCATGGGAAATCAGATCCCTGATGTTGAATCTTTGGTGGGAGTGGCTGACTTGGATTTAATGGCAGTTACAGAAACATGGTTCACAGAAAACCATGATTGGGACGTAACTATACCTGGCTATACTTTATTCAGAAAGGACAGGGTAGGAAGAAGGGGAGGAGGAGTGGCACTATATGTAAAAACTACTATTAAAGTTTTGGAATTACAGAGCTTAAAAGGGATAGAGGAGGCATTGTGGGTTAAACTAGAAAGAGGGAAAGAGAAATGTATTTGCATTGGTGTGATATACAGACCTCCCTCACAAGAGGAAGAGGTGGACAGAGAGTTAATTGAAGACATACGCAGGATTGCTAGGCAAGGGGAAGTGCTACTGATAGGAGATTTCAATATGCCAGATGTTGTTTGGCACATTCCTGCTGCAGTATCATCTAGAAGTAAGGAGATCCTGGATTCTCTACAGGGAGAACTATTCAGGCAATTGGTAACAGACCCCACATGTGAAGGGGCCATACTGGACTTGGTGCTTACCAATGGTGAAAGTGTTTCTGATGTTGTAGTGGGAGATCATTTTGCATCCAGTGATCACCAGATGGTGTGGTTCAGTATTAGAACTAGGGCTGTTAGAATCCATTCCAAGGTGAGGATCTTAGACTTTAGGAAGACTAACTTTGCGAAGATGGGCCAATACCTCAGGGAGTCATTAGTGGAATGGGAACAGCTGGGGGATGTAGAAAAACAGTGGGCAAAACTGAAAGGGTATTTTAAGGGCAACCAACTGAAAGGGTATTTTAAGGGCAACCAACCTTTTTGTTAAAATGGTAAATAAAGGCAAAAGGAAAAGGAGACCGCTATGGTTTTCGAAGGAAGTAGCTGAAAAAGTGAAGGAAAAGAGGGAGGCCTTCATGAAATACAAGAGATCACAGAGAGAGGAAGACAGGCATCTGTATTTGGAAAAACTTAGAGAAGCTAGCAAAGTAATCAAGAAGGCAAAGATTCAAAAGGAGGAGGAAATAGCCAATGCAATAAAATGGGGGGATAAGACATTTTTCAGATATATTAGTGAGAAGAGGAAGGGCAAAAGTGGTATTGTCAGACTCAAGGGTGCAGGGGGGGAATATGTAGAAGCTGATAAGGATAAAGCGGAATTGCTTAACAAATATTTTTGTTCTGTGTTCACAGATGAAGAACCAGGAGCAGGACCTCAGAAAACACCCACAAATAGGAACAGAAGCGAGGGACATCTTGAACAATTTTCAGAAGACTGTGTTCGTGAGAAACTAGCTCAACTTAAAGTAGACAAAGCGATGGGACCGGATGGGATATACCCTAGAATACTGAGGGAACTTGGGGACGTTCTAGCAACTCCACTGACTGACCTTTTCAATGCGGGGTCCACAAAGAGAACAGCGCTAGCCATTCAAACGAGTAGAAACAAAAACAGGAAGCGGCAGATTCAACACCCAATACCTTTATTAGAACCAATTAAGTGGCCTAAGCCCAACACAGGCCGTGTTTCGTATGTCACTTCATCAGGGGCTATCAGGGCACACTGAGGGTGTGATGTGCATAGACTTCACCAGGCTCAACAGAGACAATGGAAGTCGCTATTATCTAAAAAGCTTCTTTACAAAGCCCGAAGAACGCTTTGTACCACATTATCCACTCCCGGGCTTCTGGCTCAATGTCCGTGAAACCTGCAAAAAGTCGTTTGAAGTTTCTCAAAGTTTCTCAAACTTCAAACGACGTTTTGCTGGTTTCACGGACATTGAGCCAGAAGCCCGGGAGTGGATAACGTGGTACAAAGCGTTCTTCGGGCTTTGTAAAGAAGCTTTTTAGATAATAGCGACTTCCATTGCCTCTGTTGAGCCTGGTGAAGTCTATGCACATCACACCCTCAGTGTGCCCTGATAGCCCCTGATGAAGTGACATACGAAACACGGCCTGTGTTGGGCTTAGGCCACTTAATTGGTTCTAATAAAGGTATTGGGTGTTGAATCTGCCGCTTCCTGTTTTTGTTTCTGACCTTTTCAATGCCTCATTGGAGTCGGGAGTGGTGCCAAAGGACTGGAGAGAGGCTCATGTGGTGCCTTTACACAAAAGCGGAAGTAAGGATGTGGTTGAAAACTACAGGCCGGTTAGTTTAACTTCGTTGGTGAGTAAATTATTGGAAACGCTGCTAAAAGAGAAAATAGTGAGGTTTCTGGAGTCTAGCGGATTACAGGATCCGAGGCAGCATGAATTCACCAGAGGCAGGTCTTGTCAGACAAATCTGATTGATTTCTTTGACTGGGTGACCAGGGAGTTGGACCGAGGGAGAGCTCTAGATGTGGTGTATTTAGATTTCAGTAAAGCCTTTGACACTGTTCCTCACAGGCGACTTATAAACAAACTGAGCACCCTAGGGATGGACCCTAAAGTTACTGTTTGGGTTAGAAATTGGTTGGGTGGGAGGCGACAAAGAGTACAAGTAAATGGAGCTCACTCTGAGGAGAAGGATGTTACCAGTGGTGTGCCCCAGGGATCTGTCCTTGGTCCGATTCTTTTTAACATTTTTGTTAGTGATATAGCGGAAGGGCTGTCGGGTAAGGTTTGCCTCTTTGCGGATGATACCAAAACCTGCATTAGAGTAGACACCCAGGAAGGTGTAGATAACATGAGGAGGGATCTAGCTAAGCTTGAAGAATGGTCTAGAATTTGGCAGCTGGGATTTAATGTTAAAAAATGTAAGGTCATACATTTGGGCTGCAGCAATCCAAGGGAGCAATACAGTATAGGAGGTGAAGTACTTTTGTCCACTAAAGAAGAGCGGGCCCTAGGTGTGGTTGTGTCTGATGATCTTAAAGTAGCTAAACAGGTAGAAAAGGCGACAGCAAAAGCTAGAAGGATGCTTGGGTGCATACGGAGAGGAATGGCTAGCAGAAAAAAGGAGGTGATTATGCCTCTCTATAAGTCTTTGGTGCGACCTCATTTGGAGTATAGTGTGCAATTCTGGAGACCGCACCTTCAAAAGGATATGAACAGGATGGAGTCGGTGCAGAGGATGGCTACTAAAATGATTAGTGGTCTTCATTATAAAGCATATGAGGACAGACTGAAGGATCTTAATATGTACACCTTACAGGAAAGGCGGGATAGAGGTGATATGATTGAGATGTTTAAATTCCTCCGTGGCATAAATGTTCAGGGATAGAGCCTCTTTCAATTGAAAGCAAGTTCTGCTACGAGGGGACATGGGATGAGGGTGAAGGGAGATAGATTCAGGAGTGATATGCGGAAATATTTCTTTACGGAAAGAGTAGTTGATCCATGGAATAGTCTCCCAGTGGAGGTGGTAGAGATGAGGACAGTAACTGAATTCAAAAAAGCATGGGACCAACACAGAGGATCTCTAAAGGTATAAAGTGGACTGTTGTAGTTGTTGATATGAAAGGACAGACTAGATAGGCCATGTGGTCTTTTTCTGTCATCATGTTTCTATGTTCCAGTTCCCCTCCTCCCCCTCTTCCCCCACTATTTACCATTTCTCCCCTCCCCATACTTCTGTCACCCTTTTTTCCTTCCATATGGTCTCTGACGAGGAAACATCACTCCTTCTCTCTTCCTCCAAACCTACTACCTGCTCTTCTGACCCCTTCCCCACCCACCTCCTTAGCTCCATCTTTTCATCTCTCGTCCCTTCTGTTTCTCATATTCTTAACACCTCTCTCTCTCCACTGCAACCTTCCCTTCTGTTTTCAAGCATGCTGTGGTTACACCCCTCCTCAAAAAACCTTCACTTGATCCCACTTGTCCTTCTAATTATCGTCCCATCTCTCTCCTTCCTTTCGTCTCTAAGCTACTTGAGCGTGCAGTCTATCACCATTGTCTTGATTTTCTCTCCTCTCATACCCTCTTGGATCCTTTACAATCCAGCTTCCGTCCCCTACACTCCACTGAAACTGCTCTTACTAAGGTCTCGAATGATTTGTTCTTGGCAAAGTCCAAAGGCTTTTACTCTGTCCTCATTCTTCTTGATTTCTCTGCTGCCTTCGACACTGTTGACCATAGCCTTCTTCTTATCACTCTATCCTCACTTGGATTCAAAGACTCTGTACTATCTTGGTTCTCTTCCTATCTATCCCATCGCTCTTTCAGTGTGTGCTTCGATGGCTCCTCCTCCTCTTCAACCCCACTACCTGTAGGAGTTCCTCAGGGTTCTGTCTTAGGTCCACTCCTCTTCTCTCTCTATACCCAATCCGTTGGCACTCTTATCTCTTCCCATTTATTTATTTATTTATTATTTATTTAACATCTCTTATATACCGCACTATTTATAATCATCGCGGTTTACAAAGAACAATAAAACATCAGATAAGATACATATTATCTGTTTTTTACATGGAACAGGAACAAAAACTTGGGTAACCGGGGTAATTATTTACAATGAGTACTAGTCATTGAACTATATACATATGGACGGAGTAGTACATGAAAAGAGCTTTGTAGTATGAGCAGGGTATGAAGTGTTAATGGGTTAGCAGGGGTTGCGTGTTAAGAATAGGATTGGTGCTATTTGAGTGAGCTTGTGTTACTGTGGCTTTCACTATCATCTCTATGCCGACGGCTCTCAAATCTATCTTTCTGCACCTGTTATCTCTCCTGATATCCAGTCTAAGATCTCACTCTGCCTCTCTGACATTGCTGCCTGGATGTAAAATAATTATCTCCAAGTTATAATGCCCTGTTCAATGTAATTTCAGTTTGTTCAATGTAAACCGCACTGATGCAGAATAGCGCGTTATATAAGAGAATGTAAATAAATAAATAAATAAAATGTCCCACCGCCATTTAAAACTGAACGTGGCCCAAACTGAGCTTCTTATCTTTCCCCAGAATGCTTCCCCTCCTCTTTTCCCTTTCTCTCTCTCTGTTGATAACTCTGTACTCCTCCCTGTTTCTTCAGCACGTAACCTTGGTGTTATCTTCGATTCCTCTCTCTCTCTTTCTCTTCACATATCCAGCTCATTGCTAAAACTTGTCATTTCTTTCTATAGAATATTTCCAAAATTTGCCCCTTCCTCTCTGACACCACTAAATTGATTGTCCATTCCTTAATCACCTCCCATCTTGATTATTGTAACGTTCTCCTTGCCGGCTTCCCTGGAAGCCACCTCTTTTCCTCTTCAGTCAATTCAACACTCCGCTGCTCGACTCATTTTCCGCCAGTCTCATTTTTCCCACATCACTCCTCTCCTCATGTCACTTCATTGGCTTCCCATCCGTCTCCGTATCCAATTTAAACTTCTCCTCCTGACCTATAAATGTATTCACTCTTCTGCCCCTCAGTACCTTTCATCTCTCAACTCTCCTTACACCCCCTCTCGGTTGCTTCGCTCTTCTAACAGTCTTCGTTTATCTGTGCCCTTTACTCATACTGCCAATTCCAGACTTCGCTCCTTCCAACTGGCAGCACCCTTTGCTTGGAATAGTCTTCCTATCTCTGTGCACTAGGCATCCTCCCTGGCCATTTTCAAGTCCAGACTAAAATCCCACCTCTTCACTATTGCTTTCCATTCCTGTCTTACCCTATCTTGATCTCTCTATCAACATTTACTTACTTTGTCCTGTAAATTTTTCTTATTTGTATTATGTAACTTATTTTGTTTTCTGTCTTATTAGATTGTGAGCTCTGATGAGCAGGGACTGTCTCTCTTCTATGTTTATACAGCACTTCATATGTTGTGGCGCTTTATAAGTCTTTAATAATAATAATAATAAAGAGGGAGAGAGAGAGATGGCTACCAGCACCCTAAGAGCCATGTCGGATACATTGTCACCATCTGCCTGCAGAACGTGATGCCTCAGAACCTCTTCCTGCGGCATCTTTGTATGTAGGCAGGCTCCATTTGGGTTTTGCCATGCGCCATGTTCCTGCCTCTACTCTTGGAATTTTAAGGACTCGCTGGCACAGATGCCACCTTCTCAAGGTATTCATTGACTGTGTTTTTGGTAGGAGAAGGAGTAGAAGGTAAAGGTACTTGTGGCTGTTCTAAGAGAAGCCAAGGGTGCATACACACTGGCAGAGCTGATCTGAAAGTTTACGGTGTTGCACTCTAACAGATGGCATCCCTGCGGGGTCTCAGAACACTGCCCATTGCCTCCTTGGTGAGAGGGCAGAGGGACTGGGGCTGAGCAACCTGCCAGTTACAGAGGAAACACTGAACCAATGAGGTCAAAGCTGTGATTTCCTTGAGAAAATCTTTAATTTTCAATTATATTTTTTGAAATTGTGGGGCGCAATATTGAGCTGGCCCACCTCATGCATATACATACATAAAATTAAGTGTTGGCGCTTGTCTTAATGAAGGTAATTTTAAAACAGGTTGCCTAGGTTACAACAGCAAAAATGTGCCTGTTTTAAGTAGGTGCCTACTTGTCTTTATAAAATACTAGCATAAAAGGCAAAAATGGTCAATTTCTCAATGGAAAAAGGTGAATAGTAGAGAACCCCAGGGATCTGTGATGTGCCCACTGCTTTTTAATATATTTATAAATGATCTCGAAATGGGAATAAACAAATGAGTTATTTGCAGATGACACAAAATTATTCAAAGTTGTTAAAACACAAGAGGATTGTGAAAAATTGTAAGAGGACCTTGATAAATTGGACAATTCTATGTCAAAATGGCAGATAAAATTTAACGTGGACAAGTGCAAAGTTATGCACCTAGGAAAGAACAACCCAAACTATGGTTACACGATGCAAGGTTCCACATTAGGAATTGCCACCCAAGGAAAGGATCTGGACATCATTGTGGATAACACGTTGAAACCCTCTGTCCAATGTGCAGTGGTAGCCAAAAAGCAAATAGAATGTTAGGAATCATAAGGAAAGGAATGGAGAATAAAACCAAGGATATTATAATGTCTCTGCATCACTCTATGGTACAACCACACCTTGAATATTTTGTGCAATTTTGGTCACCATATCTTAAAAAGGATATAGCAGAATTAGAGAAGTTACAGAGAAGAGCGACAAAAATGGTAGAAGGAATGGAAGGTGGTGTTTACTTCTTCAAAAAGTAGAAGGACTAGTGGGCATGTAACAAAGCTACGGTGTAGCACATTTAAGACTAGTCAGAAAAAATATTTTTTTCACTGAATGCATAATCATACTCTGGAATTCATTACCAGAGGATGTAGTAAAAGCTGTTAGTGTAGCTGGATTTAAAATAAATTTGAACAAGTTACTGGAGGAAAAGTCCATAAACCATTATAAAAGAGGACTGGGGAAATCCACTGATTATACCTGGAACAAGCAACATGGAATCTAGATATCTTTTGGGAATCTGACAGGTATTTGTAACCTGAACTGGCCACTGTTGGGAACAGGATACTGGGCTTGATGGACTCTTGGTCTAACCCAGTATGGCATATCTTATCTTATTTTATCTTATCTTATCGTGCCTTAAAGTCAGGTGTGGACATTTACCACCTACTCTATAGCTGGTGTAATTGGATGTGCATTACGTTTCTGAGCACATGCATAGATTAAGGTATTTTATAATCGCTGTGCATGCTTGTGAACTCCGCCCACACTGCACGTTGACTATGCTCCTAGCTATGCTTACTGGCGAAGTGCACACCTTCCTGTCCATGCGTACACTTTTATGCTGGCCATATTCTTTAAGAGGCAATTAGCTCTTGTAAACTGCAAAATATACGCATTAATGACTTTGTAAAATTACCTTCTATGTATACCTTAAGTGGCATCAGCTGCTTATGATCAAATCTACATAGTAACATAGTATATGACAGCAGATAAAGACCAGTATGGTCCATCTAGTCTGCCCAGCAAGGCGGCAAGAGTAGGTGCACCTGCTGCTCCGTGCAGGTCACTCCTCCCCATGTCTTTGTTTAAGGGTGTACCCACCAATCTCCAGGAACAAGCAGGAATGAGTCTTCACATATGGGTATCATCGGTACCGAAGGAGCCTGCGCGGGAACGCTCCCCAGCGTCCAGTAAGAAAGCTTTTGGGAGCATCCCACAGCACCTGCGCACTGCCTTCCCGCTTTTCCCAACCGCCTCTCTCCAGTTCTTCTTTTCCGCGGAGCCAGCAGGTCGTGTTTCTGTCACCGCAGAAAAAGTTCTTTATTTTTTTCTTTATTTTTCTGTGTCGCGTCTGCCTTCGACGTCAGACCAGTACCGCCGGTCTTTTCGTTTCTTTATTCTTTAAAAAAAAAACAAAAAAAACCTTATTTCAACACTGCATTTTTATTTTGGGCCTTAGGCCTAAATATTTTTCTCCTCATGGAGAAGCCCGCTTCCGGGTTCAAAAAGTGCACAAAATGTGTCGGTACTATTTCTGTCACTGACACCCATGATTGGTGTCTGAAATGTTTGGGTCCTGACCATTCCATCACGGATTGTGTGTCCTGCACCATGATGTCTAAGAGGGGTCGGCAAAACCGAGCAGCCAAGCTCAGTACCCTGTTTCCCTCTGATTCAGCCTCGGTAGCATTGACGTCTTCCAGGGCTTCTTCTTCCTCCCATGGATCTCAGGTAACCAAACATAAATCTAGCCGGTCCTCGAAGGGCAAATCTCCCTCTATGCATCGAGATGCCTCCGGGCTTGTCCTCGAGGATTCCGCTCCAGCAAAATTACCCCGGCGGGAAGTTCCGGCTTCCAAAGCATTGTCTATGGGGTCACAGGTTGACATCGATGGCTCGGCCTCGACCGATCACCTGTTGCCGTGTTCTGGGGTACCGGTGGCCTCCACTGGTACCGACATCCAGACTTTGGTGGCGTCGATGGATCAGAAAATTCTGTCCATGCAGCGCACCCTTACGGCGTTTATGCAGGCTTCGACGCCTCTGGTACCGCAACAATCTCTGTTGCCGGTACCGACCCCGGCACCGTTCCCGGTGCCGGTACCGATTGCCTCGACATCGGCTTCGGTGTCGACTGCAACGGTACCCTGTCCTATGATGCCCATCGGTACCGAACCGGTACCGCTTACTCCCGATGTCGATCCCACTCGGTACGCGTATCGGGCTTTACAGGAGCATCCAGACAGGCGATACTTCGATTCCTCCGAAGACTCTGATGAGTCGGAGGCTTCTGTCGATGTACCGGTACTTCTTCCTCAGGAGTCTGCTTCTCCAAAACGAAGAATGTCTCCTCCAGAGGACTTGTCTTTTCAAGACTTCATTAGGGAAGTGGCTAGAGGCCTCTCCATCACAGTGGCCTCTGAGTCAGAGCCTAGAGCCAAGCAATTAGATATTTTGCAATATCCTAAGGCTCCTAAGGAAGCAGCTACCTTACCTATTCATGAGATTGTTTATGATCTCATGTTGGGCATGTGGGAGACTCCTCTCACCACCTCTCCTCATTCTCGTAGGTTGGACACCATGTATCGTGTCCCTCCCTGTCCTGGTTTTCATAAGACTCAGCTTCCTCACCACTCTATTGTGGTTGAGTCTGCTATGAAGAAAATAAAGAGTGCAAAGAGACACTCATCTAACCCTCCAAGACGTGAATGTAGGACTCTAGATGCTTTTGGCCGAAGGATTTTCCAGGCCAATATGCTTGCTGCCAGAATCAACTCCTATAGTCTCTATATGGGGATGTTTCTAAAAGAAGTCACAGATCATCTGCAGACTTTAGCCCCTTTTATTTCAGAAGATAAAAGGCAGGAATTTCTCACTTGGCTCAAACATGCCCAAGATGTTTCCAAATTCTCCAACCGTGCAGCCTTTGATTCTTTTGAGTGTGTAAGCAGAGCCACGGCTATTGCCATAGGTGCACGCAGAATTGCTTGGTTACAAGCCTCTGATTTGGAACTCTGGGTCCAAGATGGGTTGGGAAACCTTCCTTTACAGGTGAAAACCTGTTTGGCAGGGATTGGCAAGCAAAGGCCACTCAGATGGATGCTGAGAACTCTGCTTTGGATCGACTTTCAAAGTCTACCTCTGCCCCTGTTAAGAAAAGATTGTTCAAAAAGACATCTTTTTCTAAAAAGGGAAGATATTATCCTGCTCATGGGCAGACATCTTCTGCAGGTCGTTTTGCTGCAAAGCGTCAGCAACCACCTAAACAGGCCAAGTCAAAGGCTGCCAGGCCTACCACAACCCAGCAGCCTCAACCTCCTCAGAGTCTTTGACTTGCAACTAGAGAACTTAGCCTTTCTAGCTCTGGAAAAACCAGAGCCCCTCACCATTCCAGGAAGGTTGACTTACTTTGTTCCCAGATGGGAGCAAATCACAGCAGAACAATGGACCCTCTCCATCATAAAGGAAGGGTACAAGCTTCATTTCTTAAGCCTTCCTCCTCACACCATGGTGAAACAGTTCAATTCTCCAATATCTCTCCTCAACCTTCTAGGTCAGGAGATTGCTACCCTTCTTGCCCAAGGGTCAATAGAAGAAGTACCTCTTCTTTAACAGGGCTCAGGGTTCTACTCCCCTTATTTTCTTATCCCAAAGAAAACAGGGGGCTACAGACCCATATTAGATCTCGGAGAATTGAACAAGTTTCTATTCAAGGAGAAATTCAAAATGATTTCTCTAGGGGCTCTGCTTCCATACCTTCAGAGTCAGGACTGGCTTTGTTCTCTAGATCTCAAGGATGCGTACACCCATGTCCTCATCCATCCAACACACAGAAGGTTCCTTCGGTTCCTTTTTCAAGGAAAGCACTACCAATACAGGGTGCTTCCTTTCGGTCTGGCCTCTGCACCAAGGGTGTTCACAAAATGCATGGCAGTAGTAGCTGCATTTCTCCGCACTCTGGGAATATTCGTATTCCCATATCTGGACGACTGGCTCATTCGAGCCCCATCCCAGTCAGAGGCCCAGACTTGCCTAACCTGCACAATGCGTATCCTTCAGTATTTGGGACTAGTAATAAACATCCCAAAATCCAATCTCACCCCTTCTCAGTCTCTGGAGTTCATAGAGGCCTTGCTGGATACCACAACTGCAAGGGCCTATCTTCCTCAGGCCCGTTGCCTACGTCTAGTGCAGTTAGCCTCCCAGATTCAGTTAAAGTCCCACTTAACTGCTCGAGAGATGTTACAACTATTAGGCCACATGGCATCCACCGTGCATGTGGTTCCCTATGCTTGCCTTCACATGAGGGCAGCTCAGTGGACTTTGTCCAACCAATGGACTCAGGCATCAGGTTGCCTGTCAGACAAAATAGCAAACTCCAGTCGCCTTTTTTGGTCTCTCCAGTGGTGGAAGTCCTCTCAAAACCTGTTTCTGGGGTCCCCTTTTCAACAACCACTACCCCAAGCAACTCTCACAACAGATGCTTCTCCAAAGGGTTGGGGAGCTCATCTACAAGATCTCTCCACCCAGGGCATCTGGTCTCCACAGGAGACTTCTCTGCATATCAATCTATTGGAACTCAGAGCAATATTCTTAGCTCTCAGAGTGTTCCATACCCTGCTCAGCTACAGGACAGTCCTCATCCATACGGACAACCAAGTAGCCATGTTCTATGTGAACAAGCAGGGCGGCACTGGCTCTCTGTCGCTTTGCAACGAAGCTTTGCGACTGTGGGCCTTCGCCAGAGAGCATCACATCCATCTTCTGGCAGTATATCTTCCAGGTGTTCAAAACTCTTGGGCGGACAGACTCAGTCGAGTTCTGCTTCCACACGAATGGTCCCTCCACATGGACCAGGTAGCCAGGATTTTTCGAATTTGGGGAACCCCGGACATAGACCTCTTTGCAAGTCCGTGGAATGCCAAACTTCCCCGGTTCTGTTCCAGAATTCTGTGTCAGGGAGTTCAGGCCAAGGATGCCTTCCTCCTTCACTGGGGTCAAGACTTCCTTTATGCCTTTCCACCAATTCCCCTAATTCCCAAAACACTATTCAAGCTTCAGAGAGATCGAGGGATCATGATTCTCATAGCACCACATTGGCCACGCCAAGTGTGGTACCCTCTACTTCTGCATCTCTCTCAAGCTCCCTCCCTGGACTTGGGCTCCGCACCAGTCCTTCTATCCCAGGAAGAGGGATCATTATGGCACCCAAACACCCCAGTCGCTCCATCTCAGGGTTTGGTTGCCAAGATTTTTGTCTCTCTCAGCAAGTCAGAGATGTTATTCATGCCTCTAGAAAGCCTTCTACTAGACGTTCCTATGCTTTCAAATGGAAAAGATTTACCATTTGGTGTTCAGAGAAGGGTCTAAACCCTCTTGCAATACCTCTGAATTCTCTACTAGAGTATCTCCTGCATCTATCCCATGCAGGTCTGAAAACGAATTCAGTAAGAGTCCATTTGAGTGCTATTGCAGCATCCCTCAAGCCTCTCAATGGACAACCTATTTCCTCTCATCCTCTTATAGCAAGATTCATGAGAGGCCTTCTTTTAACTAAACCTCCCATTAGACCACCTCCAGTGGCATGGGACTTAAACCTGGTTCTTGGCCAGCTCATGAAGCCACCCTTTGAACCTTTAGCCACCACCTCCTTGAAATTTCTTTCTTGGAAGGTTATTTTTCTCATTGCAGTCACCTCAGCACGCCGCATCAGTGAGTTGCAAGCTTTGGTGGCTAATCCACCTTACACAAGGTTCCATCATGATAAGGTAGTCCTCAGGACCAATCCACACTTTATGCCTATAGTGGTCTCGCCTTTTCATCTGAACCAAGAGGTATATTTACCTGTCTTTTTTCCAGGACCTCATGCATCAAGTGCAGAGAGGAATCTTCATACCTTGGATTGTAAGAGAGCTCTTGCTTTTTACTTACAAAGAACACAGCAACATAGAAAGTCTTCTCAACTCTTTGTTGCTTTTGATCCTTCTCATTTAGGACTGCCAGTCTCTAAAAGAACACTGTCCAACTGGATTGCTCAGTGTATTTCTTTCGCCTACCAGAGTAGAAACCTTTCTCTGGAGGGCCATGTCACAGCTCACAATGTGAGAGCCATGGCAGCCTCAATGGCTCATCTAAATTCTGTGTCCATCGACCAAATCTGTCGAGCGGCCACCTGGGCCTCGGTTCATACCTTCACAGCCCATTACTGCTTGGACAAGGACTCCCGCCGGGATGCCTTGTTTGGTCAGGCTGTTCTCAAATACCTGTTCCATTCCTAATCAACTCCTACCCACCTACCCTGGTTGGATGCCAGAGATCCATAGCAGGAGGTAGAGTCCTTTTCAAGGACACACAACCTGGGGTTCTCCCCTGGCATCTGCAGCTAGGGAGTCCCCATATGTGAAGACTCATTCCTGCTTGTTCCTGGAGATAGCACAGTTACTTACCTGTAACAGGTGATCTCTGGGAACAGCAGGAATAAGTCTTCACAACCCACCCACCTCCCCTAGGAGTTGTATCTCTCTATCTTTCTTTCCTTTCCTCTTTCTCTCTTTGTCTCAGCTTTAAAACTCGAACTGGAGAGAGGCGGTTGGGAAAGGTGGGAAGGCAGCGCGCAGGTGCTGTGGGATGCTCCCAAAAGCTTTCTTACTGGACGCTGGGGAGCGTTCCCGCGCAGGCTCCGTCGGTACCGACGATACCCATATGTGAAGACTTATTCCTGCTGTTCCCAGAGATCACCTGTTACAGGTAAGTAACTGTGCTTTCCGTTTAGGTCATCCCATTTGTTGAGATATAAGAGATGGTTGTTTTTAATTTTATCCTGTTGCTATAAAGGGATCCACTGTGTCTGTCCCATGCCGTTTTGAATTCTGTCACTGTATTTGCCCCCACCACTTCCATCGGAAGGGCATTCCAAGCATCCACCACCCTTTCAGTGAAAAAGTATTTTCTGACATTGCCTTTCAGTTTACCCCCTTGCAGAGGCTTGTTTGTTCATTAATACTCTATGTATTTAAAGGTCTGAATCATATCTGCCCTCTCCCTCCTTTCTCTAGCGTACATATTTAGGTCTTCAAGTCTCTTCTCATAAGTCTTCTGACAAAGACTCCAAATCATTTTGGTCGCCTTCCTCTGAAACATTTCTAGTCTTTTTATATCCTTTGTGAGATATGGTCTCCAGAACTGAACACAATATTCCAAGGAGGCCTTACCAGTGATTTGTATAGTGGGATTAGTACCTCTTCCATTCTGCTGGTAATTCCTCTCTGTATGCAACCCAGCATCCTTCTGGCTTTTGCCACCGCCTTTTCACGCTGTTTCGCTGCCTTGAGATCCTCAGAAACAAGCACTTTGAAGTCCTTCTCTTGGTCCATGCACACCAGATCTGTTTATTAAATGGAAAGGAAAAAGCTAATACATATTTGCTCTTTCTACTTATCAGCTTACAGGCAGAGCAAAAGATCTTTTTATTCAGCAGTCTTTTAAATGACGCCACTGAGTCTACATATGAACGGCAACTGCAACAATGCTTAGATGCATGCGTTAGGCCTGTTATTTCACTAGCTTAAGTTATACAAAGAGCAGCTGAATCTCTCCACTCTGGCCCAGCACTTGACCTGTCTCCATTTCCTTCTGTCCCCTTACACATAAGTTTGATGGGTATAAAGACCGGGGTCGGCGCTACCACTAGGCAAACTAGGCTGCTGCCTAGAGTGCTAGTGGTCTGAAGACAGCCCATTGCCACTGCTGCAGGTCCCAGAGAGGGGCAGGAATGGGGGTGGAGTGGAGGCAGAAGCAGGGGGGCACCGAGAATGAGCTTAACCTAGGATGCTTCATATCCTTGCACCGGCCCTGATAACATTGTATAGAGTATGAGGTCCATTATACTGTATTTAGGTAAAAAACAAATATCTGAGCACACTACATGTTATGATGAATAAATTGGATCCTTCCTTCTCCTGCTAGCCAACATGTCGCAAGCTAATTTTGCAAGCTTTATTTGCATGTCCTAGAAAAAACTCTGTTTTAGATCCTCTGCCCACTTAAAATTTATTTGCTGAAACCCCTCTCCCCAGGAATGCTTCTGACCAGGTTGGACAAACCTGTATAGAGAGTGTCTGTGCGCATAAGTTTGTCTCTCTAGCTGGGACAATTTTATAAGGCATTTCTGCACATAACACAGCATTTGACGTGCCTTTCAGAAAATTGCCCACAAGTGCCTGACATATTCCCTATCCTAAATTCACCCTGGCAGCTGCCCACATTTTAATGCTGAATCAATGCTTATTCTCCCCCACCCTAAATCTGTCCCCATTGCTATTAACTTTTAATGCTCCTAAATTTAAAGGCCTCATAAAACTAAGAGCCTGAAATTATGCACTTTGCCCTAGTCCATTTTCAAAGGAGCTAATTTAGTCTTCTAACTACAAAACCTAGGTTCCCAAAGCTTTTGAAAATCAGTCTACATGTCGTCATTTCACAAAGAAAATGAACAGAAATCATTTTTGTTGACTTAGATTTTTCCTCTCATAATTGTAGGTGATGTAGATGTTAATGTAATAAAAGAAAATACTATACCTATTTTATAAAGGCAACCTGTGAATCTTTTATAAACCGCTACCCTGAAATCTCCCAGACAGTTCTACATGCTGTAAGACACATTTCTGCATAAGTTAAGGAGCTTATGTTAGAATAGCATAAATACATAATTGTGGCCACACCTCGACTCCGCCCCCAGGAAAGTCTATGGCTATGCACACACTGCATAAAATTATGTGCTGTAAGGTAGATAGATATTCAGCAGTGGGCGTGCTGCATAACTTTATGCGTTTAAGTTTTAGTGTGTATTTTGCGCAGGTAAGTGATGGTACTGAAAATCCCCATATATGTGCCAGTTAGTTTGGTTGACTTAAGGTGAGGTGACAACCCTACACCTCCTGCTTCCCTTCCTGCTGGGTCAGTCCTCATTGGTGTACAGCTGGAAGCTCTTATCCCAGGCTGGCCTGCTCACGTAGTCCCTGAGCACTACCTCACCACTGTTTCAAAAATCCAGATTTCCTCTTCCACCCTCCATTTTCAATTATAATGTTCACCCCCACCCCCTTTCCCAGGAAAGGTATCCAGTTATAGTCTGTGGAAAAGTTGGCAGCCGTACTTACAATCATAACAATGATAGTAGCCTTATTATACTGTACATTTCTTTTCCCTCAACAAAGAAATATAAATCAGAAAGAGCCTGATTCCCTAAGGGGCACATCTGGGTCATCTGAATGCCCCCATGCAGGACAGGCCTGTTTGGCTCCAACAGTGCAGAATGAGGTCCTGATGTTCCTGCGAGTGCAGGATTGGGCCCTGAGATGACCTGGCATGCCCTACATACACGTGGGGACATCCTCCCCTCATGCCCCTCCGGCCCCTGCAGCACCGACCTCCTGTTACCCCACTGCCTGACCCTGGGCTGGGCATCCGGGGCCCGGATCAGGCAGCAGGGTCCTACCTGACTTCTGTCCTGGCCCTCTTTGCCGTTCCCGGGCTCGATTGCCGTCCTCTTCACCACTTATTCCACTTCCGCGGTGGAATAAATGGCACAACCAGTCCGCCCCTGCGGGACATACAGGGCCATGTATGTCCTGCCGCCTCGGCCCACCCCTGCTCCGCCTCCTCTCTGCCTCCTCCCACCCCCCACCGGCTCTGCCCATACTGAGGCTCTGGCCATGTGGGGAGGGAGGAATGCGGAATTGGGGCAGGACTAATGGGGCTGTACATTCCACCAGAACGTGCAACCCAGCTAGTTGCCATGCAAAATCGGCCCCAAAGTAAACAAATAAGAATCTTATGGGCTTATATTTAAACACCGTAGGTTTATTTGTTTTGTTTTGTTTTGTTTTCTAAGGCTGGCTACTGCTTTTAAATTTAACTTAGATATTCAGCACCAGGTAACTGGAGCTTTTTCGCTGTCCTAAATTCATCCAGTTACTCAGATAGCGGACTGAACATTGCTGCTATCCAGATAATTACTGGGATTGCCCACTACATGGATAATGTTGAGGTGGTCAGTAATGAAAGCTATTGGATAGACCTGGCCAGCGGCACGTACCCAGGTAGCAGGCACTACCAGAACCTGCTGCCCCGATAAGTGCTTGTCGATACTGTACCATTAGTTATTTCTCTGATTTAGAGCTAAACTCCAAAAGAAAAATAAACTTGCTGGGCTGGGTGCTTTAAATCTGAGCATGTTCTTGTTTTGATTAGGGTACTAGAGGAGTCCGTGAGCAGAGGGACTAGACATTCTCCAGATTTCATTGATTGATGGCCCATGCCATATAGATGCACAAATCAGACTTTGAGGTGCAGAAAATCCTGAGAAGTGAATGGGGAAACTTGCGATTTCTGCTGAGTGATTAATGGCTGCTTCTGACGGACTTTACATTATCAGTGCCACAGTCTGAAATCTTTGAGAGGTTGTAATGTCTTGATCCTAATTTTCCTTCTCAGGCAGAATATAGAAAACAAAGAGGGGAAATGAATAAAGAGCCGGCTGTCCTGGGAAGACCAGATTTTGAGCAGGCTAAAGCAGCATCCAGACTTTCCAGTCAGGTAAGACTGCACGGATTGTTCTACCGTGACTTCATTGAGATATCTTCTTTCTAGTAGAAAAGTCTGATTTAGTTCCTAGATACTGTCATTACTGGCTTGAATACGCTGGATAATGTTTCCTGAGCCATTTTAGGGTCATCTGCAGTAAACGGTAAAATAAAAGGACACAGGAGTGAGGGCACAGCAATAGGTAGCAGCAGGTAAGAGCTCTAGGGAGTATATTTAGAAAGCAGAACTCGGTAGCGTGTATGCTATTATGGGATTTTAGAATGCCCAGGGTGGGTTTTTCAGTCTGGTGCTCTTCACTCCAGGAAGGACTAATATTCCGTTATAATATATATCCTAGAGTACATATTCTTTTTAATTTAAAACATAAAGATAGCTGGTAGTTAGGGAGAACATTGGTGCTGCTGTAATGATTTTGTTTATTTCTGGAGCTGATAAAGATGTTGGGGAAAGATAAGTATTTATACTCTATAGGCTAGCAGTGGAGTGTGCCATTTACCATAAATAGATACTGGATGTTTCTGACTTAGGAGATTTTACTAAAATCAGAGCCAAAGTTTCTTTCCATTGCCAAATAAAATGAATTTTCAAAATTGTTCTTTCATTGATGCTAAGCAGTTCTTAAAACAGGGACTAGCTAAACTGGAAATCTTAGAGACAGCATGTTAAACTTCTTATAATGAGGAAACTCAGAAGACGGATTAAGAACTTAGCATAGCTGGGTTTCATAAAAAGATATGGACAAATTCCTGGAGGAATATGCCATAAACTGTTACTGACTTGGGGAAACTCACTGCTTATTCCTGGGCGTAGGCAGCATCTCTCTACGCTTTGGGATCCTCCCAGGTACTTACTACTACTACTGACCATCACATAACAACTGGGGACTGGGGCAATCCAAGAGCAATGGTAAGATACAGATAGGTGATAAGCAAGAGAATAAGGGGATCAGGCTGCGTTTGGATCCCGATCTCTTTATTCTCCTGCTTATCACCTATCTCTGTCTTGCCATTCCCTCTGAATTACCCCAGTCCGCAGTCGTTAGGTGGTCTGTCTTGATTAGATTGTAAGCTCTGATGAGCAGAGACTGTCTCGTACTTCTACATGTACAGCACTGTGTATGCCTTGTAGCGCGATACAAATGATTAGTAGTAGTACTGTTAATGGAAATGGGATAATAGATTTCTTGGCCTAACGTAGTATGGCAGTTCTTAAGTGCCGTCTAAAGGTCTAGAATTGGAATATCCTTCTGTTAACTAATAAAGGGGCTATTGTCAAACAGTCCACCTGAGTGAAAAGTCTGCTGATCTTTTTTACCCACGAACTTTGTACTTATGAACATTTACTGTCTGGTATATCCCACCCATAGCAATACATGCACTACATAGGTTTGGACAAGTTCCTGGAGGAAAGGTCCATAAACCATTATTAAAAGGGACACAGGATATCAATGCTTGATCCAATACAAGCATTGCGGAACCTGTGTCTTTTGGGGAAACTGCTAGGTATGTATGACCTAGATTGGCCACTGCTGGAAACAGGATACTGGGCTTGATGGACCTTGATCTGTCCCAGTATGGCATAACTTATATTCTTATGTTCCTGACCCCTTATTCTCTTGTTTAATACCCATGTGTATGTTAAATCATTCCTTAAAAATGACATCCCTATTCCCTTGTTTGTTCTATTTGTGCCTCTGAATAGTGCGCTGAATATCTCCACAGATCACCCTGGCACTAGCTGATTAGTGCAGGAGTGGTCTGTGGGCTGATTGAGGGTGGAACTGGTGCTATCTGGATAAGGTCCGGCATGTATCTGAAGAACATGATTTTCAGGCGGCACTTATCTGGACAAATTAAACTGCATGAAAATCAGGCCTAAGTTGCTATCCAGATAAATGCCATTTGAAAATCACACTCTGCAGATATGTGCCACAACTGAGTGCATGACATTTGGATATCGACTCTTTTGAAAATCAGGCCCAAAATTACCAAAAGCCTCACAAAACACTCCTCCTTGGGGTGCTAGGGATGCACCAGGATTCAATCCCTCACACAGACTGGACTGCCAGGGATTATGCTAGGATGCACTGAATCGGTCCCAGTCACCTCTTGAGGTATGCTCAAAAAATTACACTGGTTCGTCTTCCCAGACCCTCTATTTGATCTATACCTCTTCAAATCTCCTCCTTTGGTTAGGCCATAGTGGCCTAGGGCAGCTCCTCTATGTGCCCTAGCTGACCTCAAAGAGAGGCAGCCCCCTTCTACTCCTCCAGAGCCTCCAGCGTTGCCTTCTGCTAGAACAAAATTCCAACAACTTCCCTACATTGTGACTCTAGGGCACTATGTAATTCCTTCCAAATCCTAAAAGATACACCCATTGCCCATTGATCGACAGGCAGGCCCATCCTCCGTCACATCGCAGCACTGTCAGGTCAGATGAGGAGCAGAGATTCTATAATTTTTCTCATTTCAAGTAAAGAGGGAATATTTCTGGCCTGCCGTGTTGAAGGTTAGAGTTTGGGTAATAATCATTTTATTTTTTGACTTTTTTAAAACTAAATGGATTTAAGAATTTTATTTCAAGTTTCATTGAATTGTCGAGCAGAAATAGTGACTGAAGTGATTAAAGCAATGGAATGAACCTAAGAAACCAGTGTTCCAACCCCACTTAACCCTTGTGACTTTGGCAAGCCTTTTTCTTCCCCTCTACCGCAGATACCCAGTTAGAGCTTGATGTAATAAATTGTGTGTGAGAACTATGTGCTGAAGTTCAGCGCACTGTTTCCAAATCCAGGCATAAAAAAATGTTTACAGCCTATGTAGTAAATAAATCGTATGTAAATTTTGGGTGCACATTAAATATGTGCAAATATGAGAGAACATACCGATCATTATGGAAACATGCAAATATTCTCATCCAGAGGTTTCTAACCTTTTTGGTCATGTGGACCCCTTATTAAACTCCAAAATGTTCAGCGATCCTCATTTCATCCTCACCACTCTTCCGCAACTCCCACCCCTCTGCGCCAAGCCTGCCCTAACTAACCGCCATTGTCTTCCTTCTCCTTCCTCTCTCTCTCTCTCTTCCCATTCTCACCAGTCTCGCTCTCTATCCCTCCTGCAGCAACTTCCCTCTAGGCTCTCTCCCCCCAACCAATCCCCGCCAAACTCTTTTTTTTATCTTTCTTGTGTCCTGTTGACCTACTGAAATGGTTTCAGAAATCCTCAGAGGTCCATGAACCACAAGTTTGAAACCACTGTTCTAGAATGTCAGGTATATGTTAGCAGCAGAATCAATATTTTCCCAGAGATTGTGCCAGGACCTGGGGGAGTGTTACTTATGCATACATTATTATGTGCATTAGATGTGCATATCCCTGGGATGCCAAATGTATATGCCATGTGAAAATATTACAGTATCTCTATATCACATGAATTTCTACAGTCACGTGCATCGCTCATCATTTCACAGCTTGTCACAGGGCCTACCTTGGCAGCGTACTGGACTGAGGTAGGTGGGACATAAAAACATTTAAGGTTGGGTTTGGCCAATATCAAACAGGGCCCAGGGACTTTCAGGCCTGGTAGCGTCCTTTGGTACCAAAATCCCACAGAAAACAAAAGGTCCGAGTGGAGGGAAAACAAAAGGCATTTATTTCCCCTTTCATGCAAAAAGGTTCATATGCTTGGACACAAAACGTCAAACACAAATTCCTTACTTCAGGATAAAGAAAAAGAAAGCATTAAAGGAAAACTGTTATCTTCACAGTAAATGGAATATCAGGCAAACAAACAGTCTTAACTCCCAAGACCTAGCTTAGTTGCTTAGTAAGGACTCCAAGCTTCCGGTCTTACAGAAGCTACAGTCCATCTCGGTGTCTGATGCAAGATGCAAATTCCACCTGCATCGGTTCCCCTTCTGAAGCCTCTGAGCCCAAGTTAGTACTTGTTGGTAAGTTGTAATAAGGCTTTTTAAATATCTTCTGCACAACCTCCCAATGCTCAGGGTTGAATACAGGGCGTCGGTCCTGCGCCCACAGATACTGGGAACTGTCTTCCTTTTGCAAGTGTTTTGTCTTAGCTTTCTGTAAAGCTTGGTCACTAACAAGTCTCTTAGTTGGTGCGTGTTTCTTGCACCTTATCTCATAAGCATTCTCACAAGGATAATATTCCTGTGCTCCCTGTACTCCACATACATCAGCAGTTTGTACCCTGCTTTTAGTTAAATATGGGTTACCTTTTCTTCTCAGCTTGTCTGCTCCAGGTGAGGTTTGAGGCCTGCTCCAGTTGGGATCCTGCCTGGCCTGAGCAATAGGCCTTGAGCTCTCCAAGCGTCTTTCTGTTAGCTTTAGACCACAGTCACAGCCACGCCTTTGCCTCTCTGTACAACAAACACTCACTCTGGCTGGAGTTGTCCCACCTTCTCCACGGGGTCTCCTTTCTCCAAGCCAATGCGGCTGCTGCTGCCTCCTGCAGAACCGTGGTTCAGGGATTCTCCAGGACCAAGCAGGAAGTCAGTCCTCACTTATGGGTGACGTCGGCGCCGACGGAGCCCTCGCGGAGCAATTTTCCCCAGCTTTCAAAGAAAGCCTTTGGGAATTGCAGCGCGCATGCGCGGTCCTCTTCCCGCCCAAGGGTGCCATCTTAGCCAGTCTTCTTTTTTCCGCGGAGCCCTACAGACGTCCCCGTCTTGTCCCCGCGAAAAAGTTGATATTTCTTCATAATTTTATTCTTTTTCCTTCGCTTCTTCTTTTCGGTTTTTCTGACTTAGTCAGTTTTCGTTTTCGGTTTTTCCCTGGCAGCCTGGTCCTTTGACCTCGCCGGGGCCCTTTTTCCCCCGATGGCTGCCAGTGGTTTCAAGCGGTGTAGTCAGTGTGACCGAAATATGTCACTAACTGACACACACGACTTTTGCCTCCGCTGCCTGGGCCCGGATCATGAAGAAATGATCTGTGGGCCCTGCGGCAAAATGTCCTCCAAAGCGTTGAGAAGTCGGCGGCATCAGCGGGATAGGATCTTCGCTGACCCCAGCCGTACCCGGACCTCGTCGGAGGCCTCCGCGTCCAAAGGTTCCAGCTCGGACCGTCGCCGGAGTTCCTCCGACAGGGGTTCTCCCTCCGGGGACCATCGACGTAAGGTGAAACCCGCGAGGGCGGCGTCGGTGGACGCTCCTGGCTCTGCGAGGGCCGGGTCGCATAGCCCCGATAGCCGCCCCGGGTCCTTGGAGAAGGAGCACCTCCCGAAGCGACCTCGCCTGGAGTCGGAGCTGCCTGCTCGGGTAAGTCCTGTGGTCCTCCTGGACTCGCCTCCGCGACAGCCGACGTCGGGCCCGACGCCGTCGGGGCCCGAGTCGGGGGCTGCTGGGTCACCTGAGCTCGGACTCAGGTTGACGGCCTTGGAGAGCAGACTGTCTGCCTTCATGGACCAGCAGCGGGCACTGCTCGCTGGCTTCGCTGGCGTCGCTGCCCTGACCGCCGGGACGTCGACGTCCAAGTCGACCCCGGAGACCGAGCCGATCCTCGAGTCGATGCGAACTCGAGTCGATCCTCGGTCGAGGTCACCCTCGGCCTCCAGTTCGGGACCGAGGTCACCGACGCCGACTCCCTCGGCGTCGGGGCGGCAGGCGCCGCGCCCTGCCTGGGCCGACCCCACCGAGTCCTCGTCGGAGTCGGTCTGGGAGTCTGAAGAGGAAGAGTCGCCTGATTCTTTCCAGACTCGGTGTGTCCCCTCGGACTCACCGGAGTCCGAACCTCGGAAGCAGTCCCCCCCGGAGGATGCCCGGTTCTCGGACTTCGTCAGGGATATGGCCAAGGCTTTGGCCTTCCCTGCGGACCCCGAGGAGGAGCCTCGAGCCGAAGAGCTCGACGCCCTCCAGTATGACTCTCCCGCAAGGGAACACTTTACTGTACCGGTTCCTCCTATGCTGGAACGACTACTCTTCCGCATGTGGGAGAGTCCGGCCACCTCGCCGGTCCTGAGCAAGCGGGTCGATTCTATCTATCGAGTCCGCAAGAGCCCTGGCTTCCAAAAAGCACAGCTACCACACCATTCCATGGTAGTGGAATCGGCCATGCATCGTCTTAAGAGCCAGAAGATGCACTCCTCGGTGCCTCCTGGCAGGGAGGCCCATAACCTGGATGGCCTTGGTAAGAAGTGTTTCCAGGGCTCTATGCTTGCGTGTCGTGTCCAGACCTACCAGCTATACATGGGCATGTATCTCCGAGACCTGGCTAAAGAGCTAGCCGGATTCTCCGCTGGTTTGTCCGAGGAACCCTTGCGGAGGTTCCTGGCCTTGTCCACTGGCATTCGGGAATGCTCAAAATTCATATCCCGAGCAGCCTATGATGGCTTTGAAGCATCGGCTCGGGTGGCCGCAGCCGGCATCGGTGCCCGCCGACAGGCTTGGCTTCAGTCGTCTGACCTTGAGCCCTGGGTGCAGGACAAGTTGGTCGATGTCCCCTGCCGAGGCGAAAACCTCTTTGGCAAGCCCATGGCTGAAAAGGCTGCACAAATTGAGACGGAGACTCTCACCAGGACCAGGCTTTCTAGGAAGACCTCCGCCCCTTCCCAGAAAAAGAAGGGCTCGGGAAAAAAGTCCTTTTACCCGAGGAAGGCGGCTGCCTACAAACAATACCCCCATTATCAGGCCCCTGCAGCTCCCCAACAGGGCCAGCAGGCCAAGGGACGGGGTAACGGGTCCCGTAGGCAGCAAGCCCCCAAGCCTGCACCACCAGCCCCTGCTCAGCAGGGTGGGGGTTTTTGACTCCTTAAGCATAGCCTCTCCCCCCCCGCTGGTTCCTCCCAGCACCGGAGGCCGGCTGGTTCACTTCGCCCACAGGTGGTCCAGCATCACCTCAGATGCCTGGGTGCTTCAAGTCGTGCGAGAAGGCTATCTTCTCCACTTCCACCAGGTCCCTCCCTCCTATTTTCCGGGAGAACCTCCACGACCCCCTCTGCACAGGGAATTACTCCTTCAGGAGTTAGCAGGTCTTCTACAGGAACAGGCAGTGGAACCGGTGCCCCACCACCTAAAAGGTCAAGGCTTTTATTCCAGGTATTTTCTAATACCAAAGAGAACAGGAGGCCTCAGACCCATCCTGGACTTGCGCAACCTCAACAAGTTCCTTGTGCGGGAAAAGTTCAAAATGCTTACCCTTGGAATCCTTCTGCCCTACATCCAGCAGGGAGATTGGCTATGCTCCTTGGATCTAAAGGATGCCTACACGCACATCCTCATCCACCCAAGCCACCGCCAATACCTAAGGTTTGTGGTGGCAGGAAATCATTACCAGTACAGAGTACTGCCCTTTGGCCTGTCCTCCGCACCGCGAGTCTTCACAAAATGTCTCGCGGTGGTGGCGGCCCATCTCCGGCTTCACGGCCTATATGTCTTTCCGTACCTCGACGACTGGCTCATCAGAGCAGCGTCCGCTCCGGAGGTCACCAACGCCACACGCCGCACGGTGACTCTTCTGCAGTACTTGGGCTTTGTTATAAACTTCGCAAAGTCCACTTTGCTCTCCTCACAGGATCTCGAGTTCATCGGCGCAAGGCTGCACACTCCTCAGGCACGAGCGTACCTACCGCTCGACAGGGCTCAACGGCTCATGGACCTAGCCGACCGTTTTCGCAGCCAGCCCCTGGTCTCCGCCAGGCGCTTCCTGAGACTACTCGGCCATATGGCTTCCACCGTCCATGTTACCCCCAATGCCCGCCTGAATATGCGGCCTGCTCAATGGTGTCTCCGCCAGCAGTGGCGACAAGCCACAGGCGGCCTAGCAGACCTAGTGCGCGTCTCCGAGCCGCTGATCTCGTCTCTCCGGTGGTGGCTTCAGCAGCCGAACCTGATATTCGAAATGCCTTTCCAGTCACCTCAGCCGGCCCGGGTGCTGACCACAGATGCATCCCTCCTGGGCTGGGGAGCACATTGCCAAGGGGCACGTACTCAGGGCCTCTGGACCACGTGGGAGTCTGCTCAGCAGATCAACTTCCTGGAGCTCAGGGCGATCCGCCTGGCTCTCAAGACCTTCTCCCACCTGACTTCTCACCAGTCCGTCCTTGTCCAGACGGACAATCAAGTTGCCATGTTCTACGTGAACAAGCAGGGGCACGGGCTCCTTCCTCCTCTGCCGGGAGGCACAGAAGCTCTGCTCTTGGGCCGTCAGTCACGGCATTCTCCTCAAGGCAGTTTATCTCCCAGGCCAAGAGAATTACCTGGCGGACAAACTCAGCAGGATCCTCCAGCCGCACGAGTGGCGTCTGGATCCCTTGGTAGTTCAGAAGCTCTTCCTAAAGTGGGGCCTCTCCACGGTGGATCTCTTTGCCAGTCCTCACAACCGGCAACTTCCTCGCTTCTGCTCTCGTCAGCCACACCCCCTTCGGGTTGCGGTGGACGCTTTTCTACTATCATGGTCGGGGAGCCTTCTGTACGCTTTCCCTCCCATCCCGCTAGTCTCTCGGACTCTTTTCAAGGTTCTCCGAGACAAAGCCTTCATGATCCTGGTGGCCCCTCGCTGGCCCAGACAGCCGTGGTTTCCGCTCCTGCTGCAATTAGCGGTGGAGGATCCATTCCCTCTGGGGTTACAACCGGATCTCCTCACTCAGGATCAGGGGTCTCTGCTACACCCCAACTTCAGGTCTCTCAACCTCATGGCCTGGCTGCTGAGAGGGTAGTCCTCGCTCCCCTTCTCCTGCCGGCAGAGGTGGAGGAAGTCGTCCTAGCTTCGCGACGACCTTCTACCCGCAAATGCTACGCCCTTAAATGGCGTCGGTTTTCCGTTTGGTGTACCCGACAGTCTCAGGATCCCTTCTCCTGCCCGGTGTCGGTGGTCTTGCAGTACTTGCTTTACCTCTCTAATCTGGGACTTAAGTCCAACTCCGTCAAGGTTCACCTCAGTGCTCTTTCAGCACATCATGTGCCGGTGGACGGCAGACCTCTCTCCAACGACCCTCTCGTAGCGAGGTTTCTCAGAGGTCTCCTTCTACTTAAACCACCTCTGCGCCCGCCAGCGCCTGACTGGGACCTGACTGTGGTTTTACAGCGGATCACCTGTCCGCCTTTTGAACCTATGGCTACCTGTTCTCTCCGTTTTCTTTCTTGGAAAACACTGTTCTTGATAGCCCTCACTTCCGCTAGACGCGTAAGTGAATTGCAGGCCCTCGTGTCTGATCCCCCTTACACTCGGTTCTACAAAAATAGGGTAGTCCTACGGACTCACCCAAAATTTCTTCCAAAAGTGGTCTCCCCTTTTCATATCAATCAGGAGGTGGTACTTCCAACCTTCTTTCCCAGACCACACTCCAGCCGAGCTGAAACGGTCCTCCATACCCTGGACTGTAGAAGGGCTTTGAACTTCTACCTTGACCGTACGCGGGAGCACCGTAAAGCTGCTCAGCTTTTTGTGTCTTTTGACCCCAATAAATTGGGGCTCCCGGTCTCCAAGCGTACTCTGTCCATCTGGGTTGCGGACTGTATCACTTGGGCTTATGGGGCAGCCGGACTCTCCTTGGAAGGTCGAGTCACGGCTCATTGCGTTCGGGCAAAGGCCACGTCAATGGCTTACCTCCGCTCTGTTCCGCTGGCAGACATCTGCCGGGCCGCTACTTGGTCTTCGAGCCAGACTTTTGCGGTCCATTACTGTCTCGAGAGGGAGTCCCGCAGGGACAGTGCTTTCGGACAGGCAGTCCTCCGTAATCTCTTTGAGGTCTGAGCAACTCCTACCCTCCATCCCGGATGTGGGCTACCGGTGGGTAATAATTCAGCGACGATTCCTTCCTTCTGTGCTGCTGAGCTAGAGGGAGCTCATTTTTGTGCTTAGGGTCTCCGGTAGCCTTAAGCTTGGGAGTCCCATAAGTGAGGACTGACTTCCTGCTTGGTCCTGGAGAAAGCGTAGTTACTCACCTGTAACAGGTGTTCTCCAGGAGCAGCAGGAATCAGTCCTCACAACCCTCCCTCCTCCCCTTGGAGTTGCAATCGTCTGCTTTACTTTTTTGCAAATTTTTATGCTGTCTTTTTTAGCTATGTCATCTGACTGGCTAAGATGGCACCCTTGGGCGGGAAGAGGACCGCGCATGCGCGCTGCAATTCCCAAAGGCTATCTCCAGGAACAAGCAGGAATAAGTCCTCACATATGGGTACGTCGGTACCGACGGAGCCCGTGCGGGAAAGCTCCCCAGCTTCTTAGAATAGAAGCTTTTGGGACCTCCCACTGCACATGCGCACTGCCTTCCCGCCTTCCTGAACAGCTCTCCTCAGTTTCTCTTTTTCCGCGGAGCCAGCAGGTCGTGTTCCTGTCACCGCTGAAGAAATTGTTATTTTATTTGTTTCTTTAGACCGCGTACCTGCCTTCCCCATACCGATACCGGTATCGCCGGTCTTTTCTTTCTTTCTTTAAAAAATTATAATTCTTTTTTCTTATTTTTTAGCTTTTTGGTCACTTCAGAGAGGCCTCTCGGCCTACTCAATTTCTCCTCATGGAGAAGCCAGCCCCTGGATTTAAGAAGTGTACCAAATGTAATGCTGTTATTTCAGTCACAGACACCCATGACTGGTGTCTGAAATGTTTGGGGCCTGACCATTCCATACCGGACTGCCCATCTTGCTCCCACATGTCTAAACGTGGGCTGCAGAACCGGGCCAACAAATTCCATGTGCTGTTTGCTTCAGAGAATACAGCATCACAGTCATCCAGGTCTTCTTCTCCGGATGGATCTCAGGTAACCAAACCTTCTGTGGGCAAGTCCTCAAAGAGCAAATCTCCTTCAAAGCATCGAGAGGCTCTTAGCTTAGAACTTGAGGACCCTGCCCCAGCCAAACAACCCCGGCGGGAAGTCCAACTTCCAAAAACGCCAATTCAGGGGTCTCAGGTTGATATCGATGCTACGGCCTCGACAGATCACCTGTTAGCCTGCTCTGGGGTACCGGGTCACTCCGGTACCGACATCCAGGCAGCTATGGCGTCCATGGGCGATACTGTACAGTCCATGCAGCAGGCCGTCATGGCTTTCATTAAAGCTGCAACGCCATCGGTTCCGCTTTCAGCGGTTCCGGGCCCGATACCGGTATCGTCCGCCATGCCGGTATCGAGGCCGTCCACCTCTAAACGCAAGTCGGTACCGTATGGGCTTTCGCTCCATACCGGTTCCATACCCGATACGCCCGATATCGATACCGATCGGTACGCGTATCGTGCGTTAGAGGAAAGCACCGATTCCTCTGAGGATTTTCACTCCTCTGATGATTCTGCTGAGTTTTCACTCAACTTACCTGAGGAGCCCTCTTCTCCTAAAAGGAGAATGTCCCCTCCAGAGGATTTGTCCTTCCAGGACTTTGTTTTAGATATGGCTACAGCCCTTTCTATTACCACATCCTCTGAAAAGGAACCCAGATCCAAAAAACTGGATATTTTGGGATACTCAAAGGCCCCTAAGGAGGCAGTTACCCTGCCTATCCATGAAATCCTTCAAGAACAACTGATGGATTTCTGGGAAAATCCTTTGACTTTGTCTCCTTATTCCCGTAGGTTGGACACCATGTATAGGGTCCCTCCTTCTCCTGGTTTCCAAAAGACTCAATTGCCCCACCACTCTATTGTGGTGAAGTCTGCAATGAAGAAGATTAGGAGTACCAAAAGGCACTCTTCCACCCCTCCAGGACGGGAATGTAAGACTTTGGACTCTTTTGGTAGGAAAATTTTCCAGGCTAGTATGCTTATAGCCAGGATTAATTCCTACAGTCTCTATATGGGCATGTTCCTGGAGGAACTTGCCAAAAAGGTGCGGCATTTTGCCCCCTTTATCCCTGAGGATAAAAAGCAGGGATTCCTTTCCCTAGTGAAACAACTCTTAGAGGTTTCTAAGTTCTCTAATAGGGCAGCATATGATTCCTTTGAGGGAGCCAGTAGGGCTTCGGGCATTGCTATTGCAGCCCGACGTCTTGCTTGGCTCCAGGCCTCTGATCTGGAACCTTGGGTTCTAGATGGCTTACGGAATCTGCCCTGTACAGGTGAGAACTTATTTGGGGAAGAGTGGCAAATCAAAGCCACCCAGATGGATGCTGAAAATGCCACCTTGGAAAGACTTTCAAAGTCCACTTCAATTCCTACTAAGAAAAAGTCTTTTAAAAGGCCTTACTATAAGAAGGCCAGAGTTGCTTCAAATACTGGCCAGCAGTCTTCTCAACCTCGCTATACTGCTAAGCGTCAGCAATCCAAACAAGCACGAGCTAAGCCTGCAGCAGCTACTGTAGCTCAGCAGGCTCCAACCCCTCAGGGGTTTTGACTTGCTCCTAGGGAACTTGCCACTTCTGGTTCTATCACAACCAGAACCTCTCACCATACCCGGAAGGTTGGTTCACTTTGCTCCCAGATGGGAACAAATCACAACAGAACAATGGACCCTCTCTATCATTCGAGAGGGTTACAAACTTCATTTCTCCAGCCTTCCTCCCCATCATATGGTGAGACCATTCAATTCTCCCCCATCTCTCCTAACCCTGTTGGGTCAAGAGGTTTCCTCTCTTCTTGCCCAAGGGGCCATAGAAGAGGTTCCTCTTCCTCAACAAGGGTCCGGTTTCTACTCCCCTTATTTTCTCATTCCAAAGAAGACAGGGGGATTCAGACCAATCCTAGATCTGAGAGAATTGAACAAATTTCTCTTCAAGGAGAAATTCAAAATGCTGTCTCTCGGCATTCTCCTTCCTTACCTCCAGGGTCAGGACTGGCTTTGTTCTCTAGACCTACAGGATGCGTATACACATATACTCATCCATCCATCCCACAGAAAGTATCTTCGCTTTCTGTTTCAGGGAAAACATTTCCAATACAGAGTACTCCCCTTCGGTCTAGCCTCTGCTCCAAGAGTATTCACAAAATGCATGGCAGTCGTAGCCGCATTTCTAAGAGGCATGGGAATCTTTGTCTTCCCATATCTGGACGACTGGCTCATCCGAGCTCCAACTCAGTCACAGGCCCAGATTTCCCTGGACCACACAAGGAGCCTTTTGCAGTATCTGGGACTGGTAGTAAACCTTCCCAAGTCCCAACTCATCCCTACTCAATCTCTAGAATTCATAGGGGCCCAGTTGGACACCATCACTGCAAGGGCCTACCTTCCACATGTTCGAGGCCAGCGCCTCCTGAGTTTGGCCTCCCAAGCTCAGTCCAGCACTCACTTGACAGCCAGGGAAATGCTACGCCTACTGGGTCATATGGCCTCCACAGTGCATGTGGTGCCCTATGCTCGTCTTCATATGAGAGCAGCTCAATGGACCCTGGCCACTCAGTGGACTCAGGCGTCAGGAGCGCTCTCAGACCAAATACAAACCTCCGATCGTCTGTTTTGGTCCCTCCACTGGTGGACTTCCACCAAGAATCTGTTGTTGGGGGCTCCATTTCAACCATTGCTACCCCAAGCAACCCTCACAACAGATGCCTCCCAAACAGGGTGGGGAGCCCATCTGCAAACTCTCTCCACTCAGGGCACTTGGTCTCTACAGGAGACCACCCTTCATATCAATCTTCTGGAACTGCGAGCAATTTACCTTGCCCTCAAGGTCTTCCACTCCCTCCTAGCCAACCTCACTGTCCTAGTTCAGACGGACAATCAGGTGGCCATGTTTTACATAAACAAACAAGGAGGGACGGGCTCTCTGTCGCTTTGCAACGAAGCTCTAAGACTATGGGCCTTCGCCAGAGAGCATCAGATTCACCTGCTAGCAGTGTATCTCCCAGGAGTTCAAAACTCTCAGGCAGACAGGCTCAGTCGAGTTCTGCTGCCACACGAATGGTCCCTACATTTGGACCAAATAAACCGAATCTTTCAGGAATGGGGGACCCCGGACATAGACCTCTTTGCAAGTCCGTGGAATGCCAAACTTCCCCGGTTCTGTTCCAGAACTCCGTGTCAGGGAGCTCAGGCTACGGACGCCTTTCTCCTGAATTGGAATCAGGCATTCCTATATGCCTTTCCACCCATTCCTTTGATTCCCAAGACTCTGTTCAAACTCCAGAGGGATCATGGAACTATGATCCTCATAGCTCCACGCTGGCCACGCCAAGTGTGGTTCCCTCTACTTCTACAGCTCTCCCAGGGATCCTACTTGGATCTGGGAGCTGCGCCAGACCTCCTGTCTCAGGAGGAGGGGACTTTGTGGCACCCAAACCCCAAATCCCTTCACCTCAGTGCTTGGTTACTGAAGGCTTAAGCCTTCAAGACTTTCATCTTTCCCAACCAGTGAAAGATATCCTTTCTGCCTCTAGGAAACCCTCTACCAGGCGTTCCTATGCTTTCAAATGGAAACGTTTTTCCATTTGGTGTGCTCAGCAGGGTCTTGACCCTCTGGCACTTCCTTTGAATTCTCTTCTTGATTATCTCCTGCATCTATCCAATGCAGGCCTCAAGACGAATTCGGTAAGAGTCCATTTAAGTGCTATTGCAGCATCCTTGAAACATATAAATGGACAACCTATCTCCTCTCATCCTCTTGTTGCAAGATTCATGAGAGGCCTGACTCTCACTAAACCTCCCATCAGACCACCCCCGGTCGCATGGGATTTGAATCTAGTGCTCGGTCAACTTATGAAGCCACCTTTTGAGCCAATGTTTTCCACCTCCTTGAAATTTCTTTCCTGGAAGGTCATCTTCCTCATTGCAGTCACTTCGGCTCGCCGCATCAGTGAGCTGCAGGCTTTAGTGGCTAATCCACCTTACACAAGATTTCATCATGATAAGGTGGTCCTTAGGACGAATCCCCACTTTATGCCTAAAGTGGTCTCGCCTTTTCATCTTAATCAAGAGGTATATCTACCTGTCTTTTTTCCGGCTCCTCATGCATCCAATGCAGAGAGGAACCTTCATACTCTGGATTGTAAAAGAGCTCTCGCTTTTTACCTTAATAGGACTCAGCCACATCGAAAGTCTTCTCAACTTTTTGTGGCCTTTGATCCTTCCCATTTGGGACTTCCAGTCTCCAAGCGTACACTTTCCAATTGGATTGCTCAGTGTATTTCTTTTGCTTACCAGAGCAAAAACATTTCTCTGGAAGGCCATGTCACTGCTCACAATGTGAGGGCCATGGCAACTTCTATGGCTCATCTGCACTCTGTTTCCATAGATCAGATCTGTCGAGCCGCTACCTGGGCCTCGGTTCATACCTTCACAGCCCATTACTGTTTGGACAAGGACTCCCGCCGGGATGCCTTGTTTGGCCAGGCTGTCCTCAAGCACCTGTTCCATTCCTAAACAACTCCTGCCCACCTTCCCAGAATGGATGCCTGAGATCCATACGAAGATGGCGAACCTTTACAGGGGATCCCATGCATCTAAGCTAGGGAGTCCCCATATGTGAGGACTTATTCCTGCTTGTTCCTGGAGATAGCACAGTTACTTACCTGTAACAGGTGATCTCTGGGAACAGCAGGAATTAGTCCTCACAACCCACCCACCTCCCCTAGGAGTTGTATCTTTTATCTATCTATCTTCCTGTCCTCTCTCTGTTGACTCAGCTATAAACTCGAAACTGAGGAGAGCTGTTCAGGAAGGCGGGAAGGCAGTGCGCATGTGCAGTGGGAGGTCCCAAAAGCTTCTATTCTAAGAAGCTGGGGAGCTTTCCCGCACGGGCTCCGTCGGTACCGACGTACCCATATGTGAGGACTAATTCCTGCTGTTCCCAGAGATCACCTGTTACAGGTAAGTAACTGTGCTTTCTTTGAAAGCTGGGGAAAATTGCTCCGTGAGGGCTCCGTCGGCGCCGACGTCACCCATAAGTGAGGACTGATTCCTGCTGCTCCTGGAGAACACCTGTTACAGGTGAGTAACTACGCTTTACTGCTCCTTCTGGATATCTAGCCCATGCACTCGGATGTCCTGCCCAACCTGCTGGTTCTGCTGGTTCTCCTGGCAGTCCTCCTTTCCCAGGCCGTCCTGCCTGTGCCTTTCTCTGGGTCTGTCCTGTCTCCTCAGGATATCCTCCTTTCCAGGGCTGTACCACTTTCCCAGCCTGTTCTCCTTTCCCAGGCTGTTCTGCTCCTGTTTCTCTCTGGTTTGAATCCAGTTCTCACTGCTCTGAATCTCCTTGTTCCAGTTCTGCCTTCCAACCTTCCAAATTCCCTTTAAGAGGCACTCCTCTCTTTCTTGATTGGAAGCTGGCTGGCATTACCTCATGACCTAGGAGGTGTGGTTCCTCTGTTCCTCGGAGGTCCCTCCTGCTCCCCCTATGTGGTTCCTCGCGATATTGCAGGTTGTGCTTGACTTTTCCTGCATTTAAAACATTTTCTTCCCCTCTCAGAGGATCTGCAGCATCACAAGCTGTGGCACCTTCCTTTAAACCCCACATTAGATAACGCAATCACCTGAACTCCTCATCTGCCTGCCATTTTTTAAAAAATATTTTATTCATGTGATTTTCCACCTGTCCTGGTACTTCATGCTGACAGAAGAAATGCATGAAGTACCAGGACATCATTATCGGATGCACAGAAAAGCGATTTAGGGGCATGTTGACTAGACTGGGCTAATGGTTAGCGTATGCTATTTGTAACGAGGTCCATGTTATTCAATGTAACTCGCTTTTAACTACTACTGGAAAGGTGTCAGCTAAATAGAAATAAAAATAAATAAATCCAGCACTAGAAGACCAGGCATTCAGCCTTTGGGTCATGTGTGCGTTTCTTTGCATCTGAGTTACAGTAGTTACCACTGGATTTAAATGAACAATTTGAACTGATTGAAGCATTGGATTTAAATGAACAGTGTGCTGATGTCTGTTCAGTTCATTGTGCTCAGTTTTCTTGTCCACTAAACTCGCATGGGCATTAGGAGTTCAGAGAAGTGTGCACAGATGAGCTGTGTGCTGAGCTTCTCGCGCTTTATTATATTAGTCTTTTAGACTGTAGACTTTCTGAGCATTTCTTATAAACAAGGGCTAAAATATATCTCCCCAATCAAAATGGCTAGATTTGTTTATTATCAGGTCAATATTCATAGGAACAGAAAATTGATGACAGAAAAAGACCACATGGCCTATCTAGTTTGTCCTTCCATATCAACAACTACAACAGTCCCCTTTTTTCCTTTAGAGATTCTCTGTGTTTGTCCCATGCTTTTTTGAATTCAGTTACTGTCCTCATCTCTACCGCCTCCACTGGGAGACTATTCCACGGATCCACCACTCTTTCCGTAAAGAAATATTTCCGCAAATCACTCCTGAATCTATCCCCCTTCACCCTCATCCCATGTCCCCTCGTAGCAGAACTTGCTTTTAAAATGCCGGACACGGTAGCTAAATGAAATATGGATAGCCAGTGGCAGAATACAAATTACAACTGGTGCTGAATATGTCAGGAGGTCGGTGGCAGCAGTATCTGAGCAGTGGCGAGATGGAGCCTGCTCTCTCGATAACGTTGGCACAGCCTTTTCACTGGCCCTGCATAGCATTGTGCTATTCTTTGAGTATCGGGCACACTCTAGGGGTTAATTGATTCTTTGAGTATCGTGCAAAACTGGAAACAGCCAGTCCTAGAGAAGGCATTCTTTCTGCCATTGTTTAATGACTGATAGTCTTTTATGATCATTATATGCACATTAACGTTATAGAGCTCAGTTTATTTCATTGTTAATGCATAGCTCCAACTAATATTTATGAAGTGTTTGGCAATAAACTAGGATCATAAGATACATTTAAACTGCGTGAAGAAACCAGATCCCCTCCAAATACAATCTCTTACACAGTACAGGGAATGAGTTGAATTGTTTTGCATCATCATCATTAACCTTGTTATTTAAACTGCATATTATACGTAACAACTCTGCAGTATCAAATTAAACAACTTCAGCTCAATCACATGAACAGTGAATGGAAACAATAAAGGCACCATTTCTCATAATGTCTAATCCGACTATCATTGTATAAAAAGAGCCATTAGTGGAAAAAAAGGCTGGTTCAGTGGGTTGTACTGCAACCATGAGTTATTGTGGCAACTTGCCAATGATACTGATTCAGCTTGCCAACCTAATCATTGCTCAGCCAAAAAAAACAAAAGCTCTTAAATACAGCTGTTAACATTGCCAATAACACTGGTCTACAATTTTTTAAAATTCGTCTGCTTCAGAGACAAAATCTGCCAATTCTTATGAATTTTGATGCTTATTGCTCACTGTTCCACAGTTTGGTGGAAAAAAATTAAGATGAGAGTGCAAAAAATGTATCTTTAGTGACATGTTGCAGCCAAGACTTTTTGTATGCATTGAGGAGGTTTTCCACCAACTCCCTGAAGTTGTCTGCCTTGTTTCTGAGAATACTTGTTGCCACTAACTGAAAGGCTTTCCATGCCGTCCTTTCTTTGCCATGTAGTGCACGGTTAAATGCATCATCTCAAAGAAGTTCATGAATCTGAGGACCAACAAAGACACCTTCCTTTATCTTAGCTTCACTTAGTCTTGGAAGTTTCCTGCTGAGATACTTGAAAGCTGGTTTTGTTTTGATCATGGCCTTGACAAAATTTTTCATTAGACCCAGCTTAATGTAGAAAGGTGGTAACAAAATCTTCTTTGATTCAAGACGTGGTGGATGCTGCACACTTTTCTTTCCAGGCTCTAATGATTGTTGGAGTGGCCAATCTCTGCGACTATCCCATTCTCAGAGAAGACAGCAATACTTTTTGTATCCAGTCTGCAGACCAAGCAACAGAGCAACAACTTTCAGATCACTACAAAGCTACCACTGATGTTGGGCATAGTTTATGCATCTCAACAGATGTTTTATATTGTCATCAACTGGAATCAATGCCAAAACATTGTCATTGTGCAGCAAAACAGCTTTAAGACTCATTTTCAATGAATTGATGAACTGTTTCTACTCATCTGGATGATGAGGGCTGCCATCAGACCATCGATATTGCAGGCTACAAGATCACCTTCCATGAAGAAGAATGTAACAGGATCCTTTTGACGTTCGCGGAACATGGAAACCCTAACATCACCTGACAAGAGAGTCAACTGCTGCAGTCTGGAGCCCGACAGCTCTGCATTACTCTTAGGTAGTGCCAAATCCCTGACAAGGTCATTCCGTTTACCATGTGTAATGAGGTGTGATTCAGAGGAAGAGGATGAGAGAAAATCGGAGTAATGGGACATTGATGGTTCGGGACCAGAAGTTTCATCCCTTTCTTCTTCCTCATCTGACTCAAGTGAGAATGATTCTGGAGTATCAGGATCTGGCAGTCCTTCTCCATGGGGTACTGGGCGTATAGTTGATAGAATGTTTGGATACTGCACAGTCCACTTTTTCTTCTTTGACGAACCTTTTTTAGCAGGAGGCACCATACAGAAGTAGCAATGGTTGATATGATCTGTTGGCTCTCTCCAAATCATTGGCACTGCAAAAGGCATGGATTTCCTTTTTCTATTTAACCACTGGTGAAGATTTGTTGCACAAGTGATGCAGCATATGTGTGGGGCCCAGCTCTTATCCTGATCTCCAATTTTGCAGCCAAAGTAAAGGTGGTAGGCTTTCTTAATCAAAGCAGTTATACTGCATTTTTGTAATGCAAAAATCACTTTGCCACAAACATAGCAGAAGTGATCTGCATTGTTCAAACAATTACGAGACATCTCACTTTGGCTAAACAAAAACAAAATCAAACACCAAGAAGACTGGTCTACAGCCAAAATACTAGTGACACATCATGTTCATTAAAAAAATGTTGCATAATTTGTTCTGCAGAGTGATGTAAGTATACTGAGTTAGGATTGCATCATCTATGACTTCTAGGAATAGCTTGATGCAACACATATCATGTATGATGTAATAGTACCTTCAAATTGCAACATTCATTAATTGTTTTGCCTGAAAATCAAGTGCTGTCCAAACAAAAACATAGATTTATCACAAATCCAGTTGAAGATGTGCATGTACTTTAGTAATTTATGGGTTAAATTGAGATCCCTTCCCATTATAACTTGCATATCCTTACCACGTCCGAAGTCAAGGTTGTATGTACTAACCCAGTAGTGTAAATGAACCACAATTTTAAGCATTTTCATTCTCAGTGACCCAGACTTAGTAAAATGTGACTGAATTTATTTCTGAAGCATTTTGGCTGTAGAACAGTGTAATCTGATGTACCTCTTATTATGTTTCTCTTAAAACTTTAAATAAAACCCATTAATGCCTTCATTCTTAGCTGCAAGTGTGATTAATGCCTGTATTTGCATATTAAACTTTACTATTCAACCACTTTTTAAGTACAGAACCTATAAGATATATTTTTAACCACTATGGGATTTAAAGATCTGGTCATAATCTTGTACAGATTCATAATGCTTCAATCAGTTCAAACTGGCTATTCAATATGGGGTCTATTCCGAACGCGAATAGTGGGGATGGATGTCCCATTGGGATGCCCAGTCCAAAATACGTGGTTTAACAGGAAAGGATTACTTTATTAAATTCTGAAAACTTGACAGCATTAAGCCCAAATAGCCCAAGTTTTCAGAATTTAATAAAGTAATCCTTTCCTGTTAAACCACGCATTTGGACTGGGTGTCTTCTAGCAACGTGGTGTAGTGCTCCTTTGGTGGACCTGTCCCATTGGGATGTCCATCCCTGCTATTCGCCTAGCCGTGCCATATCCGATGAAAGCCTCCCTGTATGAACAAGGAGTTTGTACGGGGAGGCTTAGGCGGGGGCAGGAGGGGGCATCGTGGAGGTGGGGTGGGGGGGGGGCAGTGGGCGGTCCACAGCCCTGGACGTACAGGACCAATTCTGAAGTTGACCCTGTATGTCCGGTGTTGGCAGACTGGACAGGGGACTTATTCTACCTCAGAGGTGGAATAAGTCCCCCTGGACGTCAGGGGATGGCAGGCTCGGGCAGCACCAAAAAGGTGAGGGGTACAGGGGATTCCCCACAGCCCGACCCTGGCCATGGGAGGCCAGATCAAGGGTCAGACTGCAAGGAAAGGAACTTCTGGTCGGCGGCCAGGGATTGTGGCTCCTGAATGGAACTGCAGTGCCATGGCAACCGGAGGTGATGGCACCATAGCTTCATTCAGGTGCCTGACTGAGTTAGCCGGGCATTGCTCTGTATGTGCAGGCCAATCAGAATTGGGTCCCGGCCTGCATGTACAGACCCTAGACCCGATTTTGATCCCACAGGGCACATTTAGCCCCTGCACGATCAGAACTGGGTCTGCCTCTGTGCGTCCCGATTCTGATCCAGTGTACAGGGGCCTGGGCAGCCAACTTGGAATGTGCCTCCACGAATAGTGCAGGATAGAACACTCTATACAGAACAGATCTATATTAGTACTCCCTGTGAATACACCTGCTATTGAATCATAGTGTTCTTTGAACACACCTCCTACTAAATCCTTGTGGTTTGCTCTCTGGCCTGACCATGGTTTTGCCCTGAAGCTTTATCAAGGGAGGTATATCATGGGGCTGTTAGCTTGCTTCCTGTAAGGGGACTACCAGGGGCAAGTTTCTTAGAAAAATTTATTTATTTAATTAACAGTTTTTATATACCAGCTTTCTACAATTCAAGTCGGTTTGCAGGGAACAGACAGTATATTTCAACTGAGTACATTGTAACAATAATATTTTAACAAAGTACATTGTAACAAGGAAGATCAAAGTATAATGAGATTAACAAGCAAACTACTCTTTGTGAAGGTTTAAAAGCTATTTACATGGAGGCTTAACAAGAAATTAACTTGCTTGATTCAACAAAACCTCTTTTTACCATTATCAATCATTTCAGGGTACGTTCTCTCTCATACTTGCTCAGAGAGTGTCTTTTTAGGCATGTTTCTCTTATTGGAGAGGTGCCAGCTGGCTCTTGCAGGTAGAAAGGCCAGCAGGAGTCCCCGTTCCACCAGCTTGAGGAGTGGTGCTGTGAGCAGCGAAGGCCAATGGGGGTCCCCAAGAACCACCAGCCCTGAAGAATGGGGCTGCAGCCTGGCTGTCTGAAAGTAGGTAATGGGCAGAGCATGAAGACATGAGCTGGGTAAAGGGCGGAGCATGGCCAGCTGGAGAAGGGTTAAAGGAAGAAGACAGAGAAAGCATTAAGTGCATGGATGGGGCTAGAAAGGAAGGAGGGAGAAGAGTGGCGGAGCACTGGGGAGGGCAGAGGTTAGAGCAGGGACTGAGAGCCGAGAGCAAGCCCAAGTAAGGGAGGGAAGGAAGAGGAGGGTGCAAGCTGGTTGGGAGTGCATGGGGAGAGTGCAGGGCTATATGAAAGGAAGGAGAGAGAGCACAGAAGGAAGGGTATTAAAGGGTAGGGATGGCAAACCCCAACCCCAAACACACATACACATACCCTGCAAAACGTACCATGAGAGAGAGACACACACAGATGCACCCCCCCCCATATCCATCATGTCAGACACACCCCTGAGACCCCTATGATACATGCATACATGTATCCCCAACACCCTACATGAAATACACTCTCACACACATGCACACACTCCTTGACACACACATAGACACCTTCCCATGACACATACACATACATGCACACTACGACATCCTCACGACGAACATACATGCACCCTCACATGCTTGATTCTGTGAATGGGGGAAGCACACCATTTTGTCATACTGCAACTGTACATTTTTTAACTTGTTTTTTGGCTGAGCATTGATTAGATAGATGTCCAAAGCACCGAGACATCCCCAGAGCCATTTAGAAGCCAGTTCTATGGATGTCCCCAGCATGATATTGTCCAAGTTAGGACGGGGGTGTGTGTAAACATGGGCAGGGTGTTCCCAAAAACTTTGACATCCTCACCCAATCTCAGAACCATCATGGACATCCCGAGTCTTGTCAAAGGGTATACCTGCTCCAGGCATGAAAAGGCTTCTGAAAAGTGCTTGTTTTGACAGGTAAACCTCTGGAAAATGTGGAGAAGGAGGTAGCCTCATATTCCCTTTGTTTAACATGTTGACAGTGAACACTGACAGGGAATGAGGGCTCATGTTTTTATTTTGCCATGGCGCTGGACGTCCCCTATGAAACCTTGCTTGAGATGGATGTTCCCTGCCCCATGGTTTTGTAGCGGGATTGCTAGGTAGATGCTGGTGTGGGTGTCCACATTGGGGACGGCTGTGTTTCTGAAATCCAGCCAAAAAAAGGTGTCCCTGGCATCTTCCTGCATGTTTGGCCCTGGATGTCCTGGATTGCACTTGGACACACCTTCTAAAATGCCACTTCACATCTTCATTTTAAATAACAAGGTCAGCAATGACAATGAGATCAACAGTTGTGCAAGAAACTGTCATGTACCACTGTTCCTTATCCTTCTTGTCATGCCATCTGAAAAACTAGGGGAGCCTTTTTATAACGGGTGCTAAAGTGCAAGGGTGCAAGTAATGTTTCAATAGCACCAAAACCATGGCAACACCTCCATGTTACCTGTTGGGGGTGTGGAAAGCATTTCCCTGGCAGTTAACACAGGGCCCTGTCCCCTCGCCAGTGCTGCATGGTGTACGTAATGTCACCTATTGAGGTGATGTTAGCTGAATCCATGATAATGCAGCTAGTGCGCTGAGCTCACCGTGCTCACTCTCTTCCCCTAAACCACCCACTTGCGACCCTAACACGGATTGTACAGTTAGCGTGAGAATCATTCTGCACTGACTGTTATGCCCTGCATCAGTTGGCGACGCGCGTCCCAGCATTCCAGAACATTCACTGCCGGCTAGTGCCCGTTAGTAAAGGACTACTACTACTACTGAACATTTGTATAGCGCTACAAGACATACGCAGCGCTGCACAGAAACATGTAAAAGACCCCTAAGTGTGTAGGGTGATGAGGACCAGTTTGGAAATCACTTTGTTAAAGTGATTCCCAAGTGCACAAACAGGGTGCATTAAGGATTTGCACATGTCGGGAACTCTTTAGAGCAGAAAATTGGGAACAGTGAATGAAAAGTTTATGCCCGCTGTTGATGTTACATCACTAGAGGGGTGTATGTCTTTCTGAAGGCCCTTTTTCATGCACTTTTCATTTATTCTGATATTTCAGCAGTCTCAGTGCCAGATCTGGGTGTTTAGTATTTGCCTTTGTAAAACAGGCATAAAATAGGGGTGGTTTTCCAAAATGTTTATTGGTGTCCTGTTATATAATGAACCCTAGTGGGTTAAAAATGAAAGGATTGAAAAAGTGTCAAGATTCTTCAGATATAAAGTCTTATAATGTTTGAAGTGCAAAGAGGAACTCTTCCAGGTTTCAAGACAAATGGCTACATCTTGTCATCCATGTGCTTTGTTGAGCAGCTACTTTAATACTTTTGAGTCAAACCTTGAGTGGTACAAGGTCAGGCTGTGTTCACCCTTCTCTAATTGCAACTCATGGGAAAGCAGGACTGGACATACGGTTAAAGAGAATATATATAAAATAAAAGGTTTGCAGTTTTTTATATGCAGGCATTTGCTTTATTTTATTTTGGTTTTTTAATTTTATTTTTAACATTCTGCGATTATAAGCACTCTCCCTGTTCTATTGTAGCACTAGATGCAAGTAACAAGTAACTCTTGCACAGTCATTCTGAAAATTATATTTGGATTATCTTGATGGTCATTAAAAAATCACATTAGAGCTCTATCATTGCTATTTAGTTGTAGAACTGATTGGTGGATCTTGTAGAAATGTAATATCTGTATCATAATGACCATATAAAACCTTAAATTGATACCGAGGTGCAGTGTTTGGGGATTTGCCTGAAGTGACTATCCTAGGAAGTCCACTTTAATGGTTGATAAATAAGAAAAAAAGATTATAAGGTGATACCTTTTTATTGGACTAACTTAATACATGTTTGGACTAACTTTCAAAGGTTAAAACCTGCTTTCTCAGGTTAGGATAGTTTGAGCGAAAGATGACAATAGCATAATCATATATAAGTGAATTACAAAAGCATTCCAATGATAGCTTCAGGGAAAGGGGGGAGGGGAAGGAACAGTGGGTGTGACAGATGACTGATCAGAAAGTGACAAAATAGTAAAGGTTTATGTTTTATAATGTGCTAGAAAGCCCTGATCTTTAAGTCCTGTCTGGTCCATTTGTAAGTGTCTTATTTTAATTTCAAAAGTTTTATGTTTCTGGATTGTTTTGAACTTTCTTCCTAGGACTCTCACAACAAAGCCATTAATGCAATGGGATGACCCTGAGAGATGCTTCCCCACAGAGGTTTCACCTTGGTCTGTTCTGTGCCTTGTGATCTTATGTCTCTGTGAATTGATTCTTGTTTTTAACATCTGTCTGTCTCCCCAATGTGGCATTCTTTATCACATTTTAGTGATATTAAGTTAGTCCAATAAAAAAGGCATCACCTTCTTTTCTGTTTTTCTTTTTATTTAACACACCAACCATGCTACTTTATCTGGAACTTTCCACTATTACTTATCATTTGTATAATTCTATAAGGCGTACGCAGAGCTGCACAGAGACATGTAAGAAACAGTCCCTGCTCACAATAGCTTACAGTCTGGTCAAGACAAACAACACAGCAACTGGGAACTAGGATGTATCTAGGGAAACGGTAAGAAAACACACAGGAGGTGAACAAGAGACTAAGGGGATCAGGATCCAAAAGCAATCTCAAAAAAGTGAGTTTTTAGCCTGGATAGTGAGAAATATGAAAGGGTCACATTCCTTAGCTTCTGAAAAGGCAGCATCAGCAGTGGGCTAAGTGGAGAGACCAGTTTTTAAAAAGGGTTCCAGGGCTGATCCGGGAAACTATAGACCGATTAGCCTGACGTCAGTACCAGGAAAAATGGTAGAAACCATCATAAAGAACAAAATTACTCATCATATAGATAGTCAAGGCTTAATGGGTGACAGCCAACATGACTTTAGACAAGGAAGATCTTGTCTTACTAATCTGATATGTTTTCTTGAAGGTGTGAATAAACAGGTAGACAAAAGTGAGTCGGTTGATATAGTGGATCTGGACTTTCAGAAAGCCTTTGACAAGGTCCCTCATCAGAGACTTTTGGCAAAACTAAAAAGTCATGGGATAGGAGGCAGTGTACTATTGTGGATCAGGAACTGGTTAAAAGATAGAAAGCAGAGGGTAGGGCTAAATGGCCAATTTTCCCAGTGGAAAAAGGTGAATAGTGGAGTACCCCAGGGATCTGTGCTGGGTCCGCTGCTTTTTGACATATTCATAAATGACTTGGAAAAGGGAATAACGAATGAGGATATCAAATTTGTAGATGACACAAAACTATTTAAAGTTGTTAAAACCCAAGAGGATTGTGGAAAATTGCAAGAGGATCTTGATAAATGGGAAGACTGGGCATCCAAATGGCAGATGAAATTTAATGTGGACACGTGCAAAGTTATGCACCTAGGAAAGAACAACCCAAACTGTGGCTAGACGATGCAAGGTTCCACACTGGGAATCACCACCCAGGAAATAGATTCAGGCGTCATTGTGGACAACATGTTAAAACCCCCGGCCCAGTGTGCAGCGGCGGCAAAGAGAGCAAATAGAATGCTAGGTATGATAAAGAAAGGAATGGAAAATAAAACAAAGGATATTATAATACCTCTATACCGTTCCATGGTGAGACCGCACCTTGAATATTGTGTGCATTTCTGGTTGCCGTATCTTAAAAAGGATATAGCGTTATTAGAAAAGGTACAGGGAAGAGCCACCAAAATGGTAAAGGGGATGGAAGGATACTCCTGTGAAAAGAGGCTAAAAAAAGATTAGAGCTATTCAACCTGGAAAAGAGACAGCTGAGGGGAGATATAATAGAGGTCTATAAATTAATGAATGGAGTGGAACGGGTAAACGTAGATCGATTGTTTACATCATCAGAATATAAAAAGACTAGGGACATGCATTGAAGCTACAGGGTAACCTGTTTAAGACTACTAAGAGAAAATATTTTTTCACTCAACGTGTACTCAAACTCTGGAATTTGTTACCGGAGGATGTTGTAAAAGCTGTCAGTGTAGCTGGGTTTAAAAAAGGGTTGTACAAGTTCCTGGAGGAAAGGTCCATAAACCATTATTAAAAGGGACCCAGGATATCACTGCTTGACCCAATACAAGCATTGAGGAACCTGTGTCTTTTGGGGAGACTGCTAGGTACTTATGACCTAGATTGGCTACTGTTGGAAACAGGATACTGGGCTTAATAGACCTCGGTCTGACCCAGTATGGCATATCTTATGTAGTCTCAGGAAAGCTTTTTCACTTGGTTAATATTTCTAAATAAATCCATGACTGGTGCTACCTTTTTTATTGCCCTGTGTAAATGATGCTCCTGCATCCTCTCCCCCCCCCTTCCAGAACCCTTCAGAAACATCTCTTCTTTCTCAGTATCTGAATGCTGTTTACTTGTATGGTGGTGTTTAAAATAAGGCTTGCCTTCCACCACAGCCTTAAAGCAAGCCTGCCATACTCTTAATAGCATTGCCAGGGCTTGCACAGCACTGACCCCCCTCCCCCCACCTATGATTAGTCAACACTGCAAATGCTATATTGGGCCTAGAACATCAATCTGCCTTTTACCTGGAAGCAGAACATGAGGGCCTGCTACAAGTTTCTAGACAGAAACTACATGCTAACAGAATACCATATCTCAACCTCATAATGCAGATCCATGCCAGATACTGAAGAAGGGACCCCATATTAGCAGTATAAATCTGAGTACTGCCACCCCCTCAGAGGCTTCAATAATTAAAAATCCCTCTCCCAGAACAGTCCTATAAAAATGCATAATTAGGCATTTGGGGCTTGATATGCTCCTAATTTTGAGTAATGCTTCTAAACTGGCCTCTTTGAAAATTTATTAAGGTCGAGTGCCTAAAATTATACTCAAAGGTTAACTAAATTTGACCTGCTAGACTAGTCCAGACAAGTGGGTTGTGTTCCCCTATCAGCAGATTGGTGGAGACAAAGACCAATGAAAAGCCCAAGTTTCAATGATGTCACTCCATGCCTTTACCAGCCTCAGCCACCAGAGGTCTGTCTTCAGTATTTCTTTGTCTCCAGCAGATGGTGGATGGATTTTCTCTTCTCTGTAGAATAGATTGAGAGGAAAAGAGATTGATTAAATGCTTGTGAATGACCACCTCAAGCCCTAAAGGGGTGGCTCTCACACTTGAGCCTGATGTGGTAGACTCTATTAGACTGTGTTTTTTTTGGTAGCCATAAGAGGAGGGAAAATTGGCTCAGCTCTGCGCCCTTATCGTGATAAGGACCTGTTGAGCAGCCACTATTGGAAGGATTTGGAAGGATCTGAAAGTCTGCAGCAGCCTCAGACAACTTAGCGTCCCCTCTCTCCTCCTCCTTCCCCCCCCTACTCTCTCCCGAAGATTGCAGAAGGCTCTCAGAGGGATCTGCCTGCTAGCCAACTTTTCAAACACAGCCAGTTTCAGGGGAGTAGAGCTGAACCTGGCACGAATCCTCTGTCCAGGGCTCTCAGCGGTTGAGTACCAAGGCTTGACTTTGTTATTGTCCTTGTTGGGGGCTCCCGATTCCATCTCTGAGGGGTGCAATTTGGGGTGGACTGCTAGTGACCATTGGCACTGGGTCGGGGTTTCCCACTGGATTTTTTTGCATGCGTTCGTAACGTTGTTTTGCTATTGTGCACCCGTGGATCACACGGTCCTAATGCCCGTTCCACCCAAGTGGCTGCAATCTGTGTTCCTTCCCTAGTGCCTTTAACACGTGCTTGGTAAAAGCACAGTTAACGCATGCTTGCTGGCCAACATGGCCTTGGTGTATGCTCTGTGATACTTACCCTAACTCTCTGTCTTCTTCTAGCAAGCATTGTTTAACCTCTGGCAAGAAAGGAGAAACCTCGTCCTTGGATTCCAGACTTTGCCTTTCCTGTATGGCAGCTTCGGAATCACCCCTGCAGGGCATGTCTTTCCCCTTTCAGCCATGGGACACAGCTAGTTTGCCCCTTCCTACCTCAGGGCAGGAGGTGCAGGATAGCATTAAGGGAAAGGATGTTTAACTGGCCTGAGGCTCCAGTTCCAGTGACCAGGCTGTGAGCTGCTCTTCATCCTCTAGAGGATTGGTGGTGGCTGTGCCCCCTAGTATCGGGGAGCCCCTTCTGAAAAGAGTTTCTAGAGCCTGGATTGTCCTCCATGGAATTTTTTTCCTTTTTGCAACAGGCCTGGTTCTTCTGGCATGGACATTCAGAACCTGCAGCCTCTGTATGCTCCCAGACGCATTCTCATACTGGGGTGTCTGGATGCAGGAGCCCTGCTCGTTTACCCTTGGCTAAGTATCCCCAGCATGGGACACTCCCTGAAGATGAGGAACACTTGGGAGCTATCCAAGATGTTAACTATGCCTTGGACCCTGATGACTCAGTGTGGGACACTGATGTGGAAGAGGGTCTCCTATCTCCTTCAGAAGATTATGAAGAGGCTGATGTCATCTGCGTGTTCAGAAAGAAGGAGCTGGCCGCATTGATTTCCAGGGTTTCTTCCACCTTGAAGTTGGCAGATTCTTCTGACATGGAGCAGGAGCCAAAAGAACACCCACTCCTTCAGGGAGTGTGGAAATCCACTACTGTCTTCCCGTTTCTGGAGTTGATCAAAGATATGATTCAGTCTGAGTGGGAGTTGCCCAACTCCCTGCCTAAAGGGTTAAGGGTCTAGCAGAAAATCTATGCTCTCTCTAAGGGGGAATACAATGAGTGGTTTATCATTTCCAAGGTGGATGCTCAGATCACGGCAGTTACCAGATGGACCACTATTCCTGTGGAAGATGGATCGGCCTTAAAAGATGTCATGGACCGCAAGGTTAATGCCTTGCTGAAGAGTCAATTTGCCATGTTGGCGGCTATTCTTCAGCTGGGGGTTTGTACCAGCTTGACTTCTTGAGCCCTGCTCCAGTGGATTCAGTCTCTTTCACCTGATGGTACTACCTTCCTCTTGGAGTTGGCTACAGCCATCCTTTCTGATGCCATATGTGACCTGGTGCACCTGATGGCCAGGGATGGTGCTCTGGCTACTGTGTCCCGGTGTTGGATTTGGCTCAGTCACTGGGTGGCAGACACGTCTTCCAAAGCTCAGTTGGTTCAACTAGTCTTTAAGGGCAAGCTCCTGTTTGGAGCAGACTTGGAGAAACTGGTGAAGGACCCAGGAGAGACAAAATCGTGCTGCCTCCCAGAGGACAGGTCCAGAGGAACTGTGAAGTGGGTGAGTGCCCCTTTCTCACCGGCCTTTGCCCGAATGCCAAGGGTGCGCTGACTGGATGCATGGGGGGGCTTGGGATTATAGTCTCTATTGACCTGGAAAGCATTTCTTCTCCTCTGCTTCAGGGTCTCATGCTCGTTCTCAGTCCTTTTGTGGGACACGTAGACCCAGGGATGAGAATTCCTCCAGAAGAGGCCCCTCCCGGGCCAAGCAATGAAGGTTTTCGGGCCCATTCCCTGGTATCTCCAATGAGTGGCAGGCTTCATCTTTTCTTCCAGGAATGGACCCAGGTTATCAAGGATTGTTGGATGCTAGACACCATACAATTTGGCCATGTCCTGGAATGCAAGGAGCCAATTCCCGATGCCTTTGTCATCTCCCCCTGTGGTTCTGCGATCAAGGGTTCACCTTGGACAAGTTGCTTTGCCTGAAGGCTGTTTTGCCCATCCCCCCGAGTGAGCAGGGCAAGGGCAGACATTCCCATCTGCCTCATGGTGCCAAAGAAGGGACAGTTCCTTATGGCCCATCCTGGACCTCAAAGGGGTCAACAAGCACTTGCGCACCCTGCGCTTTCAGATGGAAACCTTGCATTCCATGATTCAAGCAATGCGCCAAGGAGAGTTCTTGGCTTTATCTTTATCTTTATTCAGAAATTTGATCTACCACTTAGCTGAAGCAACAAGCGGTGTACAATAAAATACAAAGGCTACTCAGAAGCAAAAAAGGAATGCCAATAAATGATAGGAAAGAGGAGGACAGCAGAATAGGAGGAAGAGGAAGGTAGAATGAGAGTCATAGGGAACAATCAGAGGGCAATAGTGGGAGGGTCAAAGGCCAGGTGGAAAAGGTGAGTTTTCAGAACAGTTTTGAACCTAGCATAGGAAGGCTCAGCGTGGAGAGAAAGGGGCAGGGGATTCCACAAGGAGGGACCAAGGAAGAAAAAAGCAGAGATCTGGCCGAGGCATATTTTCATATCCGAATTCAGGCAGTCCAGGGAGGACAATCCGGGCATTTTGCCACGTTTGCCTCTCATTAGCAGTTTGCCGCCCTTCCCTTCAGGCTCTCCACTGCCCCAAAAACATTCTCCAAAGTCATGGTGGTGGCGGCTGCAGCGCTGCGTTACCAAAGTATCTATATCTGTCCTTATCTGGACAACTGGCTTATCTGGGTCTGTTCTCAGTCAGAAGCGTCTTGGGTAACCACCTGAGTAGTGTCCTTCTTGGAAAGCCTTGGCTGGGTGATCAATCAGGAAAAGAGCTAGCTTTTGCCTTCCCAGTCCTTGTAGTTTCTGGGAGCATGTTTTGACTCTCTAGTGGGCAGGAGTTTCCTGCCAGAGCACAAAACCAAGAGACTGTTGAATTGCATGGCGCTGTTCTGTGCACAACAGGCTCCCAGAGTCTGGGATTATCTTCAGCTCCTCAATTTGATGACAGTGACCATAGACATGGCCCATTGGGCACGTGCTCACATGCGGCCGCTTCAGCGGTCCTTGTTGACTCGATGGTCCCTGAGATCTCAGGAGTTTGTGCGCAGGCTCCCACTCATGTTTATTGTGAAGTCCAGCCTATGGTGGTAGCGGCAGCCCTGTCATCTAAGAAAGGGCATTCCATTGTATGCATTCTCCTGGATCCTGGTGATGACAGATGCTAGCCTCTCAGGCTGGGGAGCCCATTGCTGAGACCATACGGCCCAGGGCCATTGGAACTGCAGGGAGGCAGTATGGTTCATCAACTGCCACAAGACGAGGGCCATCAGGTTGGCTCTTCTGCGTTTCTGGTCCCTGGTTGAGGGCCAGGAGGTTCAAATATTCTCCGACAATGCCACAGTGATGGCTTACATCAATCGGCAGGATGGCACAAGAAGCACCGGAGTGACCCTGGAGATGTATCTCCTGTTTGACTGGGCAGAGAGGAACCTCCTAACCTTGTTGGCTCAACACATTGCCAGAGTGGACAATGCTTAGCTCCCTGAAGGCTCAGGTGGCAGCATTGGCCTGTTTCTATGGTCCAGTGGTGGGCAAGTCCTTGGCCTTACACCCGGACGTATCACGTTTTCTCCAAGGAGTTTGTCATCTGCATCCTCTCCTTTGATCTGTGATCCCTTCCTGGGATCTGTCTCTGGTGCTCAGGGTCCTGATGGAGGCCCCCTCTGAGCCTTTGAAGCATGCTACCAATAAGGATTTGATACTCAAGACTGTCTTTTTAGTTGCGATTTGATCTGCAAGGTAGATCTCCGAACTGTAGGCACTGTCTTGCTGAGATCCTTATCTGTCCTTTTCAACTGAGGCCATTTCCATTTGGCCTGTGCCTTCCTTCTTGCCTAAAGTGCCGTCCCCCTTTCACATGAACCAGTTAGTTTGCCCTCCTTCTCTAAGGAGCAGTACCATGGGAAAGATAAGAATCTTCGCCTTGTAGACATCCGGAGGGTGCTGCTCTGGTACTTGGAAGTTACGAATGCTTTTCATAAGTCTAACCATCTTTTCGTGCTGTATGCTGGTCTGTGCAAAGGTGAGGTGACTGCCAAATCGACCTTGGGGCATTGGATTAAGGAGGTTATTGCCTCTGCTTATCTGTTACAGAACCATCTGGTTCCGGAGGGATTGTGCACCCATTCTACCTGAGCACAGGCATCCTTGTGGGCAGAGTGGGGCTCAGTGGCTCTTGCGGACATTTGCCAGGCAGCGATGTGGGCATCTCTCTCCATTTCTGTTAAGCATTACTGCTTGGATGTTAACATGCTAGACCAGTCCAGAACCCGACCTTGAAACTGTATTGCTCTGTTTTCTGCTGCAGTACTCAAGTGTCCGCCATGATTTCTACTTGGTTCTACAGAATCATTTCTTCTGACAGCCTTCTTTTCTACTTCCTCTACATAGTTCACTACTGTTGAGTACTCATTGTTGCCCAGGTTGAGGTTATATGAGGCTTGCTCTGTATCTCCCCATATACTTTGAGACAAGTACTGGAGAGAGACCTCTGGTGGCTGAGACTGGTAGAGGCATGGAGTGACATCATTGAAACCTGGGCTTTTTTATTGGTCTTTGTTTCCACCAATCTGCTGGTAGGGGAACACAACCCACTTGTTTGGAATGGTCTAGCAGGACTCAAGGGAAGGACATTATCTGTGAAGTAAATTGTCACCTTTTAAATTTAGAAGCATAAAAAGTGTGTGGCAAAAGGGGCAGATTGAAGGTAGGAAAAAAAATTAGGAGCTGAGCATTGATTTTCAGCCTGAGCCTCATATATTAGGCTCATAAATCTAGGCAAAAGAATGGCAGACCAAAATTTATATCTTTTAAGCCCCTAAATTAAGATGCATTTTCAGCTGAGAACTTCAAAGCACATTTGGTAATGACATCCAAGTGCAATCTGGGATGTCCAAGCCAGAACATCTGAAAAAAAAGCAGGCGTATCCAAGTTAAAGCATGATTTCACAAACGAGGATGTACCTGATATGGGGGTGTTTACATAGACATCCTTGGAATAGTATTCCAGACTGTGGACATCTAGGAATAGTCCAATGCTTAGAATAGTAGGCTAGGACGAGGGAAACCGGGTTCAAATCCCACTGCTGCATTCATTATGATGATAGAGAATACTGGGGGTGGTGGAGTGCTATCTTCTCTACACTCTCTGGATATTTTACAGCCAAAACGAGCATTTATCCAATGCCTAGTCATGCCTGGAGCAGGTCTAAACTTGGACAAGGTCACAGACATTGCTGACGTTTTTGAAATCAAGCAGGGACATCTAAATCCAGTGTAGTGTCCCAGACACACCTCCTACATGCCCCCTGTCTATTTAGACGTCCCTGCACTGGAGACATCTTTAAAAGCTATTTATAAAATTGCTCTAGGGATGTCTCCTTGAGTTGGACGTCTGCATGCACGATTTCGTACTTCCAAATCATGACTAAGGCTTTTAAAATGGCCTCCTTAAGCTCCTAAGTCTGGCTGAAGATAGGGCACAAATCTAGGCACTCAGCTTTTCTTTTTTAATATTGGGCCCTATAATTTTGAATATTAAGCTTTGTTTCTTATATATGTATGTAATGAGGGCAATTTCCAAAAGCCATTTGCCTAGTTAAATGGACTATTTGGAAACTTCCCAGCTTCCCTATGGCTAAAGTGCAGGCTAATGGTTTTTTGATGTGAAGGACGTCCAGGCCGGGTCATGGAAAATTCCCACTGTACTTTAGAAAGGCTTTGCCAGGGCCTAGTAGTCTAGTGGAAACAGTTGCTCCTGCTTATGGCAGCTTGGAGGTATAAATGATTCCTGTGACTCCTAGTAGTAAACTTGTGGTATTACTGCAAGAAATCAAGCTTCCAAATGAGTGTCTTTATTCTACTGTAATCACGTATCAGCCTCAGCTTCTTTGCCTGTTGATTTCCCCTCCAATCCCTTTAGTTTGTCTCCCCTCTTCGCCCAGTCTTTGATTACCCCCATTTACCATCCCTCCAGCTCTATTTCCATGCTTCTATTCCTTATCTCCTTGTCAATCCTCCCCCACCCCCCTTTGGCCTCTCTTAAATGTGCCAGGAACCTCCCCTCTCTTGCCTCCAGCATCTTCCCTCTCTATTCCCCTTCTCCCCAGTGCTGAGCATAACACCCCCCCCCACCCCCCCCCCCCCCCGGCAGCTCAGCATCTCCCTCTCTTTGTCCTCTCCCCCTGCAGTCCAGCATTTTCCTTTTCTCCCTTCTCTCCCTGCATTCTAGCATCTTCCCATCCCCTAAGCTCCAATGGTCCAGCAGCTCCCTGGTCCTTCTCTCTTCCCGTCTACCCTCTTCAGTCCAGTATCACCACTTTCCCCCATCTTCTCCAGCCCCACAGTTCATCTTCTGCCTCCTCCCTTCCATAAGAGCATAAGAACATAAGATATGCCATACTGGGTCAGACCAAGGTCCAACAAGCCCAGTATCATGTTTCCAACAGTGGCCAATCTAGGTAATACGTACCTAGCAGTTTCCCCAAAAGACACAGGTTCCACAATGCTTGTACTGGGTCAAGCAATGATATCCTGGGTCCCTTCTTAATAATGGTTTATGGATCTTTCCTCCAGGAACTTGTCCAAACCTTTTTTAAACCCAGCTATACTAACAGCCTTGATTACATCCTCCGGTAACAAATTCCAGAGTTTGATTACACGTTGCGTGAAAAAATATTTTCTTTTATTAGTCTTAAATAGTTTACCCTGTAGCTTCATTGCATGTCCCCTAGTCTTTCTATATTCTGATAATGTAAACAATCGATCTACGTTTACCCGTTCCACTCCGTTCATTAATTTATAGACTTCTATCATATCTCCCCTCAGCCGTCTCTTTTCCAGGTTAAAGAGCCCTAACCTTTTTAGCCTTTCTTCATAGGAGTATCCTTCCATCCCATTTATCATTTTGGTGGCTCTTCTCTGAATCTTTTTCTAATAACGCTATGTCCTTTTTAAGATACGGCGACCAGAATTGCACACAATATTCAAGGTGCGGTCTCACCATGGAACGATATAGAGGCATTATAATATCTTTTCTTTTATTTTCCATTCCTTTCCTTATGATACCTAGCATTCTATTTGCTCTCTTGGCCGCCGCTGCACACTGGGCCGAGGGTTTTAACATGTTATCCACAATGACGCCTAAATCTTTTTCCTGGGTGGTGGTTCCTAATGTGGAACCTTGCATCTTGTAACCATAGTTTGGGTTGTTCTTCCCTAGGTGCATAACTTTGCACTTGTCCACATTAAATTTCATCTGCCATTTTGATGCCCAGTCTTCCAATTTATCAAGATCCTCTTGCAATTTTCCACAATCCTCTTGGGTATCCTCTTCCACACATGATCAGCAATTTCCTCAATGTCCCCAGTGGTTCAGCACTTACCTTCTCTCTTACCCTACTCCCTCTCTTGCACCCCTACCCATATCAGCAAGTCAGCAGCACACTGGCACCGACTGCTCTGGGAAAAAAAATGAAGCGTGGGCCTTTGAGCCCATGCAAATGCCAAAGGCCCATTGCAAACCCACCCACTCAGATACAGATTCTCTATTATTGAGGGACTAGTCACTGCAGTACTCAGTATCGCATGGGCTCAAAGGCTCCATGCTTCCATTTTAGGTTGGCTTGCAGTCTTCTCCAAGCCCCAGCTGTTCCTCTGGCTCCAGGTGCTGGAGCTCTCAGGGATATGCTTAGTAAGGTGTGTTAGGCTTTTATAGCTAATGCCAGGAGATGGCTACAAAAAGCTGGCATTAGCTCCAAACGTCATGTGGTGTCTGCAGGAGGTGCTCACAGCATTTCCCCTGCAGATACCGCGGAGAAAACGCAAGGATCACAAGATGGTGTTAGGTGCACCTGCAAAGCCTGAAAACTTTGGTGATTACTGTGTGATGGTAATGTCCACGGTAATCGTACCTTGTAGGTACACCTACTCTCTGCCCACATCCCACCCAAGCCTCCACCTACTACACGATATGCAGGCATCGCGGAATAAGTACTCAATACTGACATTTCTGATACTAGAGCTCTTTGTGTGTTTCCTTTATATGCCAGAACTCTTACTCAAAATCTCTTTAACATGCACAGATTAAATGCAGCGCACGAAATGGCTTAAAGTGCTAGCTAAGATATAGATATATGTTGATAAAGTCCTTGGTAAAGGTCTGAGAGCTAAGAAGAGAATTCAGCTGTCAACTTACAATGGCCCTTCATTAGAGACTGTAACGTCCCCCAATGTCTCCCAAAAAGAAGTATTTTTGTAGTGCTACTGGACATATGCAATGGTGTACATATGCATTCAGGCACAATATGGCCCAGACCCAAAGAGCATACATCTAAGTATGCACCTGATACAATAAGAAATAAAGGGTCCGATTTTCGAAGGCTTTTATACAGGTAACTGTCCTAGTTACCTGTGTAAATGCCTAAAGGGAATTTTTGAAGGCACCTACATGGGTGATGCCTTCGAAAATTCCCCTGGTTTGTCCCTTATGTGCCTCTATGCTATGCGGTTAGCATCGGGGCGTGTCGGGGGGGGTGTTCTGGGGTGGAGCGGGGGCGGAGGAAAGGGCTAAGCAAATAGCAGCAATTTTCAATGCTACCCAGTTAGCTCTCGGCACCTTAAAGATAGGCAAGGACTTTCCTTGCCTTTGAGGTGCTAGGGCTAACCGGGTAGCATTGAAAATCACTGCTACCTGCTTAGCCTCGGCGGCTGCCGTTATGTCCAGCCATCCTGGATTTTCACTTCTGTTGTTGTGGAAGTGAAAATCCGGGTTAAGGGGGATGGCGGGCAGGCTATATGCCGATGTGGCGCATAGCCTGCTTAAATGAAAATCGGGCCCCAAAGTTCAGTAGTCCAAGCCAGATTTGAAGCAAGTTTCACCGGGTTGCAGCCCATTGCCTTAACCACTAGGCCACTACCACTGCAAAAATTTTGCTCTCTGCATTGTCCATTGTACAGCAATGTTTGAAACCATTGTCTCTTGTTGTCCTTTGTTTGAGAATCTGTTTTTGTTGTGTAAATGTAGCCTTCTGTTTTGGGTTGATCATAAAATGTGGCAGTCACATCAAGAGGAGATACACAATATATTTGTCTTGACCAAAAACGCTAAACTTGAAATTGGGTGATAATTTGACAAGTCAGTCCGGCCTGTTTGGATTTTTCAGCACCAGTCGAACACATGCATTTTAGCACAGATTGTATGGTGCTGTGGTTTGGAGAAAGGGGATACTAACCAGGCTAAGAAATGAGCAATTTGATCACATTTGCTTTTTATTAAAGGTACTGTAAAATTATCCAGCAAACAAACGGTAGAATTCATTTTCTTTAGGAAGCTTCCAATGCTCTTGCTCATCACAGAGGCAACGCTCCCAACTCTGAAAAAACTTAAGGACCTCATCAGTAATGGGTGAACAGCAGAGGCGATAATATTAGTAGTAATCTTCTTGACTTTATTAGCAAAGACGTTTGCTAAAAGTTGGCATAGGGGTAAAACACAATCTGAGGCGCCTCAATCAGGCCACAAACAATCTCACATAACTTTCAAGGACAATTTAGCACCCCTTCAAGTCGTTTTGTTGTAAATAGCAGTGGGAGGAGGGGTATATTTAGGTGTTTTATGATTTTTTTAATGATTCATATATGGCAGTTGGATTATAAAGAGCAACATGTAACTTTTTATAATTGATGGAATGTTAATAAAACAAAAAATAACTAAGGTAGTCTTTTAATACCTGTTAGCACATGTTCTGGTACGCACTAAAGACACGATGGGACATGCATTGCCAGGTTGCGCAAGGCCATGATAGATAGTGCAGGCTGATTCCTGCACTAACTGCACAACCTGTGTTAAGGTCGCAAGTAGGAAGGAGAGTGGGTGTGGTGAGCTGTGCACAGTTAATGCTGTATTCAGATAACGCTACCTCAGTAGGTGGCGTTAGATGCTTCTGTGCTAATACAGCATGCAGTATGGGACAGGGCTCCGCATCAACTGCCAGGGAAATGCTTTCTGTGCCCCAACAGTTAACACGGGGGTGTTAAACGTAACATGCCATGGTTTCGGTGCTATCTGCGCAATGGGTTCAACACCTTAGCATCCATTAGAAAGAAGCCCACTAAATGTATGTTATTTTCCCACTGTTGAGGCTGCATATACCCTTCAAAACAAGTAACATGGGAGTCTATTATTCATCTTTCCATTCTAGCACATTTTATCCTGAATTAACATGGGTCATCAATTTCTTACTGCAGTTGATTTCCATGAATATGTTATGCATAGTTTGATTTACAATTTCAGGAAGTTGATCAATGAAATTGCTGCATACCAGTACTGAACCACGTCATTCCCCTTGTGGGTTTTTTTCCCCCCACATATGAAATCTGTCCATCGTCAGCAGATTAATTATAAGGGGAACCCTGGCGCTACGACTGACAGGCATTTTACGGTCCTGCTTTTGTAGCAGCCACCAAACCATAATATGAACAGTTTGTTATCCCAGCTTGTTTCTTTTCCTATTTACCGGGATTTCATCACAGAGAATATGAATTTTAAGGATTTTACCTACTATGCAGGGAGACTTTCTGCTAGAACAGATCAATTTTATTACATGCCACAAACCTATGCATCATTGACCCATGAACTTCTTCACGCTTAAAACAATTAGCAGATTGGAATTATATCCCGTTTCGTGACCTTTAGTTTTATCAATAAAAGCTTTGCGAGTGAGTCTGGACAGCATTTGCCTTAATATTGTGTCCAAGGGTATTCATTCTGCTTGATGCAAGAAACCTCTAGCATCCTCCTGTGTGAGTATAACATTCAGGGTCTCTTGCTGTGTACAGCTCTTATTTAGAAGTGTTTTTCCTGAGAAGAAAGAAGATCGCTCTTTTTTCCAGTTTATGGAAGAATCCAGTAAGGTTCCCTTTAATTATGTTGCTTGCTTTCTTTGCTGTCAAGTGTAATGATGTTTAAGCTGCAGATATGCATACAAAATGCAATCTGAAAATATTCTTTAAGTTTCAAAATGACAGATTCGTCAGAAAAGAAATCTTACCAATTTCTGCTGAAAAATTAAACTAGAAATATTTGGTCCCAATTATACTAACAAAGTCTTGGGTCTGCATTCCTTTAATATAGTTTGCTCAGCGAAGGTAGGTGGGATAAATTTTGTGAAAATTCAGAATCTTGAAATATACATTTAGGAACTTGTCTGTTTAGTTTCCTGACAATCGTTTCCGATTATTCTTATGATCTCTAATGTGGTCAGTGATGGCCAGTCAATGTGATGAATTGATTAGAAGAAATGGTTCCCCTTTGGGCTCCACCGTAGCTAATTCATATAGAAATCCATGATGAAAATGCACATGTGTCACCAATAAAGGTGTTTAGCAATTGAAACATCATTGTAAGTAACATAATATGTTTGTGATTTTCATACTGGTATCCTTGGCTGTGTTCTTTTCTGAAAGATCACTGACAAAGTATTTGCTAAGAATGGAGCACCCAATCTTGGTATGTGCAATATAAGTTATTATAATACAGTATGGAAGTCATTCTGAAACACGAATCAGCCCTGTGTGTGTGAGAGAGACATTTTTCATCCAAAAACATCTAGACCCATATTCTGAATCCAGGCAGCATTGCATGTACACAGCACTAAAACAGGGATCCCTGAGTGGAGGAGTGGCCTAGTGGTTGGGGCAAGGTACTTCAGGCCGGGGGTTGAAATCCCACTAGAGGACAGCAACCTTGGGCCGGAAGGACTAGGGTTTCTAGTCCCACAGGTGCTCCTTGTGGTCTTGGGCAAGCCACTTAACTCTCCATAGCCCATGTTCCCTGTAAAATAGTTATCTCCAAGTTATAATGCCCTGTTCAATGTAAACCACACTGATGCAGAATAGCACGGTATATAAGAGAATGTAAATAAATAAAATCCCAGAATGTGGGCAGGAGGGGCAGAATGGGGGTGTGGTCAGGCACAGATGTATAAAGCATATCAAGAAAAGTCCCATGGACATCCCTGGCATTTCACCCATATGTCCATGTTATACCTGCTGAAACGTGGAATAAGGTCTGGACTTAGAAACAGTTTCTGCTCCTAACCCAAATGCGTCCCATAGAGATGAATGGCTATGACAAGTCTGTATTGATCTGGTGTGTCTGCTGTCTGGAAGAGCACTAGATGCGGTAGTTATGAATAGATTGCACAGGTGAGGGACATTTATAAGTTAAAATAACAGTAGAAAACACTCTGATAGAAATGTAAAGCACTGCAATAGTCTTATTCAGGCATGTGCTGAATATGCCAAAGGGGCTATGCAAGACCTCCCCAACAAATGCCTTGGAAACATGGGGACATAGTTATAGGGATGGTATGTGTTTGGCTGAGAAATGCAGATCAGATGTGTAGTCCTGAGACACCATGCAAATATGCTGTAGCAGCAGTTGTGTATAGGTGCAGGGCATGATCGTGGCAGAAGTATGTTATCTGTGACTGCAAGCAGGAAGGTGTGTGTGTGACTATTGGATGTATGAGGATTGCAGGAGAGGCCCTGGTCCGCTGATCTGAAAATCTGGGGAACACGTATGCCTGGATAGGAGCTGGACCATAGGGCTAACCGCAGCATCACCTGGTACTAGTATGAATGGACAGTGTAATCAGACAAGCTGCTATGCTACAGCATAGCAGGGCATGTTCCTGTCAATGATGGGGGACCTTCAGAGTGGGGGCATGCTGCAGTGCACACAGCATGGACACATATTCAAATGCACCATCAGAGGTCTCTAACATTGTACATATCTGGAAGGAAGGTTGATGGTGCATATGGGCCTGCATTGCTCATGTTTTCACTATTGCATGTTCTCATCCTGATGTGTCCCAGTTATTGACATGTAGCTGTTGTTGTTGTTAAGTGCTATTGAGTCAGTGTTGACTCATGGTGACCTTCTGGATAGTTGTCCTAAGCTATGTTTGGCCTTCAGTCAGGCGACTCGGTGATGGAGTGGCACCCATAGCTGCTGCTGTTGTATCAATCGATCTCAATGCTGGTCTTCCTCTTTTGCTTTGACCTTCTACCTTGCCAAGCATGATGTCTTTCTCTAATGATCTCTTTCTTCGCATGATGTGTCCAAAGTATGAAAGTCAAAGTCTTATCATCTGAGCTTCCAAAGAAAGCTTAGTTATGATCTCCTCTAGTATTGACTGGTTTGTTATTCAGGCAGTCCATGGTATACACAGTATTCGTCGCCAGCATCATAATTCAAAGGCATCAGTTTTCTTCTTGTTTGTCTTTTTCACTGTCCAGCTTTTGCATCCATGGCGTTATTGAAAATACGAGTTGAATCTTTTTATGAAGAGAGACATCTCTGCTCTTGAGAATCTTGTCTAGGTCCATCATAGCCATTGTAGGGACCCATTTTGTTCTTGTCTGGCCCATACTTGACATTGCAAATACTGTTTGCAGTGCTATCCAGGAATTCCCAAGATGTTCTGCAAATGCAGTCAGCACAAACATCTCATATTCCAATGGAGTAAGGTGAATAGTGGAGTAGTACCCCAGCAATCTGTGCTGGGTCCACTGCTTTTTAACATAGTTGTAAATGACCTGGAAATGGAAATAACAAGTGAGGTAATCAAATTTGCGGATGACACAAAATTATTCAAGTTATTAAACCCAAGAGGATTGTGAAAATTGCAAGAGGACCTTAATAAACTGGACGACTGGACATTCAAATGGCAGATGAAATTTAATGTGGACAAGTGCAAAGTTATGCACCTAGGAAAGAACAACCCAAACTATGGTTGCACGATGCAAGGTTCCACATTAGGAACCACCACCGAGGAAAAAAGATTTAGGTATCATTGTGGATAACATGTTGAAACCCTCTGCCCAGTGTGCAGTGGTGGCCAAGAAAGCAAATAGAATGCTAGGAATCATAAGGAAAGGGAGAATAAAACAAAGGATATTATAAAGCTGCTCTATCGCCAGATCTCAACACATTAATGCATGAATTCTACATTTGTTCCTAATACAATATTGCGTGATTGAAGTGTTTTATGCGTGGTTTCATATGACCTGAGGCATAAAAGTTGAGCGTCCCCCTTTTGGGACGCTATGCATAAAAAAGGATTTAGCAGAATTAGAAAAGGTACAGAGAAGAACCACCAAAATGGTAAAGGGGATAGAAGGCTACCCCTATGAGGAGAGGCTAAAAAGGTTAGGGCGCTTCAACCTGAAAAAGAGATGGCTGAGGGGAGATATGATAGAGGTCTATATGTTAATGAATGGAGTTGGAATGGGTAAATGTAGATTGTTTATGTCATCAAAATGTAGAAAGACTTGGGGACATGCAATAAAGCTACAGTATAACATATAGGACTAATAAGATAAAATATTTTTTCACACAATGCGTAATCATAGTAACATAGTAAATGACGGCAGATAAAGACCAGCATGGTCCATCTAGTCTGCCCAGCAAGATGGTGAAAGTAGGTGCACCTGTCGCTCTGTGCAGGCCACCCCTCCCCATGTCTTTGTTTAGGGGTGAACCCACCACTCCATGTAAGAAACCCCTATTTGTTGAGACGTCAGATGATTCAGAAGTTAGATGGAACCGTTTATTTTGTTTTTATCCTGTTGCTGTAAAGGGATCCACTGTGTTTGTCCCATGCCATTTTGAATTCCGTCATTTGTTACTGGAGGATGTAATAAAAGCTGTTAGTGTAGCTGGGTTTAAAAAAGATTTGGACAAGTTCCTGGAGGAAAGGTCCATAAATGAAAGGGGATCTGGGAAATCCACTGCTTCTCCCAGTACAAGTATTGTAGAACCTCTGTCTTCTGGGGAAACTGCTAGGTACTTGTGACCTAGATTGGCCACTGTTGGAAACAGGATACTGGGCTTGATGGACCTTGGTCTGACCCAGTATGGCATATCTTACGTTCTTATGCTGTTACAGTAGCCTTGATGCACTTAGATAAACTTGTACTGCTTTGGGCAGGCACCAGACAAGTGCAAAGGAGAATATTTTATCAGTATTCATATCTTGTTTGCATGGATACAACACTGTCAAAATTAGTTTCAGCTTAGGAGATGTACATTTTATCAGCGGAGGTGTGGCCGTACGGAGATGTGCAGCATTGGACACATACAATATTACCAAATACGGTGTGCGCAGGGACGTCCAAACTGTTTACCCTTGTCCAAAGCATGGGGCCAGCTGGATAGCAATTGCATGCGCCCGCAAACACATCTATCTCCCTGATTCCGGCCCCGCGAGCACGTCCGGACCTGTGGAGGTGGACTTAGGTTCAATGGGGACCCATTTTTGCAATAGATGTGTCTGTGGGCCAGGCGTGCACGTTATGGAATTGCGTTCATTGGGGGCATCCCGTTCTGCAAATAGTGCTTTTGTACTTGCGGGCTGGATGTTCAACCGGCGCTCAACTGCCTGAGCTTATTCTGCAGCCAACGTGCCCCACACATACACAGCATTTGTGCGGGGAGCGATGTACATGGGTGGGAGGGTGCAGTGCAGGGTCGGAGCGGGGTAGTGACCAGGTGCCAGAACGTACAGGGCTTATTCAGTAAAGACCTGTGTATGTTCCCCAGCACCCCCAAGGATGGCCAGTCAATTCCACTCCAATGGTGGAATAAGTCCTGGAGGCATCTCCCTTCATGCGCCGCAGCCCTCTGCAACTCATGCCATTGACCTAACTGAGCACCTGCAGCCACGATCTGGGCCGCTCAGACAATGGTCTGCAGGGGCCGATGTGTGGCATGGTATTCCGAGCCTCCAGGTAGATGGCTCGTTGCCATGGTGCGCGGACGCCACTTCTCCTTTGTCCCAGCAATGGCGTTCTGGCGTGGGGACAAGCAGTTCCATACACCTATCTCCTGGGAATACAGGGTGCATCGGGACATGTATCTCCCCGATTATGCCATCACGGGTACGTCTGGACCCCACGATGGGAGAATCAAATCTATCTCGGGCCTGTCTATGTTTTAGGCGTACACTGCGGCCAGGTGTGCAGAGAATAGAATCAGCCACCTACTTTTCTTCATTTCATTGTTGTCACCAGTTGCCATCAGTGCACTTGTGTTTTACCCAAACATATGGAGTGGAGGAGTGGCCTAGTGGTTGGGGCAAGGTACTTCAGGCCAGAAGGTCAGGGGTTCAAATCCCACTAGAGGACAGCAACCTTGGGCTGGAAGGATAGAGGTTTCTAGTCCAACAGGTGCTCCTTGTGGTCTTGGGCAAGCCACTTAACCCTCCATTGCCCATGTTCCCTGTAAGTATTAGTGTATGTGTCTCATATCCCCTTGTGTTAAATGTATCCCTCAATTGTGTTGTGACCACTTTGATTGAAGGATAAGGTGGTATACAAAACTGTCTAAATAAATAAAATCATTGCATAATTTAGATGTAGGAGAAACAGAAGCATCTTAACAGTGAACCACAATTCAGGTCCATTCTGGTGCTTGTCATTCAGCAGCATTCAATGGGATGGACATTAACAGGTAATTTGTAACATTTTTTTCCAGATAGAGCCTGTTTTACCCACAGAAAAGGGCTTAGATAAAATCACCCTGCGCTGTACATGTGTAAAGGTGACAAAAAGGCATGAACTTTATCATGACCCATGTGTAGGCATGTTCAGTGGCATAGTTTTGGGCAGAACATGGGCAGAGTTGCGAATTACGCATGTAGTTTATAAAATACACATGTCTGCATGTACTTACCCCTTCTACATTTGCATCTCCTTCCAAGGAGGTTTAAATGTATATGTGCACATTTTAGCCTCATTCTTTGCAGGTTTTGTGAGGCTATTTTCTAAAGGCATAAAGTGCGTATTTGTCTTTATAAAATGGCCTCAAATTGGACTTCCAACCTAGGTGGCATTCTATAACATGACTCTTTGGAAAACCAGGATAGTGATCGCATCTTACAGTAGGTTTAATATCACAATCCAAGATCCTACAGCCACAAAAAAACACCTGTGCATGTTTTCTGGGGACAGTATTGCACTAACAGTAAATTCTTTACTTTCCTAAAAAAAATCTTTTAAATCTGTTGATAACATTAAGGTCTAAACAACTGTGCTTATAAAAAGGTACAAAATGGCTTTATAGTTTCTTTTTAATGAACTTCTCTGAATATTAATCTGTTTTACAGCTGATTAATTTTGTAAGACATAATTCCTTTTTATGTGAACAAGACTCTGGAGCTGACATGTGCTGTGTAATTAATGGCACCCTGAAATGCAGCCATAATGATGTCCCCACACTGTATTTCAGACCAAGAATACTCTCCCCCCTCCCTTTCCTTATCTCTATTTAGCTGTAGTTAGTGTTTGTTTTGAGAAAGTCTTGTTGATCGATTAGCCTTAGGGATTTTGCTAGGGACTTACAACACATTTTATTTAGTACCTTATAAAGGCATTACAATGCTAGCTTGCTATGAGTGCTTTTATGTGTTTGCGGGAACCCTCTTACTCTTTCTTTGTATACGACTTGTTCTTGGATGACTGATGAGGATGATTTTGCAGGTTCTTTGCAGGAAAGAACAGCATATTGATGTCATTTATTTAGGAAATGGAATACTCCCCGTAGTCAGCACTTTGAACTGTAGATTTGTGCTGGGATTAGAGCAGAACTTCAAGCCCTGCTGCCATTGGTGGGATATTGCCTAAGAGTCTAAATATGAAATTATGGGGCATGTTTACTAAAGGTTAACGCGCATTAAGTAAAGTTAACGTATTAAATGCTGCAATGGCCCATAGCAATGAATGGGCAGGGGCAACACTTAACACACATTAAGTTTACTTAACGCACATTGACCTTTAGTAAACATACCCCCTATGTGTCAGGAAGACTTCTGATTGCAAGCTGGAATCCCCTTTGCTACTGACTTTCTTTTTGGCCTCTGGTAAGCCATTTTATCTCCATGTACCTCAGTTTATTGAGCTTTCGTGCTTGTGCACATCCTCATTTCAAACAATGAGATGAGGAGGCTGTTCAGCAGCCCTGTTGGAGGGAATTGCAGTGCGTGCTGCACCTACCTTCTTCCTTTATCTCAGCCTGAAGAAACGTTTTATCTGCTCAAGGAGAGGGTGGGGGGGGGTTCCCTGAACCCTCCCTTGCACTCCCAACACAATCTGTGCATTTCCACATCAGACACCCCCTCTATTTCACTGCTCTGTACACTTTTCCCTCCTCAGACCCGGTCCTCCACCCATACATGCTGGGAGGAGTGGTCTAGTGGTTAGGACAAGGTACTTCAGGCCGGAGGGCCGGGGGTTCAAGTCCCACCTGGGGACAGCAATCTCAGGCCGGAGGGACTGGGATTTCTAGTCCTATAGGCACTCCTTGTGGTCTTGAGCAAGCCACTTAACCCTCCATTGCCCATGTTCCCTGTAAGTATTAGCGTATGTGTCTCATATCCCCTCATGTTAAATGTATCCCCCAATTGACCGCTTTGACCCGGTAAAAAGCGGGATATAAATACAGCTAAATAAATAAAATACCTTTGTTGGGTACCTAACACCCCTCTTCTTGAAGTCTGATATACACACATCCCATCTCAGAAACCCCACCTTCAACTGGCACCACTCTCAGTGTATATACTACACCCCTGCTGCACCAAGCCCCTACTCCCTGCATCAGACAGCTCATCGACAGCAGACCCTCCACACATTCAGCCCTGCTGTCCTAGATACCCGACACACCTCACATATACCTCTGACCCCAGCCCCCACTTTTGTTCCTGCTATCAGTATATACTCCCCCCATACCCTGGTGTTTAGGAAAATTGAATTTACCTACATTTCTTGAATAGCTTTTTAAAATCAGAAATCTGAGTGTGCCGTCAGTTCATATAAGGGCTGCTGACCAGGATCACTAAATTCTTTATATTTATTTACTTGGAATTGAAGTAAACATTTGCTTTAACATTTTGCAGAGGCCTGGTTTCTTATTAATTTTTCAGTAAAGATATACATTTGAAAGTTCCAGGGTCCTTTGCATAGTGGCCTGATATATAGAAGTAAGATTTCATTTTGACCTTTTAAAGTTTCCATTGTTCAGTTACAAGCCTGCCTCACGGAGTGTGGTTAATTCAATCAGCCTCTGCTTCCTGAGCAAGCCATCCGATCCAGTTATTGTCATCACTGCTCCAAAAGACTCTACAAAGTTAAGCTTTCAAACTTTATTATTTGGCTGGTTTTTGATATTAATTTTCCTTGCCTATTTATTACCTGTTCTATTCTCTATAAGACTACTTAGACACTGTGTGTGCCCTCAGTTCATATAAAGTCTACTGGCCAAGGACACTTAAATTCCCACTCACCCTACCCTTTCCACCCACCCCACCCTTCACTCCACTCACCCCAGGGTTGCATTGCTTATATAGTCGACATATACTGTAGATTGACATCTGCCCTCCAATTAGGTTTAACACCCACCTTTTCGTCTTGTCCTAGAACTGCCTTATAACAGTCTTACTCAGCATGTCGTATATTCAATGCACTAGCTGTGGTGCCTTCATTCTAAGAAGAATCATTTGGAGCCCTATATGTCTCAAGTTATCTGCTATGCATAAAGAATTGATTCTATTAAGGGAAGAATTAGCTGCAATTAAACATACCCCTCTAGGATATAAATTGAAAAAAATCCACTACCGCTCCCACAAAGAATCAAACAGTCCAGGAACAAATGGATTACAGTGGGCTCTGGTAGGCTGTGACCTGTAACATGGAGACACCCTCTCCATCAAGAGTTATTCCTGCATAATACCTTCTCTGCCTTGGAAAATGAGAGTGCCCAATTAGTGGAAACTGAAGTGCCCTTAAATGAGAAGGTTAATGCTCAATCTACTGATGATGCACGAAATATGAAAACAGGAAAGAAACTACTACTACTTGGAGATTCCATCATCAGAGGCATCAACTTGGGAACACAGTTCAAAGGAGAGAAGATGGTCAAATGTCTCCCAAGCTCTTCAGCCAGCAGGATTACGAACCAAATTTTTGACAGTTAGTGCAGAAAGTGAGCACTCCAAAATTAATGTTATCATCCACTTGGGTACAAATGACCTGGCTGGAAACAGTGCCTCTATAGTTCAAAGGGGCTTCGAGATTCTGGGAGAGAAACTCAAACCCATTGTTAACACTGTAGCATTCTCAGAAATTCTACTTGTTCTTGGTAAGGGGGCAGAAAGGCTGCATCACATAATCAACTTTAATACATGGCTCCAAACCTGGTGTAAATGAGCTAGTCTTATCACTCTCTCATAAATTCACAGGGACAAAATTAATAATTCTCCATTTTAAATTTTGAAAAGTATGTTCTTGAGCAATACAATGAGGTACTATTGGTGCTGATAATACTTTAGTGTTCAACCGTGATCAATGCTCATGTAGCTCTGTTTTCATTGGGTGAGATGTCCTCCCCACATTCTTTAATAGACACGGGCAAACAATCATGAATACTACAAAAGAAGTCAAACGCATTGTTCTATGGTATGCCTTATACACAGTATTAGTGACATAGAGCAGAATTCACAACTTCCACATTAATAATGGCCATAATAAAATAATTAATTGATCAGACGATAAATTATGAGAACCATCCAAATCTGTGGTTCGTACTACAAAGTCTGCTACATTTCATCCACGTTAATGAGCAATCATCACAAATTTTTGAAAACAGGCGTGAACTCCTAAAATATGCCAATGTGTTTTTATAATTTTGGTAACTTGAACCGTATTGTGCATATATGGTAAAACCCCATGATTCTAAATGAGCAGGGTTTATAGTACTTCCTAATGTGCCTGGCAGTTAGCACTGGAGTATAATAATATAGAAATCTGGTAGTCTCTTTATCCTCACTGCCCATGCAAATGATATTGAGACACTCATTAAGAGGCATGTCTACTAAAAGTTATTGCGCATTCACAAATGTTAATATGTTTATGTCTGCAAAAGTACCATTTATTTCTATTGGTGCAGTGGCACTTAACGCACATTAATATTTATTAAACATGCCCCTAAGTCATTGCCAGGTTAAAAAAAAGAGGTTTGTGAAGGGCTCCTTTTGAAAGCTGCTTAAAATTTTAGATGGACAACATATACCTTTTTAAATAATTATAAATTAAATTTATGCAAATGAGGTTCAGCAGTTATGCAAATGAGACCTGCACCACCCTTGGGCTGTACCTGTTTATATGACATTCCAAGAAACAGGTTATTAAGTCATAAAGCAATGCAGAAGTCTGCCACTTGCTCAGAATGCTGCGCCATCTTGGCCTCCTAGCTAGTTTTATGGGACAGTTGCATATGATATAGAGCGAGTGGAAAATCAAAGCTACCAATTTGTTATTTGTAATGGGACACATCCTGGTGTCTTTCTGGTAACTCTTCTGTACTTGTAGTACTCCAGTCACTGATGCTTCCCATTCCAGGAAATACCAAGAGTTGTGTGAGATCGACAAGGCTTCTACTCTTTAAGTGGGTCATTTATAATAGGGCACCTACTGTATGTGAGTCATCAAAAAACAGCATCTATTTAAACCTGTTTTATAAAGGCCCAGTTTTCCTTTATCTTAAACAATCATACATATGTTCAAATAACCTCAAATACAAATGAACCTTTTTCAGGCAAATCAAGCTATTGGGCCAGACTCAATATATATAATCATCGTTCCCACTATAACAAATTGTCCTATAGACTATATGATGTAATATTGCATTTCAAAAAACTTAATCTGCATCAGGGATGAAGAATCAAACTTTCACGGATCACTTCACAGTTCCAGTTCCAGAACACAACCGACTCTGGAAGGACCCTTGAAAGATGGATTCTTCATCCCTGATGCAGATAAGTATTATGAAACACAATATTGCATCATATAGTCTATAGGACAAATTGCATAATATCTACATGTACAAATAGTGGCATTTACATACATAGTGATTTTAGCATGCTGCTATTTACACGTGTCTATTATCTGCATAGATTCAAAGGGAACATGTTTTGAGCATGACTTGGGTGGTCCAAAATATTGTGGGGGTCATTTTAAAAGCCTTAGTTGCAATTGAACATCCAAAAATGTGCATACAGATGTCCAAATCAAAAGATGTCCGTGGAGCCATTTTATAAATGGCTTTTAAAGACATCACCAGTGCGGGGACAGCCAAGTAGGCAGAGAGTATGGCGGAGGCATGTCTTGGGCAACACAATGAACTTAGACATCCTTACTAGATTTCAGAAATATCAGGGACATCTGTGACCCTGTCCAAGTTTAGACCTGCTCCATGCACAAATAGGCATTGGAAAAGTGTTCCTTTTGGCCCTAAAACATCCAGAGGGTATAGAGAAGATAGCACTTTGTGATCACTAGCAACAGTGGGATTCAAACGCTGGTTTCCCTGTTCCTAGCCCACTATTCTAACCATTAGGCTAATCTTTTATTTCTTCAAAATTAATTTGCTGCTTTGGATACAAATGAGAGAGCACCAGAAAAGTTTTGGGAGGACATCAAGAAAGTTGTGCTCGAAGAAAGTGAGAAGTCACTACAAAAAGTAAAAAAGCAAAAATGGACAAAATGGATGACTGAAGAAAACTGGAAAATTGCCTAGAATCGCAGAGAAGCTAAAGCCAGAGGAGAAAGAGGAAATCACAGAACTCGAACATGCCGCAAGATGAGACAAGGAAAAGTGCTACAATGACACATGCAGGGAAATAGAATCAGATATTAGAAGGAGAACAAGATCGACTTTCCTAAAGCTATCAGAGTTAAAGAGAAAATTCCAGCCTCAAATTGGAATGCTACAAGATGCTTAAGGATCCATATTGAATGATGCTGAGAAGATCAAGAAAAGGTGGAAAGAATACACAGAGAGATTATACCACAAAGATCAAATGGACCAACAGCCATTTCAACCTGTACCTTATGATCAGGAGCCATTGGTGATGAATAAAGAAGTCGAAGCAGTATTGAAAGCATTTTCAAAGAACTGGAAATGAACTGTGCTTATACCAATACTGAAGAAAGATGATCAGACTGATTGGAAATTATCACAGAATTGCTATGATCCCACATGCTACCAAAGTTCAAGATCATTCAGCAGAGACTACAACCATACCTGGAACAAGAATTGCCTCAAGTAATAGCAGGATTCAGAAAAGGACGAGGAATAAGAGACATCATCGCGGATGTGAGATGGATCCTGGAAAAGACAAAAGAATACCAAAAGGATATCTTGTTCCTTGTAAACCACTCTGATACTAAATAGTGCGGTATATAAAAGCAAATAAATAAATAAATAAATATCTATGTGTTTTGTTGACTACATCAAGACTTTTGACTGTGTAAACCATGAGAAACTCTGGGACACATTAAGAAGCATGGTTATACCATGTGACGCGGTAGCATTGCCAGAAGCCATGGAAACAGATAGTGACCCGGTGGAAGGTTCGGGTACTGCAGGTAAATGCAGGATTTTCCCTTCTCAGCACAAGATGCACATGGCTAATCAGCTAACACAGCTCACCTCGGGGGAGGGGAGAAGCAGAGTTGCTGATTGGGCACGCCCTAGCAGGAGGCGGGTTCCCCAGAACAGTGGCAGCTTGTTAAACAGAGAGAAGGAAGACAGAAGACAGAACGGGAAAGGGAGAGAGAAAGCAGAGCACTGGACAAAGCCAGCAGAAGAGTGCTTTAGAGACGGAGCAAAGCAAGGACAAAGGAAGCAACCTGGAAGGCAGGAACTAGCCTTGGATGCCAGAACCTTTGACTTTGAAGGAGAAACGCTCCCCAGCTGCAATCCTAGGAGAACGCTTTCAAAGCCAAAAAGCAGGTACCAGGGAGACTCAGTGCCTGGAAGAGCCTTCTGGGAGCAAGAGAGGGGCGAGGCATTGAGAGACCCAGGCATAAAGCCTATGCTTTTGGAGCCGAGAGCTGACCCATGGAAAGAAAGGCAGATTGCTAAGGAACTTTCAGACATTCCTCAACATAAGGTACAGCGTGTCTTTAATTCTGATAACAGCTTTTATGAGAAGCCAGACTGTGTGAATGTTAATTTTAAAACCCAGGGCAAGCCCAGGTTTTATGAAGACAGTTGGCTGCAACCTGAAACTCATTTATCTAAACCCAGCTTTTCTCACCAAACTGCTGACAGAGTTAGCAAGCAGGCTAGCTACAAGGACACAGCTGATTTAAATGGTAGAGATATATGCCGGGAGGATTTAGGAGGCCCTAAGTTTGAAGTGCTGTTTAGAAACACTCCACATGCAAATGAACTGAATAACCCAACACTGGCTTACAGAAACAAGTGGGGGAGGGGTAACTCCAGTGCAGTGAATGAGCGTTGTAACAGAGACGACATTGTTTGTTTGCCTGAAGCAAAACCTACAAACAATTACTCACCTCAGGAAGGAGCTAATTCTCAGCCCAGCCCATATAGAAAGCAGGCTGAAGCTCTCCTAAAAGAGTTCAAAGAATTCTTAAACAAACGAACCATTCCTGAGCAGAAAGTAGTGCAGTCAGTGCAGAGCCCAGAAGCAGATGTGCCATTGGTTCTTTCCTTGCCAATGATTGAGTTAAACCAACCAATGGACTGCTCAACCTGTCTGATTGACAAGGAATAGAAAAGCAAAGCTTGAATGGTCCTTTTACTGTGATAACCTGAAATGTTTGCTATTTAAGTGCCCAGCTGAAGAGCTTACCTGAAGTTAAGAATAAGCTGAAGCATTGTTTGGTTATAGCACATGGACATTATTGTTTTCCTTGCTTTTGATTGCCAAGTAGAGTTCACATGAGGGAATGTGAACTCCAACATTAATGGACACTTTTGAGCACAGCCTTTAAAGAGCCTTATTTTCATTGTTCCTGTGTTTTTGGCTACAATACATTATCCTTTATGCTTGTCCTATCCTTTTGAAGCGGGAGAAATAAATCCTTATAAAAAGAAATATTCTTTTGCCTGCCTTATCATTCGACCTACACAACTACAACCTTAATCTCAAGGCCCACCCCTCCTCAAACCCTCAAGGTTAGGGAGCGGGTGGTGGCAACCAGAGCACCTGATAGTTCTCTTGACAAACCTTGTAGGAAACTTACCCATGCCAGAAATGATATTTAAAGGTGATGTATCAGAGGCATTTTGTTTCTTGCAAAACTTTAATCCTGTTGAGCTCTATTTTAGAGAGGGCATTGAGTCAGGCACGATTAAAGTTTTGCAGGAAACAAAATACAGAATCTCAATGGATAGAAATTCCATGTAAAAAAGGGAAGGCGATGGCACTGAGGGTCTACTACCAACTGCCTGACCAGAATGAGGAGATGGATGATGAAATACTAAAAGAAATCATGGAAGCTAACAAAAGTTACAGCATAGTAATAATGGGTGGTTTCAGTTATCCCTGTATTGACTGGGTCAGTGTCGCAGCAGGACATGCTGGGGAGATAAAGTTTCTAGATGAAATATATAACTGCTTCTTGGAGCAGCTGGTTCTTGAACCGACGAGGAGAAGCTCTTTTGGACCTAGTCCTTAGTGGAACACAGGATCTAGTTGAAGAGATAAGAGTGTTGGGGGTAATTTGGCAATAGTGATCATAGCATGATCGCATTTGATTTACTGTAATAAATGGAGGAAGGACAGCAAGGAAAACCATAGTACTACCTTTTAACTTTCAAAAGGGAGACTGATAAAATGAGAAAAATAGTTAAGAAAAAAACTAAAAGGAGCAGTGGCAAAGGTTAAAGCTTTATATCAAACATGAGTGTTTTAAAAATGCTATCTTGGAAGTCCAGACCAGATGTATTCCACTCTTTAAAAAAAGTATAAGGAAGGCCAAAAAAATGGCAAACATGGTTTAAAGGTGAGATCAGAGAGGCTGTTGTTCACGAAATGGAAAAAGGAGCCAAATGACAGAAATGGGAAATATGAGATTGTAGACCTACTATTAATAATCTGTGCATTATCATTACAATCATCTGTAGTACCTGAAGACTGGAGAATGGCCAGTGTAATACCAATTTTTAAAAAGGGTTCCAGGGGTGATCTGGGAAACTACAGACCAGTGAGCCTGACGTCAGTACCAGGCAAAATGGTAGAAACCATGGTGTAATGGAAGAAAGCCAACATGGATTTAGCCATGGAAAGTCTTGTTTTATTAATCTATTAAATTTTTTTGAAGGTGTGAATAAACAGGTAGGCAAAGGTGAACCAGTTGATATAGTTTATCTGGATTTTCAGGAAGCCTTTGACCAGGTCCCTCATGAGAGATTCTTGGCAAAGTTAAAAAGTCATGGGATAGGAGGCAGTGTACTATTATGGATCAGGAACTGGTTAAAAGATAGAAAACAGAGTGTACTGCTAAATGACCAATTTTCTCAATGGAGAAAGGTGAATAGTGGAGTACCCCAGGGGTCTGTGCTGGGTCCACTGCTTTTTAAAATATTCATAAGTGATCTGGAATTGAGAATAACGAGTGAGGTGATAAAATCTGTAGATTATTCAAAGTTGTTAAAACATAAGAGAATTGTGAAAGATTGCAAGAGGACCTTTTTAAATTGGAAGACTGGATGTCCAAATGGCAGATGAAATTTAATGTGGACAAGTTCAAAGTTATGCACCTAGGAAAGAACAACCCAATCTACGGCTACATGATGCAAGATTCCATATTAGGAACCACCACCCAGAAAAACGATTTAGGCATCATCGTGGATAATACATTGAAACCCTCTGCCCAGTGTGCAGTGGCGGCCAAGAAAGCAAATAGAATACTAGGAATCATAAGGAAAGAAATGGAGAATAAAACCACGGATATTATAATGCCTTTGTATCGTTCCATGGTGTAACTGCACCTTGAATACTGAGTGCAATTCTGGTCACCATAGCTTAAAAAGGATATATCAGAATCAGAAAAGGTACAGCGAAGAGTCACAAAAATGGTAAAGGGAATGGAAGGATACACCTGTGAGGAAAGGCTTAAAAGATTAGGGCTTTTCAACTTGGAAGAGATGGCTGAAGGGAGATATGATAGCAGGGCTATACCAAGTCATAATTGTGCCCTGTGCTATTTCCTCTTCTGGCACCCACCCTGCCAGTGGCCTGCCCCCACCCCCCTTCATGTTGCCCTGTGTCACCACCACTTTTTCGTTTTCATGGAGGCGGCAGCGAGGCAGGCCCGTGTTTGTAGGGAGATCGGGTCCCTACTTCCCTTCTCTGATGTAAGTCGCGTCAGAGGAGGGAGGGACCAGGCTAGCCATGTAAACACTGAGTTGCAAAGACCCACATTTGAATGGCTAGCCTGGTCCCTTCCTCCTCTGAAGCGACCTACATCAATCAGGTAAGGGAAGGAGGGACCTGACTTTCCTACCATTGCGGATCTGTTTCATTGCTGCTGCCGCCAGCTCCGAGAAAAAAAAAAGTGGCAGCAGGGCAACGTGGGGAGGGGGCTGGCTGACGCCTGAAGCCCGACTTGCACCCCTAGTCCTTTTGCTCCTTGTGGGGCTGCACCGCTCACACAGGGCTAGATACGGTGCTGTATGATAGAGGTCTATTAATTACTGAATGGGGTGAAGTATTAAGAGAAAATGTTTTTTCATTCAATGTGTAATCAAACTCTGGAATTCATTCACTGGTCAACAAATTTTTACAAAAGTCATGTTACTAAAATAAAAATAGTCATTTCTTATCGATTTTTATATGTTGAACACGAATATGACAGTGAAATTGCAAAGTTGGCTCGTTTTTTTTGTAATCTACAAGAATTAATGTTTACATCACAAAATGCATGTCAATAGTAAATATAATAGGCCTTCGGTTAATACCTGTAAAAAAACAAGTCATAGACTACTTCTTAGATTTTTTCGCCTGTCTCTTGTACAGCTGTTCGGGAGCTTCTCTGGGGAGTGTCCAGCAGTAGTCAGCCAGCATTGTAGTGGACCATTTTCCCTGGTATCTTTGCTCCATCGTTGCGATATCCTGGTGAAAACGTTCACCCTGTTCATCACTGACCATACCACAGTTGTCAAGAAAGAAATCGAGATAGGAATCAAGGAAATGGATCTTTAGAGACATATTGCAGCCAAGTTTCTGATACTGAATCAGCATGTCTTCTACTAGTTCCTTGTAGTTTTCTGCCCTAACATTCCCGAGAAAGTTTGTTGACACTTGGCGAAAAGCATTCCATGCTTGTTTTGCATCACCCTGCAGCAAGTTGTTGAACCCGTCATCTTTGAAGAGCACTCAAATCTGAGGACCCACAAAAACTCCCTCTTTAATCTTTGCTTCGCTGAGTCGAGGGAATTTTTCATGCAGGTATCGGAAAGCTGGCGAAGTGCAGTCCATGGCTTTCACAACGTTTTTCATCAAACCTTATTTGATGTGAAGGGGTGGTAGCAGGATTTTGTGAGCCTCAACCAGAGCTGGGTGCTGAATATTCTCTCCAACTGTTACATTTTGTCTGCAATTCCATTCCTTCCGCAAGTAGTGCCAATCCCTTGCTCGGCTATCCCACTCACATAAGAAACACATGTATTTTATATATCCCTGCTGCAGTCCCATTAAAAGGGCAGCTACCTTCAAGTCACAACAGAGGTGCCAGCTGTACTTGCTATAGTTAATGGAAGTCAGTAGATGCTTTAAGTTATCGTATGTCGCTTTCATGTGGACAACTATTATTGGTACGGTCCCTTATTAGAGCAACAAAATTGTAAACAATCTAGAAAAATTGCTCCAACATTCAACTATGAGAATACGATGTGTATAAGCAACAAGGTCTCAGGCTAAATTGGGACTATGGAGTAGGATATATAATACCTAAGCTCCGTATGCCATTTTGCATCAACGACCTCTTTTTTTTTTTCTGCTTCAAAACTAATACTTTCTTTTTCTTTTTATCTTCTTTTTCCTTTAAGAGATAAATAAAATTTTTGTGAAGTATGATGATATGTACTTATCTTAACAGAGAAAGCCCCAACGCCAATCTTCAGCGCCTATGCATTTCACCAAGCATTACGTTTCTTCAGGGGGTTTATATAAGCACTCCCAAACATGCGATATCGGCTTCAATTCTCTAACCCGCTTCAGAATGCACACCTCTGGCATCTAAATCTAGTCACTCGGAACGCAGGTTCAGTGGTCCAAAAAACGCCGCGGGGCTTTCTCTGTTAAGATAAGCACATATCATCATACTTCACAAAAATTTTATCTCTAAAAGGAAAAAGAAGATAAAAAGAAAAAGAAAGTATTAATTTTGAAGCAAAAAAAAAAAAAAAAGGTCGTTGATGCCAAAGGGCATACGGAGATTAGGTATGATATATCCTACTCCATAGTCCCAATTTAGTCTGAGACCTTGTTGCTTATACACATCGTATTCTCATAGTTGAATGTTGGAGCAAGCTTTCATGTGGGCGGCATGTGCTACTGGAATAGATGGAAGACGGTTTCCATTGTTCAAAAGCACAGCCTTCAGACTCAGTTTCGAAGAGTCTATAAATAGTCTCCAGTCTTGTGGGTCATGAGTGATTTTTAAGGCATTCATGAGGCTTTCAGTATCGGAACAGAATACCAGATTACTTTCCTTTCCGACTGCGTATAGTACACTGCTGACGTCAGATGGCTTCAGCAGCCGTCTGGCAGTAGTATTGGATCGCATCAGAAAATGATGCAATCAACTCTGGATGATGTGTGCATGCTAGTATTATGCAATGTGATGCAATATTACATCATTCAAGGCTTATTTGGGATGCTGTTGATGTCCTACTGGATAAATTTAAACGGTGAAACATCAAAAATGAACTACATGCAATATCTTCAAAACGAGAGCCAATACATTTTTTTAATGTTATATTCGTGTTCAGCTCACCAAGATACTACAGATTAGGGCCTTTTAAAGTCAGTAACGATTTCAATGTTGACCAGTGTTACCAGAGGATGTAGTAAAGCCATTAGTGTAACTGCTTTTAAAAAAGGTTTAGACAAGTTCCTAGATGAAAGGTCCACAAACTATTATTAAAGAGCACCCTAAAAATCCATTGCTTACCCCAGGACAAGCATTGTGGAACCTGTGTACCTTTTTGAGAATCTGATAGGCACTTGTGACCTGGATTGGCCACTCTTGGAAAGAGGATACTGGACTTGATGGACCTTGATCTGATCCAGTATGGCATTTCTTATGTTCTTATGTAGCTAAAAGGATGTTTATATAGATGCCCCTACAGACATTCATAACGTGCATGTTTGTATTTGTGAAATGATGCCTGAACTTGGACATGCCTGCTTTTTTCAGATGTTCTGGCCTGGACATCTCAGATTGCACTTCAAATTCATTTGTAAAATGTGCCTTTATATGAATATTCACAATCTTGTTAGGAATACATGTACATTTGTTTTAAATTTCCATGTCAGCAAAGTGCTTGTTTCGGCAAGGGCTTCTAAAGAGTGATTGAAGGAGCTGTTGTGTTTAGCTTACCAGTAGTTTATATACAGATTGATAGTCAAACTAATTTCCAGATAACTGCAGCTGTTTTCTGAATATCTGTGCTAGCTGCCACTCTAGGTTTTTAGCAGCAATATGTAGATAGTCCCACTGGAAAGCCTTCCAGACTACCTCTGTGCTATCTGTGGAGTGGCGCGGTGGAGTGTAAGTGGTCTTGGACATTATCTAGTGTTATTCAGCCCATTGTCTCGATAACTTTAGGCGAACAAACTGATTGTCCTAAAGTTATCTGAGCAGGAAACTGAATATCATTATTATCTGGTTAAGGAGCAGTGCTGATTACTCTATATTTAAATTCAGGACTACTCACCACTTTCTACCAGGATAATGGTGCTGTATATATGTATTTTATTTAAGCACTGCAGCTGGCGTTTAAAATATATGCCAACCAGAACGTTTAAATTTCAATCCAATCGCTTATAAAATGTGAAAAAGTGCCTTTTTCTGAGTATCACTACTTTACTGTACTTTATTGGCTGCACTTATCCATGTGATGTAGCATTTTTTAAATTATTTTTATTAATACCACAACATATAACAACATCAATGAAAACAACATATCAATAACAACAACTTATCCATGGGCCAACAGATAGTCAATCATAGATTTTAGTAACAGTAATTTGTGGTATCTTTTATAAATTAAGCCCCCCTTCCCCCCCACCTCCTCCCACCCTTCATCCCTTCCCTCTCCTCCCCTGCCACCTCCCACCCCTTCTTACCATGCATAAATTGAGGCGCTATGGGTGCTCTTACACAGGGCCTTCCCAAGTCAGAGTCATGGGTAGATCACCTTTCCCTTTACTGCTGTCGCTTTCTACTGGCCCTGTCCTTGCCCCAATCTCCGGGTTGACATCTTTACCTATCTTGCCCAGGTGACCAATTTCAGCCTGTGTATTGGGTCAGTCATTCTCCATCTCTCCCACTCAATGATCTTATCTAAATGTCAGTACTTCATTATGAGCTATGGGCCCTAAATGATCAATGTAGACACTCCACAGCGCTAGAAAACTAGCCTGCCTTTTCGTACAGCCTCTGGCTGCCATACGTTCCATCAGCATCAACTGGTGTAAGCAATTCCGCCACTCCCAAAAGGAGGGGATGGATACCTCTCACCAATGTGGGAGGATCACCTATTTCCCAGTCACACAGGCCTTTCACACTAGCATACGCATCCAGCATCCTTAGGATGGGTAGGATGTAAGACGTCCAGAATTACCAAGTTGCCTGTTCACTCTGCTCTCTGCTCCACTAGGTCACTAATATAATCTTGAATTTGGTCCCAATATTGTTGACTCCTTCTGCATTTCCACCAGAGGTGACTCAGGTCTGCCCATGATTTGCTACACCAGGGACAGTCACCACTCTGAGTCATCCCACTATGAAATACCCTTCGTGGCGAGAATTGTACTCAGCAAAGTGCACGGTATTGAAGTTCTTGTAATAGTGTCAACCTCACTATGCTAGGAATCCGCACCACCGCTCACATTATCACTCGTGGTCCCACTAGGGCACTCATTTATGTGCTGGCTTCTAAAATGCCTCTGGAGATGTCTCTGTGATTTGGACGTAGTGTGCCCATTTGCAGATGTCCAAAGCACAAATAGCACTTTTAAAATAACCCCCTTGGAGGGTAATTTTATAACCTTGCACCTAGGTAACACATGTCGTCATGTGCCTCTTTTGTAAAGTCAACTATTTATCTACTTGAGTTTATAAAATATTAGCGTAAATGGCAGAGAATATGCCTTAAATTAATGTGTGTTCACTTACAGCAACCCTACAGCACTTACTGTTTGCAAATACATGTGTGAATAATTGCATTACATAATTAACATCCCTAGTTGCTTGTACCACCCATGCTGTACCCAAACTCTGCTCACATGCATGCCCACAGCAAAGGTACATGCCATGTAAACAAGCGTGCTTTCACACTACTTGGTATTTTAGAAGAGCTCATTTATGCATGTAAGTGGCCACTTATGTACATGAATAACTAAAGCTTTGTTGGCACCTGAAATTAGGCGCCTTCTTATAGAATTAAAATTACCTCCACAGGGGGTAATATTGAACATCTTGTGGTCAGCAATTTTTTTAAACACAAGCTGCCATGGGTAAAAAAAAAAGAAAAAAATCTGAGTCAGCAGCAGTGGTATCCGGATAGAAGCTGCCACAGAACATCCGGATAGAGCAGTGAGGTGCCGGCAGCATTCAGCCGCTATCTGGAGAGCTTATCCACGCAGCGATTAGGGCAGTATTTTTGCTGTCCTAAGTTCTCTGGATCATTATCCAGCTACTGGTGCTGAAAATCACCACAATCTGCATAAGTAAAGTCTCCACTCTGTCTCCACCCCCGGACTGCCACAGCACCATCCAGGGGTGCTGCTAAGAGGAGAATTCCTTTTAAATACGGATTCCATCTTCCGGAATATGGCCCTTTTAGGTATAATCTGCAGTACTTGCATGGGGAAGGAGCTAAAATAGACACAAAGAGTGATGTCACTCTTTTTGAGAAAATGTAGTTTTCTGGAATAGTTAAGCTCCCGCTGCCCAACTAGAGAAGTACATGTGTACTGCCCTCAGCACTCGGCATTCAGTTTGCCTTTTATAAAATAAGATGGGAATTCTGAATGTCCTGATTGAACATTCAGTTTCTATCTAGACATCCTATGTAAAATGAGGCTTCATGTGTTTATTGTATATTTTATAAGTTATATAAGTAAATAGTATACTTCATTTTTAGGAAGAAGCTATACAATCAGCAACTACAGGCTTGAAATTAGTCTTGTGTAGTGATTTGTAATATTGTGTCTGGAGATCTTCAGATAATGTTACTTGGAGTATTTTTTCGGCCAGATTAAGGCATAGACAAACTAGGCACATCTCTAGGACCCATATGTTTAGGGGTCAATATCATAGATACACAGGAGGCTAGGATTGCTAAATGTATGGTTCTTTCAGGACTCTACAATTTTTTTGCATTAATGTCTGGAAGCCAAAAGGTTGGTTAATGTACGGTATCTGACAAATGTCCGGAGTTTATGCCTGAGGCTCTCTAGGCTTATGCCTTGTGTGAGACAGCCCTGCGTGCTTCCAGTGCCATTAGCAGTACTTGTAAACCAGTCAGTTTCCTGATGATGTTTCCAGTTCCGTAGGGTCCAGGACAGGAGTTACATAGATTATGGGTAGGATGCAGCTAATGGGAAGACAGTGACAGTGGGGGCACTGGAAAGTCACAGGGGGGGGGGAAGGGAAGGACTTTGAATAAGCTGTTCCTCTGCTGTGCAAGATGTGCATGTAGAGGGGAGGCAGGGCTTGCGCTACCATTAGATGAACTAGGCGGTCACCTAGAGTGCTGAAATTCCAGGGGCACCTATGTCACCCCTCTCTGGGGCCTGCAGCAGCAGCCATGCCAGTGAAACTGCGACGTAGCACTTACCTAAAATCTCCAGCACTGTGTCACTGTTTCTGTCTTGTAAGACCTGCCACTTCCATCCCTCCCTCCCCGATGCAGAGTTCCACCCCCATGCAAACAGGAAGTCTGCATCAGAGGGGTTGGAAGCAGTGGCTCACAGAGAGCAGGACGAACTGTGCCGCACTGGAGAATTTGGATAAGGGCCGTATTGCTGTTTAAATGGCATTGTCGCCATTTAAAGAGGTCCTGGAGAGGGGTGTCAGCAATGGCTACCCTGGGAATATGTGTGTACTCTAGGCAACCGCTTAGTTCACCTGTTGGGTCATGCTAGCCTTGTTGGGGGGGCAACAATTAGTGGGAACATTAACGGCAGACAGTAACACAACACTGGAAATGTACCTATGTGTGTGTATAAAGAGTTAGAGAATGTGTGTCAAGGAGAGTATTTGTGTGTTTGTGTCTTCCTTTCACTGGGACAGTGTCTTATAAACAGGGTTTCTTTGAAATTTGGGCCATGTGCATAGTAAGTAAAGAGAACATTTCAGCCCAGGGAATTTACTCAGGTAGCTATTTAATTACCTTAGCAAATGCCTTTGAAACTGGCCTAATACTGCCTCCATTTTGTCTCTATCCTTTCAGAGGCACCAGAAAAGCTAAGAGGTATGTTTACTAAGCTGGGCTAATGATTAAGGTGTGCTGTTTGTAACTAGGTCCCATTGAATAACATAACTTCTAATTACACAGCTTGGAGGAGTAACCTAATGGTTAGAGCACTGGCTTAGCAACCAAGAAGACCAGCATTCAATTCCCACTAGCACTCTTTGTGGACTTGGGCAAATCATGTAACCCTCTATTGCCTCAGAAGAAAGGTCTAGCAATCTACTTCCAGTCACACTGCCAAGAAAACCCAGGAGCTGCTGGGTAACCAGGAGTCAGCATTGACTCAAAGGCACACTTTTTTTTTTCAGTTACAAATAGTACGCATTAACCTTTAGCCCAGCATAGTTAACATATCTCTAGATATAATTTTCTGTCCCTTCTTCCACTTTTGAAGTCCTTTTGACACTTAAATCTTTCTGGATTTATAGCTCATAGGGCATTCCTTCACTGCGACATTGTGGAATGCACTACCAGACCATCTCCGCACCACGATTGACTACATAGACCTCAAGAAAAAGCTAAAAACTCATTTGTTCCTTGAACATTTCACCAGTGAGAATGCATAATCACTGTACCACCAACATAAGCATCCCATCTCAGTCCCCTCCTCAATCACCCCTGCTCCCTCCCCATCCAACCCCACCCTCACATAACTACAGACTCTCACTCAAGGGATGTACTTGTCCTTATTTATCACTTACCACTTACCAGCCACTGTTCAATGTATATAGTTCAATGTCTCTACTAAGTTATTACATGCCAGCTGTTATTCAGTATATATAGTTCAATGCATCTATTAAGTTATCACTTTTACATATAAACTAGTTCTATTTGTCACATCAGAGTGGAGAAGTAGCCTAGTGCTTAGAACAATGGCTTGGTAACCAAGCACAAAAAAAGCAGATTCCGATCTAGTCAGGCGGATTACAATTTAAAAATACTTTTTTTGTTGGAGATACCAACCCAGTGAAAGGAACCCAGTCCTGACACCACCGTGGTAACTCCATTTTAATAAGTAACTATTACAAAAACAGCTTGTCATTTATACTTAGCTGTAACATTAATGTCATCTCAGGCTGTACAGAACACCACCAAAGTCAGCAACGACATGGCACGTTTCGGGTACAAAAAAATCCTTTTTCCCCTGCTTTAGGTTAATCGACATTCGGTCAGTCTCCAGCCTCAAAAGTTGTTTGTAGAAACGCCTTAAATATTGTGGCATTGCAACTGCTTGCACAGCTGATTTCTACAACTACCAATTAAAGGAAATTTAAACATAGGGTTCAACCAATCAAAAAGAGGGGGAGGTCACACCAATCAGAGACCCCGTCCTCTGTGAAGGGTTGTAGTAGCCCACTAAACCTTAGAGAATTGTATACCAATCCAGCTGCATATTCAAGCCCTTGGGGTGGACTGTGTCCAAACAAAAGATCCAACGCTGTTCTAGCTTCTGCAAACATTGCAGGCGATCTCCACCCCGAGGATCTAATGGTACGTGATCCAACACTCTCCAATGGAGAGATTCAAAGGTATGTGCTTTTTCTATACAATGAGCCACGATCGGCGCTGTCAGATTTCTTGTCCGAAGACGAGACGCATGTTCACTCAGCCTTATTCTAAATGGTCTCGAAGTGCGGCCAACATAATAAAGTTGGCAAGGACAGACAATCAAATAAACCACAAACGTGGTGGAGCAACTGGTCTGCCAACGAGAGGAATAAGTCTTCATAGTACGCAAATCTGTCCATTCCGGACCAGAAAGTGAATTTTCACAAAAAATGCAAACCTCACAAGGATAATATCCCTTTATTTCATGTAAAATAGGAGGATGATCTTGCAGAGTCGTGGTCTTCATTATCAAATCACGCAAGTTTGCCTTATGAGAATAGGCCAACTGTAAACGTTTATCGCGAAAACAGGGATGTAACCCCAAAATGGGCCAGAAACAATGAAGAAATTTAGCCACTAATGCTGTTCCTTTAATATAGGGGAGAACTCCTGTAATAGCATCCTGTTGTAATGTGTGCGTTGTTGCCTCAAACAACCACTCTCTATGGGTGAAACGGGCTCTTTTATATGCTGTCTTCACCACTCTCAGTGGGTAACCCAGGCTTTATATACTAATATTGATCAGACAGAGGCCCTCCATTGTTTGACTGAGTATCCGTTGGATTTACCAGATCGAATCCCCAGAAGTTTTCTGTTGGATTTATTAGATCTGGTATTAAATACCAACTTTTTTCTTTTTTGCCAACAATACTATTTACAAATATTTGGCATAGCCATGGGTGCTATAGTAGCCCCTTCGATTGCAACAATTTATATGGCTTGTTTTGAGGAACTTTGTTTATTCCCATCCTTTGTTTAAATTTGTTCCTTTTTTGCATAGGTTTTTGGATGATGTTTTTTCTTGTGGACGGGTTCTAGATCAGAATTGGATTCTTTTTTGGTGTCTCTTAATGATCATAAACTGAACATACAGTTTACTGCACAAGTTGAGACTTCATAAATACAGTTTTTGTACATCACCATATCAATTACGTCCACGGGATTTGTTACATCTTTGTATCGAAAGGCTGTGCAACGGAATACTTTGTTGCGCTTTGACAGTTTTCATCCACAGGCATTGAAACGAGGTTTACCTTATGGACAATTTTTGCGGTTACGGAGGAATTGTTCAACATTGCAGGATTTTCAAATACATGCAGCAGAATTATGCTCACGATTATTATCTTTTTGATTGGTTGAACCCTATGTTTAAATTTCCTTTAATTGGTAGTTGTAGAAATCAGCTGTGCGAGCAGTTGCAATGCCACAATATTTAAGGTGTTTCTACAAACAACTTTTGAGGCTGGAGACTGACCGAATGTTGATTAACCTGAAGCAGGGGAAAAAGGATTTTTTGTACTCGAAACGTGCCACGTCGTATTTTTAAATTGTAATCTGCCTGACTAGATCGGAATCTGCTTTTTTTGGGCGTTGATTTGTTTGGTTCTGGTAAGGGTTTTGTTGTGACATTGGTAACCAAGCAGGCAGGGTTCAATTCCAACTAGCACTCCTTGTGGCCTTGGCAAGTCACTTAGCCTTCCATTGCTTCAGAAGAAAGGCCTGGCAATCTACTTCTGGTTATACTGCCAAGAACACCCAGGAGCTGCTGGGTCAGCACTGACTCAAAGGCACACATTACATGTATCACTTCAAGTTTTGTATGTTCCATGTAAGCCCACTTGGCCAAGTTGTTATCTGTAAACCACTTAGACTCATAGATCAGCAGTATGTAAATACAGTTAAATAAATAAATAAATTCCATCCTTGACATCTCTGCTTTATACCAGAGGTAATGGAGGGTGGAAATGACTTGCCTAGCTTCCCTAGTTTTCAACTAATTGCTCTAACTATGTGTTTGTATAGGCCCTCTGCTTACTCACAAACTGCTGCTCCCTTTATACCGTGACATAGGCCTTGCGGTTTTTCACACGCTTCTTCTAGATAAGGTCACCAGATAGCCCCCATTTTCGGGGATTGTCCCCGATTATCTCCAGGAACAAGCAGGAATGTAATCTTCGCATACGGGTATCGTCGGTACTAACAGAGCCTGCGCGGGAACGCTCCCCAGCGTCCAAAAGGAAAGCTTTTGAGAGCATCCCACAGCACATGCGTGCTGCCTTCCCGCCTCACTGCCTCTCTCACTTCAGTTCTTCGTTTTCTGCGGAGCCGACAGGACGCATCTCCTATCACCGCAGGAAACTTTATCTTCTTTCTTGTATTTTTTGTGGTCGCGTCTGCCTTCATTCGATGCCTACCGGTACCGCCGGTTTTCTTTTCTTTTCTTCTAAAAAAAAAAAAAGAAACTTTTCTTCTTTTCTTTGGTGCCTCACCCACCTGGGGTTAGGCGCCATTTTGGGCACTAGGCCCAAAAATCCCCAGACATGGAGAAGCCAACTAGTGGTTTTAAAAAATGTTCAAAATGTGACGGTACTAATTCCGTCACCGACACCCACGAATGGTGTCTCAAATGTTTAGATCCTGAACATTGTCCAGCGGAGTGTCTCTCCTGTAGAAAGATGACCAAAAGAGGCCTGCAGAACAGAGCTGCAAAGGCCGGTTCTCTTTTCACCGTCGATACGATGTCAGTTGCATCGATGTCCTCCAGGGCTTCATCTTCCTCTCATGGATCTCAGGTAACTAAACAAAAGTCTGTAAAGACTAGCCGGTCCTTGAAGGGTAAATCTCCTGCAAAGCATCGAGATCCCACTACTGTCTGGAAAAGGACTCCCATCGGGATGCCTCGTTTGGCCAGGCTGTCCTACAGCATCTCTTTCAGACTTAATGCAACTCCTACCTTCCATCCCGGTAGGATGCCAGGGATCCATGGAAGGAAGTATGACCCTATTCACACAGGTTCACAGCTCGCTGGGGTCATTCCTCTGGCATCTTTCAGCTGGGGAGTCCCCATTTGTGAAGACTACATTCCTGCTTGTTCCTGGAGATAATGTAGTTACTCACCTGTAACAGGTGATCTCCGGGAACAGCAGGAATTAAGTCTTCACAACCCACCCACCTCCCCTAGGAGTTGTCTCTCTCTCTATCTCTCTCTCTCTGTTTCTCTCCTTGGCTCAGCTTTAAACTCAACTGAAGTGAGAGAGGCACTGAGGCGGGAAGGCAGCACGCATGCACTTTGGGATGCTCCCAGAAGCTTTCCTTTTGGACGCTGGGGAGCATTCCAGCGCAGGCTCCATCGGTGCCGACGATATCCATATGTGAAGACTTAATTCCTGCTGTTCCCGGAGATAACCTGTTACAGGTGAGTAACTACACTTTAGAGCTCTGTCCCCGACTGCCACCTGTTTCTCAGCCTCCTGTCCCCTATTCCAGCAATGGGGATAGAGGGAGTAGAAAAAAATCTTATTAAAATGTAGTGATTTGAATATGTCAGATTTTAGAATTTACATCCATTATCTTTGTTTTTCATAGTACAGGGGAAATGCATCACTGTTTCTGTTTCTCTGCTGATTTGTCTGCTTGTCAGTGATATTCTTGTTGTCATGGGATGGATGGGGGCTGTGAGGTAATAACTCCTCTCCCGTCCTCCGTGCCTTGTTGCTCAAACCGGGAACTAAGATGCCCCTTCCTCTCTCTCCATCGCACTTTGGATAAGTGTCTCAGATTTGTCTGCAAAAACTTTGGTAGCCTTACTTTTGGAGAGGTGAAATGTGGAGGGAAAGCCATAAAGGAGCATGCGAGCAGGGAGAGTGAAGAGTGAATGATAGGCTGAGAAAGGAAGCCAATGGAGGTCTGTGGTAGGAATCTACAAATGTGTGTTTGCCTAGAGCCCAATGAAATGTTAATCCAGTTCTGAGCATTTTACATCTCAAAAATACCTGCATAAAACCTTTCCAGGAAATAGTAAAACTAGTGACATTTTTTAGTAAAATATATAGTCTTAATATTTGTACGTTAAAATTGCGCATGCTTCCAGATGTGAATATATCAAGATCAATATTTAAAAGCACTTATGTGATTGGCAATGGGTGCTAACCGAATAATTGCTTTCTTTTTAAATTTTTGCTGGCGGGGATTTATTTATCTAACAGGTTTTTTATATTGCTTTAGTGGAGGAGTCTAGTGGTTAGAGCACTGGCTTGGTAACCAAGACACCAGTGTTTGATTCCCACTGGTATTCCCCATGGCCTTGGGCAAGTAATTTAACCATCCACTGCCTTAGAAGAAAGGCCTGGCAATCTACTTCTGGTCACACTACCAAGAAAACCCAGTCAAAGCCGTTTACATTGTAACTTAAACTTGGTAATGTACATTAAACAGGGACATTGATAACTTGGATTTTTCTGAGACAGTGGAGGGTTAAGCGTCTTGTTCAAGGGGGTAAGGAATGCTAGTGGGAATTGAATCTTGGTCCCCAAGCCAATGCTCTAACCATTAGGCTACTCCTAATTTTATAACAGCATCCCTATGTAGGCAGGCCAAAAAGGCACCTATTCCAAATCTATCTTATAAAGACAAATGGGTACACATGTGCCATTATAAAATACTAGCAGAAATCCTGCAGATGTCATGCCTAAAATGAGACTGTGGACATTTACATCAGCTTGGGAGCAAATATAAATGTCTGTGCATGAATTATATGCAAATGTATGTATTTTATAAAGTATCTGCATCAATAGCAACTCTACCTGCTCTCTGCCCAATCTCCGCCCCCAAACATGCCTAGACATGGGTCACATAAAGACAGATGTGTACCGATCATCAAGGATGCTTTTTATGCCTGCGTAATTGTATATGAAGCCTTTTCTTGCACTTATACTGGGGTATACAGACAAAAAAGGCTTTATAATATTAACCCTTCATGGCCAGAATTTTTGTATCTTGATAAAGGTGGGCTTGAGGTGGGGGTGGGGGTGTTTAAAGTTATACCTAGAGTGGGAAATGTCAGGCACACTCTAGATTATGGATGTGCATAGTACAAATCTTTTGTTTGATTTTTGGTTTGCTTTAGGATTCCCCCCCCCCCCTCCCGACTTTTGTTTAGTTTTTTTCAGCTCATTTCACATTTTTGTGTTAATAAAAAATTTTTTAATACACATTAGGGAGAGTGGAGGCATTGTGGATTAAACTAGAAAGAGGGAAAGAGAAATCTGTTTGCATTGGTGTGATATACAGACCTCCCTCACAAGAGGAAGAGGTGGACAGAGAGTTAATTGAAGACATACGCAGCATTGCTAGGAAAGGGGAAGTGCTACTGATAGGAGATTTCAATATGCCAGATGTTGATTGGCACATTCCTGCTGCAGTATCATCTAGAAGTAAGGAGATCCTGGATTCTCTACAGGGAGAACTATTCAGGCAATTGGTAACAGACCCCAAACAAACTGAGCACCCTAGGGATGGACTCTAAAGTTACTGCTTGGGTTAGAAATTGGTTGGGTGGGAGGCGACAAAGAGTACAAGTAAATGGAGCTCACTCTGAGGAGAAGGATGTTACCAGTGGTGTGCCCCAGGGATCTGTCCTTGGTCCGATTCTTTTTAACGTCTTTGTTAGTGATATAGCGGAAGGGCTGTCGGGTAAGGTTTGACTCTTTGCAGATGATACCAAAATCTGCAATAGAGTAGACACCCAGGAAGGTGTAGATAACATGAGGAGGGATCTAGCTAAGCATGAAGAATGGTCTAGAATTTGGCAGCTGGGATTTAATGTTAAAAAATGTAAGGTCATGCATTTGGGCTGCAGCAATCCAAGGGAGCAATACAGTATAGGAGGTGAAGTACTTTTGTCCACTAAAGAAGAGCGGGACCTAGGCGTGGTTGTGTCTGATGATCTTAAAGTAGCTAAACAGGTAGAAAAGGCGACGGCAAAAGCTAGAAAGATGCTTGGGTGCATACGGAGAGGAATGGCTAGCAGAAAAAAGGAGGTGATAATGCCTCTGTATAAGTCTTTGGTGCGACCTCATTTGGAGTATAGTGTGCAATTCTGGAGACCGCACCTTCAAAAGGATGTGAACAGAATGGAGTCGGTGCAGAGGGTGGCTACTAAAATGATTAGTGGGCTTCATTATAAAGCCTATGAGGACAGACTTAAGGATCTTAATATGTACACCTTAGAGGAAAGGCGGGATAGAGGTGATATGATTGAGATGTTTAAATACCTCCGTGACATAAATGTTCAGGGAGAGAGCCTCTTTCAATTGAAAGCAAGTTCTGCTACGAGGGGACATTTATTTATTTTTATTTATTACAGTTAGACATGCCCCGCGAGATCAGAATCACGATCTCTCTGTACGTCCGGTTCAGACCGGACGTACAGAGGGGATCTATGTCTGAGACAGAATAAGCTTGAATATACATATTCTGCTCCACTATCTGGAGAGTAAGTGGCAGTGAATATACATGGACAGCATGGGGCAGCCATCATCTCTACAGATAGTGGGCGATATTCAGGCGCTGTCCATACAGCTATGGTGTTAGTACAGCCTTTGTGCTGCTCTAAATTAAAATGCATGGCTGTGCAGATAGTGGCTGAATATTGGAGACGTCATAGAGTAAAGCAGATCACCCATAGTTTATTACCACTGAAAATTCACTGAAATAGAACTTACCTGTATAGCAGCTGCTGCTGTACACATAACTGCTTTTGTATATTGGGCTACATGCATTTAGTGCTTCTGAATATACATATAATTTTATACAAATTATCCATATAAAGATGTATGGGTGCTGCTCTGCTGAAAATTTACCTCATAGTTTTTTTGACGCTCCCAAACGTATTGTAAGCAAAGCTCTGATTCTTCACAATTAACAAGATCTTCGCTAACCTCAGAGTTCTTTATTTTTCAAATAGTCTTAATCTTTAATGGTTTTGCTTTTCTTAATAGGTTAAATATAAAGAACAGTTTGCTAAGGAAATGAAGGGGAAGAAGTACCTATACAACCCTCTTGACGATGCTGCTTTCAGGCAAGCCCAAGCTGCAACAGTCCTGGCGAGCGATGTGAGTGTCTTTTGCCGGTGTCTTCTGGAAAGTAGCACACAAAACAGTTTTGATAGACTGCATTTTATCTACAGAAGCAGTTTTTGGGACTTCATCAATTGGAATAGAATGTGTTATATTCTGATTGTTAATAAACAAAGTTATAGGGGGGGGGGGGATATTCAAAGTGTTTTAGGTGGTTAGCAAACCTGCTTACTGGTTAATATATGCTGAGCCGAATATTCAACACACTGCTTGATTACTGCTACTAAATATCCCCACAGGCCTTGTAAAAACCGGGGCAGTCTATGGGTGGAGTGGGGTTTGCCGATCACAGTCCAATGAGTAACGATATTCACCCGCTAAGCAGATAGCTAAAATGGTTAAAGTAGGCCATCTGAATAGCTGTCCTAACTTTAACTGGTTTGGTTAGTGGCTGAATATTACCACTAACCGGATAGCAACACCATTGTTTGGCAAACCAGAATATTCAGCGTGGGATACCAGATTAGTTGTGGCGTTGAATATCTGGGTTTCATTAAAGTGGTGGCAGCCAGACCCTTTGACTAGTCTAGCCACTGCCACCACTAAATATTGGCCCTATAGTTTCCATGGTATGGGAAGGCAATGTAGAATAACCAATTGTTGGAACATGTGGCATCGTTGAGAATGATACAGATAGTTACCAGATGCGCTGAGTTCCTTGCTATTTTTGAATTAGAAAACTGTACCACTCCTACAGATCCTATAGCACTGTACTTTCTAAGGGTAGAGCTAGTTCAGTGATGACTGAGTCATCAGCAGCTAGCCCTGTTTTGCAATATTGCATCTATTAATTTATATAGATTGATTCACCCCCTAATGGTTCCTAGAAGTGCATAACAGCTTTTACTAAACGTCCATTGTTATAAAAGGAGATGCAGTATGGCTGTTGTTCAAATTCTCAAAAACATATTTGCCAGAGCTTGAAAAGTAATTTGCAGCAAAAAGAAGGCAGAGCCTTCCTTTACTGCTCTTGCCAGGCTTCTGCCCATCTCTTTTGCCACCCACAGTGATTCACCCTCTCACTTCCTAGATAGTGTTGTGTAAGTTTCAGTCTCTTCCTAGAGGTCTCTGTCCTAAACATCTTGACTCCAGCTCACAGCAAGAGAAGTGTAGTTGGTCTCCAATTTGCTGGAATATATCTGTTCCACCCAAAACTTAAGTAACACACTTTCTGTGATACACACATATGCAGTCCACACGTATTGCTGTCATAATCCTCCTGTCCCGTGTAATGCCCTGAAACGTTGATGTGGCTAGCACTTTCAAGGGTGGATTTCCCACTAGGCAGAGTAGGCAACAACCTAAGAACAGCCGCCATTAGAGGGACAGCTGTCCCATCACAAAAAGTCTGCCTCTGTCACTGGAAGTGGTTCTTGCCATATTTTAGGCCAGCTGCCTGATGCAATATTAAGGGAGATCGATCCAGGCCTGCCACAACCTGTGATTTTGAAGACTGCCCCTCCTCCCAGCTGGAGGGGAGCAGTTGTCTGTTTTAATGCCATGGACAGCTGGATGGCGACATCCATCTCTGCATGCATTCATGTGGACACACACACACACACACACGTCATTTTATAGCAGGCTGCCTAGGCAGAAAAGGCAAGTAGATGCACATATGCGTCTCCGAGGCAAGTATGAGTTTGTGCATATATGAATCTGTAAAAGTTGCACATATGAGCGGGCTTTAGAAAATATGTGCATGAGTACTGATCCCCATACACATGCCTATTCCACAGACTGTGCATCTTTTGTGTTTTCCAAAATGCGCATTTTTCCTGTATTGCCTGTATATAGTAGGTGCTGAGTTTGGCTGACCATTTTTATTTGCACATATCCCTGAGGCAGTTTTGTAAGTGCCTACTCTAAACTCTTTGTGCTTATATGAAAAAATGATCCCCATTGTGATTCCATCCTCCTCCTCTTCCTTCATGGAGAAGGCTAACAATGAACCTTTTACTTTGTTTTCTTATGAATGATCATCAGGGCTACTGCTGTTCAGGGAAAAAATGAAACTCTCACTTTGTTAGTTATTAATTTGAATGGACTGAAACGGGGGACAGTTTGGTAGAAACTGGGATGGCAGATATGTTTTATGAGGGAGGTAACAGATATGTATCACCAGATAACTATTTTATTTTATGTTTTTTTATTACTGTTTTAAATGTTTATAAACCCCTTTGAATGAGTTTTCAGGAAGGTTTTTATATAAGAACTTTATACACCCAAGCAGTTTTCATCAGAGATCCACGTAAACCTTGAAAATCTAGAACATAGGTTTTGCCAAATTGAGTCCAACAGTGGCCACTCCAGGTCATAGGTTCCCAAAAGGTAGACAAATTCCATTCTGCTTGTCCCAGGGATAAGTAGTGGATTTTCCCCAGTCCACTTTAATAATAGTTTATAGACTTTTCCTCCAGGAACTTGCCCAAACCTCTTTTAAATCCAGCTACACTAACAACTTTTACTACATCCTCTGGCAGCAAATTCCAGAGCTTAATTACGTGTTGAGTGAAGAAATATTATCTCCAGTTAGTCTTAAATGTACTACTTTGTAGCTTCATTGCATGTCCCTTAGTCTTTATACTTTTTGAAGGAGTAAACAACAGATTCATGTGTACTCGTTCTACTCCGCTCATTATTTTATAAACTTCTATCATATCTCCTCTCAGCTGTCTCTTCTCCAAGCTGAACAGCTCTGTCTTTCCATTTCTTTTATCATTTTGGCTGGCCTTCTCTGTATCTTTTCCAGCTCCACTACATCTGTTTTTAGATGCGGCGACCAGAACTGCATTGAAAGGTGCTTTAAAAGTTACAGATGCATTTTGGTATCCTTTGTTTTATTCTCTATACCTTTCCTTAGAATACCTAACATTTTATTAGCTTTTTTGGCTGCCGCTGCACACTGAGCAGAGGATTTCAATCATGATGACACCATGATGATCCTTTTCCTGGGTGGTGGCTCTAATGTCAAATCTTGCATTTGTGTAACTATAGTTTGGGTTGTTCTTCCCTAAATACATAAATTTGACCTTGTTCAGATTAAATTTCATCTGCCATTTGGATGCCCAGTCTCCCAAATTCTCTAGGTCCTCTTGCAATTTTTCACTATCTTTTTGTGATTTAACAACTTTGAATAATTTTGTGTCATTTGTAAATTTGATCACCCCACTTGTTCCAATTTCTAGGTCATTTAGAAATACGTTAAAAAGCAGTGGGCCCAGTGTGGATCCCTGTGGTACTCTGCTATTTACCTGTCTACATTGAGAAAATTGACCATTTAGCCCTACTTGCCGTTTTCTATTTATTAACCAGCTCCCATTCCACAATAGGATGCTGCCTCCTATCCCATGACTTTCTAATTTCCTCAAGAGTTTCTCATGAGGGATATTTTAAAGGATTTTTGAAGATCCAGATACACCATATCTACTGGCTCACCTTTATCTACATGTTTGTTCACATGCTCAAAAAACGTTAACAGATTGGTGTGACAAGACTTCCCTTGGCTAAATCCATGTTGGCTTTGTCCCATTAAAATACACCTATATATATGTTCAATAATTTTGTTCTTTATAATGGTTTCTACCATTTTTCTTGGCACTAACATCAGGCTCACCAGTCTGTAGTTTCCTGGCTCAACCCTGGAACCCTTTCTAAAAATTGGCATTAAGTTGGCCACTCTCCACTTTTAAGGTACTATAGATGATTGTAATGATAGTTTACAAATTAGTAATAGTAGGTCTTCCAGGGAGTCGTAAAGTGTGTGTAATGGTTGTTTGTGTGGCAGATTTTTTGGCAGCATTTCCATAGTGCTCTGTGAATAGGTGCATTTTTAGCTCCCTTGTAAATACCTGGAGGTCTTTGATCATATGAATCGGTAAGGGTAGTGAGTTCCAGAGGGTTGGGGCGGTGAATGTGAATGCTCTGGAGCTCCTGGTCTGTTTCATCCTACGAATGGAGTAGGGTATTACAAGAGAGTGGTTTGCATTTTGCCTGCAAGATCTGGAATCTGATGTTTTTTGGCTATAACAGCCTCTCTCTTCAAGCTAGTATTTGTAAACAATATCCAGGCCTATGCAGACGCTTAGGGGCTTGTTTACAAGCTGCGGTAGCAGTTCGCGATCGTTATCGGAGCCGCGGCCCCATTGATTTCAATGGAGCTGCGGCTCCGATAACGATCGCGAATCGCTACCGTGGCTTTGTAAACAAGCCCCTTAATCTTAGTTTCTCCTTTTAGTTTTTTCTTAACCATTTTCTGCAATTTTTCATACTTTCCTCTTTGAAAGTTATATATATTTATTTTATTTAACAGGTGGGTTTTTTGTAATGTATATTTATTTTACCACATCATACACTTTACATTTATTTTATTTATTTATTTAACAATTTTTATATACCGGCTTATTGTAGAATCAAAGCGGTTTACATTATAACTCACACAGTTACAGAGAACTTATTATGGAACCCGGGGAGGGGTGTCATGCAGGGAATGCTCTGAAGCATAATCTATTTACAACAGAACATACGTACATACAGTATGTGGTGGAAGTCCAGCGGTTATGCTGTCAAGTGGTTTCATTGAATTGAATACATTTACTCTTGTAACAGTCCTCCATACTTAAAACATATGCATAAACAAGAATAGAACAAAAACAAGAGTAAAGAACTCACCCCCTATCCACCCTCCCCAAACCCTCCCCTGGTCTCTTCATGCCTTAGCACTATTCATATTATCTGTGGTGTTATTTATCCTTTAAATTCTGACACCTCGTACTTATGAATGTCTGATCACATTATCGCTATCTCTATTTGCCTGCCATTCTTTATATTTGCCCCACACTTTCTCAAACTGCAGGAGCCTTTCCCATCTCAATGCCGCCAATTTATACATGAAAACCAAAAATAGAAAAATCACTCCACTATTAACAAACGTGTCTTCTAACTGCAAAAAATAGTGTAGTTTTCTTTAAACAAATAAATCAGGTCTCAGCATATCAGGGCACAGGTGAATACACAACCATTTTACAGGCCGTCTGCACCAAACATAAGCCCAGTAACATCAATGACCTGATGAGTGGCAACTGGCGTACTCCACACCTCGTATTCAACGAATAGAAAATGACAGCACTTAGCTTGTAAATCAGGCAGGAGAATCACAAAAACGCCAGCTGCATCCCCGACGTTATCACATCAAGAGCTCTTCAAACGTTTCGCGGGACTGCCCGCTGCTTCAGGGGAATCTGCAGAAACACATACAAACCACACATACTAAACCAAAACCTTTAATATACAGCAACACACTAAAAAAGTACTCTATAAAAGTTAAAAAGACCACCAGTTGCCATTTACCTGCCAGCTGAACTTCAACTGCGCCGGACAAAAGAATCACTCATGCGCACTGCACCCAACCCAAGCCCTTTAAACAAGCACATTTAATGACGTCAGAGGAAATCCCCTGTGTCAATCAAACTGAGTTAAAGGGCCGAAATACAACCCAACCCCCAACCTAACTCATACACAAACAGCCCAATCAATCTGCAGATTTAAACCATCCGGGGCTACTGTACCTAGACGAAAGATCCAACTTTGCTCACGCCGCAAAAGCGTCTGTTCCCGGCTCATCCCGTTCCGCCCACACCAAACCTTCTCCACGCAAAAACATGCAATATCATTAAAAGAATGTTGAAATTCAGAAAAATGGGCCACGAGAGGCGCTGACAAAACACTGCAGCGGAGCCTGCTTTTATGTTCCGACAACCGTTTGCGGAAAGGCCGACACGTACTGCCAATGTAAAGAAGCTGACAAGGGCATCGGATCGCATAAATCACAAATGCAGAATCGCAAGTGGTGACATCGCGCAACTTATACCGTGTGCCCCGGTACTCAAAACCAGAAACCGTACATGAAACCTCACAGACAGCACAATGCCCGCAAGGAGCGTGGCCTCCCATCACCTCACTTTGTCGTGAAGGAGAATTCAATATCTCACGGATGTTACGTTGACGCTGCCACACACATCTGACAGTGTGATTTTCCAACCCGGGAACAGTGCGGACAACAGGAAGATGTTTTTTAACTATACGCTGGATACTGAAACTTAAAGGTGAGTACTTGGAAATGAAATTCACAGAGGTGCTGTCCACATCAACCGGCTTAACCTTGGGAGTTAACAAAAGAGACCGGTTGTTAAATAAAGCCCGTTTATAAGCATCACCCACAATCTTTTTGGGATATCCCCGAGCCTGAAAACCATCCATTAATGTCCGGGACTTGTTCTTAAAATCCACCAGATTGGAACAATTATGCCGATAGCGGCGGAACTGAGAAAAAGGCAAGCTGTTTCTTAAAGCCAAGGGATGGGCGCTAGAGTAGTGCAGGAGAGTATTCCTGTCGGTGGGCTTCCTGTAGACAGAAGTTCCCCATCCCAAGTCCCGGACATTAATGGATGGTTTTCAGGCTCGGGGATATCCCAAAAAGATTGTGGGTGATGCTTATAAACGGGCTTTATTTAACAACCGGTCTCTTTTGTTAACTCCCAAGGTTAAGCCGGTTGATGTGGACAGCACCTCTGTGAATTTCATTTCCAAGTACTCACCTTTAAGTTTCAGTATCCAGCGTATAGTTAAAAAACATCTTCCTGTTGTCCGCACTGTTCCCGGGTTGGAAAATCACACTGTCAGATGTGTGTGGCAGCATCAACGTAACATCCGTGAGATATTGAATTCTCCTTCACGACAAAGTGAGGTGATGGGAGGCCACGCTCCTTGCGGGCATTGTGCTGTCTGTGAGGTTTCATGTACGGTTTCTGGTTTTGAGTACCGGGGCACACGGTATAAGTTGCGCGATGTCACCACTTGCGATTCTGCATTTGTGATTTATGCGATCCGATGCCCTTGTCAGCTTCTTTACATTGGCAGTACGTGTCGGCCTTTCCGCAAACGGTTGTCGGAACATAAAAGCAGGCTCCGCTGCAGTGTTTTGTCAGCGCCTCTCGTGGCCCATTTTTCTGAATTTCAACATTCTTTTAATGATATTGCATGTTTTTGCGTGGAGAAGGTTTGGTGTGGGCGGAACGGGATGAGCCGGGAACAGACGCTTTTGCGGCGTGAGCAAAGTTGGATCTTTCGTCTAGGTACAGTAGCCCCGGATGGTTTAAATCTGCAGATTGATTGGGCTGTTTGTGTATGAGTTAGGTTGGGGGTTGGGTTGTATTTCGGCCCTTTAACTCAGTTTGATTGACACAGGGGATTTCCTCTGACGTCATTAAATGTGCTTGTTTAAAGGGCTTGGGTTGGGTGCAGTGCGCATGAGTGATTCTTTTGTCCGGCGCAGTTGAAGTTCAGCTGGCAGGTAAATGGCAACTGGTGGTCTTTTTAACTTTTATAGAGTACTTTTTTAGTGTGTTGCTGTATATTAAAGGTTTTGGTTTAGTATGTGTGGTTTGTATGTGTTTCTGCAGATTCCCCTGAAGCAGCGGGCAGTCCCGCGAAACGTTTGAAGAGCTCTTGATGTGATAACGTCGGGGATGCAGCTGGCGTTTTTGTGATTCTCCTGCCTGATTTACAAGCTAAGTGCTGTCATTTTCTATTCGTTGAATACGAGGTGTGGAGTACGCCAGTTGCCACTCATCAGGTCATTGATGTTACTGGGCTTATGTTTGGTGCAGACGGCCTGTAAAATGGTTGTGTATTCACCTGTGCCCTGATATGCTGAGACCTGATTTATTTGTTTAAAGAAAACTACACTATTTTTTGCAGTTAGAAGACACGTTTGTTAATAGTGGAGTGATTTTTCTATTTTTGGTATTTTTCACTCCGTGAACCTTGACCGACTACGTTTTGGTTTGCCAATTTATACATGAGCATTAAATGGTCTACCTTTCTCACCACTTCCCGTAGGCCTGGAAACTCCCCTTTTCGCCATCTTCGAGCCACTAGCATCTTGCAAGCTTCGCATCCCATCCGGATCCACAGTGCCTCCCCCTCAAGAACCCCATCTGCTGGGGCATTGAGAAGAGCCACCTGCAGGCCCAGGGTCACTTCCACCCCCAATACTTTCCCCATCCATTGTGATACCATTTGCCAAAAGCTTTGTATCTTAGCACATTTCCACCACATGTGAAAAATCATGCCTTGCTCTCCACAGCTCCGCCAACATAAATCCACCTCCGAAACATAGACCCATGCTAGTGTTACTGGTGTAAGGTACCAGTGGTACAGCATTTTATAGTTATGTTCAATGATGCTGCTATTTTGGACCCCCTTGTAGAACCCTCTATATACCTTCTCCCGCTGTTGTGGTGTCCACTGCTTCGCTAGGTCAGCTTCCCATTTTAGATTAAAGCTGGCTTGATCTGCATCCCCCCTTCCATCAAGCCTTAGAGGTGGGATATTGCTCCTTTGACCTCCCCCCTCCCCCTGTGAATAGCCCTTCTATTGCGTGGTCACCTTGTACTCTGTTTTAATACTTAGTGCTTTATGTAGTAGGTAGCTTGTAGGTAGGGGAAGTAGTCCGCCCCCTCTAACCCATATTCCTCCCTAATCTTAGCAAAGTCTAACAACATCTTCCACTACACATTGTCCAACCCATCTTAAACCCTTCCTCCTCCATCTATGGAAAACCTCCCCCCCCCTCAATCCTGGTGGCAAGCCCCAATTCCCTGTTAGGGGGGTATAGATTGAGTGTCCTTGTTTCCCCATCCATTTATCTCTCCACTTACCCCATACCTTCAAGGTGAGAACTATACATGGGTTCTTGATGGGAAATTTATCCCCCTTGCTTCCCTCCGGGATCCACACCCATTTTCCCAATTCCTCCTGCCCCTCCATCTCCTCTTCCATCTCTACCCATTCTCTCTCTCTCTCCATTTAGCCACCATTCTAGGACTGCTTGTATTTATTTATTTATTAGAACTTATATACCGCCACTTCCAAAGATCAGTGGTGGTTTACAGAGAACAAAACTGGAAATTTAAATTATAACTTTGAAAAACCTATTTACAGAACAAATCGAGATACATCTTAACAATTTGCATAACTATGTACAATATGGAGATGTTGTATGGCATATGTGAAGGTGCGTGAAAGGGAGGGGATGGGGACGCAAGGGCTATCAAGGGGGGGTGGGAGGTTTGGGGAGATTGTTATTGGTGGAGGGACCATAGTACTCAACAAATAGATGGGTTTTGAGCTCTTTCCAGAAAGTTTGGAGGTCTTTGATGGCTCTCAGGTTGTCTGGTAATGCATTCCAAATGGAAGGGGCTACATAAGAGAAGGCTCTATTGCTGACAGTTTTGTTGGCATTGCAGATGTGGGTGGGGATTATTAGTGTATTTTGGGAGCAGGTGCCCTTGCTGTCTCATAGTAACAGGCCAGCTGAGGGACTGCCATCCCTCCCCTGGGTTTCCTTCTTCACAATGTGGTTTGAGCCACCCGTGGTCTTTTATGAGCCCAAATAAACCTCATAATTTTTCTCTGCATCATTTTCAGGTATCTCTGCGGGACCACGATAGGCAGAGTGGAGATAGAAACATAGAAATATGACGACAGAAAAAGACCACATGGCCTATCTAGTCTGTCCTTCCATATCAACAACTACAACAGTCCCCTTTTTTCCTTTAGCGATCCTCTGTGTTTGACCCATGCTTTTTTGAATTCAGTTACTGTCCTCATCTCTACCACCTCCACTGGGAGACTATTCCACGGATCCACCACTCTTTCCATAAAGAAATATTTCTGCAAATCGCTCCTGAATCTATCCCCCTTCACCCGCATCCCATGTCCCCTCGTAGCAGAACTTACTTTCAATTGAAAGAGGCCCTCCCCCTGAACATTTATGCCGCGGAGGTATTTAAACATCTCAATCATATCACCTCTATCCCGCCTTTTCTCTAAGGTGTACATATTAAGATCCTTAAGTCTGTCCTCATATGCTTTATAATAAAAACCACTAACCATTTTAGTAGCCACCCTCTGCACCGACTCCATCCTGTTCACATCCTTTTGAAGGTGCGGTCTCCAGAATTGCCCGCTATACTCCAAATGAGGTCGCACCAAAGACATACAGAGGCACTATCACCTCCTTTTTTCTTCTAGCCATTCCTCTCCGTATGCACCCAAGCATCCTTCTAGCTTTTGCCGTCACCTTTTCTACCTGTTTAGCTACTTTAAGATCATCAGACACAACCACGCCTAGGTCCCGCTCTTCTTTAGTGGACAAAAGAACTTCACCCCTATATTATATTGCTCCCCTGGATTGCGGCAGCCCAAATGCATGACCTTAGATTTTTTAACATTAAATCCCAGCTGCCAGATTCTAGACCATTCTTCAAGCTTAGCTAGATCCCTCCTCATGTTATCTACACCTTCCTGGGTATCAACTATAATGCAGATTTTGGTATCATCCGCAAAAAGGCAAACCTTACCCGACAGTCCTTCCGCTATATCACTAACAAAGATGTTAAAAAGAATCAGACCAAGGACAGATCCCTGGGGCACACCACTGGTAACATCCTTCTCCTCAGAGTGAGCCCCATTTACCTGTACTCTTTGTCGCCTCCCACCCAACCAATTTCTAACCCAAGCAGTAACTTTAGGGTCCATCCCTAGGTTGCTCAGTTTGTTTATAAGTATATAGATGAAATATAGTATTTGGGAGAAGGTGGTCAACTTTACTGCTGCCATTCATCCCCCCAGCTCAGTCCACGTCGCCCCCATTCATCTATTTTTTTACTAATCTTTTCCCACAGGGTGGGGGGGGGATAATTTGCCTTGAAGAAGTCCTCTATATTCCCCACTAAATTTACTCCTAGATATCTAATTCGCTTTCCCGCCCACTTAAAGGGTAGGCTGCTACTTAGGGTGGCACGCCGCTCCCCCGAGAGTAATATATTTAAAAGCTCTGATTTGTTGGCATTCACTTTAAATCCTGCTACCTCGCTGTACTCCATCATATCCTCTAGTTGTCTTGGCAGGGATGATTCCGGATCTGTAACCGTAAATACTGTATGTCATCAGCAAAGAGTGTTACCTTGTATTCCTTTTTCCCTATCAGCATACCCCAAATATTAGAATCCTGCCTTATCATTTGTGACAGGGGTTCCATCGCTAACACAAATAATAATGGTGACAAGGGGCACCCCTGCCTTGTTCCCCAATGCAATTCAAAGCAGGAGGTATAGCTGCCATTGACCTTCATCATGGCCATTGGTTCTTTATACAAGATTTCCACCCATCCTAATGTATCCTCAAAACCCATCTTCTACATCGTTTGGATCAGAAAGGGCCATGACACCCAGTCAAAGGCCTTCTCTGCATCTGTAGTTAGGAGTACCATACCTTCTGCCTCTCTCTTCTCCTCCCACATTAGGTCTATTACCTTCTGAATGTTGTCCGAGGCTTGCCTCCCAGGTATAAAGTATACTTGACTTGAGTGGATCAGCTTGGGCATTAATCCCTTTAGCCTGGTTGCGAGTATCCTAGTGAAGATCTTTAAGTCCATTCCTAAGAGAGATATTGGTCTGTAGGACTCACAATAACTCGGAACTTTGCCTTCCTTTGGTAGGATCGTTAATCCCACCACCCTTAGGGATTCAGGCATTTTGTCCATTTTGGAGAATGCATTAAATGATCTAGTCAAGGGTTGTACCACATAGGCACTAAATGTTTTATAAAATTTGTTGGAGAAGCCATCCAACCCCAGAGCCTTGTGGGCTGGCAATTCCTTAATCACCTCAAGGACTTCTTGCTGGGTTATAGGCATGGAGAGTGTTTGTAATTATCCTGTTGTTAATGACTGGAAGGTTAATGTTTTCCAGGAATTGGAGTATCTGTGTTACAGGGAGCTCCTGTTCTGGCCTATACAATTCTCTTCATAGAATTCCACAAACCGTCTCTGGATGCCCTCTTCCTGTCTAAGCAGTCCCCATTCTTTGTCTCTAATCTGTAAAACATGATTTTGAGGCTGTTGTTTTTTTAATTTATGTGCCAGCAGTCTGCTGGCTTTATTACATTTAAAGGATTGCTGTTTCATCTGGTCCAATTCATATTTCACTTCTGCCACTTGACTTTCCCTCAATACCCCTCTAGTTGTTTCCATTTTTTTATGGCCCGTCTTATCTTGCTTTTCCGTTTGTTTGATATGCTCCAATTCCTTCACTTTCATTAATAAGTGGGCTAGTTCTTGCTTTTTTCTCCTTTTCCTGTGGGTTCCTTTTTCAATAATTCTCTCCCTTATTACTATCTTAAGGCCCTCCCATAGCAGTCCTAGTAAACATCCCTTCAAATCATTCAGCTCTAAGTAGTCCTCCAAATCGCAATTGATCTGTCCTACCACTTCTTTATCCTCCTGTGGGGCCTCATTAAGTCTCCACCAGTAGGCCGTCTTTCTTCCCCCTTTCCCCATTAGACTGGGGCATGGTCTGTCCAAATCTGTTCCCCTGTCTCACAGTCCCTCACCTTGTGTATGAGCATTTTATGAACCCATAAGAGGTCGATGTGAGAATGAGTCGTGAGCTGAGGAATAATAGGTTTACTCCCTATTTTGCCCATGTACCACCTGCCATAAGTCTACCACTTCCAGTTCCTCCATAAGCATACTCATGGCCCAGCAGTGCTTGCCCATCCATGCTCTTTCACCCTGGCAACTATCCACCTGGGGTTCTGGGGTCAGATTAAAATCCCCCCCATCCTTAGGGTCCCTTCATAGAATCCCATAATGTCCCTCAGTAGGGCTGTGTAGAACCCTGCCTGTTCAGCAATGGGGGCATATACACTTCTTATCGTGTGTATCTTACCACCCCATTGAGCCTTGACTAAGACTTCACCCTCCCTTATCTCTTTTCACCTCAAATAGGACCTGTTGGTGAACAATTAAAAATATGGCCACCCCTCCTTTCTTCTTTTCCTCCCTATTGGACGCAAATATCCTCTCTACATATTTTGGAGGTTTTACACGCCATTTGTCCATGGCTCGGAGGTGGGTCTCCTGAATATAACATATGTCACATTGCACCTGCTCCATTTCTTTATACAAAAGCTTACATTTAGCAGGCGTATTCAAACCTCTTACATTTAAGGTGATTATCTTTAAGTCTTCCATTGCTTTGTCCCATATAACCCACATCATTCATAATACTCAGTTGGCCATTGCCTCCCCTCCACTCCACTCCACTCCCCTTCCCTCCCTTCTTTTCTTACTCCAGTCCCCCCTCCCCTTCACCCTCCTCCTCCCTTTGGACAATGTTCCATCCATGCCCATGTTTCCTCACACAGAGGCCATCCTCATACATCCTTGTTCCATTTTCATCCCCTTACCCCATGTTTCTCCTATCCCCCCCCCCCCCACACCTCACTCAACCATGTAATACCTCTTTGGCTCTATATAATTATTATAAGTAGTCACTTCTTAATATTATAGTGGCCAGTCCTGCCCTTTTTCACCTCCATCGGCCTTGGCTCTGGCCTGTTTCAGCTCTCTTAGCAGGTCTCCTTGGCCTCAGATTTTAGATCTCTGCTCCTCCCATAGATGGGGCACCCAAAGTTTTCCGCTGTCGTCTGAGTCTTTTGCCTCCATGGCCTACACGGACCCAGGTTGCCCCTTCATCGCCCTCCTTCTGCCTGTTGGTGTCTGCCCCTTGTGGAACCTGTGGCAAGTCCTTCCAGCCCGCTTCCTGTAGGTCTTTTAGCACCGCTTGCACAGACCGTGCTGTTGTTGTAGTACCTGTGATTGTAAATTGTATTCCGATTGGGAACAGCCACTTGTACCAACCATTTTCTGCTCTCAACCGCTGCGTAATAATTTGGTATTCATGTATTTCTGAATTGTTGCCAATGCAAGGTCTCTATAGATTTTCAATTCTTGATTCTCCCACTCGAATTTTCCCAATTTTCGAGCCACCCGGAGTACTGCCTCTTTTGTGGCATATTCATGCATACATGCTGCTATGTCCAGGGTTTTCCCTTCTCGTCTGGGGTCTGGTGCTCTGTGCGCTCTCTCAACTTTAAAGCAGAACTTGGTCTCGTCTAGCCCCCCTGCTGTAGCCATGGCTTTGCATATCTGGGTTGTTATCAGGCAATAATCAACCTCCTCCTCCATTTCTGCCAGGCCCTGGGTCCTTAGATTAGCTGTCCTTGAGTGATTCTCAAGGTCCTCCAGTTTTCCTTCTATTTCTTCTTGTCTGTGTCTTAGTTGAGCATTTTCCTGTTGCAGTAACTGTATATTTTGCTTTTGCTCCTCTGTGGTCTCCTCTAGCTCCGCCATGCGCTGTACCATATCCCCCAGCGCACTACGCAGCTCCATTATCCAGGACTGCACATCTTGTCGCAGGATACTGATGTCTTGCTTCAAGTCCGAGAATCCCCCCTGAATGTCTTCTCTCACTAACTGGAACTCTGTCTTCCCGGGGACAGCTGTTGAGGTCCTCCTCCTCCTTCCTCCGTTCCTGCGTCTGCTACTGCCAATATTTTCGGCCTGGCTGGGCCCGCCGTTAGTGCCCCTGCTTTAAATGCAAACGTTTTAAAGTCCATTCCTTGCTTTTTCACCGCCATCGCTGTCGGCGTTTTTTTTTTACCTTTCCCCGATGTTTTCTCTCTTTGTAGGGTGCAGGGTGTGTCGTATATTTGGGTTCTTTTTACCACGGCCTCAGAGCCGATTCAACATGCGGCCTTCTTCATGTGACGTCACATCGGACCCCATCTTAACAGGTGTTTTTATACCGCTTCGTCATTTCAGTGAAAGCGGTTTACACTGTTACTTAAACTTGGTAATGTACATTAAACAGGGGCATTGATAACTTGGATTTTTCTGAGGCAATGGAGGGTTAAGTGACTAGAGCAGTAGATCTCCTTGCTGATCTCCCTCCATTTATTAAATCAGACTTTATCATGTTATGGTCACAGTTGCCAAGTGTTCCTAGTACTGTCATCTCTCGTACCAGATCCTGTGTTCCACTAAGGATTAGGTCCAAATTTGTGCCTTCTCATATCTGTTCCTGAACCAGCTGCTCCATAAAACAGCCATTTATTTTCAACTCGAAAGTTTATCTCTCTAGCATGTCCTGATATAACATTCACCCTGTCGATTCCAGGGTAATTGAAATCATCCATTATTACTGCATTGCTAATTTTGTTAGCTTCCCTAATTTCTTTTAGCATTTCCTCATCCATCTGTTCATTCTGGCCAGGCAAATGGTAGTATACCCTCACTGCCATTCCCTTCCCCTTTTTACTTGGAGATTCTACAGTGCATTTTGTTTCCTGTAAAAATATTATCCTATTTGACTTGATGCCCTCTTTAACATATAGCACCACCCCTCCAACAATTTGATCTATCGTATCATTGCAATATAATTTGTACCCTGGTATCAGTGTCCCTTTGGTTATCCTCCTTTCACCAAGTCTCTGAGATACCAATTATGTCTACCTCTTTGATTAGTGCTATATATTCTAACTTGCCCATCTTACTTTTTTAGACTCCTATCATTTGCATAAAGGCATTTCAAAGTATGTTTTTGGTTCATATTGACAACCTGCTTTTCAATTGACAGGGGTAATTTGGAAACTTTTAACTCTGTCTCCTGTTTACTGGACTACTTTTTCCTTTATTGCAACCTCTCTATCGGGTGCCCTAACCTCCCTGTTTTGGTAGTATATGAACCATGCGCCCCTGGTTGATTGTCTGCTTTCCCCCAACATCTAATTTAAAAGCTACTCTATCTCCTTTTTAAAGATTAGTGCCAGCAGCTTGGTTCCATCCTGGTTAAAGTAGAGCCCATCATTCTGAAAAAGGCCCCCTGTTCCCCAAAATGTTGCCCATTTCCTAACAAATCTAAAGCCCTTTTCTCCAGGTACAAGCAGGAAGTCAGTCCTCGCATATAGGTGACGTTGGCACTGACAGAGCCTGCACTGAGCATTTCCCCAGCTTTCAAAGAAAGCCTTTGGGATATGCTACCATCCATGCATGATCTCCTTACTGCCCAAGGGTGCCATCTTGATCAGTCTCCTTTTTTCCGAGGAGCCCAATGGACACACTTCCAGTTTCCCCAGTAAATATCCTTAAAAAATTAACTGTTCCCGGTTTGCTTACCGCTTCCTCTTCCTGCATCAAGCTGGCACTGGGCCCAGTGCTGTTCTTGACTCTTTCCCTCATTTTTGATCAAGGCTTTGATTGAGGTCCATCAAGGTTCCACTGGGAAACCTGGTAAGATGAGTTGGAGGGTCTCGGGTGACTCTGAGAAGCATCCCACCAAGGTCCTCAAGAAGCCGGCGGAGACCATATGAGGTTCCTCAAGGCCATAGTCCTCATCAAGGATGCACTCGTGAGAGTGCCGGTGTAGGGCCCGAAATCCTCGGAGCCTGCATCGAAAGCTGCGGAGCCTTCTGGCTTGGAAACCAGAATGGCAGCCATGGAGCAGAACATAACTGCTATCCTGGCCATGCAGCAGGCAACAATGTCTGGTTCATCTAGATCATCTGCCCCAATGACCGGGCCCCCGACTGCAGGGAAGTCCCCGGTCATCTAACCGAGCTTCAAGCACCAAAGGCATCGGGTAAGCCTTTGGCCCCGGTTGAGGTCCCAGTTCCATTCCTCGGGCATTCGGTCCTCCCCGGCCAATTTCAGAGACTCAGACCCCAGGTCCTCGGGGGGCCCCTGGCCCTTTGCCCAGGCTTCGAGGCACAGAGTCGCAAGGCCTCAGACTCGTCATCTCCCCTCGACTCCGAGTGGGAAACTGATGTCGAGGGCTCCCTGGAAACCAGACGGCACCGAGACATCCCCTCGGACCTGTCTCCCCCGGCGCCATTCTCCTCTGGAGGATGTGTCCTTCCATGACTTTGTCAGGGATATGGCTCGAGCCAACTCAGTGCAAACCGAAGCAGAGGAGGACTCTTGAACCAAGGAACTGGAAATCCTTCAGTTCGAGTCTCCACTCAAGGAAACTCATGGTGCCGGTGCAGCTGATCCTCAAGCTGCTACTATTGAGAATGGGGGCGATCCTGGCATTGGTACCAGTGGTCAACCGATGCCTCGATGCCATATACACAGCAGGAAGGGGCTGGGGTTCCACAAGCCCCCAATTCCCACATAACTCCATGATTGTCAAGTCAACCATGCAAAAGCTCAAGAGCCAGAAGAATGACTCTTCTGTCCCCCCTGAAAGGGATGCTAGAACCCTCAATGCCCTTGGGTGCAAGTGCTGCCAGAGCTTGATTCTGGGATGTCTAATCCCGGCCTATGAGTTATACATAAGCATGTACCTGAAGGCCTTAACCCAGGAGTTGTCCGGATTCTCAGCGGGGTTGGCTGGGGAAACTCTTCCAGTGGTTCCAAGCTCTGGCCTCTGAGAGAAAGGACTGTTCAAATTTCCTCTCCCAAGAGGCCTACGACGGATTCAAATCAGCAGCTAGAGTAGCAGCAGCCGGCATCGGATCTCAATGGCAAGCCTGGTTACAGTCATCGGACCTTGAGCAGTGGGCCCAGGACAAGCTGCTCGACGACCCCTTCACTGGGGAGAACCTGTTCGGCAAACCCATGGCCGACAAGGCAGCCAAGATAGAAGCTGAAATGGTGACCCAACAGAGGCTGTCAAAAAAGACCTCTTCCTTTCCCCACAAGAAACTCTCGGGGAAAAGGCCCTTGTTCCAAGGGAAAAAGGGGCACTTCAAGTAGAGTCACCACTACCAGCCCTTCTCGGGCCAGCAACAGGGTTCTCACCCCAAGAGGCAGGGACAGGGAGCTCAGAAGCCCCAAGCCCTGACTCCAGCCTAAACAGGGGGGAACTTTTGACTCCCAGGGCAGATCCTCCCCTCCCCTGGGAGACCTTCACCAGCCCATAGGGGGGCTGCCTGGCACTCTTTGCCCACAGATGGATCGAGGTCACCTCAGACCAGTAGGTGTTGCAGGTGGTAAAGGAGGGATACCATCTCCGCTTACAACAGTTACCATCCAAGTTCTTCCCAGGAGTGCCTGTGTGACCTCTCCTTCACCAGACTTTTCTGCTCTCAGAGCTCGCAGGTCTGCTTAGAGACAATGCAGTGGAGCCTGCACCCAAACATCTAAGGGGAAAATGCTTCTACTCAAAGTACTTCCTTGTCCCAGAGAGAACTGGATGTTTCAGGCCCCCATACTAGACTGAGAAACTTAAACAAGTTTCTGGTGAGGGAGAAGTTCAAGATGCTCTCCCTTGGAACACTGCTGCCCTATCTCCACTAGGGAGATTGGCTGTGCTCCTTGGATTTAAGAGATGCATACACATACATCCTAATCCAACCCTCCCACAGGCAGTACTTGTGGTTCATCATGAGAGGAGGGCACTACCAGTATAGAGTGCTGCCTTTCGGCCTGGCCTCCTTGCCAAGGGTCTTTACCAAATGCTTGGTGGTGGTAGCTGCCCACCTGCGCCTACAAGGAGCTTTTGTTTTCCTCTGCCTGGATGACTGACTAATCAGAAGGGGTTCGGCCTCAGAGTCCGTCAGGCTGCAGAGTGAACAACTCTCCTACTGCAGCACCTGGGGTTCGTCATCAGCTACCCCAAATCCCATCTCTCTCCAGCACAAAATCTGGAGTTCATAGGGGCTCAGTTGGACACATTGCAAGCCAAGGTCATCCTCCCAAGAGAAAGGGCAGACGCCTCATACAACTGGCAGGAGAGGTACAACACGGCTGGTCGGTACTGTCTCACCGCATCCTCCTTATGTTGGGCCACATGGCCTCAGCGGTCCATGTCACACTTTTAGCCTGCCAACACATGCGGACAGCCCAATGGTGCTTCCACTCGCAGCGGACTCAAGCCACGGGCAGGCTATGGGACAGGGTCAGAGTACCCGCCACTTGGCAGAGTCCCTCACCTGGTGGCAAAACTTGTGCCACCTCCAGGTGGGAATGCCTTTCCAGGAGCCCACATTGCAGAGGACCCTGACAATAGACGCCTTCCTCCTGGGTTGCGGGGGGTGGGGGGGTGCATTGTGGGGACTGCTGCACATAAGGCAGCTGCTCCCAGGAAGCTTCACCCTTGCAGATCAAACTCCTAGAACTCAGGGCAATGTTCCTGACCCTGCAAGCGTTCCGCCACTGCCTGCAGTACTGACCTGTGCAGATCCAGATGGACAACCAGGTTGCTATGTTTACATTGACAAGCAGTGGGGCATAGGCTCATAGTCCCTCTAGCAGGAGGCAGTGGGCCTTCTCTACCTTCGCACAGCATGCTCCTGCAAGCAGTATACCTGCCAGGCCAGGACAACTGCTTAGCAGACAGACTGAGCAGAGTCCTTCACCCACACGAGTGGCGCTTGAACTCCAGGGTAACGAAGCAACTCTTCTGCCACTGGGGCAGGCCCGTCATAGACCTATTCGCCTCCCGGGATAATGCGCAGCTGCTTCACTTCTGCTCGCGCCAGCTGCACCTGGGGAGAGTGGCGACAGACGCCTTCCTGATCCCGGGGTCAAGGGCCTACTCTGTGCGTTTCCACTGACCCCCCCCCCCATCCTGGACGTTAAGACCCTCTTCATGGTCCAGAGCGAGAGGGCATCAGTTATATTGATCGCCGCCAGGTGGCTGAGTCAACCTTGGTTCCCTCTGTTGCTTTCCCTGTTGGTGACACTCCCAGTCCCACTGGGCCAGGCCCCGGATCTCCTGTCCCAGGAGGACGGCTCCCTCCTGCACCCCAACCTGGGATCGCTAACACTAGCAGCATGACTGCTGGAAGGATAGCGTTGGCCCCTTTCAGTCTCCCTGGGGAAGTCGAGGAGATCCTACTGGTCTCCCGAAAGCCCTCCACCAAATGGTCTTATACCTTTAAATGGAGGAGGTTCTCCACCTGGTGTGCAGAGGAGGAGGAGAATCTCTTCTCCTGCCATGTGCAACTGGTTCTTCAGTACCTACTGCACCTCTTGCACACCGGGCTTAAATCCAACTCTGTGAGGCTGCATCTGAACACCATAGCTGCACACCACCAGTTTCAGAGGAGTAGAGCTGAGTTCAGCATGGATCCTCTGCCTGGGGTTCTCAGGGGGTGAGTTCCAAGGCTTGACCTCATCATTGTCTTTGTTGGTGGCTCCTGATTCTGTCTGTGTGGGATGCAATTCAGGATGGACTGCTGGTGCCTGTTGGCACTGTGTGGGGGTTTCCCACAATTTTCTGCATGTGCTAGTAGTGTTTTTAATATTGTGCACCTGGTGGCTGCATGGTCCTTGCATATGTTCCGCCCGAGTGGCATTTCTGCTCTAGCGCCTGTAATGCGTGTTGCAATAAAAGCACAATTAGGGATCTAAGATGGTGGCACACTGAGCTATTTGCTCTGGTGGTTTTCCTGCTGGGTAAAAAGAGAAAGGCGAGGCAGGGCAAGCTGCCCCAGGCTACCCTGCCTACTTCCTCTGTGGTTACCTTTGGTCCTCTTGATTCTTTTTTCCACCTTGAGCAGCAACCGGCAGCAGAGTTGAGCAGTTGTCCTGGCTGCTGCACTGTTGGAGTGGAGCGGCTCTCAATCTCATTCGGGCAGCAATTTCACACCCCCAGACACACAGAGACCCTCTATACAGGCTTGCTCCAGTACAAGTCTGACTGGCTTGTTGGACGCTGAATCCCCCAATGTTGGGGTTCCTGCCCCCTCATTGAGGACTCCTGCCGGAAGCAACGTGGAGGTTTGTTCTGCTTCATGGGGTTTGCTAGCAGGAGTGCTGCCTGAGAGTAGGAGTTCACCTGGATGGATTGGTTGCCGGGTCGTATCTCATGGATCCCACGGTCTCTCTGGGGGCCACAGACGTTGTGCAGGGTAATTTGATCTTTCCCTTTGTTCTTCAGTGACCAGCTCAGATTACCTCGGAATCAATATGGACCACCATCAAGCATCTTGGAGAAGTCATTACCCCTCAGGTTCAAATGTTGCAAGTTAAGGTACAGCAAAACTTTGAGACTTGTACTAAGTACACTGAGATGTTTGAATCGCTCAAGACTTCAGTGAATGATATAACATCTCGTACTGATTGTTTGGAATTACATTCCGAAGCCTTTATAAAGGATAATAATAATTTCAAGGCAAGGTTGGAACAGTTGGACAATCATAGCCGTTTGCCTAATCTTTGATTAATTAATTTTCCTAAATAATCCCAATCTATCAGCTAAAGAAATGTTCAAGATACATTTATCTGAGGTTCAGGGTATTCTATCAAAGTTTTGTCTGCCTTTGGTAAAGGCCTATTATCTTTTAACTGTCCAGAAAGTCTCTGCTGCTGCCGAGATTCCTAGCCCTCAAATGGTTGATGTTATGAATATTTCTGGGCTGTTGGAAACTTCGGATTTAGAAGTGATTACTCCTGCTATGTGTTTGATTACCTTAGTTCTTATCTCAGACCAGGAGTGGCTGCTCAAGATTTTTTTTGGGAAGAGGAATATATCTTTCAAGGGCTGTCTGGTCAGGATTTTCCCAGACCTGGCTAAAGAAACCCAGCATCACAGAAGGGAATTTCTTATCCTGCTTCCCCAGGTTTTGCAGCTGAGGGGCGTTTTTTTTTCTCAAGTACCCTTGCAAATGCCTTGTGAAACTCCAGGAAGAATCTTATATCTTTTTATTTCCTTTGCAATTGTTTTCCTTTTTACATGCTCGTGAGTTATTGGGATCCAAAACAGGTAGTTCTCCTGTTCCATGATAGTGGAGAACTGGTTATGTTTAGTTTCAGCTTTGCTATAAGAGTATCGTATTTTATTATTTTCCTTTCATCATGGATCCCTATATTGTGGACTAGAGGTGGGGTTGCTGGATTTTTTAAAATTTTCTTTATGGATGTATTTCCTTCTTTACAGGATGTGTTCTGTTATTTTAGGCAATCCTCATTTCTTATGCAAGTGTGTTATGCTTGTATTATTTGTTAAAATGCATAAATATAAAATATAATTTAAAGCGCAATTAAGGTGCGCCTTTCGGACCATTGTGGCCTTGGCACCCACTGTTGTGATATGTGCCTTAACTCTCTGTCTTCTTCCAGGAAATGTTGTTTGGTCTGTGGCAAGTGGGGTGCCTCATCTCCGGCTTCTGGACTCTTCCCTTCTTGCATGGCTGCTTCTGAGGGCCTATTCCCACTCTTTCAGCCGGGGGATGCTGTTAGTCCAACCTAGCCTGCCTCAGGGCAGGAGGTGGCAGATAGCATTATGGGCAAGGATATTCAGCCGGTTGGAGGCTTTGGCAACCATGCTGTGGCCTCTCCCCATCCTCTAGGGCAGCGATGGCGAACCTATGGCACGCGTGCCAGCTGTGGCACGCGAAGGCCTTGCAGCTGGCACGCGGGAAGGTCGCACATTAAAAAAAAAAAAAAAAGCTGCCCGCTGCCGCCGCGGCGGCATGGAGTGTCCCGCGGGGCTCCCTCTGCCCGGCAGGACTCTCCCGGCGCTGCTCAGCCCCTCTCTGCCGGCTTGCAGAGACGCGAAGGGAGAGTCTCCCTCGGGTCTCTGTTAAGCCCGCAGGGGCTGATGGGAAATTTCCCATCTGCCCCTGCGGGCTTAAGAGAGACGCGAGGGAGACTCTCTCTCCCTTCGCGTCTCTGCAAGCCGGCAGAGAGGGGCTGAGCAGCGCCGGGAGAGTCCCGCCGGGCCGAGGGAGCCCCGCGGGACACTCCATGCCGCCGGGGCGCCAGCGGGCCGCTTTTGTTCTTTTTTTCGTGCCATGCGCCGCGGGAGGGGGGTTAAGACTGGCAATGGGCTAGGGAGGGAGAGAGGGGGGTTAAGACTGGCAATGGGCTAGGGAGGGAGGGAGGGAGGGGGGTTAAGACTGGCAATGGGCTAGGGAGGGAGGGAGGTTAAGACTGGCAATGGGCTAGGGAGGGAGGGGGGTTGAGACTGGCAATGGGCTAGGGAGGGAGGGAGGGGGTTGAGACTGGCAATGGGCTAGGGAGGGAGGGAGGGAGGTTAAGAATGGCAATGGGCTAGGGAGGGAGGGAGGTTAAGACTGGCAATGGGCTAGGGAGGGGGGAGGGGGGTTGAGACTGGCAATGGGCTAGGGAGGGAGGGGGGTTGAGACTGGCAATGGGCTAGGGAGGGAGGGAGGGAGGGAGGGGGGTTGAGACTGGCAATGGGCTAGGGAGGGGGGGTTAAGACTGGCAGTGGGCTGGGGAGGGGGGTTAAGACGCAGTGGGCTATGGGGGGGAGTTAAGACTAGCAATGGGCTGTGGGCTGATGAGGGCTGGCAATGGGCTATGAGCTGATGAGGGCTGTCTGGAAATGGGGTGATGGGGGGGTTAGGACTGGTAATGGGCTATGGGGGGGGTTAAGACTGGTAGTGGGCTGATGGGGGGGTTAGGACTGGTAATGGGCTATGGGGGGGTTAAGACTGGTAGTGGGCTGATGGGGGTGTAGGACTGATAATGGGTTATGGGGGGGGCTAGGACAGGAAATGGGCTGATGGGGAGGGGTTAGGACTTGAGGTGGGCTGATGTGGTTAGGACTGGTAATGGGCTGTGGGCTGATGGGGGGGTTTAGGACTGGCAATGGGCTATGGGGGGCTGACTGGAAATGGGCTGATGGGGGGTTAGGACTGGTAAAGGGTTATAGGGGGGGGGCTTAAACTGAAAATGGGGTGATGGGGGTTAGGACTGGAAGTTGATTGACGGGGGGCTAGGACTGGTAATGGGTTGGGGTGTTGCTAGGACTGGAAATGGGCTGAGTGGAAGGGGAGGCTTGAACTGCAAATAGCTGATGGGGAGGGGGCTTGGAATGGAAATGGGCTGTGAGGGAAGGGAGCTAGGACTGAAAATGGGCTGATGGAACAGCTAGGATAGGACTGGAAATGGGCTGTTGGGGGGAGCTAAGATTGGAAATGGGCTGTGGTGGGGGCTTGAATTGAAATGGACTCATGGAGGGGCTAGAACTGGAAGTAGGCTCATGGGGGGGCTTGGACTGGAATTGGGCTGAGTGGAGGGGAGCTATGATTTGACATGGGCTGATGGTGGGGCTAGGAAATGAGTAGAAATGGGCTGATGGGGGGGCTAGGATTGAAAATGAGCTGATGAAGGGACTTGGACTGGAAATGGGCTGATGCAGGGACTAGAAGGGAATGGATGCTGGGTGAGACTGGAACTAGAAGGGAGCTGATGTTGGGGGAGGATTAGAATGGGATGGGGCTGGGAGAGTAAAATGGAGAGGGGAAAAATATTTTGTGTAGAAGGGATGAAAAATCTACAATTGGCCAGGTATTGGGAGAGTAATTGGGGATTGAGGATGGAGGGGTAAAATTTGTGTGGATGAAATAGGAATGAGGAAAGAGCAAAAGGAGAAAGATTAGTATGTTAAAGCAGATGTAGAGAGAGAGAGAGAATGGAAAAAAAACTAGAAGAGAGAAGAAAGGACAAATGGACAGCAGACGATGGAGAGTTAGCAGAAAACATGAAGAAACCAGAAGAAGGTGGCTGGACCAATTGCAACTGAAAAAAAAATGCACAAAAGGTAGAAAGATATCTCTTTATTTTGAATTTATTAACTAGAATATGTCAGCTCTGGGAAATGTGCATCATTAACATCTGCGCTTTGTTTGGTACAAGAGGAAATTCCTATTTGACGTTGCCACTTGTTCTCTTTCCCCAGTATTCTCTGAAATGTATTGGTTTAATATTTGCAGTGTTGCCTTTTGATAGGTAGGGTATGGTGCTTTGTGAGTCCTGGTAATGCTGTCAGGATACGGCGGGTTTGCTATGGGTTCTAAATGGGCAGCGTTTGTAGTAGTTCCTAATGTGCCTGGCGGTTGGCACTGGATTATAGTAATGTAGAAATCTTTTAGTCTTTCTTTATCCATACACTCATTAAGAGACATGTTTACTAAAAGTTAGTGTATGGTAACATTATGCAAATATTTATGCAAATAAGACCACTTATGCAAATGACGTGCTGGCACTTTGAGGAAATTCTTTGGTTTTGTGCGGCAGTTTGGGCACTCGGGCTCAAAAAGGTTAGCCATCACTGCTCTAGGGGATCAACGGTGACTATGCCTCCTAGTGTAGGGGGTCATTTCCGTGAGGAGAGCTTCCAGAGTCCGGATTGTGCTCTCCGGGATTCTTTTCCTTTTACAGCAGGCCTGGTCATTCTAGCATGTAAATTCAGACCCTGCAGCCTCTGGTTTCCCCCAAGCGTAGTCTCATGAGGAGCAGGCTGAGAGTGGAAGCCCTGTTCGATTGATGGCTAAGTATCCCCGGCAAAGGGCGCCCCCTGGAGATGAGGATCAGCGGCGATCTCTGTGAGATTTGGACTGTGACTTGGATTAAGATGTTTGATGTAGATGAAGAAGTACTGTCACCTTCAGAGGCTTGTGAGGAGGCCAATTGTTACCCACCTGTTCTGAGAGTAGGAACTGGAAGCGTTGATCCCATGGTCTTATCCACCTTATCCACCTGCAAGGGGTATGGAAATCTACGGTTGTCTCCATTCCCGGAGGTGCTCAAGGGCCTGTTCCAGTTGGAGTGGGATTCCCCCAACTCCCTGCCTAAGGGACTAAGGCTGTATAAGAAGATACACGCTCTCCTGGAGAGGGAGTGCATTGTGTGTTTTGATATTTCTAAGGTGGATTGACTTTGAAAGATACTCTGGAGTGAAAGGTGGATTTTTGTTGAAGAGACCAGTTGACTGCAGCAGCTGTTATTCTTCAGTTGGTGGTATGTGTGGACCTGACGTTTCAGGCCCTACCCCTATGGATTCAGTCTCTTCCGCAGGAGTCTGCTATGGCCAGAATCAGCTACAGCCTTCCTTTCTGATGCCATGCACAACCTGATAACGTCTAGCAGCTAGGGATTGTGCCCTGTCAACGGTGACATGGCATTGGCTTGGCTTTGATATGGAGCAGCGGACTCCTCTTCCAAAGCCTGGTTGCCCATCTGGCCTTAGAGAAGCGTTTCTGTTGGGTCTGATTGGGAGAAGCAGGTAAAGGACCTGAGTGAGACAAAATCTTCCGCCTTCTGGAAGACAGATCCAAGGGGGGGGTGTAGTGAGCAGGAGCTCCTTTTCCGTCAGCCTCCGCCCATTCCTCGCGGATTCCCTGGTTGGACTCCCGGGGGGTCTCGGGAATTCCTTCACTACCAGCCTGGAGAGCCCTTCTTCCCCTTATGGACTTCAGGCTCATTCTCAGTCCTTTTATGGGCTCAGGGACTCTGTCCCTTCCAGAGGAGGCCCCTCCCAGGCTGCACACTGAAGGTTTGGGGGCCCATTCCCTGATTCCTCCAGTTGGAGGCAGGCTTCACCTTTTCTTTCAGGAATGGGTCTGGGTTACCAAGGATTGCTGGGTGCTAGACACCTTTCAGTTCAGCTATGTCTTGGAATGAAAAGAAACAATTCTAGATGCTTTCTTCATCTCCTCTTGTTGGTCTGCAATCAAAGGTGTTATATGCAGACTACCTTGGACAAGTTGTTACACTTAACAGCAGTGGTGCCTGTCCCCTCAAACAAGTGGGGCAAAGGCAGATACTCCTTCTGTTTCATGGTGTCCAAAAAATAAGGGGAGTCAGTGAGCACTTGCGCGTCCTGCACTTTCAGATGGAAACCTTGCGCTCTGTGATTCAAACAGTGTGCCAAGGGGAATTCTTGTTTTTTCTGAATCTAGCTGAGGGGTATTTTCTTATCCCAATCCAGGCGGAGCAGCAAAGTATCTGCATCTTGTTGTGCTTGGCTGTCCTTATCAACTCGCCACACTCTTTCAGGTTATCCACCATCCAAGGGACGTATTTCAAGGTCATGGTTGTGGCGGTGTGGCATCGAGGGATCTGTGTCCATCCATATCTGAATTTCTCCAGGACCAAGCAGGAAGTCAGTCCTCACTTATGGGTGACGTCGGCGCCGACGGAGCCCTCGCGGAGCAATTTTCCCCAGCTTTCAAAGAAAGCCTTTGGGAATTGCAGCGCGCATGCGCGGTCCTCTTCCCGCCCAAGGGTGCCATCTTAGCCAGTCTTCTTTTTTCCGCGGAGCCCTACAGATGTACCCGTCGTGTCCCCGCGAAAAAGTTGATTTTTCTTCATAATTTACTCTTTTTTCCTTCGGTTCGACGCCGGTCTTTTTCCCGCCCGGACTCGCGACGCCGGTCACGAGTCCTCTTCTTCTTTTTCGGTTTTTCTGACTTAGTCAGTTTTCGTTTTCGGTTTTTCCCTGGCAGCCCGGTCCTTTGACCTCGCTGGGGCCCTTTTTCCCCCGATGGCTGCCAGTGGTTTCAAGCGATGTGGTCAGTGTGACCGAAATATGTCACTAACTGACACATACGACTTTTGCCTCCGCTGCCTGGGCCCGGATCATGAAGAAATGATCTGTGGGCCCTGCGGCAAACTGTCCTCCAAAGCGTTGAGAAGTCGGCGGCATCAGCGGGATAGGATCTTCGCTGACCCCAGCCGTACCCGGACCTCGTCGGAGGCCTCCGCGTCCAAGGGTTCCAGCTCGGACCGTCGCCGGAGTTCCTCCGACAGGGGTTCTCCCTCCGGGAACCGTCGACGTAAGGTGAAACCCGCGAGGGCGGCGTCGGTGGACGCTCCTGGCTCCGCAAGGGCCAGGTCGCATAGCCCCGATAGCCGTCCCGGATCCTTGGAGAAGGAGCACCTCACGAAGCGACCTCGCCTGGAGTCGGAGCTGCCTGCTCGGGTAAGTCCTGTGGTCCTCCTGGACTCGCCTCCGCGACAGCCGACGTCGGGCCCGACGCCATCGGGGCCCGAGTCGGGGGCTGCTGGGTCACCTGAGCTCGGACTCAGGTTGACGGCCTTGGAGAGCAGACTGTCTGCCTTCATGGACCAGCAGCGGGCACTGCTCGCTGGCTTCGCTGGCGCCGCTGCCCCGACCGCCGGGACGTCGACATCCTGGGCTGGGGAGCACATTGCCAAGGGGCATGTACTCAAGGTCTCTATAACGCGTGGGAGTCTGCTCAGCAGATCAACTTCCTGGAGCTCAGAGCGATTCGCTTCGCTCTCAAGGCCTTCTCCCACCTGACCTCTCGCCAGTCCGTCCTTGTCCAGACGGACAATCAAGTTGCCATGTTCTACGTGAACAAGCAGGGGGGCACGGGCTCCTTCCTTCTCTGTCGGGAAGCAAGGAAGCTCTGCTCTTGGGCCGTCAGTCACGGCATTCTTCTCAAGGCAGTTTATCTCCCAGGCCAAGAAAATTGCCTGGCGGACAAACTCAGCAGGATCCTGCAGCCGCACGAGTGGCGCCTGCATCCCTTGGTAGTTCAGAAGCTCTTTCTAAAGTGGGGCCTCCCCACGATGGATCTCTTTGCCTGTCCTCACAACCGGCAACTTCCTCGCTTCTGCTCTCGTCAGCCACACCCCCTTCGAGTTGCGGCAGAAGCTTTCCTACTCTCATGGTCGGGGAGCCTTCTGTACGCTTTCCCTCCCATCCCGCTAGTCTCCTGGACTCTTTTCAAGGTTCTCCGAGACAAAGCCTTCATGATCCTGGTGGCCCCTCGCTGGCCCAGACAGCCGTGGTTTCCACTCCTGCTGCAATTAGCGGTAGAGGATCCATTCCCTCTGGGGTTACAACCGGATCTCCTCACTCAGGATCAGGGGTCTCTGCTACACCCCAACCTCAGGTCTCTCAACCTAATGGCCTGGCTGCTGAGAGGGTAGTCCTTGCTCCCCTTCTCCTGCCGACAGAGGTGGAGGAGGTCGTCTTAGCTTCGCGACGACCTTCTACCCGCAAATGCTACGCCCTTAAATGGCGTCGTTTCTCCGTTTGGTGTACCCAACAGTCTCAGGATCCCTTCTCCTGCCCGGTGTCGGTGATCTTGCAGTACTTGCTATACCTCTCTAATCTGGGACTTAAGTCCAACTCCGTCAAAGTTCACCTCAGTGCTCTTTCAGCACATCATGTGCCGGTGGACGGCAGACCTCTTTCCAGCGACCCTCTCATAGCGAGGTTTCTCCGAGGTCTCCTTCTACTTAAACCACCTCTGCGCCCGCCAGCGCCCGACTGGGACCTGAATGTGGTTTTACAGCGGATCACCTGTCCGCCTTTTGAACCTATGGCTACCTGTTCTCTCCGTTTTCTTTCTTGGAAAACATTGTTCTTGATAGCCCTCAATTCCGCTAGACGCGTAAGTGAATTGCAGGCCCTCGTGTCTGATCCCCCTTACACTCGGTTCTACAAAAATAGGGTAGTCCTACGGACTCACCCAAAATTTCTTCCAAAAGTGGTCTCCCCTTTTCATATCAATCAGGAGGTGGTACTTCCAACCTTCTTTCCCAGACCACACTCCAGCCGAGCTGAAACGGTCCTCCATACCCTGGACTGTAGAAGGGCATTGAACTTCTACCTTGACCGTACGCGGGAGCACCGTAAAGCTGCTCAGCTTTTTGTGTCTTTTGACCCCAATAAATTGGGGCTCCCGGTCTCCAAGCGTACTCTGTCCATCTGGGTTGCGGACTGTATCTCTTGGGCTTATGGGGCAGCCGGACTCTCCTTGGACGGTCGAGTCACGGCTCATTGCGTTCGGGCAAAGGCCACGTCAGTGGCTTACCTCCGCTCTGTTCCGCTGGCGGACATCTGCCGGGCCGCTACTTGGTCTTCGAGCCAGACTTTTGCGGTCCATTACTGTCTCGAGAGGGAGTCCCGCAGGGACAGTGCTTTCAGACAGGCAGTCCTCCGTAATCTCTTTGAGGTCTGAGCAACTCCTACCCTCCATCCCGGATGTGGGCTACCGGTGGGTAATACTTCAGCGAAGATTCTTTCCTTCTGTGCTGCTGAGCTAGAGGGAGCTCATTTTTGTGCTTAGGGTCTCCGGTAGCCTTAAGCTTGGGAGTCCCATAAGTGAGGACTGACTTCCTGCTTGGTCCTGGAGAAAGCGTAGTTACTCACCTGTAACAGGTGTTCTCCAGGAGCAGCAGGAATCAGTCCTCACAACCCTCCCTCCTCCCCTTGGAGTTGCAATCATCTGCTTAAGTTTTTTTGCAAATTTTTATGCTGTCTTTTTTAGCTATGTCATCTGACTGGCTAAGATGGCACCCTTGGGCGGGAAGAGGACCGCGCATGCGCGCTGCAATTCCCAAAGGCTTTCTTTGAAAGCTGGGGAAAATTGCTCCGCGAGGGCTCCGTCGGTGCCGACGTCACCCATAAGTGAGGACTGATTCCTGCTGCTCCTGGAGAACACCTGTTACAGGTGAGTAACTACGCTAACTGGCTCCTCCGGGCCTGTTCCCTTTCAGAAGCATTTCAGGTGGCGTCCTTTTTGGAAAACCTCAGCTGGATAATCAATTGGGGAAAGAGCCAGCTGTTGCCTTCTCATTCCCTGGAGTTCCTGGGAGCATGTTTTGACACTCGAGTGGGCAGTTTTCCTTCCAGAGGTGAAAGGCAAAAGACTGTTGGATTGCCTGGTGCTGTTCGGTTTACAGCAGGCTCCCAAAGTCTGGACTGTCTTCATCTCCTCGGATTGATGGCAGTGACCATAGAAATGGTGCTGTGGGCTCATGCTCACATGCGGCCTTTCCATCGGTCCTTGTTGACTCAGTGGCTCCCGAGTTCTCATGAATTCCAGCAAAGGTTCCTACTCCCAATGATTGTGAAGACCAGTTTGTGGTGGTGGTGGCAGCCCTGTCATCTGAGGAAGGGCATGCTGCTGGATGATTTCTCTTGGGTCCTGCTGATGATGGATGGCAGTCTCTTGGGCTGGGGAGCCCATGGCCCAGGGCCATTGGAACTGTAGGAAAGTGGTATGGTCCATCAACTGCCTTGAGGCAAGGGCCATAAGGTTGGTTCTTCTGCATGTCCGGCCTCTGGTTGAGGGCTGGGCGGTTTGAGTGTTTTCAGACCATGTTATGGCGGTGGCTTATGTCAATCAGCAGGAGTGCCAAGGTAGCTCTGGAGATGGCTCTCCTGTTTGGCTGGATGGAGAAGAACCTTCTAGTCTTGTTGGCTCAGCACATTGCCAGGGTGGACAATGTGGAAGCAGATTTCCTCATTCATCACTCTTTGGATCCTGGAGAGTGGGAGTTGAGTCAGAAGGCCTTTCAGTTGATTTTGCGCCACTAAGGTCGCCCCAAAAGAGATCTGATGGGGACTCTCTCCAATGACTAAGTTTGCTATTTTTTTCAGTCACTACATGGGGTGGGATCCAAGGCCATTGATGCCCTAACCTAACCTTTGGCCAAGTCAGCACCTGCTGTATGTGTTTCTTCCATGGCCACTGATGGGGCTTGTGATTCAGCATATAGAACTCCACCCGGGCAGGATTGTTCTAGATTGACCGAGGAGAGTATTGTTTGGAGACTTGATGTGGCTCCAGCTGGAGCCTTCTCTTCGGTTGCCTCCATCTCAGGCCCTAATGCATCAGGGACCAATTGTTCTGGAGGATCCAGTTCTCTTCTCTCTTACGGCTTGGCTCTCAAAGGGAGATGGCTAGTGTGTAAGGACTACTCTCCAGTAGGTCTCCATTCTGCTCGGAGCCCAGAGGAGTCTACCAAGCTAGCATACATGTGGATCTGGTGACTCTTTGAGCAGTGGTACAGTGCTCGGCATTTGGCTCCTGAGGCAGCAAAGATGCCATCTCTGTTGGCCTTTCTACAGGATGGACTGGAGAAGAGCCTGATCCTTAGCTCCCTCAAGGTTCAGGTGGCAGCTTTGGCCTGTTTCCAAGGTCCTGTGGCTGGTGAGTCTCTACTCTTGCGCCCGGATGTTTTGTGCTTTCTCCAGGGGGTTTGGCATCTGCTTCCTCCCCTCCAGCCTGTGATTCCTTCTTGGGGTCTGTATCTAGTGCCCAGGGCCCTGATTATGGGGTCCTTTGAGCCATTGAAGCGTGCTACTTTGATGGATTTGACACTTGGGATGGTCTTCTTGGTCATGATTTCCACAAGGCAAATTTCTGAGTTGCAGGCTCTGTCTTGCCGAGATCCTTATCTGTCCTTGTCAAAGGAGGACTTTTCCATTCGGACTGTGCCTTCCTTCTTGTCTAAGGTGCATTCTCCTTTTCACAGGCACCGGGTGGTCTGCCTGTTCTCCTTCTCTAAGAAGCAGTGGCAGGTGAAGGATAAGGATCTTCGCCTTGTGGATGTCCAGAGGGTGCTTCTCCGGTACTTGGAGGCTACGAATTCTTTTTGGAAGTTTGACCACCTTTTTGTGCTCTTTGCTGGCCCATGCATGGGTGATGTGGTGGCTAAGTCAACTTTGGGGTGCTGGATTAAGGAGGCCTTTAACTCAGCATATCTGTTATGGAACTGGCTGGTTCCAGAGGCTTTGCACACCCATTCGACCTGAGCACAGGTGTCTTCATGGGTGGGGCAGAGCTCGGTAGCCCCTGCAGACATTTGTTGGGCAGCAACGTGGGCATCACTTTCCAGTTTTGTCAAGCTTTTCCAGTTGGGTGTCCATGTTAGGGTGGATACGGCCTTTGGACTCAAGAGTTTTGCAAGCTGCTGTGACTTCTTCCCACCCAGTAGTATTGTAGCTTTGGTACATCCCACTTGTCTGGACTGGTCTAGCAGGATGATATGGAAGGTGACATTTTACTTATCAGTTAATGCCCTTTCCTTGAGTCCTTCTAGACAAGTCCAGGGCCCGCTCTTTGAACTGTATAGCTCTGTTCTTCTGCTGTGGTACCCTTTGGTCTGCTATGATTTTTTTTAGTTTGCTTTGCATTTTCATCATCTGACAGCCTTATGTTTATACTTTCCTGTACATAGTTCTCTACTGTTGATCACTCATTGTTGCCCATGGTTGAGGTTGTGTGAGTCTTGCCATGTTTCTCTCATATGCTTTGGGATGAATACTGAAGGGACCTCTGGTGGCTGAGGCGAATAGAGACATGCGAGTGATGTTGTTTAAACCTGGGCTTTTCATTGGTTCTTTGTCTCCACCAATCTGCTGGCAGGGGAACACAACCCACTTGTCTGGACTGGTCTAGCAGGACCAAAGGAAAGGACATTAACTGGTAAGTAAAATGTTGCCATTTTCCAGATATTTATGCCTGGAGCAAGCCTAACTTAGACGCAACTCTGGACATCCAAGTTCCTGTGAATACCTCTACCATGCCCCTGTTCAGACTTGACGTCCTCAACTGAGGACATCCACAGACCCGGCTTCTAAAAGGGCTCTGGATTTGTCTGTGTACTTTGGACATCTTTACGCTCATTTTTAGACGTCCAAAGCACGAATAGGGACTCCAAAATAACCCCCATTAATATATTTGGGATATGGTTAAAGGAAGGAAGAGGCATATTAAAATTATAGTTAGGACAGGTAGGTTACAAAATGCCTAAGAAGTAAGAGAAGGGTTAAAGTGCCTTAATTAAAATTAACTTCTGTTCAGAACAAGGAGACTGGTAATATGGTTATTGAAGAGTCAAGCTACTGCCTTCAAGCGAATCCACTGCAACTGATTATGCACTTTTAGCATCCAATGTGATTTTCATAAATAATAAAAAAGATCACCTGATACATTATTATACTGTACATGCTGAAGGCACTTTGAAAGCTGTAATAAGGATGTGTACTATTTATTAAGCCGCTCTTTTGCCCTTGCCGAACAAACCTATCAGTAATGCAGTTACTGTGGCATGATGCACTGAGGGCACATCTTCCTTTGGAGCTATGTTAACAATAGTCTGGAATATCTTCATTGTGAGCTACATGTGTTGTGCCTGGGAGTTTGCATCCCCAAGTGCATAAAGCAGGACGGCCCGCTTTCATACAGATAAAGAGGAAACGCAGTGAGTCAGAAAACGTTAGCATATGCCACGAGCGCATCCCTGCTCGTCAATGAACGGCTGCAAAATTGTTGTTGCCACAAGGGGTTTGTAAATTGATCACATTTACAAGCTTAAGCTCAACTATTTACTTGACTGCTTCAGTTGGAAATGATTAGGATATTTAAGAAAATGGAGCTCAGTGTCTTATTATCCAGAATGATTGGCTGTGTCTGATTCTGGCTTTAGTTTAAGTGATTAAAGTGCCTATTGAGTGGAAATAGATACTGGTCTTTCCAGAAATATCTCTCTTTATATATCGTACCTATTTCTACCAATCCAATACAGCTTATAGCAGAACACAAAACATATCACATAAAATTAAAATGTACAACTCAAGACACATCAATAAGAACAGTATATATTTATCAACAGGGCTTCTGAGTTTAGGTTTTAACTGATAAACACAGATGAGACTCACAATGCAAAATAATAAAATAGGTGTTTAACAGATAAATACTGCAAAAGCACCATTTCCCCTAATACCCCCTCCCCCCCAACTTGTCTTATATTCTGTATTCAGCTTTTGTGCCTTTTCTGTGCTGATGACTCCTATGGGACACAAATTTGATTACAAGGAAAAGGTACCAAGCAATAGTACCTGTGGCGCAAAAACACTGATAAACACCAATTTCTTTTTACCCTCAAAGAATCCCTAATTAACTGGAAAATAAACTCCTAAATTTACAATTTATAAACATCTAAGAATAGAAAACCCTAAACAGAGAGCATAAAACTTGCTTTACACATTTTACTTAGCAAATTTCCTAGATAAAGCAAATGGGTAGAATTTTTAGATTCTAATTAATTTATTTCAGTTCAGGTCGCAGCTTGGAACCTTTTCAAAATTGCTTTTTTCCCCATTATAGCTGGAAAGGAAGGTAAAGGACGAGGTGCTGCTGATTGTCCAGATATGGTGTATTTTGTTATATTTTTTAAGAAAAATTACCACTAATATCTTTCCTCAGAAAGATGCTCTCTTATTAAAAACTGCCTGGCGCTGTGCGGAGGATGTTTTCAGTAGTCATTTACATTAATTTTCCCTTAAAGATAGGGCCTGTGAGGTTGGAAGAGTTCATTTACTACAACATTTTTTTTTGTTTCTTTAAAGGCATCTCAATTTTCTAAAACTTTGTACATCAATCAGAACTACATTCCATTTAAATTTCAAACACATTTTGGTAAATATGTTTGTCTCAAATGGAATGCATTCCAAATGTAGCGAAGGGAAAGTTAAATACATGCATTTGTATGTATATCTATATATTATTATCTCGATAATCCACATTATTAACATGGACATAATGTAGCCTAAAATGAAAGAAAATTGAAATGAGCTGCTATATGCAACCAATGAACAATTACTCTTTGTTAGCAAAGATTTTGTAGAGCAATGTAATATGTGTAAACACACCATTAATTGTGTAGTTAAGTATTAATGTTAGCCCACTAAGGCTTATGCGGGTCCTGGTGGGAGCTTCAATTCTGACCTATCCCCTCTGACCTGTAAGAGAAGGGATCAATTGGCCCCTATTGCGTGACAAATTCCCTCGAGTAAATCCTGCAAACCTCCATTCCCCTTTCCCAAGTCCTATCCCCGAGAGACAAAGCCGTCTTGAGTTAATGCTCCCTTCCTTTTCCAAGTCCTATCCTTTTCAGTGTCATCTCTATGAAGACTGAAGCAGGAAGAGTGAGCAGCTTACTAGCAAATTTTGACACCACCAGTTAACCTCATGCTGTCCCAAGCACAATCCCTAAAATGTGTGTGTGTATTAAAAATACAGAATATTGTGGTCCAAGGTTCATCTAGTCAGCTCACTTTACCTTCCTGTTAGAATAAAACATGTTCTGTTTAAATCCAGCTTCATTTTCAGTATCCCACAAAATCATTGTTCATGCACACTAATAGTATGATTTTCAAACTAATAGATTCAATGTAAGCGTTTATACTTGGCTGTGTTTCACAACACTATCTCATGAACCAGTCCCTAAGTTAAGGGCACGACTGCTATCATTACCACCTTTGTATTCTACTGGGAAAATGGAGAGGTCCATAAGTTATTGTTTGTTATTGACTAGTTTCTAATTTGCCTTTTCTATATAAGCTGTTGGAGTAGGTAGTCCTCCAGCTGCAGGAATTCCTGGATGATAAGGGCATTTGGCACTCTTGTCAATCTGGGTTTAAACGCCACCATAGTAGTGAAACAGCACGGATGGCTATTAATGATTTGTGGACAATTTTTTGGATGATGCAGTGATTCTCTGCTGGTTTGGTTAGATCATAGTGTGACTTTTGATACACTGGATCATGACATTTTATTACATTGGTGGGCTAGTGAGTTAGAAGGTAAAACTCTGTCATGGTTGTAATCTTTCCTGACAGATACGTAAGGCTCAATATGTGATCATTAGTTCAGATATGTCAGGTGCTCGCCGGCTTCCCTTTGGCATGCCACAGAGTGCTCTCCCTTTTCCCTTATTAATATTTGTGTAGAACCTTTGATGACTTTTATCATTAGCTATGGCATTAGTTTTCAGATGTTTTCTGATGACATTCAATTTTATGTTCTGGTAGGTAAGGATTTCTCAGTTCAGTTGGAGAAATGTTCTTGCCTGCAGGCTATTAAGAAATGAATCAGAATGAATAAGCTAAATCTTTGAGACTTGCAGTGTTCCACAGTTGTGGAATAAGCTGCCAGTTATTTTGCTCTTATTAGGTGATGTTTAGGTTTTGGCAGCTTTTTAAATCTTTATTTTCTTTTTGAATAAAGCTGCAAGGAGGTAAACTTAAAAGCAACATCAGGAATCAGGAAAGGGTGGTGGATGTGTTAATTATGTCCATGTTAAGAATGCTCTCCCGATGGAGGTGGTGGGGGCAAATACAATGGAGGAATTCAAAATGGCATCGGAGAGACACAGTGGATCCCTTTATAGCAAGAGGATAAAATCAAAATAAACTTAAATATCTTTTATACTGAGGGGGTGATCTGGGAAGCAATAGATACAACCCTAAATAAAGGCATAGAGGAGGATGATCTGCACGGAGTGGCAGGTACAACTACTCTAGCCACCTTACTGGACAGAAATGGACCATATGGGTCTGTCGTCATCTACTGCAGACTGTCTACGTAACCTCATACAGATGATACCAAACAGATTGAGAAGGCATCAAATTCAAAACCTATTCAAAATACTGATACATAAAGGGCCAGATTCCGAGTTGGATGTGCCGGCCCTCTCTATGCCCGGTTGGATCCGGACACATACAGTGAGCCGGGATTCTGTTCCCACAGGGCACTTCTAGCCCACGGGATTAGAATCGTGTCCAGGCCTGTACGCACAGGGCTGGGACCCTGATTCTGGTCAGCCTGCACATCTGCTGCATTTCTTTGGTGTGGCATCCATGGCACACAATAAGACATTCAGTAAGTAAATCTTTGCTTCCTTGGATAATTCCCTAGGATCCCGTTTGTTCCCTCTTGGATTCTAGAGCTCATCATTACTTGTTAAAAGTTACTTGTTTTTACTTAGAATTCTCTTCTTTACATGATATCCACTGCTTGATCTTGACCTTAATTCCATTCCTCTTCACCTCAACATACCATATTGGCACCAGCCTCCTCTTGGTGAGCACCAGATGGGTAAGCTCTCTTATCACCTCCTCCCAAGTTCTCATTCCTCCCAAAGGTTTCTGCCATGTTGGTGCTGAACGTCAGAGGGATGAACTCCTAGGTTCCCAAATTATTGATCAATCTCCAGTGAAATAATAAATGCCACAATCCAAAAACCTAACTCCTAGGCTCTTTAACTCAAGGGGCAATGATGGAGGAAAATGAGGCTGTCATCTAGTTCCTCGGCAGCTTCTCTCCTCTTTTATCCCCAGGTTGTCGCTACTCACCGAGTCCCTCTGACTGGTTTCCCTTTAGCAGGACCATCTAGCTCCAGCCACATCTTCACAACACTTCTCTGGTGAGCGTGAGTGAAGAACTAGTAAGGAGCACTAGACTCTGTCATTGCAGCTCGCTGTGCTCCTCTGCTTGCTCTTCCCTGAGCAGGGTTGTCCAGATCCAGCATAATTTCTGCAATGCTTGTCTTGCTCTCCTGGCAAATTTATTGGCTCCATCTCTCCATATCAAACTGTGTACCAAATAGAGATGGTAGTATTCACTCGAGTCTGGTGCAAGTCGATCCAGAGTTTGCCCTAAAATTACACCGTCACTGATAAACTCATGGAGGAAGATGAAGAATTAAGACTTTTTCAAATTAGAGACACTAAGACCATGAGGCAATTGGATTGGTATCAGTATATTATAACTCCCTAGAAATCATTTGGGTCCGGGCCATAAAGTTGGTGGTGGCCTTTCACATCTACATCACTGTGTTAATATGTCACCTATAATGCGAGGTAAATGCCCTCTGTTACTTGTCTCACAGTTCACAGCAACAAAACACTTTTTCAACTGCCCTGTGCATGATACTGTGATATTGAAGGCATATGATGGTTTACATTTGTTTTAAATATTTGGTATGTAAATGCCCTATAGACGTGGAGGCCAATTCTGACATGGGCACGTCTGGGCTGTCCAGATGCCCAAAAAATAAACGGGGCCCATTTGTTCCCGATTCCACAACCGCGGGAGCTATACTTATTCGGCCTAGTGTGCACCCAATGCTGCCCAGTGAGATGTCCTTTACACTGCCTGGCCATCTGTCCCAACACTCCGGCTGGTGTGCCAGTGCTGTGGTGTCCTGTCACCATAGCAACTGCACATCCAGCAGGAGGCCCAGAATTGCCAGACCCCGAGTGCCCCCATCACCCCGCCGTCTGACTCCCACTGGGGCTCTCCATGGCTGGGATCGGGCGGCTGATGCTCTCCCGTGGCAACACATTGGGGTTGGAGCGGCTACGGCATGCATTCTCATCACTGCCTGGCACTTATTCCATCATCAGGGTGAAATAAGGTGGGCGTATATCTCAGCCCGGCGGACGTACAGAGGCCCAATCTGAATGGCCTCTGTACGTCCCAGCGCATCGCTCAGTCTCTGCGTCGCCCCACTGCTGCCCCCTCCCGCCTCCATCCAGTGCTCCCCACACAAAGGCTCTGTATGTGCGGAGAGCGCAGGGGTCTGAATAGGGTCCAGGAGCAGATCACGGGTTGGACATCCAATGCCTGGACCAGAATGACCCCCTAAATCAAGTAAAACTGTTATGTGATCGATTCCTTTATTTTAGTCTGTATCTGATGATAACTTAGTGATGGCAATGCAATATGAATTGCCTTGGTGTTATTTAAAATGTACCTAATGACTGCTTTGCAAAATATCTATATATTTTTAATCAACAAATTTTATTTTTTAAAACTTTTGGGTCATTATTCAGCTGCAGCGGTTGGCATGTTTTTAAAATGCCAGTTGCTGCTGGTAAAAACAAAACAAAACAAAACCTGGATATTCAGTGCCACTGTCTGGAGCTGAATACCCAGGTAGAGCAGTAAGAGGGTAATTTTATAAGAGCTGCCTAGATTTATGTACATGTTTATTTGCGGAAAAGCATGGGATTTTAGTGGTTTCTATGAGGAATGTACGGGGCAGATTTTGGGTGGAGTGCAAACGTACATGCACAAGTTGTAAAATACTATAACTAACATGCATTCTTGAAGAATCTAGGCGCAGGCATTTACAAGTGCCATTAGGGAGGCATAAGTGCTGATGCCTAGTTTAATGTGTTTTTCTGACCACTTTCGCCCCAGCTTGATAAAGGAAAGTATACGTGTGCCTTACTTTATAAAATAGGCTTGAAAACCATGTGTTAATTCGTGCATAAATCTAGGTGACTCTTGGCAACGGCACGTGCAGGATAATTTTATATCTAGTTAGGGTGATAATCAGTCCACTATCCAAAAAGCCAATGTAGGTAACACAAGGTCTGCTTTTTTGCTGCTCTAAAATTATGTGGCTGGAAATCATTATATCGGGATAACTGAAGAAACTGCCTATGTTCTGCCCCTGGCCAAGGGTTCTGTGGCCCTAGTAAAGCCCTCCATGCTGCCCCTCTCATGTCATGCTGCATTGCTACGCCACTACCGGGCCCACCTGCTATCCTACCCCACCCTATCCCACCTGGTGGAGGGGGGCAGCACAGCAATCCCTTCAGCTTATACAAAGCGGCGTCTTTCTGCCGCTGCTTCAGCGCCGCACCATGGCGGGTCTTAAAGCACCTGCGCATGTGCGTGCACTCATGACTTCCTGGTCCTGCCTACTCTGATGCAACTTCCTGTCAGAGGGGGTAGGAGTAGCAGGCTATGATTGTGTGCATGTGTTGCGGGCGTTTTAAGGCCTCCTGCCGCAGAAGCCACCATTTTGAAAAGAGTCGCTGTGCCACCCACCAAGGTCTGCTGCCCTAGGCGATTGCCTAGGCCTCCTAGTGGCTGGACCAGCCCTGCCTGTACCATCCTGGCATTATTCGGATAGTGCTGAGGCAGTCTGGAAGGATATTTAGTGGCTGTTGAATATCCTGGTCAGTTGTGACTGAATATTGACCTATTTGTTCCCTATAATTGCGTGAACAGTGAATGCATCTAATTCAGGTAGAGAGAAGATGATCATTTCATAGCACAGTATTTTCCAAGCCTGTCCTTGTAGGCACACCTACCTGGTCTTGTTTTTATGATATCTGTAATGAATGTGCATAAGAAAGATGATCATATATGGTGTGAGAGTGGCTGCTGGAATGGTCTTTTAGCATAGGTCATAAGCTATAAAATTTGACAAGAGTTCAAGCATACATGGGATAGGCAACATATGGCCCAGTATTCAAAGGGACCTACATGTTTAGTGGTCCTTGCTAAATGTATGAGTCTCCTCTCCATTAGTTTTCAAAGGTTTCTCTATCCGGAGAGCACTGGGGCAGAGCAAGGCTGTTCCTCCTAACTATATATATAGCAATAATATTCAGCTGCTATCCATATAGCTAAATGGTTTAATTTGGCTAATGGCAACGAGTGCTTTCCATGTATATTCAGCTCCGCCACAGCTGGCCTTTAGGAAAAAAAAGCCTCTTACCGTTAGGTCCATATATTGACCCGTCATGGCAGAGCAAGAGAAATGCAAACAAAATTAGTAAGGCATGTAACAAATGCTCATTGTGGAAATCTTGAAAGCCAAATCAGTTAGATGTGCGCCCTTGTTTGGGAAATGCTGCAAATGAGTCAGTCCCTTTCTGTTTGTTGACATTGTTGCATTTGGTGTGTATTTTGGTTTGGTTACGTTTCCGTTCCTCTGGAAGCTGCTTAATGGTTAATAAGTACACAGTGAGGGAAGTCGTCCTTGTAATCCGGGCTTGATTCAGTGATAAATGAGCACCACCTGCTGGTGGTGCATTGCAATTTGTATTACAGTTCTTTTTGGTAAATTAAGCATGGTTTCTTTTGTTTTTCAGGTAAAATACAAGAAAGATGTACAAAGCCTGCACGAGCCTGCCTTAGATCTTCCAAATCTGCTATATTTGGAGCATGCTTTAAAAACCAGCAAAATGCAAAGCAATGTAAGGTTCTCTTTCCCCTCCCACATGTATTGACATGTTTGAGCTTAGAATGAGCTTTTGCCATGAAAGTTGTTTAGTAAAACTATATCACGCTCAACAGTTTTATTATAAGTTGTTTGAACTATTTGAAAACAGTAAAAATGTCTATTCTGTTAGATGTAAGGCTTGCGAGAGCTTTGCAGTTTATGAGCATTTGTATAGAATTTGGATCCCTGAAGTATTTTTCTTGCTGATGCTACTTTTTGTTCTTGCTGGATATGTTTATTCATCTGACAAAGTACACTTTAGTCCTTGCGAGCTCATGGTTTGATAAAGTGATTGGTCTATAAGGTGCCACCAGCTTCTTTGTCCTATTTGCTGCTCCAAATTAATATGGCTACCCCTCTGAAAATTATTAGATAATTACTTCTTTGCATGTTTTTGGAAATTTGCGATGGACCCATTTGGGGCCTCAGTGCAGACTTCTTCCCATCATGTGAAAATGATCCCTTTATAACAGTTATAAATACTTCCACAAGGGTGCGTACTGAGACCATTAGTGGAGCTTCCTACTTGGATGATGTGCATCATGTCTTTTTCCTAAAAGTTTGAATTTATAACATTCAGTCGTGTTTCCATCTGTAGCTCCTCCTGTTTCTAGACCTTTTGCTCAAGAACTAAGAGGAGGGCGCAGACTTTCTGCACCTTTTCTTTTGTTAGAGATCAACCCGTGTTATGTGCTGAAAGCTGCACCCGAGACCTGATATACCAAAGTTTTACCCGTGTCTGTGGAGATGCAGTCTAATAAATAAGGCCCTAAAATGTCATTAAAAGTTGTTGAAGGCTGAGCTCCTGGGACCTCTGCTCTCCTATATCATTCAGCAGGATCCTCCAGGGAGCCCTATGTTCCTTTTTTTAAGTAGCTTGCATTGTTTGAAATTTGAGCTGATTTGAACTGCTTTCATTCTCTTTCTGTCCTGATCACAGAAAACTGCATATGTAAGGCTGCTAATATCGTCTTTATCCCTGGCAACTGGCAGTGTGTACCACAAAAATCTCTCATTTATTTCTCATTCACATAAACCTGATTTTAGAAATTGAGCCTTGCCTAAAATAAGTTGTACAGCCTTTATTATGGTATGAGAGATGTTCATCCTTTGCTTGTTGGGCGAGGGAGGCAATGAAAAGAAGCAGTGTCCCTCAAATAAATGATGCAAGAATATCTTTTCTAGCTGGACGGGTATCACTTGCCACTGGTTTCAATAATATTTTTCTAAATGTTAAGCTGGGAAACTATTACCTCAGTCTGTGATCTGGTGCCATCTTCTTGCTTGAGAAAATATAACTTGAGTTGGGGACTTTGAATATTCAGGCAATTTTGCAAGCCAGAACTAGTTCAATAAAATACAGCATGAATAATCAAAAGAAATCTAAACAAACGCCATCTCCTCTGGGTATTGTTTGGATTGAATGATTTCAAATGCCCTTTGGATTAATAAAAACATAGTCTGGGATTTGTTTGGCGGCTAATTTGCTTGGATGATGTTTTGTGCATTTCAGCTTGAATACAAAAAACAGTTTGAAGAAAGCAAAGGGATCTATAATTTTGCCTTGGATACAGCAGAACAAATTCATCACAAAGAAAATGCAGTTCTCCACAGCCAGGTATTTTATGCACTAGATGAACATTGTGTAGTAACAACTTCATACATCCACAAGCAGCTCAGGATTGAGAATAAGACTTCCTCATTTAAAAATAATTTATTTCTCGAACTGTCTTCTTATCTTGTTGACATCCTTTTTGCTTACCATCTTTTCACTCTCTACTTTCCTCTATACCTGCCCCCACATGAACAGGACAGAGCGTAGTTCATATCCAGACCAGAGGGGATGATGTTTTCCTCTCCAACTGCCTAATTCTCTGGAAGTTCCTCATTCCTGTTATCTTTATTCTTGTTTCTCCTGCATTTATTTACCTCTATTCAGGACTCTTTTCGGAGTTTGGTGTTCCCTTATCTCTGCTGGGCCCTCTCACTTTATTGGTCTCCAAGTTCTCATGTGATAAGATACTGAGCAATCTGATTGGTCCTGATAAAGGCCATCATTTTTCCTAAAATTACTCTCTTCATAAACAGACTGTAGGCATTTAGATCAAAAGCTGAAACAAATTTAGACTTTTAATAGCTTACACAAGAGCTTATGGTTTGGTGGTTACATTTTTCACAACTTAGGATGTAAAACATTTGATTACAGTTTTAGGGAGAGATGGGTCCATTTTTTCACGGAAGTGTAGAACGGGAGACTCTGTGACTGCTTATCCTTCTTTACAGCCTGAGAGGAGAAATTGCCCAGATTATATTTTCCCTTAATATCCTAAAGTTAAACATGTGCATGTTTTAATTTAGCTTTATGTGTTGTTTAAATACATAGTTCCCCAGAGGGTAGTTTGTTTTGGGGACTTTGTCGGATAGCTTGTAGGTATTCAGCCAGTGCCACACAGGGGTAATTTTATAAAGAGGTGTCTACTTTTATGCCTGAAAGGAGGTGCTGAAAAGGGACCTTTAAGTCATTAAAGTCCTTAAATGGCCTCTTATTGAATCATGTGTCACATAAAGTTAGCGCGCTGATTTCATGGCACATATGTTCATTGAGAGGCAGCGTAAGTGGAACATGCATGTGCGTGTGTTGATTATACAATACTGTCATGTACATGCATGCTTGCAAAATGTAGGCACGACCATTTGTATCAGCTCTAGGGCTAGCATAAATGACTGTGCCTGAATTTAAGGCGCATTTTCAGTCAGGTCTGTTAGTATTTTATAAAGATAAATAGGCCAGTTTTAGCTGCCTTAAACTAGGCGACTGGTTATAAAATTATTCTCCCAGTGTCTTGGCTAAATGCTTTCCCCATTCACATCTTCAGCTTTATGCATTTATTTACCTTCCTAGTTATAAAACGGTACAAATAGTATTATATTAAAATGACATTCTTTCACGAAAAACAAAATTAGAAGAAACCATTCCTATAAAGAACCTTAGAAGCAGTCCACAGAATGGTGGTTATAGCTACCTAACGCTTTTCTGTAATTACTTTTAAACAGCAAGACCATCAAATTACAGTCATATGGGGATCAGATTATCCCCAGGCAACACAGCTCCGTAGGGGGTATATTGGGGCAAGAGGTTAGTTCTTTATGTTTTTAGAATGGGACTACCTAAAGAAACCAATTTTGGGAAATTATCTCAACAATCTTCTTCTTAAACTTTGATGGGTGGTATGTTGACAGGCAGGGCAGATTTACATAAGAGAACTTTTAACTGAATGTCTTTGCTCAATTACAATATATTATGTCTAGTTATATTGTGACAGATGTTTAAGTACACGTGGGTCTATTAAAACAATCATGGCTGGAATACGGTTGGCCAAATAGGTGTTTTTTGTAGGGATCTGCTGAGAGAAATATTTTGCTTTTGCTTTTATATCACTTTGGTTAGGTTTGTTAAGTCTTTGTTTTGTTAACTCATGCTAGATAAAATAGCATGCACCATTTCATGTTAGGGCATACAGTATTAAAACTTGATAGCATGCACTAAGCAAAAAAAACGCACATCCTAACATTTTTGCACACTGAACAATATGAGATAAAATTAAATGAAAGCGCACTGCTAATTTTCTGATGTATAATTCTCATGCTGGTTGTGAAGGATTTAATCCTGTCCCATGTGTAACTGTAGGAGTAATAGCAGACAGGTAAGATAAGATATGATATATTCAGTAAGTAGGCTTAGGGGTTGCATCTACTATTTGTCCTGTTAGTTTTTTTGCATGGCTCTCTGGCAGTGAGTGACACCAAGACCAAAAATGGGACAACTGTGCAGTATTCTAATTTGTGGCAAACAGGTACTATGCAATGAGACAATGATTTCACCAAATGTTTCAGTGCACTCTGATGGATATATTGTATTGCTTCATAGGTTAAGTACAAAGAAGACTATGTGAAGTCTAGAGGCAGGTCAATGCTTGAGTTTGTTGAAACTCCGACATATCAAATTTCCAAGGAAACACAAAGAATTCAAAGTCAGGTTTGCAACATTTCTTTTCTTCAACAAAATTATTTTAATTTAAAACATACTGTCACACCTCATCCGCCCCAGCCTTGACTGCTGGTATGGTTTGGCTTATGAGGGTGGTAGTTGTGCCGTGCTTGTATCTATACAAATCACACATAAACCTTCTTTTCTTTTAGGGTTTTATTCCCCGTCCCTTTGAGGTTTTCTTCTTTAACAACAGAAATAAATAGCCTAACTTGGCTTATAACATAAAGTAAATGGATAACACAAATAGCTTTCTTCAGCATATAACATCAAACAAAAGAAAAGAACAAACAGCCTACTTTGTCTGTTTGGCTAAGGAGAGAGAGAGAGTTTGTAGCCTTTGCTACCTGCACATGGAATTAAGGTTACACAAACCTTTACCTTAAGGAGTATTCAGGTTCTTTTGTAGTAAGAGAACATTCCATTAATTCTGTATCTTCTAATGTACCAGAATCTTCATATTCCATCAATTCTGGTCCGGAGGAATCTGCATTGCCCACTTCTAATGTGGAATAAAAGTATGGCAGATTTGCCTCGTTAGTTAGGAAGTTCCTCTTCCTCTGAGTAGCACTGCTTCCCTGGGGAAGGTCACCAAACTCTGTATGCTGTTTTCTAGAACCCTGCCCCCGCTGGTGCTTCAGTGGATAGCTCAGGTCTCTGTTTAGCTTGCTAGCTGAGTAATTGTGATACGCTCCCTGCTGGGTCTGCCTCAGCTCTCCCGGCTCAGCTGTACCCGATTGCAAACTGTGTAACGGCGTTTCTCTTGGAGCTAAGAGTTCACTGTAATAAGGGATTTCTTCTGCTTCTCTCGGTAGGTGAAACTCCCTTCTTTTAATACTTTTATAAACAGGAGAAAACTTGCTATCAGCCTCTGAATGTCTAGGCTTTGTAAGGGTATTTTTCTGCCTCCAAGACTCTTCTCTTTTAGAGGGCAGATATCCCTTATATCCCTTCTTTTCCCCTGTATCTGCTGTTGCAGCTTTCTTATATTTCACTTGCCTTCTCTCAGAACCACATAGGTCTCTGGACTCTTTCCACAATTCTTCTCTCCAGGATTGCCTACTCGGCTCCTCTCTCCAAGATTGCCTGTAAGAACGCCTCTCTCTCCAAGGCTGTCTCTCTCTCCAAGCTTGCCTCTCTCTCCAGGCTTGCTTCCCACTCGAAGGTAGCCTCTCTCTCCAAGGTAGTCTCTCACTCCAAGGTAGTCTCTCTCTCCAAGGTAGTCTCTCTCTCCAAGCTTGCCTACCTCTGAATGTTTGGTAGTCCGTTTTATCTATGTATTTTCTGACTCCACCTTTCTTCAGCTGCGCTTCATTAGGTGAAGCAGAGTCCCGTGCCTTACTCCCGGGGTGTGTCTCTCCAGGCTCTGGGCACGTGTGCTTTCGTTGTCCCTGGCAACTGTCAAGCATTCCTTCATTCATCCTGTCACTTTTTCCTTGATCATTCATACTGCTCAGCATTCTCTCATGCTGCCCTAGGTCCACCCTGTGACAATACATTACTTGTAGATTTGATGCTCTTGGACCTGGGAGAGATGAAAGACCACTGTTACTGTGGTGACCCCTACTGGCCAACAAGCAGTGACAAGGGTACCCCTTGAAAGAGGTGCTCTTGAGCCACATGGGTGCATGATATCTGTGGGTAAGGAATAGGAAGGGACTGTGAGTGAAGGAGGGAAGAAGGAGCGAGGAAAGAGAGGGAGGGAAATGCACTACTATTGTTACAGTTTTATTTTAGCGTTTCCATGCAGCCAATAGATGAACATGGGTCAGTTGGAAATCAGTAACAGCCAGATGTAATAAATAAAACAATATGTAAGTTAGTTTTCTAGCACAGTTTTATATATGCACATATAGAGGGTAATTTTGTAAAAAAGTCATGTAGGTGGAGAGGGAAAATGCATACCTAGTCTCATCCTACTTTATAAAGACCCATGGAAGCCTGTGAGTCTTTATAAAATACACACACAAATCCTACAATGGTGACAGGTAAAAGGAACCCACATACATTTATAGCAGCTCAAGAGCAGGGAGAAATGTACGTGCTTACAGTACACAGGATCACAAGTATTTTATAAAGGACATGTATAAATTGCAACTCCATGTAAAACCAGTTCCCAATTACACCTATACCAAAGTCACGAACAAGAATGCACATATCTTAGCATATATGCAGGAAGATGCTTTTCCTTATTGTCCCTTTCAGACCAATCCAGAACCAATGGGTTGTGCCTATCAACTAGCAGATGGAGTCAGAGGCCAATCACCTTTGAGCCCTCCTTATAAGGGCACCGTGCAGCCTTAGCTCAGCAGTATTTCTCTATACAGTGGCTCTGGACTGGTGTGGGGATACTCATAGGATTCAGAGTCTGTTTTCTTTTTCTTTCTTTGCTCTGCTGTGTTTTTTCTGTGAGAAATATCTCCTCCTCCTCCCTCCCTCCCTGTCCTATCATTTTATTACCTTCACTGTACTTAAAAAGAAATAAAATAGAGAGAAAAAAGGAGGAAGAAGCCTATTTTGAATTTGCTGTAATTTCCACCAAAGCTTCTAGCAGCTGTCCTGGTGAGTTTTCAACTGAGGTAAACTGTGGCATGTAATTTTGAGGCTGAAGGAGTTCTGGCAGTTAGCATTTGAGTGTCTTTTGGGGCCTGCTTTAAGCTCTGGGAGCATCGCTTCTCTCTCAGCAGCAGTTAATTAGCAACGGTGGTTTTATTTCAGCCTTCATTCTTCCAGATTCAAGCGGCATTATTTTTTGTTTACAGAGGCCCCGTATGAGCACATGAGGCATTACTCCTGCTGCAGGGGCTACAGTGGTAATTTGAGGCAATGCGACTGACACGTTGGAGCAGCGGGCTGTCCAGAAAGAGAGAAAAACTCTGGAGAACAGTTTATAGAAGCTTCAGTAAGGGTTTTAGTTGCAGAGATTTCAGGGCTGGAAAGAGCTGGAGACAATTTCTCTTCTCGAGGGCCCCAAGCCAGCTGAAGAAGTGCAGGAACAGAAGCTATGGGACTCATTTTACATAGTAACATAGTATATGATGGCAGATAAAGACCAGCATGGTCCTTCTAGTCTGCCCAGCAAGGCAGCAAGTGTAGGTGCACTTGCCGCTCCGTGCAGGTCACCTTATTCTTTTTAGAAGCCTTATTCTTGCTTTGGACATCCAAAAATGGGCATAGAGATGCCCAAAGCACAGAGGTGTCTCCACAGGTATTTTAGACGTTGGGTCTGGTGAGGTGATGGGTATGTGGAAGAGTCATGGCTGGGGTGTTCCCAGGAATCTGGAGGCGTGGTTAGGGTGTTTCAAGGAACTGGGACATCTCTGACTGATCACAGAAACATCAAGGATATCTGGCATTATATCCTGCTCTGAGGCATGAACAATGAAAAAGAAACACCTGAAAAGAGCTCATTTTAATTGAAAAACATCCAGCGAAGAATATACCTGCTCATTGCCAATACACAACACAATGTCAGCAACAGCAGCAGTGGGATTTGAACCCTGACTGCCTAGTTCCTAGCCAACTACTCTAACCATTAGGCTATCCTAAATGTCTGGCTTCTGGGGTGCTATTTTGGGGATGTCTAGGTAGATGCCCCCCCCCCCCTACAGATGTCCATATTGGGCATGTCCAGGTTTGTGAAATCATGTCCCCACTGGATATGCCTGCATTTTTTTTCAGACATTCTGGCTTAGATGTCCTAGATCACACTTGGAGGGGTCTTCTAAAATTTCCCTCTATATTACCATCTCCTGCATTAGGCTTTCAGCGCATTGCTTCTCGTGCAGACTGGTAGAGATGGGGTTCAGGAGACTTCTTTACTTCAACCAGGTATTTCTCAGTTTTTTTTTCCAGAATGGGGGTTTCTTGGCTCCAGAGATGCCTTCTCCCCAGAATTTGTATTGCTTTTCCATACAGCCAGTTATTTAATAGGCTCAGGGAAGCACACTCAACCAGCATCTAGGGGTGCAGAGGAATGCTGACCTTTAAAAATAACACATTTGGATGTAAGAGATGGCTGGGAATTCCAGTCTGTATTCTTGGTGGTGGTTTCAGACTGTGCCTTGAAATCTAGTGCACTGGACAAGAGGGCTTCAGTATTGGATACCTGGGAAGAAGGGGAGATCCCTGTGGATGATGGTGATGATCCTATTGTAGTTTCTTTATTCGTGGCATTTTCTCCAAATGGGTTTATTTATTTATTTATTTATTTATTACAAGTTCTTATATACCGCACTATTCGGCATCAGCGCGGTTTACATTATAACATAAAGACCATAACAACAAGCTGTTTGGTTTACATCGAACAGGAGTACAAACTTGGAGAACCGGGGTAAACTATATACAAGAGATAATTACATAGAACAGAATAATTTTGAGGTTACCATGACAACAGTGAACCTCACTTCTAAGCCAGGGTATTATGCTCGGTGTAATACTTGCATCGTGCCAAAGAGAGCTTCCTTCTGGAGTTCGTAAGATGCACCAGGTATGGGCAGTTTGTCAAGATGTGCTTGGAAATTCTTCTTAATCAAGCCTGTCGCTCCTAGTACAATGGAAAAGAGTTCTGTATCTTTCTGCCACATTTTCTTTGTCTCTGACTTTATTTCTTGGTACTTCATTCTTTAAAGAGGAATTGTGGCTATTGTTTCTAAGTCTCTAAAAGCTTTCAGAATTTTGGACACAATGGTGGAGCCTTCTGTGGTTCCTGGAGGTCCAGTATTCTACGGAGTTTGGAAGCCATTCAAAGTTTTTCCAGTACATCGGCCTGTTCAGGAATTGATTTCTGTAGATTGGGAAACTCCAGAAGCTGGTCTTCATGTTGGAAGAGCTATAGTTAAATTAGATTTGCTGGTGCCAGAAGAGAGAAAAAAGCTAAAGCAACCCAGAGTGGGTGCACTGGTTACGATGGCCATAAAGAAGACTACCGTTCTGGTGGAAGGAGGTGTGGCATTGAGAGAAGTTCAAGATAGAAAGTTTGAGTCCTTATTATGGCAAGCATTTGATGTTGTGACTTGGGCTATAGACGGTGGTCTGTAGTGTTTGCTTCCAGAGTTTGCATGTGATGGATTCAACAGTCCATAATGTTAGGTAGTTGTTGGCCAGGTTTTACAAGGAGTCCAACCAGTGGGTTTGGATATAGTAAGGCACGATTATAAGTTTGAGTCTTTCCACTGACTTGCACATTCATTTATTCTTTCCCCTGTCAGGTTTTAACAAAAGGAAAGTGGCAGTGACCATACTGAAAAGACTATTGGACATGGGATCAGTGGTGCTAGTACCTAAGATGGAGTATGGCAAAGGAAGATATTCCATTTATTTCATTGTTTCCATAAAGGAAGGGACCTTTCACCTTGTTTTGGATCTCATAGGAATCAACCTGATCAGTTATAGCAGCTGTGCAGAAGGGAGAGTTTCTGACTTCTCAAAGAGGCATATCTCCAGATTCTCATTTGGGAACCTCATTAGAGGTATTTGTGCTTCACAATTATGGATGGTCACTATCAGTTTCAAGCTCTGCCATTTGGGTTGATAATGGCTCCTCAGATCTTATCAAAGGTCATGTTATCCTTCATGGCCTCCCTCAGTCAACACTAGGACCTCTTCGCCTTGCAATGAATGCTGCAGCAAGGGTACTTGCAGGTACATCAAGAGCTAAACATATAACCCCAGTCATGATGGATCTCCACTGGCTTCCACTTCAGGCTAGAATCCAGTATAAGTCCCTAATACTAACATTCAAAGCCCTAAGGCACCAGATCACCTCACCCATCAGCAAACTCATTCAAAGACGGCCGTTCAACAGGTTCAGGAGATCTAATCAAGCAAACACTCTAGAGATCCCCAACATTCTAACTAAGTGCAAAAAGGCTACTGCCAATAGAGCCTTCTCCCTATTTGCACCCATGACCTGGAATGCCCTCTCCACTGAGCTCCGTTCCACCCCAGACCTATTGTCATTTAGAAAAGCCCTCAAACAACACCTTTTCCTCATCCATTACCCAGAATCCAATCCCAGAAACAACCACCCATCCTCACATCCTACACCCTACTCCACCCCGCCCAAAATCCAACACCATAAAGAAAATGACTAGCTCTACCACCATATCCCCTCTCTTATTTATTATTGGTACTGATCACACATCTTATTGATTAAACCTCTTATAAATATGTTGAAACCAAGCTATACTATATGTATAATTTCTCACCATACTATATGTATAATTTCTCACCATACTCCATGAATAATTACTCTGTAATTAGTTACCCCTGTTACCTCCAGGTTATCTCGTCCATGTTCAATGTAAAAACTCAATTGTCGTGTGACATTGCAGTATGTATTTTGTTCAATTGTAAACCGCACTGATTTTAATAGCGCGGTATATAAGAGAAGTAAATAAATAAAATAAAATAAATAAATAAAATGTTAATGGTAGTAGCAAAGCTTCGCAGAGAGGATATTGTGGTTCATCCATATCACAGTGCTTGTCTGAGCAGAGTCAAATCGATGGAAAAAAACAGCTATTCACTTCAAAAGTGGTGCACTTATTATAGTCTCTTGGATGGAGGTGAATTTCAAGAAGAGCCATTTGGTACCTTTTCAGAAACTCGGGTATCTAGGACACTTGAAGTGAAAGAGTGTTTCACTCCAGTGCTCATCTACAAAAATTCACACTCAGGTCCAGGGCTTATTGAAGCATAGATTCCATGGGCCTGGGATTATATGCATCTTCTCAGGTGGACATTTGTAGGACCAAAGGTCCTCTCTTCATACTTTTGCTAAACACTTTTGACTGAGGCAGTTTTTGATGCCACAGTGCCTAGAGCAGTGGTATCTTAGAGAGTTGAGGAGTGGCCTAGTGGTTGGGGCAAGGTACTTCAGGCTCAAAGGTCAGGGGTTCAAATCCCACTAGAGAACAGCAACCTTGGGCCAGAAGGACTGGGGTTTCTAGTCCCACAGGTGCTCCTTGTGGTCTTGGGCAAGCCACTTAACCCTCCATAGCCCATGTTCCCTGTAAAATAGTTATCTCCAAGTTATAATGCCCTGTTCAATGTAATTTCAGTTTGTTCAATGTAAACCACACTGATGCAGTATATAAGAGAATATAAATAAAAAATCTAACACCCACCCAGTATAAAAGGGGCTTTGCTACATCCCATTGGTTTTAGACTGGTATGGACAATAGATAAAAATTACCTGCTAATTTTTTCTCCTTGAATTTATACCGGACCAGTCCAGATTCCCATCCTCATTTTTCTTATGTTTTTATTTACCCTAGAAGGGAGCAAGAGTCTCAAACTTCTTTTAGGCTCTCAGTGTTTGTGAGTTCCTTTTGGTAACCTATGTTTCCCCCTGTGAGGGAAAGTAAATTTTTGTGGTATTGTTTATCTTTGCTTTCTTACAGAAATACTGTTGAGGCAAGGCTGCACAGTGCACTTGCAGGGAGAGCTCAAACATGATCAGTCTCTGTCTCCATCTGCTAGTTAATGGGCATAGCTTTCCTCAATTGAGGCATTTTGCTCTGCTTTTGGCCATGTTCAAGTCCTACTTGAAGACCCACCTCCTTAAGAATGATTTTAAATCCAAAACCCTCGATTCTTCCTAATCCTGACCCTCTCACTTTAAACATGCTTTTATTAAAAATGACTTCATTTGACGGTATCTCTCACAACTAGATTGTAAGCTTCATGGAGCAAGAAATGTCACTCTTATGTGTCTGAACAGCGCTGCATACCTCTAGCAGCAACATAGAATGCTTAATAATAGTAATGCAATTTCAACTTTGAGTCAGCCTTTTCTACCGGCAACCCACAACAATAGGTACTCAGCACCTTCTCTCTCAGGCTCAGTCCCACTTCCCCCTGCCCATCCTCCTGCCCCAACCCACCTGCCACGCTTTCCTTAACACATGACTTACAATACTCACAACCCTTAGATGCGAAACTTGTGTCAGCAAAACTCTTTATTTTGTGGGTTTAAAAGGCCACAGTTTCAAAACAGGCTTAACAATTGAAGCAATGAAACAAATGAATAAACAGCCGGCAGAGACAGTTCTCAGCGCATGAATGGGACTTTAGATCTGTTCAAGTTCTTGACTCTAGTCCCTTGGCCAGTACTGTATCTTGGCCTACTTCATGACCAAGCCCGCTCTCGTCCAACCGCTTCATTCCAATGGCTCAATGAGATTAAATTCATTCCCTTATTTATTCACTATCAACCTCTTCCCTGGCCCTCTGTATCAGCAATAGGGTACCAGAATTGCTCGAGCCCAGGCACCCTCAAGTTGGTAGTTGGTCTCCCCATATTTTGGGTCCAGGCATCCTGCACCTCTACCTGAGACCCTTTAATTCTGCTCAGATCTCGGCGCCCTTTCTTTGCACCTAGGCCCCTAAAGTATCAGTAAATCCTACATCATTGGTAAAGCTCACCACCAGGAGAGATGGGCTATTTCCTACTCATCCCAATGTTGCTGCACTGAACCATTGACCCTGCAGAGGTCAACATTAAAGATATTGAGCGCAGTGTCTGTTAGGTGTGTCCCATTGTCTCTAAATAAAGGATTCCTTCATTTCTCACTATGCTTCCTTCCCAAATCCCTAACAAAATTCCCTATTTCGGTATTCAGCAGTTTTCTACTTTTTTTTTCAATCTCTGTAGGCTTTTTGGCTCCTGACCATTTTAGCCATGGGATGATCTGGAACCATATGAATCCAGTCTTCCAGCTGGATCAGATCTGAGCAATATTCTTTTGCATTTTGATGATCAAATCAATGCTCTTCATACTCACCAAATTGTTGCTACCCAGAGCCAGCAAAACAGTCTGATGGTTGTCTACCTGATCCAGTTGTTCAGTCCTGCCCTCACTTGGTCCCAGATCATTTCACACTTCCCTAACCACTGTATTTCTTTTTCATCCATTGAGAAACCCAGCTGCTCGTCATAGTGGCTACATATAGCTGTCTACATTATCCAGTAAGCATATAAATGCCCAATGATCCATAATTTGGAACCTTCAAAATAGAATTTGTAGCTGTTATTTTCTCTCCTTTTCTTGGCCCCTTATGAACCTGCCACATCTCTTTGCTGCCCACTTCCCTATTTCCTTTATCTTTTGGGTTTGTAGGCTTAATTTATATTTTGTGGATGCTTCTGTCCTAAAGGGATGTGAGTATAGGCTCTCAATGCTGTTAATTTGCTACTTCCAGCACCTTTAACCATACTATTCTAAAGTTGTGTTGTAATAGACAGCTCCCATCCTTATCTTTCAGTAAGATACCTGGTTCTTGAAATCTAATTTGCAAGTATTTATTTAAGGCACAATTCGTTTACCACTATTTCTTCCAGCCAGACTATCCTACCCTCTTTTTTGGTCTGTTTTTGATCTTTCAATTAATAAGCTAATTTTATTCTCTGTTCTCTTTATCCTATCTGTATTTATATTTGTAGGTCTCTTTTTGACTTGACCACTACCTAACTTATTTTCAACGTGCCAAAGAACATACAGTAATAAAAGTTAATCTGCATAACTTCCGCTCATAGTCATTCCTTAAAAACTATTTGGTCTCTGCGAGAACCTCCCACAGGATGGTTAGTGTGACTGGTTTTCTGTTATCTGCACATTTTGGAGTCTCTCTAGCCCATCCTTCCATTATTTTCTGCACTATGGAAGATTTTATTGCATCTGTTTTCTCCACAATTTTCAGGAGAAAGGAAACCCCAGAGAGTCTGTTATTGATCCCCTTTTCCCTGAGCCATCTTATAAGCTGTACTAAATGACTACATATGAGAATTATGCCACTCCTCAAGTTTATATCCCCACTCTCTGCAAATTCTTAGCTTGTCCCATTCCCTTTCATATGTCTTCCAGGAGCTTCTCATAATGGAGCTGCACAGTATTTCGCAGGCCTCATCTACCTTATGCTCCGTATCTATCTTGGCATGCTGGTGGTCTCCAAATCTGCTAATAGTGTGAAACGAACCAGCTGAAAATGTGAAACAGCATCAGCAATCTCATTTATTTCACCTGGCACATGACTGGCTGTGATGGAGGCGTTGAGCTGTAGGCTAACTAGCAACAGCTTCCTGATTAGCTTCACTACCCTATCAGCTCTGGCTGTTTGCCTCTATACTGTCACATTATCCAACCTGAAGACTAGTCTCTTATTCCTACATTTATTTCCTCACATCAGAAGTGTTATTATGATGAGAACATCTCTAAGAATGTGATGTCTTTTCTAATTTCCTTCTTTTATGATTCCATTGGCCATTGCTCACTGAATCAGCAAATAGTTCCATCTGTGCTGCTGATGAGTCTGTCTCCATATATTCTTGCCATTATACTATCTTAGAAAAACTTTTAATATCTCAAGATCTTCCTTAACATTCTTATCTACTCTGATAAAATGGAAACTTACTGGCAATAGTTAACCTCTGGATAAATGCCCACCCCATAGGCATTTATTTATTTAACAAGTTTTATATACTGCTTTCTAAATTAAAGGGGTTTACAAAAAACAGTGATGAATGAACTTAAGTGTTTTAAGGTTAAGGCTTACGTAGAAATTAGGAGAGGTATATGTAACTGGGAGTTAACAATGGGGGGGAGGGGTAATTATAGAGGCAGATTCCAGATAGGCTGTATATGTCCCGCGCACATGTGCACATTGGGCATGGGAGCGATTCGAACTGTATTCTGCATCTGCGGGTATAGATGTACACATGCTTCCATGATCATTGCAGGGACATTTTCGCCATGGGCCATCCAATATCCCGGGCATGTGCAATGGACGTACTCTATGAGCCCATTTGCAGGGACGTTCTCGCATGGATCGTATTCCAAAAGCTTGCACAACTCCCATCGGGCATGTCTCCATGATAAAAAAAAGTGGATGCCTCTGATGGCCACGCATCTTCAGTTTAAATGTGCCTCTCCTATGTTCTCACTGGGAAATGGCTCCAAAGGTTCCCACAAGAAAGTACAGTTTCACTGAGGGAGAGCTACACCTGGACGTTCTGATAGGCAATGAGGGCACATGATCGGGTGCCTATAAAGAGCAGCAGCAATAGCTTGCCATCTGCCGCAAGCTGAGTGCCAGATATCACAATTACAGAGACATGAGGACCTGAAGCACAAGTGGAGGCAGGTGTGCCATAACTCTGTACTGACATTTCTCACAGCAGTTCCCTAGATGTGGCTACACCTGTCCCATATAATTTCCACTTTCTATCTTGCCTTAGTTCGGCCTGTACACATCTTCTATCTGTTTAGTAACCCTGCCTGCCGTCTCATAGTCTGTTTTGTGGCAATGCTCTCGTGTGTGTGAGCATGGGAGAGGGGATCTCTGTGTCAGCTTACCTAATAACCAGCCGCTGGAGATTTCACCACTCACAAAGCTTGCATAAATCCTGGACTGGATAAGGATATATGAATCGTGGCACGATCCAGGGAATCTTGCAACAACATCAGTAAGTTCTCCCAGTGCATTGCACACTACTTGCATATTGAGAGAGTGGAATGCTTTTCGATTGTGGAATGTGGAATGTGGAATGTAGAGGAGTGCTCAAGGCCACATGCATTCTATCAATCAACCTCGGCACAGAAGGGAGCCCAGCTGCTTCATGACATTGAGGCAGTGTCTGTTGCCTCTGCTGAACTGTGTGAGGGAATGCAATATAATCCAAGGCATGCATCAGGAAAGCACTCAGAAACTGGGTGATGCTCTTGGACACTGCTGCTTGGCTTAGACCTGCAGTGGCTGCCAGCACAACTTGAAAGGCACCTGTTGCTAAGAAGGTGGGTACTGTTGTCACTTTTAGATGCACAAGCAGGGCCTGTCCCCTGTGTGTCATTGCACCAAGGTGGGGCTCCAGCTCCTGGCATGGCTGATGTATGGCTGCCGTATCAAAGCAGAATCTGCTGACACTGAGTTCATCAGTAAGGTCCATGTACTGGTTTCTCAGCCTAGGTACCCTCTGATAGGGTAGCCTCCATGCTGCCCTCCTCCTTTCCCTATCTGCCTCATGCAGCATTGGTATTGCAAACCAGGCATTCTTTTTTATAGTTCTAATTCTAATATACACGTGTATACCGCTACAAGGCACACTGTCAGGGCGGCATGTGCCATGCCCGCCTATAGTGCTATGCGTCTTACCCAGGTAACATGGTCTGGGCATCCCTGCATGTCTATCATGCTATCGCTCAGTTCTGTATGGATATGACATCCTGTGGTGGCCAGCCATAATGCAGATATTCATAGCATCTGCACCCAGGGGCTTACATATGTACCAGATATGTCTTTGGACGGGGCGTGGCCCTGCTGCACGCTCTACCTGTGGATGCATAAGAGGACCTAGGCGGGTAAGCGAACGCCGCATTATCGTGTTGCTGCTTCATGATGGCTGACAAGGCACCGGCAGCAGCAGAGTGCACGAGGAAGGCTAACTTCATTCCTTCTGAGACAGCCATGGCCCAGGGCAGCACTCATGGAGGATTCCATGCACTCATCAGGCAGCACTCATGGAGGATTCCATGCACTCAGCAGGCAGCATGGCGGGACATCACAAACAGGGTCAGTGCGGTGACCACCATAACCGCGAAATGGAGGACTCAAGAAAAAGTGCCTTGTGGTCCATTAGGCGAAGGAGAAGAGGGCTAGCAACAGCAGGCTGCCACCTTCACAGCAGCATAGCCTCACCCCACTGGAGGAGCAGATGCTGCAGTGTGTGGAGGAGGTCGCCATCACAGGGGTTCCAGGCTTTGACAGCTCCACCACAGGCACACAGGGGGGGTGAGTAGGGGTGCCCCATAGCACAGGTGTGGCTGCGACAGCCATGTCTGTGTCCCCACTGTTCCTCCACTCACCCAACCCATGCCTTTCTGTCAGACCGCAGGTGCTGCATAGGATGGGTACAGTGTGGGCTATGCACCAGCTGCCGGTACTGTGGTGGAATGGGTGCCACCCCTCAGGCCATGACAGCATGCCATATCACTAAGCTCTACGACCCTTGCTCTCCCACAGACCCACCAACTACACTGCCTTCACAGCCTAGGACTGATACACCAGGGGAAGCCTCACAGCCCACCATAGAGGATGCCAGTGACCAGCTAGGGTGCAGCATGGCCCTTGATGCCAGTCCACCAGCCAGCCATGCAGAGAAGCTCACTGCAATGGCCAATGCAGAGGGGCTGTTGTGTTAGTTCCTGTTGCGCAAGACAGGAAATGCCTCTTTTACCCTCAGCATCGACGGGCTCAATTTTAACAGAGCCATGGGAAAGAAGAGAAACACTGTTCTTCCTGTGGCTCTGCAAAGGTGAGCCATAGCGTCGGCAAAACAGTAGCAAAGCTCTTCCCTGGGAGGGGGGGGGGCTTGGACTGGAAATTGGCTGAGGAGATCTAGGGCTGGGCTGGACTGGGATGGGGGGGTCAGCATTGGAAATAGCCTGATTAAGGGGGTTAGGACTTGTAATGGGCTGATGGGGGGGGCTAGGACTGGAAATGGACTGATGGGGGTTTAAGACTGGAAGTAGGCTATCAGGTGGGGTTAGGACTGGAAATGGGCTTCAACTGGAAATAGGCTGATTGGGGAGGGCTAGGACTGGAAATGGGCTTTTTGGGAGGGTTAGGACTGGTAATAGGCTGATGGGGGACTAGCGGTGGAAATGAGTTAGGACTGGTAATGGGCTGATTGGGGGGGCTAGGACTGGAGTGGGCTGATAAGGGGGATAGGACTAGAAATAGTCTGGGACTGGAAATAGGCTGATGGGGGGAGGGGATGAGAGTGCTGCTGGACCTGGAAGAAAACTAGAGGCTAGGGCTACAAATTGGCTGATGGAGGGGATGGGAGAATAGGACTGGAAGGGAGCAGATGCTGAGAGGGTCTCCAAGGTGAAGGAGGGGGCAGGAAAGGAGCTGACATGGATGGGAGGTAGGAGGCTGGAAGGGAGCTGATATTGAGGGGGGAAAAGGGGGCTGGAAAGGGAGCTGACACCTGGGGATGGTATTGAAGGGAGACTGGAAGTGAGCTGACACTTGGGGATGGGACTGGTAGATGGCTGGGTAATGGGGAGGAGGCTGAAAGGGAGGGGGCACTGGGGCTGGAAGGGAGCTGACATGTGGGGATGGAACTGGAAGGGGGATGGACAGAGGGTAGGGTGACTGGAAGGGAGCTGATGGGATGGGGGTGGCACCAAGAGTGGAAGTGAGCTGATACCCGCGATGGTATTTGGACTAGAAGGGGCTGGGTGGTGGGAAAGGAGGGGGACTGGAAGGGAATGGCCACCAGAGGCAGTCCTGGGAATGCAAGGCAGTTGACACTGGAAAGTACTGGGAGGGGAGGACTGGAAAGGGGGCTGATACTGGGGAGGGTTACTGCGAATGGAAATAGGCTGATGGAAGGAAGAAAACAAAAGAAGAGAAGAAATGGCAGATGGACCTTAGACCATAGAAAGAGAGCTAAAAGAAGACAGGAAAGCAGAAACCTTAGATCGGGACCAGCATGATCAGCGAATAAAATGGTCAGACAACAAAGATAGAAAAAAATAATTTTATTTTCATTTTAGTGACTGGACTTTGTTCTATTTTAATATTTTACACAGTTCCAGGCTTTAGGGAACTGCATCTCTTATTTATCTGGTGTTGCACTGCATGTGGAATCTAGTTTCTTGGGGTTTCAGTTTAATTTTTGTCTACATATTTTTATTTTAGGTTATAGTCACTTAATCTGTACTTGGTGAGGATCTGGATTCTGAGTGTGTGACTAAGGCCAGGTGTTCTGTTAACATGGAGTTTGTTCATACTGCACTCTAGTAATTTGACTGGTTGAACTTTTCAAATAGGTGTTTGGACATTCTAGGGCCTGCTGCAGTATTTATAGTGGTGCTTTTTTCTGGGTAGGTCCCTTGTATGAGTTTTGGAAGTTTATGCTGGTATGGTATGGTAGATTTGGCCTTGTAGATCTTAGGTGACTTCTATAGGGTTTTATATTAGTTCCTAGTATGCCTGGTACTGGAGAATGTTTGTGAGATGACCAGAATCAGACTTTTTAAAAATATATTTAGTTCTGTGGGTGAATGTCCTACTTCTGCTCTGCACCTGTTGTTGAGGGAGAGGTTTCTGTGGATGCAGAATATATATTCAAAAAGCAAAAGTGAGAACCATAACACAGTTTATAACAGAATAAAATGAGTTATTTGGTTTTATAAACTGTGCTGTGGTTCTCATTTTTTTTTCTTTTAGTTCCTTTGTGTGTGAGCATCTTGCATGTCCTTTGTTTTTTATGGAATATATATTTTACATGAACACCTTGCTGGTCCAGTGCGAAGTTTCGGGAGTTATAGTGGTGTTGCTAAGCCCTTGGTGTTTATGTTGGAGTGGGAGGTGTTGCGTTGGGGTCACAAAGTCCCTCTTGTTTTTCAGAGGGTGGGAAGTGCTGTGTTGGGGCGCCAAATCACTCTTGTTTTTGTGGAAGTGAGAGATGCTACATGGATGCTGTTGAGTCCTTCTTGTTTGGCATATTTAGCAGCATGTTTCCTAGGCTCTGCACTGGTAACATATGAGCATAGGAAATGCCATACTGGGTCAGACTAAGGTCCATCAAGCCCCAATGGCCAATCCAGGTCAGAAGTACCTGGCAGGTTCCCAAAAAGGCACACAGGTTCCACAATGCTTGTCTCAGGGCAAGCAGTGGATTTCTCATGTCCTCTTTAATAATGGTTTATGGACCTTTCCTCCAGGAACTTGTCCAAACCTTTTTTAAATCCCGCTACACTAATAGCTTGTACTGCATCCTCTGGTAGCTAATTCCAGAGTTTAATTATGCAGGGCCATAGGCTAACTGCAGGGAGACAGTTACATCATCCCTGCAGTTACTGCAGTCTCCAGGAACAAGCAGGAATGTAGTCTTCACATATGGGTATCGTCGGTACCGACGGAGCCTGCGCGGGAACGCTCCCCAGCGTCCAATAGGATTTGAAGTATTCCTGACCACGATGCTCATGCAAAGCACGGTCCCGGTATCGATCGAAATCGGTACCGAGTTGATCCGGTACCGATCTGTCGATTCCAGCCAAAGATGGCGTGGTAAGAATTCCCACCGGGGCCAGTTCCGGTACCGGTGTCTGAACCATAGGTGTCAACAGTACCGCAGCTGTGAGAAGAGCTGCAATGCTGCGTTCGATAGCGAGGAACCTCTGGTCTATCGACGCTGCCGATGCCTAGGTGTCGGTACCTGTGAAAACGGCTGGGACCCCTGAGCATGGCACCAGTAGTTCTTGCGAGGTCGATGCCTCGAGAACATCCTGGAGCCCCCTTGATGCTTTGGAAGCTGAAGCCTCCCACCGGGGCTGTTTTACCAGTGTGGTTCCCTCAAGGGAAATGCCAATGGCCTCTCGATGCTTAGCAGGAGAGCTACCCTTTGAGGACCGGCTTTTTTGTTTAGTTACCTGAGATCCATAGGAGAAAGAGGAGGCTCTTGAAAATGTCAATGCAATGGATCTGGCATCCGAATAGAAGAGAATACAGAGCTTTGCAGCCCGGTTCTGTCTTCCTCTCTTAGTCATCCCCATACAGGAGAGACATTCAGATGGAGAATGTTCAGGCCCTAAACATTTAAGATACCGCCACACTTAGTACATTTTTTAAAACCACTAGTTGGTTTTTCCATGTTTCAGGAATATGAGGCCTAATGCCCAAAATGGCGCCTAGCACCGAAAAAGAAAAGTTTCTGAAGAGAAACAGTTCGAAGTATAAAATTTTTGAGAAAGGAAAAGAAAAGAAACGGCGGTACCGGTAGGAGTCATGTGGAGGCAAAAGTGACCACAAGAAAACAATTTTAAAGATGGAATTTTCTGCGGTGACAGGGTATGGGTCCTGTCGGCTCCGTGGAAAACGAAGAACTGAAGAGGGACAGTTGGAAAGGCGGGAAGGCAGCGCGCATGTGCTGAGGGATGCTCCCAAAAGCGTTCCTATTGGACGCTGGGGAGCGTTCCCGCACAGGCTCTGTCGGTACCGACGATGCCCATATGTGAAGACTAAATTCCTGCCGTTCCTGGAGATCACCTGTTACAGGTGAGTAACTATGCTTTTCAGCAAGGCAAAACAGCTGCCTGTGCAAATAAGGCCACCTACTGAGGTGGCATTAGTTGCACTCATGCTACTTGCGCTGAGCCATTATGTTAGTTTCTGCTGACAATGCAAATGCCTGTCTGTGAGAGTTCTTTCTTTCACCTCACTCTGCAATAAATTATAATTTTGTGAAAGAAATCCTGTAGACCTAACAGTAATGGGTAAAAGCATTTTTTTTACTATATATGTCTGTTTTTAGTTTGTACTAATATATTACCTACTTGGTGAAGATCTGTCTCTGTTCTGCATATATGTTCTGTTAGCATGGAGTTTCTATGTAGCTCCAGCTGATGGTGGATGGATTTTATCCACTCTGAAGAAAATCTGAACAATTGAGAAGAAAGGATTGAATTCACTCATGAATGATTACCTTGAGGGTAACTCTCTCACTTGAGCACAATGTGGGAGGCTTCACTAGACTGTGTTTTTTTGGTAGCCATGGGAAGAGGGAAAAGTGGTTCAGCTCTGTGCTGTTATCATAAGAGCCTGTAGAGCAGCCTGGAAAATGGAAGGCTTAGAAAGGATTTGGAAAAGTTCAGCAGCCCCACTCAACCTCAATGCCCTCTCCCTCCACCTCTGTCCCCCCTGCTCTCTCTTGAATATTGCAGAAAACTCTCATAGGAATCTGCCTGCCAGCCACCTTAAACACAGTGTCTGCAATGCAAGAGAAGCAGTTTCAGAGGAGTAGAGCTGTGCCCTTAAAACGCTCTGTTGTCATACTTGACTTAACTGTCTTTTTCCAGGAAACGTTGGCCTGTGGCAAGTGAGGTGCCTCATCTCCGGTTTCTGGACTCTGCTTTTCTTGCATGGCAGCTTCTGAGTCATCCCTGGAGGGCTTGCTCCCCCTCTATCAGCCAGGGGATGCAGTTGGACCAACCTTATCTGCCTCAGGGCAGGAGGTGGAGGATGGCGCTGTGAGTAAAGATTGCAAGCCATCCAGAGGTTCTGCCAACTGTGTTATTGGCCGCTTCCTGTCCTCTCAGGGTTTGGCATGGCTATGTCCCCTGGTGTAGGGGGTCATTTCCATGCAGAGAGTGTCCAGAGTCTGGATTGTCCTCCCCAGAATTCTTTTCCTTTCACGACAGGCCTGGTCATTCTGGCATTTAAATTCAGACCCTACAGTCTCTGGGTTCCCCTGAGTGCAGTCTCATGAGGGGCATGCTGAGAGTGGAAGCCCTGTTCGATTGCCTATGGCTAAGCATTCCTGGTGAAGGTTGTCACCTGAAGATGGGGAACAGCTAGGGTCTGTTTAAGATTTGGACTGTGACTTGGATTCAGATGCCTCGGTTTTGGGCTCTGCTGTGGACGAAGAAGTACTCTCACCTTCAGAGGATTGTGAAGAGACTGGTGTAATCCACCTGTTCTGGAAGGAGGAACTGGCGGTGCTGATTGCCAGGGTCTCATCCACCTTGATCTTGGCGGGTGCTTCAGACATGGGGCAGGAGCTGAAGGTGCATGCACTCCTGCAAGGGCTGTGGAAATCCACTACTGTCTTCCCATTCCCAGAGGTGATCAAGACATGATCCAGTTGGAGTGGGATTCCCCCATCTCCCTGCCTAAGGGGCTAAGGGTATATAAGAAGATGTAGGCTTTCCTGGAGAAGGAGTGCATTGTATGGTTTGATATTCCCAAGGTTGATGGGCAGGTCACGGCAGTTACCAGATGGACCACTATTTATTTGGAATGCGGATCGGCCTTAAAGTATACTCTAGACACATCTTCCAGAGCCTGGTTGCCAAAACAAGACTTTAAAAAGAAACTTCTTTTTGGGGCAGATTTGGAGAAGCTAGTGAAGGGCCTGGGCAAAACAAAGCTTACTGCCTTCTGGAGGAGAGGCCCAAGGGGCCTGTAAAATGGGCAGGAGCCCCTTTTCTTCCCAGGCTTGCTGGTTGGACTTCTGTTACTACCAGCCTGGAAAAGCTTTCTTCCCCTCTGCTTCTGGATTTTGAGCTTGTTCTCAGGCCTTTCAAGGAGCGCATGGGCTCAGGGACTCGCTCCCCTCCAGAGTTTGCCCAATAAAGGTTTGGGGGTCCATTTCCTGGTTCCTCCGCTTTGCCTCTTCTTCAAAAATGGGCCCAGGTCACCATGGAGCGCTGGGTGCTAGATACCATTCAGTACAAAGAGCCGAGCCTGGACGCTTTTGTCATCTCCTCCTGTGGGTCTGCAAACAATAGAGCAGCTGTGCAGGTTACCTTGGTTAAATTGCTGCTCCTTGACAGCAGTGGTGCCCATTCCCTCAGATGATCAGGGCAAGGAAAGATACCATCTATTTTGTGGTGCTGGAAAAGAATGGATCATTCCAGTCCATTCTGGACCTCAAGGGTGTCAGAGTACTTGTGCACCCTGTGCTTCTGGATGGAAACTTTGCGGTCTGTGATTCAAGTGGTGCACCGAGGGAAGTTCCTTGCATCTCTGGTTTTGGCTGAGGCATATTTTCATATCCTGATCCAGGAGAATCAACAAAAGTATCTGCGTTTTGCAGTACATGGCTCTTACTTTCAGTTTGCTGCCCTCCTATTCGGACTCTCCACTGCCCCAAGGACATTCTCCAAGTCATGGTGGTGGTGGCTGTGGCGCTGCAGTGCCAAGGAATTTGTGTGCATCCCTATTTGGATGACTGGCTCATCCGAGCCTCTTCTCTTTCATAGGTATCTTGGGTAGCAGCCCGTGTGGTGTCCTTTTTGGAAAGCATTGGCTGGGTGATGAGTCCGAGAAGAGCCAGTTGATGCCTTCCCAATCCTTGGAGTTCCTGGGAGCACGTTTCAATACTCAAGTGGGCAGAGTCTTCATGCCAGAGAAGAAAGTCAAAAGGTTGTTGCATTGCCTAGCACTTTTCTGTTCACAGCAGGCTCTCAGAGTCCATGATTATCTTCAGCTCTTCGGATTAATGGTAACGACAATCAAGATGGTGCCATGTGCACATACGCATATGCTGCTGCTCCAGTGGTCCTTGCTGATTCAGTGGTCCCTGAGTTCTCAGGAGTTCCAGCTCAGGCTCCCACTTCTGCTGATGGTGAAGGCCAGCCTGCAGTGGTGGCAGCAGCCCCGTCATCCGAGGAAGGACATGCTACTGTAAGAATATGCATGAATTCTAATGACAATGGATGCCAGTCTCTTAGGTTGGGGAGCCCATTGCTAAGATCGAACAGCCCAAGTCTTTTGGAACTGCAGGGAGACGGTTTGGTCCATCAACCACCTCAAAGCGAGGGCTATCAGGTTGGCTCTTCTGCGTTTCTGGCTACTAGTCAAGGGCTGGGTGGTTCGATTGTTTTTGGACAATTCCACACCGGTGGATTATGTCACTAAACAAGGCAGCACAAGAAGTGCCAGGGTAGCCCTGTTTGCCTGGGTGGAGAAGAACCACCTAGCTTTGTCAGCTCAACACATTGCTGCTGTGGTCAATAGGGAAGTGGATTATCCCAGCTGGCACACTCTGGATCCAGGAGAGTGGGAATTGAGTCCAGAAACATTTCAGTTGATTGTGCACCACTGGGGTCACCCCAAAATGGATCTAATGGCAACCCACTCTAAAGCCAAAGCATGCTGCTTCAACAGTCACTGCATGGAGATGGGGTCCGAGGACATAGATGCCCTGGCTCAGCCTTGGCAAAGTCATCACCTGCTGTATGTTTCCTCCATAGCCCCTGGTGAGGTGTGTGGTTCAATATATAGAGCACCACCTAGGAAGGATTGTTCTGGTGGCGCCGGATTTATTTATATATATTTATTATACTGTCCTACCTGGGAATCAAGGTGGTTTACAAGGAACATAACAATAACTGTTTTACATAGGACTTTGGTAAGCAAAGATATTGAACAGTAAACCTAACATAGAAATTACGATTGTTATAGTATAACTATATTAACATATATATGTAGCTTGTTGGGGGAAGGGGGAAAGTATGGCAGGGGGGAGTAAGGGCTTGAAAGTGAAGGTTAAGTTACTGATGAATAGGTAGGTGCCATCTATGTGATGTATTGTTCATTGAATAATAGTTTTGAGCTTTTTGCGGAAGATGATGAGTTTGTGTATTTCCCTGAGGTTTCTGGGGAGTTTGTTCCACAGGTCTGGTACATAGGTACAAACTTCCTCAACTTGCCTACGGACATCCCACAAAACAACCAAAACGTAGGCAAGTTGAGGAGGTTTGTACTGCATTTGCGCCTTGATCTGTTGGTTGTTGGCTCATGAATGAGGGCCTTTAGGTATGATGAGGATTGATCATGAAGAGTTTTGAGAGCGTGGTTCAGAGATCTGATGCGGCTCCTGAAAGTGCCACCTCTGTTTGCCTCCATGGATGGCTAGCGCATAAGGGCTACCTTTCTGCAGTTGTTTCCACTCTGCTCTGAGCCTGGAGGAGGTCTACCAACCTGGCATATGTGCAGGTATGAAGCCCTTTTCAGCAATGATGCAGTGCACAGTAGTTGACTTCACTCAGGAAAAAGATTTAGGTGTCATCGTGGATAATACTTTGAAACCCTCCACCCAGTGTGCAGCGACGGCCAAGAAAGCAAATAGAATGCTAGGAATCATAAGGAAAGGAATGGAGAATAAAATCAAGGAAGGTCTGGAGACGGGCCTTTCTCTTAGCTTCCTGAAGGTTCAGGAGGCAGCATTGGCCTGTTTCAGAGGTCCCGGTGGCTGGTAAGTTGCTAGCTTTAGACCCGGATGTTTCACGCTTTTTTCAGGGGGTTTGCCATATGCATCCTCCCCTCTGGTCTGTGGCCCCTTCCTGGGATCTGCATCTGGTGCTCAGGGCCTTGATGTTTTAGAGCACTGTGAGCTGTTGAAGACTCCACTCTGAGGAATTTTGATGCAAGACAGCCTTCTTGGTCATGATTTGTTCCATGAGGTGGAATTCCAAGCTGCAGGCTCTGTCTTGCCGAAATCCTTATCTATCTTTTTCAGAGGAGACCATTTCCATTCGGCCTGTACCTTCCTTCTTACCTAAGGTGATTTCTCCCTTTCATGTGAACGAGGTGGTTTGCCTGCCCTCCTTCTCTAAGGAGCAATGTCGGGGGAAGGATAAGGATCTTCGCCTTGTAGATGTCTGGAGGGTGCTTCTCCACTACTTCGTGGTTACGAATTCCTTTTTTAAATTGGATCATCTGTTTGTGCTTTTTTCTGGCCTGCACAAGGGTGATGCAATGATTAAGTCTACATTGGATTAAGAAGCCCATTGCCTCAGCATATCTGTTGCTGAGCCGGCTGGTTTCGGAGGGTTTACGTGCTCATTCTACCAGAGCACAAGCATCCTTGTGGGTGGAACAGAGCTCAGTAGCCCCTGCAGACATTTATCGGGTGGCCATGTGGGCATCACTTTCCACTGTTATCAAGCATTACCGCTTGGGTGTCCACGCATGGGCAGACATGGCATTTGGCTTCAAGGTTTTGCAAGCCGCTTTGTCTTCTTCCCATCCAGTGGAGGCGTAGTTTTGGAATATCCCACGTAAGAAAATAAGAACATAAGAAATACCATACTGGGTCAGATCAAGGTCCATCAAGCCCAGTATCCGGTTTCCAATAGTGGCCAATCCAGGTCACAAGTACTTTTCAAGCACCCAGAAAGGTACACAGATTTCCGCAATGCTTATCCTAGGGTAAACAGTGGATTTCCCTGGTTCTCTTTAATAATGTTTTTGGACATTACTTCTAGGATCTTGTCCAAACCTTTTTTAAACCCAGCTACAATAACAGCTTTTACTACATCCTCCGGTAACGAATTCCAGAGTTTGATTACTCGTTGAATGAAAAAAATATTTTCTCTCATTAGTCTTAATTAGTCTTAAATGGGGCTACATTGTAACTTCATTGCTTATCCCCTAGTCATTCTACTTTTTGAAGGAATAAAAAAACGATCTGTTTACCCATTCCATTCATTGATTTATAGGGTAAAATGTTAGAAACCATTATAAAGAATAAAATTACTGAGCATGTAGATAGTCATAGTTTAACGAGAGACAGCCAACATGGATATAGCCAAGGAAAGTCTTGTCTTACTAATCTGTTACATTTTTTGAAGGGGTGCATAAACAGACAAAGGTGCACTGGTTGATATAGTGTATCAGGATTTTCAGAAACCCTTTGACAATGTCCCTAATGACAGAGACTTAGTGAAATTAAAAAGTCATGGAATAGGAGGCAGTGTCATATTGTGGATCAGGAACTGGTTAAAAGATAGAAAGCAGAGGGTATGACTAAATGGCCAATTTTCTCAATGGAAAAAGGTAAATAGTGGAGTACCCCAGGGATTTGTGCTGGGTCCGCTGCTTTTTAACATATTTATAAATGACCTGGAAATGGGAAAAACTAGTGAGGTGATCAAATTTGCAGATGACAAAAAATTATTCAAAGTTGTTAAAACTCAAGAGGATTGTGAAAAATTGCAAGAGGACCTTAACATAGAAACGTAGAAATATGATGACAGAAAAAGACCACATGGCCTATCTAGTCTGTCCTTCCATATCAACAACTACAACAGTCCCCTTTTTACCTTTAGAGATTCTCTGTGTTTGTCCCATGCTTTTTTGAATTCAGTTACTGTCCTCATCTCTGCCACTTCCACTGGGAGACTATTCCACGGATCCACTGCTCTTTCCGTAAAGAAATATTTCCGCATATCACTCCTGAATCTATCTCCCTTCACCCTCATCCCATGTCCCCTCGTAGCAGAACTTGCTTTCAATTGAAAGAGGCTCTCTCCCTGAACATTTATGCCACAGAGGTATTTAAACATCTCATAGAAACATAGAAACATAGAAACATGATGACAGAAAAAGACCACAAGGCCCATCTAGTCTGTCCTTCCATAACAACAACTACAACAGTCCACTTTTTACCTTTAGAGATCCTCTGTGTTGGTCCCATGCTTTTTTGAATTCAGTTACTGTCCTCATCTCTACCACCTCCACTGGGAGACTATTCCACGGAACCACTACTCTTTCCGTAAAGAAATATTTCCGCATATCACTCCTGAATCTATCTCCCTTCACCCTCATCCCATGTCCCCTCGTCGCAGAACTTGCTTTCAATTGAAAGAGGCTCTCTCCCTGAACATTTATGCCACGGAGGTATTTAAACATCTCAATCATATCACCTCTATCCCGCCTTTCCTCTAAGGTGTACATATTAAGATCCTTAAGTCTGTCCTCATATGCTTTATAATGAAGACTACTAATCATCTTAGTAGCAACCCTCTGCACCGACTCCATCCTGTTCACATCCTTTTGAAGGTGCGTTCTCCAGAATTGCACACCATACTCCAAATGAGGTCGCACCAAAGACTTATACAGAGGCATTATCACCTCCTTTTTTCTGCTAGCCATTCCTCTCCGTATGCACCCAAGCATCCTCTAGCTTTTGCCGTCGCCTTTTCTACCTGTTTAGCTACTTTAAGATCATCGGACACAACTACGCCTAGGTCCCGCTCTTCTTTAGTGGACAAAAGTACTTCACCTCCTATGCTGTATTGCTCCCTTGGATTGCTGCAGCCCAAATGCATGACCTTACATTTTTTAACATTAAATCCCAGCTTCCAAATTCTAGACCATTCTTCAAGCTTAGCTAGATCCCTCCTCATGTTATCTACACCTTCCTGGGTGTCTACTTTATTGCAGATTTTGGTATCATCCGCAAAGAGGCAAACCTTACCCGACAGCCCTTCCGCTATATCACTAACAAAGATGTTAAAAAGAATTGGACCAAGGACAGATCCCTGGGGCACACCACTGGTAACATCCTTCTCCTCAGAGTGAGCTCCATTTACTTGTACTCTTTGTCGCCTCCCACCCAACCAATTTCTAACCCAAGCAGTAACTTTAGGGTCCATCCCTAGGGTGCTCAGTTTGTTTATAAGTCGCCTGTGAGGAACAGTGTCAAAGGCTTTACTGAAATCTAAATACACCACATCTAGAGCTCTCCCTCGGTCCAACTCCCTGGTGACCCAGTCAAAGAAATCAATCAGATTTGTCTGACAAGACCTGCCTCTGGTGAATCCATGCTGCCTCGGATCCTGTAATCCGCTGGACTCCAGAAACCTCACTATTTTCTCTTTCAACAGCGTTTCCATTAATTTATTCACCACCGAAGTTAAACTAACCGGCCTGTAGTTTTCAACCACATCCTTACTTCCGCTTTTGTGTAAAGGCACCACATGAGCCTCTCTCCAGTCCTTTGGCACCACTCCCGACTCCAACGAGGCATTGAAAAGGTCAGTCAGTGGAGTTGCTAGAACGTCCCCAAGTTCCCTCAGTATTCTAGGGTGTATCCCGTCCGGTCCCATCGCTTTGTCTACTTTAAGCTGAGCTAGTTTCTCACGAACACAGTCTTCTGAAAATTGTTTAAGATGTCCCTTGTTTCTGTTCCTATTTGTGTGTGTTTTCTGAGGTCCTGCTCCTGGTTCTTCATCTGTGAATACAGAACAAAAATATTTGTTAAGCAATTCCGCTTTATCCTTATCAGCTTCTACATATTCCTCCCCTGCACCCTTGAGTCTGACAATACCACTTTTGCCCTTCCTCTTCTCACTAATATATCTGAAAATACCTTGATAAATTGGAAAACTGGACATTCAAATGGCAGATGCAATTTAATGTGGACAAGTGCTAAGTTATGCACCTAGGAAAAAACAACCCAAACTTTGGTTACATGATGCAAGATACCACCTTAGAAACCCTCACCCAGGAAAAAGATTTAGGCAGTGGCAGCCAAGAAAGCAAACAGAATGTCAGGAATCATAAGGAAAGGATTGGAGAATAAAACCAAGGATATTATAATGCTTCTGTATTGTTACATGGTGTGACTGCACCTTGAATATTGTGTGCAGTTCTGGTCACCATATCTTAAAAAGGATATAGCAGAATTAGAAAAGGTACAGAAAAGAGCAACAAAAATGGTGAAGGGTATGAAAGAACTAAATTGTGAGCTCTAACGGGCAGGGACTGCTCTTTTTATGTTTGTACAGCGCTTCATATGTTGCAGCGCTTTATAAATGCTTAGTAATAATACCTCTATGAGGAGAGGCTTAAAAGATTAGGCCTCTTCAACTTGGACTCGGAGGGTTTATGATAGATGTCTATAAATTAATGAATGAAGTGGAACTGGTAAACATAGATCAATTATTTATGCCATCAAAATATAGAAAGACTAGGGAACAAGCAATGAAGCTACAATGCAACCCATTTATTTATTTAACATCTTTTATATACCGCTTTTCAGTTTTATCAAAGCGATTTACATTGAAACATAATGAAGGTTTACATAGAACAGTACAGTAGTAACTATTTACATTGAACAATTAAAAATTCAAACTAATTAATTAAACAATTAACAATTCCTTGTGTGTTATAGCAATAGTCTTAGAGCATTTTAGCTGGTTGTGGTAGTCTATGACTTACTTAAAGAGGACACTTGTTGTGGATGGGGGCTGCGGATTGGAAATTTTGTTAAGATTGTGTGCTTTCTGTAGTGTTGAAATACTCTTTAAAAAGGTAGGTTTTGAGGTGTTTTGAGGTGTTTCCTGAATTCAGTGATATCTGAGATTGCTCTCAGGTGATGCGGGAGCGAGTTCCATAGTGATGGGGTATAATATTTGAATACTCTGTATAGGGCTGATATTTTTTTACTCAACACGTAATCAAACTCTGGAATTCATTACCAGAGGATGTAGTGAAGGCTATTAGTGGAGCTGGGTTTAAAACACGTTTCAACAAGTTCCAGGAGGAAAGAATCCACACAATGTTTGCCCCAGGACAAGCACTCTGGAACCTCTTTGGGAACCTGGCAGGTACTTGTGATCTGGATTGACCACTGTTGGAAACAGGATACTGGGCTTGATGGACCTTTGCCTGACCCAATATGGCATTTCTTATGTTCTTATATAGACCCACTTGTCTTGGCTGGTCTAGCAAGACGAAATGGAAGGTGACATTTTACTTACCAGATAATGTCTATTCCTTGAGTACTGCTAGACCAGGCCAGGGCCCACCCTTAGAACTGTTTGCTCTGTGATTCTACAGCGGTACCTTTAGGTCCATTATGATTTATCTGCTTGGATCTGCAGGTCCATATTCTACGGACAGCCTTCCGTTTGTTTTCCTGTGCATAGTTCTCTTCTATTTGATCTTTCATTGTTGCCCATGTTGAGGTTGTGTAAGGCTTGACATGTTCTCCCATATGCTTTGGGATGGATGCTGAAGATTCCTCTGGTGTCTGAGGTGGATAGAGGTATGGGAGTGATGTCATTGAAACCTGGGCTTTTCATTGGTTGTCTCCACCAATCTGCTGGTAGGGGAACACAACCCACATGTCTGGCCTGGTCTAGCAGGACTCAAGGAAAGGCTATTATCTTTTAAGTAAAATGTCACCTTTATACCTATCTGACAATTTACATGTGTAAATACATGTTTTACACATGCAAATAGCACGTCTTCCAAAATCACTTCCTCTGTTATTTCACTGTTGCTTTGATAAGTACATATTATCTTTTTATTGTGTCCTTCTGAAATTGCTTAGTAAATCTAAAGTTGATGGAAACACTGATCTCCATGCAACCTACCACCAGATGCAGGAGAACCATCAGCTCAGACACAATAATAGTTCCAAACAGCATCAGGCATGTAAAAGTCAGTACTAGCCGAAGAGCATTCTCCTTCTCTGCCCCCACTTTATGGAACCAACTACCACACGAGCTGAGAGCAATTAAAGACTTAGTCGACTTCAGAAAAAAATTAAAAACACATCTATTCAATTGTCACTATGGCCAGATGTAAATCCAAGAAAATAAAATGAATTGAATAGTTGGATGTAAAAATGTAAATAGTTGGAAGATTATCTCTCTTGTAATGTATGATAGATCATTAAGTTCATTAAGGTCGATCTGTAGACCCTACTATGTGTGCTGTGTAATACCCCTTGCTATCTATGCCCCATATATTCTGTCTTGATTTTGTGACAAATCCCAAAATTATAATCGAACCGCTTCTGATCGCTGGAAGTAGCGGTATATAAGTATCTACTAAATAAATAAATAAATATGAATTGAGTGAAGTTTCTTTTGTTGTTGTTGTTGTTGTTGTTAAGTGCCTTTAAGTCGGTGTCGACTCCTGGCGACCCTCTGGATAGTTGACCTAAACTTTGTTCGGTCTTCAGACAAGCGACTCATAGTTGATAGAGTGGTATCCATAGCTGCTGCTGTTGTATCAATTCATCTCATTCCTCTTTTACGGTGACCTACCTTGCCAAGCATTATGTCTTTCTCCAATGATCTCTCTCATGATATGTCCAAAGTATGAAAGTCGAAGTCTTGTCATCTGAGCTTCTAAGGAAAGCTTAGGTTTGATCTCCTCTAGTACTGACTGGTTTGTGCTTCGGGCAGTACACGGTATATGCAGTATTCATCGCCAGCACCATAATTCAAAGGCATCAATTTTCTTTCTGTCTTTTTCACTGACCAACTTTCGCATCTATATGACGTTATTGAAAATACCATGGCCTGGACAAATCAAATCTTTGTATGGAGAGAGACATCTCTGTTCTTGAGGATCTTGTCTAGTTCCTTCATAGCCATTCTACCAAGAGCAATACGTCGTCAGATTTCTTGACTGCAAGTCCTTTCTTTATTGATTGTTAATCCAAGTAAGTTAAAGCTGTCAACTATTTCAATTTCTTCTCCATCTGTGATGAACTTATGGATTTTACCAGTTGTCAGGATCTTTGTCTTCTTAACGTTAAAGCGCAGACCCATTTTAAGACTATATTCGTTGATCTTGAGAAGTAAATGTTTCAAATTGTCTTCACTTTCAGCCTGTAATGTGGTATCATCAGCATAGTGAAAGTTGTTGAGTCTTCCACCAATTTTCACACCTCGATTGTCTTCATACAGTCCTACTTCTCTGATGATTTGTGCTGCATATAAATTAAAGAGGTAGGGAGAAAGTATTCAGTCTTTGCTGAATTTAAACCATTCTGTTTCTCCTAGTTCCATTTGAACTGTTGCTTCTTGATCAATGTAAAGGTTGTGCAAGAGAATGATCTGGTGTTCTGGTATACCCATGCTTCTTAATGTGGCCCAGAGTTTCTCATTGTTTACAGTCAAAAGCCTTCCTGTAGTCAATAAAACACATATGGATATCCTTTTGGTATTCTTTTGTCTTTTCAAGGATCCATCTTACATCCACGATAATGTCTCTCATTTCTCGCCCTTTCCTGAACCCTGTTTGCACTTCAGGCAGTTCTCATTCCAAGCATGGTTGTAGTCACTGCTGAATTATCTTGAGTAGAATCTTGCTGGTATTGGTATCAGAATGGCTGTGCGATAATTTCCACAGTCATTCGGGTCACAGATCTTTTCCAGTCAGCCATGATTTTGTCTTCCATATTTCCTGGCAGTATGGTAACAGCTTCATCCAATTGCTGTAATACTTCAATTGGAATGCCATCAATGCCCAGTGCTTTGTTCTTTGATAAGGCTTTCAATGCTACTTCGACTTCTTCTTTCATCACCAATGATATCTGATTATAAGGTACAGGTTGAAACGGCTGTTGGTCCACTTGATCTTTATGGTATGATGACTCTGTATGTTCTTTCCATCTTTTCTTGATCTTCTCAGCATCATTCAACATGGATCCTTGAGCATCTTGTAGCATTCCAATTCGAGGCAGGAATTTTTTCTTTAACTCTCATAGCCTTAGAAAAGCCAATCTTGGGGGGCGGAGCCTGATGTCCAGCGGGATGGTCGCATAACGCTGAGGCTCCCGAGAGGCCTACTCAGAATCCTGAATTAACACCGTACATACTTGGAACTTCTACTCTGATCTTGCCGGGGCACATTGGTGAGATGGCGGGGACCAAACCCACGCGCCTGGAATTTGGATCTCCAGCGGCTTCTCACGGCAAACGTTCCAAAACTGAACCCCCGTCCCCGCAGAAGGGGCTGGCCTTGCGCGAGGGCCCCGAAATGCAGCAGGAAATCCTCGCAGAGATTAGAGGGGTCAAAACCTCGTGCAGTCAAACGGTGAAGCACTCCGAGCGCTGCGGGAAGATCTTGGTGTGCTGCAAAGCAAGCTAGAAGGGCTTTCTTCGCGTCAGGACAAAATGGAGAGCATCTTAGACTCCCATGCGGCCCGGTTGTCCAAACTCGACAAAGTTGAACGTCAGGTGCGGGCCTTGCAGAAAGAAGTGGAAGATGGCAATAATAGAGCGCGCCGCAACAACATACGACTCGTGGGCATACCGGAGGGAGCGGAATCGGGAGACATGAAAGAGTTTTTATGCAAAATCCTCCCTTCCCTGCTCCAAATCACCTTTACCAAAGATTTGGAGATCGATCGCGCTCATCGTGTACCCACAAGCATAACGCTCAACAGGAAGACCCCGCGGCCTATCATTTTTCGACTTTTGAGATATCAACACGTGGAGCAAATTCTAAGTGCCTCTCGGGCAAAGGGCCATATGGAGTTTGAGAGCCACAAGATCTCCTTCTATCCTGACTTGGCTAAACCCACGGTCGACCGCCGAAAGCGCTTTCTGGAATTCCGGCCGAGACTTCAACAACTACAAGCACGCTATGGCCTGATGTACCCGGCCAAGCTCCGAGTCACGCTTCACAATCAGACAAGAACATTTGAGGACCCTGATCTACTAGCGGAGTTTTTGGATTCCAAAGAAGCCGACTTGATGCGCTGACTTCCAGAATATTCCTGCAAGTATTCTCATATCCGCTGTACCTGCCATATTGGATCTGCCGCAGCCCAGCAAAGAGTCTGGCGAGGGCAGTTTGTTTGCCTTACTTTTGATGATATCTGTGACCCGACTCCATCTACCCACAGTAGCCTCGATGAGTATCAGAGACAGTGTTAATTATGGACTCTGGTGTTTCTTTTCTTTTTTTCATGTCTTTCTATTTCCTCTCTAGGGCCTCCTCCCGCAGACATATGGTCGCCATATTCTTTGGGGGTTTTGCTTCTTCTCTAAGATACAATGGTACATACTTTTCAATATGGGGTGTATTAGCCAGCATACTCGGTGATTATGTCATTGTTGCACAGATTCTGATTATGTTGTATGTTTTCAAGCGCCCTTACCTAAAATGTCTATTACCGATTGATGGCACCATGTAAGATTTTCTCATTGAACGTAAAAGGAATCAATAATCCGATAAAACGGAAGAAAATCCTAAGCTACCTAAGTCAGGAAGCTGCGGATCTGATTTTTCTCCAAGAAACGCATTTAAATTCGAAGGAAACTCTTAAACTCAATATTAAACCTTACATGGTGGCCGCCTATTCCCCAGCCGTTTCTAAGAAATGTGGGGTTGCCATACTGGTTAGGAAATCTTTGCATGCTACTATTATTGCGACTAGCTCAGATACAGAAGGTAGATGGTCCAGAGTTCACCTCAAGATAGGTAGCCTTGAAGTTACATGTATATGCCTTTACGCTCCTAATGTGGATGACCCTGCCTTTTTTGCTACCATTGCTCAGGTTGCGCAGGCCTCTGCTAATACTTCATTGATAATTGGGGGGGATTTCAATCTAGTCCTTGATCCCCTGATTGACAAACAGCCGCCTAGGACAAGTGGTCCCCCCAAGAGTCACACCACGCTTACCTCCCTGATCAAAGATCTTGCTTTGGTTGATCTATGGAGGTTACTACACCCCAATGAGCTTGACTTCACCTTCTTCTCTTCCCCTCACAAATCCCAGTCTCGCATAGACTTCTTTCTAATATCAAAACTGTTAGTTCCTCAGGTGGACACTGCAAAGATTCACTCCCAACATATTTCAGATCATGCTGCTATTTCCTTTCAATTACACACTACTGCACCCAAAGGGAATTCGGGGCCTGGTTCTTTGATAGAGCCCTGTTAACTCAGCCAGAGTTCCAGTTAGAAATTCGAGCAGCCATACAGGATTACTTCCATTTTAATCTACCCCAGGATACTGCGAATTGGGCTTGGTGGGAGGGCTTCAAAGCGGCCATTCGAGCAACGATCACTAGCTATCAAATCCGCCTGCGGAAACAACGCAAACAGCAGCTACTCATACTAGACCAACAAATAAAAGCAGGCGAACGAGTTCTAACTTCACGTACTGATCCATGTGTATTAATTCGATTACAGCGTCTCCGTTTTCAATATAATTCAATCCTCTCAACTGCAGCTTCTAAGAGTATTGAGCTTCAGCGAGGGACATATTATCGTGAAAATAACCGAGCCGGTCGACTCTTAGCCAACGCCTTGAAAGGTCAAAAAGAAGCCAAATGCGTAGCGGCCCTTCGAGCTCCACAGGGAGGGGGCATAGTGACCACAGACTCCGACATTGTAGAACTCTTTCGGGATTTCTATACCCGCCTATATCAATCTGAATGTGAGTTCTCGTCAGAGACATTCGAGCGATTGCTTTCTGGCATTCAGCGGCCGACCCTCTCTGAAGATGATAGGGATGCGATGGATGAACCCTTCTCTACTTCAGAGATCCAATCTGCCCTAAAACGAACAGCCTCAGGCCGTGCCGTAGGGCCCGATGGTCTCCCGACCGAATTCTACAGAACGTTCAGTGCAGATTTAGTTCCCTATTTAAAACTCTATTTTACTGCCCTTGCGGTAGATACATCCTCTTTGGGATCCTTTTCTGCAGCTAATGTGGTAGTATTTGAGAAAGAAGGCAGAGACCCGCTGCTAACCGCCAACTACCGTCCAATCTCCCTACTTAATGCCGATTATAAGATCTTCGCAACGATCTTGGCCACCCGGCTATCTGACAGGATGGCCACCCTAATTCACCCCGACCAATGCGGTTTTATACCCGGCAGATCAACTGCTGACAATGCTCGGACCTTGTGCCATGTGCTATCCAGTGCTGCCAATCTAGATCATCCATGGGTGGGTCTTTCCCTGGATGCCGAAAAAGCCTTTGATCGCCTAGAATGGCCCTTCTTATTTGCAGTTCTCCGATGGTATGGCTTTGGGGAGGGCTTCCTCCGATATCTCCTAGTCATGTATACTCAACCCGTCGCCAGTATTTGTGTAAATGCCATCAAGTCTCAGCCATTTAATCTCCAAAGAGGCACGCGTCAAGGTTGCCCCCTATCACCAATGCTCTTTGATCTAGCTCTTGAACCCCTAGCCCTCCTTATTAGACAGTCCGCACGTATTCGAGGTGTCCCCTTCAGTCATAGGGAGATTAAACTCTCTGCATACGCAGATGACCTTATGCTTTTCGTATCCCTCGATTCGGTTCCAGCTGTCTTGGATCTGATTAACGGATACTCACAATTATCGGGCTATAAAATTAACTGGACCAAATCTGTAGCATTCCCACTGAACCGCTGGGTACATGAGGCTGACATGCAGGCCTTTCCCTTCCTTTGGCAATCCCGCATGGTGAAGTATCTCGGGGTCCATTACTGTTCTCCTTTAGAAGACACTATCAGTTTTAATGCCAAAGAGGTAGTCTCCAAAGTCCGTGAGCTCACAAATCGTTGGTCTCCCTTATCTCTTACATGGTGGGGCCGCCTAGAAACTGTAAAAATGATGATAGTCCCCAAAGTGAACTACATTTTAGAAATGCTGCCATGCTTACTCCCGCTACATACTTATAAAGATATTGAGGGCCTTCTCGTCCGTTATCTCTGGCAGGGCAAGCCACCAAGGATAGCTAAACAAAAACTACAGTCTGCAAAGGAAAGAGGGGGTACCAGATTTCCTGATTTTCTTAGATATCATCAAGCCTTCCTACTTAAGCAAGGTGCCCGATGGCTAGATGCCTCAACAGACAGCAGACCAGTTTGGCTTGACATAGAAGAGGAGCTTAGTAGCCCAATTCCGTTGACCCATCTCCCCGGTATGTCCTATCAAGTAGACACCCGCCATCCACCAATGATTGTCGATACTCTTGCGGCCTTTAACACTCTCATTCTATCACTGGGCCCGAACGTATGTTCTCAGGATGGACTCCCGCTATGGAATAACCCCAGAATTCAAGTCCTAAATAGAACGATAGCATGGAAACCCTGGTACTCAAGGGGGATCTGGACACCCCAACAGCTTTTCTCTGCAGCTCGTTGGAAAACCTTTTCTGATTTACAAAAGGAATTTGCGTTACCAGCGAAACACTACTTTCAATTGATGCAGCTTCAACACTGCCTCAAAAGTGCTCGAATCATGCCGCCCTCTGCCCCTACTGAGGACGGGCTATTAGAGATAGTTCACTCTATTAGTAGTACACATGGGGTAGCCTCTAACTTTTATAAAATATTATGTCAGGGTACAGACACGGCCACTTTTAGAGCCCAACAAGCCTGGGAGCGCGAACTGCAAACCACTTTAACCCCTGTGCAATGGAGCGTTTTCTGGAGCAAAGTAGTGCGGGTTTCCCGGTCTGCCTCTGTTACCCAAACTCTCTTCTTTTTGCACACAGATGCTTTTATACCCCAGAAAAAATAGCCAAATGGAACACAACTGCTAGGGACCAGTGTTGGTCTTGCCATACTGCTGTGGGAACCTTCGCTCATGTTATTTATGAATGTCCTCAACTACAGGTTTATTGGGGGCGGGTTTGGGGTTGTATTCAATTTATCTTACACCTTCACGAACCTCTCTCTTGGAAGATCGTGGGACTCCGCTCTGTGGCGGAGGTCCCCTCTCTTCCTAAGAAGGGTCGCTTTCTCCTTGATTTCATGCTGGGTATAGCCATATGCTTAATCACGAGGAATTGAAAGGATAGCTCTCGACTTACTGTCAATGAATGGTGGAACCTCGTCTGCTTATATAGTAAATATGAGCAGATACCTCGGAGAGCTATTCCCCATGCCCAAACTCACTCTCGCTTGTCTAAATGGCAGATGCTTAATGATTATGTACAATCTGCTCATTGTTCCAACATGCCTGTATAATGTGCACTCATCATGTTTCAGATCACCGTTAGGTTTTGTAACACAATAATGTAAGTACACGCCCGCTTCGGGAATGATTAGTTTTCTAGAGAAGAAGCAGGGGGGAGGGGGGTGGCAGGGGTTTACTTTGGTGTATGTATTACACTTTATGTATCTGTCTTTTAGCTGTATGTCTTCCTTTTCCTTTGTTGTTATAAAACGAAAATAAAGAATTAAAAAAAAAAAGAAAAGCCAATCTTGTTCTTCCTCTAATAGCTTCTGATTCTATTTCCTTGCATGTGTTATTGTAGTACATCTCCTTGTCTTGTCTTGCTGCATGTTGGAAATCTCTGAGTTCTGTGATTGCCTCTCTTTCTCCTCTGACTTTAGCTTCTCTGTGTTTCTGGATAATTTTCAGAGTTTCTTCAGTCATCCATTTTGGCTGTTTTTGCTTTTTCACCTTATGTAGAAACTTCTCGCTTTCTTCCAACACATCCTTCTTGATATCATCCCATAACTCTTATGGAACTCTGTCATTTGTATCTAAAGCAGCAAATCAATTTTTCAGGCAGTCTTTAAATTCCAGTGGTATATTCTCAAGTTCATATTTTGCTACATTCATGAGTGGCTTGCTCTTTTTCAACTTTAGCTTGAGTTTGCATACTAGTAGTTGCTAATCTATACCATAGTCAGCTTCAGGTTTTGTCTTTATTGATGTTAATTGAGCTTTTCCATCATTGTCTTCCACAGATGTAGCCAATTTGATTTCTGTACAATCCATTGGATGAAGTCCATGTGTACAGTCGGCACTTGTGTTGCCTCCCACTAGTGACCAGGCCAAAAAAAGGCTATTGGATATAACAAGTCCTTTCTTCTTCTACTTGTATGATGGTGATAACTCAGCCTCTCTCTTTTTTAATTAAAGGGCCTATTGGCCCAGCCCGGCTGCCACAATTCTAGCAGGCAGTAACACTACAGTTTAGGGCAGTGGTTCTCAACCGAGTCCTCTGGGACCCTTAGGCCAGTAAGGTTTTCAGGATATCCTCAATGAATATGCATGAGATAGATCTGCATACACTGCTTCCATTATATGCAGATGTAGCTCATGCATATTCATTGTGGATATCCTGAAAACCTGACTGGCCTTGGGGTCCCAGAGGACTGGTTTGAAAGTCATTGGCTTAGAGTGAAGGAACAGAGGATGCGGTTTGATCTGCATAGCTGGTACTGCAGTGCAGTGACAGGACCCAGGAAAGGAGTAGCAGTTGCCTTAGGGCTCCAGGCTGGCTCTGAGAAGTGTTAATATTGATATTTGGGGCAGGTGCCAGTTCTTGACCTGGCCCCCATAATCAGCAAGGCCCTGGCACTGCATGACTACAAGAAGAAGCATCAGAAAAGGCACAAAAAAGCTTCCCCTGACACGCATACAACTTGAAGTGGTGCATTGTGGGTAGGCATGGAAGCTGCACTGTTTGCATGAAATTCCCAGTTACTTTTATGCTATCAGAGACATTTACCAAGTTTACTAGGATCCTGCATAAATTCTGTGAAACCATGTCTATACCCGGGTATAGTTTAACAGAATGTCTGGCACAAGAAAAGTCTTTGAAGTAAGTCTCTTGAGCAGGAGTCAATAGATTCAAAAGACAAGACAAACTATAGGCCAATCAGGAAACAGGAACTAACAGTACCAGAAATACAAGACATGGTCCAGTTTCCCTAGGAAGCATAAAGCTACTCCCAGAAGGCTGCTGTCTTCCAACACAAGGAACACTGGTTTGAGGACCAATGGCTACTGTCTTCCAATACAAGGAACACTAGTTTGAGGACCGATCAAGCCATAATGACCCTGGGGGAAAAAAGCTTCAGGTTTTTTTCATGTCACAGCAGAGTTGAGGATTCACGGAATCCCTTGGAGGCCCTGATCACATGCCACTGTTATATTTTACAAATGATTTTAGGCTGCAGTACTTTGCTTTCTCATGGCTCATTACAATCTTTTGGTGCCCAATATGGCAATTAATACTGTTAGAATGAGGGTGGATCAGGACTCCAGTTGCCACCTGCTGTGAGAACTATAAGAATTTATAGATGAAGCTAGCATAGCTTTTTATGTTTTCACTTTTGCTGTTTTTCACTGTATTTGTCAGTAACTGTTTGTCTTCCTTTAAATAAATAGAAATTGTACCGAAAAGATTTTGAGGAAGGAATGAAAGGAAAGGCATCTGCAGATTTAGACCTGACGCCAGAATTCTTGCACATAAAGCACGTCACCAACCTTCTTAAAGAGGTAAGGGTTTTTTAACTCTGGTTCAATCTGAAACTAGCAAATAAACAGGTTTTATGCACTTTGTTATGTCCTTCCATGTGTCATTTTGGTCATTTTGTATTCCAAAATTAGCTGTGCACTCTGCAAGGAAAGTGGAGCATCATTAATATTGCAATAAATTTGTATCTTCAAAATGGCCAGGACGCTTAATGACCCTTCACAACTAGCAGCATTGCCTGGGTCAGAGCCTAAACAAATTTTGAAAAACACACCTCTTTAATAAAGGCAACAAAGGCATGTGTGTGCCTTTATAACATTGGTTCATAGAATAACCGTCCAGAAGCACACAAATGTTCCCGTATAAGCATACACCTGCTCTGCGGAAGGCGCAACTTTCTGTATGACTTTGTGTGAGTACACACATTTAATGAAGTACATGCATGTCTTGAACTTTCACCCCGCGCCTCTCTAATTCCACCCCTGGGAATTCCTACTGGCATCCACATAAAACTATGCATGCTGTTGTTGGCACATGTACTTGTACACATACATACACCTGCACAGTTTTATAGGATTCATAGTAACATAGTATATGACAGCAAATAAAGACCAGTATGATCTATCTAGTCTGCCCAGTAAGGTGACTAGAGCCGTTGTACCTGCCGCTCCATGCGGATCATACCCCTCTATGCATCTGTTTAGGGTTCTGTCCGCCGCTGCATACAAGTCACCCCTTCTATTTGTTGAAGTATAAAAGATCTTTAAGTTTGCTTTGATTTCATCCTCTTACTATAAAGGGATCCAATGTGTCTGTCCTATGCCATTTTGAATTCTGTCACTGTTTTTGCTTGCTACCATCTCCATTGGTTGGGCATTTCAAGCATCCACCACTCTTTCAGTGAAAAAGTATTTTCTGATGTTGCTTTTAAGTTGACCTCCTTGCAGCTTCATTTTATGCCCTCTAGTTTTATAACTTCCCCTTCTTTGAAAAACATTTGTTTATTCATTAATACTCAAGTATTTAAGCATCATATCTCTCCTGTCCCTCCTCTCCTCTAGGGAATACATATATATATAGGTCTTCAAGTCTCTTCTCATATCCTTTACGGAAAGAGTGGTGGATCCGTGGAATAGTCTCCCAGTGGAGGTGGTAGAGATGAGGACAGTATCTGAATTCAAAAAGTCATGGGACAAACACAGAGGATCTCTAAAGGAAAAAAGGGGACTCTTATAGTGGGTTGATATTGAAGGGCAGACTACCTGTAGATAGGCCATGTGGTCTTTTTCTGCTGTCATGTTTCTATGTTTCTATACGTCTGCTAGCGTAGGCTCCAGAGTCATTTTCCATGTGTAAAATATGCTTTACATGAAGAAAATGCTTTATAAAATCACCATTTTGCGTGACTCTTTATGTTCCAGGAATGAAAGCATAACAATTTCAAGGAATTAATTTAAAGTTGCATCTCTCTTTGTAAATTCACTGATGACTTAGGGACTGGTTATTTAGTGAATGGATGAAATCAGTCCCATACTCCAGGTATTCACAACGGTTGAGAGTTACTACAAGTATATGTGAAGATGATAAGAATCCAAGAAATCAAGGCATATATGACAATGTCGCTGATATAATTGAGGAATTATTCCTTGATTTTAGTGGTTCTTAACATTGTAATTTGTGGGGTAATTTAATAAAACATTTTCCATGTGTAAAGCATGTTATACATGCAAAAAATGCAATGTTGCTCCCTGTAACAGTTTTTTCCAGAAGACAGTAGGATTGACAAGGCACATAATTGGGAGATGTCATCCGGTGGCACCAGGATGGCATTGCTCTCCTTTAGCTCAGAACATTTAGCATAAAGTTCTGAGCAAGCATGGTCTTTCCCACGTGCAAGTCTCCTCATCTCTTCAGTTTGTTTCAAAGTGCAAGATTGTGTGCCTTATCCATCCTGCTTTGTAATGAAAACACTTGAGACAGTTTCTCCAAATGGGTTAGTTTTGCACATACTATGACAGTCACGTATCTTATTTCTAAGTCAGGGTATGTGGAGTATAACCGCAATCTCTCAAATTTACTGCTAATGCTCGGCTTACTACTTGCACCATGCCAAAGAGAGCTTAAGATGTAACAGGTATGGGTAATTTGACAAGATGTGCTTGGAAATTCTTCTTTATAAAGCCTGTATCTTTCTACTACATTTTCTTGGTCTCAGACTACATTTCTTGGTACTTCAGGATCTTCTGCCTCTCCACGCAATTCACAGAATAATCATTGGAACCAACACCTCTGTTATCAGTGCCATTCAAGTGTTTTTCTCCTTTACACTATATCGGGTTTCCTCACAACCAGTTTCTTATCTGTTGGAATGGGAATGTCCAAGGTGATCATAATCACTTCATTCTCTGTAATTCTGTTAGAGTCATGATCCCAGTGCTTTTCAGGGACAATGATGTTGTACAGAGTTTCCAATGGATGCGGCATTCTACTTTGTTGTGCCTTTCTGAATAGAAATTTTCCGTCATCAGACATTCATAGCCATCTATGAGGTAAGTCACTGTTTCAATGCTCGCTGTAAACCATCTTTTCTGGGTTGCAACTATCAATCTCTCATCCTTCGGTTTCAGTCCATCTCTCCTTAGCTATTCATGCATCTGTTCTTGATTGACAAAGGGTTCCTGGAGTAACGCTTTGTATTTCCCACTGTATTTGTGCATTTGCCACTTCTTTTTCCTCGTTTGCTAATTCTTTGATTTTTTTCTCTTGTTTTGCATATTCTGCTGCTTCCTTTCCTGTGTGTGCTTGTAGTTTCTTCTTCATTCCTTCTAGTTGTTGGAACACTTGTCCAAGTTTGATGATGGACACAGATTCTGGACGTTTACTTTCATATTTTAGCACTTTTTGTATATTTGGATCAGATGATGCTGTTAGGTAAGCCTGGAGGCCTGTGATAGTAACTCCATAGCTGTAATCAATCTCTTTGAGGCCAGCCCATCTTGAGCTCTAGGAATGTAAGTCTTGGCATACACTGATTCTTGTAAATTACTTCATGGGCATAGAGGAGTTTTCTTGTTCGCACATCCAGTTTTTCAAGATCTTTATGAGGCCAGTCCACAATCCCAAAGCTGTATGAGAGCACAGGAATTGCCAGATGACTGATAACTTATCTTATTCCATGATGTTAAAGCACTTTTCAATAATGATTTTAATTTCCTGTAGAATTTTTTACTGATCTTCTTTCTCAGTAATTTCTGCTTGAGTATTGTCCCTTCCTCTACTCCGAGATACTTTATATATGCCTTCTTGTTCAAAGTACTTGATGTCACAGCCCTCAGCCAGGGAGATGCGTTCCATTTTTCTCAATTTTCTTCTAAAAAAAAAAAAAAAGTTGCCTTAGTACACTTCTCAAGGCCAAAGGTCATCCTGATATCATCAGAAAAGCTTTTCACCACACGTAGTTGCTCTATTAATTGTTGGTCACTGGAACTTTAGAGCTTCAGATCATCTACAAATAGTAGATGGGATATTGCTTCTGGGTTGTTACCTTCTTTAGGATTCAGGCTAAATCCTTATCCCAAAGAGTAGATGAGCATGCTCATTGGATTAAGCACCACACAAAACAGAAGTGGCGACACGGAATCTCCCAGAAATGTTCCTCGTTGGATCTTAGTGTTAGAAATGATGTACTGACCATCTTCATATCTCAAAAAAAAATGTGGTTTGCTACATTGTCATGGTAATCTTAATATACTCTATCAAATCAGGATTTATTTTATACATTTCAAGGCAATTTTTTATCCAAGAGTGTGGTACACTGTCAAAAGCTTTCTTATAATTAATCCATTCTGTACTGAGATTTTTGCTTTTCTTTTCCATGATGGCCTTATTTAACATTAACTGGTTCTTGGTTGAATATGCTCCCCTCTTATTGCCATTTTGCTGTATTGCCATGATGTTATTGAACTCGATATGATCATATATTCTGTCTGCATCTATAGCAGTGAACAGCTTATAGATTGTAGGTAAACAAGCTATTGGTCTATAAAAATTATTGGGAATATTGGGCTTCCTGTAGTAAGCCATTGTGGTGTTAAGTCTGGCTGCTTGAAAAATTGATTTTTGCAGTTTGCCAGGTCTTGGTGGAGTGATGTTAACTGTTTGAGCCAGAAGTTGGTTACTCCATCTGGGCCAGGGCTCTTCCAGTTTGTGGCTCATTTTAATTTGCTTTCCAGCTCTTTGTTTCTTACTACAGGCCATTCCATAGGTTTGATGTTTGCTTTTTCTAAATGCTCCTATATACAAGATAACCATTCTGCTTCTTGATTGTGCTCTATAACATAGTAACATAGTAGATGACGGCAGATAAAGACCAGCATGGTCCATCTAGCCTGCCCAGCAAGATGGCAAGAGTAGGTGCAGGGCACCCCTCCCCATGTCTTTGTTTAGGGGTGATCCCACCACTCCATGTAGGACTCCCCTATTTGTTGAGACGTTAGATGGTTCAGAAGTAATATGTTTCCATTTATTTTGTTTTTATCATGTTGCTGTAAAGGGATCCACTGTGTTTGTCCCATGCCGTTTTGAATTCCGTCACCGTGTTTGCCCCCACCACTTCCATCGGGAGGGCATTCCAAGCATCTACCACCTTTTCAGTGAAAAAATATTTCCTGATATTGCCTTTCAATTTACCACCTTGCAGCTTCATGTTATGCCCTCTAGTTTTACAGCTTCCCCGTCTTTGGAAGAGGTTTGTTTGTTCATCATTCCTCTTTAAGTATTTAAAGGTCTGAATCATATCTCTCCTGTCCCTCCTCTCCTCCCAAGTGTACATATTTAGGTCTTCAAGTCTCTTCTCATAAGGCTTCTGACGTAGGCTCCAAATCATTTTGGTCGCCTTCCTCTGAACAGTTTTCAGTCTTTTTACATCTTTTGAAAGGTATGGTCTCCAAAACTGAACACAGTATTCCAAGTGAGGCCTCACCAGTGACTTGTAAAGTGGCATAAGTACCTCTTCCTTTCTGCTGGTAATCCCTCTTTGTATGCAGCCCAACATCCTCCTGGCTTTTGCCACCTCCTTGTCACACTGTTTTGCCACCTTGAGATCATCAAAGATAATCACACCAAGGTCTTTCTCCTGAACCGTGCACACCAACCTCTTGCCCCCTATCACGTACATTTCCCTTGGATTTCTGCTACCCAAGTGCATGACACTGCACTTTTCCGCATTAAATTGCAGTTGCCAAGCATTAGACCATTCTTCTAGCTTTTGTAGATTTTTCCTCATGTTAACCACTCCCTCGGGGGAGTCCACTCTGTTGCAAATTTTTGTGTCATCTGCAAAAAGACAGACTTTTCCATTCAGTCCTTCAGCAATATCACTCATGAATACATTGAACAGTGCCGGGCCCAGGACCCAACCCTGGGGCACCCCGATAGTCACCTTCCTTTCATCCGAGTGAGCTCCATGTACCATCACCTTCTGTTGTCTGTCAGTCAACCAATTTCTAATCCAGTTTACCATCTTGGGACCCATCCCCAAGCTACTGAGTTTATTGACAAGTTTCCTATGAGGAACAGTGTCAAAGGCTTTGCTGAAATCAAGGTAGATGACATCCATTGCATGCCCCTGATCTAGTTCCTTGGTCACCCAGTCAAAGAACTCAGTCAGATTTGTTTGGCAAGACAGTCCTTCGGTAAAACCATGTTGCCTCGGATCTTGCAACCTGTTGGTTTTGAGAAAGTTCACTATTTGCTCCTTCAGGAGTGCCTCCATTACTTTTCCCGCCACCGAGGTAAGGCTCACGGGCCTGTAGTTTGACACTTCTTCCCTGTCACCACTTTTGTGTAGAGGTACGACATCAGCCATTCTCCAGTCCTGAGGAACCTCTCCTGTTTCCAAGGATCTGTTGAAGACATCCTTTAACGTTCCTGCAAGAACCTTTCTGAGCTCCTTAAGTATCCTGGGATGAATCCCATCCGGTCCCGTGGCTTCGTCCACTTTCAGTTTAGCAAGTTTTTCTAACACCTCTTCTTCTGTGAATGGTGTGATATCTACTTTATTCCCATTTTTATATTTGGGAGTCACAGCTGGTCCATCTCCAGGATTTTCTTTAGTAAAAGCAGAGCAGAAGTATTTGCTGAGCAATTTCGCTTTTTCAATGTCACTTTCCACGAGTCCTTTCCCAGCACTTCTGAGTCCTGCAATTCCAACTCTGATCTTCTTCCTTTCCCGAATATATCTGAAGAAAGTTTTGTCGCCGCCCTTAGCATCTTTAGCAATCTTTTCCTCTGCCTTTGATTTTGCTTTCCTTATTTCTCTTTTTGACTCTTTGAGTTTGATCCTGTATTCATTTCTGTGTTCTTCTGTTTGCAAGCTTTTGAATTTTGTGAAAGCTGTGGTTTTTGCCTTTATTTGAGCAGCCACTTCTTTGGAAAACCAAATAGGTTTCCTTCTCCTCTTGTTTTTATTTACTCATATAGTTTTCTCCAGAAGGTTTATGTTTTGGCTTTGGTTGTGTTGTATTTGATTTATTTTGGTGATGTCAATATATGGTCCCTTTATACTAGATATGGCCGTATTCATATTAATTATCATACTTCCAATCTTAGGTATTAAATTTAACTTGGGTAATCTTTCCCTTGCTTTGGAACCCAGCATTTTCATCTCTTTCCATGTAGACTAGGAGTTTGATCTTGAATTCCTCCACCTCTGAGTCTTTATCCTCCCTTTCTTCCTTCTCTACAATTAATTTATTTATCTGTCCTTTTTTCAGCTCACTCTCCTGCAATTCCAGATCTCTGAGCTCTATCTCCCCCTCAACTGCTCTTTCTTTTTCTGTGTATTCCTTTTTTCTGGTTCTCTCACCTAGGTTTCCTCCTCCTCCCTGTATTTCTTTTTCCACAGAAGCCTTAGTTGCTTCAAGGTGTTATAATTCACATATTTCTTTGCGACGTGCGGCCAATATGTATTTTTCTTTTTCGTTCCTACCATACTTCAATTGTAGTGATGCCTTGCTGCGATTTAGTATTGTTATACAATGGGGTCACCATGTGAAGGTACTCGGCAAGACTTGAGGAGGGACCTTAATTCTCTCCCCCTAAGAGATGCACATCAATTCACTTACAACTCTTAGTGAATATTAATGTTGCACACTCCTTTGACCCCTGAAAACATCTGTTAGAGGTGAACAATGTTGCTTTTTCCATCAACATTCAGGACTTAATCAGGCACACAAGTGGGTGACTCCCAAGCTAAAGGGTGCTCCCTCTGACCATCAGTGGCACCCCCTGGTAAGGCCAGGGTTGAGTCGGGGTGGGAGATAGGTGGCCTGCTGGTGGCACTGGAGGGGGGTATTTCTGTTGGGGAGAGGACCTTGGAGAGCTGCCGGAGCAGTTAGGAGGGATGGTTGATGACTGATCGAATCAAGTTGGGTGGGGCCTTGCCAGATTGGACACTTGCATGTGGGGGGGGGGAGGAGGGTTGTGCATGGCCAGATCGGGAAATGATGTGTGGGGGAGGGGAGTTTCAGATCGGTGGCTTGTTTTTGGAAGGGGTGCACAGCCAGATTGGGAACTTGTGTGTGTGTGTGTGATGGGGGAGGGAAATGCCTGGCAGGCATGCCAGCTTCATGGGAGTAGCACTTTTAGAAGGCTACTCCCACGACTAAGGGGCTTGTTTACAAAGCCGCGGTAGCGGCTTCCGCCCGATATCGGAGCCGTGGCACAATTGAATTCAATGGGGCCGTGGCTTCGATAGCGGGCGGAAGCCGCTACTGCGGCTTTGTAAACAAGCCCCTAAGTGAGTGGGTTGCCACATTGTTTTCCCTTGTGCAGGTTCCTAAAATCACTGTTCCTGCAAGACCTGCAGGGCCCTATCCATACAGTTCTGTACCTATTTTACAAGAGGCTCTGTGTTTGGCAGAACCCCTTGTAAAATGCTGAGCTCATTCTCTATGTCCTGAGATGGATGTAGGAATTCCCCTCTCCACTCCTTACTAAAATTCCCCTTCACGTGCATATAATACAATTCCTCCCCAACTTTTCCTGAACTGTGTCCCCAGGAATACTACACATAAATCTCATAAATTTTCATCTGTCTTTTGGCGCACCTATCTTGTATGTGTGTGCATTTTTAAAATAGCCATTTTTTTGTGTGCAAACATGCTTTACACATGGAGAATGTGTTGTAAAATTACATCCATAGACTCTGCACCTCATTATAAAACCCTTTTTCTGTGGATAAAGCATTTTTCAACCACTGAAGTATTTTTTTAAATTACTCTCTAAGCTGGTGCAAGGGTCATGGATGCCATAGGCGAACCTTCAGCCTTACACCCCTCCCCCTAACGGTTTGGATAATTAAACAACCATCATAATCATCACAACACCACCCCTCCTACAACAATCCTATCAAAATGCATAATTGGCTATCATACTTCTAACCATTAAACTGTGCTTTGTATGTCTGTGTGGTCCCTGCAGGTAGAAGAAGGTGGCGTATGTGGCTTTCAGGATCCGCTGTTTTGTTTTGACTGCTGTGGCTCTTTGCCGCCCCTCAGAAGCTGCTGCTCAGGGTGACTGCCCAGTCTTGCCTAATGGCCCTCCTTCCTAGCTTGCAAGCCCATGGGTACTGTATACTTAGCTTGATGCCCATGGTCTGCAAGTGGATTTTACATGGGATACACCTTGCCAAATTTTCATTCCAAAATCCACTGACCTGCCAGGGTCACAGGTATCATTTACTGCACATACTTTGCAGGTACACCGTATTCATGGTAAGACATGAAACCCTGATGTGTATTTCAGTCAGCTCCACTCCCTTTCTCTAGGGGAAAAATGACAGTGTTGTTGACAGAAGGGGAGGGCAATAACGAAAGGGGAATTTTGCAGGGACAAACACCCATTGACCCACAGAAATGCCTGTCAAAATTGCTACCCTATACATTCAAATAAAAAGAATTAATGAATGAGCAACTACTGCTGACCTTACTTAAAGAGGTGCTACTAGACATCACTTACAGCAGTATACCAAACATGAATGCTTATGACCATTTACTTAACTGAGAAAGAGCAGTTAGTTGAATAAATGTTATCGGTTTTGCAACAGTGATTATTATAGTTTCAGAGCTAATTACTGTATAATGATGCACATTTCATAGACCCTGCCTTTGCAGGCATATTAGAAAGCCCAGAGAGTCAGGAGCACAGGGAAGCTGCTAGAGAGGACATGGAAAAGCAAATAAAAAGATTTCATCCATTTCTATTCATTCTTATCCATGGAAATTGGAAACAATTATACAAAAGGGGTCTAGAATGTCTGTCTTCTGGGGATAAAATAACTCCTTGAAAATTTAATGGAATGGGATGAATCTTGGTGTGTAGAAGATACTGATAAAAAGACACTGTGTTTGGAAATGGGCCAAACTGGACTGGGAGTTCCAGAGAAATAACTCCCCCCCCCCCAAAACCTAGCCCAATGTGTTTCTATGGAAGAAGGAGTTCCCAGCTTCTGTACCATGGAAACTTGCATGCAGTGAAATGTAGCAGCTAGGGAGTTGCTCCTTTCAGACGTCATCTCCTTGTTTTCTACTTTCCCAATCCCCGTATTACCCTCCTCACAAGTGTCCCACCATCTTGCACACTACCCCACCTCCCAAAAATATTTATTTATTTATTTAGCTGTATTTATATACCACCTTTCTCCAGGTCAAGGTGGTTTACATGGAACTGAGATTGAACATACATTGAAACATTGGTATCAAACTATGTACAGCACGCAGTCAAAGAGCTTTGGATCTTAATTATATGCAGGTTTGATGATATACACCAGTAGCGCTATGCGGATGTGCATTGTACTTCTGGAGGGGGCGGGTTAGTCACTGGTGTTGAAATGTTCGGTAAACAGATGTGTCTTTAATTGTTTGCGGAAAATCTTGAGGTACGTGATGTTCCTGAGCTGGTCTGGCAGTTTGTTCCATATGGAGGGTGCATAGAGTTGGAAGGTTCTTTTGCATGCCCGTTGGTTTGATTTGGTTCTGATGTGGGGTATGGTGTCGGTATTCATTGTCGAGGTCCGTCTAGCTCTGTGTGGTTGTGAGGGTTGTATAAGTGATCGTAGGTGTGTGTGTGTGTGGGGGGGGGGTCTGAATAAATTGCTTTGTGAGTTAGCTGATGGTTTTGTATGTTATGCGCCTCTGCAGGGGAAGACAGTGAAGCTGTTTGAGTATTGGGGTGATGTGTTCTTTTCTTGTTGCTGCTTGTAGGAGTCTTGCTGTTGTGGAAAGCTGTCTGGAGAGGTAGGAGCGTGGATTGTGGCAGTCCTTGGAAGATGGCATTGCAGTAGTCCAGATGGGGTATTATTGATGTTTGGAGTACAGTCTGGAAGTCATCTGGTTCTAGGAGTGGCCAGAGGTTCTGGAGTTTCTTCACCTTGAAGTAAATTATTCGGGCGGTTTTGTCTGTGTGTTTTGAAGGTTAGGTGTTGTTCAATAGTGATTCTTAGGTATTTCACCTCAGTTTTGGTTTTAATTGTGATTTTATTCAGTGTTATCATGGGGCTGGGGGTTGAATATAGAGTCTCTTGTTATGTAGAGGGCCTCTGTCTTGTTATAGTTTATTTGCAGGTTGTTGTCTGTTAGGCATTTCGTTACTTTGGCAAAGCATTCTTGGTTGGCTATTATTTTGGGTTGGTGTGTGTCGATGGGTCCATAAATCATAATGTTATCGGCATAGATGTAGAGGTTTAGGTTGTGCAGAGTGGACGCAGGTATATTTTGAAGAGCATAGTGGCTAGGGTGGATCCCTGTTGGATTCCTTGGGTTTGCTTGTATGGGATAGAGGAGTTGTTTCCAGTCCTTATCTGTTGATATCTGTCGGTGAGGTAGAATGTGAACCATTTGAGAACAGTTCCCTGTATTCCAATTGTGTGAAGATGTTGTAATAGTATTTAGTAGTTCACTGTGTCAAAGACCGATGAAATGTCTACAAAGATTAGCAGGAAGTCTTGATGGGCCATTGCTTTCCTTGAGTTAGAGTGTTTATTAAGGTGATTAATAATGTTTCTACTCCGTGCTGCGGTCGGAAGCCGTGTAGCTGCGGATAAGAACATAAGATATGCCATACTGAGTCAGATCAAGGTCCATCAAGCCCAGTATCCTGTTTTCAACAGTGGCCAATTTAGATCATAAGTACCTAGCAGTTTCACCAAAAGACACAGATTCCACAATGCTTGTATTGGGTCAAGCAGTGATATCCTGGGTCCCTTTTAATAATGGTTTATGGACCTTTCCTCCAGGAACTTGTCCAAACCTTTTTTAAACCCAGCTACACTAATAGCTTTTACTACATACTCTGGTAACAAATTCCAGGGTTTGATTACACGTTGAGTTAAAATATATTTTCTCTTATTAGTCTTAAATAGTTTACCCTGTAGCTTCATTGCATGTCCCCTAGTCTTTCTATATTCTGATGATGTAAACAATTGATCTACGTTTACCCATTCCACTCCATTCATTAAATTATAGACCTCTATCATATCTCCCCTCAGCCATCTCTTTTCAAAGTTGAAGAGCCCTAACCTTTTTAGCCTCTCTTCATAGGGGTATCCTTCCATCCCCTTTACCATTTTGGTGGCTCTTCTCTGTATCTTTTCTAATAACGGTACATATATCCTTTTTAAGATACGGCAACCATAATTGCACACAATATTCAAGGTGCGGTCGCACCATGGAACAATACAGAGGCATTATAATATCCTTTGTTTTATTTTCCATTCCTTTCCTTATGATGCCTAGCATTCTATTTGCTCTCTTGGCCGCCACTGCACACTGGGTAGAGGGTTTTAACATGTTATCCACGATGACGCCTAAATCTTTTTCCTGGGTGGTGACTCCCAGTGCGGAACCTTGCATTGTGTAACCATAATTTGAGTTGTTTTTTCCTAGGTGCATAATTTTGCACTTGTTCACATTAAATTTCATCTGCCATTTGGATGCCCAGTCTTCCAATTTATCAAGATTCTCTTGCAATTTTCTACAATCCTCACGGGTTTTAACAACTTTAAATAGTTTTGTATCATCTTCAGATTTGATAACCTCACTCGTTTTTCCCTTTTCCAGGTCATTTATGAATATGTCAAAAAGCAACAGACCCAGCACAGATCCCTGGGGTACTCCACTATTCACCTTTCTCCATTGGGAAAATTGGCCATTTAGCCCTACCCTCTGATTTCTATCTTTTAACCAGTTCCTGATCCACAATAGTACACTGCCTCTTCTCCCATGAGTTTTTAGTTTTGCCAGAAGTCTCTGATGAGGGACTTTCTCAAAGACTTTCGTAAAGTCCAGATACACTATATCAACCGACTCACGTTTATCTATCTGTTTATTCACACCTTCAAAAAAACATAACAGATTAGTAAGACAAGATTTTCCTTGTCTAAAGTCATATTGGCTGTCTCCCATTAAGCTTGACTATCTAAATGTTCAGTAATTTTGTTCTTTATTATGGTTTCTACCATATTTCGCAGTACTGATGTCAGGCTCACCAGTCTGTAGTTTCCTGAATCACTCCTGGAACCTTTTTTAAAAATTGGCATTACATTGGCCATCCTCCAATCTTCAGGTATTACAGATGATTTTAATGATAGTTCACTGAATACTAATAGTAAGTCTGCAATTTCATATTTCAGTTCCTTCAACACCCTTGGATGTATACCATCCGGTCCAGGTGATTTGCTACTCTTCAGTTTATCAAATAGTTGTAATACATCTTCCCGGTGTATTGATATTTCTTTCAATTCTTCTGCAGTATCACCTTTAAATACCACTTCAGTCATGGGTAACATCCATATATCTTCCTCAGTAAAGACCGAAGCAAAGAATTCATTCAGTCTCTCTGCTATGGCCTTGTCCCCTCTTAGTGCCCCTTTTACCCCTCTATCATCTAATGGTTCAACTGACTGTCTCACAGGTTTTTTGCTACGAATATACTTGAAAAAGTCTTTATTGCATGTTTTTGCTTCCACTGCAAGCTTCTTCTCAAATTCTCTCTTTGCCTTCCTTATCAATGCCTTGCATTTAACTTGCCAGTGCTTGTGCTGTTTCCAGTTTTGTCATTTGGCTCTTTTTTCCATTTCCTGAAAGATGCTTTTTTGGCAACAACAGCCTCTCTGACCTCACCTTTAAACCATGCTGGCAGTTTTTTGGACTTCCTTCCACTTTTCTTAAAGCATGGAATATAGCTGGTCTGGGCTTCCAAGATAGTATTTTTAAACAACACCCAAGCTTGATGTAAGTCTTTACCTTTGTAACTGCTCCTTTTAGTTTTTTCTTAACTATTTTCCTCATTTTATCATAGTTTCCCTTTTGAAAGTTAAAAGGTAGTACTGTGGATTTCCTTACCATCCCTCCTCCATTAATTAAATCAAATGCAATCATGCTATGATCACTATTGCCAAGTGGCCTCAACACCCTTATCTCTTGCACCAGATCTGGTGTTCCACTAAGGACTAGGTCCAAAATGGTTTCCCCTCTGGTTGGTTCATGAACCAGCTGCTCCAAGAAGCAGTCATTTATTTCATCTAGAAACTTTATCTCCCTAGCATGTCCTGCCATGACACTGACCCAGTCAATACTGGGGTAATTGAAATCACCCATTATTATTACCATTCTGTAACTTTTGTTAGCTTCCTTGATTTCTTTGAGCATTTCATCATCCATTTGTTCATTCTGGCCAGGTGGTCGATAGTACAACCCCACTGCCATTACCTTCCCCTTTTTTCATAGAATTTCAATCAATAGAGATTCTACAGCAAATTTTGTTTCCTGCCAAACTTTAATCCTTTGTGACTCAATGCCCTCTCTAACATAGAGCGCAACCCCTCAATCAATTTGATCAGCTCTATCATTGCAATATAGTTTGTACCCAGGTATCACAGTGTCCCACTGGTTGTCCTCCTTCCACCATGTCTCTGAGATAGCAATCATATCTAACCTCTCATTTAGTGCTATATATTCTAACTCTTCCATCTTATTATTTAGACTTCTAGAATTTGCATACAAGCATTTTAGAGACTGCATTTTATTCATATTAATCTGGCTATCACTAGGCAGGGGTAATTTGGAATCTTTAAGCTCTTTCTCCTTCGTACTCAAGGGCATTTGGGCTACTTTGGTCTTTATTGGAACCTCTCTGTTGATATGCCCTAACTTCATAATTTTGGTAGTATCCTGCAAGGATACATTGTTCCGAACCATGTGCTCTTGGGCGTCTGTCAGCTCTCCCCTATTATCTAGTTTAAAAGCTGCTCTATCTCTTTTAAAATTAGATAATAGGGGAGAGCCGACAGTTGCCCAAGAGCGCATGGTCTAGGAGATTGTGTCTGTCTATGTGTTCTTGTAGTTGATGTTGCACTGTTTTCTCTATGATCTTTGCTTCAAAGGACAGGCTTGCAATGGATCTGTATGATGCCGGGTCTGATGTGGCCAGGGTTGTTTTTTTCATGTAGGACAAATGTAGGAGGTTTTTAGGCTTGTGGGCATGGTTCTTTGTTGAAATATTGCTTGTGTGAATTTGGTGATTATTCCGCTGAGTTGTGCTTTGTCTCTTTCTCACAACTACCTTACTAACCTGCCAAATGCCTCCACAGAACTGCTTCACCCCACCCCCCACTAACTGCTAACTTACCTCCTAAAACTACATCTCCATAACTGTCTAGTACACTGATAACTGTCCCCACCCCAAACACAACCTCCTGCAACTACTATACCACCATGCAAACCGTCCTATTCTCAAAAACGACTCCCCTGCAACTGCTCCACCACCCTACAAACCGCTCCCACTCCCAAAAATACCCCCATAACTGCCCTTCCAAATGCCCCACCCACAAAAAGTACCCTCACGCAGCTGCCCCATTAATCCTTACATTGCCCCTTCCCCTAAAAAAGGGCCCCCACAAAGTGCCCCACCTCCAAAGCCTACCCCCATACTGTCCAATCTCCTCACTGATTCCTCCTTCATCTGTTCCACCATCTCAAAAAATGATCCCACTCCCAAAAACTCACACCCTGTCAGAACTGCCCCAGTAACTTGCACACTGCCCTTCTCCTAAAAAGCACTCTCTTTCAACTGTCCCCACTCACAAACTGCCCAGCCCCTAAAAAAAAAACCTTACCTGCTCCACCCCCAAAAACTAACCACTGCAACTGTCCCATCACCTCATGAAATACCCTGTCTGTCCCTCCACCCTGCAATGGCCCCACTCCCCAAAACTACACCTCTGCAACTGCCCCACCATCCTACAAACTGCTCATCTATGAAATATCCTCCCAACAACTGCTCCCCCTTAAAAACACCTCCCAAACACTCCCCATTATAACTGCCTCACCAGTTTGCAAACTACCCCAACCCCCCAAACTATCTCCCCACACTGACCAAATTCTAAAACTACATCCTTTGGTGCTACCGCACCAGACGCAAAGTATTAACAGAACACACAACAGAGATACACATGCATGTTCAACACACAAACACATGAAAATACACACACACACGACCTCAACATGCGAACACATGGACACCACACACACATGTGCATGTATGCAAACTGAACACGCAAACACATGAACACCATACACGCATGCATGCAGAACATGTGCGCGCACGCACACACACACACACACACACACACACATTGGAAATAATTCCTTGAGCCATGCTCTGCATGCTTTCCCTACGTGGTAAAGAACCAAACTTCAAGCTTTAATGCAAAGTTTTACCTGATCAGTGCAAGGACTTCCTGAGCTGCCCATTATCTACCCCAGTAAGCTTGCCTGGACTTCATGTTTACTAATGCAGATGTTGGATCAGATTAGGTTTTCTAAAATTGGGAATCACACATTTAAATGTCTAGTTATAAGTGTTTTAAAGTTTGCAGGTCTTACTTAGGATGTGCAAGTTCCCTGCTGTATTTCATGTTCTTATACCTACATCCAATGCTGAAGCTTCAGAGAGTGAGAGTTGTTTGACTTTTTGGGTGCCAGCTTGTGACTTCATCATGAAAACTGAGATTTACTTTCACCAGCTACAGCCGGACATATGGAAAATGAAGTACTGCCGTTTTCTAGCACAAGTGTCAGCTAAGTGTTCATTGGGACTTGGGGTTTGGAGGAGCAATTGAAGGGGGAATTGTACTCACTTCTCTGAGGTTCAAAGCCATGTCATACAGCCAAAAAATTCTGCTTTGGAGCTTGGCTCGTTACTTAATTTCCCTTCAGTGTGCAATTTTGCAAAATCCTGTACTTACACATGGAAGTGCAGGTACATATTTATTTATTTTATTTAGACAGTTTTGTATACCACCTTATCCTTCAATCAAAGCGGTCACAGCACAATTGGGGGATACATTTAACACGCGGGGATATGAGACACATATACTAATACTTACAGGGAACATGGGCAATGGAGGGTTAAGTGGCTTGCCCAAGACCACAAGGAGCATCTGTGGGACTAGAAACCCCAGTCCTTCCGGCCCAAGGTTGCTGTCCTCTAGTGGGATTTGAACCTCCGACCTTCTGGCCTGAAGTACCTTGCCCCAACCACTAGGCTACTCCTCCCTCCTCCTCCTCCTCCCATATATGTGTAGGTAGCAAACTCTGCCAATTCAATTTGCCAAACCCTGAGTATTGTTGCTCTTGTATTGAACGTATTTCTTTTCTGTAAAATGTAGCTGCTCCAATCATATGCGTCACCAAATACACACATTTTCCCCACAGCCTTACACCTATTTTACAAGCTTTTCATAAAATACACTGCCAGTTGTCGAAGTCCTGACTTGGAAAGTGCCTTTTCCAACCCAACTGACTTGATTCAAAATTGGCCTGCGACTTTATTAAGTTAGCCAATAAAAGGTATCACCTTTTTTTTTTTTTTTTTGTTTGTTAACCTTTATTTCTGTGCAGCAAGGCTCAAGTTGTACAGCAATTTTAATAGCTGTCGAATCACAGAAAAAGAGGATCTTAATTTTAGTACATTCGCTCTAACCATACACTAGGATGCCCTTCGGGGTATGTTTACTAAACCGGGTTAACTGTTAGCCTAGTTTAGTAAACATACCCCTTTGGGTATGGCTGTATAGAACAGCATAAGGGAGACATATTTCAAGAGAAGAGAAGCAGTCAGGTACCAAATTCATTATTCATTTTTGGCGCATTGTACTGTTGGTTTGTTCATTTATAATTCTTTCAACTTTGATAAATATACTTCAGCTAAGTTATGTTTCAGAGGAGATTTTTCTAAGAAATTGCTTCTGATAGTTAATGAAAGCAATTTTTTTTCTCAAGGTTGTACACACAATTTATTGTAACAAAACTTTCTTTAATCTGTTAGAAAGAATACAGAAAAGATTTGGAAGAAGGGATAAAAGGAAAAGGACTGACAGTGTTGGAAAATACACCCGATTTGATTCGAGTGAAAAATGCTGCATTGATATTAAGCGAGGTACATTATTGTTAGCATAGAATGTATATTCTTTACAATTCCCAGTACAGTGCTGATTCTGTATGAAGACAATGGAAGAATTGCCTCAACACCTACCCCCGGCTATCAATGCCACAGCCACATCCATCTTTGTTCACCAAACCTTTAGCCCACACACTAGTATCAATAACAAAATTGTAAACTGCCCATGGCCTACCACAAATGCAGATCCTGCTGCAGCATTCAACACGTCATCGCTCTGAACCAGAAGTCTTTTGTGCATCATTAAAAGTGGGCCAGCCAGCTCAGAGTGATAATGCGTTGGAGGCTGCAGTGAGATCTGCATCAGTGGTGGGCTGCAGGTAGGAGATCCTGGGCCTGAAGGAGGGTATTGATGCTAGGTAGTGGGCCAAACCTTTTGTGCCAACTGGCTGATTCTGGCTTGCAGGCCATAGTTTGTTTGCCCTGTTATAGGGGATAATCCTAATGGAATTGTATGTTTAAGAGTGTTACGTTTCCTTGGGTGGAATATATTCTGTACCACAGTCCATATTTAATTCAGTGCAAAGCAATATTTAAAAACACACATTCAGGATCCCAGAAAGGGACAGGCATGTTATGTTATGTATGTTAGTACATACCCACTAACAGCTGTGTTTCAGCACTCCCATACCTGCTTCAGGGGATTTTGCAGTCCTTACTCAACATAGGGTAGGGAGAGGCCAACAGGAAGAAGGAGGTGATAGTGCTTCTGTACAAGTCTTTGGTGAGACCTCATTTGGAGCATTATGTGCAATTCTGGAGACTACACTTTCAAAAAGATATAAACAGGATGGAGTAGGTTCAAAAAGTGGCTATCAGAATGTCAGTGGGCTTCCTCATAAGGCATATGGGGACAGACTAAAATATCTCAATATGTATACTTTGGAAGAAAGGCAGGAAAGGGTGACATGATAGAGATATTTAAATACTTCCATGGTATAAATGCACAGGAGAGAGCCTCTTTCAATTGAAAAAAAGCTCTGCAATGAGGGGGCATAGGATGAAGGTGAAAGGAGATAGACTCGGGAGTAATTTGCAGAAATATTTCTTTATGGAAAGAGTGGTAGATGCTTGGAAAAGTCTTCCAGTGTAGGTAGTAAAGAGAAGGAATGCATCTGAATCCAAGAATGTATGGAACAAACACCAAAGATCTCTAAAGGAAAAAAGGGATTGTAGAGCGTAGTAGTTGGTATGGATATGCAGACGGGATAGACCATATGGCTCCAGTAACACAGATAGTGGGCCTTAAGTCCAGTCTTCTTGTCTCTCAAAGGGACCATAAGGGAAAAGCTGTGTTGCAGACCCACCCCCAACACCTCAACCATATAGTCTTTCCCACCCTCCAACCCCCTCCTCAAGCATAAATCCCCTCCTTACATCCTCTTCCACATTCAAATTCTCTCCAAAGCCCTCTCTGGCTCCCACTGCGGTCTACCTGGTGTCTAGTGGGCAAGCAGGTGGGATGCCCAGTCACTTCTGCTCCACCCAGCACCTGTGTTCAGTGGTGCTCATTGACCCAATAGTCTCACAGTACTACCACTAGGGGTCAAGCTGCCAACAGGAGACTATCATTAAGGATTGACTAGCACCATTTTGACCCAGGTGCTCAACAGGGCAGGAGTGACTGGGGGTCGCTCCTGCCTGCCCACTAGACACCAGGGAAAGCCCCAGTAGTACGGGGAGGGCCTCATGGGATCAGGGGGTGGGAGAAGAGGCATACAGTAGTTGTAGGATCAGAGGGTGGGAGGGTATGTATTGCTGGGGGACATCAGGAGATGGAATTGCATCAGGATTATTTTTCTCACAGCCCTTCTAAGAGTTCTCCAAGAACATCAGGCCTGGCATTAGCTACCTGATGCTCCTGGGAAGGAAAGATAATGCCGGCTCAAAGCTGGCATTCTTTTTCTAGGTATAACACAGCATATGAGGTTAAACTCACGTTGCATTATTCAGTTTGCCTAATAAAGTGGTGCTTTGCATTTATTTGCATACATTGCATCTCATTCTTTTGAGTGTATTGTGCTGCCAAAACATTCGTTAAGGGCAAATAATGCAAGCTTCTGCTATTTAAGACACGTTAAATGGAAAAAAATGTGCCTTATCGCCTTTACATGTGTTAGTAACTACCCTTCTAACTTGAATAACTCTTTTAACCTTTTATATATTGCTTTGAAAATTGTCCTTATTCTGATTATCATTACAGGGTTTGAACACGTAATACTTTCTGTGCTGCTTTTCAAATTAATATGAACACTCTCCCCCCCCCCACGTATCTTGAGATGTGTAGGTATTTTGTAGTAGGTTACTTTGCTTCCTCCTTTATGTTTGATTTTCGCAATCATTTTACACACTCTCTAAAACAGTGTATTGTCACACTCTTGTGTTCCACAGAAGGAGTACAGAAGGGATGTGGAATATGAAATAAAAGGGAAAGGAATGGAACTTAACTCAGAAATTCCTGATATCAAAAGAGCAAAGAGAGCATCAGAAATTATCAGCCAGGTCAGTGGATGGTGCAGTCTCAGAGTACAGTACTTCTTGCTAGATATTTTTAAAGTATCAGCATGGCCCTTTGTTGACGCTATTATCTTTTTTTTTTCAATCTGCCTCTTAAATCACATTTCTTTTTTGTTTGAATACATATATTAGAAACATAGAAACAAGACGGCAGAAAAAAACCACATGGCCTGTCTAGTCTGCCCTTCCATATCAACTACAATAGTCCCCCTTCTTCTGTAGAGATCTTCTGTTATCTAACACCTTTTCTGCTAAATGATGGTTACCTTTTCTATTAAAGGATAGTTACCTTTTCTTGTGGCATCAGCCAGTCATTAGTTTTATATGTTCGATATTTGTACATCTACATTTTTTGCTATAATGACAGTACAAGGTACAAATGAGGAACCTCACTGCAGGCCCCCCCCCCTTGATTTACTTAGATTTATAACAATGGCAATGGCAAACAGTAACAGTGGGCATATTTAATACACATGGAGAATAATTTTATGAAGCACTTTTTGCAAGGATGTGCAAGGCCTGGCAACATACTTACAATCGCATCTTGCCAAGAAACTCCAGGGGATAGTCAGAAGATGGACAACTATCCACAGGGTCTCCAGGAGTCAACATAGACCCGACGGCACTTAACAACAACAGCAGCAGCAAGTGATGGTACTCGCAACAACTGTTGAGAAGATCATAGCAATCTGCTGAGCACATATGCCTCCAGCAGCCCAACTTGGCAAACAATCCACAGACATTTATAATTTTGATTCAGTACTTAACAATCAGTCCTAGCCTCCACTGGTAGCCAATGTAATGCCATCGAAAGCCATATAATGGCACTGTAAATCATGCTGACTGCTGTGTTGTGTTGGAGTCGTAGTCTCCTCCGCCCAGTATCTGGTATCCTTGAGAAATGGTAATAATGTACTCAGTCTTGCTCATCATTAATGTCTGCAGCAGTGTCATCAAATCTTTTCTCTTTGTATAAAGACGCAGCATAGGAATCTACTTCCAGCTACAGGAGGATGACCACACAACTCTAGACACTTGTTAATGACAGCCCACTATCCAGTTTCACTCCTACATTTAGGAACCACCGTCCAAGAAAAGGATTTAGGTGTCGTCATGGATAATACGTTGAAACCCTCAACCCATAGTGCAGTGGCGGCCAAGAAAGCAAATAGAATGCTAGGAGTCATGAGGAAAAGAATAGAAAATAAAACCAAGGATTGTATAATGCTTCTGTATCATTCCATGGTGCAACCGCACCTTGAATATTGTGTGCAAGTCTGGTCACCGTATCTTAAAAAGAATGTAGCACAATTAGAAAAGGTACAGGGGAGAGTCACCAAAATGGTAAAGGGGATGGAAGGATACCCCTATGAGAAAAGGCTTAATAGGTTAGGGCTCTTCAACCTGGAAAAGAGATGAGGGGAGATATGATAGAGATCTATAAATTAATGAATGGAGTGGAACAGATAAGTGTATACTGTTTCTTTACTTCTTTAAAAAGTAGAGACTAGGAGACATGCAATGAAGCTACAATGTGGCACATTTAAGGCTAATCGGAGAAAATATTTTTTCACTCTGCACATAATCAAACTCTGGAATTTGTTACCGGAGGATGTAGTAAAAGTTGTTAGTATAACTGGGATCAAACAAAGTTTGGCCGAGTTCCTGGAGGAAAAATACATAAACCATTATTAAATAGGATTGGTAAATCCACTTCTTACTCTGCAACAAGCAGTATGAAATGTGTATACCTTTGGGAATCCAATAGGTACTTGAGATCTGGAATGGTCACTGTTGGAAACAAGATACTGGACATGATGGACCCTTGGTTTGGCCCAGTATGGCATATCTTATGTTCTTAACTGTTCCTACTGGGTCATTCTTTATACCCACAAGAACAGATTTTACCTCCAGCGACTTTTCTACTAAACTAAACAGATTCTGATTTTTTTAGTGTTCAGTTTTAAATGATGCAGCTGCAGTCAAACTGAATTTCTTACAGACATTTATTCAGTTGTCAAATCTCAACCCATCAGGGCTTAATTTGTAGACTAAAAAGAAATGAAACTTCTGAAGCCAAGGGGGGGGGGGGAACACAAGAAGAGGGGCTAAATTAGGGGGTGTAGTGGCTGTTCCATGCTCTCCTTTGAGCTCATACATAACCCCTCCTCTTCTCTACAGACTGCTTGGAGTTGAGGGGCCTCATTGCTCTGGAGTCTGGCATGCCAGGACATTCCCCCAAAAACTGAGCTCAGCAACTCTCCAGTCAGTACCTATTTGGCAAAGCAGTTGAATATCATCAGCACATATGACATTTTATATCCTATTTCCTAACTATTTCTCCCAGTGGAGCTAGATAATATTAAATGTTCTCTCAAGGGATATAATATCTCGCACCAAGAATGTGTCTCCCGTGGCTTATACCCAGGAAGGAAGGGTTAGGTCAGTCATTTTAGATGGTGATTTGATCACTAGGTATATAGATAACTGTGTGGCTGGTAGACATGACAATCGCTTGGCCACTTGCCTGCCTGGTGCGAAGGTGGTAGACCTCACACATCATCACCTAGATAGGATTCTAGACTATTCTGGGGAGGGGCCAGCTGTGATGTTACATGTGGGTACCAACAACCACTGAAAAGTGTGGGAGAGAGGTTCTGGAAGCCAAATTTTAGGCTTTTAGGTTGAAAGTTGAAATCCAAGTCTTCCAGGGTGGAATACTCAGAAAAGCTTCCTGTTCTGCAAGCAGGACCAAAGAGGCAGACTGAGTGCTGGAGTATCAATACGTAGATGAGATGATGGTGCAGGGAAGAGAGCTCTAGATTTGTTAGGAACTTGGCAACATTCTGGAGTGCCCTTTTCGGAAGGTTGGTCTCTACCTTAACCAGGGCGGAACCAGGCTTCTGGCAGTAACATTTAAAAAGATGATGGAGCAGCTTTTAATCTAGATAATAGGGAAAAGCCAACAGTCTCCAAGGAGTGCATGGTTCAGAATTATGTGTCGTTGAAGGATTCTACCATAACAGGGAGGTTATGTCATTCTAATAGAAAGGTTGCAATAAAGTTAGTCTTACTGCCTTTTAATTAAAAAGCAGGTGAAGTTGAAAGATTCCAAATTATTCTTGTCAACTGCTAAGCAGATTTTCATTATGAACACAAAACGTATTTTGAAATACCTTTATATAAATGTAAGAAGGCTAAAAAATAAGATGGGAGAGCTAGAACATATAGCATTGAATGAAGAGGTAGATATAATTGGCATCCCAAAGTCCTGGTGGAAGGAGGATAAGTAATGGGACAGTGTGATACCAGGGTACAAACTATATCGTAATGATCAGATTGTTGTCGTGATGGTACTATGGACCCAATTTTGAGTTGGGCAGATTATTCACCCTTACGGCGCATAGCCCTGCCTGCAGACTCTTAACCCCAGATATTCAATGCCAGGGTCTTATGCATCCCCAGCATTGAATATCCAGGGATCACCGCAGATACCGGAAGCTGCAGTAACTAACTGGGCAGGAGCGATATTGCAGGCTTTCCGGTTAGTTCCTGCACCTTAAAGATAGGCGAGGGTTTTCCTCACCTTTCTTTAAGGTGCAGATCACTAACTGGGCAGCATGCAATATCACTGCTGCCTGGTTAGGACTGTTGCAGTCTCCGCTCCGCCCTGGAATACCCCCGACACGCTCCACTAACCGTATAGTATCGGCAGGGCCGGCCCGTCCATTGAGCAAGAATGTTTTTTGCACAGGGCCCCACGTTTCAGGGGGCCCCGCACAAAAAACATCTTGCATCAGCCCAGCTAGGTTAAAAAAACAAACAGGCTGCTGCTGCCACTGCCGCCGTGGCAGCAGCAGCATCGACCATCCTGCGGGGCCCCCCCTGCCCTGCAGAGTTCTCCATGCAGTCTCAGTGTCGGCTGCCAGAGAGAGCTTCTCCTCTCGTGGCTCTGTTAATCTCGCCGCAGGGCTGATGGGATTAACAGAGCCGCGAGAAAGGGAAACTCTCCCTTCGCGCGGCTCTGAAAAGCCCGCGCTGAGGGAGCTGAGGCCGCATGGAGGACTCTGCAGGGCAGAGGGGCCCCCGCGGGATGGTCGATTCTGCCGCTGCCACGGCGGCAGCAGCAGCCAGTTTGTGTTTTTTTAACCTAGCTGGGCTGATGGGGGGGAGGGGGTTAGGACTGGTAATGGGCTAGGGGGGGGTTAAGTCTGGTAATGGGCTATGGGGGGGGAGGGGGTTAGGACTGGTAATGGGCTATGGGGGGCTTAAGACTACAAGTGGACTGATGGGGGGGTTAGGACTGGTAATGGGCTATGGGGGGGCTAAGACTACAAGTGGGCTGATGGGGGTGTTAGGACTGGTAATGGGCTATGCGGGGGTTAGGACTGGTAATGTGCAATGGGGGTGCTAAGACTACAAGTGGGCTGATGGGGGGTTAGGACTGGTAATGGGCTGGGGGGGTAAGACTGAAAATGGGGAGATGGGGCGTTAGGACTGGTAATGGGCTATGGGGGGCAATGACTACAAGTGGGCTGATGGGGGCGTTAGGACTGGTAATGGGCTATGGGGGTTTAGGACTGGTAATGGGCTATGGGAGGTAAGACTACAAGTGGGCTGATGGGGGCATTAGGACTGGTAATGGGCTGATGGGGGGGTAGGACTGGTAATGGGCTATGGGGGGCTAAGACTACAAGTGGGCTGATGGGGGGGTTAGGACTGGAAGTGGGCTGATGGGGGGTTAGGACTGGTAATGGGCTGTGGGGGTAAGACTGGAAGTGGGCTGATGGGGGCTTAGGACTGGTAATGGACTATGGGGGGCTAGGACTGGTAATGGGCTGGGGGGTTGCTAGGACTGGAAATGGGCTGAGTGGAAGGGGAGCTAGGACAGGAAATGGGCTGATGGAGGGGCTAGGATAGGACTGGAAATGGGCTGTTGAGGGGTGCTAAGATTGGAAATGGGCTGTGGTGGGGCTTGAATTGAAATGGACTCATGGAGGGGCTAGAATTGGAAGTAGGCTCATGGGGGGGCTTGGATTGGAAATGGGCTGAGTGGAGGGGAGCTAGGATTTGACATGGGCTGATGGTGGGGCTAGGAAAGGACTAGAAATGAGTTGATGGGGGCTGGGATAGGATTGGAAATGGACTGATGGGTGGCTAGGACTGGAAAGGGGCTGATGCAGGGACTAGAAGGGAGCGGATGCTGGGTGGGGCTGGAACTAGAAGGGAACTGATGTTGGAGGAGGATTAGAATGGGATGGAGCTGGGAGAGTGAAATGGAGAGGGAAAAAATATTTTGTGTGGTAGGGAAGACAAATCTACAATTGGCCGGTTATTTGGAGAGTAAGTGGGGATTGAGGATGGAGGGGTAAAATTTGAGTGGATGAAATAGGAATGAGAAAAGAGCAAAAGGAGAAAGATTAGTATGTTAAAGCAGATGTAGAGAGAGAATGTTACACGATGCAAGGCTCCACATTAGAAACCACCACCCAGGAAAAAGATTTAGGAGTCATCGTGGATAACATGTTAAAACCCTCCGCCCAGTGTGCAGCGGTGGCCAAGAAAGCAAATAGAATGCTAGGTATCATAAGGAAAGGGATGGAGAATAAAACAAAGGATGTTATAATGCCTCTGTATCGCTCCATGGTACGACCGCACCTTGAATATTGTGTGCAATTCTGGTCACCGTATCTTAAAAAGGACATAGCATTATTAGAAAAAGTACAGAGAAGAGCCACCAAATTAGTGAAGGGGATGGAAGGCTACTCCTATAAAGAGAGGCTAAAAAAGTTAGGGCTCTTTAACCTGGAAAAGAGACGGCTGAGGGGAGATATGATAGAGGTCTATAAATTAATGAATGGAGTGGAACGGATAAACGTGGATCAATTGTTTACGCTATCAGAATATAGAAAGACTAGGGGACATGTAATGAAGCTACAGGGTAAACTATTTAAGACAAATAAGAGAAAATATTTTTTCACTCAACGTGTAATCAAACTCTGGAATCTGTTAGCGAAGGATGTAGTAAGGGCTGTTAGTATAGCTGGGTTTAAAAAAGGTTTGGACAAGTTCCTGGAGGAAAGGTCCATAAACCACTATTAAAAAGGGACCCAGGATATCAATGCTTAACCCAGTACAAGCATTGAGGAACCTGTGTCTTTTGGGGATATTGCTAGGTACGTATGACCTAGATTGGCCACTGTTGGAAACAGGATACTGGGCTTGATGGACCTCGGTCTGACCCAGTATGGCATGTCTTATGTTCTTATGTTCTAATGGAAAAAAACTAGAAGAGAGAAGAAAGGACAAATGGACAGCAGACGATGGAGAGTTAGCAGAAGACACGAAGAAACCAGAAGAAAGTGCCTGGAGCAATTGCCACTGAAAAAAAATGCACAAAAGGTAGAAAAATATCTCTTTATTTTGAATTTATTAACTAGAATATGTCAGCTCTGGGAAATGTGCATCATTAACGTCTGCTCCTTGTTTAGTACAAGAGGAAATTAATTTATGGTTTTATTTCTACAGTGTTGTACATTCCAAGTTTGGCTTTTGGGGTTCCCAGTTTAATTATTGTCTTCTTGTTTCTAAATTGTGATTCCTTGTTTGGTGATGGTTTATGTTCTGCATGCGTAACTGAGCTGAGGTATTCTGTTTATATAATTCCTATTTGACATTGCCACTTGTTCTCTTTCCCCAGTAGGTCATGTATTGTTATTCTCTGAAATGTATTGGTTTAATATTTGCAGTGTTGCCTTTTGATAGGTAGGGTATGGTGCTTTGTGAGTCCTGGTAGTGCTGTTAGGATATGGCGGGTTTGCTATGGGTTCTAAATGGGCAGTGTTTGTAGTAGTTCCTAATGTGCCTGGCGGTTGGTATTGGATTATAGCAATGCAGAAATCTTTTAGTCTTTCTTTATCCATATATTCATTAAGAGGCATGTTTACTAAAGGTTAGTGTATGGTAACATTATGCAAATATTTATGCAAATGAGGCCCCGCACCGCGTCTCTGCACATGGCCCTGCACACCCCTTGGGCCACCCCTGAGTATCGGGGTGCATAGGAGAGTTAGAAAGGGATATTCAATGGCATTCAGTGGCCCAAGCACTCATCATGCCACATTTTGACTACTGCAACGCCATCCTACAAGGTTTACCTAAAAAAACCCTAAACATATTACAAATGGCACAAAATGTAGCTGCCAGGGTCATAATGAAGAAAAATCTAAGTGACCACATCACACCAGTACTAATTCAATTACACTGGCTACCCATAACAGCTCGCACAAAATACAAAATACTAACAACCACCTTCAAACTCATCCACAACTTAGCACCTTCCTTCCTCAACAACCTAGTAAGATTGCAACCTCCTACCCGAAACAGAAGAACCCACAATTCCAACATCCTTCACACTCCAACAGATATAAGATCTGCCAAAGCTAACACCAGCCACAGGGCTTTCTCATATGCGGCGCCAACACTGTGGAACCAACTCCCACCAGAACTACGAGCTAGCAATGACCTTCTAGACTTCAGAAAGAAACTCAAAACGCACATTTTCCAATCACATTTCAACCTGAACTAAACCCACAGATGGAGCAGCCCCTGACCACTGTGTCCAAGAAGATTATCCTGTATATATGTATTTATGTATATATGTAAATGAACTCCCCCATAGCTAAGAAGTGTTAACTCTGTATGATGTGCTTTTCTGACAATCTGTATGTAAACAAAATTTGTACCTGCCTTGATTCGGCAGTTTCACAATAGTAATCCTACCCGCTTCTGATCGCTGGAAGGAGCGGGCTACAAATGCTTGCTAAATAAAATAAAATAAATAAATTAACTATGTAAGTGCTGTCGAATATTCCCATTTAAGGCGTTTATATGGTTTACTGGGCTGTAAACCGTGTAAATGCCTTTCAAAAATCGGGCCCTGTATGTTAAAGACAGCATTGCATCAAATAGAATAAAGGTTTTGAAGGAACCAAAATTTACTGTAGAATATTTATGAATAGAAATTCCACGCATGAAGGGGACGGGAATGACAATGACAATGGGGATGCACTTCTGTCTGCGTGGCTAGAATGAGCAGATAGATGATGAAGTGCAAACAGAAATTAGGAAAACTAACAAAATTGGCAACACGACAATAAACAGTGATTTCAATTATCCCAATATTGACTGGTTCAGTGTCATATCAGGACACCCTAGGGAGATAAAGTTTCTAGATGAAATAACGACTGCTTCATGGAGCAGCACTGGTTCAGAAACTGACATGAGTTGGAGCTATTACAGAATCAGGCGTGAGTGGTAACTGTGAGCAAGTCATGTTACCTTCCATTGCTTCAGGTATAAATTTAGATTGTAAGCTTTCTAGGGACAGAAATATCTACATACCTGAATGTAACTCGCCTTGAACTACCACTGGAAAGGCTTGAGCTAAATACTAATAAATAAATAAAATATATAACAGTGTTAGGATGTCTTGACAATAGTGATCATAGCATGATCAAATTTGATTTAATAAATGGAGGACAACAAGGAGATGTACGTGCTAGCATTTAATTTTCAAAAGGGAGACTATAGCAAAATGAGGAAGATGGTCAGGAAAAACTAAAGAACATCTTCAAAGGTTAAATATTTACATCAGGCGTGGCCATTGCTTAAAAAAAGCCATCTTGGAAGCCCAAACCAGATGTATTGCATGCTTTAAAATGGATGGAAGAAAGGCCAAATGACTGCAGGCCTGGTTTAAAGGTAATATGTGAGAGCCTGTTATAGCCAAAAAACATCTTTCAAAAAATGAAAAAAGTACCCGAAGGAAGAAATCAGGAAACAGCATAAGCATGGGCAAGTTAGATGTCAAGTATTGGTAAGGCTAGCAAAGAGAGAATTTGAAAAGAAGCTTGCCAAGGGAGCAAAAACTCAAAATATTAATTTTTTCAGATACATTAGAAGCAGAAAAACCTATGAGGGAGTCAGTTGTACCATTAAATGATAGAGGGATAAAAGGGGCACTAAGGGAAGGACAAGGCCATAGCAGAGAGACTAAATTAATTCTTTGCTTTGGTCTTTACTAAGGAAGATGTAGAGAAGAAATACCAGAAATGATACTTAATGTGATGATTTGGAGGAACTGAAACAACTGTCAGTGAATCTGGAAGATGTAGTAGGGCAATTTGACAAATTAAAGAATAGCAAATCAATTGGACTGAATAGTATATATCCCAGAAAGGACTGAAAAATAAAATCGCAGATCTACTATTAATAATTTATAAACTATCATTAAAATCATTTATTGTAGCTGAAAATTAGAGAGTGGCCAACATAGCACCAATTTTTAACAAGGTTTCCAGGTGTAATCAGGGAAACTACAAGCCAGTGCCAGGCAAAATGGTAGAAACCATTATAAAAAAACAAATTTACTTCACATATAGATAGTCATGGTTTAATGGGACAAAGTCTACATGGATTTAGCTAAGGAAGTTTTGCCTCACCCTACATTTTTTTGAAGGCATGAATGAGTATGTAGATAAAGGTGAGACAGTTGATGTGGGTGTCTAGGCCCCTGTGCGGCCAATCGGAATCAGGATGCACACACCAGATCCCATAGGGGCTAGACATGCCCGTAGGATCAGAATCTAGTCTAGGGCCTGAATGTGCAGGCCAGGACCTTATTCTGATTGGCCTGCACGCACAGCTACTTGCCCAGCTACCTCAGTCAGGCTCCTGAATGGAGCCGCAGTGCCATGGTGTCCCATCGTCATGGCACCGCAGCTCCATTCAGGAGCCACGAATGCCGGTCGCCGCAGATTCAATTCATTCCCCCCATCTGGATCTGCTGCAAGGAACTTCCTGAACCCCCCTATCTTTTGTTCCTGGCTGACAACAGGATCCCCCGACATCCAAGGGGACTTAGTTTACCTCTTCGGTGGAATAAGTCCCTCATCTAAGTTCATGGCCCCGGGCGTACAGGGCTGACCTCAGAATCGCCCATGCCCTGCCCTCGCTTCACCTCTGAAATGCCCCCTCCTGCCCCAGTCTAAGCCTCCCTGTACAAACGTATTGTTCATACAGTGAGGCTTTTTCTGGGGCCGGCAGGGGGGCGAATAGTGGGACATCCATTTCCGCTATTCATGGGACAGAATGACCTCCCCCCCCATAGTGTACCTGGATTTTCAGAAAGCTTTTTACAAGGTCCCTCATGAAAGATTATAAGGAAATTAAAAACTCATGAGATAGGAGGCAATGTCTTATTCTGGATTGGAAACTGGTTAAAAGATAGATGGAAAATAGAGAGTAGGACTAAATGGTCAATTTTCTTAATGTAGAAACTTAAATAATGGAGTGCCCCAGGAATCTGTAGCGGGCACACTGCTTTTTAGCATATTCATAAATGACCAGTGAGGTAATCAAATTTAGAGACTAGATAACATCATTCAAAAGCTGTTAAATCACAAGGGGATTGTGAAAAATTGCAAGAGGATCATGAGAAATAGGGAAACTGGGCATCCAAATAGCAGATATACTTTAATATAGACATCTGCAACATTATACATTTACATAAGAACATAAGGGAGGAGGAACCCAATCTAGAGGTGCACAATGCAAGGTTCCACCTTAGGAATCATCACCCAGTAAAAGGATCTAGATGTAGTCATGGAAAATATGTTGAAATCCTCTGCTCAATGAGCAACAGCAACCAAGAAAGCTAATAAATGATAAGGAAAGGCATGGAGAATAAAACAAAAGATATCATAATGCCTCTGTATTGCTCCATGAGGCGACTATATATTGGGTACTGCATCTTGAAAAAAAAAAGATATAGTGGAATTAGAAAAGGAAAAGAAAAAGACAACTGAAATGACAGAGAGATGTAAGGAATACCTCTTTATGAAAAGCTTAAAAGTTTAGAGCTTTTCAGCTTGGAGTAGACACGCCTGAGGGAGAGATATGATTGAGGTCTATATAATAATGACTAGCGTGGAACGAGTAAATGGGAATTGGTTCTTTACTCCTTCAAAAAGTTCAAAGACCTACAGTAGGAGACATGAAATGAAGCTACAAAGTAGTACTTTTAAGACTAATTGGAGAAAATATTTGTTCACTCAGTGAGCAATTATGCATTGAAATTCATTGCCGGAGGATGTAGTAAAAGCTGTTAGTGTAACTGGGTTTAAAAAAGGTTTGGACAAGATCCTGAAGGAAAGTCCATGAACCATTATTGGACTGAGGGAAATCGATGTCTACCCTTGGACTATCAGCCCAGCCCACCGCCACAGTTAACCAAACCATCTCTACCTCCTCTTTCACCAAGAAATGGAACGCGCCATGGTTCTCCTCTGAACTGCGAACCTCTTTACGGCAATAAAGGAAACTTGAGAAGAAATGGAGACACTCTCTTAACCTGTGTGACCAATCCACCTACTTAACTCACTTGAATTCTCATCGTCAACTAACCTGGCATAAGAGGAGAGAATACCACGCAAGGCTCCTCAGTCGCTCCCTTAACAAACCTAGAGACCTCTTCCAACTAGTAACATCTCTAACCAGTGAGCCTTCTCCACCACAACATGAACACATACAACCACAACTATATGCTGACTATATCCAATTCAAGATGATCAAGATCTCAACTACAATCACAAGCGAACCCATGCAAACCTCCAACGTCCAGATCATACTTAATAAATTCTCATCCCCAACCCCTAAGGCAATCGAAGAACTCATAACCTCCATCAATGCCACCACTGCCCCCAACGATCCATGTCCAGCCCACTGGATCAAATCACTAAGAACAGAACTCAGCCCTTACATAGCAGCCATAGCTGACCAGTCACTTAGCACAGGAATATTCCCAACAGCCCTCAAACAGACCTCCATTCGTCCACTACTCAAAAACAATAAACTCGATCCAAAAAAAGAAGACTCCTACCGCCCAATCTCAAGTATCCCTTTTCTAGCCAAGATACTAGAAAAAGTCACTCTAAGGCAAATCCAACAACACATTGACTCCGAAGCTCCACTCGACCCAAATCAGCATGGCTTCAGAGAATCCCACGGAGTTGAAACCCTTTTAACTTCTCTAATGAACGCGCTTATTACTACAACAGACAACATCAGAAATGGAGTTGCATTGATCTTCCTAGACATTGCAGCAGCCTTCGATTCTGTTGACCATGTTAAGCTGCTTAACCGACTACATGAAAAAGGGATTCAAGGAATGGCCTGGAAGTGGTGCAAATCTTACCTGGAAGACCGCTGGCAGCAGGTCCGGTCGGGTGACAATACATCTATGCCTTTCCAACAGAAGCAAGGTGTACCACAGGGTTCCTCCCTCTTGGCCCTGCTATTTAATATCTATATGCAGCCCATCTGCAACATCGCCCGGTCATTTGGAACATCTTGCCTCATCTATGCAGATGATGTGCTACTATTCACACCAGTCAACGTATTGAAACCCGACTATACCACACTAACTACCTGCTTCAATGCAATCTTAGACTGGCTGCTCTCACAAAACCTCCGAATTAACTTTAAAAAAACGGAAGTTCTGATTGTAACAAGGAACAAAGACTTCTCACCCCCACCAACTCTAAGAACAAGAGATGCCGATTTACCACTCAAATCAACTATACGTTACCTAGGCGTTATACTCGACCAGCGACTTGAGTTCAAAGATCATATAAAAAATACAGTTAAAGCCATCTATCACAAGATCAGAATTCTTCGACACCTCAGACCAATGCTTGAACCACAAGACTTCCGAACAACCTTCCAAGCGTTGGTCACCCCACACTTCGACTATGCTAATATTGTGTTACAGGGCCTACCCAAGAGTACGCTTAATCCTCTACAATTGGCCATGAATACGGCTGCCAGAGTTCTACACAGAGGCCCAAGGAGTCATCATATCACTCCTATCCTATTCGAACTTCACTGGCTCCCGATATCATATAGGATTTTATACAAAGCCCTTCTCATCACATTCAAGACAATTCACCAAATCTCATAATCATCATTATCTGACCTCCTGCATTACTCACAAAGTTCCAGATCCTGACGCTCCACAACAGAAAACACACTAGTGATCCCAAAATACCAATCAAAACTCAACCAGACAACTAGTACAAGAGCATTCTCATTCTTTGCCCCTAGATGTTGGAACATGCTACCACCCAACATCAGATCACAAAAGGACCTCTCACAATTTAGAAAAGATCTAAAAACACCTCTTCCTACAACACTTCCCTCAGAGTATGAACTCCCTAAGTCATTCCCTCCCAACACGAACCAATGATCATGGTTAGTCAAGTACACCCCCATATTCATTTTTCACCCCATTTCAAATCCCCTTAGCGCCCCAAGCCTTTGAACTATAAACATGTGATTTCTTGCTGTAAATAGTTTGAATTCTTGATATCTATTTAACCCCAGTTATCCAAGTTCATTCCCTGTTATCTGTAAACTTAACATATGTTTATGCTTAAGTACAATTTGTTAAAATGTAAACCGCGCTGATGACGAAGAGTGCGGTATATAAAAGATGTTAAATAAATAAATACCTTTTAGGATCCTGCCAGCTATTTGTGACCTGGATTGGCCACTGTTGGAAACAAGATGCTGGGCTTGTTGGGCCTTTGTCTGCCCAATATGGTGAATCTTATGTTCTTATGCCCCACGGGCCATCAGGGATTTTGTACATGTGGGAAGGGGGGCTTTTACTAGGCCATGAATCCCCTTTAATCATCAGGCACTTAAGCCTGGCAATGCTCCCAGCAGGAACGTTAGTTTCCCTTTCTGCAGTGTAGCTAACTTTCCATGAGTACCACAACTCAAAGATTTCTTGCAAACCATGCTACTTATTGCCATACCAATGAGCTGCTTTCCCTACATTTGCATTTGACCCAGGTCATTAGCATGGCCATGTCAGCCTTATTTTGGGACACAGAAAAAACACGTGGAAGGATGCAATAATTTCAAATTTTGCATGTTATTTCTTTTTAGCTTGCATTATCACTGTTTATTACTTGCAAATGTTTTGTTGTTAAGTGCTGTTGAGTTTATGTCCACTCCTCGTGGCCCTATGGATAATTGTCCATGTTGTGACTATTCCCTGTTTTTTTTTTGTCGAAGTGTGAACAGAAATTGGTGTGTTACTGCTGCACAGTAAATAGGCCTGTTAGTATCCTGACTAGCTGTATTCATATAAAAACATGACTGCTACATGTTATGCATTTTGGGGGTTATTTTAGAAGCCCTGTTCATGCAATGGACGTCTGAAAATGGGCATAGAAATGTCCATAGCATGGAGACTTCTTCAGAGGCATTTTAGAAGCTCGGTCTATGGATATCCTCAGTGCAAGGATGTCCAAGTCTGAATGGAGGCATGACAGGGGTATTCCCAAGAATCTGGATGTCATCGCCTGATCCTCCGAAACATCCTGGATGTCCAGAGTCACATCTAAGTTTATACCTGTTCCAGGCATGAATAGGCATCAGGAAAGTGCTGGTATTCACCATAAAATATCTAGAGGGGATAGAAAAGATGGCACTCTACCATCCCCACTCCTCTGCACAATCCCAATGGTAGCAGCAGTGGGATTTGAACTCTGACTTTCCTAGTCTTAGCCCACTACTATAACCATTAGGCTATTCCTAGAGGTCCATGTTTTGGAATGCAATTCTGAGAATGTCTAGATGCCCCTGCAGACGTCCACATTGGGCAAATCCACATTTATGAAATCATGCCTGAAAGTGGACGTGGCTGCTTTTTATTCAGACGTCCTGGCTTGGACATCCCAGACTGCACATGGATATCATTTGTAAAATGTCACTTTTTATGTTTCATTTAACAGAAAGAATACAAGAAAGATTTGGAGAATGAAATAAAGGGGAAGGGAATGCAAGTAGGCATGGACCTCCCAGATATGCAACGAGCAAAGAGGGCTTCAGAAATTGCAAGCCAGGTTTGTAATCAATGTATCAGATTTTCAGTGAAATGCATGGAAACATAGTAGATACACTGCAGCATGTGGAAGAATGCCTGAATTAACATAACTTTGAAACTTGTAAACAGTAACATCATTTCTGAAGCTTTGACGCATGACTTGCAGTCTTCATAATAGATTTCCAGCTCATGCTAATTCAATAATTTTCCTTTGAACTGTGAAAGAATTCAAATTGTTTAAGCCTTCTGCATCAAAATTATCACAGACACTCCTTGGTCTCCTTTAATTTTAATTCCAATTGTACAGTGTTCTTTGGAATAGCATCCATTTATTTAATGTCTTCAACATTTCCAACTCTGTAATTCCCTCCCCCCCTTAAAAAAAAAAGACCAAACAGTCTGAATTTAAACAAAGAGAGGCCTATTCACAACTGCACGTGCACCCCCTTGTGCGACCAGGCAGAACCGGAGCGTACAGCAGTAGACCCGATTCTGATCCTGCGGGGGTGTCTAGCTAACTCAGACTGGCTCCGTAATGGAGCCGCAGTGCCATGGCGTCTCATTGCCATGGCACCACGGCTCCATTACGGAGCTGCGAACGCCGGCCACTGCCGAGATTGTCCGTTCCCCACAGCCAGACCCCCAATCCGGCCTCCCATGGCCAGGGTCCGGCTGTGGGGAACCTCCTCCTTGCCTCCCTGCTTTGTCCCCAAAGGCTGCCGGTACTACCCCATGTTAGGGGGACTTATTCCACCAGAAATGTGGAAAAAGTTCCCCATCTAACTGGCATATCCTGGACGTACCAGGCCGCTCAAGCATCGCCCTCGCTCCACCTTCCACCCGCCTCAGTCTAAGGCTCCGTGTACAACTCTGCTGTTCATATAGGGAGCCTTGCACGGGGATGGCAAGGGGTCAAATAGCAGGGGTAGATCATGACAACTGGCATAATCAACAGGTTCATCGTTGAAGGAGAAGAAATTGAAATTGTGAACAACTTTAACCTACTTGGATCAACTATCAATAAAGAAGCAACAAGCAGTCAAGAAATCAGACGACGCATTGCTCTTGGCAGAATGGCTATGAAAGACCTAGATAAGATTCTCAAGAGCAGAGATGTGTCTCTCCATACAAAGATTCGACTTGTTCAAGCCATGGTATTTTCAATAACATCATATGGATGTGAAAGCTGGACAGTGAAAAAGACAGACAGGAAGAAAATTGATGCCTTTGAATTATGGTGCTGCCGGCGAATACTGTGTATACCATGGACTGCCCGAAGAACAAACCAGTCGGTACTAGAGGAGATCAAACCTAAGCTTTCTTTAGAAGCTCAGATGACAAGACTTCGACTTTCATACTTCGGACACATCATGCGAAGAGAGAGATCATTAGAGAAAGACATCATGCTTGGCAAGATAGAAGGTCAACGCAAAAGAGGAAGGCCAGCAATGAGATGGATCGCTACAATAACAGCAGCTACGGGTACCAGTCTGTCATCAATGAGCCGCCTGACTGAAGACCGAACACAATTTAGGATAGCTATCCAGAGGGTCGCCATGAGTCGACTCCGACTCGACGGCACTTAACAACAACAACAACATCCAGGCAGGGTGTAATCCCTGCTATTCGTGGCTCAGAATGGACCCCAGAGTGTTTCCATGATTTATTCAAAAGTTCCATGGTGTGAGGTGAAAATGCAAAGCAAATTGCTTTCTACATGTTTACAGCTCTGTGATGTAACCGTTATAATACACTTCCAGTCCTTTCTGTCAACTATGATGTTTGCTTGGAAGTCATTACTGTATTTACTGCTTTAAGTTGTCAGCAACCATAGTGGCACTGTGAACATGCCACTGGTTGGCTGATCAACCTACTGTGGAATAAGTTGCTTCAGTGACACTGACCACAGGTTATCTGGCAAGCCATGGCTGTTCCATGAGATGCCACAAATTACCACCAAAATGCTCACCATTTATCTACTGACTGGTGTCCAGAAATGTTTTGATTTTTTTGTACTACATGTGGAATACAGTTTAGTATGTTGTCATCTGTACTGTTTGGTTCAGGTGCTGCATTTGCAAGTGTATGTGTTTTATTTAAATTTCTTTTATGCCCCAGTTTTTCCAATTTTATAGAGTCTAGCCCTACTCAGAAGGGAAGCCTGCATGACATAATTGCTCTCACTGTCCTGGATGGCTGGAGGGAAATCACCTCCAAGGTCAAACATCAGTATTTCTCCTTTGGTCAATGATGGTCACTGTAGTAAGTGCAGTTGTCTTGACTCTCTTGCACTGCCCCTCAGAGCACCCAACTTCTTCTAGTTATGACAGACTAGTGATGCAGAGTGAAGGCTGGCTTGCAAATTTCAGAATTGCTATCAAGCCCTAGTCTTTTATCTCATGTTTACTGGGTCCAGAGAGAGCCTCTCTTATGTGTTGCAAATGCAGAATTTATTTTTTGCCCGCATTGCTTGCAAGATGATTTGCACAGTATCTTTAAAGCTAATTAGAAAAATTTACATAAAGACCAATATTGAAAGGGAGTTATCTTTAAATTGCTGGATGTTATCTGGATAAAAAGATGCCGGGATTTATCCGGATAATGATGCTATTCGACCACTATCTGGATAATGTCAGTGCTCTCTCCACTCAGCGCGCATATTCAGCACCACTAATTATAGGGATTAAGCTAAACGCTGGGGCTAGAGTTTAGTTTAATCCCCTGACTGTGTCAACAGAAAATCTGGCCTATAGTTTTCAGTCTCAGCTGAAAATATAATCTTCAAAATGCTTTGTCACAATGATAGTTTCTTATGAGCGTGTTAAATCTAATTGCTGCAGACAGCATCATATCCAAAAACTCTGAAGGTTCAGAGGGCAGCTTTATAACAGAGGGAGGGGGCCTAAAAAATGTGAAAAAATGTTTCTATTTATGCTTATTTGATAAAGACAGGTATTTGTGTGTGTTCTCTATACTTGTATCCACATATTTTATAAGGTATATGTGCTGCTGGGAACACCTGCAGGCAGCATGCGTAAAAGTATGCACCTTATTGCTGGTGTGCTTATTTATACCCGTGTATACAGCTGCACGATTTAAGAAAAGCCCCTTTTCTATGCCTAAAAGAAGCTTTACAAATGGAAAAGGCTTTCTAAAATGACCTCCCTAAGGCCCCCAGAATAAGGTTTCATTTCTTTTAATTTATTACTATGTACAGAGATAGATCTCTATCTGTATCTCTACAGAATCACAAAGGCCAAGGAGCATAGTCTACACGGCTGCAATTAACTGGGTCACCGGTGGTATCACTATGATTGAGCTTAAGGTTGAGGTTCCAGCCTCCATCGAGCTGCCCCACACCTCACTGAGCCTTGATCGGCGGCAAGAAAGACAGCGGGTGGCTGAAACCCCTCCCGCCCTCCAACCCACGGCAAATCAGGGCCCAACTACAGCACCAGCTGCAACTTAAAAAGGAAGCGCCTCCTGGTGCCACCGGACTGCAGTAGCTTCCAGCCTTCATCAAGCTGCCCCACACCTCGCTGAGCCCCGATCGATGGCAAGAAAGAGAGCGGGCAGCTGAAACCCCTCCCGCTCTCCAACCTGTGGCCAATTAGGACCCAACTACAGCACCAGCAGCAACTTAAAAAGGAAGCATCTCCCGGTGCGCCCGCGCCTTTATCGGGTCCTTAGGCGCGGGCCCAAGACCACTCAAGCCTGCAGATCACACCTCTACTAACCAGCATTATAATGTTCGAAGATTTCAAGCAACCAAAGGTAGAAGAGCACAGCAAGAGACCGTGATAAAGCCTAGGCAGCCCCCCTTCAGGTCTCCTTACACAACAAGACAAAGAGACTGACTGAAGTTCTACAAAGGCCCTGCCTCCTGACGCCACCCGCAGCCCTCCCACAACAGCCCCGCAGTCAGTGATAGAAGTCATCTAACAGTAAGTAGTGCACTCTAACCCTGTTGCACTCACCAGTACTCTTACAGTACAGCAAAGATGCACAGACCTATATCAAACCAACAAATTTTGGTCTTCCTCATCATACTTGGTTTGCTATGCAGAAACACGAAGGCTACTTTTATGACCACTACATCCCTATCAGCCCTGCAGGCTCATCCACTAATTATACAACTCCATCAACCAAGTTGGCAAGCTACTTATAAGCAACCTTTCAGGAGAACTTCTAGACTAATAAGAATTCAACCATCTCCTTATGCTACTCTCCACCACTCTCAATCCACCACCAGCTCCCCTCTCTCAGCATAGGTCTGATTAATGCTCTCTCCATTCATAACAAGGTAAACACAATTATAGACCACATTCAATTCCACCAATATGACATCTTATGCATCACAGAATCATGGCTTAAGAACACAGACCAAGTTATTCTAAATCAAATTACTCCATCCACCCACACAGCTTATAACTGTCCCCGCACCCACAAGAGAGGAGGAGGAGTACTTATCCTAGCCCGAACTGATCTCAAATTTAAGACCTCTAGCTCCTCAAGCTCCAAGAACTGTGAGATAATCAATATCGAAAACAGGCACATAGCTATCTGTCTGTCATACAGATCCCCCAGTGCAGTAGCTGAAGACACCTCCATAATACTTGAATCATTATGTGCAGCCAGTTCTCCCTACAAGCTGTTGATCTTACTAGGGGATCTAAACCTCACCTCAGCATCTAGTAAAGATGAAACAGCCTTCTACCAAGCTGTGAATTCTCTTCACCTCTACTCTGTACCAACACAACCCACGCACTGCTCAGGATCCACCCCAGACCTTATTTTTGCTGCTGTTAGAACAGGATAGCACATCCTCTCCTCTAGTCACACCTATATCCTGGTCAGACCACCATGCCATAGACTTTAAGATACTGCTCCTTCCCACACTTGAACCACAGAAGATACCCAAACCAACAAGAAGATTCAAGGGATTCGACAGAGACAAATTTCTCAGTGACATATTACATAACCTCCCCCAGGACTGCACTGATCTCGACAAAGCAATTGACATATGGAACGCCACCATCAGCACAGCTGCAAGAGCCCCCGACCGAGACAGCACAAATCAAAGGAGCACCAGAAGAAATCCTGCCCCCTGGTGCTCCGAGGTAGTAAGAATGCCTAAAGAAATCTATGCCAGAAGGAGCAGCAATGGAGACGTGACTGCTCAGAAATCACATTACAAGAATACCAAATAATGCAACAGAACTACGACAGCCTTATCAACGGTCAAAAGGAGCAATACCATACCAACCTCATCTTAAAGGCTAGCAACAAGTCAAGAGAACTCTTCGAGATAGTCCGGTCCCTTACAAAAGAACCATCACAAAAGGATGAAGTCAAGATTCACCCACAAACATTTGCAGATTTCCTCCTTGCCAAGAACAACCCCCCCTCCCCTGAGAACCCAAGACCTCACTAATACCTCCTCTCCTTTTCTGAACACATGTCCTACCTTACCAAGCAGGTGGAGTGAATTTCACATCCCCACAACTGAGCAGGTTACTTTCACCATCACTGAGCTAAACTCCAGCACAGCTCAATCAGATCCCTGCCCGGTGGCAAGGATAAAGTCAACAAAAGAAGAACTGATCAAAGACATCCACAGACTAATAGGCACCTCCCTAACCCAAGGTTACATGCCCACCACACTCAAAGAAGCCACAATCTGTCCAATCCCGAAAACACCAACACCGTACCCCACAGATCCTGCTGCATACAGACCTAACTCCAGCCTCCCCTTTCTGACCAAGATTATTGAGAAGACCATGCAAAGACAGTTCCAGGATCACCTGGACACACATGCTCCACTTGACCTGCATCAACATGGCTTTCGCTCTAACCACAGTGTGGAGACCCTACTCATCTATCTTCTTGACACCCTACTCAGAGGAATTGACAACATCAAAACCAGTTTCCTGCTAGTATTCATTGACATTTCCTCTGCTTTTGACACAGTATCCCACAACATCCTCTTGAACAGACTAACAGACATTGGCATATGCAACACTACCCACAAATGGTTCCAATCATATCTCAGTGACAGATGACAGAAGGTCAAAGTAGGATCACACATCTCTGCTTCATTTTGCACAGCACAGGGGGTCCCACAAGGATTCTCCCTATCTGCCCTTCTATTTAACATTTACATACGACCAGTCTGCAACATCTTCAAAAAGCACAAGTTACAATACGCTATCTATGCTGACAACATCATGGCATACACCCCAATCACCCTAGACTCTCCAGACCACACTTCCATGACAAATTGTCTCAAAGAGATATCCATCTGGCTTTCCAACAATAACCTACACATAAACATGAAAAAGACTGAGGCTGTAATCATCACAAGGAATACATCGTCCAACCTCCCTACTTCAATCTCGGTGGTAGACTCTACCATCCCAATTAAGGATGAAGTTCGCTACCTTGGAGTAACACTTGACCGCCATCTAAGTTTACAACCATACATCAACAGAATCACTGCACCATACAAACTTGCCACCATTTGAAGACTCAAGCCCCTCCTCAACAAGGACCATTTCTGATCAGTATGTCAAGCGATTATAACCCCTATTCTAGACTATTGCAACACAATTTATCAAGGACTACCAAAGCAAACAACTATATCCTTACAACTGTTCAAAATACTACCGCTAGAGTCATCACTGATTCAAATAAACAAGACCATATAACGCCTCTCTTACAACAACTCCATTGGCTTCCAATCACCACCCGTGCTAGATACAAATCTGCCTGACAGTTTTCAAGATAAAAAACAACATAGCTGCTGGAGTTCTAGAGATGTTTTGCATTAGTCACAACAACAGACTAAGAGACAGAGCACGATTGACCCCATTCCTATACCCTGCACATACAGAAGAGCAAATAATTCCACTACGAGGAGAGCATTCTTACTTGCCGCACCTGCCATCTGGAACTCTCTTCCTGTGAAATTAAGGTCCACCACTGACATGAAGGACTTCAGAAAACAACTAAAAACCTTCCTCTTCACTGACCAATTCAATGAACTGACTTAACTCTTGAACAGCGGAACTCCCACCACATCCTGTATATACTTATGTTCATTGTAAATAAGTTATGCTTCAGGGCATCCCTTGCATGTCACCCCTCCCATAGAGTTGCATAACAAGTTCTATGTAAAAGTATGAGTTACAATGTAAACCGCTTTGATTCAATGAAAAGGCGGTATATAAAAGCTGTTAAATAAAATAAATAATAAATAAATAAAAGGGGGAATGGCTGGGGGCAGGGAATGGTAATGTTGAGAGGGTTCAATTTAATAGCTGTAAGGGGCAGGCAGGAAGGATAAAGGATAATTTTGGAAAGGGATACAGCAGGAAATGGGCCTATGAGGGGAAAAGAGAGTGGAGGGAGAAAGGTGGCTTGTGAGCTGGGACTATGCAATAAAGGAATGCAGGATGTTAATTTTTCAATTGTGGGAGATTATGAGGGGATTGGCTGGAGAGTAGTGATATGGAAGAAGGCAAGGGATTATAAAATGCCTTCGGGTAGGGGAAGTACTGTTGACTGGGGCCAGTTCCTGCTGTTAGATACTCCTTATTTTCCCACTCACCCACCCCAAAGATTGGGGGGTACGTTGTCTTTTCAGAGTTTCCTTGTTTTGGGGTTATGGGAGGATTGCTGCAGCAGGGGGGAGGAGGAGGATACTCAAGCTGGGCAGGATTACAGATCTATTCCTATATCATCTTACTAGACCAGTCCAGATAAGTGGGTTGTGTTCCCCTACCAACAGATCGTTGGAGACAAAGAACCAATGAAAAGCCGAGGTTTCAGTGACTGCTCCCATGCCTCTATTTGCTTCAGCCACCAGAGGTCCCTTTACTATTTCTTTGTTTCCAGCAGATGGTGGATGGAATTTCTCCTCTCTGAATAAAATTCTGAAGATTTGAGAGGAAAAGATTGATTTAAAATGCTCGTGAACGAGAGCCTGTGGGTAGATCTCTCACTAGAGCATGATGTGGGAGGCTCCACTAGACTGTGGTCTTTTCGGTAGCTGTAGGAGGAAGGAAAATTGGTTCTGCGCTCTTACTCTGGATAAGAGCCTGTTGAGCAGCCAGAAATTGGAAGGAATTGGAAGAATACAACTGCCTCGCCTAATCTCAGTGCCCCCTCCCTCCTCCTCTGTTTCCCCTCGAAGATTACAGAAGGCTCTCAGAGGGATCTGCCTGCTAGCCACTTTAAACGCAGTGCTGCAAAGCCAGAGAAACAGTTCCCTGGGGAATAGAGCTGAGCCGCTAAGGTTTGGCCTGGGGCTAACAGGGGGTGAGTACCAAGGCTTGACCTTGTCACTGTCCTTGTTGGGGGCTCCTGATTCCATTTTCCTGGGATGCTATTTGGAGTGGATTGCTTGCAACTGTTGGCATTAGTAGTATTTTTACCTGTTGTGCACCTGGCTTCAATGCGCGTTGCTCAAAAAGTACAGTTAACATGCACCGCAGTACATGCGCAGTTAATGCACACTGCAGTAAAAACACAATTAACATTGCCACACCCTTAGCGCATGCTGTTGTGATACTTGCCTTAACTCTCTGTCTTCTTCCAGGAAACGTTGTTTGACCTGTGGCAAGCTGGTGCCTCATCTCTGGATTCTGAACTCTGCTCTTCTTGCATGGCAGTTTTTGAGTAGTCCCTGGAAGGCTTGCTCCCCCTCTTTCAGCTGGGGGATGTGATTAGTCCGGCCTTCATTGCCTCCGGGCAAGAGGTGTCGGATGGCACTATGGGTAAGGATATCCAGCCAGCCGGAGGTTCTGGTGACCATGCTGTAAGCTGTTTGTCATCCTCTAGGTGGTCTGTGGTGGCTGTTCCCCCTGGTGTTGAGGGATCATTTTTGAGAGGAGAGCTTCCAGATTCCGGATTGTCCTTCCTAGAATTCTTTCTTTTTTGCAGCAGGTCTGTTCCTTCTGGCATTGAAATTCAGACCTGTGGTCTCTAGGTGCCCCTGGGCAGAGTCTCATGTGGAGCAGCAGAGAGTGGAATCCCTGTTTGATTGCCTTTGACTAAGCATGCCTGATGTGGGGCGCTCCTAAGAGATGGGGAATGGCTGTCTGAGATTTTGACTATGACTTGGATTCAGATGACTCGGCACTGGACTCTGACATGGATGTAGAAGTACTCTCGCCTTCTGCAGATTGTGTGGAGGCCAGTGTGATCCATCTATTCTGGAAGGAGGAGCTGATGGCATTGATTGCCAGGGTCTCATCCGCCTTGGTTCCAGTATAGAGCAGGAGCCGAAGATACATCCGCTCCTTCAAGGAGTGTGAAAGTCCACTACTGTCTTCCTTTTTCTGGATGTGATCAAGGATATGATCCATTTGGATTGGGATTCTCCTGACTCCCTTCCTAAAGGGTTAAGGGTATGTAAAAAGATTTCTGCTCTCCTGGGGGAGGAGTGCATTGAGTGGTTTGGAGTTGAAGAGTAGCCTAATGGTTAGAGCACTGGCTTGGGAACCCAGAGACCAGCATTCCATTCTCACTAGCACTCCTTCTGGCCTTGGGCAAGTCATGTAACCTTCCATTGCCTCAAAAGAATCAAGTTATCAATGTCCCTGTTTAATTGTACATTGCCAAGTTTAAGTTACAATGTAAACCATTTTGACTAAATGATAAAGTGGTATAAAAAAACCTGTTAAATAAATAAATAAAAATTACCAAGGCAGATGTTCAGGTCACAGAGTTACCAGATGGACCACAATTCCTGTGGGAGGTGGATCATCTTTAAGGATTTTCTGGACCATGTGGTGGATTTGTGGTTGATGAGCCAATTTCAGCATGGCAGGGGCTATTCTGCAGTTGGTGTTATGTACCAGCCTGATGTCTTGAGTCCTGCTCTAATGGATTCAGTCTCTTCTGCTAGATGATACTATCCTATGTTGGCTAAGGTCTTCCTTTCTGTTGCCATATATGATTTATTTACATTCTCTTATATACCATGCTATTCTGCATCAGTGTGGTTTACATTGAACAGGGCATTATAACTTGAAGATAACTATTTTACAGGGAACATGGGCTATGGATGGTTAAGTGGCTTGTCTAAGACCACAAGGAGTACCTGTGGGACTAGAAACCCCAGTCCTTCTGGCCCAAGGTTGCTGTCCTCTAGTGGGATTTGAACCCGCAACCTTCTGGCCTAAAGTACCTTGCCACAACCACTAGGCCACTCCTCCACTCCAGTATGTTTGGCAGCCACAGATGGTACCCTGACGGTGTCACAGCATGGCTTTGGCTCCGGCACTGGGCAGCAGACACATCTTCCAAAGCCTAGTTGGTTCAACTGGTTTTTAAGGTGATGCTTCTCTTTGGAGCCAATTTGGAGAAACTACTGAAGGACCTGGCGAGACAAAATCTACTGCCTTCCAGAAGATGGTTTCAAGAGGCCTGTGAAGCGGGCTAGTGCTCCTTCTCATCAGCTTCTGGCCATTCACTGAGGGCATGCTGTCAAATTCCTGGGGGTCTTGGAACTCTTGTCGTTACCAACCTGGAAAACCTTTCTTTCCCTCTACTGGACTTTGGGCTCCTTCACAGTCCTTTCGTAGAGCACAAGGGGCCAGAGACCCAGTCCCTTCCAGAGGAGGACCCGCCCAGGCTGCGCAATGGAGGTTTTGGGGCACATTCCTTGGTTCCTCCAATTGGAGATAGGCATCAACTTTTCTTTCAGGATTGCTGGGTGCTAGACACCATTCAGTTTGGCTATATCCTAGAATGCAAAGAGCGAATTCCGTATGCCTTCATCATCTCCCCTTGTGGGTCTGCGATCAAAGTGCTGCTGTGTGGATCACCTTAGACAAGTTGTTGCATCTAAAGGCAGTGATGCACTTCCTGTTGGACAAGTGAGCTTTGGACAGATACTCCATCTATTTCATGGTGCCCAAAAAGATGGTTTCTTCTGGCCCATTCTGGACCTCAAAGGGATCAATGAGCACTTGCGCATCCTATGCTTCGTGGTGGAGTCCTTGCACTCCATGATTCAAACGGCATGCCAAGTGGAGTTCTTGGCTTCTCTGGATCTGGCTGAGGTATATTTTCATATCCCAATCCAGGCAGATCAGCAAGGTATCTGCATGTTGCCATACTTGGCTCTCTCTATCAGTTCGGCACCCTGCCGCCCTTTTGGCTTCCATTGCCATGGATATGTTCTTCCAGATCATGGTGGAGGCCGCTTCAGTGCCAGGAGATCTGTGTCCTTCTTAGAAAGCCTTGGCTGGGTGATCAATTGGGGAAGAGCCAGCTGTGGCCTTCACAGTCCATGGACTTTCTGGGAGCACATTTCAGCTCTCAAGTGGTCAGAGTTTTCCTGCCAGAGGAGAACATCAAAGTCTGTTGGATTGCCTCGCACTGTTCTGTGTGTAGCAGGCTCCCAGAGTCTGAGATTCTCTACTGCTCCTTGGATTGATGGAGGCGACCATAGAGATGGTGCCATTGGCACATGTTCACATGTGACTGCTCCAATGGTCCTTGCTGACTCATTGGTCCCTGAGTTCTCAGGAGTTCAAATGTAGGCTCTCAGTCCTGTTGATGGTGAGGTCCAGCCTGCAGTGGTGGCAGCAGCCCTGTCATCTGAGAAAGGGCGTGCCACTGGACAGTTTCTCTTGGATCCTAGCCTGTGACAGCCAGTTAAAGTGTACATAGTAACCCTGTTAGCCCTGTATAAAACCCCTGTTTATTGTAAGTCCAGTGTAGGTCATGCCTGCACTGCACACATTTGTTACCTGTAAACTGCACTGATTCTAAAGAGCGTGGTATAAAAGAGACTTTAAATAAATAAATACTGACAATGGATGCCAGTCTCTCAGGCTTGGAGCCCGCTGCCAAGACCATACAGCCTAGGGCCATTGGAACTGCAGGGAAGCAGTATGGTCAATCAACCGCCTTGAGGCAAGGGCCATCAAGTTGGCTGTTTTGTATTTCTGGCCTCTGATTGAGGGCCAGGCAGTTCAAATGTTTTCAGACAATGCCATGGTGGTGTGGCGCTCAGCAGTTGGTTCCTGTGGCAGCAAGCTGCCATCTCTTGGCCTTTCTACAGGATAGCATGGAAAGGGGCCTTCCCCTTAACTCCCTGAATGTTCAAGTAGCAGCTTTGGTCCATTTCTGAGGTCCATTGGCTGGTACGTTTCTAGCCTTGCACCCGGTCGTTTCACGCTTTCTGCAGGGGGTTTTGCATCTCTGTCCTCCCCTCCAGTCTATGATCCCTTCCTGGGATCTGGTGCTCAGAGTTCTGATGACTGCATACTTTGTGCTGTTGAAGCACGCTACTTTAAAGGATTTGATGCTCAAGATAGTCTACTTGGTTGCGATTTGTTCCGCAAGGTGGATTTCTGAGCCTCAGGCTCTGTCTTGCTGAGATTCTTATCTGTCTTTTTCATGGAGGCTTTTTCCATTTGGCTTGTGCCTTCCTTCTTTCCTAAGGTGCTTTATCCCTTTTACATGAACCAGATGGTATGCCTGCCTTCCTCCTCTAAAGAGTAGTGTCAGGGGAAGGATAATGCTCTTCGCCTTGTGGTTGTCTAGAGAGTGCTTTTCTGGAAGATGCTTCTCTGGTACGTGAACCATTGGAGCAGTCACATCTGAACACAGGCCCATGGCACCACCTCTATGGTCGTCTCCATCAATCCAGGGAGCAGTACAGAATCTCAGACTCTGGGAGCATGCTGCACACAGGACAGTACCAGGCAATCCAACAGACTTTGATGTTCTCCTCACATTTGACCATTTTTTTGTGGTGTTTGCTGGCCCAAGTAAGGGTGATGTAGCAGCTAAGTTGATTTGGGGTGCTGGATTAAGGAGGCCTTTGTCTCAACGTATCTGTTACAGAATTGGCTGGTTTGGAGGGTTTGTGTGCCAATTCTAGCCGAGTGCAGACATCCTCTTGGGCAGAGCTCTGTAGCTCCAGCAGACATTTATCAGGCAGCAGCATGGGCATCACTTTCCACTTTTGTCAAGCATTACCGCTTGGATGTCCATGCAAGGGCAGACACAGACTTTGGTTCGAGGGTTTTGCGAGCTGCTATATCTTCTTTCCGCCCATTGGAGTTGTAGCTTTGGTACATCCCACTTGTCTGGACTGGTCTAGCAGGACGATATGGAAGATGACATTATACTTATCAGTTAATGTCCTGTCCTTGAGTCCTACTAGACCAGTCCAGGGCCTGCCCCTGGAAATGTATTGCTCTGTTCTTCTGATGCGGTACCGTTTGGTCCAGTGTGATTTTTATACTTGGCTCAGCAGGTTTATTTTTATTTTATTTGTGTGCTTTTCTATACCGCCCCTTCCAGAGATCAGGGGCGGTTTACAGAGAACAAGTTAAAACCATTGAACATTGAATTACATAGAACATTTTGGCACAAAAAATAACTATGATACATGGAACATGTTTAACTATTTAGCAATTTAACTATTTAAAGAGAACTATTTACAACAGCTGTTTACTATTTACAGAGAGCTATTTAAAAGCAACATTGATGAGTTGATTATCATATAGTAGGACAATGTACACTATTATCAATGAAGAAATGGAATGGAGGGAGATACTTTGAATTAGGTAGGATAAACTTGTGTCAGTTGCGTCGTGTATTCTTGTGTTATATGATCAAGTGTGGGCTGTAAGCTGTAGTAGTGTTGGGCGAAGAGAAGTTTTAAGCTCCTTCCTGAAAGAACGAAGGTCTTTAATCTCTCTTAGGTTAAAAGGTAGCTTGTTCCATTGCCTTGGTGCATAATAAGAGAAGGCAGTATTGGTTGTTATTTGCTTCAGGTTTCTCACAGCGTTAGGAATTTGAAGCATGTTGAGGTTTGCTCTTCTTCTTATTCTGTTTTCTAAGGGGGTATGAATTAATGTTGAAAGATGTGAGGGGGCTAGGTCGTTAATGAGTTTAAAAATGGTGACTAGGGTTTTATATTGAATCCTACTGGCTATAGGTAGCCAGTGGAGAGCATATAAAATTGGGGAGATGTGGTCAGAAAGTTTGGCTCTAAAAATTATCCGAGCTGTGATGTTCTGGGCTCTTTGTAGGATGTGTAAGTTCTTCTTAGATGTACCTTGGAGTAATTCATTACAGAAGTCTAAATGTGGCATTATAAGAGCCTGGACAACTGTTCTGAAATCATTAATGTCAATGAGGGGTCTAAGTTGCTGGATGGTTCTGAGTTTAAAGAATATAGTTTTAGCGGTCTGCTTCATGTGATGTGACATGCTTAGTGTTTTGTCTGGAGTAACTCCTAGATATTTTACTTCCGATTTGACTGGAAGGGTGATGTCCATCAGGTTAATGACAGATGGGGGGGGTGAAGTTAGAGTTTCGGCATACAAAAAGAGCTTCATATGAATTGAGCGGAGCCACTGTGCTGCTTCAGATAGACAAGTAGCGATTTTGTCATAATTAGGGTTATCTATGTCACAGGGGGCGAATAACATGATGTCGTCTGTGTAGATAAAATAGTTTAGGTTGTGGTATTTAAAGATTTTGCAAATCGGTTGAAGATAGAGATTGAAGAGTAAGGCAGAGAGAGAAGATCCTTGAGGGATCCCTCGTTCTTGTGGGAATGGAAGAGATTGGGAATGATCTACCTGAACATATTGGAAACGGTTTGATATGTAGGATTTAAACCAGTTAAAAGTTTAAGCCTAATTGTGATAGCCTGGATAAGAGGGTGCTGTGATTCACACTGTCAAAGGCTGAGGAAATATCAAGGAAGATAAGTAAGAAAGCCTGCTTAACATTATCTATACCTTGGATTAGTGAGTCAAAAAGGGATATTAGTAATGTTTCTACCCCGTGATACGGGCGGAAACCATATTGGTGCTCATCTAGAGGGAAGTTGGTATCAATATGATCTTGTAATTGTGTTTGAACTACCTTCTCAATGATTTTAGCTAGAAAAGGTATACTGGCAATGGGGCGGTATGAAGAGGGGTCATTATGTTAAGAGTTTTATTCTTTAATAGAGGGCGAATTGCTGAAAACGTGAGGTCATCTGGCATGATGCCTTGAAGAAGAGATTGGTTTACTAAATTCAATATGTATGGGGCAAGTTCCGATTTGGCTGCTTTAATCCAATATACTGGACAAGGATCTAGTAATGAGGTGGTGGTATTGAGGTTTGATATGGTCTCTAGAAGTTGTTTATTTGAAATAAAGAGAAAAGAGTTCCATTCAATGATGCTATTTGCTGTGGTAGATGCCAGGGTAGCACTAGGATGGGTACTCAGTTTGAGTTTGCTGGCTAAGTGGTTTGCCAGGAGTTGGGGGTCAATTAATGTGGTGTTCGAAGCGTGTTCAGGAACTTTAGAAAGGGATTTAATAATCTCGAAAAGCTCCCTTGGTCTGTTGATGGCTTTTGATAAGGTTTTTGTATGGTGTAGCCTTTTTGAAGTGTTTATAGCTTCTTTATAGGTTTTGAGGTTTGCGAAATATTGTACCCTAAGTTCTGGGCTTTTTGTCTTACTCCATTTAGCTTCTAGTTTCCTGAGGTTTTTCTTTAGGACACTAAGCTCTGAGGTATACCATTTCTCAGATGACTTTCTTCCTGATCTTTTATTTGTGGGCAAAGGTTTAGCTTCTGCCCCTACAACAGAGTTCCAGATTGATACAAATTCATTGAGATTGTTTGAGTCAATATCCAACTTTGTGGAGTTTATCCTCTACTGTCAGCCTTATATTTTATGCTTTCCTGTACATAGTTTTCTACTGCTGATCACTCATTGTTGTCCATGGTTGAGCTTGTGTGAGGCTTGCCATGTTTCTCCCATATGCTTTGGGTTGAACACTGAAGGGACCTCTGGTGGCTGGGACGAATAGAGGCATGGGAGTGATGTCATTGAAACCTCAGCTTTTCATTGGTTCTTTGTCTTCACCAATCTGCTGGTAGGGGGACACAACCCACTTGTCTGGATTTGTCTAGCAGGACTCAACAAGAAAACATTAACTGGTAAGTAAATTTTCATCTGTTTGGGATTTGAGAGAGTGCTGTCAGGTGCTATCAGTACTCATTTCAATAGGGACAGGGGGACTGTCCGGTGATGGAGGCTCAGGTTTGATTTTAGGTCCTCAGCTTGTAACATGATGAGGGGGTTAGGCATGTTGAGTATCCTGGGAGGAGGTTCCACCTAACTAGTATCCTGGGAGGAGGTTTCACCTAACTAGTAACATGGAGAGGATGGTCAGGGCATGCTGAGTATCCTGGGAGGAGGTTCCACCTAGCTAGTGACACAGTGAGTGCGGTCAATGCATGCTGAGTATCTTGGGAGGAGGTGTCACCTAGCTACTAGCATGGTGAGGGCGGTCAGGGCATGCTGAGTATCCTGGGAGGAGGTGCCACTTAGCTAGTAGCATGGTGAGGACGGTCAGGGCATGCTGAGTATCCTGGGAAGAGGTGCCACCTAGCTAGTAGCATGGTGAGAGTGGTCAGGGCATGCTGAGTATCCTGGGAGGAGGTGCCACTTATCTAGTAGCATGGTGAGGATGGTCAGGGTATGCTGAGTATCCTAGGAGGAGGTTCCACCTAGTTATTAACATGGTGGTTGGAGGATGGAAGGTGGTGTAAGTTATCCTCTTCCCAACAGAAGTTTATATGCACTTGAGCTTTTCCAATGTTAACTGGCTCGGGAGTTTTCTGGGATTGTTCAATTGGTTATAAGAAAGCTGTGACCAGTGTTAAGCCAAAAACGTTTGTGTTGAGTGCTTATTGTCATTACTGCAGTATCTGGGAAGGTGTATTTATAGAATCTGGGGTAAAAAAAGGTAAGTGTATCATCACAGGTACTACACGGTGTATCCTGTTGTAGATATAGATCTATGTCAATGTCCTAAATCACTACATTACAAGGAAACAAAAATTGGATGAAAATGTCATTCTCGGGTATAATAATTGTTTTTTTTTTTTCGTAGAAGGAATATAAGCGAGACTTGGAGACTGAAATTAAAGGGAAGGGGATGCAAGTAGGTGTGGACATTCCAGATATACAACGAGCCAAGAGGGCTTCGGTAATTGCAAGTCAGGTGAGTCTTAAAGGTAGTTGGAATCTTCATTTTATATTTAATACAATGCATAATTTTAAAGAAAACATTTTATGAGACATAAATATGCTTTCACATTTATGTTAATAATAGACCCCTAGAGGTAGCAGTAGCACTTTAGAAGTGATTTTTGTAAGGAAGGGATGCAGAGCTGACTTTGGAGATTAGGCGACCGAATCAGTTATCAGGCACATGTTACAGTAAAGTACAAAGCGTAATTGTTAATGTATTTCATAATACACGATAGATGTGGGGGCAGCATTCCAAAGATTTTATGCAGGTAATTTATGTTTTGGCTTGAAATTCTACCTTCAACTCCTTACTTTTATATGTGCTCAGAAAAGGAGCATAGCAGGCATCAGAAAGTTAGTATGTAGATGGATTACCTTTTGAAATCCATGTAGGTACTTTATCCCGCATACTTTGCACCTACACCGCCCACTTTCTTCCAGAGAGTCAAAGGGAAATTCTGTAGAAAGTTTCCTTTTTTATAATTTGTTTACATGCACATGGGGGTGGTGGGGGGGGGATTGAAAACTATTGTTATATTTTAGAGGATTTGGCATGCATCCTGGGAGGTATGTCAGAATTCATTAGCGCTCAATTCACTCTCTCTGCTTTATTATTTCTGGGCTCCGAGAGTCAGTATCTTGCAACTAGTGTCAAAAGGTTATTCAGGGAAATTGTTATTCAAAAGCACTTAAGTGGTCAGCAAAACTAGAACAGATACATTTTTATTTTATTTATTTATTTAACCGTTTTTTTTAATATACCGCCTTTGTACCAAGGCAGTTTACAATGAACAGCAGCACATAATCTCATGAGATTTACTTTACATTGAAGAAGAGGGTAATTTTGGCTGTATAAATTAGTATACACTCCATCAGATACAAGGGTATGTTTTCTAAAGCGCGATAAGTCAGCATGTGGTAGCTGCACTTTCTGCAGGCTTTGCGGATGCAGCTATTGCTACTTCAACGAGGGGTGATAGCTGCATCCATGAAGCTTGCCCTCCACCGTCCTGCATTTTCTCCACGGTGTCTCCAGGGGAAATGCTGGGAACACCCTCTGTAGACACTGTGGGACTTTTGCAGCTGACGCGTCCTTTTTGCGTTTTTTGCCCAACATTAGCTGCAAAAGCCATTTGTGCTTTAGTAAACATATTCCACAGTATAGCAGTCACTATATGAAATGAACTTTCTTAGGCAAAATATATAAAGGGGGAAAAACCTCAGTGCGTCCTTGATAATACTGCTTATTTACAGCATTGAGAAACCCCTTACAGAGCATTCAGCCTTTATAAGGCCTACTCCTCACAGGTTAAAAAAAACCCAACCTTTCACTAAGCTGCACCCTGGTGAAAAAATAATTCCTATGTGAAGCCTCCATCAAAAGTTTCTCTAGCCCACAGTCATCAAAATGGAAACCTTTCTCCCACTTAAAACCAGAAAGTTCTGTAATAATATATACTAATATAAATAACATACCTTTCAGTTAAATGACTTCTTATGGCAAATTGTGTAAATCTGCATTCCCTCTGCCATGACTTTTTTACCTCCCTCCACAGCTTTCTATTTACATAAAGCACTGAACTCCACCTAACCAGAAAGCACCACGGAACTAACTTTATTTTACTGATGTTAAATCATTACAAAAAAAAAACCCCGATCTGATATTTAACATTTCCATTATGCAAAAGGGGATCTCCAGGAACAAGCAGGAATGTAGTCTTCACATATGGGTATCGTCGGTACCGACGGAGCCTGCGCGGGAACGCTCTCCAGCATCCAAAAGGAAAGCTTTTGGGAGCATCCCACAGTGCATGCGTGCTGCCTTCCCACCTCACTGCCTCTCTCACTTCAGTTCTTCGTTTTCCGCGGAGCCAACAGGACGTCTCTCCTGTCACCGCAGAAAACTTTATCTTCTTTCTTGTTTTCTGTTGTCGCGTCTGCCTTCATTCGACGCCTACCGGTACCACCAGTTCTCTTTTCTTATTTTCTTCTTAAAAAAAAAAAAAGCTTTTCTTCTTTTCTTTGGTGCTTCACCCCTCCTGGGGTTAGGCACCATTTTAGGCACTAGGCCTAAAAATCTCCAGACATGGAGAAGCCAACTAGTGGTTTTAAAAAATGTTCAAACTGTGGCGGTACTATTTCCGTCACCGACACCCACGAATGGTGTCTCAAATGTTTAGGTCCTGAACATTGTTCAGCGGAGTGTCTCTCCTGTAGAAAGATGACCAAAAGGGGCCTGCAGAACAGAGCTGCAAAGGCCGGTTCTCTTTTCACGGTCGATACGATGTCAGTTGCATCGACGTCTTCCAGGGCTTCATCTTCCTCTCATGGATCTCAGGTAACTAAACAAAAGTCTGTAAAGACTAGCCGGTCCTTAAAGGGTAAATCTCCTGCAAAGCATTGAGATGCCACTAGCACTACCCTCAAGGAAAGTACACCAGCAAAATTGCCCCGGCAGGAGTCTTCGGTCTCTAAAGCACAAACGCGGTCTCAGAATGTTCCAGAGGCCTCCACCTCTGCAGAACTTCTGTTGCCATGTTCTGGGGTCGTAGTCGCTTCCACCGGTACTGACCAGGCATCGGCATTAGCAATGGATAAGAGAATCCTTGCTATTGAATGCAGTCTAGCGTCCTTCTTAGCTGCCTTGGTACCACTAAGACCGCTACAGACGGTTCAAATGAGCTTGGTACCGACACCGGTATCGGCTCCAGTGGCACCCAGTCAGGTGGTGGGATGGCTTCCTCCCATGCCGAGCCTCGAGAGTTTCTCCGGCATCGAGGGGTTGGAACCGAAACACCACGGTACCGATATTCATCGGTACCAGCATCGATCGATGCAGCATCGATCAATGCAAAGCCCCGATGAGTCTTCCGATTCCGATGACTCTATCGATGCAAGAGCAGTTCTGTTGAAGGATCCATCTCCTTCTCCTGAGCGCAGAATGTCTCCTCCAGAAGACGTCTTTTCAGGATTTCATATGTGATGTAGCTAAAGGGCTTTCAATCACGGTTACTCCTGAGAAGGAACCTAGGGCAGAAGAACTAAGAATTCTGCAATACCCTATGGCTCAAAAAGAGGCAGCGATGCTGCCCATTCATCAGATCCTTCAAGATCTTATGTTCAGAATGTGGGAAACTCACCACATTCTCGACGCCTTGATACCATGTACCAAGTTCCACCTTCTCTAGGGTTTCAAAAGACTCAGTTACCACGCCATTCCATGGTAGTGGAATCAGCCAGGCGGAGAATAAAGAGTGCTAAAACACATTCTTCCAACCCGCCAGGACGTGAATCGAGGACCCTCGATGCCTTTGGGCGTCGGTGCTTTCAATCCTCCAGGCTAGCAGCTAGGATTAGCTCATATTCCCTTTACATGGGAATGTTTCTAGAGGAGGTTACAACGGATCTGGAATGCATGAGCCCTCTTCTTCCCGAAGATAAACGGGTTCAGTACCTCACTCTGCTCAAGCATGCTCAAAATGTCTCCAAATTTGTGAACCATGCAGCTTTTGACTGCTTTGAAGCTATTAGAACCTCTGCTATTGCTGTCGGAGCACAGTGTATTGCCTGGCTCCAGGCATCAGATTTAGAGGAGTGGGTGCAAGAGAAATTGGGAAACATTCCTTGCACAGGTGAAAACATATTTGGGAAAGATTGGCAGACCAAGGCTAATCAGATTGAATCTGACAATACCACCTTGAATAGGCTATCAAAGTCTACAGCCAACCCATCAAAGAAAAAAACAGGCAAGAAGTTTTTCTTTAACAAAAAGAAAAAATCTTACCATTCTTATTCCCATCCAATTCACTGTCCAGTTCATGCTCCCCAGAAAGGGCAGCAACCTAGACAACAAAGAAAGCCGCAAGCTGCCTTTATAAACTATGTACCATAAGGAGCTCACTTTAATTAACAGAGAAACAATTTCATATAGAAACAATTTTTATGGACCATGAAAAGCAGGGCATCACCTAGCACTATGTTTTTAAAGAAGTTTCTACTTAGCTTTCTGTTTCACGGGTGGTTAATTCATAATGAATTTCCAGATTCTTGGTCCTCTTTTGCTTTAAAGGCTTTGGCCATTCATGATTTGTGGTCCAGCAGCTTCAAACTTTACTCAGCTGTACTTTCCGCTCCTTGGACGTGTGCCCATGGTGTGGGAGGCGTCTCGCGGCACTTTTAGCCTTTCTGCCCAAATCCTAACTTTTTCCATGACAAAATCCACAAGATCACCCTCCAATTCCCCACAAAGTCAGCTACTTCCCCTCTTCCCCCTCTTCACTCCCAACATTCCCCCCCCCCACCTCTGCTACCCTCTCTTCCTTTCCTGTTATCTCTGAAGAGGAAACTGCACACCTTCTTTCTTCTTCCAAACTCACCACCTGCTCCTCTGATCCTATCCCTACCCGTCTCCTAAGCCTCATCTCCTCCACTATTGTCCCTTCCATATTCTCAACCTATTGCTCTCCACTGCAACTGTCCCTGCAGCCTTCAAGCATGCTGTAGTTACACCTCTCCTCAAAAAACCTTACTTGATCCCACCTGTCCATCTAATTATCGACCCATCTCCCTCCTCCCCTTCGTTTCTAAACTACTTGAACACTTGGTTCATCGCCGCTGCCTTGACTTCCTCCCCACTCATGTCCCCTGGATCCTTTACAATTTGGTTTTCGTCCTCTACATTCTACTGAAACGGCTCTTGCCAAAGTCTCCAGTGACTTGTTCCTGGCTAAATCCAAGGGCCTTTATTCAGTCCTCATCCTTCTTGTCCTCTCTGCTGCTTTCAACACTGTTGACCACAACTTTCTCCTCGATACCCTGTCCTCGCTTGGTTTTAAGGACTCTGTACTATCCTGGTTCTCCTCCTATCTCTCCCATCGCTCTTTCAGTGTTAGTTCTGGTGGATCCTCCTCTGCTGCTATCCTGCTCTCAGTTGGTGTACCCCAAGGATCTGTCTTGGATCTGCTCCTTTTCTCTCTCTATACCCAGTCCCTTGGTGCACTCATCTCTTTCAGTACCATTTTTATGCCGATGATTCCCAGATCTACCTCTCTACACCTGAAATCTCCCCAGCAATCCAGACCCGGATCTCTGCCTGCCTTTCTGACATTGCTGCTTGGATGTCTCACCACCACTTGAAATTGAACTTGGCTAAGACTGAGCTTCTTATCTTTCCCCCTAAAACCTCCTCTCCTCTTCCTTCCTTCTCAGTCTCTGTGGATAATGCTCTACTCCTTCCTGTTTCCTCAGCTCGCAACCTTGGGGTTGTCTTTAACTCCTCTCTCTCCTTCTCTATACATCCATCTGATAGCTAAGACCTGCCGTTTCTTTCTCTATAACATCAACAAAATTCACCCTTTCTGAACACACTACTAAGACGCTTATCCACTCCTTAATCGCCTCTCGTCTTGACTACTGTAACCTACTCCTTGCTGGTCTCCCTTTGAATCATCTCTCTCCCCCTCAATCTGTTCAGCACTGTGCTGCGCGACTAATCTTCCACCAGCCTCGTCATGCCCATATTACCCCTCTTCTCAAGTCACTTCATTGGCTCCCTATTTGTTTCCGCATCCAGTTCAAACTTCTCTTGCCAACCTATACTGTAAATGCATTCACTCTGCAGCTCCTCACTACCTTTCTTCTCTTATCTCTCCTTACACCCCACCTTAGGAACTCCGCTCTTCTGGCAAATTGCTTCTATCTGTGCCCTTCTCTTTTAATGCTAACTCCAGACTTCACTCCTTTCACCTTGCTGCACCTTATGCCTGGAATAAACTACCTGTGTCTGTACGCCAGGCACCTTCCCTGACCCTTTTCAAATCCAGGCTGAAAACTCACCTCTTCTCTGCTGCTTTTGGTCCTTGATTCACCTGATCTCTTTGTTTCTTTATCACTCCCCCTTGTTTTATCCCTGTCTGCACCTTCTGTGCTGTCTGTCTTGGCTAGATTATAAGCTCTGATGAGCATGGACTGTCTGTTACATGTCTATGCAGCGCTGCGTATGACTTGTAGCACGATACAAATGCTCAGTAGTAGTAATAGTAGAAGCATCGGAAGGAGCACAATCACTATCAGCAGCTATGTCACTTTTGGGGTCCAGGTTGAGTATGGGGCGTGCAGTCCGAGGGCACAGAAGGTACATGGAAGGCAAGAAAGAGGGGAGATGGTTACTTGAGGTGCAGTTCGAGGATCACAGACAGCAAGTACACTAAAGCAGCAGCAACATCATCAGGAGAGGTTGAAGCTCTTTATGACCTCGCCTGCTTTTGTTCAGTAGTGCGCATTCTTGCACAAAAGAACACACTATTAAAAAGAAATGAAACAAAGACAAAAATAAAGAAAAAAACAAAACAATATGAAATTAAAATTTCTGGCCTGAACATCCCTACTTTCCGCAAGCACTAAAGAGGGACAAGATGGCATATAAAATAGGCTTAAAATAGTCATCCTGTAATAGGATCAAGCCCATAATTTGAAACTGTCTTTTAGAGATTTCAAATTACATATTCACCGCTGAGCTGAATACTGACCTCAGGGTATTTGAAATAGTATTTGCGGCTTACCGGAGGATGACTATTATAGCTAGCATAGGCATTCTGTCCCAGAGCCAGCCCACAATTTGCTGTACATGTTTATATGGTTTTTGTTTATCTGCCAGAGCCTGCAGCCCAAATATATTTACTGTAGCCTGGGGCTGAAAGAGCTCCTAAAGTTTCCTGCTGCTGCTACAAAGCCCCACTATAGTGTATGGGAGTTATTTTAACATTTTTCTTTTTGCTTATGGTAAAAATAAAAAAAATCAGCTGTGAACATATTGTGCTGCTGTACTTTATTGCAGGAAAAACTATATCTGGACACATTCTGCCAAAAATTAGAAAAGAGAAGAGGGAGCCAGTGGATAATAAACTTAAATTGCATAATGAGCTAAATATGTAATGGTATAGCAATAAAAAAATACAAAAGGATCAGAAAAAACATTAATATGGTAAACCATAACATTCTCTGAAGATACAAAAGTAAACATTTATTATTGTTAATATATCAGGCCATTTATTGCATAGCAAAAATATGTGAACTGCTTCACTAAAATGATCACAATTCCTTGTAGTAGATCTGCCAATTGTGTGCTTTACAGAAAGAATACAGAAAAGACCTGGAGACAGAAATTAAAGGGAAGGGCATGCAAGTGGGTATGGACATCCCAGATATGCAGCGAGCCAAGAAGGCTTCTGAAATTTCAAGTCAGGTTAGTACAAATGCAGATGTATGAAACAGTTGTTTAGCATAGCTGAAAAAAGTGCTGAACAACATATTCTGTACACTATTGGCTCCATCCACTATTTATAAAGAATCTAACTTTTCTTTTCTTTTTTTATGTTTTTATTAGAATTGTAAACCATTTTGATATTGATTTGAATTGCGGTATAGAAAGTGAAATATACCATAAACCAGTTCCTATAACATGACTGCAGACAGGCTACAGTTTTCAGTTGTACATGGAAAGTCCGATTATACATAGGGAGATTAGGGTAGCAATGGGACATGCAAGCCAAATGTATTTTACAAAAGGCATGCTAAATGTGAAGCCTTTTGTAAACTATGCATAAGGAAGCATGGGATTACACATGCAGATGCTGGTCTGTCCAGTGGGGCAATGTGTCCAAAGAAGAGTATCTTCACTCAAGGGTTTTGCCTGTTAAAGTTCTGACCTTTACCCATGTTAAGTGCCAGTTTTTCAACCTATACATTTAAATAATGAATTTTACAAAACTAGATGTCCAATTAATGAGCTAAGCGATACAACTCTTGGTTTGCAAATTTTGAGGTGGTTTTAAACATTAGAGAGGTAAACACAATTGCTCCCTGAGTTATTGGTGCCAACCTCAGGTGAAAATGAAAAGTTGTCGGACAATTAGGGGTCTGTTTACTAAACAGAGATAGTGGCATCGGAGCCATGGCCCTTTTTTATTCAATGGGGCCACAGCACCGATTTTGCACCATCACCGCTATCGCTGCTTAGTAAACAGATCCCTTAGACACATCTCAGAGCAGATGTAAATGCCAGCATCCGGATTTTTTAAAGAATTTGTGCATTTCCACTATAAAATTGGCACACCCTCTTGAAAACTATGCATTCTGTAGATCTTCATGCGTAAACAGTGGCTTTCTAAAATCACTATTTAACACATTAGGCCATTTAGACATGTAAACAACAGTATTTATGTGTGTAAAAGACATGCCCTTCTGAATCAAGAAATCATAAGTGGAAATTAGTGGATCACATATCCATGCTGGGTCTCTAACCTGGCCTCCAGTCTCTGTTCCTCTCCCCTTCTCCCCAGCATCCTGGGTAGATGAAGGGGAAGGGGGGTTGATGAGCAGGGCTGGCTTAATCATCAGGCGCAGGACATCAGCTACAGTCAAAGCAAAACAGGAGATCCTGATAGCCGAAAAACAGAGCACACATTAAACTGCAGGGAGGGTGGGCAATTTTCAGATAAGCCACTTAGGTAAGGGACTTTTGGAAACTGTTTTCATTACATATGCATTTGTGTGTCTAGATGCATAGATATGTATGAACTAAATATTAATATTTAAAACTCTGGTGTCACGTTGTATTTTGATGGGTTCCTTTTGGGAAAGGTGGCACTGGGGTGAATATCATTGTTTTTTAATTGCTAACATTGTGGGGGAGGGGGAGGGGAACTAGAGACCCAAACATTACTTAAGTGGAGCGCAAGGATGAAGGGTCACCAAGGGCACCTAATCCCATTGCACCAGCCCTGTTGAAGAGATCAAGCAGAGCCTTTGTAAATAAGAGTCGTGATTTCACCTGCTGCCCGGGACAGTGGAAGAGGCTCGTTACATATGCAACGGCTGTGGTCCTGGCCCGGCTCTTCTCCATGCTGCTGTGCTTTCTTGTTCGCCCCCCCCCATTGGTCTGATGGCTGTCATTGAGTGAGGGAATCTACAGTAGTCGGTGGATATATTACAGGTGCTGAGCACTGTCTCTGTAGTAGACCAACTAATGGTCTACTACAGAGACAGTACAGGACTGTAGTGTTATTTACATTCTGTGAAGTGTTTCTGTTTGTCTTGACTTAATAATTATATGGGGGATCAGTGGGTGTGGCTCTAGGTGGATGTATAAGAGACAGGGGTACTGAATGCTGCATATGCAGCTGCTAGTGTTAATCAAATAATTCTTTTTATTTTGTTGTGGTCTATAAGTGAAAATTGTTGGGTTTTGTTTTTTCTTTTTTGCTAAGTACTGCTTGTAAACATGGGGAAGACAATTTTCAGAGCCATTAATCTACTAAGGCAGTTTGCACTGAATGTATTTGGTAGCATGCTCTTCCAAAGGCCCTTCCTCCTGGGCCACATTTAATGGAATTTAGGAACAAGCTGAAGCCTTGTCTTTTAATTAGTGAATGTCGTATTGCACATGGATTTTCTGTTTTGACGTTTGCTGGCTCTGTGATCTGTTTAGAAATCCTTGTTAGGTGAATCTAAGGGTAAGCAAGAAAGAGAGGTGAGTGAAACAGTATTTTACCCATATAAATGAGCAATTTGATAACTCGCCACTCTAAGTGCAGGTAGAAGCGTGCATGTTGTAGAATAACAAATGTACTTCTACCTGCAATGTTGCAGATTTGTTCCCAGAGCAGGTTGATGGGGGAAGAAATCAGTGCATAGTGTTTTGGATTTCTTGCTAATGCAGGCAGTTAGAAAATTAACCTTATAGAGGGTCATTTTATGAAGGTTTTTCTATGTATGAAGTCTATTTTACATGTGAAAATTGCACAACAGCATATGTGCACCTACAAGATGGTGCGTAATTCTATTAGTGCTATGCACAGGCATTCTCAGAGGTATAGTTTGGGTGGAGCGAGGTAGACTTGTGGCGCGTGTGCATATCTTATAAAATATGCTACTGCATGCATAGAGTACCCATTGGAGCACACCTTGTGGGTAAGAATTTGTGCAATATTAGGAACCATTCTGGGCAGACTCCCATAATATCCACAAATAAATATAAAAGAACAATCAAAGGACTATCTATTTGTAGATACTGTGGGAGGCTGCTGGTGTTTTTGAGGACCCCCTGAGATGCTACCGGCTTGATGTTGATAGACTTCGTAAAGCAGGCAGAATATCAGCACCTGTCCGGGCTTCCACCTAAGCATCCTCTTGTAACGTTTCTCTCACAGAGGGTCATTTTATAACAGCATCAAGGAAGGGTAGGCACATATGTTGCACCTATTTTATAAAGTAGCCTGTCTGAAAGGCATGAGTAACGTGGCGTATATACTGGTGAAAAGCAGTGCATGTGTGTGTAGTTTGTGAAATGCACGCACATGTGCCAGTCCTGCCTAGCTCAGCTAGTTCTATGCTGTTGGGCACCTCTATGCATATATTGCATAAAAGGAGGTATTTTGTTTTCTGAGTGCCTGCCTTTATGAGCGTATATGCTGGGACAATTTTATGCCTGTCTACGTGACTTCCTAAAGTGCTGTATTACACACTCAAGTTGCTCATGAAACTGCACTCATTGGAGGTAATTTCTTAATAGGGTTCATAAAATAATTTTCAAAAAAGAATATATGTCAGTCCTATTTTATGAAGGAAATTAATAGAGAAAAACTATCCACTTTGGCAACTTAGGGGCATGTTTGCTAAAGTGCACTAACTGTTAGCATGGAGGCCAGTTCGGATTGGGGCACATCCAAGCCATCTGGATGTCCAAAATCTGGATGGCTCGGATCTGGCCCCCATTATGCTCTCTTGGAAGCTAGTTGGCCCCGTGGGAGCACAATCGTGGCACAGGACCTGGATGTCTCAGACATGCCCCAATTCCAGCCCGCTGGATGTCCTGGATCCTGCCCAGATCCTGGATGGAGCCACAGTGCCATGGCACCGCAGCTCCATGAAGGAGTCTTGACAGCCGCACAGCTCCAAATTGGGTCTTTCCCCACCGCCTGACCCCCGATCGGGCCTTCCGGGACCAGGATCGGGCTGCAGGGAACCGTCTCTCCTCCTCACCTTGTCTGGGGATCCTGGAATCAATATTCTCCGCCTTCAGGGGGGATTTATTCCACCTCCAAAGTGGAATAAGTTCCCCGTCTAGATTGCCACCTTGGACATACAGGGCCAACACCGGACTGTGCCCTGTATGTCCAGGTCAGGGTCCTGCCTACTCCCTGCCCTCGCTCTTCCTCTAACCCGCCCTCTCCCACCCCCTCTCTGCAGTATGTGTGGAGAGCTCTGTGAGTGGAATCAGCACCCTGGTATTTAGTGAGGATATATGCCCAACCCGGATGTATATCCCCACTAAACGTGAATCGGAATGACCCCCATAGGGTTTAACCCACGGTAAGCATGCGGTGCTAACAGCATGGAACCCTATGCTAAAAATCCCATGCTAACTGGTTAGACGTGGACTGGGCAGGTTAGGGATAGAATGTGGGTGTTGATGGTGGAGTGTGGTTATTGCGGGCATCTTGGGTGTGCGTTAACCGCAGCTGTTGCTGTTAGCATGAGTGCATGTAATGCCACTTCAGTGGCACATGTCAAGTGCACCAGCATGCCAGTTAGTGTGGTGCTGCACAGTTGTGACCAGCTAACGGCAGGGGGATGGATGCAATATCCCCTGAGGTTAGTGCAGGCCTTCACACTAGATTGGCAGCTCACTTGTATACAAACTTAGCGCATTATAGTAAACATGCTCCTTAAATAGCAGTGTAGATGCCTAAAACTCAAAATCATAGAATTAAATCATTGATGAGGGCAATTACATCTGCAGCAATCTGGTGCATCTGGTTCTGACTTAATGTCAGAAGTTATGTGCCTAGCCTAACATATTACTATTGTGGGGGTCTTTATAAAGAGTGTTAGTGAACAATGCGTATTCTGGTGTGCACTGATGCGCGTTGGGACACACATTGCCAGCTAGCGTAGGGCCATGACAGCGTGGGACGATTCCCGCACTAACTGTCTAACTTGCATTAGAGTCGCAAGTGGGTGTGGTGGATGTGCTCTGTGCAATTAGCGTGTGGTTCACACCACGTGCTAACTGCATTAGTGCAGGATCACCTAACACCATCTCAATAGGTGGCGACCTCATCTTGAATATTGTGTGCAATTCTGGTCGCTATGAGACGAAGCTCCACATTAACTGCCAGAGAAATGCTTTTCTCATCCCTGACAGTTAACGTAGAGGTGTTGCACATAACATGCCATCATTTCAGAGCTTTTGGCATGTTTTTTTATTTTTCTTATTGAAAATAAAAAAATATAATAGAGGAACATATTTAAAGACTGCTGACTGTACAAAACCTTCAGCATTAATTTATGCAAAAAATATTTACATCAATACTTACTGTATCTGAAAATATGGGGCTTTGACATTCATCTTCAACATATCCCCTGACTACCGCCCAAGCTGTAACAAAAAGCACACAACAAGCTCATACCAGATCCTTTGAACTTTATCTCCAGTTAACCGGAACTCTCTTCTTGCTCACATAAGAAGCACTACAGACTTCCTATCCTTCCGCAAACCCCTCAAGACCCACCTATTCACCCTCCACTTCAACCCCACACCCTTCTAACCCTAACTCCCCCTCCCATGAGCCGAACAGCATTTCTGAATCTGCATGAAGAACAAGATTATCTCCAGGAACAAGCAGGAATGTAGTCTTCACATATGGGTATGTCGGTACCGACAGAGCCTGCGCGGGAACGCTCCCCAGCGTCCAATTAGAAAGCTTTTGGGAGCATCCCATAGCGCCTGTGTGCTGCCTTCCCGCCTTTCCCAACTGCCTCTCTCCAGTTCTTCGTTTTCCGTGGAGCCAGCAGGTCGTGTTCCTGTCACTGCAGAAAATTTCCCTTCTTTTTGTGGTCGCGTCTGCCTTCCTCGATGCTTTACCGGTACCGCTGGTTTTTCTTTCTTTTCTAAAAAAAAAAAAAAAAAAAAATTCTTAGTACTTTTTCCCATTTTTTCCAGGTGCACGTGCCATTTTGGGCCTTAGGCCCAACATTTTTTCCATAATGGAAAAACCCTCCTCGGGTTTTAAAAAGTGCACCAAGTGTGGCGGTACCATCTCCGTCACCGACAACCATGAGTGGTGTCTAAAATGTTTAGGTCCTGACCATTCCATCTCGGAGTGTATGGTCTGTGCCATGATGTCCAAGAGAGGTCGACAGAACCAAGCCACCAAGCTCAGTACCCTGTTTCCCTCTGATGCAGCTTCGGTGGCATGGACGTCTTCTAGGGTTTCGTCTTCCTCCCGTGGATCTCAGGTAACTAAACATAAGTCTAGCCGGTCCTCAAAGGGTAGATCTCCTTCCAAGCATCGAGATGCCTCTGGCGTTGCCCTTGAGGATTCTGTAACAGCAAAATTGCCCCGGCGGGAGGCTTCGGCTTCCAAAGCATTATCGGGGCTCCAGGATGTTCTCGAGGCCTCAACCTTGGCAGAACTACTGGTGCCATGCTCTGGGGTACCGGCGGTCTTCTCCGGTACCGACATCCAGGCATCGGCAGCATTGATAGACCAGAGGGTCCTGGCTATTGAACGCAGTCTGGCCGCTCTCCTTGCGGCATCGACACCCTCAAAACCACGTCAGACAGTTCAACCGGTACCGGCACCGACTCCTGCACCGGTACCAACATCATCGGCATCGACATCGGCGTCCGCTTTGCCGGTACCCAGTCATGTGATGCCTTCCGGTACCGTTACACCGGTACCGATTCCCCTCGGTACCGACTTCGGTCGGTACGGATATCGGGCTCTTCAAGAGCATCCTGACAGAAGGTACTTCAAGTCCTCAGAGGAATCTGAGGATTCTGACAGTTCTGTCGATGCGGGAATACTTCTCCCAGAGGAGCCTTCCTGTCCTAAATGCAGGATGTCTCCTCCAGAGGACATTTCCTTTCAGGATTTCATCAGGGAGGTGGCTCGAGGTCTGTCCATTACTGTGGCACCTGAAACAGAGCCCAGAGCAAAGGAGTTGGAAATTTTACAATATCCTAAAACTCCTAAGGAGGCAGCTACCTTGCCCATCCATGAGATCTTGCATGATCTCATGTTAAGAATGTGGGAGACACCTCTTACCACCTCTCCTCATTCTCGTAGACTGGATACTCTGTATTGAGTCCCTCCTTGTCCTGGGTTCAAGAAAACTCAGCTTCCTCACCACTCTATTGTAGTGGAATCAGCTATGAGAAGGATCAAGAGTGCAAAGAGGCATGCCTCTAATCCTCCAGGACATGAGTGTAGAACTATGGATGCTTTTGGACGTCGTGTCTTATTTATTTATTTATTTATTTATTTATCTATTTCTTCTATACCGCCCCTTCCAGAGATCAGGGGCGGTTTACATGGAACAATTGTATACATTCGTATAACATTACATAGAACAAGAACTTTTAAACTTTTTACATATAACTTTTTAACTTTTTACATAAAACAGTACAGTAAGTTGTTAAAACTATTTACAGGGTGTATTCTTTTGTTTCCAGGGGAATGTCAGCGAGCTGACATTGCTATTATAGATGTTATTTACAAAAAGGTTAGGATATATGATTTAGTATTCAGGTGTGTATGTGTGAGTGTGTGTGTATGTGTGTGTGTGTGTGTGTGTTTGGGTGTGGGTGTGTGTGTGGTGTGGTGTGTGGGTGTGTGTGTGTGTGTGTGAATTAATTTATTTACATTATTTTTCGTGTGATGTTTGGGTTGTCTTTGGGGGCTGTTTTAAGTAGGTTTTCTGAGTGTTAAATGTGTGTCTGCATGGATATTTGTTTGTTTGCCTGTGGACTCTGTGTGGCTGGACTTTGAGGGTAGGGGATTACGAAATTCTCAGAGAATATTAATGTCTTGAGTTCTTTCCTGAATTGGGAGAGGACTTTTATGATTCGGATGTCTATTGGGAGGTCATTCCAGAGTGTGGGAGCGGTGGAATGTGAAGGCTCTGGCACTGGTGGATTTTTTAGTCCTCGTGAATGTTTTTGGCAGCTCTAGAGAGAGGGTTGCATTTAGTCTGCGGGCTCTTGAATCATTTGGGGCGTGGAGGAGTGTAGATAGATGGGAGGGGCAATATCGTTTAGTAGTTTGAAGGTTGTTAGTAGTATTTTGTATTTGATTCGGTTATTTATGGGGAGCCAGTGTAGTTCTAGCAGTATAGGGGTTACATGGTCTGCTAGGTGGGCTTTAGTGACTACTTTTGCACAAATGTTTTGTGCTCTTTGTAATAGGTAGATATTCTTTTGTGGGAGGCCGGTTAGGAGACTATTACAATAGTCAAAGTGAGGGGTTATGAGTGCACTTACGACTGATCTAAAGTCTTGCGTGTCAAGAAGGAGCCTTAAGTGTTGAATAGTTTTAAGTTTGTAGAATATAGTTATTTACCGTCTGCTTTATGTGTGGTAGCATGGTGAGTGTGTGATCGATTATAACGCCTAGGTATTTTACCTCTGTTTTAACAGGTATCATTGTGTTATTGATGGAGATAGTTGTTGGGTAGGTATCTTCAGTTATAGGTGCTCTTGATACAAACATTGCCTCAGTTTTTTTGAGATTGATGCTGAGGAAGTTGGTTTCCATCCAGGATGAGGTTTCCGCCATGCATTCGGATAGAGTGTTATAATTAGGGTTTTTCGTGGTTTTTCGTGTCTTCCAAGTTTCCATGCTTTCTGCCAGGATCAGTTCCTATAGTCTATATATGGGAATGTTCCTGAAGGAAGTCACAGGTGATTTAGAGGCTTTGAGTCCTCTTCTTCCTGAGGATAGAAGACAGGATTTTCTCACATTGGTCAAACATGCCCAAGATGTTTCTAAATTTGTCAACCGTGCAGCTTTTGACAGTTTTGAGTGCATAAGCAGAACCTCAGCCATTGCCATAGGTGCACGTAGAATTGCTTGGCTCCGGGCATCTGATCTGGAGCTCTGGGTACAAAACAAACTGGGAAATATTCCTTGTACTGGTGAAAACCTGTTTGGTAAAGATTGGCAGGAAAAGGCCAATGAGTTGGATGCTGACAACTCCACCTTGGATAGATTGTCCAAGTTCCAGAGCTGATCCTCCAAGAAAGAAATCTTTTAAGAAGCCATTCTTTTCTAAAAAGAAGAAATATAATCCTGCTTATTCTCAGCAAGGACGTTCTGCAGGTCAGCTTGTCAGAAAAGGTCAGCAACCACCCAAACAAAGAAAAGCAAAGACTGCTAAGCCTCAGCCGTCCCAGCAGTCTCAGCCTTCACAAGGCCTTTGACTTTCAGCTAGAGAACTTAGCCTTCCTGGCTCTCATGAGACCAGAGCCTTCCACCATTCCAGGAAGGTTGTGTCACTTTGCCCCCAGATAGGGGCAAATAACAGCAGAGCATTGGACACTCTCCATCATAAAAGAGGGGTACAAACTTCATTTTTCAAGCATGCCCCCTCCCACAATGATAAGGCAGTTCAATTCTCCGACCTCTCTCATCAACTTGTTAGGTCAGAAGGTCACTATGCTTCTTGCCCAAGGGGCAATAGAAGAAGTACCCATCCATCAGCAGGGTACAGGGTTTTACTCCCCTTATTTCCTTATCCCAAAAAAAACAGGGGGATACAGACCTATCTTGGACCTCAGAGAGTTGAACAAATTCCTGGTGAAAGAGAAATTCAAGATGATTTCTCTGGGAACTCTGCTTCCATACCGTCAGAGTCAGGATTGGCTTTGTTCTCTAGATCTCAAGGATGCGTACACCCATGTTCTCATCCATCCAACTCAAAGAAGGTTCCTTTGGTTCCTTTTTCAAGGAAAGCACTACCAATACAGGGTGCTTCCTTTTGGCCTGGCCTCAGCACCAAGAGTGTTCACGAAATGCATGGCTGTGGTAGCAGCATTTCTCCGCACTATAGGGATATTCGTCTTCCCCTACTTAGACACTGGCTCATTCGAGCCCCAACAGAGTCAGAGGCCAGGACTTCTGTATCCTGCACAATGCGTATCCTTCAGTATTTTGGTCTGGTAATAAACATCCCAAAATCCAGTCTAACTCCCACTCAGTCTTTAGAGTTCATAGGAGCTTTGCTGGATACCAGAAAGGCAAGGGCCTATCTCCCCCAGGCCCGCTGCCTTCGCATGGTGCAGTTAGCTTCTCAAGCAGTGCTAAAGCCTCATCTCACTGCCCAAGAAATGCTACAACTACTAGGCCACATGGCATCTACTGTGCATGTGGTTCCCTATGCCCGCCTCCATATGAGGGCAGCCCAGTGGACTTTATCCACTCAATGGACCCAGGCATCAGGATGCCTGTCAGACAAAATAGAAAACACAAGTTGCCTTATTTTGTCCCTCCAGTGGTGGACATCCACTCAAAACCTGTTGCTGGGGTCCCTGTTTCAACAACCCTTACCCCAAGCAACTCTCACAACAGATGCTTCTCCTATGGGTTGGGGAGCTCATCTGCAAGACCTCTCCACCCAAGGCACCTGGTCTCCACAGGAGACTCGTCTACATATCAACCTCTTGGAGCTCAGAGCAATCTTCCTTGCTCTTTGAGTGTTCCACACCCTGCTCAGCTACAAGATAGTCCTCATTCAGACGGACAATCAAGTAGCCATGTTCTGCTTGAACAAGCAGGGGGGAACAGGCTCTCTGTCGCTTTGCAACGAAACTTTGTGACTATGGGCCCTCGCCAGAAAGCATCAGATTCATCTCCTGGCAGTGTGGTGATGGTAAAACTCCGTAGCACAACTTCTGTGTAGAAGAACTCTTTAAACTATATTTTAAAGAGTTCTTCTACACAGAAGTTGTGCTACGGAGTTTTACCATCACAATTTCCTTCTGAGGCCCACAAGTTTCTTGGGTCTACATACAAAGTTATACCATCATATTTCCTTCTGAGGGCCTCAAGTTTCTTGGGTCTACATACAAAGTACCTTACCTGATCAACCCCTGATCAACCCCTGATGAAGGTTTGCGAAACACGGCCCGTGTCGGGTTGGTAATAGGTCTTTGTTTTTTAAATAAAATTGTTTTTCCACCTACATCACGTTTTGGACTGTGTCTCTGATACTTACGTGAGTACTGCCTACCTGTTGGACTTTACTAAGCAGCCACCTGGGCCTCGGTTCATACCTTCACAGCCGATTACTGCTTGGACAAGGACTCCCGCCGGGATGCCTTGTTTGGTCAGGCTGTTCTTCAACACCTGTTCCATACCTAATCAACTCCTACCCGCCATCCCTGTTGGATGCCAGAGATCCATGGGGGGGGGGGGAGTGGAGCCCTGGTTCATGGACACACAACCTCTGGGGTCTCTCCCTGGCATCTAAAGCTAGGGAGTCCCCATATGTGAAGACTACATTCCTGCTTGTTCCTGGAGATAGCATAGTTACTCACCTGTAACAGGTGATCTCTGGGAGCAGCAGGAATTTAGTCTTCACAACCCACCCACCTCCCCTAGGAGTTGTATCTCTCTATCTATCTCTTTCCCTTTCCCTCTCTCTCTCTTTGTCTCAACTTTAAAACTCAACTGGAGAGAGGCAGTTGGGAAAGGTGGGAAGGCAGCACGCAGGCGCTGTGGGATGCTCCCAAAAGCTTTCTAATTGGACGCTGGGGAGCGTTCCCGCGTAGGCTCCATCGGTACCGACGTACCCATATGTGAAGACTAAATTCCTGCTATTCTTGGAGATCACCTGTTACAGGTGAGTAACTATGCTTTACAAGAACATGTAAATAGTTTATCACCCTGTACATAGTTAATTTAAGTTAACCACCCTGTTCCTTTTTTATTGTACAAAGTTACCTGTTCTAATGTAAACATTATTTGTAAAATCAAGTTCCCTGTAAATCGCTTTGACCTTTGTGAAAAGTGGTATATAAATACAGCCAAATAAATAAAATATCAAAACATATTGAAACAGAAAGTCCCAGTCCAAGAAATGCACAAATGGAATTCATGTCACATGAGGGATCATTTTAAAAGCCTTAGTAGTGATTTGGATGTCCAAAAACATGCATGCAGATGTCCAAATCATGGAGGTGTCCCTGGAGCCATTTTACAAATGGCTTTTAAAGACGTCTCCAGTAGAGGGGGCGTTCAAGTAGGCAGAAGTCGTGTCTGAAATGGTGCAATGTACTTAGATGTCCCTGTTGGATTTCAAAAACGTCTGCAACCCCATCTAAGTTTAGACCTGTTCCAGGTATGAATAGGCATTGGGAAAGTGCTCATTTTGGCTGTAAAACATCCAAAGAGTATAGAGAAGATGGCACTCCACCATCCCCAGCACTGTGCACAATCACAATAATAACAGGATTTAACTCTGGCTTCGCTGGTTCTAGCCCACTAGTCTAACCATTAGGCTATTCCTAGATGCCCATGGTCTGGAATACTATTCCGGGGATGTCTGTATAAGTGCCCCTGTACATATCCATATCAGGCATGTCCACGTTTGTGAAATCGTGCCTGAACTTGGACATGCCTGCTTTTTTTCAAAGGTTCTGGCTTGGACGTTCTGGAGTGCACTTGGATGTCATTTGTAAATGTTCCTTTAGGTCATCTCCCTATAGGAAAAAAAAGATGGTAAAAGCAATTCAAAAGACTCAACGAAGTTGTGTTTGAGGACATCAGTGCCTACTCCTCTGTAATCCAAAGCTACAAGGATTTGCCATAATTGGACCGATTGTATAAAGGGTGCTCATCAAGTTACGTGCTATTTACGCATCTTAAATTCCTATTATAAAGGACTTATGTGCAAGAATGGGCACTTGAGTGTGCTTTAGGTGATCACTTTCTGTAATCGCATGTGTATGTCCCATCACATGTACTTTCAGTTTGGTTAGGCACAGGGGTGAAGCTTGGGTTGAGCATTGGCGAAGCCAAAATTTACCCATGTAAGTTATAAAACACTAGAACTTACACTCCTTCTTTACAAATCTAGTCACAGGTATTTACACCATGTTTAGAGTTGGTATAAGTGGCCACACCTAGATTTGGCACATGTATCTCAGCACTTACACCCCTATTCTATAAAGTAAAGTATGTTTGTACTTTATAGAATAGGCCTCACGTACATGTGTGGTAGCATGCATTAATTGAGCTAGAGGTCGAATGATTAATATTCTTGTAATCCCAGCTGACTACCGTAAGACAAAGCAACACATTAGTAACAGAGCATTTGAATACTTATCTCTGACACTATGGAACTCATTGCCAGAGAGACTTAGATCTAAAACGCACCCAGTTTAAAACATTTCTTTTCATAGAGCACTTCAGACACAACGAAGAAAGCACAAACAGTGACCGGACATAACCTACAGACCTCGGTGCAACATACGTTAAGCATTACAACCCACAACTATCTTCACCATACACTACAGTATTCTACTTAGAAATTATAATCATGAAACTATCCAGATATGAACAACCAGGAACATCATTTATTTATAAGAATTATAAATAAGTTAACAAAAGAGTGTGAATCATGTACATATCTGTGATTGATATTTATCTGCACCTGTTATTATGTGTTTAAAATGTTTAATGTATCTCAGTTGTTAATAATGTAAACCGCTATGATTACTCGAAATGGTGGTATAAAAGTCGCATAAATAAATAAGTAAGCAAGAAAGTACGTTTATAAAATTACCCTCTATGAGTACTATCCATGAAGGTGAATAGCTCCAGCCTATGCTGCCTCCCGACCCTTCTGCACTTAGAGTAGCTGTGCGTGCTGTGGGGAATGGGGGCAGAGAGTGGGTGGGACCAACAGCCAGATGTACAGGGCCGATTCCCATGATGGCTCTCTATGTCCGGGGATCATCAGGAGGATGTCCAGCTTATTCTTCCGAGGTGGAATAAGAGCGGGGCGCCCCTCTGATCCTGGCTGGCAGACCCCTCCCCCGGAGCCCAGCAGCCCCCCAAGAGAGCAATGGGACACTCACAGTGAGTCCCCACCACCTGATCCGGGCCCCAGCAGCCCATGGCGGGAAATCGGACTTACAAAGGCAGCTGGTAGGTTGTGCCATGGAGAGGACGTCCCTGTGGCGATGCAGGGGCACACCAGGCCATTCCATGGCCCGATCATTCACCCACGGGGGCATCTTGTTCCTGCGGTGCAGAATCAGGTCCTAATGGGCCCGTTCTGCCTGGGGGTGCCCAGACGGCCTGGATGTGCCCCTGTGGGAATCAGGCTCCACATGTCCATCTTAACAAAAATGTATTTTCTTTGATGTGTCTGCAAAAAAACAAAACAATGCCATCGGACACTTTCAAAAAAGGCCTGCCATCTTTATATAAACATGATCTCAAACTTCCAAGATCAGATCTAGCCCAGCCATTGACAGATATGCAACTCAGGTTGAGTTAAATCATCAATATAATTAAAAGTTACAGAGTCCCTTTTAATTTATGAATTTTCTCTAAAGAGCTGTGATGTGTTCCACACAAAAATCTGTATCTCCAGGAACAAGCAGGAATAAGTCCTCACATATGGGGTACGTCGGTACCGACGGAGCCCGCGCGGGAAAGCTCCCCAGCTTCCCAGAAGGAAAGCTTTTGGGGCCTCCCACTGCGCATGCACGCTGCCTTCCCGCCTTCCTGACCAACTCTCCTCAGTTCTTCTTTTTCCGCGGAGCCAGCAGGTCGTGTTCCTGTCACCGCTGAAGAAGTTGTTATTTTAATTTATTTCTTTGGCCGCGTGTCTGCCTTCCCCGATTCCAGACCGGTACCGCCGGTCTTTTTTCCTTTATTTCTTAAAAAAAAAAAAAAAATCTTTTTTTCCCTCACTTGGTATATTTGTTCTGTGAGGCCTTTAGGCCTTCACTATTTCTCCCTCATGGAGAAACAAGCCTCTGGGTTTAAAAAATGCACCAAGTGCAGCGGTACTATTTCAGTCACAGACACCCATGAATGGTGTCTTAAATGTTTGGGGCCTGACCATTCCATTCCGGATTGCTCATCCTGTTCTTTGATGTCTAAACGTGGCTTACAGAACCGGGCAGCCAAGTTTCACATGCTGTTTTCTACAGATACTCCAGCATCGACATCTTCCAGGTCTTCCTCTCCTGATGGATCTCAGGTAACCAAACATTCCTCTGGCAGGTCCTCAAAGGGCAAATCTCCCTCTAAGTATCGAGATACCCTGGGCTTGACCCTGAGGACCCTGCCCCAGCCAAACAACCCCGGCGGGAAGCTCCGGCTTCCAAAGCTCCTCCTAGGGGTTACAGGTTGACATCGATGGCACGGCCTCGACCGATCACCTGTTAGACTGTTCTGGGGGTACCGGCTCAATCCTCCGGTAACCGACAGCCAGACAGGCGGGGCGTCCATGGAACATACAGTTCAATCCATGCAGCAGGCCATTTTGGCTTTTATTAAGGCTGCGACGCCCTCGGTACCGCACCCTGCGGTACCGACTCCGGTTCCGGTACCACAACCGGTACCCAGGCCATCCACATTGACCAGGATACCGATTCCGGTTCCCAGTTCTGGGGTTTTTCCCGATACCGATCCGGTTCCGGGTACCCCCGATGTCGATACGCTTATCGATCCCTGGAAGCAAACAGACGATACTTTGAGTCTTCTGATGATTCTGATTCATCAGATGACTCTGCTGAAGTATCCCTTACTCTACCTGAGGAGCCCTCTTCTCCAAAGAGGAGAATGTCTCCTCCAGAGGATTTATCCTTTCAAGACTTCATCATTGAAGTAGCTAAAGGTCTTTCTATTTCTGTATCCTCTGAAAAAGAACCTAGAGCAAAAAAGTTAGACATTTTAGGATACTCTAAGGTTCCCAAAGAGGCAGTCACCTTGCCCATCCATGAAATTCTTCAAGAACACATGATGGACTTATGGGAGACTCCTCTCACCCTATCTCCACATTCTCGTCATCTGGACACCATGTATCGTGTCCCCCCTTCTCCTGGGTTTCAAAAAACTCAGCTCTTTCACCACTCCATCATGGTGTAGTCAGCTATGAAAAGGATCAAGCGTACTAAAAGACACTCTTCTACTCCCCCAGGAAGAGAATGTAGGACTCTGGATGCTTTTGGAAGAAAAATCTTCCAAGCAAGTATGCTTATTGGCAGAATCAACTCATACAGCCTCTATATGGACATGTTTCTGAAGGAAATTGCATTAAAAATACGCCATTTTCTCCCCTTTATCCCAGAGGATAGAAAGGAGGAGTTCCTTCTTTTGCTGAAGCATACCCAAGATATTTCAAAGTTCTCCAACAGAGCAGCCTTTGACTCCTTTGAGGGTGCTAGCAGAGCCTCAGGTATTGCCATAGAGGCTCGCAGAATTGCTTGGCTCCAGGCCTCTGACCTAGAACCCTGGGTCCAGGATGGGTTGGGAAATTTGCCCTGTACAGGTGAGAATCTGTTTGGTAAGGAGTGGCAAATCAAAGCCACTCAAATGGATGCAGAAAAGGCTGCTTTAGATAGACTTTCTAAGTCTACCTCTACCCCTGTCAAGAAAAAATCTTTCAAAAAGCCTTTCTACAAGAAGGCCAGATTTGCCACAAATACTGACCAACAATCTTCTGCAGCTCGCTTTGCTCCTAAGCGTCAGCAGCCTAAACAGGCCAGGGCAAAACCTGCAGGGGCTGCTACAGCCCAACAGTCCCAACCCCCTCAGGGTTTTTGACTTAAAACTAGAGAACTTAACCTTTCTGGCTCTAAGACATCCAGAACCTCTCACCATTCCAGGAAGGTTAACTCATTTTGCTCCCAGATGGGAGCAAATCACATCAGAACAATGGACCCTCTCTATCATCAGAGAGGGCTACAAACTACATTTCTCCAACCTTCCTCCCCATACCATGGTGAGAAGTTTCAATTCTCCCCCATCTCTCCTAGACCTGTTGGGTCAGGAGGTGACCACTCTTCTCGCCCAAAAGGCAATAGAAGAGGTTCCTCTTCCTCAACAGGGGTCAGGTTTTTACTCCCCTTATTTTCTCATTCCCAAGAAAACAGGGGGGTACAGGGCCCATTCTGGATCTCAGAGAATTGAACAAATTTCTATACAAGGTGAAATTCAAGATGCTTTCTCTAGGTACTCTCCTTCCATACCTACAGAGTCAGGATTGGCTTTGTTCTCTAGATCTCAAGGATGCGTACACACATATACTCATCCATCCACCCACAGAAAATTCCTACGGTTTCTGTTCCAGGGAAAACATTTCCAATACAGAGTACTTCCCTTCGGTCTAGCCTCTGCTCCAAGGGTATTTACCAAATGCATGGCAATAGTAGCTGCATTTCTACGCGCCCTGGGAATTTTTGTCTTCCCATACCTGGACGACTGGCTCATCCGAGCTCCATCTCAGTCCGAGGCTCAGACTTTCCTGGATCGCACCAGGTGAATTCTACAGTATCTGGGACTTGTGATCAATCTGCCAAAGTCCCAACTCACCCCTACTCAATCCCTAGAATTCATAGGGGCCTGGTTGGATACCACCACTGCAAGGGCCTATCTACCTCAGGCCCGTTGCCAACGTCTAGTGCACTTAGCCTCTCAGACTCAGTCCAGAAGTCACTTGACTGCCAGAGAGATGCTACAACTATTAGGCCACATGCCTCCACAGTGCATGTGGTGCCTTATGCTCGCCTACATATGAGAGCAGCTCAATGGACTTTATCCACCCAGTGGACTCAAGCATCAGGAGCTCTCTCAGACCAAATAGCAAACTCCAATCGTCTCTTTTGGTCTCTCCAATGGTGGATATCCGCTCAAAATCTGTTGTTGGGGGCCCCCTTTCAACCATTGTTGCCCCAAGCAACCCTCACAACAGATGCCTCCCAAACAGGTTGGGGGCTCATCTCCAAGATCTCTCCACTCAGGGCACTTGGTCTCCACAGGAGACCACCCTTCATATCAGCCACTTGGAACTTCGAGCAATCTTTCTGGCTCTCAAAGTTTTTCATACCCTCCTCAGCAACATGACAGTCCTTATTCACATGGACAATCAAGTAGCCATGTTTTACATAAATAAACAAGGAGGGACTGGCTCTCTGTCGCTTTGCAACGAAGCTCTAAGATTATGGGCCTTCGCCAGAGAGCATCAAATCCATCTCCTGGCAGTATATCTTCCAGGAATCCAAAACTCTTGGGCAGACAGACTCAGTCGAGTTCTGCTTCCACACGAATGGTCCCTGCACATGGATCAGGTACTCAGAATCTTCCAGAAATGGGGAACCCCGGACATAGACCTCTTTGCAAGTCCATGGAATGCCAGACTTCCCCGGTTCTGTTCCAGAATTCCGTGTCAGGGAGTTCAGGCCAAGGATGCCTTCCTCCTGCATTGGGGTCAGGGCTTCCTGTATGCCTTTCTACCCATTCCTTTGATTCCCAAGACTCTGTTCAAACTTCAAAGGGATCAAGGGTCCATGATCCTCATAGCTCCACGCTGGCCACGCCAAGTGTGGTACCCTCTACTTCTGCATCTCTCCCAAGCCCCCTCCCTGGACTTGGGAGCGGCTCCAGACCTTCTGTCTCAGGAGGAGGGGACTTTGTGGCACCCAAACCCCAAGTCCCTTCACCTCAGAGCTTGGTTACTGAAGGCCTAGACCTTCAACACTTCAATCTTTCGCAGCAAGTGAAGGATATCCTACATGCCTCTAGGAAACCTTCCACTAGGCGTTCTTACGCTTTTAAATGGAAAAGATTTTCCATTTGGTGTGCTCAAAAGGGTCTTAACCCTCTGGCACTCCCATTGAATTCTCTTTTGGAATATCTCCTGCATCTCTCCAATGCAGGACTCAAAACAAATTCAGTAAGAGTCCATTTGAGTGCTATTGCGGCATCACTTAAGCCCATCAATGGACAACCTGTTTCCTCTCATCCTCTTATTGCAAGATTCATGAGAGGCCTAACTTTAACTAAACCTCCCATTCGACCTCCTCCGGTGGCATGGGACTTAAACTTGGTTCTTGGTCAGCTTATGAAGCCACCTTTTGAACCCTTAGCCACTACCTCCTTGCAATTTCTTTCCTAGAAGGTTATTTTTCTTATTGCAGTCACCTCAGCTCGCCGTATCAGTGAACTGCAAGCTCTAGTGGCTAATCCACCTTATACAAGGTTCCATCATGATAAGGTGGTCCTTAGGACCAATCCCCACTTTATGCCCAAAGTGGTCTCCCCTTTTCATCTTAATCAAGAGGTATCTTTACCTGTCTTTTTTCCAGCTCCTCATGCATCCAGTGCAGAGAGGAACCTTCATACTCTAGACTGTAAAAGAGCTCTTGCCTATTACCTCCACAGAACACAGCAACATCGAAAGTCTTCTCAGCTTTTTGTTGCTTTTGATCCTTCTCATTTAGGACTTCCAGTCTCCAAAAGAACACTCTCCAATTGGATTGCTCAGTGTATCTCTTTTGCTTACCAGAGTAAGAACCTTTCTCTGGAGGGCCATGTCACCGCTCACAATGTGAGGGCCATGGCCACCTCTATGTCTCATTTATACTCTGTGTCCATCGACCAGATCTGTCGAGCAGCCACCGGGGCCTCGGTTCATACCTTTACAGCCCATTACTGTTTGGACAAGGACTCCCGCCGGGATGCCTTTTTTGGTCAGGCTGTCCTCAGACACCTGTTCCATTCTTGAACAACTCCAGCCCACCTTCCCTGAATGGATGCCTGAGATCCATAGGAAGATGAGGAACCTTTCAGGGTCTCATACCCTTCAGGGGATCTCCCGGGCATCTTAGCTAGGGAGTCCCCATATGTGAGGACTTATTCCTGTTTGTTCCTGGAGATAGCACAGTTACTTACCTGTAACAGGTGATCTCTGGGAACAGCAGGAATTAGTCCTCACAACCCACCCGCATCCCCTAGGAGTTGTATCTATCTCTCTCTTTCCTTTCCTCTCTCTATTGTCTCAGCTTTAAACTCGAACTGAGGAGAGTTGGTCAGGAAGGCGGGAAGGCAGTGCGCATGCGCAGTGGGAGGCCCCAAAAGCTTTCCTTCTGGGAAGCTGGGGAGCTTTCCCGCGCGGGCTCCATCGGTATCGACGTACCCCATATGTGAGGACTAATTCCTGCTGTTCCCAGAGATCACCTGTTACAGGTAAGTAACTGTGCTTTCTGTTCCTTGTATAAAAGACATTGGTCAACATCATCACTCTTCCACAATGGTTGCCTCTGATCTCAAAACATTCCGTATCATCCTATTGGTAATTCTACCACCTCCATGTGGTGACTCTGCCTATGGATGTAACCCACAAGGCTGAAAATAGTGTTCCTTATTTTATAGGGCCTAGTTTATAGGAGTGTAGAGTCTTTTGTCCTAGATTTGCAGTCTCCAACTAGTGTGCACTAGTTTTCTATGGGAGAACCTCAAATGTAAAATAAAAAGAGCTCCATTTTGCATAAGATATCTAGGTGGGAACAGTGATATCCAAGTTGGGACAATCACAATTCCCTGAGTGAATTACAAACAGGCAGGGCCGGCCCAACCATTAGTTAAGACTAGGTGGTCACTTAGGGCAGCTGCTTCTGAGGGGCAGCAAAAGAGCAGCAGTCGTTAAAATAAAATAATAGATCCTGACAGCCACACAAACTCAAAGAACCATCTGCACATTTATTTTTTTTTACCTTCTGGGAGAGTGGGCCCACACTTATCTACAAAGCAAAACATTTTTACAGGATTCTTGTGAGAGGGGTGGCGTTGGAATGATCATGATTGTTGAGTTTGTCAGCATCTTAGGGGGGGAGGAGAGCTATTTTTTTTAATTCTTGAGGCAATACTAGAGGTAAGCACATTTGTTTCCTCAGTCCCTGGCGAAGAACCCAAATGCAAACTAGCAGGGAGCCGACACTTATAACTGCCTCGGAGCAGGTGTAAATACAGACAGGGATATTCTTAAAAAAGGCACGTATATTATCATTGTAGGATGGGAAATGCATGTACATTTTTGGACTGCCTAACTACACTCAGAGCACAACCTCTTCAGATCTATGCATCCTATGGCAGGTTTTACGCAGGCACTTGATTCTGAAACTGCTTGCTTCAAATTTTTGTAGAGTCTGTGCTTGAGGGTGGAGGGGCTAATCACTGGCAGGGGCATTGTGTAGGACCAGGTATCTGTGTGCACATGTGTATTTGACCTTCTCTTTGGACTGTCTTTGGTGAGAGAAACTACAAAATAATTTTAACTTCTTGATATTTATTTGTTTGTATTTGTATTATTTCTTTATTTGTATCTGGTTTTGCAATTTGCCGTTTTCCAGACTGCTGTTTCTCTTCTCTCTGTTTTTTTGCTTTCACTTTGGTTTTGTGCTGATCTCTGTGTGCCTACACCTCTCTAGAAAACTTAGGAGGGGATATTCAAAGGCATTTAGATGGTTACTCTGTTTGCAGACCTCCAAAACATGTAAATGCCACTCACCAGGATATTCAGTGGCACTAACCTGATTAGTGCCGCTGAATATCCCAGTTTCTGCCGCTAAATGATCTGACACTGATTGCTTATCTGGGCATTCCAGAGGCGGAGTTGCGGTGGCACTGTGGGTTAACCAGGCGTCGGCGATATTCAGCTGCTGCCTGGTTAACCCTAACTAGCTAAAGTTAGAACAGCTGAATGGCTGTCCTAACTTTAACCAGTTTTGCAATCTGGCCAGCGGCTGAATATCACCACTGACTAGACTGCAAAATCGCAATCCGGCAGGGGCAGCAGAAGGCCTTTTTCTTTAGGGGGAGCCAAGCACTGTCCCAAGCTCCACCCTTACTCCACCCCAAGCTCTGCCCCATGGGTAGAGACTCTTCCTGTTCTGCCTGTGTGGATCTGATCTGCCACAGACAGACAGGAAGGTCTTTGCTGCAATTGCGGCTTCTCTTCTTCTGCCCACAGGGGATGAGATCCCCACGGGCAGCCTGCTGCCTGCCATGCTGCGATTTTTGGTAGGGTCTGGGCCTGTGTGGCCCACCCCTTTCCGATGCCCATGCAATCCAGGCAACCTGGATATTCAATACCGGAGCCCAAATCTAAAGCGGGGACAGCCAGCAACTTTAAGTGTGCTGGCCGCCGCCAATGAAAATCCCCCACTTAGTGTCTTCTTTTCTCACCTGCTGACTCTTTGTTTCCTGTCCACCCATTTCATGGTTTGCTTTTCTTATATAACCTTCCTGGAGCTCATTAACACTAATACTTTCAGGTGCACCCCAACCCACTGGCCCTTCTGTCCTGCCTTACCATATATCTTCTCAGTTCTGCAGTTTCTAATCCTCATCGCTTCCTGTGGCTCCACATCACTTTCTCCTCTTGTTGCTAACTCTCCCTATTCCTTTATTCCAACAACCTCAAATTTTAGTCTCTTCACTTCTGCTATTTTGTCATCTACCTTATCATTTGCTCTTGCTTTAACACTTTGTCTCATTCAGCCGTCTCCACTCTCTCTGAGAGCTTCTCACTCTCCTCACCATTGTACCTCCTCTTCTCTGCCCTGTACCTTCCTCTCCTTCTCTCATCTAGGGATATTGCTCCAAATCCTGGACCCCTAGGCATTTCTCTTAGTCATTATGCAGATCCAACTGCACCTCCTCTAATCTTATTCTCCTTCTCCTTCCTCCTCTCCCTTTCTCATGCATTCTGTGGAATATCCACTCTGCCTCCAACAAACTTATCTTCATTCATGATTTCTTTATTTCTAATGTTATGCATCTTCTTGCTATAACCGAGACTTCTCCCTGATGACTCTGCCATGGAAGCTACCTTTTCTCCAATACACCTTGCCTAGTTGGCTGCGGCAGTGGTGTTGGGTTGCTACTCTCCTTCCTGCCAGTTTCAACCCCTCCTTCCATATCCATTTCACTCCTTTTCATCCTTTGAAGTTCACCCTATCTACCTATTTACTCCACTACCTCTTTGGGTAGCGATCCTTTATCAATCTGCCCCTGACAAGTTCACTTCTTCCTTTCTTGCTGATTTTGACTCCTGGTTTCCTTCTTTCTGAACCCATCTTTCCTCATTCTTAGGGATTTTAACTTTTATGTTGATGACCCCTCTGACTCTTATGCCTTAAAGCTACTTTTCTTAACCACCTCATTCAACCTCTAGCTGTGTTCTATTGCCCCTACTTACCAGCATGGCCACTGCTTCGACCTCGTCTTTTTCTCATACTGCTTGCCCTGAAACTTCTCTACTTCAGTTCTTCCTTTATCCAACCAACATCTACTGTTAACCACCCCCCACCACAGTCTTGTCCAGTTTCCACCAACACATTTAGGAATCTTCAGGCTGTTGACCCTTCTATACTCTCCACTGCTATCTCATCTCCTCTCACTTCCAGTATGAGTTTGTCAATGAAGCAGTCTCTTCCTATAACACCATATTCTCCTCTGCTCTGGATGCTCTTGTTCCTCCTATTTTACACCCTGTGAAGCATACTGTACCTTGGTTGACCTCTATAATTTGCTGCCTATGTTCCTCTGCCTGCTTTGCTAAGCACCATTGGCTTAAATCCCATACTCATGTTAACTTCCTACATTTCAGATTCATGCTAACCTCTTTCCAGTCTACCATACCACTCACCAAGCCATGAGTATTATGCCCATCTGGCAAGCTCTCTTGCTTCTGACCCTCGCCATCTCTTTGCAATATTTACATATAACTCTCTCCTCAAAGTGCCTCTGCCTTTGACCTCTCTTTGATTTTCTGTCCAGACTTTGGCTGACTATTTCTGTGATAAAGTTCACAAGATTAGTCATGAGTTCTACAGAGGGTCACCTCAATCTCCCCTGCCTTCAACCTCTGTCACCCATTCTTCCTTTTCTGAAATCACTGAGGGAGAAACTGCACATCCATTCTCCTCCAAACTCATTATCTGCTCTTTTGATCCCAACCCGCCCATTTATTTATTTAGCTGTTTTTATATGCCGCTTTATCAATCTGTTAAAGTGGTTTACATGTCAACATTTGCACTGAGTCAGGTCACATGGAACGATGTAGAGAACTAAAATAACAGCGATGAAATGCTGGGGAGACCTGTAATGTGGAGGTAAATGAACAGAGGAAGAACCGGTAGAACTAAATACAATCTATGTGCTGAGCAACTATATACATCTATGTACTGAGCAAGTAACTGAGGCATAGTCAGCAGGGGAGGGGGAGTAATAGGTGAGAGCTAAGCTGGAATAGTCTGGAAAGGACTTCTGTGTATGGGGCTCTGATTAGCTATGCTAGGTGATATTTCTACCAAATTGTTTGATGAATAGGTGTGTTTTTAGTTTTCTACGGAAATCCTGGAGGTAGTGCATGGCCCAAACTGAGTTTGGCAATGCATTCCATAGACTTGGGGCAAAGTAGGAGAATGCTCTGTTTGATGCTGAGTGAGATGCTGGGGTGATGTGCTCATGCGTAGAAGATGTACCACTTAGGATCTGGGCAGCAGTGTTCTGGGCAAGCTGTTAGAGGGTATATTGTCTTCTCTTCCATCTGTCATATTCTCAATCTATCCTTTTCCACTGCAACTGTTCTTGTGGTCTTCAAACATGCTCCTCAAAAGCCCTTCACCAGACTCTACCTGCCCTTCTAATTATCAACCAATCTCCCTCCTCCTTTTCCCATCCAAACTACTCAAACATAGAGTTCACTTGACATTCTTTCATCTCAAGCCATTCGGATTACTGCAATTTGGCATTCATCATCTACATTCTACAGTAATGGTACTTGTCAAAGTCTCCAGTGACCTGTTCTGGCCAAATCCAAGGGCCTTTACTTGATCCTCATTCTTCATCTATCTATTACTTTTGATAATGTTGATCATCCCTTTTCCCTTAATAGCCTGTTCTTGCATGGATTTTGGGTCTCTTTTCTGAATTGATTTTTTTTAAATCTCTTCTATTGCACTTTTAGTGTATGTTCAGGCAGATATTTCTCCACTGCTGTCCTGCTTTCAGTCTGTCTACCTCAGGGCTCTCTCTTGGGACCTCTCCTTTTCTCTCTTTATACTCATTCCTTGATGCCTTGATCTCCTCCCATGGTTTTCAGTACCATGTTTATGCTAATGAATCTCAGATTTACCTCTCTGCATCTGAAATCTCTCCAGGAGTCTAGGCCCTTATCTCAGCCTGCTTGTCTAATATGGCTACTTGGATGTTCCGCGACCATCTGAAACTGAATATGTCTAAAATGGAGCTGCTTATCTAACCCCCTAAACCTACTTCTCCCCTTTCTTTTATCTCTCTTCCTGATGATAACATTTTCATCCTCCCAGTTTCCTCGGCTCACAACCTTGGGGTCATCTTTGATACTTCTCTTTCTCTCAACACATCCAGAAGATAGCTAAAACCTTTCATTTTTCTCTCTAACATCAGCAAATTTTATCCTCTCCTTTCTAAACACACTACCAAAACAGTTATCTACTTTCTAGTGACCTCCTGTTCAGACGATTGCAATCTGTCCCTCACTAGTCTTGCCCTGAATCATCTCTCTCTCCTTCAATCCATTCAAAACTCAACTTGCACAGCTAATATTCCACCAGTGTCACTATGCTGACCTAACTCCTCCTCTCAAGTCACTTCGTTGACTATCTATTTCTGCATACAGTTGAAACTTCTCCTACTGACCAACAAGTGCATTCATTCTGCTCTTTACCGCTCCTCTCTTATCTCTCCCTACATTCCTCCTCGGAAACTTTGCTCATTAGGCAAACCACTTTTATCTGTGACCGTCTCTTCCACTGCCAACTCCAGACTTTGTTCCTTACACCTTTCTGTGCTGTATGCCTAGAATAGACTACCTGAGTCAGTATGCCAGTTTCCGTCTCTTGTCCTATTCAAATCCAGGTTAAAAACTCATCTCTTCAAAGCTGCTTTTGGATCCTGCCCGCCTTATTCTCCTGTTTACCATCCATTTATGTTTTAACCATTTCTCTTTATTTTACCCTAACACCCTTGTTTGTTGTATTTGTCTGTCCTGAATAGATTATAAGATCTTTTGAGCTGTGACTGCCTCTTATATGTATGTGTACGGTGCTACGTATGTTGTGTTATATAAATGCTAAATAAGGGTATTAGTAGTTACGTGCTCTGCCCATGCTCTTCCCAAACTCTGCCCACGCACAGGCCCATAGTAAATGTATGTACTGGTAGGCTTACATGCGTACTTATAGAATAGCACAAGATTAAGTATGTTTGTAAATGTCCAGAAACATGCATAAATCACTAAAATACCATGATACGTTTATGCAACTCCTTATAAAATTACCTCTTAGAGTATATACACATTAACACCTTTTTTATGAGCAGGTGTAAAGTCATGTGTTAGCATTTCTATGCTGTTGGGGCTAAATGTGGGTTTCTATTTTATAAAGACATATAGGCACTTATATTACCTTTACAAAATAGGCACCTTTTTAGACTTTCCATATAGGCATTCTGTTATAGAATCCAGCCCTTAACTGATATTTTTCATTTATTTGTTGTTTTATAGCTATATTTATTGCAATCTTAATGGCAGTTTGCATGCTCTACCTTGCTCTTTCATTTCACCTTGATTGGTATGTAGAAGCTTTGCTGTTCTTGTGTTGGCTTTCTACTTGAAATGTCAAATATGTCATAAAAATGTTGCCACCTGCAAAAAGAAGAGGGATGTGGGTCACAGCAGCCACCATCAACAAGAAAGTGCCTATTTCTCTCTGTCTCCCATGTTCCTGCACAGACCCCTCAGGTGGGCAGGGGAGTCATCGAGCAACACATTTTCTCTGTGAACAAGCAGGAAATAAGCCCTCACTTATGGGCGATATCCCTCGATGGAGCCTCTTGTGGGAGCGGTCCCCAGCTTCCAATCAGAAGCTGTTGGGAGCCTCCATCATGCATGTGTGCCTGCCTTCCCACCTGCCATGGCACCATCTTCTCCTTGGTTCACTTTTTCCGCGGAGCCCTACGGACGTGTTCCTTGCGCTTTCCGGAAAATCTGTTCTTTCAGCCCTTCGGGGTTGTGTTTTTCTTTTCTTCAGTTTCTTCCTCTGCTGTTTTCTGTCTGTCTTTGGGGCTCTGGATTCGCCGGCACTGGCCATCGTGCGGTGTCCTTTTTTTTCTTTTTTGTTTTGCCCAGGTGGCTCACTCTTTTTTCTGGTTTTTTTTACTACTACTATTACTGAACATTTGTATAGCGCTACAAGACATACGCAGCACTGCACAGACACATGAAAAAGACAGTCCCTGCTTATCAGAGCTTACAATCTAGTCAAGACAGTCAACATAGTAACTGTAGACATAGAATACATGTAGGGGGAATGGTAAGGAAACACATAGCTTAGATGAATCAGTATCCAAAAGCAGCAGCGAAGAGGTGAGTTTTCAGCCTGGATTTGAAAAGAGCCAGAGATGAAGCCTGACTTACACATTCACACAGTTTGTTCCAGGCATAGGGAGCAGAAAGGTGAAAGGAACAAAGTAGAATTTGCAATAGAAAAGAAGGGCACAGATAGAAACGATTTGACAGAAGAGTGAAGTTCCCGAGGACAGGTGTAGGGAGAGATAAGAGAGGTATTGTTTGCTGGCATTGAGCCCTTTGACCTTGCTTTGAGGCCATTTTACCAACAATGTCGAAGTCAGTCAGCATTTTAAAAAGTGCACCCACTGTGCAATCACCATCTCTGTGATGGACCATCACAAGTGTTTCATTCAATGCCTCTGCCCTGACCGTAAGCCCGCCACTTGCTTGTTGTGTCTTCAGATGACCAAGAAGGGCCTCAAGGGTTGAGAGAAGCAGTGCGAGTCCCTTTTCAGATCATTGGACTCGGCGTTCTCAGCTGAGTGGCTGCAGCAGCATGGATCAGAGGCTCTCCATCGAATCAGAACCTCAGAAGAACTTGTTGTTGGCTTCATCCAGACACCGTTCCAAGCATGGGAATCGGCACTGGAGCCCCTCTCAGCATGATGTCAAGGGCAATGGATGGGAGTGGCCTGCAAAGGTGCCCCAATGGGAGGAATAGACTCCCAAGGCCCCATAGGGCCATGACAATCTCCCCTGACTTGACCATCATGGAGTCCCCAGAGTGGGTGCCGGAGTCAGTGGCTAAGTTCTCTGCACCGACCCTGATGTCCTATGAGACTGTGGTGCTTACCAAGCACCTTCGAGCCTTTGAGGTGCATATGCAGGCTCTCTTGGCTGCATGAGCCCCGGTGGCTCCGATGCCCCTGGTGGTATCACTTCCAATGGTGCATCCTATCCTCAAGACTCACACCCTCCTGCCTGAGCCAGGGACGTTGGGTTGATGGTTGAAGTGCACTCCTGGCCCCACCCCAGTTTCTCTCTCCAGTATCTCCGTTTCCAATGTCCCAATCCTCGGCGTTCAGGGGAGGACAGCCATTGGCCCCGCAGGTGGGCATCACTCTGAAGAAGCGGAACTGGTGCTGGGAGGAGGCCAGGAGGTACTTTGGCTTCCTCTAGAAATCGGAGTCTGATGGCTGGGAGACAGAGGAGGAATCCGCTGTGACCAAGTGGAAGTCCCCAGACATCCTCTTGGAGCCGTTCCCGCCATATGAGCAGTGGAATTCCACCCCCCCCCCACCCGAGAATATGACCTTCTAGGACTTCCTCTGGGACATGGCTAAGGCAATTCCTTTCTCTCTGGAAGTGGAGGATGAGTCGAAGGCAGAGGGACTGGAGATCCTCCAATATCCCTCGGCTCTGAAGGAAGCCATCACAGTGCCTGTCCACCGGATCCTTCAGCAGCTTCTGCTCTGCATCTGGGAAAACCCGATGTCGGTACCGGCCATCAGCCGCCAAATGGACTCAATGTACCCGGTTACAGAAGGCTTCCGGGTTCAAAAAACCCAAACTGCTGCACCACTCACTGGTCATGGTGTCCACCATGTGTTGCGTCAGGAGTTCCAAAACCCACTCATCGGTGCCCCCTAGTAGGGATCAGTGGACCCTCAATAGGTTTGGAAATGCTGCTTTCAGGGCCCCATGATCATCGCCCGGGTTCTATATGGGGATGTTCTGAAGGATATCATGGGGGACCTGAGCGAGCTTGGACCTCTCATCCCTTCAGAGCATATGTAGGACGTCTGTATCCTGGTCAGCCATGGAAAGAATGTGCTCAAGTACATGGAACGTGCCACCTATGATACATTTGAGTCGAGGGGCAGGGTGGCTGCAGTGGACATCGTTGCACGCCGGCTGGCCTGACTCCTGTCCTCTGACCTGGAGCATTGGGCCCAGGTCAAGCTGGCAGACGTGCCATGCACTGGTAAAAACCTCTTCGACAAATCTATGCAGGAGAGGGTGGCTGAGATTGAGACTGAGCAGGTGACTGTCTCCTGCCTCTCGCGCAAGACGGCAGATCCTGCGAAGAAGAAGTATCAAGGAAAAAAATCCTTCTATAGGCTGAAGAACTGGTACTATCAGAGCCCCTAGGGAGCTCAGCACAAGGTGCAGACCCAGCGGCAACCACATAAGGTTAAGCCGCAGAGATCTCAACCTGTGACTCAACAACAGCTGGGTGCTGGGTTTTGACTCCTTCCTAAGGAGTATAGCCAATCACCTGATCACTGAAGAGGTCCCCTATCAGGTGGGCGGTCAGCTCTTCCACTTTGCACACGGGTGACCCCTCATCACCTTGGGACACCTGGGTGCTACAGATTGTGCAGGACGGGTATCTGCTGCATTTTGCACAGCCCCCACCACCATTCTTTCCAGAGGAGTAGTACTCTCTAGCCACATACCAGCCTAGTGTTCTTCAGGCGGAGGTCGCTGCCCTGCTGGCAAACTTAGCCGTCAAGCCAGTGCCTCTGGCTCAGATAGGGCAGGGGTTCTACTCCTGCTACGTCCTCGTCCTCAAGAAGATGGGGGGGGGGGACTTCAGATCCATTCTCGACTTCCAGGAACTGAACCGCTTTCTGGTTTGGGAAAAGTTCAAGATGGTCTGCCTGGGAACCTTGCTCCCATATCTTATCAAGAGCAATTAGCTATGCTCCTTGGATCTAAAGGATGCATACACACACATCCCGATCCACCCCTTACACAGAAATTACTTGCATTTCGTGCTGGAGGCCAGCACTTTCAGTACTGGGTGCTGCCCTTTGTACTGGCGTCTGCCCCAGGTCTTCACCAAGTGCCTAGCGGTCGTCTCTTTGTACCTCTGACCTGGGGATTTTCATCTTCCCCTATTTAGACAAGTGGCTGATAAAGGCCTCCACATTGGATGCCATGCAGCACTCAGCGCACCTGATGATTCAGGTGCTCAAGCAATTCAGGTTCATGGTCAACTGCCTGAAGTCTCTCCTGCAGCCATCTCAACTGCTGGAGTTCATTGGGGCTGCCTTGGACACCATGTGGGCCTGAACCTTTCTCCCAGAAGACTGCATACAGTGGCTCATTGAGGTAGTCACCACCGTCTGCCATAAGCAGCACACTACCACATAGGCAATGCTGCACATGTTAGGCCACATAGACTTCACAGTACATGTGACCCCATTGGCCTGGCTCAGAATACACTAGGCGCAGTGGACGCTGTGCACACATTGGAAGCAAGCCACAGGTCATCTCAGAGATCGTGTGATTGTCACGGCGCCCCTCGTTGAGTCCCTCGAGTGGTGACTGCAGCCCTGGCACCTGCTCCAAGGTCTTCCTTTCGAGCCGACGCCACCCCACAAGATGCTCACCACTGATGCGTCCAAACTCGGGTGAGACGCACACTTGAATGGCCTGCAGATACAAGGCCTCTGGATGGGGCAAGAGAGCATGCACCAGATCATGCACCAGATAACCTTTCTGGAATTCCAGGCGATTGCAAACGGCCTTGGGGCCTTCTAGGCGCATTTGGCTAACAAGTTGGTCCTCATCCAGATGGACAACCAGGTGGCCATGTTCTGTGTCAACCAAAAGGGGAGCATGGGTTTGTACCTCCTGTGCTAGAAGGCAGTATGCCTCTGGAAATTCACAATGGCCCATGGCATGGAGCTACAGGCAACCTACCTGCCCAGGAATCTCAACATGCTGGCAGACCACCTTAGTCAGGTCCTGAAGCCCCATGAGTGGACCCTCAACAGGAGGGTGGTGGAACACATCTTTTGGGAGTGGGTTACGCCGACAGTGGACCTCTTTGCCTCACCGTGCGTGGTATAGGTGGACCACTTCTGTTCTTGGGTGCTTGCAAGGGGCAGGCTGGTGTCAGATGCCTTCCTCCTCATCTGGGGGAGGGGGGTTGGGCTTGGGCTTGCTCTTTGCTTACCCCACGATTCCACTGGCGGTGAAGACTCTTCTCAGATAAGGGGACCATGATCCTCATTGCCCTGCACTGGCCCAGGCAGCTATGGTTCTCCCTGCTGCTCCAGCTCACCAGTCGGAAGCCTTTTCAGTTAAGTTGAAACCCCCAACCTCATCTCTCAGGAGGATGGGGCACTTCTACACTTGAACATCTGGTCCCTGGCCCTCACGGCCTGGATGCTGAGCAGGTAGTCCTGTCTGAGTTCAGCTTTCTGGGGAAGGTGACAGATGTCTTTCTAACCTCCTGCAAGGACTCCGCCCACTGTGCTTATGCCTTCAAATGGCATCGTTCTCTCTCTTGTGTGCAGGATAGGCATTGGATCCTTTCTCCTGCCCTGTCGAGGGTTTGCTGGAGTACCTCCTGCATCTCTCTGATTCGGGCTTCATTTAACTCTGTGCGAGCACACCTGATTGCGATTGGGGCCTACCACCAGGGCTTAGAGCAGAAGCCCATCTTCGCTCAGCCACTGGTGGCCCATTTCATGTGGGGCTTGCTCTTGTTGAGGCTTCTGTATAAGCTCCCTGCCGGTTGCATGGGATCTCAAGGTGGTCTTGGGACAGTTGTTGTCAGCACTCTTCGAGACACTCGCTACCTGTCCGCTGAAATTCCTGCCTGAAAGGTCATCTTTCTGGTGGAGCTTACCTCAGCCCACCGAGTCAGAGAGCTTCAGGCTCTGGTGGCTCACCCACTGTACACAAGGTTTCACCATAACCAGGTGGTGCTGCGCACCCACCGACGCTTCTTGCGTAAGGTGGTTTTGGCCTTCCACCTCAATCCATCAGTGGAACTACCTACCTTCTTTCCTAGGCCTCACGCCAACAGAGCGGAGGCCCAGTTGCACACATTGGATTGCAAGCAGGCACTGGCCTTCTACCTTGAGCAGACCAGCTTGCGCCATTGCTCTACACAGCTGTTCATCTCCTATAACCCTCAAGAGGCTGGGCATAGAGGTCTCCAAATGCACGCTATCCATTTGGGTGGCGCACTGCATATCCTTTGCCTATACTCAGGCAAGAGTGAGCCTCGAGGGTCATGTCACAGCCCACAATGGCCACAGATGTAGCCATGGCCCAGACAATCTGTGTTCAGTCTCCACAGAGGAGATGTGCAGGGCTGCCATGTGGTCTTCTGTTCACACCTTCACAGCCCACTACGACCTGGATGGGGATTCCTGGCATGATGGTAACTTCGGCCAAGCTGTATCTGGCTTCTGTTTGTAACTTATATTCAACTCCTTCCCACCAGCCCTTTTGTCCGTCCATCCTACCAAAAGAGTCATTTTGATGTTGATGTCTGCTGTGCCCGTTGAATCGGTTGAGTCCCAAAGGGGGACTACATCTGCTGGGCTAGTTTTTCCTCTTCGGTAGCCTGTAGCTTGGGAATCTCAATGTGAGGACTTATTTCCTGTTTTTTCACAGAGAAAGCATAGTTACTCACCTGTAACAGGTGTTCTCCATGAACAACAGGAATAAGTCCTCAAAACCCTCCCACCTCCCCGTGGAGTTGTTTTTTGGCTATTAGCTTTTGTATCTTACTGAGGAGAAGATGGCACGTGGCAGGCGAGAAGGCAGGCATGCATGCATAATGGCGGCTGCCAAAGGCTTCTGATTGGAAGCTGGGGGGCGTTCCCATGCAGGGCTCCATCAGGGGACATCACCTATATGTGAGGACTTATTTCTGCTGTTCACAGAGAACACCTGCTGCAGGTGAGTAACTTCTCTTTTAAGCTGCTGCTGCCTCCCATTCTCTGTCTTTCCTCTGAAGGCTGGAATAATACATGGCTAGTGAATCTCATGACACCACAGGGACCCATGCAGTGCCGATTACAAATGGAAACCATGAGAGGTAGAGGCAGCTTTAGATAAGAGCTAATCATCCATTTTCTCCTTCTGGCTGAGGATGATTCCGAGGAGGGAAGGGAAGGCGATGAGGAGATTTGTGTGGAAAGGAAAGTGATGATACCCAGGGTGTGGAAAGGAACAGAAGGTGGCTTCTGCTTGGGGTTGGTGGATGGAAGAGAAAGAAAGGTGATGACACTAGACATGGGTGGTGGAAAGGCACAGTGAATCCAGTACTGGTTATGCCACAAAAAAAGGTGGAAAACCATTGTTTTTGAGATTTATAAAACAGGTTCCCGGGCTTCTCTTTGCATACTCATTTTTCATTATCAATTACATAGTAGTTTTTCTAGGGTTATATCTTTGGCATAGATTTCATTTCTTGAGAAATGGTTTTTTTTTTGTTAAATCCTCTTATTTTCTACATGCACCACTTAGATATATTTTCAACTGTATGGGCTATAATGGGAAACAGAAGTATGAAAGATAAAAAGTAATTACCAGTAACATTATTATTTAAATTTCCCTTGCTGCTATAGTCACCCCTCCATTCTTTTCTTTAATTTTTTATTTTTTTATGTGGAGTTTTTTGTATTTAAATAAGTGGTGCTGTAAGTGAGGTTATGATGTTTGGTTGTGGTTAGGTTTCTCCCCATCTCCTGTAGATAGTCTATTCAGACCCAGGCTACACTGGAGAAGAAAGGAATTCCTCTGACCACAATTACTGGTGCTTTCAGTCATAATTGACTAGAGTATTTGTGAATTATAAAAACATATGACTTTCCACATGATCAATGAGAGTAAAGACTTTATTAATTAGGAGTACATTTTTGGGAGTAATTTTCTTTTAGTATTTGTATGCAGGCCATGGAAGAGAAAGCTTGGCAAAGCTTGATTGTATAAACAATGTGTATATAGTTCAAGGTACATTCTTTGAAAAATAAATTAATTTTTTGAACAGAGCTACATGCTGACTATGTAAGTTACCTTTAGAAGGCTTGTGTGCCTTTGCCTGTGTGTGTAAATGGCCGTATGCATCTAAGTATCTATTTTAGAAAAGCAGTTTCCTACACCCATATATTCGGGGCACACACAGTTGTGAAGAGGCCGTGTTCTGGCATGGTTGGGTAAGCCTTTAAAGTATGTATGCATTTCATATTTTTCTATGGCATTTACACTTGCTTCAAGTCACATATAAGTGTCAGCTGACTGCTCATTTAGACTTTTGAGGAATGGTTGAGCAGGCAATTCTGAGTACCTCTCTAGTGTTTAAAACCACCTTGAAAGCAAAAAATTAGAGTTCTTGAGCTTGATTCATTAATTGACTCCCCTTAGACATCCAGTTTGCTGAAATGACCCTATGCATCTAAGTATCGATTTAGGCTGCGGACATTTAGAATTTAGGGGTAAATGTTCACACACAAAGTACGTGCGTATTCATGTGTTTCATAAGCAGTGCATTCAAATTGTGACTCCACTTTTCCTTTCCCCAAATGCCTCCTCTGAATGTGCCTACTTTTGGGTCATGTAAAAGTACATGCAACTTTGTCTCTGCAACTTTCCTCTCTCTTGTGGTGTGCCGCAGGGTTCTGTCCTCTCCCCACTTCTGTTCAATATCTTTCTGGCTCCTCTATCGTTGGTAATTCAGCAATTCCCAGTGTCATTTTACATGTACGCTGACGATATTATCTTATTATTTCATACCTCTCCCCTAACCTTAGACATTACTCATCTGAATCTCTGCCTCTCTCAGATTTCTTCCTGGCTGTCTCACAACTTCCTACATCTGAACCCATCCAAATCCACAGCTATGTGGGTCTCCCTAACCGGTTCCTGTCCTTCTCTGGTTCCCATGATTGACTCTGTTCCCCTTCCTCTTGTATCATCCTTTCGCTATCTTGGTGTCATTCTGGATTCTACGCTTTCCTTTCACCAGCACCTTACTTCCCTTATACGTCGCTCCTTTGTTACCCTAAGACTGATCAGAGCTGTCCGCTCCCTTCTTCCTTTCTCTTCCCTAGTTACTCTCGTCCTGGCCCTAGTTATAAGCCGCCTGGACTACTGTAATGTCTTTCTTGCTAACCTCCCTAAATATCAACTTTTACGTCTTCAGCGCATTCAAAATACTGCCGCCCGTCTCATCACATTTGCACACCGTTTTGACCATATCACACCTATCCTTCTCCGCTTACACTGGCTGCCACTCTGCGCTCGCTTCCATTATAAGTTTCTTATCTTGATTCACCGTGCTCTTTATACCAATACCCCTTTATACCTTGCAGATCGGATTTCCCTTCATACTCCCTACCGTCAACTTCGCTCTCTTCATGCAAAACCGTTTGTCCCTTCCTTCCCCGTCACAGGCACACCTTGAGCAGACCCGTCATGCAGCCTTTTTCTTTCTAGGTCCAATGTTATGGAATGCACTACCCCCGTCCCTCCGTCTAGAACCCTCTTACCCTCACTGTAAATCATTACTCAAAACCCATCTGTTTCAGCAAGCTTTTCATCTTTCCCCTGATGGTCCTCCCTGATGCCCCTTCAGTTTCTTGTATCTAGTACTGTTTTGTTTGTATATTGGCTTGTTGTGTATTTTGTCTACCCATAGTCTGTCTTGTCTTCCCTGTTTTGGGCCTTTTATTATTGTTTGTACTCTTTTTAGACATTCAGACATACTGATCTACCTCTTCGACAGCATCCTAAGAATAATTGACAACAACAGGAAGGGAATCATAATGATCTTCATCGACATCTCCTCAGCCTTCGACACAGTGGACCACAACACGCTCCTGGAAAGACTAAAGAACACTGGTATACACGGTATCACTTTGAAATGGTTCCACTCATACCTAACCGAAAGACAGCTACAGGTCAAGGTGGGACACAACACCTCCCGACCCATAAATGTCCGCCAAGGAGTACCTCAAGGATCCGCACTTTCAGCCCTCCTATTTAACATCTACATCCAACCGATATGCGACATCATGAAAGAGAACAACATTCAATACACAATATATGCAGACGACATCATGATATACACCCCGATAGAAATCGACAACCCGGATTTCTCCAAGATAACAGACTGCCTTACCCAAATGACGAGCTGGTGTCAAAACAACAACCTCGCAATAAACTACAACAAGACTGAAGCTCTAATAATCACTCGGAACCAAAACTTCATACACCCGCCAAACATCAAGATACAAAACACTACTATTCCAATAAAATCAGAAGTGAGATACCTTGGAGTTACTCTGGACAACAAGCTAAGCCTCAAGCCACACATAGACAAAACAATACAAAAAGTCTACTACAAGATGCGAATCATCAGGAGACTGAAACCACTCCTTGCCCCAGAACACTTTCGTACCGTCCTCCAAGCACTGATAACCCCAATACTGGACTTCTGCAATCCGATATACTTGGGACTACCGAAACAAGCCCTCAAACCACTCCAGCTAGCACAAAACACTGCAGCACGAATAATATCCGGTACTGCAAGACAGGACCACATCACACCCACCTTAAAAGACTTACACTGGCTCCCAATCGGTGCACGCATCAGATACAAAACTATCATAAACCTATTTAAGATAAAAACAGCACACATCAGCCAACAGCCTACACACCCTCATTCAACCAGACAACAGCACTCGTCCTAGAAGAAAACAAACACGCAAACCGAGTCAGCACCCCAGGTGAATTCAAACACACACGCAAGGACACAACAGACAGAGCTCTCTCCATGGCTGCTCCAACTATATGGAACAAACTACCAGACGACTTGAGGACAACTACAGACCTCAAAGACTTTAGAAAACAGCTAAAAACCATGCTGTTCATAGAACACTATGGACACATCACATAACCTAAGAGAATGTATAACAGCACATATTGCTGCCTGTACAGATAATGTTTTACAGCACCACTGTATATAGCCCACACTGTACATAGCTCAAACCATTCTAGCACGCAACACACCACACCTTGTACATAGCTCACCCCAATCTAGCACACGATACAACACACACTCAACTAAATTGCACCCTCACTGCATGATTAACACACTCACTTTACCCGATTGTTTGCTGTGATACCACCTTGATTAATATGATAAGGCGGTTTAAAAATACTGTTAAATAAATAAAAATAAAAATTCTTTGTTTTAAATATTTAAGTTAACTTATGTCTTAATTTATGGGCCCTTTGTCTGACTTGTTTTAATTTTTTGTCTTATTTATCTTTGCTTTTATACTTTCCTTTTCTGTCTCATTTTTTGGCGTTCCTTTCTTTGTTTTTGCACTGTCAACCTTTTATTGTACACCGCTTTATGTCTCCACGAAAAGCGGTTTATCAAATTTTTAATAAAGATAAAGATATATATTTACATGTCTAACTCTTGGGGTAATTTTATAAAGGCCCTTTATATGTCTAAAACAGCCTCTATGCACAAAAGCTCCTTTGTTAAATTATCCTCTCTCCCCCCAAAGGTTGCAAAATCAGCTACTCGCACTTATAAGTGCCACTATTTACACAGAGGAAGCTCTAAATGATGCTGCTCTTTCCTATACTGTACGTGTTTCCTTGTGGAGTGGTTGTTGCCGCCAAATAAATGCATTTTTCCCAAGTCCTTACAGGTATTTTACAAAAGGCTCCAAGGTCAACAAGCCTATAAAATCCACTTCAAACTGTAAGTGTCCCAACTCTGATGTCTCTTTTCCCACTTAGACGATCTATGCAGAAATGGGCTTTATGTAAAACAAGTTCAGACACATATGTGTAGCACTAATGCCAGTGCTATTAGTTATGCTTTATCATTCTTTTTCTGGCTCCATTAGTTCTGTTTTTATTTTTATTTTTTTTATTTTTTTATTTCATATAGCAGATGTAAACAATGTTCCCTCTAATTTTCTGTAGGCTGTGTGCGCATAAAATATCAGCTGTGTGCAGCTTTTGAAGGAAGGTTAAATTTTTGTGCACCACATAACGACACTCGGAGTTATATACTTTAAAATTTGACTACACGTCAGAATACAGTATGTACACCACACTGATTTTAATCAAATTAAATGAAAATAGACGATTACTAAATGAAGCGGGAAATTTCTAGTAATTACAATCATAACTTTTAAATTTTAAGACGTCTGTGTTTTCTATCAGAATCAGCCGTAATTTTTGTGCGCTCTGTTGTAAAGTATGTGCGCTCTCTCGGCGAGGTGTGTGCGCGCGCACACGCGCACAGCTTAGTGGGAACAGTGGATGTAAACTGTTCTCGAGAGGAGGACCTGTAGCCATTTGCTGTATGTGTAAGGATAATTCTACCCTGAGTATGATGATGCATGATGAAGCAATCTGATTTTTCTTACAAAAGAAAGTCTGTGGGTATTATCTTGTCTTGTATTGTTTTTCAGAAAAAATATAAAGATGAAGCTGGGAAGATGCTTTCTAACTTTTCGGTTGTAGCAGATACCCCAGAAATGCAGAGAGTTAAATCTACTCAGAAAAATATCAGCACAGTAAGTAGCTCTCTGAGTGAGATGTTTTGTAATTGATAGGTCACTAGTTGCCTTTCATTTCTTGATTCAAAAGGTAAAACTTGGTCCAGGAATATTTAACATTGTGTATCATTTCTTTATCATAAATAATCCTGTTATATAACACTAGGAAAATTACTCTGTCTAAAATGTGTGATGCAACATTTGTCTAAAGTGAATTATTTTTCTTTCTTACCCATTTTCAATTATCAGCAATACTCTATACAAATTCTGCCTAAGATAATAGAACAAAATTAGTGCAGGACGCACCTATATCTATAAAACTAAATAATTAATTTAGGTGCATGTTTATTAACATGTGCTACCTAGATAATGTGGGATTTTCATGTGCTATCGGCGCCACACTAAAAACCCTATGCTACCTAGGTAGCGCACGTTTGGGTGATGATTGGGCAAGAGGGGAGCATTCCTGCTGCAGAACTACAAGTGCAAGAGTTTGAATCCCATGCATCACTGTGGATAATATGGTGATACTCTCTGCCCAATATGCAGCGGTGACCAAGAAAGGAAATACAATGCTAGGAACCATAAGAAAGGAATGCAGAATAAAAAAAGGATATTATGATGCCTCTGTATAGTTCCAAGGTGCGACCACACTTAAATATTGTGGGTAATTCTGGTCTCCATATCTTAAAAAGGATATAGTGAATTAGAAAAGGTACAGAGAAGAATCACCAAAATCATAAAGGGGAAAGGCTTAAAAGGTTAGGGCTCTTCAACTTGGAAAAAAGACAGTTGAGGGGAGATGTGATAAAGGTCCATAAAATGAGTGGACTAGAATGGGTAAAAGTCAATTGTTTGTTTACTCCTTCAAAAAGTAGAAAGACTATGGGGTCTATTCTGTCCTGTGAATAGCGGGGATGGTCGTCCCCCTTGCCATCCCTGACTAAGCTTCCCCATACGAACAAGGAGTTTGTACGGGGAGGCTTAGACGGAGGCGGGAAGGGGTAGTGCAGAGGCGGAGTTAGGGCGGGCAGTGGGTGGTCCGTGGCCCCGGATGTAAAGGGCCGATTCTGAAATTGGCCCTACACATCTGGGGCTGGCAGACTGGATGGTGGGACGGGAGGCCGGGCCGGGATCAAAATTGTGAGGGGGTACAGGAGAATCCCTGTAGCCCGACCCTGGTCATGGGAGGCCAGACCAGGGGTCAGGCTGTGGGGAAAGGTGAAAGTGGTCGGCGGCTGGGTATCGCAACTCCTGAATGGAGCCGTGGTGCCATGGTAACCGGACGCCATGGCACCGTGGCTCCATTCAGGAGCCTGACTGAGTTAGCTGGTCAGGTGCCTGTACATGCAGGCTGATGGAAATCGTATCCTGACCTGCACGTTCAGGCCTAGACGCGATTCTGATCCTGCGGGGGCTAGACGTTCCCCTTGAGATCAGAATCATGTCTATCTCTATGCTTCCGGTTCTGACCGGATGCACCGAGGCCTAGACTCACAGTACGGAATGTGCCTCTAGGGAACACACAATGAAACTACGATGTAGCACATTTAAGACTAATTGGAGAACACATTTTTTCACTCATTGCATACTTAAACTCTGGAATTCATTACCAGAAGATGTAGTAAAGGCTGTTAGTGTAGCTGGGTTTAAAAGAGGTTAGGGAAGTTCCTAGAGAAAAAGTCCATAAATCATTATTAAAGAGGTCCAAGGAAATCCACTGCTTCCCCCATGGATAAGCAGTATGGAATCTGTATACCTTTTGGGAACCTGACAAGTATTTGTGACCTATATTGGCTTCTGTTGGAAACTGGCTACTGGGCTTGATGGATCCTTGGTCTGACCCAGAATGGCATATATTATTTGCTTAGCTTACGTGGCATTAATTACCCCTGCAGTGGTTTACTGTGGCAATCTGTGGTATCTGCAGGGGGACACAGCTCCCTGCAATTAGCATGAAGCCCTGTGCTAGTAATGCAGCCCAAACCTGGGTTACCAGCGTGGAGCTTAGTTCACATGCTCCTTAGTGTGGTACTTATGTTCTTTTGTAGAATTAAAGCAAATCTAGGTAGAAGGCATTGCAGATTGATGAATTATCACTTAGAATTTGTTTACAAGGTCATGATACTAATTCACATTAATATATTTGTTATTATTGAATAAGCCCTGCCGAGATAAAAGGGGCCAACTAATGAACAGCGGGGCATGTTTGCTAAAAGATGTGCTGGTAATACCTTGTTGGACCACAAAACCAGTGCAGAAGCCCAAGCCAACTTCACTGGACATGTGCATCTGTCCTCCTGACAATTGGCATGTTGCTAATGTGCGGCACTGCGGTTATCAATCACACAGGTGCACCTAATGCCACCCATTGATGTCTCATTCAGAACAATCGGTACTAACGACAGCAATCACAGCATGTGCTCATCACACCCACGCTAATTGTGATGTGCCCTCAATGCCCATTTTCCATCCCCAGCCCACCCTGTCTTAGGGTTGTCAACTTTTTGAAAGAGAAAAACCCAACACAAGTCGTGCCTGTGGCCCGCCCCTGTCCCACCCCTGCCTGACCCTTTGCTCCACCCTCCAAAATAACTGCAGTGATGGCAGCAGTGCAAGCTTCAGCCCCTGCTGGCCACATTGGGGTGGGGAGGGAGGGTGGTGGGTACAAGAGGTTGCACAATTCAACCCCTACATTCTATATCTCTCTGTAAATGATTACTGTGCTGCCCCCCCTCACCCCTGAAAATTCTAATGGATCCCTTCACAAGTTTCACTTTTGTCCCAACAATAACTTAAGTGTCTGAACACCACTTACACATGCATTGGGGTTAGAGAAAGGGCACCAGATTTCTACACAGCTTCCCTCCAGTGCCAACTGCCAGGTACATGATGAAATACCCCAAAATCCTGTACAAAGCCCAGAGTCCATGGCAAATTAGAAGCTATCAGAATAACGCACCTTGGTCACATAAGCAAAACAGAGAAGCAGATACAGAACAAGGAACCACAGGTTAGAAACAGAAATAGGCAGGCAAAAATTTTAATGGAAACCTTAAGAAGTAAGTCAAACTCCAGTACAACACTGGAAGAATAGAAACAAATGCATTTCTTCTTGCACAAAATGCAAAGATATAAGAGATGCACATTTCTCAAAGATGGCAAATTTATTTATTTGGCTGAACTTTTATACTGCTTTTCACAGAGGTCAAAGTGGTGTACATAGAACTTAAACAGGTTAAGCAACATTTATAGAGAACAGTAACTTTGTAAGTTATATTCAACAGAGGCATGTTTCCTTTGACTATTTACAAAGCATACTTAGTTGGAGGAAGGGGTTGGAGAATGAGGAAGATTAGAAGTTAGCATCAAAATGCAGAGTGAACAGGTGGGTTTTAAGGAGCTTGTAGAATATGGATAGGTCTTTCGTTTTCCTTATTGTGTTGGGGAGGGAATTCCAGATTGTGGGGGCTTAGAGCTCAAAGGATCTTGCACAAGCTTGTTGAGTGCTTTTAGTTTTCACTTGGGGGGTGGCTAGGGTTTCTCTTGTGGAGTGTCTATGGGGTCTTCTTGTTTGAGGTGGACTAATCAGGGTTCGAAGGTGGGGGGCTGATTTGTTGTTGAGAGTTTTGAATATCATTAAGAGGATTTTGTATTGTTTTCTGCTTTGTAGTGGAAGCCAGAACATGTGCTTGAGGATGGGGTTGATGTGGTCATATGTGGAGGCTCCTTTGATGATCCGGGCTGTCGTGCAGAGGGCGGTTTGCAGAGGAAGGAGCATTGAGTTTTGTAGTCCATGGTAGATGGAGTTGCACTAGTCAACATGCGGTATGATCAGAGCTTGTAAGATAGAGCAGAAATTGGATGGGGTGAGTAGCGTGCGGAGATGTTGTAGAGTTCAGGTTTTGTAGTTTATCACCTTTGCAGTGTTCGTTACTTGGGACTTCAGGGAGCGGTGACTCTCTAGGATGACTCCTGAGTATTTTACTTCATGTCAGACTTGGATTTCATTGTGTTTCATGGTGAAGGATATTGGTGGGGTGAATGTGTCGCTCTTAGTGATGAATAAGGATTCGGTTTTCTTGAGATTTATTGATAGGTTGTTTGAGGTTAGCCATTTGGAGTCATCTGTGAAGCATTGTTGTAGCTCATTGTAGGAAGGTTTGTTTAGGTTGAATGGTGTGTACAGCATGATGTCGTCAGCTCAGATGTGGTAGTTGATGTTATGTGATTGGATGACTGGGCAGAGTGTTTGCATGTAGATGTTGAAGAATAGTGGCGAGACGGTAGGTCTTGAGGAACATCTTGAGTCTGGGGAGATGGGGTTGATGAAGAAGATCCAATTCTTATTAGTTGGAATCTGTTGTGAAGGTAGGCTTGGAACCATTTTATTATGATTCCTTGGATTCCTATTGACTGTAGGCATTGTAGGAGGATGCTATGGTTGATGGTGTCGAAAGCTGCTGAGATGTCAAGGAATATTAATATGTATCCTTGATGAATGTTTTGGATTCCTTTAACAAGGTTGTTTATGAGGGAGGATAAGAGGGTTTCCACTCCATGGTGTGGTTGGAATTCATGTTGTGGGTCAAGCAGGGCATGAATGCTGAGGTATTCTTGCAGTTGACACTGGACATTCTTTTCAATTATTTTGGCTATGAACAGTAAACTTGATGCGGGTCTGTTGGAGGAGGGGTCAGTGGGATCTTGATGGGATGTCTTTAGTATTGGGTGGATTGAGGAGGTTTTTAGACAGGTTGATATTTCTCTGTGTTGTAGAGATGTTTGGGTGAGTTTGGCAAGGAATGTGAAGAGTTCAGTCCTTGTTGCTTTGATCCAGCTCACCGGACAGATGTCCAGTGGGGACATTGTGGTGTTAAGAGATGAGATGGTAGTTTTTATGTTTTCATTGGTAATGTGTTCGAAGGTGGCCCATGAGTGAGCTGGAGGGGTTGTTTGCTGTGTTTGGAGTGGTGGATTTGTTTGAGCTTGGGGTTGGAGTTGGCGGGAGGAGTACTAGTCGGCCAGCTGTTGTGGGGTAATGGAGATATTGGAGGAGTTGTCGGTGGACAGTTTTGTGCGATCTTTTACTAAGGAGAATAGTTCTTTTGGTCAATTGAGTGAATGTTGGATTAGTTTCATGGGATAGTTTTGCTTAGAGCGGTTTGTGGCATGGTTATATTTTCTTAGGAGAACCATGTAACGTGATTGGCCCGAGGGTAGGTGGGATTTCCTCCATTTACATTCTTGTCTTTGGAGTTGTGATTTGAGTTTCTGGAGGTCTGGGGTGTACCATGGGGTCCGGTTTTGAGCTGTGGTCTGAAGGATGGCTGAGGTTGAGTCTGTCTCACAGGCGGTTTGGTTCCAAATGGAGGAAATGGTGTTGAGCAGTGGGAAGATGAGGGATTCCTTATCAAATGGCTTGAAGCGCCTCATATGTTAGTTAGGGGATATGGTTGGTTTTTGGGGTGCGTTGATGGGAAGGTGGAAGCTTATAAGGCAGTGATCAGACCAGGGTACTGGGAGAATCTAAACTGATGGGGAGGGGCTTATGTGGATTGGGAGGGGCTTATGAAGATGAGGTCCAGGATGTTACCTTTGTTGTGAGTTTGAGATTTGTGAGAAATTAATAAATTCAAAATAAAATATTTTTACTACCTTTTTTGTCTGGGCATTTTATTTTTCTGGTTGGTCCAAGTCTTTCTCTTCTGCTTTCATTTATTTTTTCCTAACATGCTAGTATCTGCTGTCCATTTGCCATTTTTTCTCTCTCCTGTATTTGTCCATTCCTTCCTTACATCTTCTTTGGCATTTATTGTTTCCTTTTAGCTCTTTTCTCCATTTCTTTCTTTTTTTGTCAATCCATTCAAATTACACACTCCTTCTCACCTTCCATTTCTTAATCTTTCAGCTATCAAGTTTTCATTTCCTTCTCTCTTCACTTTCCCAACCTATCTTCCCCTCTCTCTAGCCTTCTCATTCTCTCACACATTCATACCTTTTCAAGCCTTTTATTCCTTTCTGTCTTTTACCAATTCTCTCTCCTTCCACTTACACCCTCTGTATTCACTCCCTTCACAGTCCTCATCTATGTTTTTCTGTCTCCCATCCCCCTCATCAGCCCTATCTCCTTCCCTGTCAGTCATTCTCTCCAGTCTCTTTCCTTTGTCTCTTATCCCACCCAGTCTCTGACTTCTCCTTTTAACCACCCCCCCAACTTTCTATCCACCTCTCACTCATCTCTTTACTGACCTCTTCCACATGGTTCCACCATGACCAGCTTCTCCCTTCTCTCTTTCATCTCCCACCTACAATCCAGCATCTTCCCTCTCTCATTCTCTACAATTCAGCATCCCCCTCTTCTCTTTCCCTTTCCCATCCCCCTAACATCCAGCATCATTGCCCTCTCCCCTTAGCACAGCATATCTCCTTTCTCCCTTTTCCCCTCCCTCTTCCACAACCCAGCATATCCCCCCTAGCCTTCCTTCCCCCTTCCCCAGTAGCCTGCATATCTCCCTTTCCTTTCGAATTCCTGCGCCCGCTAATAGTATAGCATCATCTCTCCTATCCCTCCTCACAGTCCACAGGAGTCCCTCTACTCATAGCCCTATATCTCCCATCCCCTTCAGCCAGTCCAGCATCTCTCCTCCTCTCTCCGGCCCTGTTTCAGCCCATTCTCCCATTCCCCAGAGTCCTCGCTTGCTGCCACCGCCACATTTCCTTTTATTACCGTCAGCAATGGGAGCGCCTCTGAAAATGAGACTTCAAAAGGAAAAACAAAAGCACAGGCCTGGGTATCATTCTACTCTTGTGCACAGCCTGGCCAATCCCATACACAGTAGTGGAATGATGCACAATCCGATGCTTTTTTTTTCTTTTGAAGTCTCATTTTTGGAGGTGCTACCGTTGCCGCTGTTGATGGCAGCAAAAGCGGCAGCATCGGCAAGCGAGGACTCTGGGGGTGGGAGACAGGGCTGAAACAGGGCTGGACAGGGGGGAGAGATGCTGAACTGCAGGCAGAGCTAGTGCCGCCTAATTGCTGATCTTCTGGGGGGGAGGGGTGGTTTTATAGGCAGTGAGAGCTGTGCTTGCAAAAATCGTCTTTTTCACGGTCTGTTTTACAGCTCTGTTGGCATCCGGCCTGGTCATATAAAAACTATTTAGGCTGGCTGAAAACCGGCCAGTTAGAAGCCCTTCCCTGACTCCATCCATTTGTATGCTAACCTGCTAGTGCAGGACTTTCATCATGGGGCCCTGAATTAAATTGTGGCTGAGCCTGCTTACTGCGTGCTGAACCATTCATTATTGGTTAGAGCGGCTTAGTAAACATGCCCCAGTTTTGCTAGCATATTTTTGTAAATATGTTCTTGTTTAGAGCTTTAGAAGAAACAAATGTAGTTGTGAACAAGTGCTATCAGCCTTGGTTTCAACTTTTGCATCACATTGGTTTATTTTCCTAAAAGGCTATGAGTCCGATTCTGTAAGGTAACTAGCGGGGCTGTACATCCTGGTTGGATGTGCAGCTCCACTAGCTGTCTGACCCTCATTCCTGAAATTGATCTCCCTGCATGTACACATCCTCAGTGCAGGAAAATCTGGATGGGGGTGACATGGGGGCAGGGATTGGGCAGATCACGGGCAGGAAGACCCCGGACGTACAGGGCTGATTCAGGTTTCTCAGAGGTGGAATAAGCGAGGGGCGCCCTTTTGTACCGGCTTGACAGCCCTCAAGGAGCAACGGCGGTGCTGAGGGTGAGTCTCTGCTGCCCGATCCAGGCCCCAGTTGCCCCATCCGAAGGTCAGGTGACAGGGAAATGGGGGTCGGCATCATGGCGGGTTGTCTGTGGAGCAGGAAGGATGTCTCCTGTGGTGCAGCAGGGGTACGCTAGCCCATCTCAGGGCCCGATCCTACACCCGCGAGAACATCTGGCTCCTATGGTGCAGAATCTGGTCCTAACAGGCTCGTCCTGTTCAAGGGTGTCCAGACGGCCCGGGTGTGCTCCTTCTGGGATCGGGCTCCACAAGAATGTATTTTGCAGTAAAATATTTAGTTTGCACCACTACAAACATCTTTTGGCTAAATATTCAAAAGCATGTGCCTATATTGCAGCAGCTGCTATACAGATAGATGTCTACCTGACAGTTTTCAGTGGCACTATCAGGATAATGCTACGGTGAAGTGAAGGCATTCTACCTAATGCAGTCAGCGATATCCAGCCACTATGCATTTAGCTATTTATTTATTTAGTCGGATTTAATATACCGCTTTATCATTAAATCAAAGCGGTTAGCACATCAAAGAATCAGGAGGGGGACTATAGTGTGAAAACATGCAGTGGAAACATCTGTATTAGTGTGGTGAGAGGGGTGTGAGAGATTCATTAGCGTTATATTCAAGTGATCTATGTACAGGTATGCATACAAGTGAACTAAGTACAGGTCTATAATACAGTTCCTATGGGTTGCAGGTTTGGCTAGGGCAGAGTCCGGTTCAGGTGAAGTCCTTGTAGTGATCCATGAAGATCTTTGTTTTGAGCATCTTTCTGAAATCTTTGAGGTCTGTGGCTGATCTCAGATCATAGGGGAGAGAGTTCCACAGGGTGGGTGCCGCCAGGGATAGAGCTCTTCTTGAAGTGTCCTGTCTGGATTTGGTGAATTCGCTTGGGGTGGTGATTGTGTCTGTGGTTCTCCTTCTTCTGGGTCTGGTGCCTGGGTCCGCTTTGATGAGAGGTTGCAGGCTGAGATGTTCTGTCTTATTTTGAATATGTTTAGGATAACTTTGTATTGTATACGGGTGTTGATTGGGAGCCAGTGGAGGTGATACAGGATGGGTGTGATGTGGTTGTGACCTGAGCAGCCTGTTATTATGCGTGCGGCAGTGTTCTGTGCCAGCTGCCGTGGTCGGAGGGCCTGTTTTGATAGCCCGAGGTAGATGGGGTTGCAGTAGTCCAGTGTGGGAGTGTTGAGCACTTGACAGGCTGTACGGAAGTGGTCCTGTGTGAGAATGGGTTTGAGGTGCCTGATGGTTCTTATTTTGAGGTAGGCGTTTTTTGTGATTCTGGCAATGTGGGCTTGTAGGTTTAGGTCCTTGTTGAGAGTCACTCCGAGGTATCTCACTTTGGGCTTTACTGATATTGTGATGTCGTTTAGTTTGATGGTAGGTGTAATTGAGTAGGTGGGGTTTCTTGAGATGAATAGTGCTTCTGTTTTGTTGTTATTTATGGAAAGATTGTTTTCTAGGAGCGAGGTTGTCATTTGCTGGAGACAATTGGCTAGGTTGGAGTAGTCTGGGGTGTCCAAGTTGATTGGGGTGAATATCATGATGTCGTCGGCATAGATGGTGTATTGAATCTTGTGGTTCTTGATGATGGAGCAGATTGGTTGTAGGTATATATTGAATAGCAGGGTGGAGAGGGATGAGCCTTGTGGGACGCCCTGGGTGGCTTTCAGGGGCTGGGAGATGTCTGAGCTGCATTTGACTTGTAGCTGTCTGTCGGTTAGATATGATGTGAACCAGTTCAAGGTGGTGCCGTGTAGTCCAATTTCTTGTAGTCTAGCCAGCAAGGTTGTATGGCTCACTGTGTCAAATGCTGCGGAGACGTCTATGAATATCAGGAGGACTCCCATTTTGATGTTGTCAATAGTCCAGATCAGCTTGTAGAGGAGTTGTATTAGAAGGGTTTCTACCCCATGGTTTGGTCAGAATCCGTGTTGATTTGGGTCCAGGGGGGCATGGATGTCTATGTGGCTCTGTAGTTGGTATTGGACCTCTTTTTTGATGATCTTGGCTAAGAGGGGGAGGCTTGAGATGGGTTTGTAGTAAGCAGGGTCAGTTTTAGCTAGTGTGGATTTCTTGGGGATTGGTCGTATTGTAGCTAGTTTGAGTGTTCTTGGCATTATTCCTGCAGTGAGTTTTTAATTATTTTGCGAAAATCCGGGATCAGATCTTCTTTTGCATCTTTGATCCATGTTACAGGGTATGGATCGGTGGGGATGGTGCTGGTGTTGAGGGTGGTGATGATTTTATTTATTTAATTTATTTATTTACAGTTCTTCTATACCGCGCTTTTCGTATCAGTGCGGTTTACAAATAACAACAATGATGCCATAGACAAACGGCCTTAGGCTTACATTATAACAGGGTGGATAACTTGGGAAAGAACTGGGGGAACTATGTACAGTTTCAGAATACAAACTATATACAGGTATATATATATAAAAAAAAAAAAAATTAAAAAAAAATAACTGACTTGTTGGGAGATTATATACAATATATAACCCATGATGGAGGGGTCTGAATTATGCTTTGTCAAAGTCAGGTTAAGGGTGTGTTAGGGTCTTCGTGAGTGAGTTGCGGTGTGGGTAGTGGGTGTATTTGGTTAGGGTGGGCAAAGTGAGGGAGGAACAAGTGATGCTTAAGAGCTTTCCTGAAATGAGAAAGGACCCTAATTGCTCTTATGTGTGAAGGGAGGTTGTTCCAGCATCTCGGGGCAAAGAAGGCAAAGGATCTATTTCTGGTTGCTTGAGTGCATTTTGTGGCCTCCAAGGGTACAATTAGCATATTTGTGGCTATTGATCTCCTGAGTCTGTTGTTGGGGGTGGCAGTGAGGAGGGCAGTTAAGGATGAGGGGGCTATGAGGTTGATTGCTTTGAAGGTTAGGAGTAAGGCCTTGTAGGTGAGTCTGCTGTCCAACGGTAGCCGATGTAATTCCATAAGTATGGGCGTGATGTGATCTATCGTCGATAGCTGCTGCGTTCATCGCCGTTTGCAGTGGGTTGAGTGTGCTCTTGGGGAGACCATGGAGGATAATGTTTGCATAATCGAAATGTGGTGTTACCAGCGATTGGAATATTGTTCTAAAATCGCTTGGTGCAAGCAGAGGCCTGAGGTGCCTTAACGTCATGATTTTATTGTAAATAGCCTTGGTGGTGTTTTTTATGTGTTCCTTGAAGTTGAGCTGTTGATCAAGCGTGATTCCCAGGTAACACATTTTTGCCTGGAAGCTCTGCATCTCTCACTTTCAAAGTAGTGGGGGGAGAGAAGCTCTTGTTCTTCGAGATAAATAATACCTCAGTTTTCTTAAAATTTATGTGTAAGTTTTGAGTTAGGAGCCAGTCGGTAATTGAGTTGAAGCAATCAACTAGGGGTGAAAGGTCAGGCCGCATAATTTTGATTGGAGTGAACAGCAAGACATCATCTGCGTAGATTAAACTGGAAATGTTAAATGAGTGTATAATATCACATATGGGCTGCATATATACATTGAAAAGTAAAGCAGAGAGGGAGGAGCCTTGGGGTACTCCCTGTTGTTGCTTGAATGGGTCGGATGTTGAGGGACCTATCCGAACATGTTGCCATTGGTCTGCAAGATAGGATTTGCACCATCCTCAAGCCATGATGTTTGAGATCTGTTCCTTGGATGGGATGCTGAATTTGTACCATCTTTGGTTGGGATGAGGGGGCTTGTTGCTGCTGATCTCTGTTGTTCTTGGCAGGGGCTGTGAATTTGGGCTTAAGGTGGTCTGCGAAGATCTGTGGATCAATTTGCTGTTCGTTTCTGTTGTGGGGTTCGTTGGTGAGAGTTTTTACTAATTCAAATAGTTTGCGGGGTTTGTTGGTAGACTTCTGGATGAGGTTTGTGTGGTAATCCCTCTTCTGTTGGTTGATGAGTTTGTTATATTCTTCTTGTTTCGACTGGCATAATTCCTGTATGGAGTTTGATTTGGTGGGTTTCCAACGGTGTTCGAGCCTTCTTAGTGCTCTCTATGCATTGTGTATTTCTTTGGAGTACCAAGGGGTGGAGCTGGGTCTGTTGCTGTGTGGTTTCCATGTATTGTGTGTGGTGGGTCTAGCATTTTTAGCTTTGCGGTTTAAGTTAGGACAGTGGTAGAGCCAGCAATGGTCACTGCTCTACCCACATATTTGGCACTGCTCACTATGGAGGTAATTTCAGAAACTGAATAAGGGTTTGTACATGCGCAAGGGATGTTTATTTGCTGAAAACATCTACAAGCGTATTCCAGTGCATAGTGCTCACGGACGTTTATCTCGCTAACATGGGGATCTCAGAACGTGCCCAGAAGGGACGGAATGGGGACATGGTTAGTCATGGAGACATTCATAGCATATTCCAGAAAGGCCCGTGTATGTTCTGCGATATCCCCACAGACGTCCCCATTGTTCCTGCTGAAATATGGAATAAGACCAAGTATTAGAAAATATTCTACTGTGCTCTTCATCCATCCCATATGGAAGAATGGTTGTGACAAATTTGTGCCGAACTGGTGTGACTGCAGTAAAACACAGGATGCAGTTATAAAGAACAGAAAGCAGAGGTGAGACAATGTTGTAAGGTAAAGAAACATTAATAAACACCCTTACAGAAATATTAAGAAGAACAATAATGTTTATTCAGTCTATTCTGAAATGTGCTGTTTAAGCATAGAAACATGACAGAAAAAGACTACATGGCCTGTCTAGTCTGTCCTGTTTGTGCTAAAAGAGCTAGTCCAGGGGACCTTAACAAATCTTGTGTTCTGAAAACTGGGACAGTTGATGTAAGAATAGTATGTGAATGAGTCTGTAAACAAATCATGTTGGAGTGAGAAAGGGCGATCATATGTATAGTCCTGGGACATCTTGCCATTATGGTATAGCAGCTATTAGTTATAGGTTCGGTTTGGCAGAATGATGTCTTTTGTGATTGCAAATGAAAATGTGTGGTTTGGGGGTAGCACGGGAAGATCTGGTGTGCTGATCTGCAATTCAGGGAGGCCATGAATGGTTGGCCGGTACTTGGATCCATATGGATGACTGCAGCTGCACAGACATAGATAGTCCCTCCTTAGCAGAGCTTACAATCTAGTCAAGACAGACAATACAGCAGCTGTGGACAGGATACATCTAGGGGGAATGGTAAGGAAACACAAGGGAGATTAGGCAGATCAAATCCAAAAGCAGCAATGAAGAGGTGAACATTCAGCCTGGATTTGAGAAGGGTCAGAGAACAAGCCTGATGTACAGACTCAGGTAGTCTGTTCCAGGCATAGGGAACACTAAGGTGAAAGGAGCAAAGTCTGGAGGTGGCAGTAGAAGAGAACGGCACAGATAGAAGTAATCTTCCAGAAGAGCAGGGTCCCCAAGGAGGGGTGTAGGGAGAGATAAGAGAGGAAAGGTAGTGCATAGCAGTAGAATGAGTGCACTTATAGGCCATAGGTACGATAAGGGCATACATTTGTTGCTCAACTATATTATTCATCCTTTCAGGAACTGCAATGTTAGTTTCAGGTTTTGTGCACTTGATAAGGGTCCATTCTTAGCAATTTAAAGTGTTGTTTGTAGAGATGACCAAGACAGGGATCACTGGGGCCGTTTTATAATGCCAAGTACCATTTGATGCAAGGTATGTCCTGACATACATGCTCATATTTACATTCTCTTATTTTTATTTATTTTTTTTTTATTACATTTGCTTATATACCGCACTATTCGGCATCAGCGCGGTTTACAATATAACAAAACGACCAAGACAACATTCTGTTTGGTTTTACAAGGAACAGGAGTAACAACTTGGCTAACAGGGTTGAACTATATACAGATATAATAATTACAACAACATCCCTCAATTGTTCTGAGATGTTATCACTTATATACTTCTCTCATTTGATTTGTCCAATTCGAGAACTTATATGTAGATCATCAGTTTATTTTGTATTGATTTACTCTTGCTTCCAATTTTTGAACCTTCTGGATTTAAATATAGAACCCATGTTCTCAAAATAGCAGAACCTTATTGCCTTTTAAACTTCAAAAGTCCATATATCTGTAATTTGCCCTCTTAATTTTTTCATTAGCCTCTTTGTTCTCTGTCCTGATAAAGTAGGCTTCTGAACAAGTATCCATGTCCAATAGCTGCACCAGAGGTCAGACACATTGTTGATTAACCAGCATCCCAGGCAAGCTATAGGCTGCCCATTCTAAATTCTGACTCAATCCACAGTTAGCAGGGATCCACGTCCAGTAATGCAGGAGCTTAATTTAATCTTCAAACTACTACTATTTCTGCAACAATGGAGGAAGATACTGACTCCCCATCTCTGGGCAAAAATGGATTAGAACTACAGGTCATCCCCTATCACAATTGCTCTCTACACCTGAAATCTCTCCAGGGGATCCAGGCCCAGATCTCTGCCTGCTTATCTGACACTGCTGCCTGGATGTCTCACTGCCATCTGAAACTGAATATGGCCAAGTCTGAGCTCCTTATCTTTCCCCCCAAACTCACCTCCCCCCTTCCTTCCTTCTCTGGTTCTGTAGATAACACCACAATCCCTCCCTATTCCCTTAGCTTGTAAACTAGGGTACACTGGGATTACCTAGCACTTCTCAGAGCCTGAAGAGGACTGGTATATGGTCTAGGGTGCAGCAGCAGTCATTTCTCATTAGTATTTGTCTAGTTTGCATCAGCAACTACTGTCAGTGTGAAGAGCAGCTTAGGAGATGTATGTTTTACTGAGGAGGTGTGGCATCCACGGGTACATTGCGGGGACGGATAGGATCCGAAACATGCAACTTTACAGAATACGATGGGCACAGGGACATCCAAAACATGTATCCATTTCCGATAATATTCGGCTGAATAGCATTTTGCCTGTGCCATGCCAGACATGTCTATCTCCCCGATTCTGGACCTGCGTGCACGTCTAGACCCATGGATGCGGAATTAGGTTCAAACAGGGCCCATTTTCAATTTAGACATGTCCATGGGCCGGACTTGCCTGTTATGGCATCTTCAAACACCGTGGTTGGCGTTTAAAAGACATGCTGACTGTAGTGTTTAAATATTAAGCCATTTATATTTTAATCTGGATTGCTCAGGCAGGAATTTGCTTTGAATTTTGAGAAATGATCTTCAAGGTTTGATGAGCATATGGCACCTAAATAATGAAACTAAACAGTCTTTCTGATGTTTCATTTGTATGTGTGTGTGTGTTTTTCTTTTTCTTTGCATTTCACTAACTTTATCATTAAAGATATTGGCACTATATGAGGTGGGATCAAAAAGTATTGAGATTTGTTGGGTAGCTATATAACAGTACATCACAACACGATGTTAATAAGCATGCAGTGACCTAGTTGTGTGCTCTGAATGTGCAGTGTGGTATGGCTGTAGCACACCTGTTCTTTTTTTAATCACGCGATGTTTGGTATCATGTTAAAGCAGTTTGTCAAATTTATGATGAGTATCAAACAAAAAAATCTAATACGGTCACCTTATAGAGCTTATCAAATGAAAAGAAGATATGTTTAGCAGCTCAACTAATTTACCTTGAGTTCAGTAGCGATTTAGTACTATATCTAAGTATATCCAACCAATGCAAACGAGGTCTCAGATTATATGAGGCGTGAAATCAACCAGACTTGCTGGAATGACAATGCCTTCTACAACATCAACGACCTCTATTATTAATGCATTGTGTGGATTTAATTTTATATATATATATATATATTTTTTTTTTTTTTTTTTAACTTTTTATCTTTTGAAAAAAAAAATTTTGTTAGTGTTTTCTTATATTTAAACTTTCCAATAAAATCTATATCTTAAATTAATTGCTAATAACTTATCTATAGTTACTAATAAAATGTACTATTAATGATAATGCTTTTAACTCTCAATGCCTTGTGCTGGTGGGCTTTGTTTTCAAAAAATAGTCTCAAAAAGTCCCAATAATGCTTTTAACTCTTTATGCCTTATGTTGTTAGGCTCGAAATTTCTCTCCATAGCCCAGCAAACTAAATTCAGTTGTATGCCATCATAGGCTTCTTCGTTTAAAGGAGAAAAGACTGTGCTTATCTGTTACGACTTATAAGAGACTCCAAAAAATGTCCAAACAGAAAAAACTTCAAAGATGGTTTTGTTTCCAAAAGATCATCTCAGAAAGTCCCGACGTCTAACTGTGAAGCGCTCACTCGTTTCACTCTGTGTTTCCTCAGGGGAATCCTGTTGTCTTTATCCATTCATATTGTTACTAAACATGGTTTCGTTCTTCAAAGAGATAAGACTTCCAGCTTCTATTCAATTTATATCTGCACGAGCTAAAAACAAATGTATTATTTATATTAGCTAACCACCTACTGAACTCTTAAAAGTATTATATTTAAATATCAAGGGCAAATTAAAGTTTCAATACCTTATTTTGACTTTTCTTATTTTTGGCAGCCTGCGCTGAAGTGCTTCAACTGACATCAAAAATCCTCTGTGATGTCCAAATAACGCCGCGCATGCGGATTGGTATCGTTTTCTCATTTAAATAGCTAAACCCCTGGGAGGAGTTCGTCCTATACCGAACAATCAAACTCGACCTCATTTTTTCAATCTCCTTTGTCAAGTACATAAGTGCCAATCTACCTGTGTATTTAACCCTTGTGGTGAGACTGTGGACAAGGAAAATATCCATCGTTGTTCACGATAGAGAAGTTGTTGTTCCCTGGTACGACCATGCGTCCCCTTCAAAACTTGTTCTATACCGAAGCATCGAAGCTCCTCAAAGCTATGGTAACTTTGAAGACAGTGTGCCACCATCGGTGCCTCTTTTCGTTGGCATTTAAATCTGCTGTGATGCTCTTGCATTCGGATTTTTAATGAACGTGTTGTCTTTCCCACATATAATAGTGAACATGGGCAAAATATACCATATACTATATAAGTAGATTGGCAATTAGTTGATCCTGTTAATTGATAAGTATGTCCTCCATAGGTGAAAATGCGTGTTTCCAAAGTGACCGGGCATATGTTGCACCCTGCACATTTTAAATGACCTGAATTAGAAGTGGTATTATCAGACCCCGGTGATCGCAATTCAGTAGGGCTAAGTATTTCTTTGAGATTACGCTGATGTTTCCATACGCATCTAACATGCTTATCTTCCAATCCTTTTACATGTTGCAACACATTACTATGACGTTTCAAAATATTTTGTATTTGGTAACTAAAAGGTGAATAAGCTGTTATGAAATTAACATTGGTCTCATCAATGTTGGTTTTTTGAGAGGAAGTAGTAAGTAAAGCTTCTCTATGATTATAAAGGGCACGTTTATATGCTCGAGAAATGACAGCTTGCGGATAACCGCGATCGTAAAATTTCTTTTTAAGACTCTTTGCTTGTTTCTTATATTCTAAAGTGTCTGAACAATTTCGGCGATAGCGCAAAAATTGTGAAAATGGGAGTCCATTTTTTAAATTAACAGGATGTGCACTCGAATAATGTAGCAAAGAATTGCGGTCGGTAGGTTTACAAAAAACCGATGTATTCCAAATTCCATCTCCTTTAGTTACCCAAATATCTAAATATGAGATACGAGCAGGATCCCATTCGTATGTAAAAGTTATATTGGGGTCTCTATTATTTAGCCAAGTGGTAAATACTATCAGGTCTGATTCCATGCCTTGCCAGAACATGAAGACATCATCTATATAACGCCACCAACATTTAATATGGACATTCGGAGGCTCTGTATAGATCCATTGGCGCTCAAAGTTTTCCATGTACAAGTTGGCAATTGAGGGGGCGCAAGTGGCACCCATTGCCACTCCGGACACTTGATGATAGAGATTCCTTTCAAACCCAAAGTAATTTTCATATAAAACCAGCTTAGATAGTTCTCCCAAAAATTCTTGTACCTTTATAGATAAATCACCTCTGTTTTGCAATACCGTCATGATGATGTTATTAGCTGACTGTTGCGGTATGCTAGTGTATAGTGCAGTAACATCTAGTGTTACCAACTTTATATCATGAATCTTCGACAACCCAGCATGTTGAGACAGCAATTGTAGAAAATGTGTTGAATCTCGTATGTATGAAATCATCTGAGATACCATCGGACGAAGAAAAGAGTCTAAATATATTGACAACGGTTCCAATAAAGAACCTTTCGTAGCTACTATTGGTTGACCCGGGGGATGAATAAGCCGTTTGTGTATTTTGGGAACAATATAGAATTTGGATACTGTAGGATATGGTGGATTAAGAAATCGACGTTCTTTCTCAGAAATCAATTTATCCTGTATAGCTTCAGATGTTAAATTCCTGATATGGTGTTGTAACCTATTCATTGGGTCTTCCAAAATTCTCCTCGCTATGAACATGCCTACTCTACAAATACGATCCTAAGTGCACTGCAAATGCTTGTAGGTGTGACCTCATTTTGTGAGAAGCCTTCTACCTACATAAATCAGCATTTTATAAACAGAAAAGGTTTATAAATTTCCCCCACATGATCCAGGCAATTTTAGAAAGGGCAATTTCTGCACATAAAATGCTGTTTTACTTGCAGAAATGTTGTATAATATTACCCCATAAATATATTTTATCTTGAAAGTATATTTTTCATTCCTGTTGAAAAGAACATCTAGGACGATAAGACTGTAGTTACAGAATAAGACGTGAAGGCCAATAAAACAATAGCTTAGAAATCATGGAATTTAGATTTCATAGTATTGAATACAGCTCTCTTTATCACCTGTGGAAGTTTCTAGATTTCTTGGTGGTTACTGAAGAGAGAACATTGTGAAATGCAAAGCTACAAGTGACTTACACGTGGGCCCGATTATAACTCGCCCCCAAGAAATGTTTAAGTAAGCCAGACACGGATAAAACTGGGAGCAGAATTTATATTTATGGATATATAGCATTTGAAAAGATTTCATGTACGTGTATAATTAAAGTTCTATTTAGATCAGTTTGGGACATGACAGCTTGCTTGGGCTTTGTTATGAGAACTGTACTTGGCATTCCCAGTAATCTCATTAGTATTTTCTTGTTTTCTCCTTCTGTAATTAAGGTATGTTATAAAGAAAGTGTGGGAGCTGGTACAGCAATTAAAGAGACTCCAGAGAATGAGCGAGTAAAGAAAATTCAGCAGAGTATTAGTGCTGTAAGTTTCCAGCGCCTTTAATTACCCTGTCTGACTAAAGCCTGGGATAAATTTGCTCACTAAACACTGTTTTTGCATTGCCTTTTATTCTGTTACCTTTGATTTGAATATTCAAGGACTGTCATTCTGCATTAGAACTTGTAATGCTCTGCCTTTTCAATAAAGCAAAAGGGTAAGAGACTAAGAAAGAATAATCTTTTTGAGAAAATGAAGGAATAAATGAACAAAGAAGCTGAATGACAAATCAATCAGGTAAATAGAACAAAGTTAATCAGTACTAATAAACCTTGAAAAGCTAATTCAAGTAATAAATATATTGTATGTGTCAGTTAGCATGCAGTAATGGCTTCTTATAAAATACCGACCGGAGTAACAGTGCACATGTCGATGTGAGCTGCGCACTTTGCTGGAAGGCATAGATGGGCAAAAGATGCATTCACTTACAACTGCTACAGAACAGGGGTAAATAGCCATGCCTGCTTTTAGGGCTCGACCCTTGCCACATAGCACTAGTATTTTATAAAGAGAAATAGATGCCTGCTTACTTTCCTATCCTAGATGGCCTGTTATCAAATTGCCCTCATTAAGTCATTTCATTTTTCATACATTAGATGTATCATCGTGATGGATTCATCCTAGATAAATAAGGAAAAAAATAGCAAGCCCAACTGTCCGAACTGCCACTATTCAGATGCCATGGCATTTAAAGATTGACATGATATTCAATGACAGTATTCGGATAGGAGCTTCGCTAATTGGGTGCCGGAATTTATCCAGTTAGCAACATTTTCATTGGCATTTGCCTGGATTGCAACTTAGGCTTGCTTTTCATGTGGCCTAAGTTGTTTGGGCAAGGGCTGCTGAAAATCAAGCTAATTGTGTAAGTGCTGGTGTCATCATGACCCCACTCCGCCCATAGAGCACCCCTGCACTAACCAGATCATGCCCCCAGTATTCTGTGGATATATTCCCATTGGTGGGATGACTAACAGTTCTAAATATCAGCCCAAGCACTCATAATCACATAAGAAGAGCAGATAGAAAGCAGAAGGTAGGCCTAATGGCCAATTTTCCCATTGGAGAAAGGTGAATGGTGGAGTACCCCAGGGATCTGTGCTGGGTCCGCTGCTTTTTAGCATAGAAACATGATGACAGAAAAAGACCACATAGCCTATCTAGTCTGTCCTTCCATATCAACAACTACAACAGTCCCCTTTTTTCCTTTAGAGATCCTCTGTGTTTGTCCCATGCTTCTTTGAATTCAGATACTGTCCTCATCTCAACCACCTCCACTGGGAGACTATTCCACGGATCCACCACTCTTTCCATAAAGAAATATTTCTGCATATCACTCCTGAATCTATCCCCTTTCAACCTCATCCCATGTCCCCTCGTAGCAGAGCTTTCTTTCAATCAAAAGAGGCTCTCCTCCTGTGCATTTTTATGCCATGGAGGTATTTAAACGTCTCAGTCATATCACTTCTATCCCGCCTTTCCTCTAAGGTGTACATATTAAGATCCTTAAATCTTTCCTCATATGCTTTATAATGAACACTACGAACCATTTTAGTAGCCACAGTCTGTACTGATTCTAGCCTTTTTATATCCTTTTGAAGGTGCGGTCTCCAGAATTGCACACAATACTCCAAATGAGGTCACAACAAAGACTTATACAGAGGCACTATCACCTCCTTTCTTCTGCTGGCCATTCCTTTTCCTATGCACCCAAGCATCCTTCTAGCTTTTGCTGTCGCCTTTTCTACTTGTTTAGCTACTTTAAGATCATCAGACACAATCACACCTAGGTCCCGCTCTTCTTTAGTGGACAAAAGTACTTCATCCGCTATTCTATATTGCTCCCTTGGATTGCTGCAGCCCAAATGCACAACCTTGCATTTTTTAACATTAAATCTCAGCTGCCAAATTCTAGACCATTCTTCAAGCTTAGCTATATCCCTCCTCATGTTATCTACACCTTCCTGGGTGTCTACTCTATTGCAGATTTTGGTATCATCCGCAAAGAGGCAAACCTTACCCGACAGCCTTTCCGCTATATCACTAACAAAGATGTTGAAAAAAATCAGACCAAGGACAGATCCCTGGGGTACACCACTGGTAACCTCCTTCTCCTCAGAGTGAGTTCCATTTACTTGTACCCTTTGTCACCTCCCACTCAACCAATTTCCAACCCAAGCAGTAAATTTAGGATCCATCCCTAGGGTGCTCACTTTGTTTATAAGTTGCTTTACTGAAATATAAATACACCACATCTAGGCCTCTCCCTCGGTCCAACTCCCTGGTAACCCAGTCAAAGAAATCAATCAGATTTGTCTGACAAGGCCTGCCTATGGTGAATCCATGCTGCCTCAGATTGTGTAATCCGCTGGACTCCAAAACCCTCATTATTTTCTCTTTCAGCAGCGCTTCCAATAATTTACTCACTACCAAAGTTATACTAACCGGCCTGTAGTTTTCAACAACATCCTTACTTCCGCTTTTGTGTAAAGGGACCACATGAGCCTCTCACCAGTCTTTTTGGCACCACTCCCAACTCCAACGAGCCATTGAAAAGGTCAGTCAGTGGAACTGCTAGAACGTCCCCAAGTTCCCTCAGTATTCTAGGGTGTATCCCATCCGGTCCCATCACTTTGTTTACTTTAAGTTTAGCTAGTTTCTCACAAACACAGTCTTTTGAAAATTGTTGAAGAAGCCCCTCGCTTCTGTTCCTGTTTGTGGGTGTTTTCTGAGGTCCTGCTCCTGGTTCTTCGTCTGTGAACACAGAACAGACATATTTGTTAAGCAATTCCGCTTTATCCTCATCAGCTTCTACATATTCCTCCCCTTCACTCTTGAGTCTGACAATACCACTTTTGCCCTTCCTCTTCTCACTAACATATCTGAAAAATGTCTTATCCCCCCCATTTTATTGTATTGACTATTTCCTCGTCTTTTTAAATCTTTGCTTTCCTGACTACTTTGCTAGCTTCTCTACGTTTTTCCAAATATAGATGCCTGTCTTCCTCTCTCTTTCTTCCCTCTTTTTCTTCAGCTTTCAGCTACTTTATTTATTTATTTATTTAACAAGCTTTTATATAGCGCCCCTTCCTGAGATCAAGGGCGGTTAACATGAAACATCACAACAACTTTTACATTAAACTTTGAAACTATGTACATTTAACTTGTTACAACTATATACAATTAACTTTTTATATCTATTTACAATAGTCTGTTTGTGGTATGGTTGTATACGTTGGTATCATGAGGTGTGTTGTGTAATTATGTTACGAATTTTGCATAACCACTTGGTTATTTTTATAATGTTACTTTTTTTGAAAACCATAGTGGTCTCCTTTTCCTTTTACCGTTATTTACCATTTTAACAAAAAGGTTGGTTGCTCTTAAAATATCACCTTTCAGTTTTGTTCACTTTTTTTCTACATCTCCCAGCTATTCCCATCCCGCTAATGATTCCCTGAGGTATTGGCCCATCTTGAAAAAGTTAGTTTTCCTAAAGTCTAAGACCCTTGCTTTTGAATGGATTCTAACAGCCCTAGTCCTAATACTGAACCACACAATCTGGTGATCATTGGATGCAAAATGATCTCCCACTATAACATCAGAAACACTTTCACCATTGATAAGCACCAAGTCCAGTTTGGCCCCTTCACATGTGGGTTCTGTTACCAATTGCCTGAATAGTTCTCCCTGTAGAGAATCCAGGATCTCTTTACTTCTAGATGATACTGCAGCCGGAATATGCCCATCAAAATCTGGCATATTGAAATCCCCTATCAGTATCACTTCCCCTTTCCTAGCAATGCTGTGTATGTCTTCAATTAACTCTTCTTCCACCTCTTCCTCCTGTGAGGGAGGTCTGTATATCATGCCAATGCAAATAGATTTCTCTTTCCCTCTTTCTAGTTTAACCCACAGTGCCTCCTCTCTCCCTTTTAAGCTCTGTAGTTCCAAAGCTTTAATATTATTTTTTACTTATAGTGCTACTCCTCCTCTACTTCTTCCTACCCTATCCTTTCTGAATAAAGTATAGCCTGGTATAGTTAGACACAAGAAAGAGCAAACTGCTCTTGCAGTAGAGACCAGGAAACACAAGGAGCAAGAGACGTGTGTAGGTCACAGGAGCATTCATTGAAAGAACCCCAACGCATTTCGGCAACGCCTTCTTCAGGAGGTATGCAGCTTGTAAAATAAAAATATATAAAATATATATAAATAAATAAAACAATATCATGTATACATTAAAAATGTTAAAAGACCAAGTTGTGTCCATGAAAATGAGACATAAATGTAATTATAAAACGAATATGCAACAGGAATAGAAAAATCATTCCACAAGATAAAAACAAGTATAGAATCATTCAATACAAATAATTAAAAAGCAATGATAGTTAAAAAACCAATTATAAAACACTGAAAACTCAACAAAACGCAGGGCAGCAAAAAGACAAGGACACATAAAGACTCTAAATGCGAAATATTGAACCAAAATAATAAAATATGATGAAAACATGTAATAAAAGTATATATGGAGAGACAGTGCGATGAAACTTTCCAAAACATGTATGTTTATGCTCACTGTAACACCCTGTGGTGTACTTCACATGTAGAATAGTCCTGAGCACTATACTCTGACTATGGGATAAATGACAAAGCAAAATTTGTAATGCCTATAACATATACTACGTACCAATGCTAAGGCTAAGAAAACAATGCTTTGTACTAAAGGATGCAAGAGCCTCAAATACATTGTTTTAAAGAGAAAACCATGTTAATTTATCTGCAAAATGCAAACTGCATAGCATAGAGCTAGAAAAACTGTGTTAAAAATTATGTATATAAATACTCTAAAGCAGTGTGTATAAAGAAGAACTCATTGTTGTGCAACATTGTATTGTGCTTTTCTTTAAAAGAAAGAAGAAAAAAGGAACTTAATAACGAATGGATACCACCCATACCTGTAGAGGTACATAGAGGTGATGTCTATGTGTCACTGTAAGGTGGACATTTCAGACTAACATATGAAGGACTATTTGAGGTATCAAAGTAAAAATGTTGTATACATACTTTCATGTTAAATGAACTGCTAGGTGACCGTGGTTCAATTAAAACCAATGTAATATAACTGTTCCTCAAGAGCTCGAAAATGCAAACATGTTAATCATGTTCTCTGTAAACCGCCCCTAATCTCTGGAAAGGGCGGTATAGAAAAGCCCACAAATAAATTAAATAAATAAATAAATAATAAATGTTTGTTTTGTGCTGAAAAACTAGGTATGTATATTTTGTGCTGAAAAACTAGGTCCGCCCATCAGTTTTCAGATTCTTTTAATAATAATTTTTTTTTTTTACAAAAAAAGTTTTCTACAAAAAAAATTCTTTTACATATGTGTGCTCTATATGATTCATAGTAATCCTAAATATGGTCCAAACTGCAGTTGTCGTTTTTAATCACGTTTCATAAAAGGTTGGACAAGGTTCTTTATTTCAGATTGTTTAGTTGCCGTAGACAGTAATACATCCTTTATGGCATTGAAGTATTCTAATTCTCTTAACACAGTATCACAATGAGGCTGTTCAGCAGTTCAGCCCCGCCCATGAGTTTTGGTTTCACTTTCATTTTGGCGCCATTTTGAGCGCCTACAAAAAGGTCCCCACTACATCAGATTGGTTTTCAACCTTGGACGCAAATGCTGTATGGTTTTAGCACCTCTACTGAATTCCTCGAGGTTAGTGACTTCTGTTAGGTTTTCCTTTCCACATTTCTCCAGCACCTGATGCATGCTTTATAATTTTGTGAATGTCGAGTTAAAAATGATTAAGTAAACCTTTATTTTATCCACATTCATTGATGCATTTTTATTTAAGTTTGGATCCCAGTCCCTAATACTATATTGTTGTTTTACAACATTCCTTACCGAACATTGGTTTTCTCTTTAAAACAGCGTATTTGAGACTCTTTAATGCAAAGCATTGTTTCCTTACCCCTCTGTCTTTCCAGCATCACGTTCTGTTTTTCCAACGATTGAACTTAGGGTTAAAGTTACGTATTATAGATTATTTCACCTTTTACAATACATACCTAGTTTTTCAGCACAAAACAAACATGTTTACATTTTCGTGCTCTTGAGGAACAGTTATATTACATTGGTTTTAATTGAACCACGGTCACCTAGCAGTTCATTTAACATGAAAGTATGTATACTACATTTTTACTTTGATACCTCAAATAGTCCTTCATATGTTAGTCTGAAATGTCCACCTTACCAGTGACACAGAGATCACCTCTATGTACCTCTACAGGTATGGGTGGTATCCATTCGTTATTAAGTTCCTTTTTTCTTCTTTCTTTTAAAGAAAAGCACAATACAATGTTGCATAACAATGAGTTCTTCTTTATACACACTGCATTAGAGTATTTATATACATAATTTTTAACACAGTTTTTCTAGCTCTATGCTATGCAGTTTGCATTTTGCAGATAAATTAACATGGTTTTCTCTTTAAAACAATGTATTTGAGGCTCTTGCATCCTTTAGTACAAAGCATTGTTTTCTTAGCCTTAGCCTTGGTACGTAGTATATGTTATAGTCATTACAAATTTTGCTTTGTCATTTATCCCATAGTCAGAGTATAGTGCTCAAGACTATTCTACATGTGAAGTACACCACAGGGTGTAACCGAGGTAGTTCGGACCCAGTGCTCCAGGCCCCTCTAACCATCCTTTACCCCCACCCCTTATATTCCGCTCTCCTATTACCCACAAACTACACACACACACAACCGATCTTGGGAAAACCACTGGTCGCAGCTTTATTAACGTTATAACATATTGAATATTACAGTCCAAGAAGAATCCTCTTAACAATCCAAACAGCGGAACAATGCGTCACCAGCCATAATATTAGCAAGGTGATACCGACTCCGCTTCTGCCGCGGTCGTGCCAACGGCAATCTTCCTAACTCCTTTTCCCCGACCTCGCCATGTAATTCGCAAAAGTCAGCAAGGGGTTGTCCGGGTCGGGGACACCCTGCCCCCGGCCCAAGTATAGCCTAAGGCTCCAGACCCCGGAAACCTCCAGGATCCCGCCACCAGCACAGGAGACATTAATGTCCCTATGCCACCCCCCAAGCTGCGACCAGCGAGCACCCGCTTGACCACACATTCAACCACCTCCACACCCCGTCTTGTAACATTCGCCGAACCATAGCCCGATCCTACTTTGCCTCTTTTATCACCGGCTTGCAGATTCACGATACCAAGCCATTACCCCCCGAAATGTCACCGTATCAATGCAGGCTTGCTCCTTAATCGCTCAGGGTGTCGAAGCAAAGGCATTGGCTGCGTCAAACTGAGACAGCACTCACCTAGCCATACCCAGACCCAGCCGCAAAATCTCGACCCCAATTAGGCCACACCGCCCGCACCACGACTGGCTGACCAGCTCCCATAAATACAGAATTGACCAATCAGCCCAGAGACCCTAAGCCTTGTCCCCCAACTGACCAAGAGAATACCTGTCAGTATCCACCAATGGCTTGAAGATAGCCCAAAAGGCCCAAGACCGCCATCTGCCAATGGTTTGCATCTCCCGCTCTGGCAACCCTCTGCGGGCCGCACTGGTTGCTGCGCCGAGGCGGAATGAGTGTGCGTCAAACTGACAGGTCTTTTCCTACCTCCTGCAGTACCATCCTCAGCCCTGCTGATACAAGAAACGCGACAATGACCGTGCCCCTCCTGCATGCAGAGTCCTCTGTCCCGCACTGGATGCAACCGCAACTAGGCCCTCAATGCGCTCGCCGGACATGCCACGAAGGCAACCATCTCTTGCAAGACCACCCCCAATCCATTCCTCCTGCTTGTCAGTCCCTGATTTAGCTAGGAGGACCCGTAGTGGCCCCTTCCCTACCCGTACATACTGTCCCTGCCTACCGTCCCAAACCCCAGATGGGCCAGATTTGCTACTAACACTCCGATATGGACAGCGCCGAAAATTGCCGAGCCCTAAACCGACCGGAATAGGGTGGCCTCATACCGTGACCGCTACCAGGGGTAAGGAAGTGCAGATCCTCACCAGCAACTCAAGTGTAATCGGCCGCCTGGAGCCACTAGGTGCTGGCCGCGAATGCTCCCAACCCTGTAGCCACCTGGGGGCCAAACATCCCCCTGCTGATGAGTCCCCCCCACTGCTCTGTCAGAAAAACAACGCCTGCTAAGTGGGTATACACTGATGAACCAAAGAACCCCTCTTCTTTGGCCTCCACTCTCTAGTGTCTCATCCACAGATCGCCCATTCAACCAGGCTGCCATCCAGGGTCTACAAGGAATTCTACCACCTTGTCGCAACCGTGACGACCTACTGCCCATGTCACCGTCGACACCAAGCTCCCCAGCAAATTCGGCATCTCTCCTGGCCAAGCCTTCATAATTCCTCCGGAAACACGAATCCTTCCCTGTCTGCTTCTAGAGCCAACGCCCGAAACCAATTCCACTTAAAACAAGAAGAACGCCGGCACTCTTGTTAATACATCCCGGGCTATGACGGGCCCATACGTGGACATTCCAAAGCAAACATGCTAATACCACTTCCTTCATTAAGGCTGCCGCCCGAATACAGCATGTATTATCACTATTACTCACACTAACCACTGCTGCATTGTCACACCACCACCCTACCCTGTGATTGCAAGACATATCAGGCCACAACTCCCAATCACTAAAATGGGAAACTGTTCCCGTAGGGTTATATGGCTAGTTAGACTGGATTCGCTCCGAACATGCAGCCAGCAGTCCACATACCCCGCTCCCCAAAATACCTTTCCAAACCCACACCCCCTGCTGCATCCATGTATATCTGCCACTCTACCTGGAGATCTCGGCTTCCCTCATCACTGAAGTCCCATAAAATCTTCCAAAAGACATCCCAGATACGTAAATTGGCACACATAAGTTTTGTGAGTCCAGTACGGTGCTGCAATTAACGCACTCCAAATGTGGACGCCGCCAGCTGACAAGGCAACACCCGATCCCGCGAATAACCCTGCATGCGACATTCAGAGAGCCTCTCAGAGCCCACCGTTCCCTCACCGTTAACTTAGCTGAAGCCAAAATGTCAGCTACCAACCCCACAATCTCACCACCTTCTCCAGGGGCAGATGAGCCCCCATCTCCCTGGAATCCCTCTCCACACTCCACAATTAATCCTCGTCGCTGGGCCTTCTCCTTACCCGCCACCCACTGCACCCCCAGTTCGCGAAACAACTCCCAAAAGCCTTCTAGTAGCTCCAGACACCCCACTGATTGTGCTGCCCCCACGAACAAAGTCATCCAAATACGACCAACATTCGCACAGCCTGCGCTAACGCCCTTTGCCAAAAGGTACTAAATGTTCAACAGGAAGCGCAAGAATCTGAGCAGCCCATAGACATGCCCTTTTCAAACTAACTTCCGTCTTCAAACTGAAACTGAGGAACTGAACACTGACGGGTTTACTGGCCACTCCACGTAAATCTGACTCGAGATCCACTTTCGCCATCAACTCCCTGTGTCCCGATCCTCAGCTCAACTCCCCTCCCACTCAAAGGATGCGTAGCTAACCGTACACCACTCCCGAGGAATGTGATCATTCACCGCTGCTCCCGATGGAAAAGACAAATTATGAATCATCTGGAACTTCCTTGTTTCTTCTTTAGGTATGATACCCGAAAATGCCCACCAACTTCGGAAACGGATGCTCCGTAAAGGGATCCACCATTGCACCTTGCGTGCCACAAGCCAAACAGAGGGCAAATTTCTCGCCTTGAACGCCCCGACCTTTCCGTATACTGGTATAACAAAACTCTCCTTATCTCCCTGCTCTGGATAATGCTGCAGCCATGCCCTTAAGGCCTCACCCGTATTGGTGTAGGTTGAGGCCGCCTATATGCTTATTGCTTGGGGCCGGCCTGAGGCCCGAGGGGGCCCCTTTTTGACACACCACAGCTGGAGTCACAAAAGGAACGACCCCTACCCGCATTTGCCCCTGTCCCTCCCGACGCCCCACCTAATCCCCCAGAACCTGTCCTGACTGCCATCGGCGTCAACCAAAAGTTAATATCCTGAGAGCCCCAGGACAAAAATGTGTGCTCCTCCCTTCTGTCCTGAAACATTTCGTCCTAATTTAACCCTGCCCTGCACTCATGGGTCTGCAACACCTCCAAATTAAATTTGCGTACACCAACACCTCCCCTATACACTTGCTAATCGCAAATAGGCTCTCGTCCCATTCACCGCGCTACCCAATACCTTTCGCTGCGGCCCGCCTTCATGTCTTCTTTCTCCTTCTTTTTACTCTCACCTGACCATTTTCTGCCCTCTAGAAGACGGCAAATATCTATCTATTGCCGCTTCCTAATCTTTCAGCGCCAATTCATCGGAACTCCCTCCCCGAATCCTGAAAACCGCTAACAACAAAGCACCCTTCCCTAGCGCTCCAGGCAACTATGCCGAAGAGTCAGTGGCCAAAGAGAAGGAGGACCCGAAACCATGCCACCGCCAACATGAATGCTTCCTTTTCTTGCGCGCTTTTCTCCCCATTCCTTCCTGCAAGCTGCTCCGCTCCCCAACCTCTCCATGATCGGCCCGCAACTCATCTACTGCCCCGCTATCATCCCCCCAATGCTGCCATTGGTTGAGTCATAGCCTGGCCGACATCCTCGGTTTTGCTGATGGAGCTTCCCCTTTTCGCGCTGGTATCCTGTGCTAGTTAATCCCGCCATGCTGTTAATCCTGCATCCTTGTTCTCGGATTCCAATGGGCATCTTCCTCCATACCCCGCAGTGTGCTGATTCCTCGGCGGTACCTGTGGAGACATAAAAGAAAAACAGGGGGGGGAACCCTGAAGACTACGCCAGTTGCCAAGCCCCCAACCACTCAGCCCCGGCATGACCCTGGCCCCCCCCCCCCCCTTAGCTAGTGTTCCCCTTAAGCATCGCCTTCCCCTGGCAAATAGCCTCTTCGAACTGCTGGCCAGCCCCCTGGAGAGCTTATATATATATATATTTTTTTTTAAATTTATTTATTTACATTCTCTCATATACTGTGCTATTCTGCATCAGTGCAGTTTACATTGAACAAACTGAAATTACGTTGAACAGGGCATTATAACTTGGAGATAACTATTTTACAGGGAACATGGGCTATGGAGGGTTAAGTGGCTTGCCCAAGACCACAAGGAACACCTGTGGGACTAGAAACCACAGTCCTTCCGGCCCAAGGTTGCTGTCCTCTAGTGGGATTTGAACCCCTGACCTTCCAGCCTGAAGTACCTTGCCCTAACCACTAGGCCACTCCTCCACTCCATATAGGAGGGTCATTTTTAAAGTAAGAACCGATTGTGCATCGTGTCCGCGCGATCTGTCAAGTGACGTCTGTTCAAGGTCAGCCACTCTTGGCCAGTCTCTCACTACGCCGCCATTATGTTTCACATCTCTGCCAGTGTTGGTTGTATGGTTATACTGCTTCGTTTGTCGCCATGTCAATCAGTAATCCCTTCGATTGTGAAGTGCGCTCGGTTATCCGTTTTTTAAATGCAAAACAAGTTCGTCCAGCTGAAATTCACCGGCAGCTTGTTGAAGTGTATGGGGAAGGTGTAATGAATGATGTTTAAGGAAGGAAGGACAAATGTTCATGATGAAGAACGATCTGGACGGCCTACTGTCATGAATGAAGACCTGACACAAGAGGTTGATGAGGAAATTCGCCAAAACAGGTGCTTCACTATAGACGAGCTGCATCAGACATTTCCACAAGTTTCAAGATCAGTAGTTTACTGACAAACTGCACTACAAAAAAATGTGTGCGAGATGGGTGCCGAAAATGCTGGACGAACTTGTTTTGCATTAAAACCGGATAACCGAGCACACTTCACAATCGGAGGGATTACTGATTGACATGGCGACAAACGAAGCAGTATAACCATACAATCAACACTGGCAGAGACGTGAAACATAATGGCGGCGTAGTGAGAGACTGGCCAAGAGTGGCTGACCTTGAACAGACGTCACTTGACAGATCGCGCGGACACGATGAGCAATCGGTTCTTACTTTGAAAATGACCCTCGTATATAGTTTTACAACTGTGGTCCCCTCGAACAGGCATTCCCCCTGCCCCCAAGCCCTATATCCCCCCTCAAGCTGACAGGCGTATAATTACCTTGCCCTCACTCGGCTCCCCCTCGCTTAGAGTTGCGTGCTGCTTGTGCTTAGCAGTAGCATCCGCTGCTACCCCATCGATCCCTTTCGCATGACCCCTGACCCACAAAACCCAGGACGTGACCCCCTCTCCCCTCTAGGTCGCCCCCCCCTGTCCCCGAGCCTGTTTCCCCTGAGCCCTACCCCCACTCGTACCTGTCCTGCATACTGCTGCAGGCCCCAGTCGCCCCTTTTACTGGCCCCAACTGACCCTCAACACCAATGTATGGCTAATTGCCCTTCCAAATGCCAAGGTGTTATTGGGCGTTGACCTAATCCATGACCATGCTTTAACCCCAGGACTGCACCACAGAAGGAGCTGAGAAATTATCCCCCACCGACTAAGCCACCGGACACTGCCTGCCAACCCAACTACCAACCCCCATTGCCACCAAATAACTTTAATAATACGTAAGATTTTTTTTTCTTTGACCCGTGTATACCACACTTGCTTCTCCTGCGTCCTCCTTGCGCTCTCCTACAGCCCGCTGGAATGCCGTCAATGACGAGGAATCTCCCCAGGCACCATTTGCTGGCCCCGAACCAGCTCCACCTCACGGCTCCCATTGAGCCAGCGGCACCTCCCCTCCGCCACGGAGCTGCATGCAGACTTGCTCTCGCTGTCCCCGAACTGGCTCCCCCGCTCCGGCGCAATCCCATCGGTTCCGTGCTGCCGACCCTTCACTCCTCTGCGTCCCTGCTCATCCCATCCATGCGCGATAGCCGCACAACAACAGGGAAGCAGGCACCGACATCCAGAGGCAGCGCAGGAGTGACGGCAACTGTTGCCGACTCCTGGCTCCTCCCCCACAACGTCCCGCCACCTTCCCATCCCATTGGCTCCGCCACACTCCTGCATGCGGATGGAACCAATGGGTTCAAAGCTGCCCCATCGCGTCCTCCTGCCTCTGCCTCCACCAGTGACGGCCGCGTGGCCGGGTTCCCGCACCGGCCGAACACCCGGTTACGGGCAGCCGCCAGGACCCTGCCCCGCGGCCTTGCATTTATAGTGAGTATAAACATTCATGTTTTGGAAAGTTTCATCGCACTGTCCCTCCATATATACTTTTATTACATGTTTTCATCACATTTTATTATTTTGGTTCAACATTTCGCATTTAGAGTCTTTATGTGTCCTTGTCTTTTTGCTGCCCTGCGTTTTGTGGAGTTTTCAGTGTTTTATAGTTGTTTTTTTAATTATCATTGTTTTTTAATTATTTGTATTGAATGCTTCTATACTTGTTTTTATCTTGAGGAATGATTTTTCTATTCCTGTTGCATATTTACATTTATGTCTCATTTTCATGGACACAACTTGGTCTTTTAACATTTTTAATGTATACATGATATTGTTTTATTTATTTATATATATTTTATATATTTTTTATCTTATAAGCTGCATACCCCCTGAAGAAGGCATTGCCAAAACGCATTGGGTTTCTTTCAATAAATGCTCCTGTGACCTACACACGTCTCTTGCTCCTTGTGTTTCCTAGCCTGGTATAGTTACATCCCAGTCATAGTTTTCTGTGAACCATGTTTCTGTAACTGCCACTAAATCCAAGTCAGCCTCTCCCATTAAAGCTTCAACATCTGGGATCTTATTCCCATGCAATGGGCATTTATACACACCGCTTTCCATATGTTGCCCCTTTTACCCATTTCCATAAAGGTATTTAATGTTTCACTTACCTGGGGGCTTTCTTCACCCATCCCCATTTGTACATGAGCTGGAAATGGGAATAACGAGTGAGGTTATCAAACTTGCAGATGACACAAAATTATTCAAATTTGTTAAAATCCAAGAGGATTGTGTAAAATTGCAAAAGGACTTTGATAAATTGGAAGACTGGACGTTCGTTCAAACTGCAGATGAAATTTAATGTGGACAAGTGCAGAGTTATGCACCTAGGAAAGAACAACCCAAACTATGGTTACATGATGCAAGGTTCCACATTAGGAACCACCACCAAGGAAAAAGATTTAGGTGTGATTGTGGATAACATGTTGAACCCTCTGCCCAGTGTACAGTGGTGGCCAAGAAGGCAAATAGAATGCTAGGAATCATAAGTAACGGAATGGAGAATAAAACAAAGAATATTATAATGTCTCTGTATTGTTGTATGGTACAACCGCACCTTGAATATTGTGTGCAATTCTGTTCACCATATCTTAAAAAAGATATAGCGGAATTAGAAAAGATACAGAGAAGAGCCACCAAAATGGTAAAGGGGCTTGAAGGATACCCCTATGAGAAGAGGCTTAAAAGGTTAGGGCTCTTCAACCTGGCTGTGGGGAGATATGATAGAGGTCTATAAATTAATGAATGGAGTGGAACAGGTAAACGTAGATCGATTGTTTATGCCATCAGAATATAGAAAGACTAGGGGACATGCAATGAAGCTACAGTGTAACCTGTTTAAGACTAATAAGAGAAACAATTTTTTTACTCACCGTATAATCAAACTCTGGAATTCGTAGCTGGCTTTAAAAAAAGTTTGGACAAGTTCCTGGAGGAAAGGTCCATAAACCATTATTAAAGAGGACCCAAGAAATCCACTGCTTGCCCCAATAGAAACATTGTGGAACCTGTGTGTCTTTTTAGGAACCTGCCAGGTATTTGTGACCTGGATTGGCTACTGTTGGAAACAGGATACTGAGCTTAGTCTGACCCAGTATGGCATTTCTTATGTTCTTATTTATAAATTCATTTTCATATGTGGCAGTATACGCACATCAAATTGCTCTAGGCTTAAATGCACATGTGATGGCATGTATACACATACTTCTACTGTAGGCATTGCACAGTTTGGAAGTAGCCTTGTATTACGTGCATAGATCATAAAATAATTTAAACAAATATTTCAGTATTTCTATGTGTGGCTATTTACACCTGCTCTCAAGCAGTCATACTGTCAATCCATGCAATGTATGCGTGATCTCTGCAGGATTTACAGTAATATTTTATAAAGACGCATGGGCACCAATCTCTCTTTATAAAATAGGCACCTTCAGACCCACTTAAACCAGGTGCCCGACTATAAAATTAACCTCATGATGCGCAAAAATACAAACCAATAAAGACATAATTGGCCTGATAGTTGAAGGGGTAATTTTATGACAGGGCACTATGGGTAGGCACCTACTTGTCTGTAAAATACTAGTTCTAGTGACAGAGAACGTGCCTTGAATGTAAGTGTGACTGCTTAACACCACTCGTGAGCACATGCAAATGTTTCCACATACTTTACCCCTCTATGGGCATAGATTAAGGTATTTCAAAATTTATATACATACATGTGAATTCTGTCCACATTCTACTGAGACTGCGCCCCGGCTACATCTTCCTACTATTAGAGCACAGAGCGTCATGTCAAAGCGTGGACTTTTATGCTAGTTGGTATGTTGCAAGAGGTCATTATGCACATGTGTAGTGACATATGCATGGGAATGACTTTATGAAATTACTTCCAAAGTGGTGGCTGCTATACGAATTAGTCCCCTATTCATTAATTTTCAACAGTGGTGTGAGGGTAATTGTATAAAAAGCTGCATATGTGTGAAGGGCAAATAAGGCATCTATTTGCACCCTAAAACACATGGGTGCCCTAAATCTTTATTGGTTCAAAGGTGGTCTCTCTCTATTAGTAGTTTCTTCTCTAGATGTCTGTAGAATCGCAGTTAACGTTGAACTGTCAGGGGAATTTAGCATATCAAAGGACCCTTCCACAGGGTCCTGATGGCACATAGACCTAGGCAAATGAGGGAAATGTGCCATTGTGTCACACTGCAAGTGTGCACTTTTCAATTTGTTTGGCTTATTGAAAAATTTCATGGAGGGGTTAGTCTGTTTGGCCGGAGAGTAACTGTACACTTCTCCAGGCAAAAGAACAGAGAGTAGACTAAAGCATCTGGCCACTGGGGTTACATAGAAACATAGAAATATGATGACAGAAAAAGACCACATGGCCTATCTTCTCTGTCCTTCCATATCAACCACTACAACAGTCCCCTTTTTACCTTTAGAGATCCTCTGTGTCGGTCCCATGCTTTTTTGAATTCAGTTACTGTCCTCATCTCTACCTCCTCCACTGAGAGACTATTCCATGGATGCACCACTCTTTCCATAAAGAAATATTTCCGCATATCACTCCTGAATCTATCTCCCTTCACCCTCATCCCATGTCCCCTCGTAGCAGAACTTGCTTTCAATTGAAAGAGGCTCTCTCCCTGAACATTTATGCCACGGAGGTATTTAAACATCTCAATCATATCGCCTCTATCCCGCCTTTCCTCTAAGGTGTACATATTAAGATCCTTCAGTCTGTCCTCATATGCTTTATAATGAAGACCACTAATCATTTTAGTAGCCATCCTCTGCACTGACTCCATCCTGTTCACATCCTTTTGAAGGTGCGGTCTCCGGAATTGCACAATATACTCCAAATGAGGTCGCACCAAAGACTTATAGAGAGGCATTATCACCTCCTTTTTTCTGCTAGCCATTCCTCTCCGTATGCACCCAAGCATCCTTCTAGATTTTGCTGTCGCCTTTTCTACCTGTTTAGCTACTTTAAGATCATCAGACACAACCATGCCTAGTTCCCGCTCTTCTTTAGTGGACAAAAGTACTTCACCCCCTATACTACATTGCTCCCTTGGATTGCTGCAGCCCAAATGCATGACCTTACATTTTTTAACATTAAATCCCAGCTGCCAAATTCTAGACCATTCTTCAAGCTTAGCTAGATCCCTCCTCATGTTATCTACACCTTCCTGGTTGTCTACTCTGTTGCAGATTTTGGTATCATCCGCAAAGAGGCAAACCTTACCCGACAGCCCTTCCGCTATATCACTAACAAAGATGTTAAAAAGAATCGGACCAAGGACAGATCCCTGGGGCACACCACTGGTAGCATCCTTCTCCTCAGAGTGAGCTCCATTTACTTGTACTCTTTGTCGCCTCCCACCCAACCAATTTCTAACCCAAGCAGTAACTTTAGGGTCCATCCCTAGGTGCTCAGTTTGTTTATAAGTCGCCTGTGAGGAACAGTGTCAAAGGCTTTACTGAAATCTAAATACACCACATCTAGAGCTCTCCCTCGGTCCAACTCCCTGGTCACCCAGTCAAAGAAATCAATCAGATTTGTCTGACAAGACCTGCCTCTGGTGAATCCATGCTGCCTCGGATCCTGTAATCCGCTGGACTCCAGAAACCTCACTATTATCTTTTTCAGCAGCGTTTCCAATAATTTACTCACCACCGAAGTTAAACTAACCGGCCTGTAGTTTTCAACCACATCCTTACTTCCGCTTTTGTGTAAAGGCACCACATGAGCCTCTCTCCAGTCCTTTCGCACCACTCCCGACTCCAATGAGGCATTGAAAAGGTCAGTCAGTGGAGTTGCTAGAACGTCCCCAAGTTCCCTCAGTATTCTAGGGTGTATCCCATCCGGTCCCATCGCTTTGTCTACTTTAAGTTGAGCTAGTTTCTCACGAACACAGTCTTCTGAAAATTGTTCAAGATGTCCCTCGCTTCTGTTCCTATTTGTGAGTGTTTTCTGAGGTCCTGCTCCTGGTTCTTCATCTGTGAACACAGAACAAAAATATTTGTTAAGCAATTCCGCTTTATCCTTATCAGCTTCTACATATTCCTCCCCTGCACCCTTGAGTCTGACAATACCACTTTTTTATTTTATTTATTTATTTATATCTCTTATATACCACGCTATTATAATCAGTGTGGTTTACAGTTGAAGAAAACATACTACAATGCAGCAGGACACATTGAGTTTACATTGAACAGGGGTAGTAAACTTGGAAGAACCGGGAGAACTATATACAGATTATGGACATTCTTACAGGACATATAAGGATCGTAAACAGATGCCTAAGCTCCTGGGTCAGGGAGAGAAGGTAGGGGACAGGTGATTAACCATTCTCTAAGGGAGGCTGATCAATGGGGCAGGCTAGGTAGGAGGGTAAGCTGATGGCTGTGTGCTTTCCAGAATTATTATCAGGGTAATGTAGCAGGAACAAGTGGTGTTTGAGAGCTTTTCTGAATAACGGTAGATTGGAGATGGCTCGGAGTTCTGCAGGAAGGGCATTCCAGGCCATAGGTGCGAAAATGGAGAAGGCTCTACTGGCTGTTGTCTTTGTACATTTTATCACTAACTTAGGGACTTCAAGGGTATTCATCAATGTAGATCTCCTGATTCTGTTGGCTGGAGTGCTGTGGAGAAGTTTACTGATGGGCGTGGGTGGCTGGTTCTTGAGTGCTTTGAATGTCAGGACAAGAGTCTTGTAGTGGATTCTGGCCTGCAGGGGTAGCCAGTGTCGGTTCTTCAGGACTGGCGTTATATGGTCTGACCTTGATAGACCTACCAGAACCCTCGCAGCTGAGTTCATGGCAAGTCGGAGCGGGCTTAGAGTCGACTGTGGAAGTCCCTGAAGGATGATGTTAGCGAAGTCGAGATGAGGAATAACTAAAGCTTGGAAGATTGATCGGTATTCAGGGAAGTCCAGTAGTGGTCGGAGATGACGTAGTGATCTGATCTTGTGATAAATCGCTTTTATTTATTTTTATTTATTTATTTAACATTTTTATATACCGCGCTATTTATTATCAGCGCGGTTTACATAGAACTACAAAACATCAGATAAGATACATATATCTGTTTTTACATGGAACAGGAAGAAAAACTTGGAAAACCGGGTACTTATAACAAAGGATAATAAACATTGAACTATATACATATGATAGTAATATTACATGAAAAGGCATCTTGTTAGATAGGAACGGGATTAGAGCTATTTGGATGAACTTGTGTTATTGTGTTCTCTGGAAAGTATTGGATGAAAAGGTGATGCTTCAAGGCCTTTTTGAACTGGGGGATATCAGAGATGGCCCTAATGTGTGGTGGGAGGGAGTTCCACAGTTTTGGAGCACATAAGCTGAATGATCGGTTCACAGTTGCAGAGATGTATTTTAAGGATTCTTTTGGAACTTTGAGCATGTTTAGTTCCGAGGGTCTTCTTCTAAGTCTGTTGGAGGGGATAGGTTGTATCAACTCTGATAGAGAGGAGGGAGCAAGTCCTTTGTGAGCTTTGAAGACTAGTAGCAGGGTCTTGAAGATGATTCTCGCTTGGATAGGGAGCCAGTGTAATTGTTTCAGGAGAGGTGTTACATGTTCTCTTTTTGGTACCCCGAAGAGCACTCTTGCAGCCCGGCTACAGGCTAGTTGCCGCGGGTTGAGGGTTGATTGGGGGAGCCCTTGTAGTATACAATTTGCGAAGTCAAAGTGTGGGATAATTAAAGCCTGGTAGACAGTACGGAAATCATCTGGATCAATTAGTTGGCGAAGGTGTCTAAGGGAGCGAATCTTGAAATAAATTGACTTTACAGTGTTGGCTATGTGGGTCTTCATATCTAGATTTTGATCCAGGGTAACACCAAGATAACGGATGTGGGGTTTTACTTGCAACTTAGCATCATGGACTTCAAGGAATGTAGGTGGTGTGAACTTGGGGTTTCTTGAGATGAAAAGTACCTCTGTTTTCTTGTTCTGGATTCTGAGATTTGAGTCGTCAGTAGCCAGTCTGAGATGGCGTTAAAACAGTTGGATATGGTGGTGAGATTCATCTTATCGATGCAGAATGGCATATATAATAGGACGTCATCAGCATATATCATGTAATTGACTTTGAAGGACCTGATAATGTTGCATAAGGGTTGCATGTAGATGTTGAATAATAATGATGACAAAGAGGAACCTTGTGGGACTCCTTGACCTTGGTGAAATGGATCTGATGTTTCACCATTTGAGCGAACTTGCTGCCATCTTTCTGAGAGGTAAGAATTGCACCATTCAAGAGCATTTCCACAGAGTCCCTTCTCTCTTAGGCGGACAATAAGAATGTCATGACAGACCGAGTCAAAAGCAGCCGCAATATCTAAAAAGATGAGGACAAAACCCTGTTTGATGTTGTCGATGCCAGAGTTTAAAGCTGTTGAGAAGTGAGGTGAGGAGCGTTTCGACCCCGTTAGATTCCCGGAATCCATGTTGACAGGTGTCCAGAGGTGCTTCAGTGTCGATATGGTCTTGCAATTGTCTGTAGACTATCTTTTCGATTATTTTCGCAAGGGTGGGTATGCTGGAGATGGGTTTTTGATGGTGTTTTTGATATGTGGGTTTGATGGTGTTTTTGATATGTGCTGACATGTCTAGCCTCTGGTCAAGGGTAATACCTAGATAGCGAATTGTGGGTTTTGCCTTAAGTTCTGTGTTGTTGACTTGTAGTGAGGGAGGTGGCCGAACTTCTGGTTTCTCGTGACGAATAGAACATCCGTTTTGCTGTGGTTAATTCGTAGATTTTGAGAGAAAAGCCAGTCTGCTACTGCTTCAAAGCATCTTAATATTGGAGAGAAGTCAGGTTGATCAATCTTGAAGGGTGTGTAAATGAGGATGTCGTCTGCATAGGCTAGGCATTGGACATTGAAGGATCGTATTAATGCACAGATGGGCTGCATGTAGATGTTAAACATCAATGCAGATAGGAATGAACCTTGAGGTACGCCTTGTTTCAGTGGGAATGGCTCTGAGGTCGTGGATCCTGCTCTGACTTGTCGCCATCTATTGCACAGATAAGATTTACACCAGGCTAGCGCTGAGCCTAGTATTCCTTTTTCTTTGAGGCGAAGTAAGAGTGTCTGGTGGTTCACCGAATCAAAAGCGGCTGCTATGTCCAAGAAGAAGAGGACATATCCTTGGTGGATGTTGTCAAGTCCAGTGACTAGATTGTTAAAGAGGGTTGTAAGGATGGTATCAACTCCGTGTGCTTCTCTAAAGCCATGCTGGGATGGGTCCAGAGGTGCTTCAATGTCGACATGGTGTTGAATTTGTCACTGGACTACTTTCTCAAAGATTTTGGCAAGTAGAGGGATGCTCGAAATTGGTCTGAAGGACTCAACTTTAGATGGATCAAGTTTACTATTTTTTAACAGAGGACGGATGGACGTGTATTTTAGGCTTTGAGGGAAGGACCCTGTTGATAGGGATTGGTTCAGGATTCTGCATATTGTCGGACTGAGGTCATGGCACAACTCTTTAATCCAGCTTGAAGGTCAAGGATTGTTAGGAGCAGTAATGAGGTTAATAGAGGAAATAATATCTACAATCTCTTCATTGGATACCTCGGAGAATTTCAGCAGAGAGGTTGGTTGGGAGGACACATGCGGGGTGAAGAAGGATGTGATGGTTGCAACCGTATTGGTCTGGATCGACTTTGATTGTAGGTAATTGGCATAGTCTTGCGGCTGGGGCGTGGGTGATTGGGCTAGAGCTGGATCGCCTGTCAATGTTTTGACAATAGTGAATAGGTCATGTGGTTTGTTCAAAGATCGCTTTAGTAATTCAGAATGGTACTGTTTTCTTTTTTCCATGGTTTTCTCCCGTGTAACTGTAGTTGAGTGGAGTATGCCCCGAGTGCCTCAGAGGTCCGGGTGTGTCGCCACTGTCTCTCGAGCTTGCGTAGGTGGAGAAGCGAAGCTCACAGGTCCTGGGAGTACCATGGTGCGTGTTCCCGTTTTGCTGGGTTCTTGTTGGTAGCTGGGAGACAGGCAGCAGCTCTGATGGCATCATCCCAGTTGGATACTAATTCGTCTGGGTCAAGGGATTCATTAGAGAGGAGAGGTAGGATCTTCTCGAGGGCCTTCTCCTTAACAAGGGGCCGAAAGCGTGTTGTCATAATTCTAGGGGGGGGCACTTGCTTTATTGTTGAAGTTGCTGGGGTAGTTGGTGGGTATGTGGAATAGGAGTAGGTTATGGTCAGACCAGGGTACAGGTGTTATGGAGAGCAGCAGGCTCTGGGATGAGTTGACAGAAGTCTGAGGGCCGAAGATCAGGTCCAGTTTACCACCCTTGTTATGCGTGGGGGAGTCGATGAGTTGCATATAGCCCAGCTCATTCATTGCATCAAGGAAGGCTGATGAATGTGTATCTAATAAGGAGGGTAGGTTGAAATCTCCCATCAACCAATTCAGGGAGCATGGATTACTGGAGTTACAGGCTAGATCAATTATTGATGAAAGGTCATCTGGTGATGATGTTGGTGCTCGGTACAGTAGGTTAATTGAGCGGTGTTCGTTCGATATGGAGATTATGTCCATATAGGTTGAGCTATTGGTGTTGTTTAGAGCAAATTGGAGTTCGGATCTGGCAAGGATGAGTGTGCCTCCTCCCCTCTGGTAGGTCCTATGGCAGGCGTAGGTCGAGTAACCAGGTGGTGACATCTGGTTGATTAGAACATTATCACAGTCAGATAGCCATGTTTCAGTTATAATTAGGATATCGAGGTCATGGCGGGTTATCAGGTCCATGGCTACAGTCCATTTCGAGCGTATTGATCTAGCATTTATAAGTGCACATTTGAGTAAGCGTTGGCATTTGTATTTCTCAGCTTGGATTCTCTTAAGGCTCTGTAGAGGGATGTGTAGGAGTTGTGAGTGGAGTGTTGTTGAGGTGTGGCGGGGGTTTTCAAACCCTCTTCTGCCATGGTTGTGGAGGATTGGGATGTGACTAATACCATGGTTAAAGGCATGTGATATGTTGGGGGTCCAGGAGGTGAGGATGATGAGGGTCAAGAAAAGGATTGGATGCATATTGGGTGTTCTATGTGAGACAAACTACAGGCTGACAAGATTAAGTAGGTTGATAAGGTGCAGGCTGATAAGATTAAGTACAGGATTAACAAGGAACAACACAGTAATGCAGATTTTGGTAAAATGTTGTGTGGCAACAGTTGTAAAGATTATAACAAAGTATCAGCAAAGGTTGTGGAGATTAGTAACAGTGTTTCAACAGCGTGACAGGCTTAATGCAAAGGCAATATAGCTCAAGGTAGTAAAATAGCGATCAGGTCACAGGGTCTCAGATAAGTGTCCTCTTTTAATAGGGGTTTACCTCGTGGTCAGTAGATTTTCTTTTTGTCTAGTAGAGATGATCTGCAGAAGAGAAGGTGGAGAATTCTTCCGGGATGTTGTGGTGAGAGAGCTAGGCTTATTAGTAGGTTGTTCTCAGGAGATCAGTGGAGGGCCACCACCTAAGGGCCATGCCAAAGGGCCCTCTGGCGAGGCCCTCAGTCGCGGGCCCGCAAGGCGCGGGCGTGCCTAACTGGCGCTCCTTTTTAATGGCTCCGGGCTGCCCCGATTGGGCATCGGAGCAGGCTGTTGCGTCGGGGACGGCCCTGGAGGCGATGTTGAGCCTTCTCCCTCCTGGGAGAGCTGGTGGGCTGGAAAGGCCTTCTGTTGGTCCGGCGCTCCTTTTTAATGGCTCCGGGCTGCCCTGATTGGGCAGCGGGAGCAGGCTGTTGCATCGGGGGCGGCCCTGGAGGCGATGTTGGGCCTTCTCCCTCCTGGGAGAGCTGGTGGGCCGGAAAGGCCTTCCGTTGGTCCGGCGCTCCTTTTTAATGGCTCCGGGCTGCCCCGATTTGGCAGCGGGAGCAGGCTGTTGTGTCGGGGGCGGCCCTGGAGACAATGTTGGGCCTTCTCCCTCCTGGGAGAGCTGGTGGGCCGGAAAGGCCTTCCGTTGGTCCGGCGCTCCTTTTTAATGGCTCCGGGCTGCCCCGATTGGGCAGCGGAAGCAGGCTGTTGCGTCGGGGGAGGCCCTGGAGGCGATGATTTGCCCTTCCTCTTCTCACTAATATATCTGAAAAATGTCTTATCCCCCCATTTTATTGCATTGGCTATTTCCTCCTCCTTTTGAATCTTTGCCTTCTTGACTACTTTGCTAGCTTCTCTAAGTTTTTCCAAATACAGATGCCTGTCTTCCTCTCTCTGTGATCTCTTGTATTTCATGAAGGCCTCCCCTCTTTTTCTTCACTTTTTCAGCTACTTCTTTCGAAAACCATAGCGGTCTCCTTTTCCTTTTACCTTTATTTACCATTTTAACAAAAACGTTGGTTGCCCTTAAAATATCCCCTTTCAGTTTTGCCCACTGTTTTTCTACATCCCCCCAGCTGTTCCCATCCCACTAACGACGCCCTGAGGTATTGGCCCATCTTCGCAAAGTTAGTCTTCCTAAAGTCTAAGATCCTCACCTTTGAATGGATTCTAACAGCCCTAGTCCTAATACTGAACCACACCATCTGGTGATCACTGGATGCAAAATGATCTCCCACTACAACATCAGAAATACTTTCACCATTGGTAAGCACCAAGTCCAATATGGCCCCTTCACGTGTGGGGTCTGTTACCAATTGCCTGAATAGTTCTCCCTGTAGAAAATCCAGGATCTCCTTACTTCTAGATGATAAGAACATAAGATATGCCATACTGGGTCAGACCAAGGTCCATCAAGCCCAGTATTCTGTTTCCAACAGTGGCCAATCTAGGTCATATGTACCAAGCAGTTTCCCCAAGAGACACAAGTTCCACAATGCTTGTACTGGTCAAGCATTGATATCTTCGGTCACTTCTTAATAATGGTTTATGGACCTTTCCTCCAGGAACTTGTCCAAACCTTTTTTAAACCCAGCTACACTAACAGCCTTTACTACATCCTCCGGTAACAAATTCCAGAGTTTGATTACACGTTGAGTGAAAAAATATTTTCTTTTATTAGTCTTAAATAGTTTACCCTGTAGCTTCATTGCATGTCCCCTAGTCTTTCTATATTCTGATAACGTAAACAATCGATCTACGTTTACCCGGTTCCACTCCGTTCATTAATTTATAGACTTCTATCATATCTCCCCTCAGCCGTCTCTTTTCCAGGTTAAAGAGCCCTAACCTTTTTTGCCTTTCTTCATAGGAGTATCCTTACATCCCCATTACCATTTTGGTGGCTCTTCTCTGAACCTTTTCTAAAATCGCTATATCCTTTTTAAGATACGGCGTCCAGAATTGCACACAATATTCAAGGTGCGGTCTCACCATGGAACGATATAGAGAACATAAGAACATAAGATCATAAGATATGCCATACTGGGTCAGACCAAGGTCCATCAAGCCCAGTATTCTGTTTCCAACAGTGGCCAATCTAGGTCATATGTACCTAGCAGTTTCCCTAAGAGACACAAGTTCCACAATGCTTGTACTGGGTCAAGCATTGATATCTTTCGTCACTTCTTAATAAGGGTTGATGGACCTTTCCTCCAGGAACTTGTCCATACCTTTTTTAAACCCAGCTACACTAACAGCCTTTACTACATCCTCTGGTAACAAATTCCAGAGTTTGATTACACGTTGAGTGAAAAAATATTTTATTTTATTAGTCTTAAATAGTTTACCCTGTAGCTTCATTGCATGTCCCCTAGTCTTTCTATATTCTGATAAGGTAAACAATCGATCTACGTTTACCCGTTCCACTCCGTTCATTAATTTATAGACTTCTATCATATCTCCCCTCAGCCGTCTCTTTTCCAGGTTAAAGAGCCCTAACCTTTTTAGCCTTTCTTCATAGGAGTATCCTTCCATCCCCTTTACCATTTTGGTGGCTCTTCTCTGTACCTTTTCTAAAATCGCTATATCCTTTTTAAGATACGGTGACCAGAATTGCACACAATATTCAAGGTGCGGTCTCACCATGGAACGATATAGAGGCATTATAATATCTTTTGTTGTATTTTCCATTCCTTTCCTTATCATACCTAGCATTCTATTTGCTCTCTTGGCCGCTGCTGCACACTGGGCCGAGGGTTTTAACATGCCTAAATCTTTTTCCTGGGTGGTAGTTCCTAATGTGGAACCTTGCATCGTGTAACCATAGTTTGGGTTGTTCTTCCCTAGGTGCATAACTTTGCACTTGTCCACATTAAATTTCATCTGCCATTTTGATGCCCAGTCTTCCAATTTATCAAGATCCTCTTGCAATTTTTCACAATCCTCTTGGGTTTTAACAACTTTAAATAGTTTTGTGTCATCTGCAAATTTGATAACCTCACTCGTTATTCCACTTTCCAGGTCATTTATGAATATGTCAAAAAGCAGCGGACCCAGCACAGATCTCTGGGGTACACCACTATTCACCTTTCTCCATTGGGAAAATTGGCCATTTAGCCCTACCCTCTGCTTTCTATCTTTTAACCAGTTCCTGATCCACAATAGTACACTGCCTCCTATCCCATGACTCTTTAGTTTTGCCAAAAGTCTCTGATGAGGGACCTTGTCAAAGGCTTTCTGAAAGTCCAGATACACAATAACAATTGACTCACCTTTGTCCACCTGTTTATTCACTCCTTCAAAAAAACATAACAGATTAGTAAGACAAGATCTTCTTTGTCTAAAGCCATGTTGGCTGTCTCCCATTAGGTTGTGACTATCTACATGCTGAGTAATTTTATTCTTTATGATGGTTTCTACCATTTTTTCTGGTACTGACATCAAGCTCACCGGTCTGTAGTTTCCCGGATCACCCCTGGAACCCTTTTTAAAAATTGGTGTTACATTGGCGATCCTCCAATCTTCAGGTATTAGAGATGATTTTAATGATAGTTCACAGATTACTGATAGCAGGTCTGCAATCTCATATTTCAGTTCTTTCAACACCCTTGTATGTATACCATCCGGCCCAGGTGATTTGCTACTCTTCAGTTTATCTAATAGTTGTAAGACATCTTCCCGATGTATCGATATTTCCTTCAATTCTTCCTCACCTTTAAATACCACTTCAGTCATGGGTAACATCCCTACATCTTCCTCAGTAAAGACCGAAGCAAAGAATTCATTCAGTCTCTCCGCTATCGCCTTGTTGCCTCTTAGTGCTCCTTTAACCCCTTTATCATCTAATGGACCAACTGACTCTCTCACAGGTTTTTTGCTACGAATGTACTTGAAAAGGTCTTTATTTCACGTTTTTGCTTCTGCAGCAAGCTTCTTCTCAAATTCTCTCTTTGCCTGCCTTATCAATGCCTTGCATTTGACTTGCCAGTGCTTGTGCTGTTTCCAGGTTTCGTCATTTGGCTCTTTTTTCCATTTCCTGAAAGATGCTTTTTTGGCAACAACAGCCTCTCTGACCTCACCTTTAAACCATGCTGGCAGTTTTTTGGACTTCCTTCCACTTTTCTTAAAGCGTGGAATACAGCTGGTCTGGGCTTCCAAGATAGTATTTTTCAACAACACCCAAGCTTGATGTACGTCTTTAACCTTTGCAGCTGCTCCTTTTAGTTTTTTCTTAACTGTTTTCCTCACTGTATCATAGTCTCCCTTTCGAAAGTTAAAAGGTAGTACTGTGGATTTCCTTACTATCCCTCCTCCACTAATTAAATCAAAGGCGATCATGCTATGATCACTATTGCCAAGTGGCCCCAACACCCTTATCTCTTGCACTAGATCTGGTGTTCCACTAAGGACTAGGTCTAATATGGCTTCCCCTCTGGTCGGTTCATGAACCAGCTGCTCCAAGAAGCAGTCATTTATTTCATCTAGGAACTTTATCTCCCTAGCATGTCTTGACATGACACTGACCCAGTCGATACCGGGGTAATTGAAATCACCCATTATTATTACTGTGCTGTAACTTTTGTTAGCTTCCTTGATTTCTTTGAGCATTTCGTCATCCATTTGTTCATTCTGGCCAGGCGCTCGATAGTAAACCCCCACTGCCATTGCCTTCCCCCTTTTATATGGAATTTCAATCCATATAGATTCTACAGCAGATTTTGTTTCCTGCAAAACTTGAATCCTTTCTGAGTCAATGCCCTCTCTAACATAGAGCGCAACCCCTCCACCAATTTGATCAGCTCTATCATTACGATATAGTTTGTACCCAGGTATCACAGTGTCCCACTGGTTGTCCTCCTTCCACCATGTCTCTGATATTCCAATCATATCTAACCTTTCATTTAGTGCTATATATTCTAACTCTCCCATCTTATTCTTTAGACTTCTAGCATTTGCATACAAGCATTTTAGAGAATGTATTTTATTCATGTTAATTTGGCTATTGTTAGACATGGGTAAATTGGGATCTTTAAGCTCTGTCTGCTCCATACTTGAGGGCATTTGGGCTACTTTACTCTTTTGTGGAACCTCTCTGCTTTTGGTAGTATCCTTCAAGGATACATTCTTCTGAACCATCCGCTCTTGGGCGACTGTCGGCTTTCCCCTAATATCTAGTTTAAAAGCTGCTCTATCTCCTTTTTAAAGGTTAATGCCAGCAGCCTGGTTCCATCCCGGTTAAGGTGAAGCCCATCCCTTCGGAAGAGCCCCTCCTTTCCCCAGAATGTTCCCCAGTTCCTAACAAATCCAAAACCCTCATCTCTGCACCATTGTCTCATGCACGCATTGAGACTCCGGAGCTCTGCCTGCCTTTTGGGTCCTACGCGTGGAACAGGAAGCATTTCGGAGAATGCTACCATGGAAGTTCTGGATTTCAACTTCCTACCTAAAAGCCTAAATTTTGCCTCCAGAACCTCCCTACCACATTTTCCTATGTCATTGGTACCGGCATGTACCAAGACAGAAGACTCCTCCCCAGCACCATCTAAGACCTTTTCTAGGTGGCGCGTGAGGTCCGCTACCTTTGCACCAGGCAGGCATGTTTCCAGGCGATCCTCACGTCCACCAGCCACCCAGCTATCTACATGCCTAATGATCGAATCACCAACTATAACGGCTGTCCTAACCCTTCCCTCATGGGCACATGGCCCTGGAGAAACTTCCTCGGTGCGAGAGGGTTTTACATCACCTGGAGGACAGGTCCTAGTTACAGGATCACTTCCTGCCACACCAGGGTGATGCTCTCCTGTCACGTGACCTCTCTCCTCAATGGCAACAGGGGTGCTGCCAGACTGGACGTGGGACTTCAGGACTATATCCCTGTAGGTCTCGTCTATGTACCTCTCTGTCTGTCTTATGTTTTCCAAGTCTGCTACTTTAGCCTCTAGAGAACGGACTTCTTCCCTGAGAGCAAAGAGCTCCTTGCACCTAATGCACACGTAAGACCTCTCACCAACTGGGAGAAAATCATACATGTGACACTCAATGCAAAAGACTGGAAAGCCCCCATCCCTCTGCTGGACTGCTGTCTGCATCTGAGTTTTAAGTTTGTGTCTAGATCTTTAAGTTCTTACTTACTAGGGGTTGCTATGGGTATTTATACCAATAAAACTGTACCTAATACGTTTAATATACCTTGTTCACCTGAAGCTTAATTAATCTCAGGTCCTTAGTGTATGACTGATTTTGGTAATGAGCTTCACCTGAAAGCACCTCCTGTCTTTTAAGATGTGTAAGTACCTATAAAGCTATGATTATCCCAGGGGTGGGTGTGGGGAGGGAGGGAGGGAAATAACACTTATTAAAAGAGGGCTGCTACACAGTACCCTGTCTTGTGCTGCTGAGGTAAGCTAAATTCTGATTTGATTTAAATTATAGCTCTTAGCTGCTGCTAGGCTCTAACTTCTTATGAAATTTAAACTACAAGCTCTCTGCTGGGTTCTAAATTTAACCAGAAAGCTCTCTTCTGTGTTTTAAAGCTAAAATTACTTTTCTGATGCTAGGCCCTGAGTGATTATTAAATGTACACTACAAGCTCTCTGCTGGGTTCCAAATGTAACCAGAAAGCTCTCTTCTGTGTGTTAAATTTAAAACTAAAAGTACTTTGCTTTTACTTGGCCCTGAGTGACTATTATATTTAAACTACAAGCTCTCTGCTGGGTATGAAATGTAACCAGAAAGTTCTCCTCTGTGTTTTAAATTCAAACTTTAATTGCTGCTACTAGGCCCTAACTGATCCAACAAAAAACAGTGGGTTCACAGATTAAGTAGCTTTAATACAAATAATTCTTTTAGAAAATTACCAGAAGTATATACTCACAGTTGCAGATTTCTCTCCAGAAGTAACAGTCCCCCTTTCTAGTCCTTCAAGACAGAGGATCACAGAGCTCTGGTTGAGCTATTTATGCCTCTGCTGCTGAGGTAATGCTGTGACGAACTTCCTGGGTAATTAACAGTCCTTGCTTGGATAGGAGGAGTCTTTCAAAATGGCCTTTTGATCTGCCACCTGGTGTTAACACCTATTGAAAATGTTTCACAGGTCTCTTGCCCCCTAGGTAGAAGGCCTCTTTGTAAAGGTCTCTAGAAGACTTTATTTGTTGCTCAAAGAGTACAGACCCTGTTTTGCCTTTTGTGCTAAGCTAAATTCTGATTTGATTTAAATTATAGCTCTTAGCTGCTGCTAGGCTATAACTTCTTATGAAATTTAAACTACAAGCTCTCTGCTGGGTTCTAAATTTAACCAGAAAGCTCTCTTCTGTGTTTTAAAACTAAAAGTACTTTTCTGATGCTAGGCCCTGAGTGACTATTAAATGTACACTACAAGCTCTCTGCTGGGTTCCAAATGTAACCAGAAAGCTCTCTTCTGTGTGTTAAATTTAAAAATACTGCATCAGGAATGTGCCAATCAACATCTGGCATATTGAAATCTCCTATCAGTAGCACTTCCCCTTTCCTAGCAATGCTGCGTATGTCTTCAATTAACTCTCTGTCCACTTCTTCCTCTTGTGAGGGAGGTCTGTATATTATATTTCTCTTTCCCTCTTTCTAGTTTAACTCACAATGCCTCCTCTCTCCCTTTTAAGCTCTGTAATTCCAAAGCTTTAATAGTAGTTTTTACATATAGTGCCACTCCTCCTCCCCTTCTTCCTACCCTGTCCTTTCTGAATAAAGTATAGCCAGGTATTGCTATATCCCAATCATGGTTTTCTGTGAACCATGTTTCTATAACTGCCACTAAATCCAAGTCAGCCACTCCCACCAAAGCTTCAACATCAGGGATCTTATTTCCCATGCTACGGGCATTTATACACACTGCTTTCCATATGTTACCCCTGTTACCCATTTCCATAAAGGTATTTAATGTATCACCTACCTGGGGGCTTTCACTTACCTAGGGGCTTTCTTCACCCATCCCCAACGAATCTAGTTTAAAGCCCTCTTCAGTAGATTAGAATCCCCCAGGGTACCTTTCAGAATTAAATAATGTCCTTGCTTGCCAACAAAATCTGACTGTCTAGTTTAAAATTACTACTCTTGGCAGTGACTATGGCTAACCCCCATTTGTGGGTTTTAAGGTTAACAAACTAAACTTTCCCTTTCAGCTTTAAATGTCCTTCCACTGAAAGGTAGGTCTCATGTAAGATGATCAACTCAGCCTTCAGCTTCTGAAGCTTGGACAATGCTTTCTTCCTTTTAATAAGGGAGTTTAATCCCCAAACATTCCAGGATTTTAATTTAACCATGAGCTGTTATCCAAATAGCCCTCTTGGGTGGTATGCATAGGAACTACTCAGTCCCCATCTCTGCCAATCAATTCCTCCCCCTCCACTCACCAAACCCCACCCATCTCCATGGCCCTCCCCACCCACTCCTTCCTCTGCATTAACCTGTTCAACAAGAATAAACTCTTCCTCCTCCCCCCCACCCACAGACGGTTGAGAAAACCCGAGTTACTTACCTGTAACGTGAGTTCTCCAGGGACAGCAGGATAAGTCAGCCTCAAGTGGTGACGTTATCCGACGGCGCCTAAGACAGAAGTACTCTCATTAGCCCAGAAGGCTTTAGCCCTCTGGGCATGGCTAGTAGCCCCACCTCCAGATCCGCCCCTAGCTGGTCAGAGTTTCCCCAGCTGAGCCGGTGCAAGAGCTATGAGGCGTATTGTGGTAAGGTCTCCTCCCCCCCCCCCCCCGCTGGGGAGGAGGGTGGGAAGGTGTGGCTGACTTATCCTGCTGTCCCTGGAGAACTCACGTTACGGGTAAGTAACTCGGTTTTCTCCCAGGACAAGCAGGATGAGTCAGCCACAAGTGATGCCTCCCCAGCTACACCTACAGCGGCGGGGGGAGGGCAGTCAACGAGGCAGAGCCAGAGCGTAAGGTGCAACAAGAAGGTTTAATGTGTAGTTTCACAGAAACCGTGTATACAGTGCAACAGGATAGTGCAAACAAACAACTGCGCAAACACTCTGAACAATTCTTAATTTTGTGCCACACACTGTGCAAGTTTTATACTTGTGCAATAATTAGTGCAATTCTTAAAGCTGTGCAATACTCTGAGCAATTCTTATAAACTGTGCAATACTCTGAGCAATTCTTATAAAACTGTGCAATACTCTGAGCAATTCTTAGAGCAGCAAGGCGCCAAAGGGGCGAAGTAGTCCACTTCAGACAGAATCCATTGAGCTAGTTGCTGCAGACAGCACGGCAAGGCCGAATGCGGAGTCGCTCTGATTTGCCATGTCCAGGCAGTAGTGTTTTTGGAAGGTTTGGATCAAGGCCCATGTGGCTGCTCTGCAGATGTCAGGAACCGGATTGGAGCGTAGGTTGGCGATGGTGGCGGCCAACGCCTGCAAATGGTGTGTCCTGATTCTTGAGGTAGGAGGTGCTCCCGCTCGTGACAAACACAGGGAGATGCAAGAGGAGATCCAGATGGACAGGGTACGCTTGGACACTGGGCGTCCGGGTTTGTTAGGGTCGTATGAGACGAAGAGCTGTGGGCCTTTCCTTAAGGCTGAGGTCTGCTCCATATAGTATCGTAGCGCTCTAACGCAGTCTAGGGTATGCAGACGTTGTCGCTCCGGGTCGGAGTGTGGCCCCGGCAGAAAGCAGGGTAATTCGATGGTCTGATTGATGTGAAAAGCCGAGGCCACCTTGGGAAAAAACTTGGGGTGAGTTCGCAGGCAAGCCAGGTCTTGGTGGAGTATGGTATAAGGCGGGTGGGCTACCAAGGCGTGTAGCTCACTGATCCGTCTGGCTGACGTTATGGCGAAGAGGAATAGAGTTTTCCAAGAAACAAACTTCAGGTCAGCGATCTGCAGCGGTTCGAAGGGGTCACCGGTGAGCTGATTGAGGACAATGTTAAGGTCCCATGGGGGCACAGGTTCACGGACCGGGGGATGCAGGTTGGCCAGACCTTTCATGAAGCGAGCTACCAGGGGTAGTGTCGCTACCGACACGTCACCCACTCGATGGTGGAAGGCCGCTATGGCTGCTAGGTGGACCTTGATGGACTGGGTCTTCAAGCCCAGTGTTGAAAGAAAGGTGAGGTATTGGAGGAGAGGGAGTACCGGGCATGAGAAGGGGTCCAGGCCCCGGGACGCGCACCAGACGCTGAAGCGGCACCATTTGAGGCTGTAAGAGGGAGGAGTGGCTCAGTGGTTGGGACAGGTTACCTCAGGCCGGAGGCTTTTCTGGTGGCAGAATGACCTGCTGGACCTCTGCTGGGAGATTGAGGGGAGCGAGGGTCAGCCTTTCAGTTTCCACGCCGTTAGTGATAGCATCCGCAGGTTGGGGTGCAGTATAGCTCCGTTGTCCTGCGAGATTAGGTCTGGCCTCAGGGGAAGATGGAAGGGGGGTTCCAGTGCCAGGCGGTGCAGGAAGGGGAACCAGAAGGGCCAGAAGGGCACTACCAGGATGTCCAAGGCTTTGTCCCTGATGAGCTGTTGGATTGTACGAGCAATTAGAGGGGTGGGTGGAAAAGCGTAGACGAGGGACCATTAGCTCCAGATCACGTCGAAAGCGTCCGCCGCTATTCTGTGTAGCGCAGGCCGTTTGGAGCAGAACAGGTGGCACTTGGAGTTCTCCTGTGACGCAAAGAGGTCGATCAGCGGGTGGCCCCATCCCGCGAAGAGGAACGATGACACTTCCTCGTGAAGAGTCCATTCGTGGGGATTCAGTTGTCTGCTGAGTCGGTCGGCTACCACATTCTCCTCCCCCGGCAGGTAGCAGGCTTGGAGGCTGCACTTGTATGAGAGGGCCAGGCGCCATGTGCGCAGAGCCTCTCTGCATAGGGGGCGCGACCCGGTGCCCCCCTGTTTGTTTATGTAGAACATAGTCACTTGATTGTCTGTCTGTATCTTGACCGCCTTTCTCTTTATGAGCTCCCGAAACGCCTGAAGTGCGTGGTGGACAGCTATGAGCTCGAGGATGTTGCTGTGTAGGGTTCTATCTGAGGCCGACCACAAGCCCTGCGTGTGGGTGCTAGTGCAGTGGGCCCCCCACCCCAGGGCTGATGCATCTGTGGTTACAGTGATCTGGTGTGTTGGAGGCTGGAGGCGTTTGCCCTGAGACAAATTCTTCTGCCGAGTCCACCAGCGAATTGCCTTGGTAACCTTGGGAGAGATGGGGACCAAGGTTGACAGGTGCTGCGAGTGCTGGCACCAGTGAGAGCGGAGGTGCCATTGGAGGGCTCGCATGTGTAGTCTCGCAAGGGGGAGAACATGGGTGGTAGCTGCCATGTGCCCCAGGAGGCAAAGGATGGTTCTTGCCTTTGAGTGCGAAGAGTTGATTACTTGCAGGGCAAGGTTGACGATGATGCGACTTCTGCTCTGAGGGAGGAAGGCCTTGGCCCAAACAGTGTCTATGTAAGCCCCGATGAATTCCAGCCTCTGGACTGGGGTGAGGCGAGACTTCGTGTGGTTGACCAGAAAACCCAGAGAGGCAAGCAGTGTCATGGCTGTCTTGACTGTTCTGCGAAGCTCCGAGGGGGAGGGGGCTGAAAATAGCCAATCGTCCAGGTAAGGGAACACGATTATCCCGGCTTTGCGCAGATGCGCGGCCGCTACCGCTACACACTTTGTGAAAACTCTGGGAGCAGGAGAGAGGCCGAAGGGGAGGACCTTGTATTGGTAATGTTTGCCCGCTACCCGAAAGCGTAGGAATTTCCTGTGGTGGGGATGAATGGGAACGTGAGTGTAGGCATCTTGGAGATCCAGGGAGGCTAGCCAGTGGTTCGGTTGGATGAGGGGAAGAATGGATGAGAGGGAGTGAATCCTGAACTTCTCCTTGGTTATGCACTTGTTGAGCTCCCGGAGGTCGAGGATGGGTCGGACACCCCCTGACTTCTTGGGGACGAGGAAGTACCTGGAGTAGAACCCCGAATTGATTTCGCTGGGTGGAACTGGCTCGATGGCTTTGGCCTTCAGGAGGGATACTATCTCCGAGGTCATAGGAGCGAGGTGTTGCCTTGGGGTGTTGCTCGGGGGCAGGGAGCGTTGAAAAGGAGTTGAGGAAAATTGTATGCTGTAGCCCTGCTTGATGATGGTGAGCACCCACTGGTCTGTTGTTATCATCTCCCAGGGAACGCCGGAAAGCTGACAAACGCCCCCCAGCCGGCGGGTGCAGACAGGGCGGCGAGTCAAAAACTAGAGTTGGGCTTCGCGGAGCCGGACATAGTTTTCTTTTGCGTGCGCTCCCGCTGTCGCGGCTTCTGCCTGTAAGGTTGCTGGTAAGGCTGCTGCTTCTACTTGGGTTGTTGCCATCTGCGATAATTATTGTAATTCTTGTGAGCTGAGGAGTTTTGAGAATTCCCTTTGCGGTAGGAGCGAGGGCGGTCTGTACATTCCTCAAGGGTCTGAAGCGTGGTGCATCGTTCGCGCATGTCATTCACTGTGTCCTTGACCTTGTCGCCGAAGAGTGAGTCCCCGGTGCAGGGGGTATCAGCGATCTTGTCGTGAGAGTCAGATCGCAAACCTGAGGCCCTGAGCCAGGCAAGTCTGCGTGCAGAGATGGCAGTCCCGGCAGTTCTGGCGGCCGATGATGCTTAGTGCAATCCTCGAGGTCCGCAAGGGCAGTGTTCAGGGCTGGCGGAACTTCCGGCAGCTGGGAGATGGCGGACTTAATGTTGGTCACCAATAGGTCCTGGTAGATGGTATGCTGGAATTGGTGTGCCGCTATCCTAGCATTTAGCATGGCCCCTTGGTAAACGCGCTTTGCCACGTCATCCAGTAACTTGTTGTCCTTCCCTGGAGGAGCGTTTGGAGAGCTGCAAGAAGACTTGGAGCATTTGAGGGCAGACTCGACCACAATGGATTGGTGGGGTAGCTGCTGTTTGTCGAACCCAGGCAAGGGTTGGATCACGTACTTGAGATCCAGTTTGCACGGGCAGGGGTGATTGGATGCGGGGGTCTGCCATATCTTGGAGAGATTGTCTCTGAGGAGTTGGTGGATAGGCAGAGAGGTGGTTGTCTTGGGGGTGTCGACGAACCTGAGCGCGTTCAGAACCTCGGCGCGCTGGTCTGGAGTGTCCGTTGACGCGATAGAGAGAGAGGAGATGACTTTATGCACATACTTATGATAAGTCAGGTCCTCTGGCGGGTTGGATGGGTCCTGAGGGCTGTCAGAGGCAGGAGTGGAGAGAGAGTCCCCGTGCAACGATGCCTCCGGCTGTGGGAGCTCCTCGGCGTCGTTCTGCGATGCTGGAGGAGGGGCAGCAGCCCCCGCAGAAGGGGCGACTACGTGCGTGACTTCCGGGGTAGGCACAGAAGGCAGGACCAGGGTTTGTGGTAGCTTATTGGAGGCAAGGTCTGAAAGCGTAGAGGCCCATTGCTGCAACATGTTAGTGAGAAGATGCAGTGACTCTGGGACTTGCTGCGCAGGTTCTGGAGGCTGAACAAGCTCCTGGTGCGATGAAGAGGAAAGGGAGGAGAGGAAGGAGATCTCCTTGTCGACAGAGTATAGGCTGCAAGCAGAAGAGCTGGAGGATCTCCTGGCTCTTTTGTGGGAATAGTAGCTGCTTGATGCAGAACTGCTGTCCGAAGCGTCCTCAGAGCTACGGCTGCGTGAACGCCGGTGCCGTTGGTCAGCTCTGTGTGAGCTGATTCTGCTCCACTTGTGCTTACTGCTCCGGTGCAGGGCATGGCTTGTGCTGCGGTGTCGGCTCCGGCGCTGGTGAGATGAGCGGTGTCGGCTCTTGGAGGCTTTCCGCTTGCCCTCTGAGCCTTTGCGCCAGTGAGATCTGTGTCCTCTCTTCTCATCATGCCGTTTTGAAGAGGCTCTGTGGCTGGGGGAGCTGTCGGCGCTGCGCCGAGCGCAGGAAGAAGTCCCGTCCGGCTGACCGGAACCCTGAAGTAGATCTGCCGGAAGACAGGAGGAGGAAGGCCTGACTGAAATGGCCGCATCCACAGGAACGCACATGGCAGGCTCCCCAACGCGGCGGGAGACGGAGGCTGAAATCGGCGCGTCTCCGGCCAGTGTAGCAGAAGGGTCCAATGAAGAGCTGAGAGCCGCGGCAACAGCGGTGGCGGCGGCAGGAACAGATTCTGGGTCCGCGGAAGGGGAGAAGAACTCCCGAAGAGCATGCTTACGTGACTTGAGGGCCCGGGGAGACATACGCCTGCAGGCAGAACAATCTTCAATGGGGTGCTCCTTACCCAGGCAACGGAGGCAGAGTTGATGCGAGTCAGAGTTGGCCATCTTCCTGGAGCACCGCGTGCACTTTTTAAAGCCTGGTTTCTTCATCTTAAGGAGATTTTGAGGTGAGGTTGTGAGAGTAAAATAAAAAACGTCTTGTTGGCAAGGCGGAAGACGAAAATCTGACCAGCTAGGGGCGGATCTGGAGGTGGGGCTACTAGCCATGCCCAGAGGGCTAAAGCCTTCTGCGCTAATGAGAGTACTTCCGTCTTAGGCGCCGTCGGATGACATCACCACTTGTGGCTGACTCATCCTGCTTGTCCTGGGAGAAATCCAAAATATTTTTAGGCTCCTCACACCCAACAACCCTCAACCCCAATCCACCCTCATCAAACCATTACTCATAGAAGGAAACAACATCTCTCTAAAGAGTCTGACAAATGTTAAATTACAGAACAGAGTGAGGAAAAAAAAGAATTGCAGAATATAAAGAAGAATGAATAGTTCAGCAAATAAACAAAACTGGCCACTGTGGCTCTCAGCACTGACCCCATACAGATCCTCAGGATGAAGGCCAACAACCTATATAGGAAAGAGGGGAAAAAAAGGAAGAACACCTTGCATACAGCACTAAGGCTCTTACTTCTTCCCATGAAACAACTTGCCCATCGGATACAATTCCCTCCTCCTGGTTACTGGAATCTGCTCTTGCTCTCCCCCCCTGTGCCCTTCAAATTATCAACTCCAGCTTATCCTCAGGTGTCTTCCCCACTATTTGGAAACATGCTCTCATCAAACCCATTCTGAAAAAAACATCCCTCAACCCTTCCATCCCTGCACACTGACATCCAGTTTCTAATCTTTTGTTATCTAAAATCTTGGAAAAACTGGTCTTCACCCAGCTGTCTGCACATGTTGACACCACCTCTGCTCTCCACCCCCGGCAATCTGGTTATAGAACCCAACATAGCGCTGAAACCATCCTTCTCTCGTTTCTTAATGAGCTCCACCAGTGACACTAAAAAGGTAATCTTTCTCTTGCAGTATCTCTGGATCTATCCTCTGCTTTTGACATAATTGATCACTCCATCCTACTCACTCGCTTGCACGATCTTGGCATCTACAGAACTGTACATCACTGTTTTTGCTCCTTTCTCTCTGCCCGCTCTTTTTCCGTTCAGGTTGGCTCTACTTCCTCACCGGCATCCCTTCCCCTTCCCTGTGGTGCCCCTCAGGGCTTTGTGTTGGCCCCCCTTTTTATTTTTCATTTAAATTTTTATTTTCATTTTCCAACAAACATGTTACATCCAACACTTTACTGCTTACACATCCTCATATACATCTCTTGTACATCTCTCTCTCCCCCTTATACATATCACCCTTGCTAACATTGCATCCTATATATCTTCTTATTAAACAACATCCACACACTCTCAATTAGTCCTTATCTATTAACTTTACCCTTTGTCCACCATATGACTTCCAGAGGTTGGAAGAACTGGGATAAACAGAAGGCTAAGCTGTTTCCTACAGACTCAGCTCCCTCGGTGCACTCCTCGGAGGTGTCCATCAAAGTTGTCCCATGCGTCTAAATCTTCACCAGCAAAAGAAAAGCATGCTCAGAGTCACCAGTGCTTAAGAAGGAGAAGACATTGACTTTGGCATCGAGGTCATCGACTTCCAGGTTGGCGTCTGCTTCTGACACCAAGTGTCTGCATCGGCATCACCATTCATCGCATTCCGATACAGGGTTCCGATATAGGGTTCTTCCCTCTCCAGGTTTCCAAAAGTCACAACTTCCCCACCACTCCATGGTTGTGGAGTCCGCCATGAGGAGGATCAAAAGTCCAAGGAATCACTCCTCAGTGCCTCCTGGCAGGGATGCCAGGACCCTAGATGCATTTGGAAGGAAAGCATTCCAAGCTACCATGCTAGCCTCAAAAATAGATTCATATATGCTATATATGGGTATCTTTCTTAAGGGTGTATCAAGGGATGTATCAAAATTCACCTCCTTGTTGCCCCCTGATAAGCAGGTGGCTCATCAGGTCTTGGTGACACATGCCCAGAATACATCCAAATTCTTAACAAGAGCAGCATTTGAGGCTAACAGCAGATCTGCTGCAGCTTGCATAGGGGCTAGAAGAATAGCATGGCTCCAAACATCTGCCCTGGAACAGTGGGTCCAGGACAAATTAATCAACATACCCTGTAATGGTCAGAACCTCTTTGGATAGAGGTGGAGGGAAAAGGCTGGTGAGATAGAGACTGATGACCTCACCATGAAGAGGCTGTCACAGACCCTTCTAAGAAGAAGGCTACCACCAAAAGACCATTCTTCCCTATGAAAAAGAAGTTTTATCTTCCATATAACTATGGTGGCTACACTGCCCCACATCAGCAACAGAGGCAACCAGGCCAGAAACAGATCAGGAAACCCAAGGTTACCAAACCACAGCCTGCACCATCTACTCAACAACCTCAGTTTTTGACTACTTCAAGAAGAGCATGGCCAATTCTCCCTTTATTCTCCCTCCTCCTCCTATGATCCCAGGAAGGCTAGTGCATTTTGCACACCACTGGATCTGAATCACCTCCGATCCCTGGACCCTGCATTTAGTCAGTCAGGGCCTACAACTAAAATTCCAGACTCCTCGTCCCACTCACTTTGTGGAACAACCCACCCTGGATCCCATTCACTCATCCTTGCTCCAACAGGAAATCCTCTCCCTGCTGAAACAAGGAGTCATAGAGGAGGTACCCTCCGCTCAGCAGGGCCTGGGATTCTACTCCTAATTCCAAAAAAAGACAGGAGATCACAGGCCTATATTAAATCTCCGAAATCTCAACAGATTTCTCAAGGAGAAATTCAAGATGATTTCTCTAGGTACCCTTCTGCCATACATCCAACAAAACGATTGGCTATGCTCTCTTGATCTAAAGGATGCCTAAACACACATCCTCATTCACCCAGACTACAGAAAGTTCCTCAAGTTTGTCTTTCAAAACAACCACTATCAGTACAGAGTCCTCCCATTCAGACTGGCCTCAGCACCCAGAATCTTAACAAAGTGTTTAGCCGTGGTGGCCTACCTATGAACTTTGGGGATCTTTCTGTTCCCCTATTTAGATGATTGACTGCTAAGGGCAGACTCTGCGTCAGCAGTTACTTCCACCCTAAATCAAACCTTTTATGTCCTCCAAGAGTTGGTTTTTGTGATAAATTATACAAAATCACATCTCAGCCCAACTCAGGACCTCAAGTTCATAGGGGCTTGTTTGGATACGATAAGAAGCAGAGGATCCTCCCAGACGATAGATGCCCTATCTGGTTACCTTAGCCACACAGTTGCAGCAGCAACCATCAGTTACTGCCAGGACATTTTTACTCCTCTTAGGCCACATGGCTTCCACAGTCCATGTCGTGCCCTATACACGTCTCCACATGAGGATCACACAGTGAACTCTCTCACACCAGTGGAAGCAGTCCACAGGTCATTTCTCAGACCTTGTCAACATCACTCCACAGATGAAAGCAGATCTTCAGTGGTGGGTCACACCACATTATCTAGTCGAAGAGTCACTTTTTCAGAAGTCTGCACTGCAGTCTATCCTAACCACCGATACATCAAAACTAGGCTGGGGCTTAATATGGATGGTTGTAGAGCTGCCTACATAGACCTCCTCGGAATAGTATTCAATACCGGAACATCTAAGAGACATGTTGTGGTGGTACAAACACAACAGAAATGTCCCAGTCACCCTACAAATATCATTAGGATTGTGGAGAACACCATCCTCTCTACATCCTCTAGATGTTTTAGAGCCCAAATGAGCACTTTCCCGATGCCTATTCATGCCTGAAGCAGGTCTAAACTTAAATGCAGACATCTCCAAAGGTTCTGAAATTGATAAGAGACGTCTATTTCTGTTGCCCTGCCCCAACCACACCCCTGCCACACCTCTTCTTTACTTGCACATTTCCGCTTTGGAGACATCTCTAGACACTGTTTGTAAAATGCCTCTGGGGACGTCTTCGTGATTTGCATTTTTTCAGACATCAAATCATGAAAAAGGCTTCTAAAATGACTGCCTTTGTATTCTTTTGTCTTTTCAAGGATCCATCTCGCATCAATGATGACGTCTCTTGTTCCTTGCCATTTACTTAATTCTGCTTGCAGTTCAGGCAATTCTTGTTCCAGGCATAGCTGTAGTCTCTACTGAATGATCTTGAATAGAATCTTGCTGGTGTGTGGGATCAGATTGATCATATGATAATTTCCATACTCAGTTGGATCACCTTTCTTCAATATTGATATGAGCATACATATTTTCCAGTCAGTTGGCCATGATGTTGTCTTCCAGATTTCCTGGCAGAGCCTTCTAAATATAGTAACAGCTGCTTTTGACTGCTGCAATAATTCAATGGGAGTACCATCATTGCCCAGTGCTTTTTCTTTGACAATGCTTTCAATGCTGCTATGACTTCTTTCATCGCCAGTGGTTCTAGATCATAAGTTAAATATTGAAACAGCTATTGATCCACTTAATATGTATGAGATAATGACTCTGTGTATTCTTTCCACTTTTTCTTGATCTCAGAATCATTCAACATGGATCCTTGAACATCTGTTAGCATTCTAATTCGAGGCTGGAATTTTCTTTTTAATTCTCATAGCTTTAGGAAAGCTTATCTTGTTATTGCTCTAAGTTTCTGATTCTTTTTCCTTGCATGCATCACTGTAGTACTTAGTTGTCTTGTCTTATCTTGTGCTTTGAGTGGAGTAGAGGAGTAGCCTAATGGTTTGAGCACTGGCTTGGGAACCAAGAGACCAGGGTCCATTTTCCATTAGCACTCAGTGTACATTACCAAGTTTTAAGTTACAATGTAAACCGCTTTGACTGAAATGATAAAGCAGTGTAAAACCCCTGTTAAATAAAGCTTGCTGAATACTGGAAATTTTTGCTAAGTTCCATGATTACCTCTCTAGCTTTAACTTCTCTGTGTTTCTTTGGTCATCCATTTGGCTGTTTTTTCGCTTTTTCACCTTTTACAGAGACTTTTCATTTTCTTCAAACACAACTTTCTTGATAACAGCCCATAGCTCTTCTGTTGTTTCTGTCATTTGTATCCAAAGCAAACTCAAGCTAAAGCTGACAAGGAGCAAGCCACTCATAAATGTAGCAAAGTATCATCTTGAAAATTTTAAATGCTACAACTGGTATTTAAAAACATAGGCTCCCTGCTACTGCTGAAAATTCATCTGCTAGTGAATGTTTTATTGTTGGTGTTTATTCTTAAGCCTTTTCATTTTGTACATATACACATTTTGGTGCTATCAAAGCTTTTTGGGGGAAAATAGTGAAAACAAAAAATTGTATGAACAATAGAAATTTTGGTAGCTATTGTATGTTGGACAAAGGGAGGCTCCCTGGACTTATTCCTGCTCCGACAGGAATAAATCCATCCTGGGTAGAGGCCTCATAGAGGGGATTAAAGGTTTGCTATCTGGGTGGGCAAGGTGATTTCTCTCTCATGCACATTCCAAATGTTTGTTTTTTTAGGTCCTTCAGATGCATTTTTCAAATGCCTCAAAACACATTGAATACTGGCTGAATATCTCCTTTCATTACAATCAGTATATTCATGAAAATCAGATATTTGGCTACAGTTCATCAGGTGGTGGCCTAGACCAAGTCAACCCCAATGTGAAAAAAAATCACAATAATGCATTAGATCAAATCTGGATTTCATTTAGTATTCTTTCCTAACACCACAAACCATAGATTCATATCTCTGTAAGACCAGAGACTGGGAATTAGATGCCTGTAATAGAGGAAAAGAGGAAACTATGGGGTCAGTATTCAAAAGGACTGCTAACTAGATAAGTCCTGTGAGAGGAAATATTCAGCAGTAATATTCGGATAGTGCCTTTGAATACCTGTGGATAGTGCCAGGGCAGTCCGTGAGTGTAGCTGAGGCAGAGTCGGTACTTATTTGGATAGTGGTGATTTTTAGCTGTCCTAAGTGCTCTGCGGATTGCCCATCTGGATAGTGGCTATATATCACCTCTATCTCAATCGTGCTGGTGCTGACCACTAAAGCTAGATATTGAGTGCCAGCCAATATCCAGATACCAGTACTGAGTATTTGGATTTTTTTACCCGCCCCCTAGTAGCTATTGTGCAAAAAAAAAAAATTGCTGATTACCACAGGTTGAATATTACCCCGCTATTACTGGATATTCAAAGGCTAATTTTAGAAGGAAGAATGGAAATATCTGGGGATTGCCCTGTAAATGATTGTTCCTCCTCATTGTAATTGCATTGTTGTTATTTTTCTTGTTAATCCAAAGTGGGATAACAATTCTGTTTTTCTTCATTTTGCACAGGTTAGGTACAAAGAAGACACTAGGCAGGCGACATGCATTTCGGACCCTCCTGAACTCAAAAGGGTTAAAGAAAACCAGAAGAATATTAGTAATGTGGGATTCTCTTACTTTTGTATTTTTCTTTTTTTGTTTTATTTCTTTTTCTATTAGTACAAAAATAACTTTAATCAACTTCTAGCTTATGATTTTTTTTACATTAATAGGGATGGGGGTATATATGTAGACACTAAGGACGTCCGGAAAAAATTGAAGACCTTTCTATACATGGAACACTTTGGTAGCATTACCTAATGGGCATTATCTCCCCTCCCTCTCAATGTTTCCCCTGGCCCCACGATGTCCCAAACCTCCCTTTTTAACCCCCCCCAAACCTTCGCCATCTCATTGTAGATGTAGAGGCACATTCCAATCAGGCCGCCCTGCCCCCTGTGCAGTTGATCAGAAGCGGGATGCCCAGAGGTAGACCCGATTCTGATCCTATGGAGCTAGACGTGCTCCTGGGATCAGAATCGGGTCTACAATGTGGACATGCCCCGATTCTAATCGGCCTGCACACCCAGCCATATGCCTGGCTACCTCAGCCAGGCTCCTGAATAGAGCCATGAATGCCAGTCGCCGCCGAAATCCTCCTTTTCCCGCAGCCGGGCCTTTGATCTGGCCTCCCATGCCAAGGTCCGGCTGTGGAGAACTTACTGCACTCCCCCTACCTGTTTTTGCAGGTCCAGCAGTATCATCCCCCAACATCCAGGGACATATTCCACCTCTATGGTGGAATAAGTCCCCTGTCTAAATTCATAACCCCGGACGTACAAGTCTGACCTCTGAATTGGCCCTGTATGTCCAGGGTCACTGCCCGCCCTTGCTCCACCTCCAGAATGCCCCTCCCACCCCCATCTAGGACATCTCCATACAAACGAGCTGTTCGTACAGGAAGGCTTTTGCTGGGATCGGCAGGGGAGGAAATATCGGGGATGGATGTCCAAATGGGATGTCCATCCCCGCTATTCACTGTTCAGAATGACCCCCATTGTATATACTGTAGGTTATCTTACTCAGCAATTCCCGCATGTTTCCACTCCCCTTTCACCTTGTTACTATGTAAACTGTTCAAGTTGCCATGTAAACATAGTAACAGTATATGACAGCAGATAAAGACCATCATGGTCCATCTAGTCTGCCCAGCAAGATGGCAAAAGTAGGTGCACCTGCCACTCTGTGCAGATCACCCCTCCCCAAGCCTTTGTTTAGGAGTATTCTGAACACTCCGTGCATGTCATCCCTATTTGTTGAGATAGCAGAGACAGTTAAAGCTATTTTGATTTTATCCTGTTGCTATAAAGGGATCCACTGTCTCATGCCATTTTGAATTCCTTAACAGTAATTGCCCCCCCATCACTTCCATCGGGAGAGCTCTCCATGCATCCACCACCCTTTCAGTGAAAAGTATTTCCTGACATTGCCTTTCAGTTTGCCCCCTTGCAGCTTCATGTTATGCCCTCTAGTTTTACAGCTTCCCCGTCTTTGAACAAGGTTTGTTTGCTCGTTTTTTCAAAGATGGGGGAAGCTGTAAAACTAGAGGGCATAACATGAAGCTGCAAGGTGGTAACCTGAAAAGCAACGTCAGGAAATACTTTTTCACTGAAAGGGTGGTGGATGCATGGAATGCCCTCCCGATGGAAATGGTGGGGTCAAATACAGTTATGGAATTCAAAATGGCATGGGAAAAACACAGTGGATCCCTTTATAGCCACAGGATAAAATCAAAATAACCTTATTTATTTATTTATTTAGCTGGTTTTAATATACCATTTTTCTAACAATCAAAATGGTTTACATTGAACAATGGGGTATGCAGGTTACACTGAACTTATTAAACTTAGAGCAGCATATAACAAGGGGATTGAGGAGCATGCAGAATCATTATAACATTAGAACTTATGATGCAATGAACATATGATACAAAAGTTGCTATACTTGGTGTAGGGCTAGATGTTAGGTAGCTGATTATGGGGAAGGGGGGGGGTGGTGGATGATCAGCAAGAATGGCGGATGTTCCTGATGGGAATCAGTTGGAGGGGATATTCCATAGTGCTCTTCGAAGAGATGTGTCTTGATGTGTATTTTGTCTTGATGTGTTTTTTTAAAATTTTCTAATCGGATGCTCTGTAGTTTAGGAGGTAAAGAGTTCCAGAGGGTAGCAGCATAAAGTACGAAGGCTCTCGAATGGTCACATTGTGTACTCTTACGTATTTGAGGTGGGAGGCGAAGACGGTCAAGTGTGCTCCTTCTGCATGGTCTATAGGAGTTTGGGTGTCTGATGAGCATTTGGAGATAGATGCTTGGATGTGGTGTTAATAGGTGCTTTATGGATAATAGTAAAAACTTTGTGTTTGATTCTTGATGTTATGGAAAGCCAATGGAGGGATTTCAGTATGGGAGTGATATGGGTGTGTCTGGAGGCTCTGGCAGTGGTGCATGCTGCTGTGTTTTGGGCTAGCTGCAGAAGGGTGGTGGTAGTTTTAGGAAGTCCTTGAAGGATGGAGTTGCAGTAGTCGAGCAAAGGTATAATGGAAGCCTGGCAGACCGCACGAAAGCTCTAGGGGAGAGGAAGGGACATAGGTTCTGGAGGGTTTGCATCTTGAAGTAGATGTTCTTAGTGATGTTCTTTATATGTGGTTGGAAGTTAAGTTGGTGATCCAGAATGACACCGAATTATTTAACTTGTGACTTGACCTGTAGTTCAGTGTCTTCAATTTTGATGGAGGAGGTTGATGTGAAATTGGGGTCCTTGGTCACATGGAGGATCTCAGTCCTGCTGAAATTAACTGCCAGGTTGTGGAGTTGCAGCCAACAGACAATTTCTTTGAAGCAGGCAGTTAGGTTGGAGTAGTCAGGAGCAGTGGTGTGAAATGGAGTAAATATCATTATATTGTCTATGTATATTTGGTAGCCAATATTGAACTTCTGGATTGTGTAGCAGAGAGGCCTGATGTAGATGTTAAAGAGTAAAGAAGAGAGCGCAGAACCCTGGGGAACTCTTTGGAGGGGGAGTGTAAGGTGCTGAGGAGTGATTTCCAATTCTTATCTTTTGAGTCCATTGGGAGAGGTAAGAATGGATCCGTTCAAGTGGCTTGCTTTAAACCCCAATGTTTTTGAGCTGGTTAAGCAGAATCTGGTGGGACACTGTGTCAAATGCTGCTGAGATGTCTAGGAAGAGCAGCATGTAACCAGTGGAAGCTTTTTCCATTCCAGTGATGAGTGTTGATATGAGTGAAGTGAGCAATGTTTCGGCATTGTGGAAGGGGTAGAACCCATCTTGATTACTATCCAGAGGTGCATATCTGTCACTCTGCTCCTGGAGTTTTATTTATTTTATTTGTAATGCTTTTCTATACCACCCCTTCTCAAGATCAAGGGCGATTTACAGAGAACGAACAGTTTACATCAAACATGAGTAAGGTTACATCAAGCAAGGTATAGAAAAGTAATAACAATGGGTGAATTATTTACATTTAGAACTATTTACAGGTTATATCATATATAAGATTTGGTTCAAGTGGAACTAGGCTATGGGTAAAAGGGGGAGTGTCTAAATTATGAGAGAGGATCATTTGGAAGATGTGAGTTTTGATTATTTCAGAGGGTATTTTTATTTTGTTTATATGTCATTCTTGCTAAGATTACTGCCATAATATTCAATAAATAGTAATGTCTTGATTTTTTTTCTGAATATTTGGAGATCCTTGATGGATCTCAATGTGTCAGGTAGGGCATTCCATAGCGTGGGGCGACATAGGAAAACGCTCTACTGCTTGTGGATTGTTTAGTTTTGCGGAAGTCTGCTGAGGTTTTAATGGGTGTTCTGGGAGCATCCTCTTTTAGTTCTGTGTCTGTTGATAGGATGATTAGAGTTGAAAGAAATGAGGGTGATATGATGTTGAATAATTTAAATGTGGTCATCAGTACAGTCAAACCTCGGTTTTCATTTGCCCCGGTTTTCATACGCTTCGGTTTTCAACGTCTTTTTTGACTGAGATTTTGTCCCGGTTCGCATACATCGCTTCGGTTTTCAACGTCTTTTTTGACTGAGATTTTGTCCCGGTTCTCGTACATCGCCTCGGTTTTTCGTAAATTACAGTACTGTAAATAACACTGCCGGAACGCCCGCCCCGGTCCCGGCAGCACTGCCCCCCCGGACTCACCGATCGCCAGCGTGATGAGAAGCGAAAGCCAGCTGAGCACGTCAATGAAACACATCCTCGAGCCTGGTCATAGTCAGAGAGGCAAGGATTGCGCAGAGAGGAAGGCCCTGATCTCGTCCACCGCCTGCCCGTTCTCTGGAGCGCCCCCTCAGGCTCAGAGGTAGCAGGGAAGAAAAGCTGTCAATGTAAGCAGGAGATGTTGCATGAATGTGGGAGGCAGTTCTTTCTCTTGCAGGGTACGTCTGAAGCTATATCATTAAGATTTTCTGCCATTCTGAAGCATTGAGCAGATAATGTAAAGGTATTTAATGGGCTGAATCCAAAGTGATTCCAAAGAGAGCTGGGCACAGCAGCTTGTCAGGGGTGGCTAAGGCCAGATGTTAACGTACTGTACTTAGCTTGCTTTCAGTGATGTTAAATGTTCATTTATCCATTTCATTAGTCATTTATATTTATTTCTCATTGTTTTCTGTATGTAAAATATAGTTATTCTCTATAAAATGTATTTTTTGTGAATATTTTTGGGTGTCTGGAACGGATTAATTGGATTTACATTATTTCTTATGGGAAATATTGCTTCAGTTTTCATACGTTTCGGTTTTAGTCAGACTTTTTCAAACGGATTAATCATGAAAACCGAGGTTTGACTGTATTTTAAATTTTATTCTGCTTGCGATGGGGGGCCAGTGTAGCATGTGCATGATGGGTGTAATGTGGTCAGTCAGAGGGGCCTTGCAGATGATTCTAGCTGTGACATTCTGTGCGATTTGGAGATGGTTAATGGCCGCCTTGGGAATTCCATGGAGTATACTATTACAAAAGTCAAAGTGTTGGGTGACTAGGGCTTGAACCACTGACCTGAAATCATGGTGGTCAAGCAATGGCCTAGTGTGTTGTAGTATTCGCAGTTTGTAAAATATACTACTTGTGATCAGTTTTACATGTGATACATGCTGATGGATTGGTCTAAGGTAATCCCCAAATATTTTACCTCTTTTCTGACTTGTAATTTGGATTTGCATATAGAGAGAGTCATGGGGAGGGGGGTGAAGTTCTGGTTCCATGTGGTGTGGAGAACTTCGGTTTTTTTGAAGTTCATCTCTAGGTTAATTGATTTTAGCCATCCCTCTGCTTCTTTAATGCAGGATGAGAGGGTTTGCTGGTTGGGGTTGGTTATGTCTGTGGGGATATACAGCATGATATCATCCGCATAGATGTGGTATCCTACTTTGAATTTTCTGAAAATGTTGCATATGGGCTGAAGATGGTATCACACATAAAACGCCATTGCATAAGAGTGCTGACAGAGCAGAACCCTGTGGAATACCTTGCTCCTTTTTAAAGTTTGATGATGTTTCTGTGCCGACTTGAACTTCTTTGAGCGATCAGATATGTATGACCTAAACCATTGGAATATAACTCCCGTTATTCCAATTTAAGCCAGTCTTTTAAGTAATGTATTATGATTGACATTATCAAAAGCAGATGCAATGTCAAGGAATACAAGGATGAATGCTTGTTTTGCATCATTCATGCCGAGTATAAGTTTATCCATGAGAGTCAGTAACAATGTTGGTTTTGGCGAAAACCAAATTGGTGGTCATTCAGAGGGGCGTTGAGGGTCTATAAAGTCCCATAATTGAGTTTGACCACTTTTTTGATTATTTTGGAAACAAATGGGATACTCGCTATGGGTCTGTATGAGTTGGGGTTCATTTTGTCAAGAGATTGTTTTTTAGGATGGGCAGATTATAGTGTGTTTTAGCTTGCGTGGCATGTATCCTTGTGAAAGGGATTGGTCTACTATAGGTAGGAGATATGGGGCTAAATCGGTTTTGGTTGCCTTTATCCAATTGACTGGGCAAGGATCAAGTGGGGATGTGGTGGTGTTGATTTTGGTGATCATCTTCAAAAACTGTTTTTGATCAATTAGGTGAAAAGAGTTCTAAGTGTTAGGATTTGTATTAACCTTAGGAGGGCAGGTGGTGTCATCTGTGGTTTTTCTCTTTAGTTTTTCTGCAAAGTGGTTGGCAAAATTTTGGGGTGTTATGGTCGTGGTTGCATCATTGTTTGGGGTTTGGGTTAGCGATTTAACAATTTCAAAGAGCTTTTTGGGGCGATTAAGTGATTTGGTAAGGATTTTGGTGTGGTAGTCTTTCTTTTTGCTGAGAATTGTTTCTCTGCAGGGATGTCATATAAGTTAGTTTGTTATCAGTTTATTTGGTGGCCCTCCATTTGTGTTCCATTTTCCTCAGTTCTTTTTTTAGTGTTGTGAGCTCTTTGGTGTACCATATCTCCGAGGGTCTATGTGTTTTTATTACTTGGGAATTTAGAGGTGCTGCAGCATTTGCTACATGGTGTTCCAATTGTTTATGGTTTCATTAATATTTGTTGATACGTTGTTTAGGTGAGGAAGTATGTTTCTAAGAAAGTTAAGAAAGTTTTCCTTATTGAAGTGTCTAAATCTTCTCATATTAATTGCTGTGTTAGATTGATGGGGTCATGGGGTGCCATTGGTATGGTGAATTTTATTATATAGTGATTAGATCATGGTACTTGAGTTGTTTTTGGAGGTGAGTAAAGGAGGTGGGATGTAGTTAGTTTTGGGAGGAATACTAGGTCCAGGGTATTGCCTTTAGTATGAGTAGGCATGCTCACTATCTGTTGAAATGCCATGTCATCTAATGCGTTGATTTGAAACATTTGCTTCTCAAGATCAAGGAATGTAGTCTTAAAATGGGTCTGCACCTTAATGTTAAGAATACAAAGATCCTGACAACTGGCAAAATGAATAAGTTCATCGTTGATGGAGAAGAAATTGAAATAGTTGACAATTTTAACCTACTTGGATCAACTATCAATAAAGGAGCAACAAGCAGTCAAGAAATCCGACGATGTATTGCTCGTGGCAGAATGACTATGAAGGACGTAGAAAAGATTCTCAAGAGCAGAAATGTCTCTCTCCATATAAAGATTTGACTTGTTTAAGCCATGGCATTTTCAATAACATATAGATGTGAAAGTTGGACAGTGAAAAAGATAGACAGGAAGAAAATTGATGCTTTTGAATTTAGGTGCTGGCAAAGAATACTGTGTATACCATGGACTGCCCGAAGAACAAACCAGTCAGTACTAGAGGAGATCAAACCTAAGCTTTCTTTAGAAGCTTAGATGACAAGACTTCGACTTTCATACTTTGGATACATCATGCGAAGAGAGAGATCATTAGAGAAAGACATCATGCTTGACAAGTTAGAAGGTCAATGCAAAAGAGGAAGGCCAGCAATGAGATGGATCGATACAATAACAGCAGCTATGGGTACCAGTCTGTCAACAATGAGCCACCTGACTGAAGATCGAACACAATTTAGGACGACTATCCACAGGGTCGCTATGAGACGACACCAACTTGACGGCACTTAACTACAACAACTAATTCATTGAGGAATAGGGTGGATTGTGCATTTTGGAGTGATGGGAAACTGAAATCTCCTAGGAGTTTGTTTTTTTTTTAGTGATGATGAGCATGTGGATTTCATGATAGATGTAAGGTTGTCATGTTTAGGAGTGGGTGGTCTATATAAAAGACAGATAGACAGACTTTTATTTTCTATTTTAATAATGTCCATTCTATCTATGTTGTTACAAATGGTGGGGGAGGCTTTTAGTTCTTGCTTGCTTAAAATGAGTACGCCATCTCCTCTTTTTGAGTCTCTGGGACAGTTAAAGAGGTTGTAACTGGTTTTGTTTAATTGGTTGAACAGTACAGTGTCTGTATCAGATAGCCATGTTTCTGTGATGCAAAGAATATCAGGGCTTTCATCTCTGACTAGATCAAGGATGAGTGGTATTTTGTTCCTGATGAATCTTGAGTTCATTCATTTTATTGAGATAAGAGAGGGCAGGGATTTTTGGGCCAGGTTAGGGTTCTGTGTATTGATGTGAATTAGTCTATGTTGGGTTTTATTATATTCTAAAGTATATACTATGTTTGTGTTTCTATATATGTGGAAGGAGAGGTTGAGTCTGGGGCGGATTATAGGGATGTGAAATTGTTGGGTAATTTCTGTTTGCCGCGAGAATTTGACGTTGAACTGCCTTTTCAGTGATTTTAGCAAGGAATGGAACATTGGCCATGGGCATGTGATCTTGGGGCTAGGTTGGGTTTCTTTAGGAGGGGTCTAACGGAGGCTTGTTTCAGAGAGGGTGGGAGGTAGGCTTGTGAGAGGGAAATTTGAAGGATGGTGGAGTTGAACAGTAGGAGCTGCAGTTTTGTTGATTTGACCCAGGATACCGGACAGGGGTCTAGCGGAGAGGTGGTGGTGTTGATGTGTGAAATGATGTCCAGGAGTTCATCAGGAGGGAATGTGATCCAGGGTTGGATGGTTGAGGTTGCACTGCAAGGTGTTGGTATGATAAGGGCAGTGGTGCTTTGCTGGTTGTGTTTGGCTTTGAGGAAGTCGGCCATCTCTTGAGGGTTGAGGGTGTGGTTCTGATGAGGCTGGGTAGGGTCTCTTGTGAGGGTTTTGACCAGATTGAAAAGTTCCCTTGGCTTGTTGAGGGCACAGAGGAAGATGTTGTTATAGTGTTCACATTTGGCATTGAGGATATTATTGTAGTAGGCTGTGAGCATGTCCAGGTAGCTAGTCTGTAGTTGAGGGTCCTTGGGCTTTCTCCATCTGCGTTCAGTTCTTCAAAGTGCTCATTTCTGTTCTCTGAGGTGGGTGGAATACCAGGGTGTGTGGGGTCAACATGCTTTGGAAGGAGCTTGAGGTGGAGTCTTGGAGGCATTGGAGACGACGGAGTTCCAGGTATCTAACATTGAGTTGAGGTCTGTATCTTGTGATGTGTCTTTTTGAGGGCTGGGAGGGTCTTTTTGATGAAAGAGGGATCATTGAAGGCTAGGAATCTTCTTGCTGTGGGAATTTCAGTATGAGGTGGGATAGTTGAGATGGAGGTGGGGTAATGTGAAGGTTATTAAATTGTGATACGACCAGGGGACAGGGCTGGACGTGGGAGAAATGCGGTGAGTAGATTGGTGGAGAGGAAGAGCAGATCAAAGGCCCCTCCTTTCGAGTGCGTTGAGGTGGTGATGAGCTGCGTGTATTGTAGGTCGCTCATTGCTTGGAGGAAGGCGTTGCATTGGCTCATGTTCGTGAGGGGAGATTGAGGTCGCCGAGAAGAATGAGGTGGTGTTGGTGTGAGGAATGGGAGCAGTCTGTCTCAAGCAGGGTGTCCAGCTGATCAGCATTATGATGCAGTGCTCTGTATACGAGGCAGATGATGAATTGCTTGTTGGTTATTATGAGGGCTTCCAAGCCTTGTAAGGAGGTTGCGCTTGCGGTGGTAGAGCGCAGGCGCTTATTCAAAAGGATGCAGACACCGCCTCCTCTGCTTTTGCTACGTGGGCAGTTATGGATGTTGTGGGTGTCAGTGTTGAGTTGATTGAGCAGTGCATTGTCAAAGTCTGTGAACCATGTCTCGGTGACACTTAGAAGGTCAATTCTGTTGTCAGTGATATGGTCGGATTTTAAGCATGCGTTGATCAGACTGCATTTGATGGCATGGTCTTAGTGGGTACTGTGAGGGATTAGTGACTCAGTAGGGGGGCCTGTTGGAATGTGGAGGAGACATACAGGCCTTTTGTTGTAGTGCATGGTTTGTGTGGGCCTTGGAAAGAGTGTGAGGGGCTTCGGAGAGTGTATAATCGGGATTGGGCAGGGAAGGGTTGAGTGAGCAGTTATACTGCCTATGACTAGGGTAGTGAGGCAGATGAGTGCGAGTCATTTGTGGGTGTACAACATGCATGTTGTGAGTTTGGAGGGCTCACCTTAATCTATCCTTCAGGAGATTATCTTCAATTACAATGTAGCAGTATGACTAAGGGTTCAATGCATTAGTGTTACTTTAAATACATTGGTTCAGAAGAATAACATGGCATAAGGGGTAATGCTGTATCAGGCAGAATGCACTGGATAAGAATTGTAGCATGAAGTCTATATTCATAGTATTATTGACTTACATGCAAGTGGGTGCAAGGGGAACTGCGAAGATTGTCTTGTGCACTCTGCAGAGGGTGTTGTCCCCACTTCATGTCCCCGCTAAAGGGCCCTCTGGTGAGACCCTCAGGCATGTGCACACCTGGAGACGTTTCCTTTATGATGGCTGCTGGTGTGCCGGGCCCAATTGCCCTTGAGGTGGGGGGCAGGGAAGCTTTCTGCTTCCTGCCCCCTACCCCAATGGCGATTGGGCTGAGCTGTATCTGCTACCTCAACAAATAGGGTGACCTGCACGGAGTGTTGGGTACACCCCTAAACAAAGGCATGGGGAGGGGTGACCTGCATGGAGTGGCAGGTGCATCTACTCTTCCCACCTTGCTGGGCAGACTAGATGGACCATGATGGTATTTATCTGCCATCATATACTATGTTACTATTTTACATAGCAACTTGAACAGTTTGATTGTAGGATAAGGTGGTATAGAAAACCTGTTAAATACAATAAATAAATATGAGAACAGCCCATGCCATTGCAAAGTATATATTCGCTTGAGTACACACATGCCTCATATGTGCTTTTTAAAAGGGAATACCTGAGCAATTTGCCTTTTAAAATTGTCTACAGGGTTGAAATATGCAAAGTGGCAGTATATACTTGCACCTGCTGTGTTTATTTATTTATTTAACAGATTTTTTAAATACAACCTTTGTACCAAAGTGGTTTACATAGAACAACAATAAGAAACTCATAGGAGTTGAAATTACATAGAACTCATGGGGGTACAAACTTGGATTTAACAACTTGGGAGTGAACAGATTTCAGCGGTCTGAGAATGAGGCATGGTATATGTAGCTATGTGATGTTATTTGTTACGAAGTGTTCAGTGAAAAGATGTGTTTTGAGAGATTTTGTGGGCATACAATTATGAGTGGAACAACACACATAGATTGCAAAATCAAATCTACATACCCATCCCAGAGTGTATCTTTTGAAAACCAGTCTGTAATTGTAGTAATTGGGGAGACATTTTTTAACCAGTCTACCAAAGTAATTACCTGTTTACCCCAGAAACTCCTTTTGAAAATTGTCCTTTTCATATATATTAGACAATGAAAATAAGTATCTCCAAAAATAAATTCTGCTTTTCAGAAAATGCTTTTTACATTGTTTCTTAGACTAAGATTAATTCTAAATTATAGAATATTTGCTTTGTTGCCTTTGGCCACTAGGTTCATTACAAAGAGCGGCTTTGCAAAGCTACATCTGTGAGTGTCACTCCTGAAATGGAAAGAGCCAAGAAGAATCAAGAAAACTTAAGCTTGGCAAGCTGTTTTAATTAATATACATAAATGCACTCATCTAAGTGGAGAAGATATAGCTGTGCCAAAGTTATTATCTAGATAGAGTTGGTTGCTTAATTTTATGATTAGAGCCAATTTAAATGTCTGCAATGTGATACACAGACAGGGGAGTCCAAGAAAGTGATAGTGCTCCATTAGCAGCAACAGCATAGTGCTCAAGTATGAAAGGGCACCATGGGGCAAAGGAGGTGGCATGCTGGTCATGCAGTGGGGGTTGCTGGGGTGCAAGGCAGACCAGACAGCTGCCCAGGTGGCACATCTGTGATGTCTGTCATGATCCCACATCAACATTGGTGGCACACAGACATGCTGCTGCTGTGGAAAGGTGATGTGCCACAAGGGGCAGGCCAAGGTTCCTTGGCACCCTTGGTAGGGATCCCAGCCAACCACCTCCCGCCCGTCGCTGAAGCCAGTTTTGGAGGAAGAGGACAATAGCACCAGCTGCTGTAGCGCTACAGGGAGCTGCAAAATGCAGGTACCCATGGAAATACCACAGCTGTGGCTGCCTGCCTTCCCCCAAGACATATCACTGGCAGGCAATGATGGGATTCTGGCAGCAGCAGGTTTTTTTTTGGGGGGGGGCATGGTATGTTCATCAATTTGTGCATCTGCCACACCCATCTAGACCTGTTGCCCTAGGCATCTGTCAAAGTCACACGGTGGACCTGTTGCCCTAGGCATCTGTCAAAGTCACACGGTGCACACCACCCCCACTGACAGCATGCTGGCATATCAGCATGGTATGGGTTGTTGGCAGCAGGTGCAATGGCACCCATCTGCAGCAGACAAGACCCATGTCATGGTCCTGTGTGCTGATCGCATCGCAACACGTGCTCAGGTTTGCCTAATGGGTAACATGTCAGCCCCAGGGACTGATGTATCCATATGGAAGCTCTGCGGCTCAACACACAAAGCCATTGTGTACAGGAGTAGAGGGTCACAGGTTCTAGAACCAGCTGTGAATCATGTATTGCATGTCCTTCTGGATAAACTTTAGTCTACAGTGCAGGTACAGCCCCAACATGTGCAACCCCCAAAGCATTGGCCAAAAAGGGTACAGACACCCATCAGCCACACAGACAGGCTCCACTATCCACAGATGGATGGAAAGGCAGGCTGATAGCACTGGATCTCTGAGCGGGCGTTAACAACATGCATGAATGTCAGAGTGTGCTACTAGTGCCTGCACCATGAGCACATGCTAACAATGCTCGAGCTGATATGGAGACCAAAGTGGCAAACAGGAATGCCACCCATCCCCACTTTTGCACAGCTTGGTGATGTGAGTGTGTGTGTGTATGTCTCCCCAGAGTTCTGTGGCCACTTGCACTGCACTGTGTCTTGCATTGCCTAGGCTGTTCCCAGCGTTAGTCTGCAAATGTGCATGATGAGGAGTAGAAGATTATAGTATGGCGTTAAAAAGTGTGGTTAGCTCAGGATGGAGGTAGGGTCAATGGCTGAAACTTTGTAGTGCCCATCATCCATGTGCATAGCCTTGTTGGTCACAACAGATCCCACTGCAAGGGCACTCTCACTCTGACCGAGCTGTGACCATGGCATGGCTATGTACCCACATAGTGCTGTATACAGTTAGACTCCAGTGATGTGGGTGCACTCCCTGACCTGGGAGCCCAATCACTGTGCCAATTGCTGATTGGCCCAAGCCAGGGGGTACATGATTGCTCTGTGCATATGCATTGTGTGCTAATCAGCCTCAGTTGATATGTGCATGATTGAAACAGACCTGTGGTAGCCAGCACGTGCAGTCTGACTGTGTTTGCTGTGGTGGATTGGTAATCCTGGATGGTTGGGACAGCAGCTGTTCCTGGCCTGCTCACTGTAATCATGGTGGGACGAACAGGACTGTAGCAGTAGCCCTGGGCAAGTCTAGAAGCCCCTACTGCATTTGGTTGCCATGGCATCAGCTGCTGCAACACTGAACACTGACATGTGCGTTTCTAGGGGGTCCCTGTCCAACAGGAGCAGGACACAGATGTGACAGGCGCCTAAGGCATGCTGCAGTTGGGCAGGAAGCAAAGTGATTAGCACAACACACTGTAGACAATATCTGTCACACACTGGCAGTGATGTGGATCTGCGGCACATCCGGCAGAGACCATCTCTAGCAGTTCAAGCTCTGGGGACCAGGTGCTAGATGACCATTGAAACTCTTCCGTAGCACAGTTTGTAGCTGTTCTGTGCTTGTATCACACACTGTCAGTGCATCTTCCTGAGCTGAGGTGATGGATCAGTGCATTCTCCATTTGATGATCATCTGCAGACTGCTAGTCTGCATGTGTAGTGCATCATGGGTATTGGAGGGGCTAACCTATACAGGCACACACAGCAGACATTTTAGGCAGTTACCTGCAGTCTCTTTGAATCCAGTCATCTCTATGCAGCAAGGTGTGGAGGTTTAGCCTTCTGGTTAGTGCAGTGTCTCTAGGAGCAAGCGGTAGGGGTTTGATTCCCACTTGTTATTTTTGTGACCTGTGCTACTGAGTTCATTTTCATGCCTGTAACAGTTAGGGCTGTGCTGTGACTGACAGACACACGTCCTTAGAGTTTGTGTTCTGGCCACAATTTGGGTCAGCAAACAGACTATTCAACATCATGCCCTTCTAAGAGCATGGCTTTATTGGCTCTGCTGCAGCCCATTGCAGGGGGTCAAACATGTTCACCCTGCAGATGTCTGGCAATTGCTTGGAAGTGTGGCATAATGGTCATGGCACTGCCTTGGGTCCCTGGGTTCAAGGCCTACTAGCACCCCTTTTGTGACAATTTGGAATGTTTTACTGTGGCATTTTATGTATGCCGCAACCTTAATGGATTTCCCACACCTCCTTGTGACCTTGGGCAGATCACCTAACCCTCCATTGTCTCAGTTGACTGCAGGTTCTTACAGTCCCTGTTTTTCATCAGACATTACCACTTCTCGGTACAACGTAACCCGATGTGACTGCACTGATGCAGTGGCATACTAACAGGCAGTTATATGCATACAGCTGTAACCTCCTTGTGCAACATGAGTCAGGTATGACATCATGACTGTGATTGCATAGCTTTGGTTCCATCACATCTCTATATTACATACTGACATATCCTACCCCTCGGATAGCTACCTGCAGGTGTCATATCATGTTTGTACATTCCCCTTTTGCCCAGTTTGATCGACTCCTATCCGGTTGTTGTATGTACTTTTGTCTGGGTTGTTGTATGGTGGTTGAGTAGCGGGGACAAGTGTGAGACCCACATGTCTTGTATCAGGCCTTACATGTGGCACTGGCACATGTTTTTCCCACACAGTACATATACGTTGGGGATGGCACCTCCAGTACATCAGTGCTGCCAGCCCATGCCACACGCTCCCCTGCTGCCATCCTTCCTTCAACCCATCCATAGCCTCTGGTGGCGATGTGCAGTCATGTCTTCTCGTGCAAGCTGCTACACCATGGCCTACACAGGTCCTCTTTTCCACATTTGGACTCTTCACGCATGCTTCTCCTGTACCTGATCTTCATGTCAATACTCCTGCTCCGTCCTCCTTTCAGAGCACACATCATGCCACTTCTGAGTCCACTGGGAGACACATCTTCCCCATCCTATGTCACACACTGACATTATGGCATTTTACGTGGGCACCCCCCTCCTCCCCCCCAGTATATAGGTACAGCTGCCTTCCACATGCTCATCACACTTACTGATTGGCATGTCGGGTGTTCATGGATCTTTCAGGCCCTTCAGCTCCTACCTGTTCTTCCATTCATCACCTTTACATTGGCTTTTGCTGGGTCTCCCTTATCCAGCAATAAAGTGATAGCCATTTTCGGGTGTTAAGATACACACTTGACACCATAACGCTTGATGTCCTGTTAACGCCCATTAAATGACCCATTGCGCCCTTAACACTGAAACACCTCCTACCCGCCCAGAGCCTTTTTCACATGTAACACCTCTTATCGCTGCCATTAACGCCTGTTACCTTAATGCCCTCTAGTAAACATACCCCTTTGTTTCTTATTCTTACTTACTTTTTGAATTTCTATAATTATTCTTTCACATTGCAAATGTAGAGTATGTATTTTGAATTGGGTCTTCTAGACATCAGAATATAAAAAATGTACAAGGGTGTGAAAACAAACTAGGCTCTGTATTAGTGTTTGGTAAACTAGCTTAAAACAGGAGAAAACTTGATTTCAATACAAGTACTTTAATTTAACGTAATGGACTCATGAGGTTTTTTTTTCTAAAAGCACTATTCACGATTTGGACATCTGCAAAAGGGCCAGCAGACATCAAATCATAGAGATGTCCCTGGAGACATTTTAGAAGCCAGGTCTGTGGACGTCCCCAGTGTGAGGATGTCCAAGTCTGAATGGGAGTATGACAAAGGCATGCTGGGGTGTTTCTAAAATCCTAAACATCGCCGCCTGATCTCAGAAATGTCCTGGATGTCCTGAATCATGTCTATTGTAAATCTGCCCTGGCACAAACAGACATCTGACAAGTGCTCATTTTGTCAGGCAAACATTTGGAAGGTGTGCAATAGGAGCTACAGCAGTACCTCCTGTATTTTACACTATGGGCCCGATTCAGAGATGAGGGTTGTGGGGCTGCATGTCCCAGTGGGGCAAGCTGTCAGGGCCCTATTTTCCCTCCTACTCTCCCCGGACGTCTTGAACAGTAGGATGGGGAGAGCCGGCGGGGGACTGGAGGGGACAGGGTCAGGGCTGAGCAGGTTGAGCCAGCACGGCAGGACATACAGGGCCAATTCCAGTCATGGCCTGTATGTCCTGCTGGATCAAAGGGACGTGCTGCTTATTCCACCTTGAAGGTGGAATAAGCAGCACTAATCCATTGATTGGGCCCAGGGATCCCCCCACCCCCCGAGGCCGGGGACAGATGCTGGATCTGGGGGTGCCTGCCGCCTGATCCAGGCCCTGTGGTTTGGGTGGCAGGGAAGAGGGAGGGCCAAGCCGCAGCAGCCAGGGGAGCCTGTGGGGGAAATGACTGCAGGCAGGCAGAGGCACGCTGGGCCATCCTCAGGCCCGATTCTGTGTACCGCAGGAACATTTTGTTCCCACGATACAGAATCAGGTCCTAATGGGCCTGTCTTCCTCGAGGACGGCCTGGATGTCCCCCTCTCTAAATAGGGCTCTATGAGCCTGATTCTGGGAGCGGGACATTCGGGCTGTATGGATGTCCCCGCTGAAGACAGGCCGTTAGGACCCAGTTTTGGTCCATGGGAACAAAATGTTCCCACAGGAGCCAGAATCTGGCCTGGGGACGTCCCAGCGTGCCCCTTCTGCCAGCGGGGACATCCTCCCCGCAGGCGCTCCAGACATTTTCAACTCCAGCCTCCCAAGTCCCCACCGCCCAACCTACGGCTGGACTCCCACGGCCTGGGTTGGGCAGCAGAGACCCCCTGAACCCAGCCACTGCCTCAGGGGTGGCTCCTTTGCCCCAATCCACACAATTATGCTGCTTTATACCACCTTGGAGGTGGTATAAGTAGAACGTCAGAACAGGCCCAGCAACACGTACTTGGCTGTGATATCTTATTGTCCCTTTATGTGCTGACGGGTGGCCCATCCTCGCTCCATCCCCTGCTGGCTCTCTTTGTCCTGAAGCCCCACAACCCGTATTCTGGAATGAGGGCCTATGCCAACAAACACTGACGGGGAATGAGAGCTCGTGTTTCACTTTGCTATGCCACTGGATGTCCCCAAATGCTAGCTTGCTCGAGATGGACTTTCCCAACCCAAGCATCCCTAATAGGGACATCTATGTGGCCGCCTGCATGCATGTCCAGATTGGGATCATCTGTGTTCCTGAAATCAGCCAGAGACATAGACATCTCTGGTGTTTTTCTGCACATTCTATACTGGTTGTCCCTATTTAACTAGACAATCTTAATTGGTCTTGAGACTTATGAGTAATATTACAGTTGAGCCGAAAAGTAACTAAATTACTCAAATAGCATGAAATGTAATTTCAAACACATCACACCAATTCCTAATATGCTTGGATACATTCAAATAATCACTTGCATTTGTTTATAAATTTTCTCAATCGGGTCTCAGACTCTTAGGGAGCTACAGCAATGGCATGTGGTAATTCATTCTGGTAATTCAAAATTAACGATCCAAATCGTGACAAGAATGGTGAAAAAGTCAGGCTTATCTTAATATGGTCATCCCAATGCCAGACACAGCGCTGCTACGTTTCACGAACCCTTTCGTTTCTTCAGGGGCTTACAAGCCGACTCCAAATACTACTTTTATTCTGGAAAAATAAAAATATCATGCTTAAAAACTTCTGCTTAAAAAATTAATGCACAAAAGGTTAACATACCATCCTGCTTTGTGAGGTTAGATAAAAGAATCTCACCACATGTGTTGACTGCACACATGCTTCATTCCAAGTACCAAAAAACGCCGCGCATGCGGCTTACGATATTAGAGGGTACTATTAAGTAGTGAAGACAATTAAAGCGCTCGATAGTCTAGTTCAATGCATTGATCAAGTACAGAGATTCCAATCAATTTGTGTATTGAGCCCCCCAGGATTGACAGTTTGCAACACAAAAATCCAACGTTGTTCCCTAAGTGTTAGGGTCTGATCTAGAGACTTTCCACACGCCCCCCTACTGACCCATTCAACGCAAGAGTCTGAGACCCGATTGAGAAAATTTATAAACAAATGCAAGTGATTATTTGAACGTATCCAAGCATATTAGGAATTGGTGTGATGTGTTTGGAATTACATTCCTATTTAACTAGGACACCCTTTCTAAAATCTCCTCATGGTTTGCATTAATTAATATTTTTATTTTATTTTAATTTCAGACTTGTATATACCACCTACCCAGCCATTGGTCACCAAACCTACTTTACAGCAAAAGACAAAATTCACAAGAAACAATAATACAGTATTTTACTCTCTGAATGCTAGGTTCACTATAAAGGGCAGCTTGGAAGAGCTACTGCTGTAAGTGTCACTCCAGAGATGGAAAGAGTCAAAAGGAATCAAGAAAATATCAGTTCGGCAAGTGGCATGACTTTTTTTTCTTTTTTGATTTAAAGTTGGTACTAAGATATTACTTAGATATGCCTTCAGAATTTTATGTTAATAAAAGAAATGTGAGATACCTTTTATTGAGTCCATTATATATTTTTAGCAAAATGTCAGAGTTCTCTAAAGGATTCTCACAAAATGTGGCAAATTGTTTTGGGAAATGCTGACAATGCTTATAAATGCCTCCACAGAAAAAAAAAAGAGAAAAGGAGTGGTTTAGTAATTTTCAACACTAAAATATCAGTTAGGAAAACTTCTATGATGCAATTTCAGAACCCATCTAGCCCTCACTTCTTATGTCTTTGGATGAGTGGCTTTATCTTCCCGTTTCCTAACCTACCCATGTGTAACAGAGTAATAATAATCCTTTCCCTATCATCCTTTTGGAATCTTCTGGAAGATTATAGTAGTCACTACAAAACTGCTACCAGGTCATTCATGTTAGAAGAAGCTCATGCCCATTTCTTTTGTTGGAAGGGCCTTAGCTCCTGCCCCACTCAGTGGTATTCACAAATATGGCTGTGGTCTCGCAGTGCAGCCCCCTAGTGTCCAGATGCTAGAGGCTAGCACCTCGTGATCGTGGCCATTTTGTGCCATGACAACTTTATTGACCACTAGACCCCCAGGGATTGTCCAAGATTCTGGGGTGGGGGGTGTTGTGTGTGTGGGACTGGCTACCCAGGACACATTGCTTTTAATGGAGGGAAGGGAGATCAGGACCCCGAGTGGCTAGCCAGAAGGGGGCTTTGGCCGCCTGATTGGCTAGCTGGGCTTTTCTCTTGGTCTGGGGTGCACCATCCTCCACCAGACAGATGCCACTGGGGATAGGGAGCTGTCTGGAGGGGGAGGACTGGCGCTGAAGGGGAGGAGCAGGAAATATTTTAGATATTGTCAGTACCATGGATCTTCAGATCTGCGGCACCGACAATGATCTGAGGGCTGAGGAGGCGATTGCAGCCATGATCAGCCCCACAACACAGTCAGTTGTGGCTAATGCCACCTCTTGAGATGGTATTATCTGCATCCATGATGAGACCCGATTCAGCAGCCATCGCTTGACAAAGTTTCATGTAATGACTGCTGACGATAGTCACACTTACTCTCTTCCCCGATCCCTTCCCCCCCCCCCCCCGGGTCTATTGTGCGAAATGGAAATATCGCAGAAAAGTGCTGCAATATCTGCATTTCTCCTGCTTCAGCTGCTATTGCCATGAGATGAATCTGCATTTGCCCCATGGTAGCAGCTAATGACCTTTAGTAAACATGCCCCTAAATGTCATCAGAGAAATATGCATGCTTATAAACTAGTGACTGCATCAGTTACACATGTAAATACTCTGCATATTACTAACATGCATGGTTTACAGACATTCGTGGTGTATATCTTTAAATGGCTCCTTCTAAAATGACCCTCTTAATATATATCCAAATGCTATCATCAATAACTCTAAAGTTTTAGGGTTTGAAAATCTAAAGCTCTTTAATTTTATATTTGTGTACAGTCCTGTGAATGGGTTAAAATTATCTATTTTAAATTACATAACCTAGTTTTTCTATAATATATTTTTTAATGAATAAGATCACAGAATGCAAACTGGGACCTCTGTTTTCACTGTAACAGCATTTCAATGAAACCTCTGGAATATATAAGAACATAAGAAATGCCATACTGGGTCAGATCAAGGTCCATGAAGCCCAGTATCCTGTTTCCAACATTGGCCAATCCAGGTCACAAGTACCTGACAGATTCTCAAAAAGGTACACAGGTTCCACAATGCTTGTCCCATGGATAAGCAGTGGATTTCACAGATCCTCTTCAATAATGGTTTACGGACCTTTCCCCCAGGAACTTGTCCAAACCTTTTTTAAACTCAGCTACACTAACAGCTTTTACTACATCTTCCAGCAATGAATTCCAGAGTTTCATTACGCACTGAGTGAAAAAATATTTTCTCTTATTACTCTTGTATTACAGTAGTGGCCAAATAGGCAGAGTCCAAAATATAATTTTATTAGAAAAGTACGTGTTATTGTCACTTTCATGGTCAAAAGCTTTAAGAACCAAAGATATATATGTCATTTTCAGATATGTATTTTGCAGCATTTACTCTTTCACCTTTCTCAAAAATGTGCAGGTCACATCGTCCATTTGCCGAGATACCACCCCATACCATGACCGATGGTGGTTGTTTAACAGTCTTGATCGTGTACTTCGGATTTAGTCTCTCGCCTGCTGGTCGATGGACATAGTTGTAACCACTCCCACGTACTTGTTAAAATGTACTTTCATCTGTGAACATTACCCTCTCCCACCATTCAGCAGATTTGTCTTTCTCTTGCTACAAAACTGTATGCGGGCAGCAATTTGTTTCCTGGTCATCATAGGCTTCTTGGCAGGTCTTCCGGCCACGAGTTTAAATTCATCCACAAGCCATCGTCAGACAGATCTGGCACTTATCTTTATTCCTCGATCATTAGCTAACTGAGCCACACGTTGAGATGAAGTATGTGGACTAGATGTACTAATGCTTTTGAGGAATCGGTCATCTCGTCCAGTAGTTATCTGTCTGCGCCCACATTTCGAATGACGTGTACGGCCACCTGATTTCAGAACATTCTGAACTGCACACCTTGATATATGCAAATGTTTTGCAATAGCACATTGTGAATATCCTTAAGCATGGAGTGTGACAACTTGTCCCTTTACAAAGTCATTAATACCGCACTTTCTACCCATCTTGATTGTATATATTACATGTAACTTTCAATCTTTTCCTAGTTGTAAAAATTCAAAATTTCATCCAAGAAACCTACTACAGAGTGTAAGTAAACTAAAATAGACGCCAGACGCATGGTGTGACTAATCGCCATGCTGATTAAATAAGTAAGCACGTGTGACATCTCCACAGTACATTATTTAACAATAAATTGTAGAAAAAGATACCTGCCTTAATTTTTTGGCCACTACTGTACATTGTAGCTTCATTGTGTGTCCCCTAATCTTACTTTGAGATGGAGTGAACAGCTTATCTACGTTTACCCGTTCTACTCCATTTATTAATTTATAGACCTCTATCATATCTCTCTTCAGCCGTCTCTTTTCCAAGTTGAAGATTCCTAACCTTTTAAACCTTTCTTCATAGGTGTATTCTTCCATCTCTTTACCATTTTGGTGGCTCTTCTAATTCTACTTTATCCTTATTAAGATATAGTGACCAGAATTGCACACAATATTCAAGGTGCGGTTGCACCATGGAACGATACAAAGGCATTATAATATCCTTGGTTTTATTCTCCATTCCTTTCCTTATGATTCCTAGCACTCTATTTGCTTTCTTGGCCACAGCTGCACACTGGGCAGAGGATTTCAACGTATTATCCATGATGATGTCTAAATCCTTTTCCTGGGTGGTGGTTTCTAATTTGGAACCTTGCATCATGTAACTGTAGTTTGGGTTGTTCTTTCCTAGATGCATAACTTTGCACTTGTCCACATTAAATTTCCTCTGTCATTTAGACATCTAGTCTTCCAATTTACAAAGGTTCTCTTGCAATTTTTCACAGTCCTCTTGTATTCTAATAACTTGAATAATTTTGTGTCATCTGCAAATTTGATCACCTCACTCATTATTCCCATTTCCAGGTCATTTATAGATATTTTAAAAAGTAGCAGTCCCACCACAGATCCCTGGGGTACTCCTCTATTCACCTTTCTCCGTTAAGAAAATTGACCATTTAGTACTACTCTCTGCTTTCTATCTTTTAAACAGTTCCTGATCCATAATAGGTACACTGCCTCCTATCTCATGACTTTTTAATTTCTCCAAGAGTCTCTCATGAGGGACTTTGTCAAAGGCTTTCTGAAAATCCATATGCACTATATCGACTGGCTCACCTTTGTTTACCTGTTTATTCACATCTTCAAAAAAATATAATAGATTAGTAAGACACTACTTTCCTTGGTTAAATCCATGTTGGCTTCCTCCCATTAAACCATGACTATCTATATTTTTAGTAATTTTTTTCTTTATAATAATTTCTACTATTTTGCCTGGTACTGACATCAGGCTCACCGGTCTGTAGTTTCCCGTATCACCTCTGGAACCCTTTTTTAAAAATTGGCGTTACATTGACCATTCTCCAATCTTCAGGTACTATAGATGATTTTAATAATAGTTCACAGATTACTAGTAGTAAGTCTGCAGTCTCATCTTTCAGTTCTTTCAACACCCTTGGATATATACCATCCGGTCCAGGTGATTTGCTAATCTTCAGTTTATCAAATAGTCGTAATACATCTTCCCGGTTTATCAATATTTCTTTCATGTCTTCCGATACATCACTTTTAAATACCATTTCAGGCATGGGTAACCTACCTACATCTTCTTTAGTAAAAAACAAAGTAAGGAATTCATTCAGTCTCTCTGCTATGGCCTTGTCCTCCCTTAGTGCCCCTTTTACCCCTCTATCATCTAATGGTCCAACTGACTCTCTCATGCAAGGAGCAAAGTGGACCCCACAGATATCAAATAGTTTAGTGAATAAAGAAAGGAGGAAGGAAGGAATTGCTAGCGCCTTGCATGCAGCTGTTGCCAATATTATCATGTACAGTCACCCCATATAAATGATGAAGATGATATTAAAAAATATTTTTTGCTCTATAAAACAGCTACTCGAATGTAGTTCTCCAACTCTTTCAAACAACAAAGGATGACATAAGGGGAAAGGATAAATATATTTCATTAATGACAGATTAGAATTTATAGAGCCTGATATATAAAAGATCTAGGTGCCTAACTAAATAAGATCTCGGGGTAAATTTTAAAATTACCAGGTCCTAAATTTAGTTTCCTAAAAAGTGGTGGGGTCAGCAGGGGCATAAGGGAAGCAAAGAAGCATTAGGTTCCTTATGCAGGCTCCTACAGTTAAGCAGTCCTAAATGTAGTCATTTATTTTCAGTGCAAATAGGAGCCCAAGGGAATAGTTTTGGAAGTTGTCATATATATGGATTCAGCCAGTGAATGCATGCTAGCAACAATTTTAGAAAGGGAAAGTACAGATATGCCCCCTTTCAAAATTGCCATCAGCATCCGCAGGCATAGACATACGGTATATTTACACCTGTATGTATCTGCCACAATTTCCATGTATTCTTTGCATTTTGTTAAATATTGCTGTAAATACTAAACTCTGTCTACCTCCACCCCAGGTTATGCCCATTTATTTATTTGCTTACCTGGCCTTCCGACCAAGGCCAATCAAATGATTTATAAGAATGAAATTGGAAAAATAAAAATATTGTACAAAAAAGGTTAAAATAACTAAAACATATAGGGGGTCATTTTAAAAGTCCTAGTCATTATTTGGACATCTGAAGACATGCACGTTGAAATCATGGAGACGTCTGTGAAGCCATTCCATAAATGAGGCTTACAGATGTCTCCTGTGCAGGGACGTCCAAGTAAGTAAGGTGGATGTCTGGGGAGATGCAATGGACTTATATATTCCCATTTGAGAATGTAGATAAGATAGAGAGTTTCTCCAGGACCAAGCAGGAAGTCAGTCCTCACATATGGGTGACGTCGGCGCTGACGGAGCCCTCGTGCGGAGCATTTCCCCAGCTTTCAAATAAAGCCTTTGGGAATTGCAGCGCACATGCGCGGTCCTCTTCCCGCCCAAGGGTGCCATCTTGCTCAGTCTTCTTTTTTCCGCGGAGCCCAACGGACGTAGTTCGTTTTTCCCTGAGGAAAAAGTTGATTTTCTCTGTTTTTCTCTTTTTTCTCCGGTTCGACGCCGGATCCTTTTCCCGCTCGGACCAATACGCCGGTATCGAGTCCTTTTCTCTCTTTTTCGGTTTTTGTCCTTTGTGACTGGCGTTCGCGCATTTTTTCTTTTTTCCCTGGCAGACCGGTCTTTTGACCTAGCAGGGGCCCTTTTTCCCCCGATGGCTGCCAGCGAGTTTAAGAAGTGTGATCGGTGTAAGAAACTTATGTCTCTTACCGACACACATGACTGCTGCCTCCGTTGCCTCGGACCCGATCATGACCCGATGATCTGTGGTCCGTGTGGCAAAATGTCCCCGAAGGCGTTGAGGAGTCGGCAGCACCAGAGGGATAGGATTTTTTCTGACTCCGCGTCCGGCCGGGCCCGGACCTCGTCAGAGGCCTCGACGTCTCGGGACTCCGGCCCAGAGCAGCGTCGGGGTTCCTCTGAGCGGGGGTCTCCTTCGCGGGAACATCGCAGGAAGAAGAAACCCATGAGGGCGGTGTTGGTGGACGCTTCTGGTTCCTCGAGGGCCGGGTCGCATAGCCCCGATAGCCGTCCCGGGTCTTCGGAGTCGGAGAGGCCTGCCAAACATCCTCGTGTCGAGATGGAGTCTCCTGGACACGTAAGTGCTGTTGTCCTCGTTGACTCTCCTCCGAGGGAACCGACATCGGGCCTGACGCCGTCGGGGCCCGAGTCGGGGGCTGCTGGGTCTCCTGAGTTCGGACTCAGGTTGACGGCCTTGGAGAGCAGCTTTGCTGCCTTCATGGAACAGCAGCAGGCATTGATCGCCAGTCTCACCGGTGCATCTGCCCCGACCACCGGGACCTCGACGTCCAAGTCGACCCCGGAGGCCGAGCCGATCCTCGAGTCCATGCGGGCTTGAGTCGATCCTCGGCCACGGTCTCCCTCGACCTCCCGTTCAGGGCCGAGGTCGTCGACGCTGATACCCTCGGCGTCGGGACGGAGGGCATCGGTGTCCGCCCGACCGGAGCCGCTTGATTCCTCCTCCGAGGAGTCGGGCTGGGAGACGGAGGACGAAGAGTCACCCGACACTCATCGGACTCGGTGTGTCCCATCGGACTCGCCCGAGTCCGAACCTTGGAGACGGTCCCCGCCGGAGGATACCCGGTTCTCGGACTTCATGCGGGATATGGCCAAGGCCTTGGCCTTCCCCACGGATCCCGAGGAGGAGCCTCGAGCCGAGGAGCTCGAGGCCCTCCAGTATGACTCGCCCCCGAAGGAGGCCTTTACTGTTCCGGTTCCTCTGATGCTGGAGCAGCTGCTCTTCCGCATGTGGGAGACCCCGGCTTCGACGCCGGTGTTAAGCAAGCGGGTTGATTCCATTTATCGAGTCCGCAAGAGCCTCGGGTTCCAAAAGGCACAATTACCGCACCACTCCATGGTTGTGGAATCGGCCATGCATCGACTGAAAAGTCAGAAGATGCACTCCTCGGTGCCTCCCGGCCGGGAGGCCCGGAACCTGGATGCCCTCGGTAAGAAGTGCTTCCAGGGCTCTATGCTTGCTTGCCGTGTCCAGACCTACCAGCTCTACATGGGCATGTACCTCCGAGACCTGGCAAAGGAGATTGCCGGGTTCTCTGCTGGTCTCTCCGAGGAACCTTTGCAGAGGTTCCAGGCCTTGTCCACCGGTATTCGAGAGTGCTCGAAGTTTATCTCTCGAGCAGCCTACGATGGCTTCGAGGCTTCAGCCCGAGTAGCCGGGACCGGCATCGGTGCCCGCCGACAGGCTTGGCTACAGTCATCCGACCTCGAGCCATGGGTCCAGGACAAGTTGGTCGATGTCCCCTGCTGAGGTGAAAACCTCTTTGGCAAGCCCATGGCTGAAAAGGCTGCAGAACTCGAGACCGAGACTCTGACCAGGACTAGGCTTTCCAGGAAAACCTCTGCCCCTTCTCAGAAGAAGAAGGGCTCGGGAAAAAAGACCTTTTACACGAGGAAGTCATCTGCCTATAAACACTACCCTCATTATCAGGCCTCTGCAGCTCCCCAACAGGGTCAGCAGGCCAAGGGGCAGGGTCAAGGGCCCTGTAGGCAGAAGGCCCCCAAACCACCAACACCGGCCCCTGCTCAGCAGGGTGGGGTTTTTTGACTCAAACAGCATAGCCTCTTCTCCTCAGCTGGCTTCTCTCAGCACAGGAGGCTGGCTGGCCCACTTTGCCCACAGGTGGTCAGCCGTCACATCAGATACCTGGGTCCTTCATATAGTCTCCATTTTCACCAGGTACCTCCCTCCTATTTTCCAGGGGAGCCTCCAAGACCTCCTCTGCACAGGGACCTACTCCTTCAGGAGTTGACAAGTCTGCTAAAGGATCAGGCTGTGGAACCGGTGCCCCACCACCTGAGAGGTCAAGGCTTTTATTCCAGGTACTTTCTGGTACCAAAAAGAACTGGAGGCCTCAGACCCATCCTAGACTTGCGAAACCTCAACAAGTTCCTGGAGAGGGAAAAGTTCAAGATGCTTACCCTTGGAATCCTGCAGCCCTACCTCCAGCAGGGAGACTGGCTATGCTCCTTAGATCTAAAGGATGCATATACTCACATCCTTATTCATCCAGACCACAGACAATATCTCAGGTTTGTTGTGGGGGGAAACCACTATCAGTACAGAGTACTACCCTTTGGCCTGTCCTCCGCTCCCAGGGTGTTCACCAAGTGCCTGGCAGTGGTGGCGGCCTACCTGAGGCTTCAGGGTCTTTTTGTGTTTCCATACCTGGACGACTGGCTCATAAGGGGCCAATCTTCCCAGGAGGCCAACCAGGCCACACTTCGCACGGTGGCTCTGCTTCAGCACTTGGGGTTTGTCATAAACTTCGCAAAGTTCACTTTGCTCCCATCCCAGAACTTGAAGTTCATAGGGGCCAGGCTCGACACTCTTCAAGCAAAAGCTTTTCTGCCTCTGGACAGGGCCCACAGGCTAATGGATCTAGCCGGCCAGTTTCGCAGCAATTCCCTGGTCTCTGCCAGGCAATTCCTGAGACTACTCGGCCATATGGCTTCCACGTTCATATCACCCCCAATGTCCACCTGCACATGCGGCCTGCTCAATGGAGCCTTCGCACTCAATGGCATCAAGCCACAGGGAGCCTAGCGGACTCAGTAACGATATCCGACCTACTGGTCTCCTCTCTGCAGTGGTGGCTTCATCTTCCGAATCTGGTGCTCGGAATGGTTTTTCAATCCCCTCCACCTTCTCAAGTGCTCACAACAGATGCTTCTCTTCTCGGTTGGGGAGCACATTGCCAAGGGACATGTACTCAGGGTCTCTGGACCCCTTGGGAGGCTACTCAGCAGATAAACTTCCTGGAGCTACGGGCGATACGCCTAGCTCTGAGAGCCTTCTCCCACCTCGCCTCTCACCAGTCTGTACTGGTTCAGACGGACAATCAAGTTGCCATGTTCTATGTGAACAAACAAGGAGGCACAGGCTCCTTCCTTCTTTGTCAGGAGGCTCAACGGCTGTGCTCTTGGGCTGTCAATCATGGGATCCTTCTCAAGGCTGTCTACCTCCCAGGTCAGGAAAATTACCTGGCGGACAGACTGAGCAGGATCCTGAAACCACACGAATGGAGATTGAACCCATTGGTGGTTCAGCAGATCTTTCTCAGGTGGGGCCTCCCCACCCTGGATCTTTTCGCCAGTCCTCTGAACCGGCAACTCCCGAGATTCTGCTCCAGACAACCGCATCCTCTCAGAGTAGCAGCGGATGCGTTTCTGATCTCGTGGTCCTCAGGCCTACTGTATGAGTTTCCTCCCACACCACTAGTGCCCCTAACGCTGTTCAAAGTTCTCAAGGACGGGGCTTCATTGATTCTCATTGCCCCCAGGTGGCCGAGGCAGCCGTGGTTCCCACTTCTGCTACAGCTAGCGGTGGACACTCCTCTGCCTCTGGGGTTTCAACACGATCTCCTGTCTCAAGATCAGGGGACTCTCTTGCAACCCAACCTCCAGTCCCTTCATCTGATGGCCTGGCTGCTGAAAGGGTAGTCCTGGCTCCCCTACTACTGCCTCGAGAGGTGGAAGATGTCGTATTAGCTTCTAGACGCAATCCACCAGGAAATCCTACGCTCTTAAGTGGCGTAGATTCTCCACATGGTGTGCTCAGCACAACGAGAATCCTTTCTCGTGCTTGGTAGCGGTGGTATTGCAATATTTGCTTTACCTCTCCAATCTGGGCCTTAAGTCTAACTCTGTCAGAGTTCACCTGAGTGCTCTCTCAGCGCACCACTCGCCGGTGGACGGCAGGCCTCTTTCCAACCACCCTTTGGTGGCTTGTTTCCTCAGAGGCCTCCTGCTTAAGCCTCCTTTGCGTCCACCAGCCCCTGAGTGGGATCTGAATGTGGTGTTGCAGCGGCTTACTTGTCCACCTTTTGAACCCATTGCTATCTGCCCTCTCCGTTTTCTCTCCTGGAAAACTTTATTTCTGGTGGCTCTCATCTCTGCTAGGCGTGTGAGTGAACTGCAGGCACTAGTGTCTGATCCTCCTTACACTAGGTTCTACAGGAATAGGGTAGTCTTACGGACTCATCCTAAGTTTCTTCCTAAGGTTGTCTCACCTTTTCACCTCAATCAGGAGGTGGTTCTTCTGACCTTTTTTCCCAGGCCGCATGCCAACCGGGCTGAGATGGTCTTGCATACCCTGGACTGTAGGAGGGCGTTATCCTTCTACCTTGACCGTACGCGGGAGCATCGGAAAGCTGTTCAGCTTTTCGTTTCTTTTGACCCCAATAAGTTGGGGCTCCCTGTCTCCAAGCGTACTTTGTCCTTATGGGTCGCTGACTGTATCGCCTGGGCTTATGGGGCAGCCGGCCTCTCGTTGGAGGGTCGAGTCACGGCTCATCGTGTCAGGGCGAAGGCTGCGTCAGTGGCTCATCTCCGCTCTGTTCCGTTGGCAGACATCTGCCGGGCCGCTACTTGGTCTTCAAGCCAGACTTTTGCGGCCCATTACTGCCTTGAGAGGGAGTCCCACAGGGACAGTGCTTTCGGACAGGCAGTACTCCATAATCTCTTTGGGGTTTAGGCAACTCCTACCCTCCGGCCCTGGTGTTGGGCTACCGGTCGGGGGCGTTCTCAGAGAAGATTCCTTCCTTCTGTGCTGACGAGCTAGAGGGAGCTCATTTTTACGCTTGAGGTCTCCGGTAGCCTTAAGCTAGGGAGTCCCATATGTGAGGACTGACTTCCTGCTTGGTCCTGGAGAAAGAGTAGTTACTCACCTGTAACAGGTGTTCTCCAGGAGCAGCAGGAATCAGTCCTCACAACCCTCCCTCCTCCCCTTGGAGTTGCAGTCATATGATTTATTTTTGCTAATTTTTTTGCTGTCTTTTAGCTATGTCATCAGACTGAGCAAGATGGCACCCTTGGGCGGGAAGAGGACCTCGCATGCGCGCTGCAATTCCCAAAGGCTTTCTTTGAAAGCTGGGGAAATGCTCCGCACGAGGGCTCCGTCGGCGCCGACGTCACCCATATGTGAGGACTAATTCCTGCTGCTCCTGGAGAACACCTGTTACAGGTGAGTAACTACTCTTAAGAGGATATTTTAAGATCATAAAGACCCACACTGGGATTTGAATTCTGATTACCCAGCTCTCAACCCACTACTTTGACCATTATGCTATTAGACATCCATGTTCTGAGAGGCTCTTCTGAGGACATCTATGCAGACATCTCTATAGAAGTCCATATCAGTTATGTCCACGTTTCTGAAATCGTGCCTGAACTTGCATGGGCCTGCTTTTTTTCCGGACGTTCTGGCTTTGACATCCCAGATTGCACTTGGACGTCCCTCTGTAAAATGTACTTTATAGTCTATCAAGCCACAGGGTCCATGGGTTGGCTGCCATAACAAAAATCAGATATCCAGACAGTCAGATTGATATAGTCAGGTTTACAACCCTTTATTTAATGTAAAGGAGTATGTTCTTTGCATATATATAGAGGCACTGTGTTCCATAACAAGGATGCTAGAAAAGTTTGAAAATATACAAAATTGCTGATTACGCGTACTTTTAGACGTGTATGTGATGCATTGTTTCAAGATCAGCTCTTTCCTTATGTATAAGTCAGTTATACATGTGGAAAGCCTATCTAAAAGAACCTCCTAAATTTTGAATGTTGAGGAAATACCTTTTTACTGAAAGGGTGGTGGATGCTTGGAATGCCCTCCCGACGGAGGTGGTGGGGACAAACACAGTGATGGACTTCAAAGTGGCCTGGGACAGACACAGTGGATCACTTTACAGCAACAAGATTAAATCAAGATAAACTGAACCATCTAATTTCTTAACAAATAGGGGTGTCCTACATGGAGCAATGGGGGGAGGAGCGGTGGGTTCACCACTAAACAAACAAAGATATGGGGAGGGGTGCACCTGCTCCTGGTGGGTGCACCACTAAGCAAAGACATGGGTAGGGGTGCACCTACTCCTGCCATATTGCTGGGCAGACTAGATGGACCGTGTTGGTTTTTATCTGCCGTCATTTACTATGTTACTATGAGACTCCCAAGTGTGGCTTAAAATAGGTTTCTAACTTAAGGCTTGATTTACTACCACAGGGTGCCATTTTATTAGACGTGTGTAAAATAACACATGTTAATGTGGGCGAGCACACATTAACATGGTAGCACACTTTATTTAGTAAGTCAGATTCTTAGCTACTTAACTTATGCACTCAGCTTTTTTTTAATAGATGTCTCATATCTCCTTTCCTGTGTCCCATGGCCGCTAACTTACAGGTGAAATACAGCAGTGATCTGAAACAGATGAAGGGTAGAGCCAGTGTGATCCTAGACACGCCCGAGCTGAGACATGTCCGAGAAACACAAAACAACATTTCAATGGTAGGGTCCAATGAGTTTGTTGCTTGACAAGAGCACACGCTAGGAAGCAGTTCTGTGCACTGAAAATTGGTCTCCATCGCTAATTGGGCAACTGCAGTCACTGAGCACCTCTGTTTTTAAAGCATGGCCACAATGATTCTTCTCTGCTGTCATCTGTTAACTGCACTTGAATGTAGTGAAACGTCTGTCAAAAATATGAATAAATTTTCTTTTGTTTTACTTTTTGACGTTTGTGGCCTTTTCTTTAAACCTGGGAATGCATGCCATGCCTGAGCCTGACACAGTATGAATGTCTTGTTATGCATGTCCGTGTTTCACATGCAGCTTGATGTTAGAGATTAGTTATGTTTTCATATTCTATGTGGAATCGAAGAGTGATTTAAAACTTAAATATCGACTGTTAAGCATAGCATAAAATGATGCATGCTCGTTAGTATAATTCACAGTCTCTATTAATGCTAATACTTTATAAGACTTTGTTTAAGCCTGTGTTCTCCTTCTCCTGATTTGTCCCTCAGTGTGGTATCAGCTGGTAAAGTGATAGGGACAGAGTTTATGTAATATAAACAATATCTGTATTTATATTGTCAACAGATTTGTTAGCATAATAATAGAGGGTCATCTCTTGCCTGAAACTAGCAAATTCTCTGAGGAGATTAACATTTGAATTACAGCCTCGGAAATGGTCTTTCCATGTGATTTAATCCTTTTATGGTATGGCAAAATGACTCTTTGCTCAACACCCACTATTTTCAATCAAAGTAATTATGCATGGAGCAGTTATATACTTTGAAAACGAATGGAGTTTTACGTGGGTGATACTGCTCTTCTTCATTGCATTCTTAATATGATGGCCAAAGGGTTGCTTTTGTTTCCATTTATAATTTTGTTTTTTAAATAAAAATATAATACAAGAAATTAAGACAAAAAAACAAAATACTGTACACCAACCACTGAGGCAAAGGGAATATGATACATAAATGACAATTCAGGCAAACAACATATATTCCCGACTTAATCCTGCACAACCACCATGAGTGAAGGGTTGAAAAGAAAGAAAAGATGTAACTAGACCGATATCTAGATCTAATAGGCCCTAAATAAGGGGTTCCCAAATCTGTCTTTGTATTAGACTTTACTTTCTATTTTGCAGTTTTGTGGTTTAGGCACATTGATTCAAAGGTCATCTCCAAAGGTTATGCTGCTTATTTGCAGGTGAAATATCATGAAGACTTTGAGAAGACAAAGGGGAGAGGTTTTACTGCAGTTGTGGATGATCCTATCATGGAGCGTGTGAGAAAGAACACTCAGATTGTCAGTGATGCTGCATACAAAGGAGTGCATCCACATGTGGTAGAAATGGATCGGAGGCCAGGAATTATTGTTGGTAAGTTGTTCAACTGAGTAGTTGAGAGAGCTGAAAGTGGCTATCCACTGCAGTGGTTTGCATCTTTTCTGTCAAGTTACATGCGGAGGGTCAAATTTGATATTTATTTTTCATCTCAGTCGTAATTGAAATATGAAGGTCCCATATTTCCCCTATTTTGTTAAGTATCTACAGTATTTTGACCCCTAGTTGGTATGATTAGAAATTTAGCATGTCAAGCCTATATTTCTGCAGGTGATATTCAACTTGTCTGCTCGTTAGGGGAAAACTAGGGCTGTGTATTTGTTAGTGCATGTTTGGTTCATTAGTGCAACTTAAAATAATTTAGTGCATGCTAAATTGATTCAAATTGCACTAATCTAATCAGTGCCCCTTAATTTATTGGTTAGTGCACAATAAGTCATACACAATAGTTGGTTAGTGCACAATAAGACATGTCGAAAGGCGGTATATAAAACCAGTTAAATAAATAAATAACAAATGAAATAGTGCTCACCAAAAATTCCCCATTAAAACAAATGTATAAAGCTAGCTGAAAAACACCTGAAAATTAGGAAAAATTCATGAATAAAATGAAAACTAACCAAGTATTTGTGCACATCCTTAGGACAATCCTTAACAAAATTACTTCTAGATAATAGTTGGCCAATAAATATTCCCTTACTGTTTCAGAAACCATGGTTTTATGGATTCACAGAACTTCTGTTCAATAGTGTAGTCTCTGTCCATACATTTGGATAGTACTTTAGTTGTTCAGTGTGTCTTGTTGCCATTAAACAGCTAACGTGGAAAATGCCCTCATGGGATGGATTAAGTGGCAACAGTGCAGTCCCTGTTTGCTAAAGTGCACTAAGATTCTGCACCTGATGGGCATATGGAAAAATGTAATGTGCATTAGGTGCAAAACCTTTGCATTAACTGTTGGAGGTATGCACAACATTTTTGAGAGGTCCGTTGTGCAGTTAATGCAGAGAAAAGTTAACTGTGTGGCAGATAATGTGGAATGCAGGTAGCTTCATCTCTTAAGGTGTAGTTAATTTCACCACGTTATCTACCATGTTAACAATTAATTCACAGTAAAGACCTCTGTGTTAACTGCATGATGCAGTTTCTGGTTGTTTCATACCACAAAATAGCATTTTCTACTTTAGCTGTTTAACGCAGTAATTAGTGTGCGCTAACGACTAACCCACAGAGATGGATGAATGACAGTCACCTTAAAATCAATCTGGATAAAACTAGAATTCTTTGGACAGGGAAGTGCAGAAGTCAGGCTCCAGATGTTAGTCCATCGGTGGTAAATGTAGAAATTTATTGTCACTTTTTATTGAAAGCCCTGGACTGGTTATAGACTGTCTTGCCAGATTTCAACACTAATTCAGAAATCTTCATGGAATTTAAAGCTTATGAGACACATTTGGAAAGAATAGCACAAACTATTGTGACTTCTCAGATAAACTGCTATAACTTACTTTATCTGAATGTGAATAAAAAGTCCTTGTCTAGGCTACAATTAATTCAAAATTCAGCCGCAAAATTAAAATTAAAGCTCATAGATGGGACAGACATTTCCAATTTTAAAAGATCTACATTGGTTACCAATATCATTTCAAATAAGCTTTAAACTCCTGATTACTGTTTATAAAAATCTTTGAGGTTGTGGCCCTCATTATTTGTATAAGGAGGGTGTATATACCAGAGTGTTCTCTAAGGTGAGAGCAGGATGTGTTGGTGGAAATCCCATCCACCAAAGCCTGTAGATATTAATCAAATGAAAAACCAGACTTTGCTTGGTATGCTATCTCAGATTTGGAATAAACTTCACAAGGAAATAAGATTGAATGAAACTACTTAAAATTTCATAAACGAGTAAAAACCTAGCTTTGTTCTACCTGCCATGGCTATACCTGTTCCAGGGCACAAATAGGACTCCTGAAAAGTACTAAATTTTGCAAACAGATAACTGTAAGGTACAGAGGGAAATGCCCTCTCAGTCCACCAATAATTTTGGATCCTTCAAAAAAATCCTGTCTAAGTAAAAACGTATTTCTCTTGGCTCCCAGGCTGCTTCATGTCCCCATTTGTGAAATGGAAGGCTGGGACATGTATGGAGGGAGGGATACAAGACTGCATTCTGGAATAGGGTCACAGGCACATCTATATTTCCAGAATGACAGGTGTCCATATCCAACACATGCAAGTTTGTAAAATTGGATGAAATCCTGCTTGTGCCTGACCCATTCCTCTACACAACCCCATTTTTGCTTTTATGTGGCAGACACATGTATCTTTCAGCATGGAGAAAGGTTGATATTACAAAGCACTTATTTGCACCCACCTTCTCTGCTGCCCCTCCCATGGAGTTTTAGACATTTTGACGTGGTCCCAAAGGGGACTATTGCACCCACAAACAGGAACAGAAGCAAGGGACATCTTGAACAATTTTCGGAAGACTGTGTTCATGAGAAACTAGTTCAAATTAAAGTAGACAAAGCGATGGGACCGGATGGGATACACCCTAGAATACTGAGAGAACTTGGGGACGTTCTAGCAGCTCCACTGGCTGACCTTTTCAATGCCTCGTTGGAGTCGGGAGTGGTGCAGAGGACTGGAGAGAGGCTCACGTGGTGCCTTTACATAAAAGCAGAAGTAAGGATGTGGTTGAAAACTACAGGCCGGTTAGTTTAACTTCGGTGGTGAGTAAATTATTGGAAACGCTGCTGAAAGAGAAAATAGTGAGGTTTCTGGAGTCCAGTGGATTACAGGATCCGAGGCAGCATGGATTCACCATAGGCAGGTCTTGTCAGACAAATCTGATTGATTTCTTTGACTGGGTGACTAGGGAGTTGGACCGAGGGAGAACCCTAGATGTAGTGTATTTAGATTTCAGTAAAGCCTTTGACACTGTTCCTCGCAGGCGACTTATAAACAAACTGAGCACCCTAGGGATGGACCCTAAAGTTACTGCTTGGGTTAGAAATTGGTTGGGTGGGAGGCGACAAAGAGTACAGGTAAATGGAGCTCACTCTGAGGAGAAGGATGTTACCAGTGGTGTACCCCAGGGATCTGTCCTTGGTCCGATTCTTTTTAACATCTTTGTTAGTGATATAGCGGAAGGGCTGTCGGGTAAGGTTTGCCTCTTTGCGGATGATACCAAAATCTGCAATAGAGTAGACACCCAGGAAGGTATAGATAACATGAGGAGGGATCTAGCTAAGCTTGAAGAATGGTCTAGAATTTGGCAGCTGGGATTTAATGTTAAAAAATGTAACGTCATGCATTTGGGCTGCAGCAATCCAAGGGAGCAATATAGTGTAGGGGGTGAAGTACTTTTGTCCACTAAACAAGAGCGGGACCTAGGCGTGGTTGTGTCTGATCTTAAAGTAGCTAAACAGGTAGAAAAGGCAACAGCAAAAGCTAGAAGGATGCTTGGGTGCATACGGAGAGGAATGGCTAGCAGAAAAAAGGAGGTGATAGTGCCTCTGTATAAGTCTTTGGTGCGACCTCATTTGGGGTATAGTGTGCAATTCTGGAGACTGCACCTTCAAAAGGATATAAACAGGATGGAATCAGTACAGAGGGTGGCTACTAAAATGGTTAGTGTTCTTCATTATCAAGCATATGAGGACATACTGAAGGATCTTAATATGTACACCTTAGAGGAAGGGCAGGATAGAGGTGATATGACTGAGATGTTTAAATACCTCCGTGGCATAAATGTACAGGGGGAGAACCTCTTTCAATTGAAAGCAAGTTCTGCTATGAGGGGACATGGGACGAGGGATAGATTCAGGAATGATATGCGGAAATATTTCTTTACGGAAAGAGTGGTGGATCCGTGGAATAGTCTCCCAGTGGAGGTGGTAGAGAAGAGGACAGTAACTGAATTCAAAAAAGCATGGGACAGACACAGAGGATCTCAAAAGGAAAAAAGGGGACTGTTGTAGTTGTTGATATGGAAGGACAGACTAGATAGGCCATGTGGTCTTTTTCTGTCGCCATATTTCTATGTTTCTATGTTTCATTAGGCAAACTAGGCGGCTGCCCTGTGCACCAGTGGTCTGGGGGTGGCCCATCGCCACCACTGCTGCCCCTCTCCAGGATCTGCAGCAGTGGCAGTGGTCACAAACAGCTCCACAGCGCTTACCTTCAACCCCCAGCACTGTGTTTGCAAACAGGAAGTCTGCAATGGGCCTTGGTGAGGGTGGGAGTGGAACCACCTGGCACTTTTAATATAGTTAAGATTATTTGAACACACTGAAAAAGCTTAACAGCCAAACACAAAAGAATTGTTATAGAGTTCAAAAAAGCAGAGTGCTATTAAATTTATAAAGCATTTTTACTCAAAACGTTTTAACTACTGTTCTCCTTTAATCTTTTATATTACTTTTTTTTATCAAATATTCAAATATCTACAAAATCAAATCAATAGACAGATGCACTTCTCAGAAAATTCCAAAAAATTAAAAATGGTTAAAAAAAACACTAAAATACTCCATAGAAGCTAGAGCAGAACCTGGAAAAAGCTGTCGGTTAATGAATCTTGAATTAGTCCAGCAAAATGTTTTCGCTATTGTCAGTAGGATACATTTTAATACTGTGGTATTTACTTTTAATGCTGTAAATAACCATGAGCTGATTTATTTAAGGCAGCACCTTGCATATTTTGTGTCTCTGAGACCTCTTAGGTTAGGTCGAAATAGGTTTGCTAATGCCCCTCCAGGAACAAGCAGGAAGTCAGTCCTCACTTATGGGGTGACATCGGCACCGACGGAGCCCGCGCAGAGCAATTCTCCAGCTTTCAAAGAAAGCCTTTGGGATTGCTGCCATGCATGCGTGGTCCTTTTCCCACCCAAGGGTTGCCATCTTGCTCAGTCTCCCTTTTTCCGCGGAGCCCTTCGGATGCACTTCCTTCTTCCCTCGGAAAAAGTGTTTCTTTCTCGGCATTCCGGCCCTGTGTTTTTCCAGTTGCACCGGTCCTCTACCTGTCCTCTCTTTGCCCCTGCTTTCCCTGTGGGTGAGGAGACGTCTTTTTTCTACCGTTTAACCGTTTTCTCTCTTCGGGCCCTTTTTGCGCCCTTTTGCCCCTAACCACTGGCCTCAAGGGTCTTCGACCTCGCAGGGGCCCTTTTTGCCCCAATTGCCATGGGTTTCAAGAAATGCGACAGATGCTCAAAAAACATGTTGCTTACGGACACCCATGGCTGCTGTCTGCGGTGCCTGGGAGCTGACCATAACCCAGAGCTCTGCTCGTTGTGTAAGAAAATGTCCGCGAAGGCCCTGCTAAATCATAGGTAGAAGTCTGATGACATTTTCCGTAAGGCGGCCCCGGAATCCGCGGTGGCGCCCCAAGCCGTCCCACCACTCGTTAGATCCCCTGTTGAGACTCCGCGCCCAAGGAGCACTCCAACCAGGGGTCCCCCAAAGTGAAGTGGCGTAAGAAGAAGAAGACCTCGAAGTCACTGATGGGTGCACCAGACAAGCGAGAGCGATCTCGTGCTCGGTCTCTTAGCCCTTCCCAGCGTTCCTGAGAGTCAGACAAGGAGCGGCCCCAAAAGGTACATCGCACTGATATGGAGGCGAGGACCCCCTCTCTTCTTCCACACCAGACCCAGTAACCCCGGTGTCGGCATCGCAGAAACCTACCCCCGAGTGGGAGTCCCAAATGCTGGCACTGGAGTGCAGTGTTTCTGCCTTCTTAGCTTGCCAGCAGGTGCTTCCACCCAGCATGGCTGGCCTGTGCCCCGAGACCGCTGGACCCTCGAAGCAGGGATCCATAAGTGCCCTGGAAACCGCTGAGAGCCATGGGCCTTCTGCGGGTCCTTGGCATCGTTCTCGCTAGCCATCCTGTTCCTCGGGAGTGAGGTCTTCTAAGGCAAGCGCCCACGGCTCCAGAAGAGCCTCGGCTGCGGAGCAGGGCAACTAGCCCAACTCAGAATTTTACTCGGACCTCTTGGAGTGGGAATTGGACGGGGATACTTCCCCCAAAACCCGCACTCATAGGGATCTGCCTTCTGATCCGTCCCCCCACCTTGCAGAGGTGTTTGCCTCCCGAGGACACCTCATTTTTGGTGTTTATACGGGACATGGCCCGGACCCTCAACCTGCAGGTGCAGACCGAGGAGGAACCGAGAGCTGAGGAATTGGACATCTTACAATGCGAGTCCCCACCTCGGGAGTCCCTCACGGTCCCAGTGCTGCCCATTCTGGCACGGTTGTTCCTACCCATGTGGGAGACACTTGCCTCGGTTCCCATTGTCAGCAAAAGGCTCAACGCCATGTATAGGGTTCAACGAGCACCGGGGTTCAGGAAGATCCAGCTTCCCCACACGTCAATGGTAGTCGAGTCTGCTATACAGAAACAAGAGAGCCCGAAGTCGTACTCTTTGGTCCCACTTGGCAGGGAGTCCTGTGCCCTTGATGCCCTTGGATCTATGCTGGCATGCCGCATTAAGGCCTACCAACTTTACATGGGCATGTTCCTACGCGACTTCGCCAGAGAGCTCGGCGGATTTTCAGTGGGCCTCGGAGGCGACCACCTTCTCAGGTTTCAGACCCTCCTAAGATCGGTCGCGGACTGCTTGAAGTACCTCTCCCACGCCACATACAATGTGTTTGAATCTTTGACCTGGGTGGCAGTGGCTGGCATTCGGGCCCGGCGTCAGGCATGACTCCAGTCCTCTGACCTGGAGCAGTGGGTCCAGGAGAAGCTCCTGGATGTTCCCTGCCTCAGTGAACAGTTGTTTGGCAAGCCCATGGAATAGAGACAGAGTTTGTCACTCGCAAGCGCCTCTCTTGGAAGACTTCTTCCCTTCCTCAGAAGAAACATCAGACTAAAAAGCCCTTCTACCAATGGAAGAGGCTTCCCTACTGAGGGTACCCACCATACCCCTGCACCGGCACCTGCTATGCAGGGCAAGGGAGCGACCCAGGGTCACCAAAAGCCGAAACAGGCTGCAAACCCAACCACTGGCGCCACCTCAGCCAGCTTAGGGGTTTTGACGCTGAGCGCATAGCCTATCGCCCCCCGACGGCATTGCCATCTGTGGGAGGGCGCCTGTCCCTCTTCGCACTCGAATGGGAAAAGATCCCATCAGATACCTGGATCCTTCAGGTGATCCAGAATGGTTACCGTCTTCGCCTAGCCGGGCCCCCTCCCACCTTCTTCCCAGTCGAGCCTTCTCAACTTTGCGCGCACCAGGTTGTCCTGCAGCAAGAGTTGCACAATCTCCTCGACCAGCGGGCGGTCAAAAAGGTACCACACCACCTCCAGGGAAGGGGGTTCTACTCCCGATACGTCCTTGTTCCGAAGAGGACAGGGGGCCTGCGCCCCATCCTTGACCTCTGGAACCTCAACAAGTTCCTGGTGCGGGTGAAATTCTGAATGCTATCTCTTGGCGTCCTACTGCCCTTCCTCCGGCATGGCGATTGGCTATGTTCCTTGGACCTTAAGGATGCTTACGCTCACATACTGAGTCACCCCAAGCACAGGGAGTACCTGCTCTTCAAGGTGCAAAGGGAGCCCTACCAATAGAGAGTGCTCCCCTTTGGGCTGGCATCCGTTCCGCGGGTCTTCACAAAGTATCTATCTGCAGCTGCAGCACACCTCCAGAAGCAGGGCGTACCTGTCTTCCCCTACTTGGATGATTGGTTTGTCACGGGGGAGTCCATGGGGGAAGTTCATCTCGGGGAGTCCCACACAGTCCTTCTCCTCGAATGCCTCGGCTTCCTGATCAATTACTCCAAGTCCCACCTCGAGCTGGTACAGACTCTGGAGTTCATTAGCACCCTCCTCGACACGGAACGGGTGACCGTCTTTCTCCCTCGAGCCCAGGTGGACCATCTCCGTGCCCTGGCAGCTGAGGTTCAAGGCAAGGCGAGTGTGCGGCACCAACCACGCTGCGCCTCTTAGGGCACATGGCATCGATGGTCCACATTGTTCCCCATGCCTGCATGCACATGCGGACAACACAGTGGTGCCTAAAGGTGCAATGGACACAGGCCTCAGGTTGCCTTCGGGACCTCATCTGGGTCTTCTGTGAGCTACACAGCTCCCTGGATTGGTGGCAGAGCCCCCGGTGTCTTCTCTGAGACATGCCCTCCAGGCCACGCAACACGAGCTTGTCCTCACAACAGACGCCTAGCTGTTGGGCTGGGGAGCCCACTGCGCCGACCTAGGCACCCAGAGGCAGTGGTCCCTTGAGGAGCTGGAGCAGCAAATCAACCTGCTCGAGCTCTGGGCGGTCCAGTGGGCCCTAAAAGCCTTTGAGCCCCACCTGAAGGGAAAGTCTATACTGGTACAGACAGACAACAAGGTTGCGGTGTTTTATATAAACAAGGAGGGAGGAACGGGCTCTTGCCTCCTCTGCCGGGAGGCGGTCCTCCTCTGATCCTTCACTGTGCGCCGAGGTATGACCCTCAGAGAGGTCTACCTCCTGGGCCAAGACAACGTCCTCGCAGACAGACTCAGCAGGCTCCTTCGACCCAAGAAGTGGTGCCTGAACCCGGAGGTGGCTCTCCTCCTGTTCCAGTGGTGGGGGACTCCGTCCCTATACTTGTTCACCAGCCCGACAAATACGCAGTTTCCTTGCTTCAGTGGGCTGGTCCCGCACCCCCACAGGGTGGCCCTGGATGCATTTCTCCTGAACTTGGCTTCCGAACTGCTGTATGCCTTCCCTCCCACCCCGCTCATCGTGAGGACCCTTCACAAAATCCAGTGGGACCGAGCCTCGGTGATCCTCGTGGATCCCTCATGGCCTCGACAGCCCTGGTTCCCGCCTTTTCTGCGGCTCTCCTCGGAGCCTCCAATCCCTCTGGGCTGTGTCCCAGACCCCCTAACACAGGAAGAGGGCTGGGTGCTTCACCCGAACCAAACCTCGCTATCGCTCACGGCCTGGCAGCTGAACGGTTCTCCTTAGCCCCACTGCACCTCCCGGGGGAGGTTGAGGAGATCCTCCTTGCATTGATGAAGGACTCGACGAGGCGGGCTTACGCCTTTAAGTGGTGGCGGTTTTCGGTCTGTTCTCCAAGCTCCAGATCAACCCATTCTCCTGCTCTACCAGGTGGGTTCTCCAGTACCTCCTTCACCTCTCACAGGTGGGACTGAAATCTAACTCGGTCAGAGTTCACCTGACTGCCATTTCGGCCAACCACTTTGTGGTCGAAGGCAAGCCCCTCTCAAGCCAACCCTTGGACTCCCGCTTCATGTGGGGCCTCTTACTCTCAAAACCCCCCATCTGGCCTCCGCCGGCAGAGTGGGATTTGAACATGGCTGAGGCCCCCTACCCCAGGTTCTACGGGAACAGGGTGGTTCTCTATACCCACCCCAAGTTCCTACCGAAGGTTGTCTCAGACTTCCACCTCAATCAAGATATGGTCTTCATGACTTTCTTTTCGAGACCTCACGCTGACCGGATATCGGCGGTCCTGCAGACGTTCGACTGCTTTCCCTCATATTGTTCAATATCTTTCTTGCTCCGCTGCCCTTGATCATTCAGCAATATCCGGTCTCCTCTTACATTTATGCAGATGACATTGTTCTCCTGTTTCATACCTCGCCTTTATCCCCCGATGTTATTCAGTTAAATCTCTGCCTTTCCCATATCGCTTCTTGGCTATCAGAACATTTTCTTCACCTCAATCCTGCAAAGTCCTCCGCAATGTGGGTTTCCTTGGGTGGCTCATGTCCCACTCTAGCTCCCTCCATCGATTCAACCAGCATTCCTCTCACATCCTCTTTCCGTTACTTGGGCGTTCTTCTAGATCCTTCTCTGTCCTTTCACGAACATATCTCCATGATCTCCCGCCGTTCCTTTGCTGCTCTACGGCGTATCAGGGCCGTCCGATCCATATTACCCATTAGCTCCCTAATCACTCTTGTCATTGCTCTCATCATTAGCAGATTAGATTACTGTAATGTTTATTTAGCCAACCTCCCTAAATACAGCCTGCAAAGGCTGCAGCGCATCCAGAATACTGCCGCTCGCCTCATCACCTCTTCCAGTAAATTTGACCACATAACACCTATCCTCCTTCAGTTGCACTGGCTTCCCCTTCATTACCGCTTCCATTACAAATTTCTGATTCTTCTTCATCGGGCCATCTACACCAGTACTCCTCTCTATTTGGCTGATTGCATTTCTCTACATTCTCCTCATCGTCAACTCCGTTCCATCAACACTAATCGCCTATCCCTTCCCTCGCCCTCCCAAGCCCGCCTAGAACAGACACGACACTCTGCCTGGTTCTTTCTCGGACCTATGTTATGGAATACTCTACCCACTTATCTTCGGCTAGAGTCATCATACCCCCAGTTCAAGTCTTTGCTTAAGACATATTTATTCCAGAAAGCCTTTGACCTCCTCCCCGAAGTCCCCTCCTGACTGTCCTATGTTTTGTCTAATTTGTTATAAATTGTCTTTGTTTGTCTCTCACTTTGTCTTTATGGTTTATTATGAGTTGGTTTCACTATATGATTTGTTTGCCCTTTCTGTACCTCTCTTTCCTATCTAACTTTGGCGTTCTATTTCCTGGTGTGCAGTGTTTAATCAAATTTTTTATTGTACACCGCTTAATGCCTATGCCCTAGTGGTATATCAAATATGTAAATAAAGATAAAGATAAAGACTGCAAGAGGGCTCTCGCCTTCTACCTGCAGCGTATCCAGGGTCATCGCAAGTCAGACCGGCTCTTCGTCGCCTACGATCCCACCCGTCTGGGGTTAGCAGTCACCAAGTGCACCCTCTCCATCTGGGTGGCAGACTGCATCACCTTTGCCCAGGCAAATACTGGGGCCCCGCTGGATTGGCGGGTCACCATGCATGGCATCCATGCCAAGGCGGCCTCGGTGGCTTCGCTGCGCTCAGTGCCTCTGACGGACATCTGCTGTGCTGCGACCTGGTCTTTGGCAAATACCTTCACATCGCACTACTGCTTGGAGAGGGAGTCCCGCCGGGACAGTGCCTTCGGCCAGGCTGTACTCCGTAACCTGTTTGGGGTATAAGCAACTCCAACTCCTACCCTCTGACCCTTCTTCTGCAGCTACCGAGAGCTTGCCCCCGAGGATCTGAGGTCTCGGGCTCCTTCGGGCATCAGCTTCTACTCACAGCCTCGCTGAGGCATTTTTGGCTTACAGATTCAGTAGCCTGTAGCTGGGGAGTCCCCAGGGGCGGCTCAAGGCAATCTGCTGCCTGAGGCGAAGAATGAGATGGTGCCCCCCCCCCCACCGTAGAGGGGCGGGGCTTTTTCAGAAATCCAATCAGAGACTAAACCAAATCAAAAAGCCAATTAGATTATATGGAGGAAATGCAAGATGTTTACACACAGGGCTGTAACGAGCTGCAATTGCGCCCTGTGCGACTTGCAACTGGGCGCATGCCCCCTTCTCCCCCCATACCTCCGTCCAGCGCTGCCTGCTCTTTCCCTGCTGCTGCCGCCCTCTGTTTTTTTCAAGGTGGCGCCGGCAGCAGGGAAAGAGCAGGCAGTGCTGAACGAAGGTATGGGGAGGAGGAGGGGGGCGTGTGCCCGATCTGTAAGGCACCGGCATTTTAAGCAGATCTGTCCCTCCCTGCTCTGACATCGCGTCAGAGGAGGGAGGGACCAGACCTGCTTAAAGTGCTGTGAAAAGGCTTGTGGGTGCATTTTGGCTGCCTGCTATTGTCCTGCCAACCTTAATTGTAGCAAAAACACTCCATACAAACAAATAACCTTGGTGGAAAATTCTCTTTTAACTGTTTATTTCTTTTAATATTCTTTTCACACGATTTCCTTTATATTTTCTAACTGGCAGTGGATACTGGAAAACGATAACAAAAGACAGCCAATATCCAAATATATGAATATAAACAATACCAGGAGGTTTCAGACCAATACCGTGCTCAAATGAATGCTTATTTGATAAAGCAACAGCGCATTGGGAACATCAATAACCTGCCTGGATTTTTTGTTTTTTGTCTTTTTGTTTATGAATTAGCTGATACACACATCAGTGCTCCACCACCATCAAAACATTAAGACCTTATATTAAAAAGGAAAAAGTCTTAACTTTGTGACTCGTGTCTTCTTTGCCTCTTGTATCTCATGTCTTCCTTGCCTCAACGCTTCCTCCGGTACCTAATTAGCGTTTCACTCCGTTCAGGAGTTTCATCAGGAGGATCTATAAAGCAGACACAATGAAGCAGCATCTACAAAGCTTACTGAATCTCACCCACTGTGGTTATTAAAATAATAATCTTCATTTAATACGTTATCACGCCAAATGTCATGAATGAGGAGATGCATGAAAACTCATTCACTTTTCACTTACTAGAAAAGTTGCTGCCCGCGTCTCCCCACGTTTTTCTTCTGATGTCTCAACATTAGTTGTGTAAATTGCTGCACTGTGACTGTAAAGTCTATGTGGTAAGTGGAGGCATGCCCATCATCTGCCCATGCACAATGTAGATATTTAAAGCACCAAAAAGAGAAGTATCCCCACAGTAGGGCACAAAGCCAAACAGGTCACAGTAAGGAAAAAAGGAATTTGGAGAGCGACAGCTGATTGATGACTAAAGTTATTTAGACCCAACACTACCATATTTCAGCACACACTGCCTGCTTCAGGAATCAAAAACAGACTAGCAAATCATATTACAAATGATAAAAGCATATAAACATGATTAATATAGACACATAATAAATATAAAACATAAAAATAAAAGCCATATATGTATATGAATTTAAAAAAGCATACATACATACCAGGAAGCATGCCGTGGATAAAATACATTAATAAAAAACAAAACAAAAGAGATAATCAATTAAAATGCATGCATATCTTGTCTTCTATATGTGTTTAAACAACGCTGCATCACCTCTTCAAGGCTACCTTTGGATCCTGATCTGTTTAGTCTCTAGTGTGTTTCCCTATCATTCCCGTAGATGTATCCTTGTCTTCAGCTGTTGTGCTGTCTTGACTAAATTTTAAGATCTGATGAGCAGGGATCATTTTTTACATGTATCTGGACAGCGCTGCATACACCTTGTAGTGCTATACAAAGTAGTAGTGATATCTCTCAAGAATATCTCTAAAAACACCTGAGTGAGGGAAACATGGAAAAATCCCTTATAATAAGAGCACTTACCACAAAATCTACAAAAAAATCTTACAAAAGGCAAAAGTAATAAACACACAGCAAGTAATGATAGTAAATGATACCCTATAAGGTAAGATAGGAATAAGCTCCTAATAAAATCAATGCTAAAGTAAATGGGCCCGATTTTGATTTAGGCAGGCTATGTGCACCGCGGCGCATAGCCTTCCCACCGATCCCCTTAGTCTGGATTTTCACTTTTGTGGCGGCAGAAGTGAAAATCCGGGTTATTCTGGATGCGCTGGCAGCCATAGAGGTTACACGGGTAGCTTTGCCCCAGAACGCCCCGAACACGCTTAGCATCTGGGCGCGTTAGGGATTTATCCGGGATTTTCGAAGGGCACTACCCATGTAGGTGCCCTTCAAAAATCCCAGATAAAACCTTTACATGGGTAACTAGGGAAGTTACCCGTGCAAAGACCTTCAAAAATCGGGCCAAATGTGAACATTTAGTCTAATAATGCATATAAACAACTATAACAAATAAGGGGTACATGGCCATAAAACAAACATTAGTGACCAATAGAAAGACGATCTAGAACCAAATAACTGATAGCAAATGTTTTTTTTTAAAAGCCAGAAAATTACTCTAAAACAGTAGCTAATGTATTAAACAAGGAAGACTGCAATATAATACCGTTTAAACTCTAAAGGGGGAATTGCATTGATACATCGAGGAACTGTGTTAGTAGAGAAAAGCCTTTTGTGTGTAATATAAAAATACCTTAATGTGTTGGACAGGACAATGCTGTCAGAAAGAACCATCATTATATATTTAACACAGAAACATGCCACTATGGAGAACAAGAAACATCAATTACATTCCAAAAGCTGCAAGAATCACAGCTACCAGTATGAAACAAATACCGCGGGGCACACCAGTCAAGCTAACCACATTGTAATATGCTCAATAATCACAGTATACCTCAATAAACAAAGTTTAACAAAAAAAACCAAGGATATGGCTGTTATATACTGTATAATAGAATACAACCTGCTGCAGCTGGTCTCACGGCATCCCCCTCTTTCCCATCCATTAATGAGTTGCTTGTCGAAGCGGCTCCCCACAAATCTCCTCCTTACCCAGAAGATATAGGAGTGACCTACTATCCAGACCGAGATCCCTCCGTGACCTAGTGGGAGAGAGGAAATAATCTACAACAGATGATGTATTAGCGAAACTCCTCCTGTTCCTTCTTCAATACCAGGCTCAATGGGGAAATTATAAGAGTGTGTATGGGCCTGCTCCCAAAGGGACCCACAATCCTGCCCAGTGCCCTCTCCTTATAAATTTTTTTTTTCAACCTCCTTTCGTTCAAGTGCTGATTTTAGATTCCCTGCCCCCCGAGGGCCCACTGGGCCCTTATAAGGAATCCAGAAACCATATGCAAAGCTGTTTACTAACCATTGTGCCTTTCTCTTGTCATACCCCACTAAATGCCATCGCAGCACCTGATCTTAATGGGCGTAGAGGTCATCTCCAGCCCACCAGTGTCATGTAGGCACTGTAGGTCTCCCCCTTGTTTCTTACCACATTGGGACTGGGGGTGCCCCTCCCTGCAAATCGTGCAGGCATGCCTATACTTGCAGGCATTATTGAATCTACAGATCCCCCCCATTGAGCAACTGGCACACACCCCAGTGTATGCTGGGGGTTGGTGAAGGGGTGCCCCTACTCTCCCTATTAATGTGCCTGCTGTCCCGCCAAAATGGGTGCTGCAGCAGCCCAATGTTCCTCCCTTGCCCACCCGTCAAAGGGGTCCCACACTTTCTGCCTCCACGCTGCCCTTTAGACATCAGCCGGATCCACAGGTCGATGTCCTTCCTGTCCTAGCTAAGTCCCTTATTTCCCGCCACGTTCCTATGGAATTGTTCATCACATTCCAGCCATGCAGTGCCGCCATACACCCTGTAGGCCTTGCAAATACTGTCATGGTATTTGAAGATACTCCGGCACTGCTCTGGGTGTTTCTCACCGACCACTCCGGTCAGCATACGAAAGGCGGCACACTAATTCATGATCATCCTAGGCTACTGCCTTCTTAGATGTCAGCTTACATTTGTTGTGGCAGCCCGAACAATCATAGTTTGCATTGTCCCGCCTAATGAGTAATGAGAATATATCCACGTACTCGTCCTTCCAGATCTCTTTCTGGGCGGCTGGCACGTGGCTGTCCACATTCAGCAGGCCTAAACTCTGACACCAGCTCCCCATTGCCCGTCTGTGATTTTACTGGCTTTCCCAGTTTTCTGGGTGCAGCCACCCAGCTTGCACCTGTGTCCCCCGTGGTCATCAGCCCCGTGTTTGGTGCACCTTCCAGCGACTCAACAGAGCCTGCATGTGTCCCGTTACGTGAACCATGGCCATGGTCCTTACTTTATTCACAAGGTTGCATAGACCGGATTCCTCTGTGCCCTCACTGCTGCACGGCAGGGGCATGTCTGCAGTCCTGGCCAGTTCCTTGTGCTCATTGTCTGGGTGTGTGCCCAGTGCTCCACTGCGAGCCCTGGCATCCAGCCCTGGCTGCCTCTTTGCCATTTGTTGTTGTCTTGGGCTTGTTCCATGCCGTCTTTTCTACTGCCGTTTCTTTTTGCCTTCTTGCTCTCCTTTGTGCCACCCTCGCTGTTACAGGTCCTCTTCTTGCCTCTCTGCTGCTCACCATTCTCCGCTTGTGCTGGTGTTATACCTGCAGCTCTGACACTGCCCTGCTACTGGGGATCTGAATGCAAACCTCCCCCACGTGGGCTCCTGGCTTTCTCTTCTCACCCCCTTCGCTCTCTCCCACATTCACGGCACCCCCATGACCTCCCATGAGAGAGCCCTTTGCTGCTGGAGCCGGGCGTGCCTGTGCTGGCTGCCTCCCATCTGCGAAGATGCCTTGCGTCCGGATCTGCCACTGTGCGGCCGGCCCCACAGCAGCCTGACCAGAGCTCCTTGAGTCGGACCTGCTGTGTCAACGCTACTGATCAGGCCTGCTGCGTGTAGCAGTGCTGGTCAGGTCTGCCATGTGCCATGGTGTCTTTCAGGCCCACGTGTACAGTGATGACGGCTCAGCTGCCACCTCCCACGGGAGTTCATCTCTGCTCAGAATCACGTTGCTGCAAGCATGTGGGTGGAAGTTTCTGCCTGGCCCCTGCACCGAACCTCTGAGCCTCGGCAAGGTGAGTGGGTGGGGGATAGTAGGGTCCTCATGGCTTCAGGTGAAAATGCCTTTATTATGCCATGGCTCCCCTTGCTTGTAGCTCCGGGCAAAATGGGAAGGTGGCTCCTGTCCCCTGTCCTTTATCCTGCCATGGCTCCCTTCACCCATTGTTCACCTATCCGGGCTATCCCCTGGAGGCCCTCTTCCACCCAGCAGCCCAGTTATGGGGCCAACATCCTTTCGTTGCCGGCCTGCCATAACCACTTCCCCTCTACTACTTACCTCCCTGTGAATAATTACCTTTTCTCCCCAAAATGTATCTCCTTGAAATAATTAACTTCTCTCTTCCCCTCAGATCATAATCATCATGCAAGACTGGGCAACAACAAGGGAGGGGAAAGGGAGCTAGAGAGACTGAGTGACAGCAGATTTGGGGGATGAAAGAGAGACTGGATGGGAGAGAGGGGCTGCAGGCTGTGTATTTCTGACAGAGGTTTGGAAAAATGTGCCAGTATCTAATAAACAAAACCAACATTTTATCAGCTGTCCTCATAAATCTGGCAATCCTTCAAGGGTCCCAGATCGCTTGTTGAGCATTAAATACATTGTCTCTGTCAAGGACACAGATAGGATATTTGTATAGATTTCTCCAAAAAATGTGCCTACTCTTTGGGTCCCAGTGATGTATTTAGATCTTTTTTTCGATGCTGGTATAGTCCGTCATATGAACCTTATAAAACATGGATATTAATTTGGAAGAGGATAATATGGTATCACATAATAAACTATTGGGTTTATTACTTAGTGATTTCATTTCAAGTCTAGTTGTGGAAATACAATACTGAAGCTGTAACCACTAATAGCAGTGTGAAGGCAACAAACCATTTCTGTTTGCAGCATTTGAATGGTTACCAAATTTCCAGTCTCTAGTACATGATCCAACATCCAGATTACCCTATTTTGTTATGGTATCAAATTAACCAGCTTGTTTTGCGTTTTAAAAACTGCATTTTGCCATAAAGATATGTATTTAGACTGCAATCACTGAATTTCAATTTTTGCATCTAATTCCTTCAAGACTTTATAGGTAGACGGTATTATCAAATGTGCTTGTAACTAATGATGACATACTGCTAGGCAGCAGTGATAGTGGTTGTGGTTTAACTATTGTCTGTTTGATTTTCAACCAGTTGGGGAGAGCCTGCATTTCATGTAACTGGTACCAATATCTGCTCTGACAAAATACAAGACACATGATAATCATGAAAACTTGGAAAATTGTAAATTGTAAGCTTTCAAATTCCAGGGTTAGTCAGTGATTACTTTTTGACCAGATAACTCGATGTCCAGCCAAATGATAACCAGTTAAGAAGTGGAAATGGAGGCAGGGCAGGGGCAGGCTGAATATAGATTTGTAAGAGGATAATATGGTATCACATAATTATAAAATATTGCGTTTATTACTTAGTGATTTCAGATCAAGCCTAGTGAGACTGCATCAATAGCAGAGTTAATCAGAAAGCACATTCAATTAACTAATCTGATATAGTCAGTGATGCCCACTTAACCAGTTTTGTCGGTTAACGTTAACTGAACAAGGTGCTGCTAAATATTGACCTCGTGGTCATAGTCTTTAAGTTCCCGTGGTCATTCCCAGGTGGCTGAGAACAGCACATTGGTTTTCAGTGGAGTGTGACACATACCTTCCCGTTCATCTTTTCATTTCTCTCAATTGATGATCATGTATGGCATCTAGATGATGCTGTAGCTGGTTTGCAGCCCTTATGTGTACCATTGTATTCATGCTAAGTTTCCTATGCTGTTTGTCTTTCTCATGCATTCTTTCTTTTTGGCAAAAGACCTTAAAGTTTGGCGCACTGATCCTGGCTCCATCTTCGACCTTGATCCCCTTGAAGATAATATCCAGTCTAGGAGTCTTCATATGCTTACTGGTATTGCTAAAACCTTGACTTTCTCCTGCATAACTTTTCTTTCTGTAATGATCTTAGTAAAGAGAATAAAGAATAGAAGTGCCGTTAACTGCATTCCACATCAGCAGCCTTGCCACTAACATTATAGAAGCGACCATTGCTTCACATTAGTAGCATGGCTGCTGACTCCTAAGTACGGCACAAAAAGAGCAGCAGCTCTTGCAGAGTTGAGCAGGAAACACACGGAGCAAGAGTGTGGGTGACACAAGCGCTTTTATTGATATCCCCAACGTGTTTCGGCAGGATTGCCTTCCTCAGTAGTCAGTGCGCACACAATCAGCAACCTTCAGCTTAATGAGATTTCTCGGAGACAGTGCTGGCAGTACACTCACTCTGATGTTACATTGACTTCCTTTAACTACTGCTGCAATTTAGACATACGAGACTGTCCGTGACCATTACATCACACATTGTGTGTGGGGCTGCCACAGCCATTTTGTCCATCTCAATCTCATTAAGCTGAAGGTTGCTGATTGTGTGCGCACTGACTACATAACCCCCTGAGGAAGGCAATCCTGCCGAAATGCGTTGGGGATATCAATAAAAGCGCTCGTGTCACCCACACTCTTGCTCCGTGTGTTTCCTGCTGACTCCTAAGTGCCAGGAATGTCCCCTACACTTACTACAGAGGTTTTGCACTTAATGTGGCTTAATTCTGACTGTTAATGTACATTAAGTGCCAAATCTTAACATATTTTAGTAAATGTGTCTCTTAGTTCTATCTAAAAGCTGCCCTCACCGGCCCAGCTAAAGCTACATGCAAGCCGCCACATTGTGCATACCTTTAGCCAGATTGTGAGACATTAAGGGCACATTGCACCTGCAGCACGATATAAGACTTTGATTGTCAAGCTGAAGTGATGAAGTGAAGGTTTATAGCAAGGAATTATCCCTCTCAATATATCAACCAGGCCTATAAGAGAGGGTCTGGAAGGAAAACTGCACATACATAACATTTTCAAAAATACGGGAAGACCACACAATATAGCAGCAGCAATTAGCCATGTGCTTTAGTGCATGCACTTGACGATAATTTTCAAAAAGAAACTACTCAGATAAATTTTCTCACATGCTTGGCAGTTAGAGGATTGATTTTATAATGGGGCACACATGTGGAATGTCAAAAAGGGCATCTGTTTTATGTACATTTATAAAATAGACTTTCACAACTAGCTCTAAGAGCACGCAAATGTTCTCGCACAAATCTGCTCTGAAGGAGGTATAAATGGGTGCGTGTACTCTATGCATATACCTCTGTATTTTATAAAATACTTGTGTACATTGCAACTCTATTTCTGTTCTGCCAAAATGACACCCCGTGCATATACAGGGTGGCCCAAAAAAAGTGAGCACATCTCGTAGCATATAAGTTATTTAAAAATTCAAAAAGACAGATGTAAACGATTGACAAATTTTAAAAAAAGGATGGCGACTGGAACTTGTCGAAATAAAGACGTTATATAGCTAAAAAAGGTAAATAAGTAAACTATTTAAGCTTTTAATTTATGAGATGTTCTCACTTTTTTTGGACCTCCCTGTATACTGTAGGTACAAGCATTCTTGTCAGCACGCATACTTAGGTGTGCATATTCAGCTGCATAGTTTTAAGAAAAAACATTTCCATATATAAAGCTTGCTGTACACTTGGAAAATTGTTCCCTACAGCACAATTTTCAAAAATCTGCTCAGTGTGTGAAATATGTGGGTACTTTTGCCCCCCTGTTCTAGAACAAATTTTCAAATGCAAATTACCTGGATAACTTGTGTGAAGTCTTCCTAAAGTTGAAAGGGTAAAAATACCTGTGCATACCTGTACCTATTATTTCTGCAGTTTGACTTACAGGGAAAAGAGTACATGCACATACTGGAAAATGCAGTATATGCCCATAGCTTTCTCCCCATCACGCAAGTGCTCAGGAACACGTATTATATGAGCAAAAATATGCACTTGTTACCTGTAAGCCAAGCTAAATTTAGTTCACTCTGCTCATATTACTCTAAAATTTATGTGGTAATTTTACAAAGCATTTTCCATACATAGAAAAGGGCTTGTCTAGAATTGCGCAGTTGAATGAACAGGAATAAATATAGATGCCAATAAGCAGGCACATTGAGGAATAGCCTAATGGTTAGAACAGTGGCTTGGCAACCAAGTGACCAGGGTTTGATTACTGCTAGGATGCCTTGGGAAGTCACCTACCATTGCCTCAGAAAAATCCAAGTTATCAATACCCCTGTTTAATGTATATTACCAAGTTTAAGTTACAATGTGAACCACTTTGACTGAAATAAAAAGCAGTATATGAAACCTGTTAAATAAAAAAATACAATACTTGTGCACTGCTCATAGGCATCACCAGGACTGTGTTTGGAGCAGGGAGAGAGTTGTGATATCTGCAACATATGCATTTACACCTTCTTTAGAACAGATGTAAATTTGTGAGCAAGCATTTGTGCACTACTGAAGATCAATGTAGGAGTCTATTTATAAAGGCACATAGGCACCTAGTTTGCTGGCATAAAATTGGTTCCTTTTTGGACCTTTCACGTAGGCAAAATTAACCCCTATGTGAGTAAAGCCTGAAAATGCCTTCCACTTAATCCAGAACAGTTCAAACTCTATTTGCTAAATTCCATGTTTTGGTGCTTCTCCGGTCTGTTGTAATTTTGAATTACACATCCATTTGCTGTTATGTTTTTCCTTCTTAGAAAAAGCAAGTCGGTATAGTAAGCAGCACTGTCAATCTGCGAGTGTAGCAGAAATGAGTCTGGGAGATGACAGGTCAGAAGTGTCAGAGATGAACCCTAGTTTTTCGTACTGCAGTGAGGGAACAAGGCCGTCAGATGAAGGAGGTATCCATTGATTCCTGCCTCTTCAACTAACTCCACTGGGATCTTATGATGAGAAGACCACTATTAACTCTGGCAAACTTAATGATTGCACAAAAATTGCATGTGTGTGTGCGTGTGTTTGTGAAACACCTGTCCAGTACTCCCTCACCTGCACTGTTTCAGAACTCAAGAATCACCTTAGTGGCCAAATATCTGGAGATGTTTTGGCTACTGAATTTCTCCCATGTCCAAAAAATACATTTATATCATGCATGGTTAGTTTTGCATGCTACAGAATTTTGCAGGATCTAAGGCTTTGTGCTTACAAACCTTATAGGGAGATACACCTTGATTTTCATGCTTGTTTATATCTCTAAATATCTCTTTTTCCTTGCCTTTAATTAATTGCTGACTCTGCATAGGTCATTTTTGGAAGGGTTAGATGGAATGTACACATGCAAAGTGCTATTATAGATAATGTAAATGGACATACATATTTAAATAGCAATTCTAGAAAAGCTGCTAATTACACATAGATATCCGCAGCATCACAGATGTTAAGGGAGTATGCTGTTGGCATGGTGTGGGTGGACTTTTAAAATAAATGCGTGTTTTCCAAGGGGAATAGGCATACATTTCAAAAACTTTCCCCCTCGGCATTTACATCAAGAAGTGAGTGAAAGAACAATTATGTTTATCTCATTGGTCCTTAAAACCATTGCAAAAAGCCAGAATGTTAAGGTTTACAACTCTGTTCCTTAATCGGCTCTTCTCGTATGTGCAATTTTGAAGAATCTAGGACTTACATTTGTTCTTGCCGGCACTTATATGTGTGAGTTGCAGCATTAAGAATCATATGTATAACATCCCAAGTAAATGAATCCCTCTCTTTTTTTCACACATTCTTTTGTAAAATGGCTATCTTGTTGTATGTTCCAGCAAATACACGGCTTCTCTTGGACATCCTTAAATGCATTTTACAAAAGGCTGTCTGCTCAGCTATATGCCCAAGCCAGTTCTAGTACTATCCCAAGAATGTCTTCAGGCTACCCTGGTAAGCATAGGCCTTATCATAGCTGGGCTTCCAGACAGCCTGGGCTTCCAACAACCTGGGCTTCCAGACAGCCTGCCCCATGTCAGCAAGGCCACTATCCCATATACAGAGGAACGGGAAGCAGGACTCTTCCCCTCTCCCCTGCACAAGGCCAATCAGAGACCTTGAGGCAACTTTAAATTTAGTGAGCCAACAGGAACAGCGTCAGAAAGAACATCAGGCCACTGTAAGCAGCAAGAACCCCCGATCAGCATTGCACAGGGGAGCGGGAAGCAGGACTCCTCCCCTCGCCCCTGCACAAGACCAATCAGAGGCCTTGAGGCAACTTTAAATTTAGTGAGCCGGCAGGCGTGCCCGTGCCGGAGGGCCTCACCAGAGGGCCCTTTGGCATGGCCCTTAGGCAGGGAACTGAGGAGGGGAATTCTACCAGCTAGAACAACTCGCCTACACCATATGAGGAAAATTCTGCTACATAGCTCTGCTGAATACACCCAGAACTATTCTTTTCGCTGTGATTCGTTGCCAGTACATAAGAGGATCACCATCATCCAGAGCCAAGGTAACTCTCTCAGCCTCACAGAGATACACTACCTACTGCTCGTCTACCTAATTAGGCTCAGCCCTCCTGCTCTGCATGCCCACCCTTCTTTCATCTGGTTCCCATACAAAATAGCTCATCATGACAACCACACACCACCTCCTCACCGCAATCCTCTTCATAAACCTCCTTCTCTACCACATGCAATCCACCTCCCTCTCCACATACCCAATTTTGCTACCACCTCATTACCACCCCACCATGCCCCCTTACTACCCAATCTGACAGACTACACACAAATGTCCCAGCAGGAGAAACCTCACCTACATATGTACCAATACCTCACTACGCTCACACACACCTCAAAAACATTTCTCCCCATACCCTCCAATCAGCATAGAACTAATTAATGCCAGATCGCTAAGAAACAAAATCAACACCCTGGCAGACCATCTCCAATATCATCAAACTGACATTTTGTGCATCACTGAAACTTGGCTGTCTCCCACCGACCAGGTCATCCTCAATCAGCTTACACCACCCATATACACGGCATTCAACTGCCCACACACACACACAAATGGGGAGGAGATATTTTAGTTCTAGCAAGAAGCTCTCTTGGATTCAAAGTCCTGGCAACATCAAGTACAATGCCCTGCAATACAGTCATCATAGAGAACATGCATATCACTATCTGCCTCACCTATAGAGCCTCAAATGCCACCTCCAATGAGTTCTCCATAACCATTGAATCAGTGTGCACAGCTAACGCTCACCACAAACCACTGGTAGTACTTGGTGACTTCAACCTCAGATCACCCACCATTAAAGATACAGAAACCTTCCTAACTGCCATGGACTTGCTACAATTCACTCAATTCATCATTGCGCCCACACACCGAGTTGGCTCCACTCCCGACCTCATCTCTGTACCCAATCAACTCCTCAAACTATGTATCAACACCAACAATAACCCCAGTACCGTGGTCTGATCACTACATGATGTGACTTACAATACAGATCCCCTACATAAACTCACACTTGGAACAACTCCTCCCAGGACGAAGATTCAATAGGTTCACCAAAGACCAATTCCTCCAAGATATCATCCCTAACTTGAACCAAGAACTCAAGAATCTAGACAATCTAATTGATAACTGGAACACAACTGTTTCCACAGCTGCAAAAGCTCCAAACATCAAGAACACCAAGCCTCTGGGTAAAAAGTCCAGATCAGCACCCTGGTACACAGAAGATATTAGAAAAGCAAAGAGAGTTCTTCGAAGAATTGAAAGACGCTGGAGGCAAAATAAGACCCAAATCACCTTACAGCTCTACCAAACTAAACAAAAAGAATATAACAACCTCATACATCAACACAAAATGGAGTACCACACCAACCTTATACTCAAATCTGTCAATAAACCCAGAGAACTATTCAAAATAGTTTGGACTTTCACCAAGGAACCCATCCTCAAAGTAGAGGAAATTATACATCTGTAGACATTCACCAACTTCCTCCAGACCAAAAACATGTCTCCTCTACAATGCATTCCAAACAATATTTCCAAGCTTACACAAATAAAGCAAACCTGGGGAGTGTTCAGCATCCCATCCATCGATCAGATAACTCAAACAATCTCAGCACTCAACACCAGCACCGCTCCATCAAATCCACATCCAGTAGCTTGGATAAAGGCAGCAAAAGAAGAACTCAATCAGTTCATACACAATATTGTACACCTTTCCCTATCCCAAGGCTAAATGCCAAGTGCCCTCAAGCTTGCTACTGTCTGTCCAATACCTAAGAATTTGGCTCTAAGCAAAAGCGATCCAGCAGCATACTGTCCCATTTCAAGCCTTCCCTTCCTCACTAAGGTCATTGAGAAAATTATACAACATCAACTCCAAGACCATATCAACTCACATATACCATTAGACCCCCACCAACATGGCTTTCGACCTAAACATAGCATTGAAACTCTTCTTATATTGCTATTTGACAATCTGATCAGAGGAATGGACAGTATCAAGATGGGATTTCTCCTGATAGTCATTGATATCTCTTCTGCCTTTGACACAGTGTCATACAGCATACTACTAAACAGACTAGAAAATATTGGACTGCATGGCACCACTATCAAATGGTTTCACTCTTACCTTAGCAACAGACAGCTACAGGTAAAATGCATAGGCCTAACACAGGGCATCCCGCAAGGATCCTCCTTGTCTGCACTTCTGTTTAATTTATACATACAACCCATCTATGCCATCATCAAAAGTCACAAGTTCCATTACACATTATATGCAAACGACATTATGATTTACTCTCCAATCAGTCTTCAAAACCCGGATTATGAAAAAATTACAAAATGCCTGGAATAAATGACCGAATGACTAACCCAAAACAACCTAAATATCAACTACAGCAAGATGGAAACCCTCTTTGTCACAAGTAACCCAGGATTCACCGCCCCCCCCCCCCCCCTCCCCAGGCAATCAAGCTGAACAACATTACCTTGGAATTACCCTGGACTGCAAGCTAAACCTTCAAGCTCATAATGACAAAACATCCAAAAATGCTTATCACAAGATGCAAGTCATCAGACGGCTTAAGTTATTAATTTAATTTAATTAACAGATTTTTATATACCGCTCCTTCCATTGATCAGATGCGGTTTACATGGAACAACAGTAAACAGTGAGAGCTGTTTTTACATATAACAAATTGGAACTTGCATTTAACAATTAACAAATAGTGAACTATGTACAAAGGAACAGAATTAAACTATATACAGAGTTATTTGTTATTCAATTGTCTTCAATACATTGTTTTAGGGCTTCTGTACTTTATTCCTTTTCTGGAAGAATATATTAGCTGGAATAGGGTTATCCTTTATCTAGCTGAGAGGTGATAGGTGAATTCGTCAAGGATCCATAGTGCATTGTAAATAAGTGTGTTTTTAGTTTTTTCCTAAACTCAGTGATTTCAGGTAAGGATCTTAATTCTAATGGTATTGTGTTCCACAAAATGGGGGCTGCATGGGAGAAGGCTTTCTTGTTTGTGGATTTTTTGGCCCTTATAAATTCTTTTGGTGTTGTTAATTTGTTTAACTGGTCTCTCCTTTGAAGATTATGAGTGGGCTCTATTTTGATGAGGTTATTTATGGTCGGGGGTGCTGTTTTATTTATGGCTTTGTAGGTAGTTAAAAGAGTTTTGTAATCTATTCGGCTTTGAATCGGGAGCCAGTGTAAATATTCTAAAATAGGGGTTATATGTTGGAAAGGTGGGGCCTTCGTAATGGTCCTTGCAGCCGCGTTTTGTGCTAATTGAAGTTTTTTCAAGGTCTGCTTTGTTACACCTAGTAGGATTTGACTTGCAAAGTCGAAATGGGGGGTTATTATTGCTTGTATAACTCGTTGAAAATCTTGTAGGTGCATTAGTGGGCGGAGTTGCTTTAATATTTTAAGTTTAAAGTAAACTTTTTTTGTTATATTTCTTACGTGTGTGTCCATGCTGAGGTGTTTGTCTATTATAACGCCTAAGTAACGTACTTCAGTTTCTAGTTTGATATCGTTATTCTGCAATGTAATATGTGAGGGGGGAATGAACGTTGTGTTTTTAGTTACTATTATTGCTTCTGTTTTTGAGTGATTGATGTATAGGTTATTTTCATTTAGCCAGGTGTTTATTTCATTGAGGCATTCGTTAATGAGTTGTATAGGGATATTTGGTATTTTGAAAGGGACATACATCATAATGTCGTCCGCATATAGGTGATAGTGTACATTGAATTTTTTAAAGATTTTACAGGTGTGTTTTAAGTATATGTTAAATAGTAACGGTGATAGTGCTGAATCTTGGGGGAGGCCTAGTTCTTGATTGTATGTTTTTGAAGTAAGGTTACCGATTTGTACCGTTTGAGTTCGGTCGGTTAGATAAGAGGTAAACCAATCTAGAACAGTAGATTTTATACCTATTTGCCTAAGTTTATTAATCATTGTTGAATGGTGAACACTGTCAACACTGTAAACCGCTTTGATTATTACTCAGCCAAGAACACTTCCGCACTGTTTTCCAGGTGATAATCACTCCCATCTTGGACTACTGTAATCCCATATACCTTGGTTTACCTAAACTAGTACTCTACCCCCTACAGATGGCATATAATACCGCAGCTCGTATTAAAACTGGCTCATCAAAACATGACCACATCATCCCCCTCCTGAACCAATTCCACTGGCTACCCATTACCTCCCGCATCAAGTACAAAACTGTGCTGAACATTTTCAAAATCAAGCAACATATTTCCGCCAACGTATGGAAAGCCTTATCAACACAGAGACAAGCAACAGACCCAGAAGACGTACCACTTCTGACATTATTACCACCCCCAGAACCTATGCCAAATCCAAGCAATCTACATCTGGAAGAGCTATGCCCTCCCTGATTACCTTAGAGACACCTCCGACTCCAAGGACTTCTGGAAGAGGCTGTAAACCACATTTCGGAGCATCACCTAATATGGATAAATCCCCATAATATGGACCAACCCGCATAACAGGGACCTACCGCAAAACAACAATTACCCTTCCCCCTTCCCTACCTCCCCTTCTGACTCATCCCCCCTCTGCCCTAGCTCCTTCTCTCAAACATTCCTTTTGTTTAATTTCCTGTTGTATATAACCTAACACAAATTAAGATCAATAATGTCTTCTCATACTCTAAGTACATAGTTCACTTTGTATATAAGTTAACTTGAAACATTCTCCTGCATGCCCCCTCACCCATTGTTCTATGTAAAAACAACGAGTTATGCTGTAAACCGCTTTGATTTTAGGATAAGGCGGTATAGAAATCCTATTAAATAAAATAAATAGAATAAAATAATAACATATGTACGAGACCATCCCATCACAGGTGAGGCTTCTGACCCAGTGCCTCACTGGAGCCCATGAGTTTGATGCTGGACTATTGCAATGACTACAGCTGGTGGTATCATACCTTACCCCCATCAAATGGCTCAGATACCCCACCCTTAGCTGCAGCAGTATAAATGCAGTACAGCAGTTCTTACTTAGTGTCTTCTGTCTACTGGATATTTTCTCCAACAACACCACAAAGCTTTGCTAATGAACTCACTAAAAATTCTTACTGACTGACAACCATAAAATAAGTGGGTGGGAGAGGAGAGGGAAATTGCTGACTGCTTACAGGAAGGGACATGGAGGAGAGAGGAAGAATGGTAAGCCCAGCCAGGGTTTAAATGCAGCACCCCTCTCTCAGTGGCCCATGTGTAAGCAAGTCAACTGTGGTTTTGCTCACTGCTTGATGTGCCATGTGGCAGCACCTGGGGCTGGCAGCCCATGTACCAGGAGGAAGCACATCCAGAGGGGATGGCTGTGCTGGAGGATATTGCCCTGGCTGGTGAGGCCATGCAGTGAGTCCTGGTGGCAGGGAGGCTAGTTTATTAATGGTACATTGCTAATCATGGAGTGCCTCTTCATTGATTGTCACTTCCCCTCTCACACACACACTAAAAGGAGATAGTAATGACACCGCAATAAAGTTGGGTTAAAATAGACTGCATAATATCTCAATCCTATGTGCCTGAGCCAATTCTGTTGCTATCCTAAGAAGGTCCTCAGGCTCCCCCTGGTTAAGAAGGCCTGAGCTTCCAGGCAACCCACTCCATGCCAACAAGGCCTCAGTCTATAAGAAATGTCATGATGGGTCAGACCAAGGTCCATCAAACCCAGTATCCTCTTTCCAACAGTGGCCAATCCAGGACATGAGTACCTAGCAGGTTCCCAAAAAGGCACACAGGTTCCACAATGCTTGTATTGGGGCAAGCAGTGGATTTCCTGGGTCCTCTTTCCTCCAGGAACTTGTCCAAACCTTTTTAAATCCAGTTATACTAACCTCTTTTACTACATCCTCTAGTAATGAATTCCAGAGTTTGATTGCCCATTAAGTGAAAAAATATTTTTCGTATTAGCCTTAAATGGGTTACATTGTAGCTTCATTACGTGTCCCCTAATCTTTCTACTTTTTGATGGCGGAAACATCGATCTGTGCTTACCTGTTCCACTCCATTCATTAATTTAGAGACCTCTATCATACCTCCCCTCAACCATCTCTTTTCCAAGTTGAAGAGCCCTAACATTTTAAGCCTCTCCTCATAGGGGTATCCTTTCATCCCCTTTACCATTTTGGTGGCTCTTCTCTATACCTTTTTAATTCCACTATATCCTTTTTAAGATATGGCAACCAGGATTACACACAATATTCAAGGTGCGGTCGCACCATGGAACAATACAGTGACATTATAATATCCTTTGTTTTATTCTCCATTCCTTTCCTTATGATTCCTAGCATTCTATTTGATTTCTTGGCCGCCATTGTTTACTGGGTGGAGGGTTTCAACGTGCTATCCACGATGGCGCCTAAATCTTTCTCCTGGTTGGTAGTTCCTAATGTGGAACTTTGCATCGTGTAACCTTAGTTTCAGTTGTTCTTTTCTAGGTGCATAACTTTGCACTTGTCCACATGTACAGGACTATCCCATCATTGGTGGTAAAGGTGTGTAGAAGTGATTTTCAGCTCCTCACTAGAGCTTGTAAGCGCATTCCAAGGTTATTTCAGGTGACTGCAACAGGTAATAGCATACCTAAACCCCAACCTTCTTGCTTGGGTACCCCACCATGGGATTGAGATGCTGCTCATAGTGCAGTTTACTTGGTCTCCCCACACACATACACACACAAAAGCACTACCCAAGTGTAAAGTTAGGCTCAATATCACCGCGGCCTGGTTAGCTTTCGGCTTCTGCAGCTACCTGGATATTCAGTGCCTGTGGCCAGATATGGCCACCGGTAGAGCAACTTGTTCATCTGCAGCAGTGTTTTTAATATATTTTTAACCTTTGTTCCTGAGAGATTCCCCAATTTTTACAAGTCTGACCCCTGATGAAGGCTATCATATCCGAAACTTGGCCAAGTCGGCTTTTCTTTAATAAAGGATTCTCCTGCCTGTGGTCTCCATCTGCTCCTTTGTTATATGATTTATACTTTCAAGATCAAATCCCGCTGTACAAGTCATTACAGGAAGAGGGCATTTCAAACCTATTACACCAGTGTTTTGCAAATTTCCTTGGTTGCCGATTAAATGGGGTATTATATATAAGGTGCTTATACTTGTCTACAAGTCCCTAAATCATAAGGCCCCACTTAGCCTGTCATCAGTTTTGAAGGTCTGTCACTTGCTCCATGCTTCGCAGTCTCAAGCAACACTATGTCTGGATGTACCTTCGTTCCAGTTTGTACACTTCCATAGATCACATGTTTTCCATGACAGCACCCAATTTGTGGAATTCCATACCAGCAGAGTTAACAAATTACATCAGATACACTCATATTTAGGAAACCATTTAAAACTCACCTATTCAAGCAGTCATATCCAGCTTTTTTTGGGGAATAATGCAGTATGGTTTATCTCATTTGTTGCGGATGCCCTGATGTGTTGTTAATCGGCAGCAGATGAATATTACAGTTAATTCTTTGATTGTATTGAGAATAGATGTCAGTATTCTGTAGTTTGTGTATTTTGATTAATGTTTTCTTGGTCACATATATGTGATTTTAGGCATGTGTTTACTGTAATCCATTTAGAACTATAATGCAGAATATTAATTCTTTCAAATAAATAAATAAGCAGCGCAAAATGAGAACCCTCAAGAGTTCTTCAACAAGGTAACACTTAAAGGGCTGTTGATTGATAATCTTTGCCTATGTTATCACCCCAAAATATCATCCTGCAGTTGCAAGCCAGCATACCCAAATCTGGAATGTGACCACAGTGGGAAAGAACTCTAGGAAAGTAACATTGTAGATGATACTGGGCTGCACCCACTTGTTAGGCCATAGTGCACCCTGCCAGAAAAGCCCAAGTCCAAACCCAGCACTGGAGTGAGCAACCGCATGGTGATGCCACTGAATTCAGCCAGGAAGGACTCCACACTGCAGAATCCTCACCCATGGACGACAACCTGATATATTTATGGTCTTGTTGAACCTGCAGGATCCCTTTCATCTAATACTTAGCAGTGGGAAGCAGCACAGATGGAGAGGGATCAGTTTGAAGGGAGATTCAGTATTGGTCTTAGCCATGAGTGAATTTCCGTCACATTGCCATAGCATATCAACTGCACAGTCGAAGAAGGCATACCAATGTAAATATGTTTGGTGGAGGATGTAATCACTAACCAAAGAGTCATTAACGGTATGATAAAATTATGGATGCGTTAGAATTTGTTCGGTTCTTTTTTGGTACTAATGCAAGGGGTGACCCTATCCTATTTTGGAACAGTGGAGATTTGAATCCCCTTGGCACATATAACATGCGTGAAGCACCTTGCAGAGCATATATATTAGCATGTGATTGGATGCCCAATTGTCTCTAATGTTTCAAGAAACCATCCTTAAATTTGGACAGTAGGACAGAGGCAGCAGCTTAGTCAGAATAATGAGTTAACTATATATCCTGTCCAATTAGACAGGTTTGCAGTAAGGACCTTCTGCAACCTTTGGTGCCACTGCTAGCCATGAGGTCTCTTCACTTTGGAGACCTAGTGGTTGAGTGAGGGGTTGTGCATAACTTGCATGTGTGTTTGTATTTACATTGGGGTACCATACATTTCAGTTGTATTACAAGAATGTGCCATGTATGGCTAGATTGGCTTGCGACATGCTAGTGCTGCCCCAAAAGGGGCTTGGCCCAAGGCATTCAAGGATCTAGAAGTTATATGGGTCAGTTATAGTTCTAGATTCTGAGAGCCCCAGGACATTTTGCAGGTGTCCACAATTTACATCCTGAAGGCTTCATCATACCTAAGCCAGGCAAAACTCTCATAGGAGCAAAGGCGTTAACAATGGTGTCTATAATGGAGAAACCTGGAAATGGTAGACACGGCTTGCAAGGTGGCTAGTCTGACAAACCTAATTAAAAATATTGTGCATAACCTTCTTATCAATGCTTGGGGACTTGGTTTTATGTGCCGTTTTCTTTTTGCCCTACCTTTTGTGTTCATCCAGCAAGAAAGATATATTGACATATTGCCTTCATTTAATGTGCCTTCCTGTCTACAGAAGCATTAGTTAATAGTTCTGCTCCCTTTTACAAAACATCAGGTGCAGTCACCAAAGACACCATTGAATAGGAGTAGTTGGAGGAAGAGGAGCTGGAACGAAAATAATCCATTTACACCACACTTATTTAAATGTCTATATCGTATCTCCCCTTTTCTGCCATTCTTCCAAAGTATACATATTGAGATCTTTAAGTCTGTCCCCTTATTCTGTATGATGAAGACCCCTGACCATCTTAGTAGCAATCATCTGGACCAATTCCATTATATTTGTATCTTTTTGAAGGTGCAATCTCCAGAACTACACACAGTACTCTAAATGAGGTTTCACCAGAGACAGACAGAGGCACTATTTCCTCTTTTTTCTACTAGCTCTTCCTCTCCTTGTACACCAAGCATCATTTTGGCTTTTGTCAATGCCTTTTCAATCTATTCAGCCACCTTAACATCATCGAATATGATCACCCCTAAGCCTTGCTCTTCTTTTGTGCCACACCCTGGGGTTATTTCTGCCCAAATACATGACCCTGCATTTTTTTAGCATTGTATCTTAGCTGACAAATTAGACCATTCTTGAAGCTTTGCCAGATGTCATCCACATCTTCCAGGATGTCTACCTATTGCAAATTTTGGTGCAAAATGCAATGCATGCCTTTGAGTCAGTGTTGACTCATGGCAACCCAGCAGCCTCTTGGGTTTTCTTGGCAGTGTTTCATGTTACTGGAAGTAGAATGCCAGGCCTTTCTTCTGAGGCAATGGAGGGTTAAGTGACTTGCCCAAGGCCACAAGGAGTGCTAATGGGAATCAAATCCTGGTCTCTTGGTTATCAAGCCAGTGCTCTAAGCACTAGGCTGCTAATTTTGGTATCACCTGTAAAGAGGCAAACTATACTCAACAACCCTTCCATAATATCACTTATGAAAATGTAAAAAAACAAAACAAAAATAATAAACCAAGAACCAATCTCTGTGGCATACAACTAGTAATGCCCTCATCCTCAAAGTGAGCTCAAATGTACCATTACCCTTTGTTGCCTCTCACTCAGTTTCTGACAGCCTCTATTTACATGTGCATACCCACAGCACACACAGATTTGGAGGGGGCGTGTTATGGCAAGCTTGGGATGGGCCATAAAAGTATGTGTGTACTTCCTATTTTACAACAGCAATACATGTATACTTCAGTACCTGTATACAGTAATACAGCAATACCTGTATACTCCAGGTCATGGGTAAGGGTTAGCTAACTACTCATTTGAACCTGGACATTGGAGGAATGGTCTCTTTGGTGTTTAAAGCACTCTAAAAAACAACATTAAAAAAATTTGTTTTGTAGCTTGACTCCTTAATTGGTTCTGCTTGGACATCCGGTTTTGTGACATCCTATACTCATTCCAAGTTTTGAGTTCCAGGTATAACATGATAAGATGGGGAATGTGAAAGACGTGTTTAATAAAGTATGTGTAACAATGCTAGTTAAAGAAGTATATATAATAAATTTAATTTAAAGAGTTAAATATTAGTAGGTTTAGTAAATTGGTTTACTAATTTATATTATGACATCCTGTACTCATACATTTAATTGGCAAAATTTACGAGACATCTGTCAGTGTTTATACACAGAGAGCTCTGAGTGATATTGCTCCTCTTCTGAATGTGTTTCTTTGTAAAATAGCTACACATGGTACATGTGTATTTGCCATGGTCTTATAGGTATTTTATAAGATGGCTCCATGTTCCTACCAAAACAATCAATGCAAAACCTGGGCCATTCTAAAACAAGAAGTTAAAACACTGTTTCCTAACCTTTTTGAGCACAAGGCATACCTACATTTTAAAAACTATTGTGAGGCACACCATCCTCCATGAAGCAGGCAATGTAGACATGGGAGAGAACCCATATTTACTTATTTATTTATTCTTTTTTTTATACTGCGCTCTTAAAAATCAGTGTGGTTTACAATAAACATTAGTTTGCACAATGCAGGCAGAACATACATTGAACTTACAGAGAACAGGTATTTATCAAAAGAAAAACTAGAGAAGCACTGAAAACCCCATCAGAGCTTGGATGGACTCAAAGGAAAAGGCTTAGGGGAGAGAGCAGAGAAAAAGGTGTTGCGTGTAATGTGTGACCTGTACAAAGCAGGGCCTGGCTATCCTTGTCATTTATGCTGCCTGGTAATTCCCAGTCTCTGATGCTTGTGCTGTCTTTAGGATGGAAAAAGGCACGTGTGACTGCATTTGCTCAGACAGAGAGAAGTTCCGTCATGTTTAAGTACCATCACTCATGTCTTATTGCTACAAGGTGCTGAGAGCAGGACCCCAGGGTGGGTCTGGACTTGAGCATCAGGCAGTGGGGACTTTTTTCCATGGCATGTGTGATCAGGTCTGAAGGCACACTGGTTGGGAAACATTGGGTTATAATTTGAAGCTCAGAGAAGTAGGATTAATGTTAGGAAATATTTCTTCATAGAAATGTGGTAGATGCATTGAACGGTCTCCCAGTGGAGGTAGAAGCAGAAACTAACAGAACTCAAGAATGCATTGGAATAAACGGAGGATCCTTAGGCATGAGAAAATGAAGGCAAAGCCACATATCAAGTTGAGCCTGTAGTATTGCAAAAGGAAGGAATTGACCAGACTGTATAGTCCGTATGGTCTTTATTTGCCACCATAGTTTTCATCATTGTCTCTAATATATCCAATTTGTTCTTATTTTGTTGACATATGCAGCCCCTGTGCTTCCTGGGGCATATCATCAAAGTCAGTCCCAACAAGGATATGGATATATGCACCAGACCAGTATGTCTTCCATGAGGTCAATGCACTCACAGGCACATTCACCAAGCTTGGTAAGTAGGAGACTAAAAGAACCACTATTATCTATTTTCTACAGTGAGTGTAATTCAATGGGTGAATTAAGGGGTATGTTTACTAAACCACGGTAGCGGACTCCATGCGATATTGGAGACGCGGCCCCATTGAAATCAATGGGGCCACGGCTCCGATATCGCATGGAGTCCGCTAACGCGGTTTAGTAAACATACCTCAAAGACAAAAGTAAAATTCTCTCTTAATATGATCACAGTCCTATACAACTGTATTACACCCTTTATTAACTAGTATACACTACATCACTATAGAGTAACAAGTATCTTTTTTCACATTTTTACTTACACAAAGAATTGCCGTTGCTGTATTAGTCCACCTGAATATGTGGATATAAAGGTCAACAAACAAGTTGTAGATGATATCTTTTTATTGGAGTAAAAATATGCATCTTTGGTAATCTTCTGAGATGTCATTGACCTAATGAAGAGAGGATAACTCTTGGTCAAAGATACATTGACATAGTCTAGTAAAAAGAAATCACCTACAACTTGTTTGTTTTCTCATCCTGCAATAAAGATCTTTGGGCTGGTCTAGATGTATCAGCCTCTCTCTTGTGCAGACTTCTCGCTACCCATAACTTTTTGAAAGCTTCTACTTACCACAGAATGCAAGCAATTGTGATTCTTCATTACTTATAGCGAAATAAATGAGCAATTTTTCAGGAAAGGCAAGTAATAGAAGTCTCACTGAATTTTAAAATTTGATTGAGGAAATTCACATACTTTGCCACATGCCATATACCATTATACTGTATAATATATCCTCCAATTTCCTTTCAAGCAAATTACCATCTATTAGCTGTTCTGCCACTACAAAAAAAATAATTATTTTTTATTTTTTATTTTTTCATATATTTTACTTAGGAAGGACTTAAAGGTCTCAGACTTGTGTTGCACTTATCAGGAAATACTTCCAAGTCTTTAATCAAAAAAGTGCTCATCTTGCTCTTCTTCAGTGTTCCCCAATGCCCTTATCCGGCGCCTTGCTTAGGTTTCACTTCAATAAGTTTCTTCAGGGGGTCCGTTCAAGCACTGTCAATAAAATATCTTGGTTACAACTCCCATTGTTATGCCTGAATTATCATAATACATAACTAAAATGATGTCCTTTAAATATCACATACCTTAGTTATAACTTGTAGTTAAGGATGCAGCTTTATCATTCTTCAATATATACTTGTGAGCCACTTCGGCTTCAAAAAAATGCCGCGCATGCGAGATAATGTCTCGCTTCCGTTTTAACTGATATATCCACCTCTGCTCACGAATGAGCAGTGTCTGTGCTTTAGATTTACCATTCTTTCCCATGGCAATTTTATCTAAACAAAAAACACTTAAGATCTTCAAATTTGTGTTGATTTTCTAAACAATGTGACACTATTGGGGCTTCTTGTATCTTACATCGTAACCTACTCCGATGTTCATTCATACGGACTCTGAAAGATCTGATCGTTTTACCAATATAAATAAGATCGCAGGGACATCTAATACAGTACACGACAAAGCAAGACCTGCAAGATGTGCTTTGTCTCAATCTGTGTCTGACTCCGTGATATGCAAACTCCGTAGTCTTCAGATATAAGGCATATGTTACAATCGCCACATCTACGGTGGCCTACGGCTGTTTCATCAAATAAACTCTGTGTGGATCTTAACACTGTAGGGCTGAGCTTCTCTTTAAAATTTTGATGTCGTGTCCATACGCATCTGATCTTCTTATGTTGTAATCCAGGTAGACTACTTATAACATTCATGTGACTCTTAATGATGCGTTTGATGTGATAACTATATGGAGAAAATTTAGTTATTAAATTTATGTTGCTGTCATCAATTCTTACTGTTTTACTAGTTCGCAGAAGTAAACCCCTATTATTAAAAAGTGCTCTTTTATACGCAGACTTAATAACTCTTTCTGGATATCCTCTATGTTGAAAATCTTGCATCAATCTACGAGATTGTAATTTATAATCAGTTTGCTCAGAACAATTCCTGCGGTATCGAATAAATTGTGAGAGGGGTAAGCTATCCCTTAATTGCTTTGGATGTCCACTGTTATATTGTAAAAAAGTGTTCCTATCAGTAGGTTTCCTATGAATGGACGTAACCCAACCATTCATCCCTTTCTTAATTTTTACATCCAGAAATGTTATGCTTTCTCCATGGTAAGTATATGTGAACTGGATTTTCGGATCTAACCTGTTCAGCCATCCAACAAATTCCAATAATAGACTAACTGACCCCCTCCATAGCATGAATATGTCATCAGTGTAACGTTTCCATAATACCAGATGTTCTTTATATGGAGATGTTTCTAACCAGCGTTGTTCATATATATCCATAAATAAATTTGCTATGGAGGGGGCACTAGTGGCGCACATAGCCACCCCTGACACTTGCAGATATATGGTTTGTTCAAATAAAAAATAATTCTGAAATATCATTATTTTAGCCAATTCTGATATGAAGGAAATCGTTTCGATTGAGAGGTCACCTCTATTCTGTAATGTTGTAATTATCACTTCACAAGCCGTTCGTTGTGGAATACTAGTATAAAGTGCCGATACATCTAATGTGACCAAGACTATTTCTGTGTCAGCAGCCCATTCCAAATAGATAATATCTGCAGAAAATGAGAAGTATCCTTGATATATGAAGAAATATCACTCATTAAGTTTCGCAAAAAAGAATCTATATAGATAGAGAGCGGCTCCAAAACGGAACCTCTGGTAGACACTATTGGACGGTCTGGCGGGGATGTCTCATTTTTATGAATTTTTGGCACTAGATATAATTTAGCCACTATAGAATCTGATCGATTCAAAAAAAGCCATTCTTTCCTATTAATCAATTTATTTTCTAGAGCTTGTGATGTAATTTGTTTGATACGTTGTTGTATGCCAACTGTAGGGTCTTCAGTTAATACTTTATACGTATTGACATCTGACAATTGTCGTGAAGCCTCCAATAGGTACTGTTCCCTACTCATGATTACTATGGAACCACCCTTGTCAGCACGTCTGATCACAATGTCAGTTCTTGTTTGCAGAGCTCGTAATACCTGATTCTCTGCCTTCGTGAGTATCTTAAATGTAGGTTTGATTGTCTTTTCTAATTCATTCATATCACGTAATACTAGATCCCTAAACAAATTAAGTGCCGGGGGAGTTGGTCCTGGAGGGGTCCACGTTGACCTCAAAGGTAATTGTAATCTTAGCGACAATGATGTATTTGCCACTTCAATGGGTTGCACTTTAGACGCGAAAAATACTTTCAAATACAATATTCTCAATAAACTTTCCAAATCAATCCTAAATTGGAAACCGTCAAAAAATATCTCAGGAACAAATGACAATCCTCTATTCAATATATTAATTTGTTCAGCTGACATTGGTATACCTGATATATTAATAACCAATGATGATAAACCTGAATCTTGCAATGTAGTATTTACCATTGGGCCTCTCAATGATTCCCCTAATTTTTGTTGCGATCCTCTACCTTCCCTCGTTGCCTTCCTTTTCCTACTATCTTCTTTTTTACTTTGTCATTCGCCGCATCGGAAAAATCCCCTTTCGATTTGGTGCTAGAATCAGTGGTGCTAGTATCTTCAGGATTAGTATCAAAGTCCACTTGTTTCCGTGTTTTTTTCAATTTTCTTTTTAAATTCATCCACGGATACACATATCCCAATGTATAGTCATCATGGTCTCTTTTCAGTTTTTTTGCTTTGATTTTCTTCACCTCTTCTTTCAACTGTTGTACCTGTTTAGTGGATTCTTCCAATTTATTTTCAAACCTTTCTGTTGTTTCCAAGTCTTTCAAGTTGGTGATTATTGTTTCCATTTCATGATTCATATTCTCCAAATCCTTGGCTGCTGTATCTATAATAAGAACCATCAGGTCCAAAGAACATTTATTTAAAATGCCATTCCACTTTTCAATAAATTCAGTATTGGTAAGAAACATCCTCGGCTCTTTGTACATTCCTAAGCCCCTCGGGATATGTTGTCATCTGATATATTAATGACAATTTATATAACTCCATCCTCGCTTTTCCTTTCTGTAATTTTAATAACACTGCCAATTGGGAAGAATTATCAATAGCTTCATCCATTGTAAAAGTAGTTGATTCTTTACACAAATTTGTTATGTAGTGTAATGTAGTGGATTTTCCAGAAGCTATGGATCTGGGTGAAGCTGAAGAAAGTGTGTCTGAAACTGACAGCATAGAAAAGCACATGGCCCAGGGTTGCCATGAGCAACGTAAACAAAGAGTGTCACGAGGGGAGAGAACACGCCCAAACTGCAAACATGCCCCGAGCTCAGTGTGTAATGAGAGGCAGCTGGATGAGGGTGGGGTGCAGTTAAGCCCTAGGACACACGCACATAAATATTACTCACCTGAGGATAGTGGGAGAGCAGCAAGGGGAAGAACAAGGAGAGCAAGAACAGGAACAGAGAGAGCAAGGAGAGGACTCAGAACCAGGAGGATTCTCAGCAGGAGAGTTGATGAGAGACCCAGCTGCAGGACTGAAGGAAGCCTTGGTCGGAGGACTGGTTGGGGAACCAGTTGGAGAAAGGGACCAGAGGAAAGTGTCCTAGTTGAAAGCTGCAGGTCCAGTGAAGCAGAGACATCCTGGCCAGAGGACATTTATATGTCAGAGAGAAAGCAAAGGGTAAAAGGCAGGAGAACGCAGCCGTGCTGTGAAAGCCTTATTGACCCAGCTGTGCTGAGAGGTTCCTGTGTGAGAAAGCCGGAAGGTAGGCTGTATAAACCTTATAGAAGAGAAACTGAATGTAAAAGTTTTCCCTGTAACTGCCAGAGTTTGTGGGGCTCTCCTATAGCAAACTCCAGTATATGTGGTAATCTTCCACCCTGCTCTGTAGCAACGGGGGAAGGGAAGTCTCGAGGCAGTGAAGAGAGACTGCTCTTTGGAGGGACGTATAATAATCCACAAGAATACTTAGCTGGGGGTGAGTGTGAAGAAATGCCAATAGAATTTCTTATCGAACAAACCCCAGAAGAAGAAATGGATTGTACGCTGTCTGTAGCAGACCATGTCACGTCTCTATGCTAGAATAGCTGTTTAAAAGTTTTGGTGAAACAGCACTGAAAGCAAGAGAGTTTGCCTTTGAGAAAAGGGACTGCTGCAGTTACATTTTTGTTCAACTAATTGTTTATGTGAGCTGAAGATAGAAGCTGTTTCTTTTCCAGTTTCGTTTCATTTTTGTACCAGAAGTATGGTCATTTTTGTTCTTGTTTTTCTTGCAATGAATCCACCCAGAAGGGGAAATAAAATCCTGTCTTTTGCCTAACTCCACTCGACTACAACTCATTCCTTGCTTAGTAAGAGGGACTACAATACCCAGAAGGCAGTGCAGGGCCAACTGCACTATCCTTTTTGCTAGGTTTGGACACGCCCAGGCTGACCTACCCCCATGCTTTTGCCTCTGGGGAGGGTTACTGGTGACAGGTTGGCGTAGTTTTTCGGATTTTTCTTTGCTTGAAAAAATAAAGGAAACTCTAAAGAAACATCAGGAAACACCAGTTTAAATGGAGAAACTGCTGTCCTGTCTGTGGAAGAACCGTCAGAGGAGTTTCGCTGGCAGACCGGCCAGGTGGACCCGGAGACCTTTCTCAAAGCCTGAGTCTACACAGTGCCAAGGTAAAAGTAGCTGGGCACGGGTGTAGGCGGATACTGGGTTAGAAAGGGAAACTACTGTCCTGCAGAAAAATAGACGGGGTTTAAAAAGAAAACCATAGTGCCGCACTTGGTGGGCCTTTCTTTTTCTTTTGTGTCTTTGCAGGCATCGTGGACTCCAGGATGGATCCCCAGGATGTCATGCAGTGGATGAAGGTCCAGTGGGAGAAACAAATGGAGCTGGCGCGTTACACACAGGAGCAGAGTGCTGCAGCAATAAGGGAGCAGCAGAAGCCGCTTATGGAACTGTTGGAGGCTGTACTAAAGAGACCACAGGATGTGGAAGGAACTATTCCCTCGATGGTCAAGGGGGTAGGACTGCAAAGTTATAATGCACTTACATTGGGACAGTTAACCACCCATGATAATCTGGACGATTTTATTGAGGCTTTTGAGCGGATAGCAGAGGTGGTTAAATGGCCTGAAGAGCAGTGGGCTGTACGCTTTGCAATGTCACTCACTGGGGAAGCTCTAGCAGCCTATAAGACAATGCCTGCTGCACTTGCTTCAGATTACATGGAAGTAAAAAAGGCTGTAAAAGATAGGCTGGGGTTAACTCCAATGCATTATAAGCGCATGTTCAGGGAGGCGAGGCTAAAGCCTAGGGAGACTCCCAAAGCTTTATTCCAACGGCTGAAGGGATTAGCCTGGAAATGGCTTGCTCCAGAGAGGAGGACTCTCGAGTCAGTGTTGGACACAATCATCATGGAGCAATTCATGCAAGCTGTACCTCCAGAAGTGAAGGCTTTTCTGACTCTACAAAGTTGCCAGACTACTGAAGAGGCAGCCAATCTCACTGAGAGATACTTTGAGGCTGAGATGGCTGGCACCTCAAGAGGGGGTGTTTTAAAAGTAGCTGGTGTTGCCAACTTTGGTAAAGCAGAAAAGTACCAAAAGGTTAAAGTACCTAATGATGATGTTTTACCTGTATGCAAAGGAAAGTGCTATAACTGTGGCAAGGCAGGGCATTTTCGTAAAGATTGCAGGGAGCGAACTGTCCTGGTATCTTGTGGTGAAAAGCGGATACAGGAAGGATTTCTTCTAAGAGTACAAGTAGAGGGCATAGAAGCTCTGGCACTGCTTGACTCGGGTGCTGACCAGAGCATGGTCTCGCGCAGGCTCTGGCAGGCCATTGAAGGTCACCTGCAATCAGTACCGAGTCAAGCAGAAGGGCAAGTAAGAATACAATGTGTGCATGGGACATCTTTGTATTATCCCCGATATAGGCTGTCCGTGAGAAGGCTAGGCACAGAAAAGTAGGTGCGGGTAGCCATAGTTCCAAAGCTACCGCATGATATTATCCTAGGTAGAGACTGGCCTCCATTCTGTAAAGGATGGTAAAGGGTCTGAACACTAGAACAGGCCTAGTATCCACCCGGTCCCAGGCCGGAACCTCAGGGGTCAGGGAGGTGTCACCGGATAGGATAGAGAAGCCTGAGGATAGAGAAGAGTCCCCAGAGCGAGAGGAGGGATTAGAGGAGGAAGTGTCAAATGCCCTTCCCATCCACGAGGATTTAATCCATGCCCCTTCCAAAAAGACTAGAAAGGAGAAGGCCGAGAGGCGTCAGGAGAGGCGTCGCAGAACCCAAGGGAGGGCTGAGCTAGAAGCTGGAGAAGGGTTGCCCTGGGTACCTGCAGAGCTTGTACAAAAATTTCCTTCCTTTCCGAAGGAACAGCAAGCCGACTCCGCTTTAAAGCGAGCGTTTGAATGGGCCCAAGAAAATAGAAACACGCTTCCCAGGTTTTTCTTGGAGAAAGAAGTCCTGTATAGGGAAAGTAGTGACCCACGTACCGGAGCCGTGAGGAAACAACTGGTGGTGCCAACAACATTTAAGGCTGTAGTTCTACGGTTGGCACACGATCACCCAGTGGGTAGTCATAAAGGGATTCAGGGCACATTAGATCAAATACTGGCCCGTTTCTACTGGCCAGGAGTCTTTAAAGAGACGACAAAATATTGTGAATCCTGTCCCACTTGTCAGAGGGTTACCGCCATAAAACCCAAGGCCGTACCAATGATACCCACACCCACTATATCGATGCCAATTCGCCGTATAGCAATGGACATCGTGGGACCCCTAGTTAGGACACCGAGGGGCTTTCAATACATTTTAGTGGTAGTAGACCAGGCTACGCGTTTCCCCTGGGCAATACCATTAAGAACTACCTCAGCCAGAATAATAGCCCTTGAGTTAGTAAAATTATTCTGTGAGGTTGGTTTTCCCCAAGAGGTACTCACCAATCAGGGGAGTAATTTTATGTCAAAGCACTTAGCTATGGTGTGGGTTGCTTTTGGCATACGTCACATAAGGACAGCTGCGTATCATCCGCAGTCCAACGGACTGGTAGAGCGGATGAACCAGTCCAGAAAACAAATGTTAAGAAGAGGCCTAAATGGAGAGGTGTCTGAGTGGGACACTCTACTCCCATTTGTGCTGTATGCATGTCGGGAACGCATACAAGCGTCCTTGGGGGCATCACCCTACGAACCTTTGTTTGGCCGGGCCCCGAGGGGGATTTTAGATATCCTGCGTGAGCAGTGGGTAGAGCCAGAGATATAGGAAGTTGGGGTACCTCAGTTTCTGAAAGACCTGAGGAGTCGCCTAGAAAGGACGTCACAAACGTCAGTGGAAAATTTACAGGCCAGTCAGCAGTGTCAAAAACGCTATTATGACAGAGGGACAAAACCTAGACAATTGGCTGTAGGGGACAAGGTAATAGTCCAAGTAGCTGACCCGGGACCCAAATTTGAATCCCGATGGAAAGGACCTTGCACTGTGGTAGAGAGGGTAGGGCCCATCTCGTATGCTGTGGAGAATGATAGAAGGCGCCGCCAGGTATACCACTTGAATGTCCTGAAGCCATGGCAGGAAAGGTCAGCAACAGCTAGTTTAGTCAGTATAGAGAAACACATGAGCACCCAGGCAGAAATTACGTGCTGTCTGAAAAGGTCAGCAGTCCGTAATATTTTAAGGGGGGGGGGGATCTGTAATGTAGTGGATCTTCCAGAAGCTATGGATCTGGGTGAAGCTTAAGAAAGTGTGTCTGAAACTGACAGCATAGAAAAGCACATGGCCCAGGGTTGCCATGAGCAATGTAAACAAAGAGTGTTACGAGGGGAGAGAACACACCCAAACTGCAAACAAGCCCCGAGCTCAGTGTGTAATGAGAGGCAGCTGGATGAGGGCGGGGTGCAGTTAAGCCCTAGGACACACGCACATAAAAATTACTCACCTGAGGATAGTGGGAGAGCAGCAAGAGAGAGAGCAGCAAGAGGAAGAACAAGGAGAGCAAGAACAGGAACAGAGAGAGCAAGGAGAGGACTCAGAACCAGGAGGAGTCTCAGCAGGAGAGTTGATGAGAGACCCAGCTGCAGGACTGAAGGAAGCCTTGGTCGGAGGACTGGTTGGGGAACCAGTTGGAGAAAGGGACCAGAGGAAAGTGTCCTAGTTGAAAGCTGCAGGTCCAGTGAAGCAGAGACGTCCTGGCCAGAGGACATTTATATGTCAGAGAGAAAGCATAGGGTAAAAGGCAGGAGAATGCAGCCGTGCTGTGAAAGCCTTATTGACCCAGCTGTGCTGAGAGGTTCCTGTGTGAGAAAGCCGGAAGGTAGGCTGTATAAACCTTATAGAAGAGAAACTGAATGTAAAAGTTTTCCCTGTAACTGCCAGAGTTTGTGGGGCTCTCCTATAGCAAACTCCAGTATATGTGGTAATCTTCCACCCTGCTCTGTAGCAACGGGGGAAGGGAAGTCTCGAGGCAGTGAAGAGAGACTGCTCTTTGGAGGGACGTATAATAATCCACAAGAATACTTAGCTGGGAGTGAGTGTGAAGAAATGCCAATAGAATTTCTTATCGAACAAACCCCAGAAGAAGAAATGGATTGTACGCTGTCTGTAGCAGACCATGTCACGTCTCTATGCTAGAATAGCTGTTTAAATGTTTTGGTGAAACAGCACTGAAAGCAAGAGAGTTTGCCTTTGAGAAAAGGGACTGCTGCAGTTACGTTTTTGTTCAACTAATTGTTTATGTGAGCTGAAGATAGAAGCTGTTTCTGTTCCTGTTTCGTTTCATTTTTGTACCAGAAGTATGGTCATTTTTGTTCTTGTTTTTCTGGCAATGAATCCACCCGGAAGGGGAAATAAAATCCTGTCTTTTGCCTAACTCCACTCGACTACAACTCATTCCTTGCTTAGTAAGAGGGACTACAATACCCAGAAGGCAGTGCAGGGCCAACTGCACTATCCTTTTTGCTAGGTTTGGACATGCCCAGGCTGACCTACCCCCATGCTTTTGCCTCTGGGGAGGGTTACTGGTGACAGTAGGTATCTGTGAAACTGAAAGTTTCTTTCCAAGAAATTTGACCATCCATATTTGTGTTGTAGCACTATAGCAGCCAAGGATTTGGAGAATATGAATCATGAAATGGAAACAATAATCACCAACTTGAAAGACTTGGAAACAACAGAAAGGTTTGAAAATAAATTGGAAGAATCCACTAAACAGGTACAACAGTTGAAAGAAGAGGTGAAGAAAATCAAAGCAAAAAAACTGAAGAGACCATGATGACTATACATCGGGATACGTGTATCCGTGGATGAATTTAAAAAGAAAATTGAAAAAAACACGGAAACAAGTGGACTTTGATACTAATCCTGAAGATACTAGCACCACTGATTCTAGCACCAAATCGAAAGGGGATTTTTCCGATGCCGCGAACGACAAAGTAAAAAAGAAGATAGTAGGAAAAGGAAGGCAATGAGGGAAGGTAGAGTATCGCAACAAAAATTAGGGGAATCGTTGAGAGGCCCATTGGTAAATACTACATTCCAAGAATCAGGTTTCACATCATTGGTTATTAATATACCAAGTATACCAATGTCAGCTGAACAAATTAATATATTGAATAGAGGATTGTCATTTGTTCCTGAGATATTTTTTGACGGTTTCCAATTTAGGATTGATTTGAAAAGTTTATTGAGAAAATTGCATTTGAAAGTATTTTTGGCGTCTAAAGTGCAACCCCTTGAAGAGGCAAATACATCATTGTCACGAAGATTACAATTACCTTTTGAGGTCAACGTGGACCCCTCCAGGACCAACTCCCTCGGCACTTAATTTTTTTAGGGATCTAGTATTATGTGTTATGAATGAATTAGAAAAGACAATCAAACCTACGTTTAAGATACTCACGAAGGCAGAGAATCAGGTATTACGAGCTCTGCAATCAAGAACTGACATTGTGATGAGACGTGCTGACAAGGGTGGCGCCATAGTAATCATGAGTAGGGAACAGTACCTATTGGAGGCTTCATGACAATTGTCAGATGTCAATACTTATAAAGTATTAACTTAAGACCCTACAGTTGGCATACAACAACGTATCAAACAAATTACATCACAAGCTCTAGATAATAAATTGATTAATAGGAAAGAATGGCTTTTTTTGAATCGATCAGATTCTATAGTGGCTAAATTATATCTAGTGCCAAAAATTCATAGAAACGAGACATCCCTGCTAGGCCGTCCAATAGTGTCTACCAGAGGTTCCATTTTGGAGCCCCTCTTTATCTATATAGATTCTTTTTTGCGACCCTTAATGAGTGATATTTCTTCATATATCAAGGATACTTCTCATTTTCTGCAGATATTATCTGACTATTCGGAATGGGCTGCTGACACAGAAATAATCTTGGTCACATTAGATGTATCGGCACTTTATACTAGCATTCCACAATGAACGGCTTATGAAGTGATAATTACAACATTACAGAATAGAGGTGACCTCTCAATCGAAACGATTATCTTCATATCAGAATTGGCTAAAATAATGATATTTCAGAATTATTTTTTATTTGAACAAACCATGTATCTGCAAGTATCAGGGGTGGCTATGGGCGCCACTAGTGCCCCCTCCATAACAAATTTATTTATGGATATATATGAACAACGCTGGTTAGAAACATCTCCATATAAAGAACATCTGGTATTATGGAAACGTTACATTGATGACATATTCATGCTATGGAGGGGGTCAGTTAGTCTATTATTGGAATTTGTTGGATGTCTGAACAGGTTAGATCCAAAAATCCAGTTCACATATACTTACCATGGAGAAAGCATAACATTTCTGGATGTAAAAGTTAAGAAAGGGATGAATGGTTGGGTTACGTCCATTCATAGGAAACCTACTGATAGGAACACCTTTTTACAATATAACAGTGGACATCCAAAGCAATTAAGGGATAGCTTACCCCTCTCACAATTTATACGATACCGCAGGAATTGTTCTGAGCAAACTGATTATAAATTACAATCTCGTAGATTGATGCAAGATTTTCAACATAGAGGATATCCAGAAGGAGTCATTAAGTCTGCGTATAAAAGAGCACTTTTTAATAATAGGGGTTTACTTCTGCGAACTAGTAAAACAGTAAGAATTGATGACAGCAACATAAATTTAATAACTAAATTTTTTCCATATAGTTATCACATCAAACGCATCATTAAGAGTCACATGAATGTTATAAGTAGTCTACTGGGATTACGACATAAGAAGATCTGATGCGTATGGACATGACATCAAAATTTTAAAGAGAAGCTCAGCCCTACAGTGTTAAGATCCACACAGAGTTTATTTGATGAAACAGCAGGAAGGCCACCGTAGATGTGGCGATTGTAACATATGCCCTATATCTGAAGACATTACGGAGTTTGCATATCACGGAGTCAGACACAGATTGAGACAAAGCACATCTTGCAGGTCTTGCTTTGTCGTGTACTGTATTAGATGTCCCTGCGATCTTATTTATATTGGTAAAACGATCAGATCTTTCAGAGTCCGTATGAATGAACATCGGAGTAGGTTACGATGTAAGATACAAGAAGCCCCAATAGTGTCACATTGTTTAGAAAATCAACACAAATTTGAAGATCTTAAGTGTTTTTGTTTAGATAAAATTGCCATGGGAAAGAATGGTAAATCTAAAGAACAGACACTGCTCATTCGTGAGCAGAGGTGGATATATTGGTTACAGACCGTCACCCTGGGTGGTTTAAACAACGCAATTAAATGGGGGTTATGTATATGATCTAGGGTTGTTAGGTTATTTTTAGTATTAAAGGAGGTACCAGCACTTCTCTGACGTAATACCTCGGCCATCCCATTAGGCAGGGTAACTATTTAAAACAGAAGCGAGACATTAACTCGTATGCACGGTGTTTTTTTGAAGCCGAAGAAGCTCAGAAGTCTACGCCATATAGTGAAGAATGATATAGCTGCATCCTTAACTACGAGTTATAACTAAGGTATGTGATATTTATTGGACAGCATTTTAGTTATGTATTATGATAATTCAGGCATATTGACAGTGCTTGAACGGACCTCCTTAAGAAACTTATTGAAGTGAAATGTAAGCAAGGCGCCGGATAAGGGCATTGGGGAACACTGAAAGAAGAGCCAGATAAGCACTTTTTTGATTAAAGACTTGGAAATATTGAAAATAAGAAATAAGAAAATTTTATAAATGCTTAAATTATGTTTGGACTAAGGTCGTTGATGCAATACCGGCACTACATGAGAAGTATTTCCTGATAAGTGCAACACAAGTCTGAGACCTTTAAGTCCTTCCTAAGTAAAATATATGAAAAAATAAAAAATAAAATTTTTTTTTGTAGTGGCAGAACAACTAATAGATGGTAATTTGCTTGAAAGGAAATTGGAGGATATATTATACAGTATAATAGTTTTAATCCTCTGTTAATGGACCAAAAGGTTTTAGTGCTACAACACGCCATATACCAGCACCTCCACAGATAAACAGAGAACTTGCAGTTTAAGAATTTCTTTGTATATGTAAAAATAAGGTCAACGAACAAGTTGTAGGTGAATCCTTTTACTAGACTATGTCAATGTATCTTTGACCAAGAGTTATCCTCTCTTCATTAGGTCTATGACATCTCAGAAGATTACGAAAGATGCATAATTTTAGTCCAATAAAAAGATATCACCTACAACTTGTTTGTTGACCTTATTTTTACATATACAAAGAAATTCTTATACTGCAAGTTCTCTGTTTATCTGTGGAGGTGCTGGTATATGGCGTGTGGCAAAGTATGTGAATTTCCTCACTCAAATTTTAAAATTCAGTGAGACTTCTATAACTTGCCTTTCCTGAAAAATTGCTCATTTATTTCCCTATAAGTAATGAAGAATAACAATTGCTTGCATTCTGTGGTAAGTGGAAGCTTTCAAAAAATTATGGGTAATGAGAAGTCTGCACAAGAGGGAGGCTGATACATCTAGACCAGCCCAAAGATCTTTATTGCAGGATGAGAAAAATTACCCATATCAAAAGTCTGTGAATATTTGGCCATTTCTGCAACTGAGTAATTTTGTAGAATTGAAACTTATGAGGGTCATTCTGAACCACGAATAGTGGGGATGTACATCCCAATGCCGGTTGTGCGGGAAGTTAGTTGGGGGTGGGGAAGAGGCGGCCCGGGGCGGAGAGTGGGCGGGCAGTGGGCAGTTGCTGGTCTAATGTCGGCACTGTACGTCCAGGGCTGGTGAAATGGCCGGGGAAGTTATTCCACCTCCGTGGTTTTTTTCACGGCCCAGGGAGCAGAAGGGGCTGGGTGGGCCAGGGTTTATTCCCCACAGCCCGACCCTGGCCTTAGGAGTTCAGATCGGGGATCGGGCTGCGGGGAATAAACTTTAGTTTCTGGTGGCCGGAATCGCGGCTTTTAAATGGAGCCACGGTGCCATGGCAACATGACGCCATGGCACCATGTCTCCATTTAAAAGCCTGACTGAGCTATCCAGGCAGTGAATGCACGTACAGGCCTGATCACGATTTTGATCCCGTGGGGCTACATGTTCCCCATGGGATCTGAATCGCGCTCCCCTTTGTACGTCCATCTGAGACCAGACATACAAAGGGGATGTACGTGCGAGTCAGAATCAGGCCATATGTATGTAAGAAAAACTTGTTTTAAATATAGTAACATAGTATATGGCAACAGAGAAAGACTAACATGGTCCATCTAGTCTGCCCAGCAAGGTGGCAAGAGTAAGTGCACCTACCGCTCCATGCAGGTCACCCCTCCACATGCCTTTGTTTAGGGGTGTGCCCACTGCTCAATGCAGGTCACCCTTATTTGTTGAGATATAAGAGATAGTTAAGTTTATTTTGATTTTATCCTGTTGCTATAAAGGGATCCACTGTGTCTGTCACATGCCATTTTGAATTCAGTTACTGTATTTGACCCCTCCACTTCCATCGAGAGAGCAGTCCAAACATCCATGACCCTTTCAGTGAAAAACTATTTCCTGACGTTGCCTTTCAGTTTACCTCCTTGCAGTTTCATGTTATGCCCTCTAATTTTACAGCTTCCTCGTCTTTGAAAAAGGTTGGTTTGTTCATTAATACCCTTTAAGTATTTAAAGGTCTGAATCATATCTCCCCTGTCCCTCCTTTCCTCTAGCATATACATATTTAGGTCTTCAAGTCCTTTCTCATACGTCTTCTGGTGCAGGCTCTAAATCATTTTGGTCGCCTTTCTCTGAACCGTTTACACTCTTTTTATATCCTTTTTGAGATATGGTCTCCAAAACTGAACACAATATTCCAAGTGAGGCCTCACCAGTGACTTGTACAATGGCATTAGTACCTCCTCCTTTCTGCTGGTAATTCCTCTCTATATACAGCCCAGCATCCTTCTGGCTTTGGCCACTGCCTTGTCACACTGTTTCGCCACCTTGAGACCCTCAGAAACAATCATTCCAAGGTCCTTCTCCTGGACTGTACACCACCCCCTATTGCATATAATTCCCTTGGATTTCTGTATCCCAAGTGCATGATACTGTACTTCTTCACATTTAATCTTAACTGCCAAGCATTGGACCATTCTTCTAGTGTTTTTAGATCTTTCCTTATGTTGTCCACTCCCTCAGAAATGTCCACTCTGTTGGAAATTTGGAAATATTTCTATTTTTCTATTGAATTAAAAAAAGTATGGGACAAACACAGAGGATCTCTAAAGGTAAAAAGGGGACTGTTGTAGTTGTTGATATGGAAGGATAGGCCATGTGGTCTTTATCTGTCGTCATATTTCTATGTTTTTTATGTTTCTAAATTTTTGTGTCATCTGCAATAAGGCAGACTTTAACATTCAGTCCTTCAGCAGTATCACTCAAAAATACATTGAACAGTACTGGTCTCAGGACCAATCCCTGGGGCATGCCACTAATCACCTTCCTTTCATCCATGTGAGTCCAGTTCACCACCTTGGGACCCATCCCCAGGCTGTTCAGTTTATTGATAAGCCTCCTATGGGAAACAGTATCAAAGCCTTTGCTGAAATCTAGGTAGATCACATCCATCGCATGTGGTCTTGATCTAGTTCTCTAGTCACCCAGTCAAAGAACTCATTTAGATTTGTTTGGCATGATTGTCCTTTGGTAAAGCCATGTTGCCTCAGATCATGCAACCTATTGGTTTTGAGAAAGTCCCACTATTCTCTTTCAGGAGCGCCTCCATTACTTTTCCCACCACCAAGGTAAGGCTTACTGGCCTGTAGTTTGTCATTTCTTCCCTGTTGCCACTTTTGTGAAGAGGTAACACATCAGCCCTTCTCCAGTCCTGTGGAACTTCTTCTGTCTCCAAGGATCTATTAAAAATAATCTTTTAAAGGCCCTGCAAGAACCTCTCTAAGTTCTTTCAGTATCCTGGTATCCCATCCGGTCCCAAGGCCTTGTACACTTTCAGTTTTGCAAGCTGTTCAAACTCATCATCTTCTGTGAATGGTGTATTATCTATTCCATTCCCATTTATATATTTTTCAATCACAGGTGGTCCTTCTCCAGGATTTTCTTTAGCATTTTCACTTTTCCAATATCACATTCCATGGTTCCATTCTCAGCACTGTTGAGTCTTGCGATTCCACCTCTGATCTTCCTCTTCTCCTGAATATACCTGAAAAATGTTTTGTCTTTAGCCATCTTTTCTTCTGCCTTTGATTTTGCTATCCTTATTTCTCTTTTTATCTCTTTTAGCTTAATCCTGTATTCTGTTCTGTATTCCTCTGTTTGCAAACTTCAGAATTTTGTGAAAGCTGTGTTTTTTGTCCTTATTTGTACAGCTATTTCTTTGGAGAACCAAATAGATTTCATTTTCCTCTTGTTTTTATTTACTTTCCTTACATATGTATCAGTTGCCCTTTTTGTTGCCTCCTTTGGTTTAGCCCACTGCAATTCCACTTCCCTTACCTTCTTGCACCCTGCCAACTCCTCCTTCAGGCACTTGGCCATTTTACTAAAGTCAATGTTTTTGAAGTCTAGGACTTTGAGCTTGCTGTGATTGGACTCTGCCTTGCTTTTTATCTCAAATCATACCGTGTGATGATCGCTGCTGCTCACATGGACACCCACCCGGACATTCGACATACTATCTCTGTTGGTGAGTACTAAATCCAACATCAAACTTTTCCTATTTGGTTCCATCACCATTTGTCTTAGCAATGCTTCTTGGAAGGAATCCATAACTTTTTTACTTCTTTCCAGATTTGCAGAAGGAATACTCCATTCCACACCAAGTAGATTAAAGTCACCCAATATGATCACTTCCCCCTTCATAGCTACCTTTGCAATATCAATAATCAAGTCTCTATCCATTTCTTTGGTTTGAGTTGGAGGCCGGTAGACTACACAAGTTTGGATGATAGTGCCATCTCTTCTTTTCAACACAAATCTACAGCACTTCTTCTTTCCCCCACGTCCCCTGCATTTCAGCAGCTTTAATATTTCTTTTGACATATAGGACTCCTCCTCCTCCTTTTCTGCCTTCTCTTTCTCTTCTAAATAAATCATAGCCAGCTATGGCTATATTCCATTCATGCAACTCATTAAACCATGTTTCTGTAATGGCTACAATGTCCAAGTCCATTTCCAGGTCAGGAACTTTGTTGGCTAGACTGCAAGCATTTGTGCTTGTCGTTTCCAGCATTTGTTGACTGGCTTGCATGTATTCTGCATGTATTTTGTTCTGCTTGTCTCTTTCCACTTGCCATTGGTGTGTGGGTTAATAGTGTGTCTGTTTACAATGTTATATTTTTGTTGGGAGTGACATCCTCAACTTGTTCTCCATCCGTCACTCCCTTTCCCTAGTTTAAATGCCTGTCTATGTAATGCCTGTGACAGAGGTGTAGTCCATCCACACAGTATAGCCTCTTGTTGTTACATCTATTTCCCCAGTTGCCAATATATCTAAATCCTTCTTTGCACCACGTTGGAGCCATGTATTAAAGTTGATTATGCGACGCAGCCTTTCTACCCCCTTACCAAGAATAGGTAGAACTTCTGAGAATGCTATAGTGTTAAAAATGGACTTGAGTTTCTCTCCCAGAATCTGGAAGTCCCTTTGAATTGTAGAGGCACTATTTCTAGCCAGGTCATTTGTACCCAAGTGGATGATAACATCGATTTTGGAGTGCTCACTTTCTGCACTAACTATGCCAACAATTTGGTTCATATTCCTGCTGGCTGAAGAGCCTGGGAGGCATTTGACCATCTTCTCTCCTTTGAACTGTGTTCCCAAGTTGGTGCTGCTGATGATGGAATCTCCAAGTAGAGTAGTTTCCTATTTTGTGATTTTTTTTTCTTCATGTTTGGTGCATTATCAGTAGATTGATCATTAACCTACTCATTTAGGGGTACTTCAGTTTCCTCTAATTGGGCACTCTTATTTTCCAAGGCAGAGAAGGCATTATGCAGGGATATCTCTTGATGGAGAGGGTGTCTCTGTATTACATATCGCAACATACCAGAGCCCACTGTGATCCATTTGTTCCTCGGTTGTTTGATTGTTTTTGGGAGCGGTGGTGGATTTTTTCCAATATGTACCCTGGAGGAGGTGTGTTTAATTGCAGCTAATTCTTCCCTTAATAGAATCAATTCTTTATGCATAGCAGATACCTTGTGACATATAGGGCAAGCTCATAGGATCTAAATGGCTTTTCAAAGAATGATGTCATTGCAGCTATTGCTTTGAATACACAACATGCTGATTAAGACGGTTATAAAGCAGTTCTAGGAGAAGGAGAAAAGGAGAAAAGGTGGGTGTTACACCTAATTTGGAACTGTTCCACCCTTGGGAACCAAGAGAACAGGGTTCAATTCCCACTAGCAGTTCTTGTGGCCTTGGGTAAGTCACTTAACGCTCCATTGCCTCAGAAAAATCCCAGTTATCAATGTCCCTGTTTAATGCATATTACCAAGTTTAAGTTACAATGTAAACCGCTTTGACTGAAATGATAAAGCAGTATAAAAAACCTGCTAAATAAAGAAATACATACATAATTGGAGGACAGGTATCGGTCTATATGAGACCTTATATGAACTGAGAGCACACTCAGATTTCTGATTTATAAAGGCTATGCAAGGAATGCACACAAGCTAATGTTTCCTAATCTTATAACCAAAATGTAGGTTGTTTGTCATTGGACTGTAGATCAAAGTGGCTGTGAACAGATAGAAATTTTAATTTAAGTTATATTACAATAGATATTTTTTTAAAGAGCTAACATACACTTTTGAAAAGTGCTTCTCCTGTTCTTTTCTTGAGTCTTTGGTTTTCTTGCCAAGTATTCTTTTCTCATGTTTTTAAATGTCCTGCTGACAGAAGCTTATGCATATTAAATTGATATGAAATAGGTTTAGTATGCATGCTAAGTACATATGGTCCTACTTTTGAAAACGTTTTGCACAGTCAGAAAATGGGCAAATTCACTACTAGCTTCAAATGTTGATTCTTTCCAGTCATTTGTTTGACGATACAAATACTTAGTGGCCTGTTTTCTAAGCTGTTTAATGCAGCTTTCAGCGCATGCCAACAGTGCAGTATGTTAACTAACAGTGTGCTTTAATTGCCACATTAAATAGCTAATGTGGAAAACTTCATTTTGGAGTGAGGACTGCACCTTACAATTAACACAGAGGTTGTTATTGCTGTAAAGTGTTAAAACAGGAGAACACAGAGCAATTAGTGGTGTAACTAACTTCTTCCTGTTTTATCAGCTGTATTGTTAGGCCATGGTAAAGTTTTTCTCTGTGTTAGCTACCAGGCAGCCCTTCTAAAAATGCCGAGAATGCCCTTAACAGCAGAGGTATTGCCAGGGTTGGCACTAACACTAGGTAAACTATGCAGTCACCTAGGGCTCCAGTCCTCTGCTGCCACTACTGCCCCTCTCTAGGACCTGCAGTGGCACCAATAGTCCTCAAACTGCGACCAGTGTGAACTAACACTCTGGTGCTGCATTGCAGTTTCCTACTCTTCACAATGTGCCGTTTCTGCCCTCCTCCGAAACCGGAAGTGGCGTCGAAGGGGGTGGAAACTGCATATTGTGAGCAGCAGGAAACCGCAATGCAGTACGGGAGTTTTTGTAAGCCCTGTGTCGCTGTTTGAGAGGCATTGCCGTCACTTCCAGCCCCAGAGAGGGGTGGCAATGGAGGCCGGGGGGCGGCAGGATGGAGGGACAACCTAGAGCACTTTCGATCCTTGACCCAGCCCTGGGTATTGCAATTATTGTGCATTAATTTTGGCGATTACCATGCAGTGACAGCAAGTCTTAGCATACTCCAGTATATAAAGGCCTTAGAGACGAGGGCAATTTTAAGAAATCATTGCTCCTTCTAAGGCAGAAGTTCTAAACTTTTTTCTGTCGGGACATACCTGCAGACGATGCTTGCATATGTGCCACATCACACACGACACTCTCACGTAACTTTGGTCTGACACAGTATAGTAGTTAAATGTGAACATCATCCACAAAAACCCTACAAGAGATGCACATCAGAACTAGGGCATTTCTCCATTGAAAAGAATGTACAAAAATATTTTGATACACACGTCATTTGAGTAACAGCAACATAACTCTTCCCACTGCTTGCCTTAAGGCTCCCTTCTCCATCAACTATGCAGTATCTTCCTTTTCCCCTTCCCTGCCCCAATAGTGCAGCTTCTCCCCTTGGCGTAAGAACATAAGATATGCCATACTGGGTAAGACCAACAGTTTATCAAGCCCAGTAGGCTATTTACAACAGTGGCCAATCCAAGTCACAAGTATGTGTCAGGTTTCCAAAAAGGTACACAGATTTTCCAGGAACAAGCAGGAAGCCAGTCCTCACATATGGGTGACATTGGCACCAACAGAGCCCTCAAGGAAGCATCCTCCCAGCTTTCAAAGAAAGACTTTGGGAAATGCCACTACGCATGCGTGGTCCCCTTCAAACCCAAGGGTGCCATCTTGCTCAGTCTCCTTTTTTCCTCGGAGCCCTTCAGACATTGTCTGACTTGTCCCTGGAAAAAGTTGATTATTTCGTTCCCTGAGTTTCCAACTCACTTCCGGTATTGCACCGGTACTCTTCCCGCCTATCGACCTCGGTGCCTTGGCATCGGGTTCGGTTTAATTTTTGTAATCTTTCATTATTTTCTTTTTCTGCCACTTTTCATGCCTTTTTTCTCCCGCTGGTAGCCCAGGGAGCCTTTGACCTTGCAGGGGTACTTTTTTCTCCTATAGCTACCAGAGGTTTTAAGAAGTGTGATCATTGCTCTAAAATCATGTCTTTGACCGACACACACGACTGCTGTCTTCACTGCCTCAGGCAAGACAACGACCCAGCAGCCTGTAGTCTCTGCAAGAAGATGTCCAGCAAGGCCCTCAAGAGCCGCCAGCAGCAGCACGATAAGCTTTTCCCCGAGTCCCCAATGCCTTCAAAAGCCAGGGCCTCTTCTGAGGCCCCGACATCTCAGGTGGAACTCTCCAAACCCGAGCCTCCTTGTGGGTCCTCAGAAAGGGGGTTTCCCTTGAAGGAACCCAGGAAGAAGAAGAAATCCTCGAAGGCGGTGTCCTTGGATGGCTCTGACTGGCCAGGAGCTCCCTGGGCCCAGTCCCACAGTTCAAGACACTCGTCCGAGGTGTCAGAGAAGGAGTGACCTGCGAAGGTCCCCTGGAAGGATCTGGCTGCGGGCCGGCCTCAGTCCCCAGACACCATCCTCATTGAGGATTCCCCTTCGGGGGGAGCCAGGGTTGAGCCCAAGTCCCTCAGTGCCTGGGCCAAAGGCTGTGGAGCCTTCTGGCCTGGAGTCCTGAATGGCAGACCTGGAGCTTAGTTTGTATGCCTTCATGGATCAGCAGCAGGTGCTGCTATCCAGCATGACTGATTCATCCACCCCGACCACTGGGCTCTCAACCACCAAGACGTTGATCCTCGGCCGAGGTCGCACTCTGAGTCCCGCGCAACCGGACCGCAGTCATCCCTATCAAGTTTATGGGGCACCGACCGTAGGGCATCGGGGCCCTTGAGGCCCACGGAGCAGCCCTCCTACAAGTCCTCTATGGTCTACTTCTAGTGAGAGACGGAGGACGAGGAGTCCCCGGATGCCCATCGCCACCGCAACATCCCTTTGGTTCTCCCATCTCAGAACCTCGACAACGGTCCCCGCCCGAGGACATGGGCATCTTGGGCTTTGTCAAGGACATGTCTAAGGCCCTGGCATTCCCGACTGAGTTGGAGGAAGTCCCTCGGGCGGATGAGTTAGAGATCCTCCAGTACGAGGCCTCTTCATGGGAATTGTTCACAGTGCCCATCCCTCCCATCCTGGAACGGCTCATGCTCCGCATGTGGGAGATACCGGCGTCAGTGCTAGTGGTGAGCAGATGGCTTGACTTGATGTATCGGGTCCGCTGGAGCCCGGGCTTCCAGAAGTCACAACTGCCGCATAACTCCATGGTGGTGGAGTTGGCCATGCATCGGCTGAAAAGCCAGCAGGGAGGCCTGCACTTTGGATGCCCTCAACAGAAAGTGTTACCAGGGCTGGATGCTCATCTGCCACATCCAGGCCTACCACTGTATATGGGCATGTACTTGAGAGACCTGGTGAAGGAACTCGCCGTGTTCTCGGCTGGTCTCTCCAAGGAACCTTTGCAGTGGTTCAAGAGCCTGGCCAAGGCCGTCCATGAGTGCTCCAAATTCATGTCTCAAGTGGCCCATGACGGGTTCACATTGGCGGCCCGGGTAACTGTGTTGGGCATCGGTGCATGCCGTCGAGCTTGGCTTCAGTCGTCCAACCTCGAGCAGTGGGTTCAGGACAAATTGGTCAATGTCCCATGCCAAGGAGAGAACCTCTTTGGCAAACCCATGACCAAGAAGGCTGCCGAGCTGGAGACCAAGTTCATGATGAGGACCAGGCTCTCTAAGAAGACTACTGCCCCACCCTGATGGATAAATTGGAAGACTGGGCATCAAAATGGCAGATGAAATTTAATGTGGACAAGTGCAAAGTTATGCACCTAGGGAAGAACAACCCAGACTATGGTTACACGATGCAAGGTTCCACATTAGGAACCACCACCCAGGAAAAAGATTTAGGCGTCATTGTGGATAACATGTTAAAACCCTCCGCCCAGTGTGCAGCGGTGGCAAAGAGAGCAAATAGAATGCTAGGTATCATAAGGAAAGGAATGGAAAATAAAACAAAAGATATTATAATGCCTCTATATCGTTCCATGGTGAAACCTGTCGTGGGGAGCCCCATCTACGCCATTAGAAATATGGGGCTGCTCCACAGCAAAGATTATTTTAGGTAGCCAAAGGGAATGTAGGTTCATCTGACGTAGTAAAGATGTTCTTACTTATTCCAGCTTCCTAAGAGCACTCATTAACGAAACCAAGTGTAGAGAAATTAAGGCTTTTATTCCCCGTCAGTGCAAGGGTTCAAAATAAGACATTTAGAATCAACAGGATCAGACAGATCAGACAAATTCCATCTTAAAGTAAGCATTGTGTTGCATATAACTCAGTGCAACTAAAATTTCATGTATATAATCCAACCCTGTTATTTAATTGACCCCTCATGTATATAGTTCAACCCTATTATCCAAGTTGATATTCCTGTTCTATGTAAAACCAAACAGTTTGTGTTTAGGTTGTTTTTGTTATACTGTAAACCGCGCTGATACCGAATAGTGCGGTATATAAGCAACTGTAATAAATAATAATAAATAAATAAATAAATAACAGAAAGTCCTTTGTTTCAAAAGGTACCAGCATTCAAATCATATGCTTAATTGTTAAACTTCACAATTAATGCAAGGCTTGATTAAATGAATTCAGCTCATTCCAATAGCATAGGAATTCTTCAAACTTCTTCTAGGTTACACGGTGGCTACAGACTCCTGGCACGAGGCTATGCACAACTCACATTCCATCTGTTCAGGTTGAGACATGGGAACAGTATTTATGCATTCTATCTCCATGGATTCTTCATCAGGGGAATAATCACTGTCCCTGTCTGACACAGGTCTGTGTGCAATGTCTCTAGGGTCTTGTCTCCAGTACCACTGTGTTCTAAGTGCTTTAGGGATTTTATGAAACCAATCTGGCTTCTCCTTTACAGAGTGAGCACGTGTTTCAACAGGGCCTTTAGGACTCAAGCATTTTATATCATTAATAAATCTTTCATACCTGGGGTCTGGCTCATTTGAATATGTGGAGTTTTCCCTTTCAGAAACTTTCCTCCTGTAACAGGTTCTCTGCCTGTAAGCTTTAGGCAATGCTCTGCTTTCTGGCAGCCTGGTAAAACCTGACATGGATTCCCTTTTCTCCTTTGGTAAGAAATCAGCCTTTTCACAAAGTGCTTTTCCTTTCTTGCCTGTTAAAACTTGGTTAGCATTTCTCAGAGATTGCAAGCTTTTCTCTAAACCATTCTCTCTGGTTCGTTGCTTCTGTCTCTGCTCTTGAGTCAGGAACGCTGTGAGAACAGGGCGTGGCACACACTCTAACTTCAGAGCTGGCTCTAACAAACTTCCCTTGAACAGCTGCACGCTTAGCCTGGCCCTGAACTTCACCCTTGTGAACTCTGTTCCTTTGGGCTTGCTCACATAGGATTCTTTCACTTACTCCTTCTCTTGGAGCTGATCCTCTTAATAGAGCTGTTCCTCCTTGTGAAGACGTTCCTCCTTTCTCTGCTTGCTCTCTCTCCTTCTCTCCTTGCTTGATGGACCTTGGTCTGACCCAGTATGGCATATCTTATGTTCTTATGTAAGGGCTTGGATAAAAAGCCCTTTTACCCAAGGAAGGGGGCTGCTTACCAAAACTACCCACCCTATCAGGCCTCCCTGGCTCCCCAACAGGGTCAACAGGCCATGGGACATGGGCATGGCCCATGTAAGCAGAAGGCTCCAAAACCCCAGGTACCGGCCCCGGCCCATCCCAACTCCTTGAGCATAGCCTCTCTACCCCAAGGAGATCAGAAACCCACAGGGGGACATCTGGCCCTCTATGCCCAGAGGTGGATGGCCATCACCACCAATTCCTGGGCACTAAGGGTAGTCAGGGAGAGTTATCTCCTCCACCTGGCTCAGACACCTCCCCCTTATTTCCCGGGAGAGCTTCTCAGGTCTCCCCTCCACCAGGACCTTCTGAAGGAGTTGGCAGGTCTTCTCGAGGACAAGGCAGTGGAACCGGTGCCCCACCACCTCAAGGGCAAGGGGTTCTACTCCAGATACTTCCTCATCCCTAAGAGGACAGGGGCTTAAGGCCCATCCTCAACCTGCGCAACCTCAACAAATTCCTGGTGAGGGAGAAGTTCAAGATGCTCTCCCTTGGAACATTGCTGTCATATCTCTCAGCAGGGAGACTGGCTATGCTCCTTAGACCTCAAGGATGCTTATACTCACATCCTCATCCACTCCAACCACAGGCAGTACTTGCAGTTCGTAGTAGGGGGCAGGCACTTTCACTACAGGATACTCCCCTTCGGCCTAGCCTCTGCCCCAAGGGTCTCCACAAAATGCCTGGCAGTCGTGGCTGCTTTCCTCCGGCTCCAGGGGGGCCTTCATTTTTTCCCTACATGGACAACTGGCTCATAAGGGGAGGCACAGTCTCAGAGGTGCAACAGGCCACCGCATGCACCATCCAGGTTCTGAAGCACTTGGGCTTCGTCATAAGCTACCACAAGTCTCACCTCCTCCCGACACAGTACCTGAAGTTCATCGGGGCAAAGATCGACACTCTCCATTCGAAGGCCATCTTGCCCAAGGACCGAGCCAATCATTTCCGATCTCTAGCTCGGGACGTACAGCACCGTCCCTCGGTGCCCACCTGGCTTCTTCTGCGCCTCCTCAGGCACATAGCCTCCACGGTCCACATCACCCCAGATGCTCGCCTCCACATAAGGATGGCACAGTGGTGTCTCCGGGACCAGTGGTCTCAGGCCACAGGCCGCCTCTGAGACAGAGTTTCAGTGACCCGGCAGGGTGGCAGTCACCCCAGCATCTCGAAGCAGGCATGCCTTTTCAGGCCCCAAACCACTCAAGGGTCCTCATCACGGACGCCTCTCTGCTCAGCTGGAGGGCCCACTGCGGAGATCTCCGCACTCAAGGCAACTAGTCGCCAGACAAGAGCACCCAGCAGATCAACCTCCTGGAGCTCTGAGCCATACACCTTGACCTGTGGGTCTTCTGTCACCACCTGCATCACCAGCCGTTGCTGGTCCAGACGGACAACCAGGTGGCAATGTTCTACTTGAACAAACAGGGGAGCACGGAGTCTCGTGCCCTTTGTCAGGAGGCACTGGTCCTCTGCTTGTTCGCAATCCAATAGGGTATCCTCCTGCGGTTAGTGTACCTGCCAGGCCAGGACAACCTGCTGGTCGACAGACTCAGTAGAGTTCTCCAGCCGTACGAGTGGCAGCTGGACCCAGGGTAGCCAGTCGGCTTTTCCGGCTCTGGAGAGAACCCGTGATGGACCTGTTTGCCAGTCCGGACAACTTTTGGTTGCCCCACTTCTGCTCCTGGCAGGCCCACCCCTCCAGGGTTGCAGCGGATGCGTTCCTGGTCTCATGGTCGGAAGGCCTCATATAAACCTTCCCTCCGACGCCGCTGATCACCAAGACCTTGTTCAGGATCCTCTGTGACAGGGCCTCGCTCATCCTGATAGCTCCTCAGTGGCAGCCGTGGTTCCTGCTGCTTCTATCTTGTCAAGCATGATGTCTTTCTCTAATGATATCTCTTTTCGCATGATGTGTCCAAAGTATGAAAGTCAAAGTCTTGTCATCTGAGCTTCTAAAGAAAGCTTAGGTTTGATCTCCTCTAGTACCGACTGGTTTGTTCTTCGGGCAGTCCATGGTATGCACAGTATTCGCCACCAGCACCATAATTCAAAGGCATCAATTTTCTTCCTGTCTATCTTTTTCACTGTCCAGCTTTCACATCCATATGATGTTATTGAAAATACCATGGCTTGAACAAGTCAAATCTTTGTATGGAGAGAGACATCTCTGCTCTTGAGAATCTTATCTAGGTCTTTCATAGCCATTCTGCCAAGAGCAATGCATTGTCTGATTTCTTGACTGCTTGTTGCTTCATTATTGATAGTTGATCCAAGTAGGTTAAAGTTGTTCACGATTTCAATTTCTTCTCCTTCAACGATGAACCTGTTGATTATGCCAGTTGTCATGATCTTTGTCTTCTTTACATTAAGGTGCAGGCCCATTTTGAGACTATGTTCTTTGATTGTGAGCCAGTAATGTGGTATCATCAGCATAGCGAAGGTTGTTGATGAGTCTTCCACCAATCTTCACACCTCTGTTGTCTTCATACAATACTGCTTCTCTGATGATTTGTTCTGCATATAAATTAAACAGGTAGGGGGAAAGTATGCAGCCTTGTCTTACACCTTTGCTTATTTTAAACCATTCTGTTTCTCCTTGTTCCATTCGAACAGCTGCTTCTTGATCAATGTACAGATTGTGCAAGAGTACGATCAGGTGTTCTGGTATACCCATGCTTCTTAATGTGCCCCAGAGTTTCTCATGGCTTACACAGTCAAAAGCCTTGCTATAGTCGATAAAGCATAAATATATATCCTTTTGGTATTCTTTAGTCTTTTCAAGGATCCATCTCACATCCCCAATGATGTCTCTCTTTCTTCGCCCTTTCCTGAACCTTGCTTGCACTTCAGGTAGTTCTTGTTCCAGGTATAGTTGTAGTCTCTTTTGAATAATCTTCAGTAGAATCTTGCTGGCATGTGGGATCAGAGCGATTGTGCGATAATTTCCACAGTCAGTTGGATCACCTTTCTTTAGTATTGGTATAAACACAGATCTTCAGTTGGCCATGATGTTGTCTTCCATATTTCTTGGCAGAGCCTTGTAAGTACGGTAACAGTTGCATCAGATTGTTGTAATACTTCTATGGGAATGCTATCAATGCCTGGTGCTTTGTTCTTTGATAAGGCTTTCAATGCTGCTTTAACTTCTTCTTTCATCACCAATGGTTCCGGATCATAAGATACAGGTTGAAACGGCTGTTGGTCCACTTGATCTTTATCATATAAAAACTCTGTATATTCCTTCCACCTTTTCTTGATCTTCTCAGCATCATTCAACATAGAACCTTGAGCATCTTGTAACATTCCAGTTCGAGGCTGGAACTTTTTCTTTAACTCTCGTAGCTTTAGGAAAGCCGATCTTGTTCTTCCTCTAATAGTTTCTGCTTCTTTTTCCTTGCATGTGTCGTTGTAGTACTTTTCCTTGTCCTGTCTTGCTGCACGTTGGAAATCTCTGTTGAGTTCTGTTATTGTCTTTCTTTCTCCTCTGGCTTTAGCTTCTCTGCGTTTCTGGGCAATTTTCAGAGTTTCTTCCGTCATCCATTTTGGCCGTTTTTGCTTTTTCACCTTTTGTAGAGACTTCTTGCTTTCTTCCAACACAACCTTCTTGATGTCTTTCCATAACTCTTCTGGAGCTCTGTCATTTGTATCTAAAGCAGCAAATCGATTTTGCAGGCAGTCTTTAAATTCCAGTGGTATATTCTCAAGGTCATATTTTGCTGCATTCATGAGTGGTTTGCTCTTTTTCAACTTTAGCTTGAGTTTGCATACTAGTAGTTGATGATCTGTACCACAGTCAGCTCCAGGTTTTGTCTTTGTTGATGTTATAGAACTTTTCCATCGTTGACTTCCACAGATGTAGTCAATTTGATTTTTATACAATCCATTGGGTGAAGTCCATGTGTACAGTCGCCGCTTGTGTTGATGGAAGAAGGTGTTTGAGATGAATAGATTGTAGGTCTTGCAGAATTCTATCAGTCTTTCTCCAGCTTCATTTCTGTTGCCAAGTCCATATTTTCCAACTACTTTGCCTTCTTCTTTGTCGCCAACTTTTGCGTTCCAGTCACCCATGACTATCAGGATATCCTGTTTGCATGTTCTGTCAATTTCAGCTTGTACTTGTTCATAGAACTCTTCAATTTCATTCTCTTCTTCTGCTGTTGTTGGGGCATATACTTGAATTATAGTTGTGTTGATAGGCATTCCTCGTAGACGAATAGAGATTAAGCGTTCGCTGACTGCATTGTATTTCATTACAGTTCTTGCAAGTTTCTTCTTTATTATAAATGCAACACCATTTCTTCTTGTCTTTCATTTCCAGCATAGTAGACCATGTGATCATCTGATGCAAAGTACCCGATGCCAGTCCATTTCAGTTTGCTGACACCCAACAGATCAAGTTGTACACGTTCCATTTCATTCTTGACCACCTCCAACTTCCCTTGGTTCATGCTTCATACGTTCCATGTTCCAATGCGTAAGACATCTTTACAGCTTCTGACTCTCATTTCATGCGCAGCTACATCAGCAGTCAGACGTCCCGAGGGCTTTGATCCAACCACATCATAAATGCTGGCTTTACTCTGAGAAGTCTTCAGCTCTTCCCCAGTAGCTAGTTGAGTGCCTTCCGACCTGGGGGTCTCATCTTCCAGCACTATAGCACAATTTGTTTTGTTGTAACTATCCATTGGGTTTTCATGGCAAGATACAGAAGTAGATTGCCGGGCTTTCTTCCGTGCAGTTTAAGTTTGGTGTTGTTGCCGTTGTCACAGAAATGTAATCCTCCACCGTCAACACTATCCCATTCTGCTGCTGCCGCCGCCCAAATGGGTGGTTTGTCTTGGTCTGGCACCTCAGCTGAGACCTGTTCATCTTGGGAGACCCTGCCAGTAGTTAAACTACCAATAGTTTAGCTCTCAGCATCACTGATGCACACAAGCCCTCACAGCATGACAAGCTGCAAACCAAGTATGCGCTATTATACATTCTTATGTACAAGGGTTAAGGGCGGGGGTTGGTCTTTTGTTCTTGCATGGTGAGTAGATCATGTGACGTGTCCATAGTGTTCAATGAATAGTGTTGTCTTAAGCTGCTTCCGAAAGTCTTTGAGGTCTGTAGTTAGTCTTAGGTCGTCTGGGAGGGTGTTCCAAATTGCTGGTGCAGCCAGTGAAAGGGCTCATTCTGCGGTGTCCTTGCGGACCTTGGTGAGGTCTTTTGGGGTGTTTACATGATTGGAAGTGGCTCTCCTCCTTGGTCATGTGCTTCTGTCAGGTTGTATGAGTGTTTGTAGGCTGAGGGCTGATGACTGTTGTTTGATCTTGAAGATGTTTATGACTGTCTTATATTTGATGCGTGAGCTGATTGGGAGCCAGTGTAGATCTTCAGTATGGGTGTGATGTGTTCTTGTCTTGTTGTGCCAGATATTATGCGTGCCGCTGTGTTTTGTGCCAATTGCAGCGGTCTGAGTGTTTGTTTTGATAGGCCAAGGTAGATTGGGTTGCAGAAGTCTAGTAGTGGGGTTATTAGTGCCTGGCAGACTGTACGGAAGTGCTCAGGGGCGAGGAGGGGCTTAAGGCGTCGGATAAGTCTCATCCTGTGGTATGCGCTTTTAGTGGTTCTGCTTATGTGAGCATGTAGATTCAGTTCCTTGTCCAGGGTTACACCGAGGTACTTTACTTCTGGTTTTATGGGTATTGTTGTGTCTTTTATCTTGATGCTGGGTGGAGGGATGAATTCGGTGTTTCGAGTGATGATTAGTGTGTCAGTCTTGCTATAGTTTATGGTGAGGTTGTTGTTTTGAAACCAGCTGGTCATGTGTATGAGACAGTTTGTTATTTTGGAGTAGTCCGGGTTGTCGACTGTGATAGGTGTGTATATCATGATGTCATTGGTGTAGATTGTGTATTGAATATTGTGTTCTTTCATGATGTCGCATATTGGCTGGATGTAGAGGTTGAATAAAAGTGCTGATATGGCTGATCCTTGTGGTACTCCTTGCAGGACTTTTATGGGTTGGGAGGTGTTGGGGCCTTCCTTGACCTGTATCTGTCTGTTGGTTAGGTATGAGTGGAACCATTTCAGGGTGATCCATGTAATCCAATGTTCTGTAGTCTTTCCAGTAGGGTTCTGTGATCCACTGTGTCGAATGCTGATGAAATGTTGATGAAGATCATTAGTATTCCTTTCTTGGAGTTGTCTGTGAGACGGAGAATGTTATTGAAGAGGTATAGTAGGAGTGTTTCAACCACGTGGTTGGGGCAGAAACCGTGTTGGTTGATGTCTAGTGGTGCGTGGTTGTCGATGTGGTCTTGTAGCTGGTGTTGAACTACCTTCTCGATTATTTTTACCAGTAGGGGTATGCTTGATATCGGTCTGTATGCTGCTGGATTGTTCTTATCGAGTGTGGATTTCTTCGGGATAGGTCTTATCGTGGCGAGCTTTAGTTGATTTGGCATGTGAGACAGAGAGCTGTGTACCATGTTGTGTATGTTATGAATGGAAATTTGATTTGGTGGCTTTGATCCATGTCACTGGGCATGGGTCAGTTGGAGCCATGCTTTTATTGAGTGTGGTAATGATGTGAGATAGCTGCTCTGTGGATGGGGTGCTGAATGTGCCCCAGGTTTTGGGGGTGAGTTTGGCTTTGTGGTTGAGTTGGATCTTGGTTGTACTGCTGAGTGGAATTTTTCTTGGATGTGGTCAGCAAATTTTTGTGGGTCTATTTGCACTTCATTTTCTGCTTTCTGTTCCTTGGTAAGGGTTTTCACGATTTCGAATAGCTCTCTAGGTTTGTTGTTGGATTTGAGTATAATGTTTGTGTGGTATTCTCTCTTTGTTTGGTTGATGAGTTCATTGTAGTGTTTTTGTTTTGTTAGGTATAGTTCATGGGTATTGGATGACTTGGTGTGTCTCCATCTCCGTTCTAATTTTCTGAGTTCCCTCTTTTCGCTCCGTATGGCTTTTGAGTACCATGGCTTTTCATGTAATTTGGTGCAGCGAGTTTTCTTGGGTCTATAATCCGTGGCTTTGGCAGCGTCATTGATGGTGTAGTTCCAATTTCTGATTTAAGCTTCTAGATCATCTGTTTCTGAGGTTATGTGTGGTATAGTGTCCTGTAGGAATTGTTCCCTGTCGAAGCTCTTGAATCTTCTTTGTGTGGGTATTTGTCTTGTTTTCATCCTTGTGGCATAATGTTTATTTTAATAATGTGGTGGTCTGATCATGGTACTGGTGTGACAGTGGGTGTTGAAATTAGTCCTCTCGTGATTAGATAGTTGGGTGCGAAGATGAGGTCTGGCGATGATCCTTTTCTGTGTGTTGGGGTGTTAATTATTTGGGTGAATTGCAATGAACTCATCGCTTGAAGGAAAGTGTCTGCATCTTTGGTGTTGGTAGATTTAAGGTTGAAGTCTCCTAGCAGTAGTGTGGGTTTGTGGTTTGGGTTGATTGTGCAGACTGCTTCGAGGGTGGAGGCTAGTTCATCAGGTGGTGTACTGGGTGCTCTGTAGGTGAGGCATAGAGCCATGCGTTTGTTCTCGACCGTGATGGTGTTGCATTGTTGGGTGTCTGTGGCACTTCGTGATTTGAACTTTAGGCTGTTTTTTGCAATTATCAAGACTCCTCCTCCTCGCCTGTGAGTGCATGGGCAGTTGTGTGCTGTGTATGTGTCGGGCACTAATTGATTGAGTAGTATGTTGTCGGTGGGGGTGAGCCATGTTTTGTGATGCAAAGTATGTCGGGTTGTTGATCATTTATGTGGTCTGCTATTGTGTAGATCTTGTTACGTATGGATCTGGCGTTTATGAGCTCTATTGATATTGGCACTGGGGTGTTTGTTGTTCCGTGTGTTCCCTTTGGGTTTGCGTGGGTGTCGGACTTGCGCCTGGTTTGTCTTCTGAGTATGTGTTTTCTGTGTGTGTTCCCGTGATTATACTGTGGGTATGTCCATGCTGTTGGTGGGGGCCATGGTGTGATTGTGTGTGAGTGGTGGTTGGGTGCGTGGGGTGGGAGGAGTTGTGTGAGGAGGAGGCTAATGGGGAGAATCAGGGTTGTATGCATGTTTGGGGCTGTATTTGTAGTATGGTCTTGTTTCCTTCACTTACGATTAGTTGCTTTTTCCTTCTGCTTGCTTCCGGGTGTTTTCTGTGCAGCTTCTGGGGGTCCTGTAGGTGGGCCTGTTCCCCTTTTATTTTTGTGCTCACCTCCATGCCTCGCCTAAGGGCCATGCCAAAGGGCCCTCTGGCGAGGCCCTTAGGCGCGGGCACGCCCTGTAGGGACGCTGCTTTTAAACTATCCGGCATTGCTCCCACTGCCCCGATTGGGCAGGAGCTTCTGAGCAGGAGGTTTTCCCGCTCAGGCGCTCTACCCCGATTGGGGGAGCTTCGTTGGTCGGCAGGGGTGGAGGGCGTCTGAAGCTCATCAGCAATGGACATTGAAGATGAGGATGAGGGCTATCTCTGTCTCCATACCATCATTGGTTCTCTGCATGCATGTATCAGATCTGCAGGTCACTGTGTAGATGGCCTGGACTGCACTGGTTCCTTTAGGGTGCACTGTCTTGAATTTGCTAATTCTGTTTGTCAGGACCAGTCTTTTTCTGCACTGGGACTTATATAATCTGACACATAAGAATCCAGGTACATTTTGGACATGTAGAAACCTTGATGATACTACATGCACAATAGTCATTACTGCTGCCACCTTGACTGCACACCTAATACTCTGGTTGCTGGTTCCTTCTGCTCTTTGCCTCATACTGTTATCCTCCATCTCCTTTTCTCTTCTGGTGACATACATCCTAACTCTGGCCCCCAATAGGCCTCTCTCTAACTCTCATTCATCTCTCAACTGTACTAATCTCATCTATATTCCTCTCCTCTCCCCCTTTCTCCTGTGCATTGTGGAATGCACATTCCATTTCCAATAAGCTTCCCTTTACTTATGACCTTTGCATTTCTAACTGCTTCACTCTTCTAGCTCTAACTGAAACCTGGCTCCTTCCTGATGACACTGCCTCTGTTGCTGCCCTCTGTCATGGTGGTTTCAAATTTTCCTACTCTCCTCACACCACTGACTGTGGTGGTGGTGTTGGGATTCTGCTTTCTTTATCTTGTCAATTTCAGCCACTCACTCTTCCTCATTCTCACTCCTTTTCCTCTTTTGAAGTCCATTCTATCTGTCTTTTTAACCCTTTATCTCTCTGAATAACTTATTTATAGGCACCATGATAAATCTATCTCTACTTTTCTTTACTGGCTTTCCCTATTTCTTGATTCTTCCTTTCCCTTGCTTATTCTTGGAGATATCAATATTCATGTTGTTAATTTATTTATCATTTCTTATATACCACCTTTCATGATATCAAGGCAATTTACATTGAACCAACTGAAATTACATTGAACAGGGCATTATAACTTGGAGATAACTACTTTACAGGGAACATGGGCAATGGAGGGTTAGTGGCTTGCCCAAGACCACAAAGAGCACATGCCACAAGGAGCACCTGTGGGACTAGAAACCCCAGTCCTTCTGGCCCAAGGTTGCTGTCCTCTAGTGGGATTTGAACCACCAACCTTCTGGCCTGAGGTAACTTGCCCCAACCACTAGGCCACTGCTCCCTCCAACCTCTCTGACGCCTGTGCTTCTAAACTCCTTTCCATTACTTCCTCTTTCAATCTCTAACTTTGCTCTTCCACACCTACTCATCTGCATAGTCACTGCCTTGATTTGGTTTTCTTTTCCAGTTGTCTTCTCTCCAATTTCAGTACCTCAGTCTTCCCTTATCAGATTATTACCTCCTAAGCTTCTCCCTTCTTCACTTTCCACCTCTTTCCCATTCTGTCTCCTCATACGTTTTTAGGAATCTTCATGCTATCGATTCTTTGACTTTTTCCACTATGGTCTCATCACCTCTTTCTTCCATCTTATCTTCAAAATCTGTTGATGATGCTATAGTTTCCTATAATACTGCCCTCTCCTCTGCTCTTGATACTCTTGCTTCACCCATCCCTCATTCAATCAGACAAACTTCACCCCATCCCTGGTTGTCCTCAACTTGCCGCTTTCTCCGCACCTGTGCACACTCAGCTGAGCGCATCTGGCTTAAATCTCACCTCCTTTCCGACTTCCTTCACATGAAATTCATGCTTACCTCCTTCCAGTCTGCATTAGCTCTTGCTGAGCAAAACTACTATCGCCACTAGACTAACTCTCTTGCCACTAATCCCCGTCGACATTTGTCTACTCTCAATTCTTTCCTCAAGGCGCCTTCCCATACTATTCCCCTTTCTCTCTCTGCCCAAAGCCTAGCTGAGTTCTTCTATAACAAAATCCATGAGATTTCTCTCCAGTTCTCCCCTTGAAACAACTTTATTCCTTCCTCAATACCAACTTTTCCCATCAGTCTCTATAACCTTTTCTTCCTTTCCCAAGATCTCTGATGATGATACATCTCATCTTCTTTCCTTCTCCAAAATTACTACCAGTGCTTCTGATCCCATCCCCACCATCTTCTTTCCTCCATTTCCTCCACTGTCATTCCTTCCATCTCACACATTCTCACCCTCTCTTTCCACTTCTACTGTTCCTGCAGCCTTCAAGCATGTTGTGATTACTCTCCTACACAAGAAACATTCACTTGATCCTAACTCCCCTTCTAATTATTGTCCAATCTCCTTCATTTTAAAACTTCTTGAACATGCAGTCCTCAGCCGTTGCCTTGAATTTCTTTCCTCTCAATCTCTTCTGGAACCTTTTCAGCCTGGTTTTTGCCCTTTACATTTTACTGAAACAGCACTTGCCAAGGTCTCCATTGACTTGTTCCTGACCAAATCCAAGGGCCTCTATTCCATCCTTATCCTTCCTGACCTTTCGGCTGCTTCTGATACTGTTGACCACCACCTCCTTCTTGGCACTTTGTCATCACTTGGTTTTAGAGGTCCTCTCCTGTCCTGGTTTTCCTTAACCCATAACCTTGATGTTATCTTTGATTCCATCCTTTCCTTCTCCTCATTCATACAACAAATTGCTAAAACCTGTCACTTCTTTTTCTATAACATTTACAAAATTTGTCCCTATGTCTCTGATAACACTGCTAGAACACTTGTCCACTCTTTAATTACTTCCCATCTTGACTGTTGCAGCTTCCTACTTGCAGGTCTCCCTCTGAGTCATCTCTCTCCCCTTCAATCTGTTCAAAACTCTGCTGCATGTCTAATCTTTTGCCAGCCTCGTTTTTCTCATATAACTCCTCTTCTCAAATCACTTCATTGGCTTCCCTTCCATTTCCGTATCCAATTCAAACTCCTCCTTCCAACCATCAAGTACATTCATTCTGCTGCTCCTTACTATCTGTCCTCTCTCCTCTCCTTCTATACCCCTCCTCATGAACTTTGCTCTTCTACTGACTTGCTCCTTTCTTTGCCCTTATCTAACTTTGCTAACTCCAGACTTCGGTCCTTTCACCTCGCTGCTCCTTTGCCTGGAACAAACTCCCTGAGTCTGTATGACACAAACCTTTGGTCTGACACAGTATAGCAGCTCTTATGAAGTTAAATGTAAATATAATTTGCATCCACAAAAGCCCACCCTTTCCCAATAACAGGTGCCGATCAGAACTAGGACATTTCTCTGTGGAAGTCACCATGCAAAAAATGTTCTGATTCTCATATTATCCAAGTAGCAACAAAATAAATCTCTCCATTGCCATGCACATTGTCAAATAAAAAACCTGAAAGAAAAATCTCCACAGAACACACAGACAACAAGAACCCTACCTATGAAAGGGCAGCACAACAATATTATATTAGACCCCACCAATAAACCTTCTGGTAAAACAGAACAAGTGAAGCTACTGCAGATTTCTATGTAGAAATTACTCGCTAAGAAAACTGCACCTCAGTAATATGCAAAATCCAGAACAAGGCACCGCAAATTAGAAATAGAAATATGAAGACAAAAATTGAAATGGGACCCTGAAGAACACTGGAGAAATAAAACTCAAAATGCATTTCCCCTTGTACTGAATAAAATACAAAAATGTCCACAAGGCATATCAAAGCAAACATATTTCAGTCAATAAATTCAAAATAAAATATTTTCTATTTTTGTTGTCTGGGCATTTTATTGTTTCTGCTTTCCTTGTCTGACTTCTATCTCTGTGGTGTCTGTTTTCCATTTGTTGTCTTTTCTCATTACCTCCCCATATCTGCCTCTGACATATTGTTCTTTCCATTTTAGCCAGTTCCTCCATTTCTCTCTTTTCTGCCTCTGTCCGCTCAACTTCACACTTTATCTCTATAATTTTCAACTACCCCTCAACATTCCATTTCCTTTCATTTCCTGCCCAGCTCATCTCCCCTAGCTCTGCCGTTTTCCCTGCCTCACTTCTTCCCCATCTTTTATTGCTTTCTATATTCCATCCATTTCCCATTACCACATAATTTATCCTTTGTACTTAATATTCTTCTCTCACTCACGGCCTTGACAACCCCCACCCCAATGACCTATCCCACAAGGTTCCACCATGCCTAGCAGCACTATTCTCTCTCTCCCCCCCTTAGCCCAACCTTGTAGCCTAACATCCCCCCCCTCCCTTTCTCCTGCAACAATACAGCATCTGCCTTCTCCTTTCCTCCCAAAAGAACAGCATCTATCCCTCCCCTGTTGCCACTCCAGCATCTGCCTTTTCCCCACCCTTCCAAGTACAGTTTCTGCTGCTCCTCCATCACTCCAACAATGCAATAGTTGCCTTCTTCCTTCACCCTTCTAAGCACTGCATCTGCCTTCTCCCCTATCCTGCCACTGCAACAGTGCAGCATTTGCCTTCCACTCCTCCCATCCCACCCTTATAGCCTAGCATTTCCCTCATCTCACTTTCACCCCTTCCCTGCAGCAATGCAACATCTGCCTTACCCCCCCCCCCTACCCCCACCAACAGTACAGCATCTGCCCTCTCCGCATGCTGTACTTTTGGAAGCAGTGGGGAAACACATCTGCCCTCTCTCCCAATCTGCCACCTCAACAGTATAACATCTGCCTTTTCTCCCCACATGTACAGCATCTGCCCTCTTCTCTTCCCCATCACCCCAACAAAGCAGTAGCTGACTTCCCCTTCCACCCTCTAAGTACTTCATCTTCCCTCTCCCCTAACCTGCCACCCAACAGTACACTGCTTTCTCCGTTCCATGCTCCCTTCCCAAGTAAAGCATCTTCCCTCTCCTAGACATCAGAAAACAGTGGAAAGCAGAAGACCCAGCCGCAGCATGCTTCTTTAATTTACTCAAAGCTGCACTCTTTCTCAGGGTGACAGCAGCAAGCAACACTTTTACTAAAACCCACTATGGCTTTGTCATTTACGTGCTGATCTCTCGCATGTTAATGGCAAAGGCTGGACGTTAGCTGTCGGGAGGCTGTTCAGTATGTCCATGGCAGATAATGCATGAAGTGTTTTCCTAATGTGTGCCACACTAGGTGAGGTTCACTTAATGACTCCTGTAGAGGAGTCATTGGCTGAACCCATATTAAGAGCTGTTTTGCCCCTAAAACCTCCTCTCCCCTTCATCCTTTGTCCTTTCTCAGTCTCTGTGGATAACTCTCTACTCCTCTCTGTTTCCTCAGCTCGCAACCTTGGGATCATCTTTGACTTCTCTCTCTCCTCCACACACATCGATCTGATAGCTAAAACCTGCCTTTTTTTCTCTGTAACATCAACAAAATCTGCCCATTCCTTTCTGAACACACTACTAAGATACTTATCCACTCTTTAGTCACCTCCCATCTAGACTTTTGTAACCTTCTCCTTGCTGGTCTCCCTCTGAATCATCTCTCTCCCTTTCAATCTGTTCAACACTCTGCTGCGTGGCTAATCTTCCACCAGCCTCATCATGCCTTTATTACCCCTCTTCTCATGTCGCTTCATTGGCTCCCTATCCATTTCCGCATCCAGTTCAAACTTCTCCTGCCGACCTATAAATGCATTCACTCTGCAGCTCCTCACTACCTTTACTCTTATCTCTCCCTAAACCCCCCCTCGGGAACTCCGCTCTTTTGGCAAATCTCTTCTATCTGTGCCCTTCTCTTCTGTTGCTAACTCCAGACTTTGCTCCTTTCATCTTGCTGCTCCTTATGCCTGGAACAAACTACCTGAGTCTGTACGTCAGGCGCCTTCTCTGGCCCTTTTCAAATCCAGGCTGAAAACTCACCTCTTCGCTGCCGCTTTCAGATCTGGACTCACCTGGTCTCTTTTGTATTTCCTTATCTTTCCCCCTAGATGTATCCAGGGCCTATAGCTACTGTGTTGACTGTCTTGACTAGATTGCAAGCTCCGACGAGCAGGGACCGTCTCTTACATGTGTCTGTGCAGTGCTGCGTACATCCTGTAGCGCTATACAAATGCTACGGGCAATTGATCTGGGGCTAGCAGTAATGCCCTTTCCATGCCCACTCTGTTCCCATTCCATGCCCCATCTTGCAGTCACCTATTAACGTGCATTTTAGCATGCAAAGGCAGGCACTGTCGGGTGTTAGTGTTTCGATTGCCTGTAGCCATGCGTTAAGGAGTCTGTTAACCAGCTAATGGGTTTTAGTAAGTGAGGCTGTAAGTATGCTTTCACTTCTGGTGTTGCTATGCCTCCTGGTGCCTCCCCCTCGCTGGAACTGCTACCCTATTTGCACCAGCTCTGCTACACACCTGCTCTCCTCCTGTGCATTTATGCCATGTAGGTATTTAAACATCTAGGGCATATCTCCCCTCCCCCGCTTTTACTTCAGAGTATACATATTGAGATTTTTAAGTCTGCTCCCATATGCCTTATGATGAAGCCCACTAACCATTTTGGTAGCCACCCATCCTGTTTATATAGACTCCATCCTGTTTATATCCTTTTGAAGGTGTGGTCTCCAGAATTGCACAAAATACTCCAAGTAAGGTCTCACCAAAGACTTATACAGAGGCACTTTCACCTCCTTTTTCCTACTGGCCATTCCTCTTGCTATGCTCCCAAGCATCCTTCTGGCCTTCTCCTTCACCTTTTCTACCTGTTTAGCCACCTTAAGATCATCAGAAGCAATCGCGCCCAAGTCCTGTTCTTCTTTCATGGGCAGAAGTACTTCAGCCCCTATACTGTACTGCTCTCTTGGATTTTTGTAGTCCAAATGCTTAGAAACATAGAAAAATGACGACAGAAAAAGACCACATAGTCTATCAAGTCTGTCCTTCCATATCAACAACTACAACAGTCCCCTTTTTTCCTTTAGAGATCCTCTGTGTTTGTCCCATGCTTTTTTTGAATTCAGATACTGTCCTCATCTCCACCACCTCCACTGGGAGACTATTCCATGGATCCACTACTCTTTCTGTAAAATAATATTTCCACATATCACGCCTGAATCTATCCCCCTTTCACCCTCATCCCATGTCCCCTCGTAGCAGAACTTGTTTTCAATCGAAAGAAGCTGTCCTCCTGTGCATTTATGCCACGGAGGTATTTAAAGGTCTCAGTCATATCACCTCTGTCCCTCCTTTCCTCTAAGGTGTACATATTAAGACCCTTAAGTCTGCCCTCATATGATTTGTAATGAAGACCACTAACTATTTTAGTAGCCACCCTCTGTACTGACTCCATCCTATTTATATCCTTTTGAAGGTGCGGTCTCCAGAATTGCACACAATACTCCAAATGAGGTCGCACCAAAGATTTATACAGAGGCACTATCACCTGCTTGACCCTGATGTATGTACTTACAAAATAGCGACCGTCTAAAGTATCCCTGCTGCTAATGCAGAAAGCAATTCACTTCTACTTAGTCACCCACCTCCAATCCCTACTAAACCCATTCACCCCAAACAGACCCCAAAAATTCTCTACAATCAACAAACTTGCCATATTGCACCCCAAGGCAAAGTCTAACAAGCAAACCTGCCGCAGAGCATTTGAATTCTACGCACCATTCCTCTGGAATGCTGTACTAGACGCTATAAAGAATATCGCCGACCTTCACTCCTTCTGCCAGCACCTGAAAATCCTCTTATTTTCTGAATACTATGGCTCCACCACCTAATCCTCCCCCACTTTGACCCATATTGTAGATATGTTGAATATACTAGAACTGTTACCTGTAAATAGTTAACATACCATTTGTACATAATTTACTTTCATATACTATGTTCCTATATCTGTTTTATATAGCTGAGATTATTGTTCAATGTAAACTGCTTTGACCCGGTGAAAAGCAGTATATAGGACTAGCTAAATAAATAAATAAGACTGACTCATGAATAACATGTGCATTATTTTTTGGAGCTATCCATCCCAAGGTTAATGCTCTTATCTTCTTTTGCAGAGAACATACAGGGCTATGTATGACTACAGTGCGCAGGATGAAGATGAGGTTTCTTTCAGGGATGGAGATTATATTGTCAATGTACAGCCAATTGATGATGGTTGGATGTATGGCACCGTACAGAGAACTGGCAAAACTGGAATGCTTCCCGCAAACTACATTGAATTTGTTAACTAAATTTTGACTCCTGGTTTTCTTCATATTTACTCTAAACCTAAATATTTTGTGAGGATTCTAGCATAAAAGATGCTTTATAGAAATACAACTACAATCATTATTAAAAAAATACAGCAAAGATACCTTTAGAACTACATATTCACCACTCACTGTATTGCTGATGTCATAAGCTGTGTATCAGAATCAAAGAGCGAGATTGGGGGTTTTCTATTTAAAAAGAAACAAGTTCAGAGGAAAATACTGCTTATACAACTTTATTTGAATGAAAAAGGTTTTCTGATGACCTGGTGCTGTTTCTCACAGGGATGAAAAGGGTTTTGTCGATTGTCCATATAATATTCCCAAACACATTTGTTTAGTGGCTTTGCCTAAGCTTTCAGGGAGTTTTACATGAAACTATGGACATTTTTAAACAGATGATATGGGTTAATGAGAGGTGAATATAGTTGACTTAATACACATTACTAGTTTTGAGGCTACATAATATTGTGCAAGTGCAGAGGTCCCAATGAAAATGCTGGTTGTAGAAGCTGATTATTGTAGGTCCCAGTGACTAAGGGCATACATAGCAAATGGCACATTCTGAACACTAGATTAGGAGGCAAGAAGATGAATTGAAAAAGGACAGACATTTTCTAAAAAAGGTATCTTTATTGACTGGAAAATGTTTTTTTATGTACAATAAGGGAGCACAAATTTCTAAACCATTATCTGAACTATAAAAAGGTTTCTAAAGTATACTTTGCTTAAAAATGTAATGAATTGTATTTGTTATTTTACAATTATTCATTTTTGCTAACAGCTTTTTTTAATCCATGTTTTTACTAATTCTTAACTGGAAAGTTCTTTTTTAACATGCGATAACTCCTGTTTTTAACACTTGATTTTAGCACATTGCCATTAACAGAGCAAATAAGTTAGCAACATACTTTTGCTAAGGTTATTCTGTAAAGATTATGGGACCTACAACTCACAAAATCTTGTAGGAATGTTAGCTTGCAAGCACAATTGTTAAAAGCACCTGAAGAACTTGTATTTGTAGGTAGTACAGGTCCCTGAAAAGTATTATTCGTTGACCGTGAAAATTTAAGGCTTTACGTTCACTTAATAGCTAACATTGTGCTTTGTATTGCTCATTTCTTCTTGGCAATGGGTTTATTTTACCCACAGATGATTGATGTGTGGGACAGAATTAGTGTTGCCGCATTATGGGACACCCTTCTGAAGGAGACTTTGTAGATAATTGCCCCATGGTTGCTTGCCTCATGGATGCTGTGAGACTGACTCGCTCTGAACCTCTGAAAAAGATGTCTCTTTCTTTATTAGACTCTAAGAGGATTCTGCTGATCTTTCTACCAAGAAAAGAATTCCATGGCACGGTTACACTCAGATTTGGAATCAATTATTAGTGACTTTCTTACTTTTTCCTGGAGACTGATGTTTGTTTTTGCTAAGATGCCATGTTTATCCAGGGAATAACTTCTGGAAAGGGAAGGATTACTAATTTCATGGAGATAATGTAATTTGGGATTATGGAAGGTTTTTTCGAGGTTTTATCCATTAGCTTTTTCTTGGTCTGAATTGTAATGCTTGGCTGCCTAATCTCCCTATGACCTGGCAGTATTCTGTCATTTTACTTGACTTTTCTCCCCCTTTTTTCTTACTTGAGAATCGGCCATATATGTTGACATCTGTTTGTTTTTAACAGTTTGGACAATTTTGCTTGTAAAAAGGGAAAGCTGAAGTACTGTAAGGTATAGATAAACTATCAGTAGACCAGAATAAACCACAGAGTGAGAGACCGGATTGCCCTATTGTACTTAAATTGCTTGCTTCAAAATCCTCTATATGGGAAGTCACAGCTTTGGATCACTGTCACAGTGGTAGCAACTGAGTAAAACATTGAGAGGCATGTTTACTAAGGGCCCTTTGACTAACGGGTACTAGGATGTTGCTCCTAATGCACCAAAAGCACCAAAACTATGTGCGGTATGTGCAACACCACTAGGTTAGCTATTTGGGAGTGTGGAAAGCATTTCCCTGCAGTTAACATGGAGCCCTGTCCCTTACCGCAAGACATATTAGCGTGGCTACCAGTAACATAAGTTACAGGGAGGGGCCCCCAAGCAAAATTTTGCTGAGGGCCCGCCCACTGTCGCAGCAGTGGCAATCCCCCTCCATGCAGGCCTCCCCTTCATTCGGCAGGCTTCCTCATGCGGCGGTGGTGGCAAATTTACCTCATTATGTTTGCTGCACTTCTTCTGCTCTTGTAAGTTCGCCACAGGTCGGCAGCTGTTCCCTGCCGGGCTGGATTCTCATGGTGTGGCTGTTATTGTGAGACTTCGATCTGGCAAGGAATAGGTGCAGGCCCATGGCAGATTTACAAGAGCGGAACCAGTGCGGCAAGCATGATAAAAAATAAGTTGGTCATGCTGTTGCCACTGCTGTGTGGACACCCATTCTACTTGGCCCCCTCCCCCCATATTGTGGGGGGCTGCTTCGGCAGAATTTATGCCATTAGTGGGTACACTTAACTTCATCGGTTGAGGTGGCGTTAGGTGATCCTGTGCTAAAGCTGTTAGCGGATGGTGTCAACCTGCCCACCCTCTGCCAACTCGTGACCCTAACGGGGGATATGCAGCATGGGAATCATTCTATGCTGTCATGTCCCTGCGTTAGCTGGCATCGCGTGTGCTAATGCACCTACAGCGCGTGCCAGAATACACGTTGTCAGCTAATGCCCTTTAGTAAAAGACCCATAAGAGTCACACTGGAAGTGTGCAATTGGCCCTGAAAATGAGTGCAGGAGGGATACACAACCTGTGCTAAAGAATTGGATGTGTGCCCAGCATAACCCCATGTTGGTAGTATGTATATCATGTCGTTCCCGTGCTCATTTCCTTTGGCGCGATCAATGCAGATGTGCACAATGCAACTCAATGAGGTGGTGGTAAATGTACCCACGCTAAGTGCTACATTGTCAGGGGACATGCACCAAAAACGTGCGCACTACCTTCGATGTGGATGCTCTGCCATTGAACCGCCCCAACCCATGCTACATAGATAACAAAGAATTTTTCGTGCAGCTGCATTTTTAGCACATGACAGTTTTTGCCACAGTGCACTTAGTTTGCGCTGAACCCTCCAGTACCTGCCTACAATAAAAATATAGATGCGCATTGGCTTTTGCATACTTTTACGCCTGGCACAATCTTATAAGAGCCATTTTGCATGCAAATGTTGCTACCTATGTGCAACCATGACTTTCTAAAACGACTCTCATTTTGTGCAAAAATCTTTGTGCAAATTCTTCACAGCAAATAGTTTTTGTGGTCAGTGTCATATCTGCTAGGAAGAAAGAATTAGCATGCAGGTAATGCATTAGAAGTCTATATGCCCAGCTTACATAGAATGATATTACCTCGACTGAAGACAGAAAACACCTGAAGCAGGGGCCTGCAAGTTACGTGCCAGGGGCCACTCAGCGCTTCAAGGATTTTCTTTCTCCACTGGCACGGAGAAACATAACTCCAATCTGGAGAATTATAGACAGCACACCCCAAAAAATGCATTCCTATCTTAAGTGTTCCTGTTGCTTTGGGCCTCTCAATCAGAACCAGCCTCTACAGAGGCTATAGTACCACCTTTTTAACCTTTTCCCCCCTTCTGTCTAGGGTGACTATAACAGTGATGTATTGTTCAGAATCCACAGAACACAAATCCAGTTCTTTTTGAATTAAAAAAAATATTGTAAAGCTTTCAAAATTCAAATGAAATACTTTCAAAATTTATTTTTGGGATAATGAAGAATTTTTGGGATAAGAATTGCATTTTAAACATATGTATTTCATCTTAACTGTCTAAGGAAGGCAGATATTATAGCCAGTGCTCTTAGGGGGTTTTCAGGGTATTCAAAATGAATATGAATTAGATACATTTGCATAGATTGGAGTCCCTACATATGCAAATTTATCTCATTCATATTTATTGTAGATATCGTGAAAGCTCAACTGACTATTGGGTCACTAAAACAGATTAGGGAAACCCTGCCCTAGTATCTTGCATTCAAAATTTCTTCATCCAAAAAAACATTATGCATTCTATTATCTGAAAACAGTGGCAAGGTTTCTAGTGGGGGCCCCCAAGCAAAATTTTACTGAGAGCCCCCTATTTCAGCCCCCCTATGGCGACTCACCCCCCTGCCCCTCCAGCTGCGCTGGTGCAAACCCCCCCCCCCCCTCCCATCAACCTCCCTCCTTGCTCTGGTGGCCCCATGCACTTTTTATTTGTGTGCATGCTGCCTCTGTTCCAGGCCCAGAGGTGTTCCTCCTGGGTCAAAGTCTTACAGTATTTCAAGACTTTTTCCCAGGCGGAACACCTCCAGGCCTGGAACAGAGGTAGCACGCAAATAGATAAAAGTAAATTTGCACGTGGGGCCATCACCACCAGAATAAGACATCAGTTGGGGAGGAACACCTCCAGGCTTGGAATGGAGACAGCGTGGCAAACAAAAATTAGTTTGCCAGAAGGAGAATCCAATCTGGCATCACAGTAGGATGCGTTAATGTTTGCTCCACAGCTTACCTCTTCTTCCTTCTTTCTCATGCCGAAGCGTAAAGCTGAGGGCAAGTGTAGTATTCCCTCCATGGCCGAAACATTGCTAGTGGGGCAGCACACCATGGATATCTACACACAGGCAAAGACATACATGTTACCGGGCTGGGGAGATCCCTGGTTTGGGCTGCGAAGTATCGCTGAGTCTGGCTGGCCCTTCTACTCCCTCCATGCCTGTGGCTTCTGGGTTTGGAGCACTTGACATTAGTGCAGGTGTGAGGACTCAGTGCAGGCATCAAGACATCAGTGCTGGCCTTTACTATGGCATCTGTTTCGTTGATGGTCAATGTGTCTGCAACTACCAGCGCCTTGGCTGAGGTATTTCCCCCGCTGGAGTGAATGTGACTTTCCAGGAGCCCCTTGGAGCTTTTGAGATGGATGTTAACTCTTCGGTGCCTGTTTCCCCAGCCATACCTCCACTGAATCATCTCAAAAAGGTAACCGTGGACTCCATTTGGAACGCTCTGGAGACCATTTACAAGTTATGTGTTGGGGTTCTCCATGCCTCAGCTTTATACTCACCACAGTTGGAGAGTCTGGAAAAGAGCATTGAGATTCAACAAGGGCGAATGATGGGATTCAAGGTAAAGGTTCCGCAGCTTCAGGAGATGCCTGGCACATTGATTCAGGATAGACTGTTTTTTCAGCGGAAAAGTAAGGACTTGGAATACCAGCAGAGAAGTTTAAATCTGTGTGTTTTGAATTTTCCATGGATGTTTCTGTTTTTACCTAGGGACCTATTTTGTAGATTCCTTAAAGAAATGTTTTGTTATCCTGAATCAGGCATCCCTCCTTTTCAGAAAATCTATTATCTTCCTCCCATGATTTCAAAAGATGCTGTGCAGATAGCAGACACCTCTGTGGTCTGATTTCTTGGACTTGGTGAACTTGTCTGAGGTTTTGGAACAGTCCACTGCGGTAGTGCAAGCTAAGACTACTTTAATGGTTTCATTTGTATTTCTTCAAGACAAGGAAGCGTTACTACGTTTTTATTTCAAAAAGCTCAATATTTCCTTTTGGGGGGTAGGATGCAGATTTTCTCAGATATGTCCGGACTAAGAGGAAGAAGGTTCTGGAGCTTTATGCTGAGGCCTTGGCCCTGAGCGCGAGCTTCCAGCTGAGGTTTCCCTGTAAATATGTGCTCTCCTATCAAAATAAGACTATTTTTTCAAACCCTCTCAGCTTCATTTCTTCTTAGATGCTAAATGACTACAAAGCTAATCTGCGGAAATGGTAGGGCTTATTGTTCATGCTTCACCATTACTTCTTGTATATTTTCCTTTCTCCGCTGTCTTCCTATGGTCTAGCACTCTTGAATCCCTCCTTTTTGTGGACTACTTACATTTTGTTGATGCTGTGCTAATATTTTCTGTTTTTCCTGTTGTAATTTTGGGACACATGATGGAATGTGTTTTTTCTGTTCCAAGGTTTTTCTTTATTGTAAAATTCAATAAATATTACATTTTTTAAAAAAAAGTTAGTTTACCGCGCTGCTGTGTGGGCCCCTTTCCTGCTCAGAACCCCAACCCCCCTGCATTGCAGGAGCTGCTTGGACAGAATTTACGCCACTGTTTGGAAAACATCTATTAGCTGAAAGTTGGTTGATTTTATATGTTCTTTTATCCAGAATAATCCCTATTTGGAACAAGACTGGATTCAGTCATTCTGGTTAAAAGTTGTTCCGCTTCATATATATTTTCCAAATGTTCAATTACTGAATGAGCTTATATAAAATTCACTTACTGGTTAGAAATTATTTAAATTTGGCATTTGTCTGCTTTTTCCAGGTTCAAGGCAGAGTACAGTCTAATGCTAAAAACATGAACTAAAATTAAACATTAAACATGCTAAAATAATGTTTTAAAATATTCACAAAACCTTACAGAATTGGATTCCAGTTTCATATCCAATGGCAAGGAATCCAAAATGAGAAGAACTTACTTTCTGCTAAAGAGCACATTCACAAGTTAAGCTACTTTTAGCAGCAGGAAGCATCGAGCTGTCTTGTTTGGACAACAAAGCCATGTGGGAGAGTAGTGATAGAAGTGATACGAGTAGTGGATTAGATAAGGCCATTTAAAATCTTTGAACATGCTCCAACAGTTTTACTAAGCACAGAAGACTGGCAATGGGCCTATGAATTTCATAGCCAGTTTTACAAAAGCTGAGAAGCCTCCATTACGCTAAGAACAAATCTTTCTATCTTCTCTGCTGGCTTAAATCTATAAATTCTAACTGTTGATTTTTGGGGGATTACTATTATAGCTTTTAACTGTGGTTTTAGATGAAGCTTGGGGGCATTTGGACTGCTTTCCTTGTATAGACTTACATCAGATATCTGTGTATGCCCAAGGTTCAGGAACAGCCTACTCGCCAGAGACACTCGATATTTTGGGCAACCGTTGTGGGAACCAGAAGCCACAGTTCCCACCCACCCCAGGGGCTACATTGCCTTTATAGTGGTCACATACGTGCCATCTATCCTTTCTTACTTGGGTTAAAAGTCCACATCTTCTTCATCCTTTCTTCTTCCTCTTCTGGGACTGCTTAACCAACATGTCGTGTATTCAGTGCAAAAACTGTGGTACTTTCATTCCAAGACGAATCATTTGGAGCCTAAGAGCTTGTCCTATGTGCCTCAGGTCAGCTGCCATGCTTGACAAACTGACTCTACTAAGGAAAGACCTAGCTGCCATGCATAAAGAAGTGACTCTACTGAGGGAGGAAATAGCTGCAATGAAACGCACCTCTTCTAGGATACAAACTGAACAAAGTCCACCACTGCTCCCACAAAGAATCAAACATCCCAGGAACAAATGAATCACAGTGGGTTCTGGAAGACTGCGACCTGTAACGCAGAGACATCCTATACGTCAAGAGATATCCCTGCATAATGCCTTCTCTGCCTTGGCTAATGAAGATGCTCAATCCAATGAAACTGAAGGGCCCTTAAATGAGTCAGACAATGCCCAATCTCCTGCTAAAGCACCAAATATGAAGAAAACCTCTCCAAACAGAAAACTACTACTACTTGGAGATTCCATCATCAGAGGCACCAACTTGAGAACACAGTTCAAAGGAGAGAAGATAGTCATGTGCCTACCAGGCTCGAAAGCCAGCAGGAATACAAACCAAATTGTTGAAGTACTTAGTGCAAAAAGTGAACACTCCAAACTTTATGTTGTTATCCACTTGGGCACAAATGACCTGGCTAGAAACAGTGCCTCTACAGTCCAAAAGGACTTCCAATTTCTGGGAGAGAAACTAAAGCCCATTGTTAACACTGTTGCATTCTCAGAGGTTCTGCCTGTTCTTGGTAAGGGGACAAAAAGGCTGCATCGCATTAACAGCTTTAATACATGGCTCCAGACCTGGTGCAAAGAAGAAGGATTCAGATTTATTGGTGACTGGGGAAACAGATGGACCAACAAGAGACTATACTGTGCTGATGGACTACATCTCTCTGTCGCAGGGAAAAAAATCTTAAGTAAAAAATTCAGGCAGTATGTGGATATGCATTTGAACTAGGAAAAGGGGGTAACGGACGTGGAAGGTCAAGACCGGCATGCCACCCCCTGCAAAAGCAGAATAATATCAGAAATTTAAACCACACATCAAAAACAAGTGGGAAGATGTGGGCAGAACAAAATCAATGCAAAATACACACAAGCCAGGTAAATGCTGGAAAGCAGTGAGCACAAATGCTCGAAGCTTAGCCAACAAAGTTCAGGACCTGGAAGCCCTAATGGTGGAAATGGATTTGGACATTGTGGCCATTACAGAAACATGGTTTAATGAATCGCATGATTGGGATATAGCCATAGCTAGCTATAATCTATTCAGAAGAGACAGAGAAAATGGAAAAGGAGGCATAGCCTTGTATGTCAAAAGCAATATTAAAGCTATTGAAATGCAGGGGACATGGGGAAAAGAAGAAGCGCTCTGGATTGCGTTGGAAAGAGGAGATGGCACTGTCATCCATACTGCTGTAGTCTACAGACCTCCGACTCAAATTGAAGAGATAGATAACGATTTGATTATAGATACTGCCAAGATAGCCATAAAGGGGGAAGCGATCATTTTGGGTGACTTTAATCTACCTGATGTGGATTGGATTACTCCTTCTGCATATCCGGAAAGAAGCAAAAAAGTTGTAGATGCTCTCCAAGATGCATCACTTAGACAAATGGTCATGGAACCAACTAGGGAAAGCTCAACGCTGGATTTAGTGCTCACCAACGGTGATAGCATGTCTAATGTCTGCGTGAATGCCCCTGTGAGCAACAGTGATCATCACACGGTGTGGTTTGAGATAAAAACCAAAGTACAGGCCAAACATAGCAAGCTGAAAGTCCTAAACTTCAAAAACACTGACTTCAATAAAATGGCCGAGTACCTAAAGGAGGAGATGACAGGGTGGAAGGAGATAAGGGAAGTGGAATTGAAATGGGCTAAACTAAAGGTGGCGATAAAAGGGGCAACAGACAAATATGTAAAAAAAGTAAACAAAAACAAGAGGAGAAGGAAACTTATTTGGTTTTCCAAAGAAGTGGCTGTTCAAATAAAGGCAAAAAACACAGCTTTCGCAAAATTCAAAAGCTTGCAAACAGAAGAACACAGAAATGAATACAGGATCAAACTCAAAGAGTCAAAAAGAGAAATAAGGATAGCAAAATCAAAGGCAGAGGAAAAGATGGCTAAAGATGTTAAGGGTGGTGACAAAACTTTCTTCAGGTATATTCGGGAAAGGAAGAAGATCAGAGTTGGAATTGCAGGACTCAGAAGTGCTGGGAAAGGGCTCATGGAAAGTGACATAGAAAAAGCGAAATTGCTAAACAAATACTTCTGCTCTGTTTTTACTAAAGAAAATCCTGGAGATAGACCAGCTGTGACTCCCAAATATAAAAATGGGAATGTAGTAGATACCACATCATTCACAGAAGATGAGGTGTTGGAACAACTTGCTAAACTGAAAGTGCACAAAGCCATGGGACCAGATGGGATACATCCCAGCATACTGAAAGAGCTCAGAGAGGTTCTTGCAGGGCCGTTAAAGGATGTATTCAGCAGATCCTTGGAAACAGGAGAGGTTCCTCAGGACTGGAGAATGGCTGATGTCGTACCTCTACACAAAAGTAGTGACAGGGAAGAAGTGTCAAACTACTGACCCCGTCAGCCTTACCTCGGTGGCGGGAAAAGTAATGGAGGCGCTCCTGAAAGAGCGAATAGTGAACTTTCTCAAAACCAACAGGTTGCAAGATCTGAGGCAACATGGTTTTACTGAAGGACGGTCTTGCCAAACAAATCTGATTGAGTTCTTTGACTGGGTGACCAAGAAACTAGATCAGGAGCATGTGATGGATGTCATCTACCTGGATTTCAGCAAAGCCTTTGATACTGTTCCTCATAGGAGACTTGTCAATAAACCCAGTAGCTTGGGGATGGGTACCAAGATGGTAAACTCGATTAAAAATTGGTTTACTGACAGACGACAGAAGGTGATCGTACATGGAGCTCACTCGGATGAAAGGAAGGTGATTAGCGGGGTGCCCCAGGGTTCGGTCCTGGGCCCGGCACTGTTCAATGTATTTGTGAGTGATATTGCTGAAGGACTGAATGGAAATGTCTGTCTTTTTGCAGATGACACAAACATTTGCCACAGAGTGGACTCCCCCAAGGGAGTGGATAACATGAGGAAAGATCTACAAAATCTGGAAGAATGGTCTAATGCTTGGCAATTACGATGTAATGCGAAAAAGTGCAGTGTCATGCACTTAGGTAGCAGAAATCCAAGGGAAATGTATGCAACAGGGGGCGAGAGGTTGGTGTGCATGGTTCAGGAGAAATACCTTGATGTGATTATCTCTGATGATCTCAAGGTGGCAAAACATTGCGACAAGGCGGTGGCAAAAGCCAAGAGGATGTTGGGCTGCATACAAAGAGGGATTACCAGCAGAAAGGAAGAGGTACTTATGCCACTGTACAAGATGTTGGGCTGCATACAAAGAGGGATTACCAGCAGAAAGGAAGAGGTACTTATGCCACTGTACAGGTCGCTGGTGAGGCCTCACCTGGAATACTGTGTTCAGTTTTGGAGACCATATCTTGCAAAAGATGTAAAAAGACTGAAAACTGTTCAGAGGAAGGCGACCAAAATGATTTGGAACCTGCGTAAGAAACCTTATGAGAAGAGACTTGAAGACCTGAATATGTACACTTTGGAGGAGAGGAGGGATAGGGGAGATATGATTCAGACATTTAAATACTTAAAGAGGAACGATGAACAAACAAACTTCTTCCAAAGACGGGGAAGCTGCAAAACTAGAGGGCATAACATGAGGGCATAACAGACCAAGAAGAACCGCAGAGTCCAACATGCTAGCAATACCAAAAGAAATAACAAGTTGCACCAAAACAACAGCTAACAGAGCCTTCCGACTCTGCGTCCCAAGTCTATGGAATACCTTACCAGCACATATCAGAGCAATCCCCAACTTGAGCCAGTTCAGGAAGGCCCTTAAACATTTCCTCTTCATCAAATATCTCACTGACAGCTCCGAACCTCAGCCCCACTCAAATAGCGAGCACCTCAACAATAGTAGTAGTCAACCAGGCAAGCCCTCGCAACAGGCGTCCCCTACAATTTAAAACATCAAACAGTATCCGTTATCATTACACTGCCTATGTATATAGTTTACCCTGTTCTCCAAGTTCCATTTCCTGTTAAATGAAATGACCAGACATATGTAAGTTGTCGGATGTTTCTGTTCCATGTAAACCACGCTGATGACAAATAGTGCAGTATATAAGAAATGTTAATAGATAATAAATAAATAAATAATGAAGCTGCAAGGTGGAAAATTGAAAGGCAATGTCAGGAAATATTTTTTCACTGAAAGGTGGTGGATGCTTGGAATGCTCTTCCGATGGAAGTGGTGGGGGCAAACACGGTGACGGAATTCAAAACAGCATGGGAGAAGCACAGCGGATCCCTTTACAACAACAGGATAAAAACAAAATAAACTGAACCAACTAACTTCTCAACAAATTAGGAGTGTTCTACATGGAGTGGTGGGTCCACCTCTGAACAAAGACATGGGGAGGGGTGGCCTGCGTAGAGCGACAGGTACACCTATTCTTGCCGAATTGCTGGGCAGACTGGATGGACCATGCTGGTCTTTATCTGCCGTCATTTACTATGTTACAAAACTTAGCATTCAAGACTCCGTCCTTCAGAGCAGGGCTAAATTAATCATTTTTAATGACAAAGGGAGCATCCTTGTGTGAGCACACAATTGATAAAAGTTACCAACCAACTCAGCAAGGCCTCAAAAGCCTCTAATAAGAGACTTGATGGGCAAGGATGGAGCTTACACATACCCTTGCCTTATTTTGCAAGCGTAAGTTTGACTTCTGCCAAAACCTCAGTAAAATCAGAGAAAGCTGTATTATCCTAAAAGGTTAGGTCCTCAGCTTTTTGCATCTAGAATCTCAATATTCCTCAGTATTATTATCCTTCACTGAGCCCCTTAACAACAATATGATCTGCCTTGGTGAGCAAAGATTCCATCAGCATATCACTCTTAACATGAAATAATCAAGCTAACTGATCAGGGTGCGGGGCAAATGCAACTTAGCTGGGTTAACAACTGAAGAATTTAAAAGTTTGTTACGAATTTAAAAAAACCCAAAACAGTTCTCTAAGTTAATTTTGCTTTCGCCAATGAAAGACAAAAGATACCAATGCCATGTTTATATTCTTTAAATCTAAGTTTCCTTTTGTCCAAATCTTTTGAGTAAAACAAAAGTCTCCAGGCATACACTATCTTGCATCTGTTCTTGTTCACTAGACTCGTGGAGGCCAATCTCCTTCTGGATGTTCAGCCCCTGTACAGCCCCTCAGAATCGGGTCTACTGGTCTGTACGTGCAGGCAGGGCTTCGATTCTGAAGGGCCACATACCCTACAGATCCCCAGCTATCTCAGTCAGGCTCTTGAATGGAGCTGCAATGCCATGGCATCCTGTCACCATGACACTGCGGCTCCATTCAGGAGCCGTGATTGCCGGCCGTGGGACAGAGCCCACCTTTTCCCACAGCCCAACCTTCCATCCGGCCTACCATGGCCAGGATCGGGCTGTGGGAACACACTGCACCCCCTCCCCTTCCTGCCGCTGCCAGCTTCTGCTATCCCCTGATGTCCATGGGGACTTATTCCACCTCCGAGGTGGAATAAGTCCTCTGTCTTGAAGGCCAACCCTGGACTTACAGGGATGACTTCAGAATCGACTTTGTACGTCTGGGGTGATGGCACACCCTTGCACCGCTCTCGCTCTGCCTCCCACCCACCCTCCCGCCCCCATCTAAGGCTCCGCATACAACCTTGCTGGGGACGGCAAGGAGGATAAATAGTGGGGATGTACATCCAGGAAGAGCATACATTCCTGTTATTTGTGCCTCAGAATGACCCCCAATGCCTCTGGAAACCAAGGAGATGCCTTCAGCCAGGTTATTGCTGCCATTTTAATGAGGCAAACGTATCCAGAATGGTTGAAATAGTCATGTTCCAGAGTTCAGGTCAACACCAATTCAAAAATACTTTGAGGTCAAAATTCAAAAGGACTTATCCGGTTAGTAGGACCTACTAACTTGATAAGTCCAGATGGTGCCACTGAATATTTACTCTGAACCAACTTGGCACGATCCAGGATAATGCCAGGTTGATCCATGGGCAGAGCTGAGGCAAATTCAGCACTTATCCCATTAGTAATGATATTCATCACCACTATCTGAATAGCAATCCACATTCTCCAGGACCAAGCAGGAAGTCAGTCCTCACTTATGGGTGACGTCGGCGCCGACGGAGCCCTCGCGGAGCAATTTTCCCCAGCTTTCAAAGAAAGCCTTTGGGAATTGCAGCGCGCATGCGCGGTCGTCTTCCCGCCCGAGGGTGCCATCTTAGCCAGTCTTCTTTTTTCCGCGGAGCCCTACAGACGTCCCCGTCTTGTCCCCGCGAAAAAGTTGATTTTCTTCTTTATTTTATCCTTTTTTCTTTCGGTTCGACGCCGATCGTTTTCCCGCCCGGACTCGCGACGCCGGTCTCGAGTCCTCTTACTTTTTTCGTTTTTTTCTGACTTAGTCAGCTTTCGTTTTCGGTTTCCCTGGCATCCCGGTCCTTTGACCTCGCAGGGGCCCTTTTTCCCCCGATGGCTGCCAGTGGGTTTAAGCGGTGTGGTCGGTGTGACCGAAATATGTCACTGACCGACACACACGACTTTTGCCTCCGCTGCCTGGGCCCGGATCATGAGGAACTGATCTGTGGGCCCTGCAGCAAACTGTCCTCAAAGGCGTTGAGAAGTTGGCGGCATCAGCGTGAGAGAATCTTCGCTGACCCCAGCCGTACCCGGACCTCGTCGGAGGCCTCTGTGTCGAAAGGCTCCAGCTCGGACCGTCGCCGGAGCTCCTCCGACCGGGGTTCTCCCTCCGGGGACCATCGTCGGAAGGAAAAACCCGCGAGGGCGGCGTCGGTGGACGCTCCTGGTTCCGCGAGGGCCAGGTCGCATAGCCCCGACAGCCGCCCCGGGTCCTTGGAGAAGGAACACATCCCGAAGCGACCTCGCCTGGAGTCGGAGATGCCTGCCCGGGTAAGTCCTGTGGTCCTTCTGGACTCGCCTCCGCGACAGCCGACGTCGGGCCCGACGCCGTCGGGGCCCGAGTCGGGGGCTGCTGGGTCACCTGAGCTCGGACTCAGGTTGACGGCCTTGGAGAGCAGACTGTCTGCCTTCATGGACCAGCAGCGGGCACTGCTCGCTGGCCTCGCTGGCGCCGCTGCCCCGACCGCCGGGACGTCGACGTCCAAGTCGACCCCGGAGACCGAGCCGATCCTCGAGTCGATGAGAACTCGAGTCGATCCTCGGTCGAGGTCACCCTCGGCCTCCCGTTCGGGACCGAGATCGCCGACGCCGACTCCCTCGGCGTCGGGGCGGCTGGCGCCGCGCCCTGCCCGGGCCGACCCCACCGAGTCCTCGTCGGAGTCGGTCTGGGAGTCTGAGGAGGAAGAGTCACCTGATTCTTTCCGGACTCGGTGTGTCCCATCGGACTCACCGGAGTCCGAGCCTCGGAAGCAGTCCCCCCTGGAGGATTTATTTATTTATTTATTTACAGTCTCTTATATACCGCACTATTCAGCATCAGCGCGGTTTACATGGAACAGAAATGCTCAGTACAGTTAACATGTATGAGTTTACAGATAACAGGGCAAGTAACTTGGATAACAGGGGTAAACTATTTACAGAACTTGCTACATAAACTTGCCCGGTTCTCGGACTTCGTTAGGGATATGGCCAAGACTTTGGCCTTCCCTGCGGATCCCGAGGAGGAGCCTCGAGCCGAAGAGCTCGACGCCCTCCAGTATGACTCTCCCGCGAGGGAACACTTTACTGTGCCGGTTCCTCCTATGCTGGAACGACTACTCTTCCGCATGTGGGAGAGTCCGGCCTCCTCGCCGGTCCTGAGCAAGCGGGTCGATTCTATCTATCGGGTCCGCAAGAGCCCTGGCTTTCAAAAGGCACAGCTGCCACACCATTCCATGGTAGTGGAATCGGCCATGCATCGTCTTAAGAGCCAGAAGATGCACTCCTCGGTGCCTCCTGGAAGGGAGGCCCGTAACCTGGATGGCCTTGGCAAGAAGTGCTTCCAGGGCTCTATGCTCGCATGTCGTGTCCAGACTTACCAGCTATACATGGGCATGTATCTCCGGGATCTGGCTAAAGAGCTAGCCGGATTCTCCGCTGGTCTCTCCGAGGAGCCCTTGCGGAGGTTCCTAGCCTTGTCCACGGGCATTCGGGAATGCTCAAAGTTCATGTCCCGAGCAGCCTATGATGGCTTTGAAGTCTCGGCTCGAGTGGCCGCAGCCGGCATCGGTGCCCGCCGACAGGCTTGGCTTCAGTCGTCAGACCTTGAGCCCTGGGTACAGGACAAGTTGGTCGATGTCCCCTGCCGAGGCGAAAACCTCTTTGGCAAGCCCATGGCGGAAAAGGCTGCACAAATTGAGACTGAGACTCTCACCAGGACCAGGCTTTCTAGGAAGACCTCCGCCCCTTCCCAGAAAAAGAAGGGCTCGGGGAAAAGTCCTTTTACCCGAGGAAGGCGGCTGCCTACAAACAATACCCCCATTATCAGGCCCCTGCAGCTCCCCAACAGGGCCAGCAGGCCAAGGGACGGGGTAACGGGTCCCGTAGGCAGCAAGCCCCCAAGCCTGCACCACCAGCCCCTGCTCAGCAGGGAGGGGGCTTTTGACTCGCTCAGCATAGCCTCTCCCCCCCCGCTGGTTCCTCCCAGCACCGGAGGCCGGCTGGTTCACTTCGCCCGCAGGTGGTCCAGCATCACCGCAGATGCCTGGGTGCTTCAGGTCGTGCGAGAAGGTTACCTTCTCCACTTCCATCAGGTCCCTCCCTCCTATTTTCCGGGAGAACCTCCGCGCCCCCCTCTGCACAGGGAGTTGCTCCTTCAGGAGTTAGCAGGTCTTCTGCAGGAACAGGCGGTGGAACCGGTGCCACACCACCTGAGAGGTCAAGGCTTTTATTCAAGGTATTTTCTGATACCAAAGAGAACAGGGGGCCTCAGACCCATCCTGGACTTGCGCAACCTCAACAAGTTCCTTGTGCGGGAGAAGTTCCAAATGCTTACCCTTGGAATCCTTCTGCCCTACCTCCAGCAGGGAGATTGGCTATGCTCCTTGGATCTAAAGGATGCCTACACGCACATCCTCATCCACCCAAGCCACCGCCAATACCTAAGGTTTGTGGTGGCAGGAAATCATTACCAGTACAGAGTACTGCCCTTTGGCCTGTCCTCCGCACCGCGAGTCTTCACAAAATGTCTCGCGGTCGTGGCGGCCCATCTCCGGCTTCACGGCCTCTATGTCTTTCCGTACCTCGACGACTGGCTCATCAGAGCAGCGTCCGCTCAGGAGGTCACCAACGCCACGTGCCGCACGGTGACTCTGCTGCAGCACTTGGGCTTTGTTATAAACTTCGCAAAGTCCACTTTGCTCCCCTCACAGGATCTCGAGTTCATCGGCGCAAGGCTGCACACTCCGCAGGCGCGAGCGTACCTACCGCTCGACAGGGCTCAACGGCTCATGGACCTAGCCGACCGCTTTCGCAGCCATCCCCTGGTCTCCGCCAGGCGCTTCCTGAGACTGCTCGGCCATATGGCTTCCACCGTCCATGTGACCCCCAATGCCCGCCTGAATATGCGGTCTGCTCAATGGTGTCTCCGCCAGCAGTGGCGACAAGCCACGGGCGGCCTAGCAGACCTAGTGCGCATTTCCGAGCCGCTGGTCTCGTCTCTCCGGTGGTGGCTCCGGCAGCCAAACCTGATATTCGGAATGCCTTTCCAGTCACCTCAGCCGACCCGGGTGCTGACCACCGATGCATCCCTCCTGGGCTGGGGAGCACATTGCCAAGAGGCACGTACTCAGGGCCTCTGGACCACGTGGGAGTCGGCTCAGCAGATCAACTTCCTGGAGCTCAGGGCGATCCGCCTAGCTCTCAAGGCCTTCTCCCACCTGACTTCCCAACAGTCCGTCCTTGTCCAGACGGACAATCAAGTTGCCATGTTCTACGTGAACAAGCAGGGGGGCACGGGCTCCTTCCTCTTCTGCCGGGAGGCACAGAAGCTCTGCTCTTGGGCCGTCAGTCACGGCATTCTCCTCAAGGCAATTTATCTCCCGGGCCAAGAAAATTGCCTTGCAGACAAACTCAGCAGGGTCCTCCAGCCGCACGAGTGGCGTCTGGATCCCTTGGTAGTTCAGAAGCTCTTCCTCAAGTGGGGTCTCCCCACGGTGGATCTCTTTGCCAGTCCTCACAACCGGCAGCTTCCTCGCTTCTGCTCTCGTCAGCCACACCCCCTTCGGGTTGCGGCGGACGCCTTTCTGATCTCGTGGTCGGGGAGCCTTCTGTACGCTTTCCCTCCCATCCCGCTAGTCTCTCGGACTCTTTTCAAGGTTCTCCGAGACAAAGCCTTCATGATCCTGGTGGCCCCTCGCTGGCCCAGGCAGCCGTGGTTTCCGCTCCTGCTGCAACTGGCGGTGGAGGATCCAATCCCTCTGGGGGTACAACCGGATCTCCTCACTCAGGATCAGGGGTCCCTCCTGCACCCCAACCTCAGGTCTCTCAACCTCATGGCCTGGCTGCTGAGAGGGTAGTCCTTGCTCCCCTTCTCCTGCCGGCGGAGGTGGAGGAGGTCGTCTTGGCTTCGCGACGGCCTTCTACCCGCAAATGCTACGCCCTTAAATGGCGTCGCTTTGCAGTCTGGTGTACCCAACAGTCTCAGGATCCCTTCTCCTGCCCGGTGTCGGTGATCTTGCAGTACTTGCTGCACCTCTCTAATCTGGGACTTAAGTCCAACTCCGTCAAAGTTCACCTCAGTGCTCTTTCAGCACATCATGTGCCGGTGGACGGCAGACCTCTCTCCAATGACCCTCTCGTAGCGAGGTTTCTCCGAGGTCTCCTTCTACTTAAACCACCTCTGCGCCCGCCAGCGCCTGACTGGGACCTGAATGTGGTTTTGCAGCGGATCACCTGTCCGCCTTTTGAACCTATGGCTACCTGTTCTCTCCGTTTTCTGTCTTGGAAAACTCTGTTCTTGATAGCCCTCACTTCCGCTAGACGCGTAAGTGAATTGCAGGCCCTCGTGTCTGATCCCCCTTACACTAGGTTCTACAAGAATAGGGTGGTCCTACGGACTCATCCGAAATTTCTGCCTAAAGTGGTCTCCCCTTTTCACATCAATCAGGAGGTGGTACTTCCAACCTTCTTTCCCAGACCACACTCCAGCCGAGCTGAGACGGTCCTCCATACCCTGGACTGTAGAAGGGCTCTGAACTTCTACCTTGACCGTACGCGGGAGCACCGTAAAGCTGCTCAGCTTTTTGTGTCTTTTGACCCCAATAGATTGGGGCTCCCGGTCTCCAAGCGTACTCTGTCCATCTGGGTGGCGGACTGTATCTCTTGGGCTTATGGGGCAGCCGGACTCTCCTTAGAAAGTAGAGTCACGGCTCATTGCGTTCGGGCAAAGGCCACGTCAGTGGCTTACCTCCGCTCTGTTCCGCTGGCAGACATCTGCCGGGCCGCTACTTGGTCTTCGAGCCAGACTTTTGCGGTCCATTACTGTCTCGAGAGGGAGTCCCGCAGGGACAGTGCTTTCGGACAGGCAGTCCTCCGTAATCTCTTTGAGGTCTGAGCAACTCCTACCCTCCATCCCGGATGTGGGCTACCGGTGGGTGATAATTCAGCGAAGATTCTATCCTTCTGTGCTGCTGAGCTAGAGGGAGCTCATTTTTGTGCTTAGGGTCTCCGGTAGCCTTGAGCTTGGGAGTCCCATAAGTGAGGACTGACTTCCTGCTTGGTCCTGGAGAAAGCGTAGTTACTCACCTGTAACAGGTGTTCTCCAGGAGCAGCAGGAATCAGTCCTCACTACCCTCCCTCCTCCCCTTGGAGTTGCAATCGTCTGCTTATGTTCTTTTTGCAAATTTTTATGCTGTCTTTTTTAGCTATGTCATCTGACTGGCTAAGATGGCACCCTCGGGCGGGAAGACGACCGCGCATGCGCGCTGCAATTCCCAAAGGCTTTCTTTGAAAGCTGGGGAAAATTGCTCCGCGAGGGCTCCGTCGGCGCCGACGTCACCCATAAGTGAGGACTGATTCCTGCTGCTCCTGGAGAACACCTGTTACAGGTGAGTAACTACGCTTTCTAGGGGGGCCAAGATGGCAGCACGCTGAATGTGTTTGGTTTTTCTACTTGTGATTCTTCTAGTGTGATAAGTTTTCATCCTTTGAATATGGAGGCAAAGGGAAGGGTAAGACCCACATGACTCCTAAGCAGCAAGTGCCAGTCCAGCATGGGCTGATGGATGGGTTTGTTTTTCAGCCTGGGATGAGTGTTTTGCCTCCAACATGTTTGATGGTAGATCCAGGGGCAACAGGAAGGCTTCCAATCTACCCTGATTTTGATGACACTTTCAGTTTGGAGGAGTGAGCCCTCATCCTGCCTCCCCCATGCAAAGCCTGGTGGAGATCTGCAGGACATGGCAAGAAATCCAGAACTGAAGCCTAGTAGACAACAGGATAGATTCTTTGTTGAGGTTAAGGAGTAGGCTGCGGCTAATGCTGTAAGCAGAGGAGCAAATGCCACAGGTGGAGGACTAACAAAGGGAAAGCCAAGGAAGGCATTACAGGGGTCTGATAGCCTGAAGACTGTGGCTTTAGAGGTATCTCCGAGACTGGAAAAACCTGAATAGGGGACATTAGCCCTGATGAGACCTGAAAACTTTGAGCTTTCAATCAGTATGGGATGACTTGGACATCGCCTCTGCGTTTGACTCTGTAAACCATGATCAACTCCTGATACGGCTTCAAGATAAGGGAATTAGCGGCTCAGCATTGAGTTGATGCAAATCTTATCTAACGGACAGGATCAACAACCTCTGAGCCTTTCCAACAAAAACATGGTGTGCCTCAGGGCTCCTCACTCTCTGCCCTTTTATTCAATATATACATGCAACCCATATGTGAAGTAATCCGCTCCTTCAACGTCTCATGTTTGATCTATGCAGATGATGTACTACTCTTCATCCCATTCTCGATTGACAATCCGGATTTCTCCCCACTAGTAAAATGCTTCGAGGCCATAACGGACTGGCTCCACGCACAGAGCCTCAAGATAAACCAGCAAGACAGACGTACTCTTCATTACAAGAGAAAATATTTTTTCACTCAACGTGTAATCAAACTCTGGAATTTGTTGCCGCAGGATGTGGTAAGGGCTGTTAGTGTAGCTGGGTTTAAAAAGGTTTTGGACAAGTTCCTGGAGGAAAGGTCCATAAACCACTATTAAAAAGGGACCCAGGATAATCAATGCTTGACCCAGTACAAGCATTGTGGAACCTGTGTCTTTTGGGGATACTGCTAGGTACGTATGACCTAGATTGGCCACTGTTGGAAACAGGACACTGGGCTTGATGGACCTCGGTCTGACCCAGTATGGCATATCTTATGTTCTTATGTTCTTAAGAAATCAATCTTTCTCCCACCACCGACATTAAAGACAAGAGACGCTGAGCTCATAAGTAGACCCACTATCCGCTACCTCGGTGTTACACTAGACCAGCAGCTCAAATTTAAAACACACATCAGCAACATCATCAGGCAAATTCACAACAAAATACGAACATTGAGACATCTCCGACCCCTGTTGCAACCAGACGACTTCAGAACAGTTTTTCAGGCCCTGGTGACCCCCCACTTTGACTACGCCAATATGATCCTTCATGGCCTACCCAAAAAGACACTAAACCCGTTACAACTGGCAATGAATACCGCAGCACGCTTCCTACACGGAGCCTCCAGAGGAGACCACATTACTCCGATTCTAAATGACTTTATTTATTTATTACTTTTATATACCGCGTCTTTAAAATCAGTGCGGTTTACAGGTAACATTTGTGCATATCGATATATCAGATATGCCTTTACAGAAAACAGGGATACAACTTGGATTTCAACTTGGGTAACTATTTACAATATCTACAATTCTGTACAACATAGCTACGAAATGTTTTGTGGGTCATCGATGTTTAGCTGGGTGTGTTGTGGCTAATATTGGACTGTGAATAGTGTAGGAGAAAGAGGTGATGTTTTAGAGCTTTTCTGAATTGCACTGGCTACCAATCTACTGCCGGACCACATATAAAGTAGTCTGGATGACTTATAAGGCCATCAACAAAATATCCTCCTCCTCCCTAATGGATCTGCTCTACCCCACTCCAGCAAACAGAGCAAGGAGGTCATTCGCCATCAATACCCTTCAGACCCCCAACAAAATAACTAAATGCACCCAAGCAATGAAGAACAGAGCCTTTAAGGTTTATGCTCCCATCTGCTGGAACGCGCTCCCAGCCACTGTCCGAGCAATCACGGATATTGCCCAATTCAGAAAAGCACTAAAACACCACCACTTTCTCCTACACTACTCACAGCCCAACCTTAGCCGCCTTACACCCAGCTAAGCAATGATAAGCCACAGACAACTTATATTTATACTGTAGATAGTTGTAGATACTGTTGATAGTTCCCCCAGTTTGAAATCCAAGTTGTATCACCCGTTCACAGTAAGTGCATAACAGACATCCTGTTCTGCATAAAAATGTTATCTGTAAACCGCACTGATTGAAAAGAGCGTGGTATATAAAAGCAATAAATAAAATAAAATATTGAAAAGATCCCTCTCTGGGCAATTTAGTAATATTGCAGTGAAATTTGAGTTTTTGATTTTCAGTAAATACTTTGGACTCGCAAGTTAACGATTTGAAATTGAAAGTTTAAGATTTGGAGGAGACTACTAGGTCCTCCCAGGAAGGTGTTAACCTTCTTGTTAAGGATTCTGGAACAGTTCGTAGGAAGTTGGAGTCACTGGAAAACACTGTGCGTTGTTGCAATCTACATTTTGATGCTACGTTGTTGCAATCTACATGTTGAATTTTCCTAAAGTGTATTGTGTCTCCTGATGAGGTGTATATAAGATATGCAAGGACAGTGTTAAATATTCCCCTGGAGTCTGTTTCTCCCTTGGCTAGGCAAATTATCTTCTCTGTGTAAGGAAGAGACCAATAACATCTGTCATTTGGGATAGATGGCTATAGACTGTCTTGATTTTAACAGACGTTTTGGAGCAATCAAGGGATGACCAAGTCCCTTCCTCTATTCTTTTGATTACTTGTGCTTTAAGCCTGGACAGGGATTGGAATCTGAAAATGTATTTTAGATCTAAGGATTTTGGGCCCGATATTCGAAGACCCTTACACAGTTACCCGTTTAAGGACCGTATCCGGGATATTCAAAGGGCACCTACACAGGTAGTATCCTTTGAATATCCTAACTAAGTCCCTAACGCGCCCAAATGCTATCCGCAGAGCATCGGGGCGTGTTAGGGGCATTCCATGGTGGAGAAGGGGCTACATGGGTAACAGCGATTTTCAATGCTAGCCTCATAGCCCTCTGCACCTTAAAGATAAATGAAAAATGTTGCTTATCTTTAAGGTACAGAGGGCTATGCGGGTAGCATTGAAAATCGCTACTACCCATGTAGCTTCTGCGGCTGCCGGGACGTGCAGGCTAACCGGATTTTCACTTCTGCCGGTGCGGAAGTGAAAATACGGGTTAAAGAGATCAACCTGCACAACTCCATATCAGGCCATTTCCTGGATATGGCTAAGTCTACCCAAAAGAGAAGGAATAATTCCTTCTCTTGCTACTGAGGATTCTCCAATGAGGAAGTTTATTTTTTCTCAGATCTCCTTCTAAATGCTTGATTAAATACATAAGAACATGGATGGGTTTGATTAAATGCATAAGAACATAATCAGGAGGAGTGGCCTAGTGGTTGGGGCAAGGTACCACAGGCCGGAAGGTCAGGGGTTCAAATCCCACTAGAGGACAGCAACCTTGGGCCAGAAGGACTGGGGGTTCTAGTCCCACAGGTGCTCCTTGTGGTCTTGGGCAAGCCACTTAACCCTCCATTGCCCATGTTCCCTGTAAGTATTTGTGTATGTGTCTCATATCCCCTTGTGTTAAATGTATCCCCCAATTGTGTTGTGACCACTTTGATTGAAGGATAAGGTGATATACAAAATGTTCTAAATAAATAAGATATGTCATACTGGATCAGACCAAAGGTCCATCAAGCCCAATATTGTGTTCCCTACAGTGGCCAATCCAGGTCACAAGTACCTGTCAGATTCCCAAAAGGTAGACAGATTACATGTTGCTTATCACAGGGATAAGCAGTGGATTTCCCCAATCCACTTTAATAATGTTTATGGGTTTTTTTTTCCCAGGAACTTGTCCAAACCTCTTTTACATTCAGCTACACTAACAGCTTTTACTACATCTTCCGGTAATGAATTCCAGAGTTTGAGTACATGTTGAGTGAAAAAATACTTTCTTAGATTTGTCTTAAATGTGCTACATTGTAGTTTCATTGTGCGTCCCCTAATTTTTTCTACTTTTTGAAGCAGTAAACAACCAATCTACCTTCATGCGTTTCACACCATTCATTAGTTTGTAGACTTCTATCATATCTTCTCTTAGCCATCGGGGCCTTCATTATATTTTTTATGAGCCTCAGCAGTCACCTGCTTTTCTAAGCTAGAAGTTGCTAGAATAACAGCACTCCAAGGTCTAGGAATACTTGAAAGTTGCTAAGAAGCTTTGCTAGATTTGTATCTCTTGCCTGGCACTTTTCTTTGGTAAATTTAACCAGTACCCACACCATGCTAGAAATACACCCTGTGTGACTTGCAGATCTGGTGCTCTCCCTCCCTCCCACCCCCGCCCACCTAATGCAGAAGCTTGCTGTTGTCGGGCTTCATGGAAGCCCAGTGATGACATCAGCGCCCCCATGGTATTTGTGCCCTGTGCGGTCGCACCGCTCACATAGCCCTTAGTACAGCCAAAATGGAACCTCTAGATTTGTGAACTAATTTCCTCCATTATAGTGGATTAATAGAGGAGACAGATTCTGATTTACTTTGCTCTTCTTTTTTCTTGTTTGTTTTAGTTCTTTGGTATTTCTCTTTGTCTTAAGCCAGTGCAGATTGCCTATCTGGGTAGTGGCTGAAAATTGCTGCTCTCTGGATAGTGAATACTAGATCCAGATATTCAGTGGCAGCCAGTATTCAGATACCTGCACTGAATATCTTTAATTTTTTACCTGCATCAGCTAGTATTTAAAAATAATTGTTGACTACTAGAGGCTGAATATTACCCCTTTATTGTCCATCTTTCCTTTGACTAATTTTTTTTTTTTGGACTGCTTGTTCAGTTGCTCCTATTTAGAGATTCTTTAGAAGACTACTAATGTTGGTAAATTGGCCCTTCCTTTTTAGTGCTGTCTCCTGGTAATGTATCACTGGAAGTAGATTGCCAGGCCTTTTCGTTTGAGGCAAAGGAGGGTAAAGTGATTTTGCCAAGGTCACAAGGAGTACCAGTGGTAATCAAATCCTTGATCTTCTGGGCATGAGGCAGTTGCTCTAACCACTAGGCAACTCCTCCCCTAGTAATATATAAATATGGCACATTATTAGCTATGGGGATATGGTAGAACAGAGGTTACTGGGAGTTTCCTTGCTGTTAGATGACTCATACAGTCACAACTGGTTGATTCCAGTCACATCAGTTGTTACCTGCACTTCTGCTAAACTACCTATTTTATGAGTGTTGCAAGCGTATTTAGCAGTAAAAGGTTCTGTGGATGTACCATGAAACTTGAGGCTAAACATTCAGAAGTTGTTTTCTCTTATTCTTCTGTTAAAAATGCCAATTTTTGAAAAGGTGTCTGATTAATTTAACCTTTTTAAATTTTGGCGGTTTGCACAAACTAAAGTATGAATTTTTGTAATTCTGGAATTAAGATGTCCAAAAGGAAGCAGAATTGTTGAGAATGCACTAAAAATGATCATGTCTCCTTCATGAAGGAATATTATAACTGAGGCTTTTGCCCGTGGGAATCATTGCGCTATACAATTTAGTTAGGCTTAGATTGCGAAACCAGTCATAATCTAACTCTTGTGGATAATATGCTACCCTTTACACAGAATCCATTTTTGTTTATTTGCTACTATATAAAACAAGTTGAAATAGATCTGTAATTTCCTTTATACTCTAGAACACCATATATATAAATATGTCTATCTAGATGCCTTTTTATAGTGGGTACAGGTATATTCAACCACTAGTGAACAGAGAAACCATTTTATGATGCTGTCTTGAGCATTCACTGATGTTTTAATCAACTTCCTTCTGAGATCTTTAAGAAAAACTTTTACTTATATTGACATTTTCAACACTGTGCACTGTATTCAGAGAAATTTCAAATGGCATTTGTGTCTTTTACTCTGATTTGGCATAATAGGGCCAGATGCTAAAAAAATGAGGTGTTTCCTATTTCCTAGTTATTAGGGTATGCTAATGTTTAATGCATGTTAATTCACTGTTAATGCACATTATTAGTAATTGGATCCCATTGATTAATGTGGGGCTTGTGCTAAAATATCACACGTTAATATTAGTGCACTTGGAGGCACAGTTTACAATGGAAGTCCAAGTGCAATCTGGGGCGTCCAAGCCCGAATGTCCTGATAAAAAGCCAGGCACATCCAAGTTCACTCACATTTTCACAAACATGGATGTGCCTCATGTGGATGTCTCCAGGGGCATCTATGTAGACTGGGGACGTCTAACACAAAGCACATGTATCAATTACCCAGAAACTAACATTGCAATTGTGGAGCGTGCTGCGGATAGTGGAGTGGCATCTTCTCTACACCCTTCAGATGTTTTCAGGCCCTAATGAGCACTTTCCCGCTGCTTATTCGTGCCTGGGGCAGGTCTAAAGTTGGATGAGGCCACAGACGTCCCTGAGGTTTCTGAAAATGGGTGGAGACATCTGTGTTCATTGCCCTAGCACACCACCTTTCTATTTGGGCATCCCCACAGTGGAGACATTTTAAAAAGCCATTTGTAAAATAGCTCGGGGATGTCTCATTGATTTGGACTTTTTCAGACATCCAAATCATATCTAAGCCTTTTAAAATGGCCCTCTTAGTAACAAGCCTCTTTTGTCTATGGGAAATGCTTAGGTCATTGGGTCTTAATCTAATTGCTTCTGAAAAATAGAGCTAGGGGAAAAATATAAACAGTAAGGGGGTTATTCTGTGCTACGAATAGCGGGGATGGACGGCCCGATGGGACGCCCATCCCCGCTATTCATGCCAGCCCCACTATTCATGCCAGCTCCTGCCCCGACTAACTTCCCTGCCGGTTGTGCAGGGAAGTTAGACGGGGGCGGGGAATTGGCGGCCTGGGGGTGGAGTCTGTATGGGCAGTGGGCGGTCGCTGGCCCTGGACATACAGGGCTGAATCTAATGTCGGCCTTGTACATCCAGGGCCAGTGACATGTGTGGGAAAGTTATTCTGTGCCCGGGGTGCGGATGGGGCAGGAGGACCAGGGGACATTCCCCGCGGCCTGACCCTGGCCTTAGGAGGCCGTATAGGGGGTTGGGCTGCGGGGAATAGGTATTTTATTCAGGTGGCCAGCATCATGGCTCTTTAATGGAGCCACAGTGCCATGGCAACATGACACCATGGCACCGCGGCTCCTTTGAAGAACCTTGACTGAGTTAGCCGGGAACAGTCCAGCACATGCAGGCCGGACTGAATAGCAGTCCCAGCCTGCACGTGCAGGACTGTTCGTGATTCTGATCCCGTGGGGCTAGACGTGCCCTGCGGGGTCAGAATCGCAATCCCCTCTGTGCGTCTGGTTCAGACCGGGCGCACAGAGGGGATCTACTTGTGGGACGGAATCGAGCCCTAAGTCACTATTCTTTGTACTGCACTTTATTATATTTTAATATGTGCTAAATAATAAATAGGAACCAATCTTAACTGGGTTCATAGTAGGGTCTTTGTACTACAATCTGTTAAGCATGCATGCTAATGCACATTTTTTACATTTGCTACTGCAATGCATTTAGGGAGTAGTTTGATAAGCTGCTGCCTAGCTTTAGGTGCCAAATATGTGCTTGCATCATTTGCACACTTAAGTGGCCTCTTATAAAATACCTACTAGTATAAAAAGAGACGCTTTGTGTGCATGGCCTGTATTTTCATTGTGGGCGTGCATGGGGCAGAGTTTGAGCTGAATATGTTCTCGTAGGCCTGGGCATTTCCATCAGTTCTAGGGCTGGTATAAATATCCGTGCCTTAAGTGTTATTTCAACTGCTTATGCTAGTATTTATAAAGAAAGGTCAGCATTTGCTTTTCTTTATAAAATAGGAAAGTTTGGACTGGCTTAAACTAGGCACCCTGTTCTAAAATTATCCTCTTAGAGTCCAATTTACTAAGGATTTTTGTGTCTATAGGGAATGTGCTTAGGCAACCAGGCCCTTAGGGGGTAATTGTATAAGGAGATGTGGAAAGATACTCACCATCAACCTGCGTAAATCACCTGTTTTCAGTGATTTACATGTGCAAATGGGCCTTTATGTATACTTTAACCGGTGACTATTCTATAAGCACGAGCATCAAGCCAATGGGACATACTTTCAATGTGGGTGTGCTTATGGGCAGAGCATAAATTTACGTGCATAAATAAGAAGCTGTCACTTGCATGCTTTCTTTGCAAATCACAACAGCCCTAGGATTGGTATAAGCGATTGCATGTAAACATGCCGCATGTATCTTACCACATGTTTGAAATAGGTGCAACTAGTGTGGGTGACGCCTAGTTAACACATGGTTTAACTTTATAAAATGTCCCTCTTCATGTGCTATTCCCTGAAGGCTTTATGCCCTTGAGTGAATAGCACATTAAGCAGACTGCATTAATGCACATTAAGAAAATGCTCCTTGCTGTGCACATTTGTACAAAAGCTTTAGCTTTATTGCTGCTTAAAACATAAGTCTTTTTTTTGGTACGATGCAGAAAGTTTGTCAATGTGCTTTTTGCACTAAAGAAGTAAAAGCCGTGCAGTTTGATTTGTTTATGCTTGGAAGGATGAAGAATCTTTTATTTATGCGCAAACCTGTCCCTTGAGAGCATACATTTATGAAAGAAGCACATTTCTTTTTAAATGAATTGCAGTAATCACCGTTGTGATAGTGGTATGCTCTCTGGAAAATGGACTGTGTCTGGTGCATTTGTGCAGCGATGCTTCGCATCTGGCTTACCGAAGCACATCAGATCCTATTGACCTGGGCTTCCCAACTAAACCTGGGGATTCCACAGTTGGGTTTTCAGGATAGCCACGTTTTTTTTTTATTTATTTGAAATATTTTTTACTCATTTAAAACAAAATATGCACAAAGTGAGATACACTCTGTCAGGGAAGAAATCCTTTTCAAAACCAGAGTCGTCATAACAAGAGTGACGAATCTGCCAACCGTACAAAATCGATACATAAATTAAACAAACATAATGGTACAAGATAGACATTGGCTGTAAATAATACAGTTGGTGATAGAACCAGACTTTAGCAATTTCATTCCTAAAAACAATTGGTATTAACATCTTAGTAAATAAACAGATATATACATGGTCTAAAACCATAAAAATAAACCAATGTTTGATACCCTCAGTAACCCAACATGAGCTGCCATGTAAATATGGTGTGATCCCTTTAATAGCCATTTCCAAACACAGCTGGTGAAAGAGTCACAATTTAAGCATGTTTCCGCAATTTACTAATTTATTTGCCCTTTTTTTTTATATTCATTAATACAAGGTAAATGACAAAAAAGAAAAACAAAAAAGAGCATACATTATATATATATATATCACCCAAACACATATGTCAAAAACTAGTCCACATCAAGGAGGGTATGGATTTAATGAGGAAATAAAACCTAAATGGACCCGGATATAAACACAGAGCTCCTAATTCTAGCAAAGAGTCAAGAAACTAATCACGAAATTCCCTAAGTCTTACTGTCTAAAAAAGTCACCAAATGCTCCACTTCAAAAAATACATATCTTTTACCCTGAAACCAAATATGACACTTACAAGGAAATTTAAGGTAAAAAGATGCTCCCAGGGCTAAAACCCGTGGACTTTATTCCAAAAAGGCCTTACGTTGCTTTTGAATTGCCCGGGAGACATCAGGAAACATTTGTATTACTTGACCACAAAATTTCTCATTCTTTTTGGAAAAATATGCACGCAGCACTTTATCCTTATCCATCTCAGATAAAAATGTTACCAATGATGTAGCTCTTGACGGAATGTCCTCACTCTCTGATTCAATAAAGTGTGAAATATCTAAAGAGGAGACTAAGCGATCAAAAGGAGCACCAGTATCCCCTACTTCCCCTCCCATATCTATCTTACCCTTGGGAATATAATACATTTTAGAAACATTAAATGATTCAGCTTCAACAAACAATAATACCTCCTTAAGATATTTTCTAAAGAGTGTCATAGGAGACAAGTAATGTGTTTGAGGAAAATTTAACAAACAAAGATTTTTAGACCTCAAAGAGTTTTCCAAAAACTCATCTTGTCAATGTAAAACAGAGGAGTCCTGAGAAAAGTTTTCACAAACTACCCTATGAGAAGAGTCCTTTGACTCCTGCAGTACCGTCCACTTTCCAACGAAGCGATTCTAGTTTCATGGTCCGATAATTCACAACTGTTTCCTTAGAGAAATCGGAAACTTTCTTTAAAGAGAATCCAAGAGCCAGCTCCATCCGAGACACAATTGCCCATATATCCTTCAGAGAAACATCCTCTGGCGGTGCCTGAGTTTCCCCAATTGTAGAAAAAGTAATTACTGAGGGCAAGGATGGAGTTAAATTCGAAGTGGAATCAATTTTCAAAAATGTAGCTGGCAATAAGACTGAGCCTTTAAGAAATACCAGGCCATGGTATTTTCAATAACGTCATATGGATGCGAAAGTTGGACAGTGAAAAAGATAGACAGGAAGAAAATTGATGCCTTTGAATTATGGTGCTGGCGACGAATACTGTGTGTATCACTGACCACCCAAAGAACAAACCAGTCAGTACTACAGGAGATCAAACCTAAGCTTTCCTTAGAAGCTCAGATGACAAGACTTTGACTTTCATATTTTGGACACATCATGCGAAAAGAGAGATCATTGGAGAAAGGCATAATACTTGGCAAGGTAGAAGGTCACCGTAAAAGAGGAAGGTCAGCAATGAAATGGATCAATACAATAACAGCAGGTATGGATACCACTCTTTCAACAATGAACTGCTTGGCTGAAGACCAAACAAAGTTTAGGTCAAGTATCCAGAGGGTCGCCAGGAGTCGACACTGACTCGACGGCACTTAATAATAATAATAATAAGAAGAAGAAGAAATACCTCCTCTCAGCAGTTTACAATAAAACATTCATAATAAATTAAAACACAGATCCAAGCACAAACAAAATAATCATTCCAGCATAAAATCCCTTACCAAGCCCACAAACCCTACAACCCACTGAAGCAATAAGTGACCACCAATAACAATAACTATGCATAAGATAAATCTCTTTGTGCTGAATTTTCCATTGTGTGCAAGTTTATCTCATGAATAATCATTAGGGAAAACCTAAAAATGTGTATGATTGTGGAGTCCTTTGGACAGGTTTGGGAAGCCTTGTCTTACACATTCTCCATGGATAGGACACTTTGGTAATGCTTTTCTTTTATTACTAGCTGCATTTCTATTCAGCAGTAAGCTGTCTTGCTTACTGGATGTTGCTTAATTGACAAAGGGAATGGAAATGTGTGCATTGATGTGCATTGATGAGCTCTGTGCATTCTGGTGTGCTTCAGGTAGAAAACATCTAAATATAATCTGGGTTCTCTCCTGCACTACTAGTATTTGCAGCTGCAATGGACCCGATGTTTAAAAGCATTTCTCCAAATAGTGCCTCAGGAAGTCATTACTGACTGTCCCAACTTTATCCATGTGGAGGCCGATTCCAATCCCCATACGCCTGGGACGTGGGCACGCATAAAGCTGGGACAGGACTGAGTTACTCGATTCCACAACTGCGGGGTCCAGATGCACCCACAATGGTGGAATTAGGGAGATAGATGGCCATGCCTTCACCTGATTCCAAAGTGGGAGACGTCTCTGAACCTGCTTGTCCTCATCCCACAGTGGTACGGCAGGCACGTTAGTGCCATAGTCTCCCATTGCCATTACACAGACATGACCACTACCCCCCCCCCCCCCGGCGCAGAATGGCATGCCCGACAGCAGCCCCTATTCACTGCCATCAGATCATCAGCGGGGGCCCCTATGGCCAGAATGTGGTGGTAGGGGCTGTAGGGATCCAATGCCATGTGGATCAAGGGGGTTCTGCCGGCCCACTGAGCAGCACGCAGCCCTTATGCCACCATCAGGGAGGTATAGGCTGCATGTCCGGGGAGTGCCAGGGGATGCACAAAGGCTGTTCCTACATATGCTTTGTATGTCCTGGTACCTGGCCACACCCTCGCTCTGCCCAAGGTCCTCCCCCTCTTGCTCATGTACAGCACTCTCTGCACAAACGCTGTGTACGTGCATGGTGAGTAGGCTGCAGAATATGCTTTGAGGGCTGTTTGCTTGTTACTTGTCCAGCCCGCTCGTACACAGGTGCTATTCGCCAATTGCAATGCACCCCATAGTGTCATTGGCAGAGCTTAGGCGGTCCCTGGAATTATCCAGATTGTGGCAATATTCTGTATGCTATCCAAATAAATTAGGACAGCAAAGAGGCTGTTCTATGTTGTGTGGATAGTGGACTGAATATCTCCACTCTCTGCCTAGCATGGCTGCTCACTGCTCTATCTGGATATTCATTGCTGGCCACAATCTTGATACCAGTGCTGAATGGCCATATTCTATTTAAATGTCACAGCCAGCATTTAAAAAAACACTGACCATGCTTTTTTTTTAATGTGTTTTAGCAGAACAGCTTTATTTCATGTTGTCCTTTCTAACCTGGTAACTTTTAAGACTCGGGGTCCTATGTGTTAAGCATTTTTCCCATGGACAAAAAATGGGAGAAAACCTTCAGTATATAGGTCCCTTAGTGAGCTAGAGCAATGACAGGATGCCCAGAAGATTAACCTATGCAACCTAGCAGAAAATGTATTTAGACATATATCTTGTATTACACTAGAGTATTTTTTTTCATAACATGTTAAATTCAATGTTATATCTGTGCATTGTCTTTATTAGTTTCACATTTTGAAACTACTATACAAATTAAAGAAAGTTGTGACAGCCATTTCAATAACGTAGGCGTTCTTGAACATTATACCAGCTTATGCTTCGGATCTGCCTAGTATGCTGTAGGATCACTTGGGTCCTTACTCTCTCAGTTTATATTGATAGCAATGCACACGTATCAGGGGTTTATACACGTTTTATATTCTGTAGGCAGTGCATTAACTCCAAACAACGTCAACCATTGATGTCAAAACCCTTTCTTTCCTTCTTCCTCTGGTTGTTTTCATGCGTGCAGATCTACAACTTTGACTGTCATATTGATTTGCTGTGCCTTGAAATGGTGGTTGGTAATGCATGTTAACATTACGGTGTATAGCTAACCAAAACAAATCAAATTATTGGATTCATAATTCAAATAAATAAAATGAAATCATGCAATGTTTGCCGAATTTAATTCACTTTTTGCATCGTTTTTTAAAATAAAAATAAAGCAATTATGGCACTTTCCAAATACTGAACTGTTAATCCTCTCTCCTTTAGTAATAAAGATATTTTTTTTTTACATTTCTGTTAAATCCTTACTTCATACTAACTATAATATACTGCACTCATGAGTATATCCTCTTTGAAGGGAGAAGCAGAACAGAAAGCAATAAGGGTGACTTTTCAGCACCATCTAGTTAGTTACCTAAGGAGTTAGGAAACTATATGGTGCTACATGGGAGGAATTTAGCTCCTGAAAAATACAGAGCAACCCTAGGGGGCAGGGTTAGGAGAAGGGAAGGAAATTGGAAACACAAGCTTAAGCACTATAATAGTACTCCTAAATCAAGGCAGCCCAATGTTAGCCACTTAGATTTCAGGAGTTTTCAATTGCATCTTGTCTAAATTCGGCTGAAAATTCTCCTAAACGTGAGGGTTGAGCGCTCACCTAATTGATCTTGCAGATAACACGCAAATGAAATGCCAGAATCAATCAGGCCTTGATTTACTTCATATCATTTTGGCCTCTGTAAATTGAATTGCAGGAAATACTCAACGCTTTACTTAATAGTAATATTTGTAAAATGTGAATGAGATATTTGGCACAGAAAAGGTGTGACATAGGCTAAATAAAAGGTATCAGAAAGGTTCAGGGGGATAAACCTCCGTGGGTGTTACATTAATGCTATTCATTCTGTCTACTGCAGAGGTTCTCAACTCAGTCCTTGAGACACATCAAGCCAGTCAGGTTTTCAGGATAACCACAATGAATATGCATGAGATAGATTTGTATGCACTGCTTCTGGTGTATGCAAACCACTCTCATGCATATTCATTGTGGTTATCCTGAAAACCTGACTGGCTAGGTGTATCCCGAGGACTGGATTGAGAAACCCTGGCCCATAGGCATCAATAACAGGACCCTCACCAGGAAGCACAACACCCTGTGCAAGGGTTGCAGTAGGTCTCCCCCCTCCCCCAAGCTGTCTGCGTGGCTCCCATGGTTTGCTTCCACATTGCAGAAGACCTGACCAATGTTGACCAACTCAGGAAATGTATGAATTTGTCCAAAGCAGAGAATGATATAGAAAGTTGCTGGGTGGTGTATGGCTCCTTCCTCTGTCCTCTAGTGCACTCAGACTTTACGCCCCTGACAAGAGTTCTACTTGCCCACCCCTATTAATGGCTTTGCTAATATATTTACTTCTGCTTCAATGTAGCATACATAAGAACACAAGATATGCCATACTGCATCAGACCATGGTTTCATCAAGCCCAGTATCCTATTTCCAACAGTTGCCAATCCAGGTCACAAGTACCTATCAGGTTCCCAAAAGGTATCCAGACTCCATGCTGCTTGTTCAATAGGTAAGCAGTGGATTTCCCCAGTCTTCTTTAATAGTGGTGTATGGGCATTTCCTCCAAGAGCTTGTCCAAATCTCTTTTAAATCCAGCTGTACTAACAGCTTTTACTATATCCTCTGGTAGCGAATTCCAGAGTTTCATTAAGCATTGAGTGAAAAATATTTTCTTTGATTAGTCTTAAATGTGCTACATTGTAGCTCCATTGCATGTCCTCTAGTCTTTCTACTTTTTGAAGGAGTGAACAACCTATCTACATTTGCCCATTCTACTCCATTTATTATTTTATTGACCTCTGTCATATCTCCCCTCAGCTATCTCTTTTCCATGTTGAAGAGTCCTTAGCCTTTCCTCATAGAGATATCCTTCCATCTCCTTTACCATTTTTATCGCTCTTCTCTAATGTTTCTAGTTCTATATACTTTTTAAGATATAGTGACCAGAATTGTACATAATATTCAAGGTGTGGTCACACCATGGGGCAATACAGAGGCATTATAATTTCTCCAGGACCAAGCAGGAAGTCAGTCCTCACTTATGGGTGACGTCGGCGCCGACGGAGCCCTCGCGGAGCAATTTTCCCCAGCTTTCAAAGAAAGCCTTTGGGAATTGCAGCGCGCATGCGCGGTCGTCTTCCCGCCCGAGGGTGCCATCTTAGCCAGTCTTCTTTTTTCCGCGGAGCCCTACAGACGTCCCCGTCTTGTCCCCGCGAAAAAGTCGATTTTCTTCATTATTTTATTCTTTTTCCTTCGGTTCGACGCCGATCTTTTTCCCGCCCGGACTCGCGACGCCGGTCACGAGTCCTCTTACTTTTTTTCGGTTTTTCTGACTTTGTCAGCTTTCATTTTCGATTTTTCCCTGGCAGCCCGGTCCTTTGACCTCGCAGGGGCCATTTTTCCCCCGATGGCTGCCAGTGGCTTTAAGCGGTGTGGTCAGTGTGACCGAAATATGTCACTAACTGACACACACGACTTTTGCCTCCGCTGCCTGGGCCCGGATCATGAGGAACTGATCTGTGGGCCCTGCGGCAAGATGTCCTCAAAAGCGTTGAGAAGTCGGCGGCATCAGCGTGATCGAATCTTCGCTGACCCCAGCCGTACCCGGACCTCGTCGGAGGCCTCCGCGTCAAAAGGCTCCAGCTCGGACCGTCGCCGGAGTTCCTCCGACCGGGGTTCTCCCTCCGGGGACCATCGTCGGACGGTGAAACCCGCGAGGGCGGCGTCGGTGGACGCTCCTGGTTCCGCGAGGGCCAGGTCGCATAGCCCCGATAGCCGCCCCGGGTCCTTGGAGAAGGAACACCTCCCGAAGCGACCTCGCCTGGAGTCGGAGATGCCTGCTCGGGTAAGTCCTGTGGTCCTTCTGGACTCGCCTCCGCGACAGCCGACGTCGGGCCCCGAGTCGGGGGCTGCTGGGTCACCTGAGCTCGGACTCAGGTTGACGGCCTTGGAGAGCAGACTGTCTGCCTTCATGGACCAGCAGCGGGCACTGCTCGCTGGCCTCGCTGGCGCCGCTGCCCCAACCGCCGGGACGTCGACGTCCAAGTCGACCCCGGAGACCGAGCCGATCCTCGAGTCGATGAGAACTCGAGTCGATCCTCGGTCGAGGTCACCCTCGGCCTCCCGTTCGGGACCGAGGTCGCCGACGCCGACTCCCTCGGCGTCGGGGCGGCAGGCGCCGCGCCCTGCCCGGGCCGACCCCACCGAGTCCTCGTCGGAGTCGGTCTGGGAGTCTGAAGAGGAAGAGTCGCCTGATTCTTTCCGGACTCGGTGTGTCCCCTCGGACTCACCGGAGTCCGAGCCTCGGAAGCAGTCCCCCCCGGAGGATGCCCGGTTCTCGGACTTCGTTAGGGATATGGCCAAGGCTTTGGCCTTCCCTGCGGATCCCGAGGAGGAGCCTCGAGCCGAAGAGCTCGACGCCCTCCAGTATGACTCTCCCGCGAGGGAACACTTTACTGTACCGGTTCCTCCTATGCTGGAACGACTACTCTTCCGCATGTGGGAGAGTCCGGCCTCCTCGCCGGTCCTGAGCAAGCGGGTCGATTCTATCTATCGGGTCCGCAAGAGCCCTGGCTTCCAAAGGCACAGCTACCACACCATTCCATGGTAGTGGAATCGGCCATGCATCGTCTTAAGAGCCAGAAGATGCACTCCTCGGTGCCCCCTGGCAGGGAGGCCCGTAACCTGGATGGCCTTGGTAAGAAGTGTTTCCAGGGCTCTATGCTCGCATGTCGTGTCCAGACTTACCAGCTATACATGGGCATGTATCTCCGGGATCTGGCTAAAGAGCTAGCCGGATTCTCCGCTGGTTTGTCCGAGGAACCCTTGCGGAGGTTCCTGGCCTTGTCCACTGGCATTCGGGAATGCTCAAAGTTCATGTCCCGGGCAGCCTATGATGGCTTTGAAGCGTCGGCTCGAGTGGCCGCAGCCGGCATCGGTGCCCGCCGACAGGCTTGGCTTCAGTCGTCCGACCTTGAGCCCTGGGTGCAGGACAAGTTGGTCGATGTCCCCTGCCGAGGCGAAAACCTCTTTGGCAAGCCCATGGCGGAAAAGGCTGCACAAATTGAGACTGAGACTCTCACCAGGACCAGGCTTTCTAGGAAGACCTCCGCCCCTTCCCAGAAAAAGAAGGGCTCGGGGAAAAAGTCCTTTTACCCGAGGAAGGCGGCTGCCTACAAACAATACCCCCATTATCAGGCCCCTGCAGCTCCCCAACAGGGCCAGCAGGCCAAGGGACGGGGTAACGGGTCCCGTAGGCAGCAAGCCCCCAAGCCTGCACCACCAGCCCCTGCTCAGCAGGGTGGGGGTTTTTGACTCACAAAGCATAGCCTCCCCCCCCCCCCCCCCGCTGGTTCCTCCCAGCACCGGAGGCCGGCTGGTTCACTTCGCCCACAGGTGGTCCAGCATCACCGCAGATCCCTGGGTGCTTCAAGTCGTGCGAGAAGGCTATCTTCTCCACTTCCATCAGGTCCCTCCCTCCTATTTTCCGGGAGAACCTCCGCGACCCCCTCTGCACAGGGAATTACTCCTTCAGGAGTTAGCAGGTCTTCTGCAGGAACAGGCGGTGGAACCGGTGCCCCACCACCTGAGAGGTCAAGGCTTTTATTCCAGGTATTTTCTGATACCAAAGAGAACAGGGGGCCTCAGACCCATCCTGGACTTGCGCAACCTCAACAAGTTCCTTGTGCGGGAGAAGTTCAAAATGCTTACCCTTGGAATCCTTCTGCCCTACCTCCAGCAGGGAGATTGGCTATGCTCCTTGGATCTAAAGGATGCCTACACGCACATCCTCATCCACCCAAGCCACCGCCAATACCTAAGGTTTGTGGTGGCAGGAAATCATTACCAGTACAGAGTACTGCCCTTTGGCCTGTCCTCCGCACCGCGAGTCTTCACAAAATGTCTCGCGGTCGTGGCGGCCCATCTCCGGCTTCACGGCCTCTATGTCTTTCCGTACCTCGACGACTGGCTCATCAGAGCAGCGTCCGCTCGGGAGGTCACCAACGCCACGTGCCGCACGGTGACTCTTCTGCAGCACTTGGGCTTTGTTATAAACTTCGCAAAGTCCACTTTGCTCCCCTCACAGGATCTCGAGTTCATCGGCGCGAGGCTGCACACTCCTCAAGCGCGAGCATACCTACCGCTCGACAGGGCTCAACGGCTCATGGACCTAGCCGACCGCTTTCGCAGCCAGCCCCTGGTCTCCGCCAGGCGCTTCCTGAGACTGCTCGGCCATATGGCTTCCACCGTCCATGTGACCCCCAATGCCCGCCTGAATATGCGGTCTGCTCAATGGTGTCTCCGCCAGCAGTGGCGACAAGCCACAGGCGGCCTAGCAGACCTAGTGCGCGTCTCCGAGCCGCTGATCTCGTCTCTCCGGTGGTGGCTCCGGCAGCCGAACCTGATATTCGGAATGCCCTTCCAGTCACCTCAACCGACCCGGGTGCTGACCACCGATGCATCCCTCCTGGGCTGGGGAGCACATTGCCAAGAGGCACGTACTCAGGGCCTCTGGACCACGTGGGAGTCTGCTCAGCAGATCAACTTCCTGGAGCTCAGGGCGATCCGCCTAGCTCTCAAGGCCTTCTCCCACCTGACTTCCCAACAGTCCGTCCTTGTCCAGACGGACAATCAAGTTGCCATGTTCTACGTGAACAAGCAGGGGGGCACGGGCTCCTTCCTCCTCTGCCGGGAGGCACAGAAGCTCTGCTCTTGGGCCGTCAGTCACGGCATTCTCCTCAAGGCAGTTTATCTCCCGGGCCAAGAAAATTGCCTTGCGGACAAACTCAGCAGGGTCCTCCAACCGCACGAGTGGCGTCTGGATCCCTTGGTAGTTCAGAAGCTCTTCCTCAAGTGGGGCCTCCCCACGGTGGATCTCTTTGCCAGTCCTCACAACCGGCAGCTCCCTCGCTTCTGCTCTCGTCAGCCACACCCCCGTCGGGTTGCGGCGGACGCTTTTCTGATCTCATGGTCGGGGAGCCTTCTGTACGCTTTCCCTCCCATCCCGCTAGTCTCTCGGACTCTTTTCAAGGTTCTCCGAGACAAAGCCTTCATGATCCTGGTGGCCCCTCGCTGGCCCAGGCAGCCGTGGTTTCCGCTCCTACTGCAATTAGCGGTGGAGGATCCATTCCCTCTGGGGGTACAACCGGATCTCCTCACTCAGGATCAAGGGTCTCTACTACACCCCAACCTCAGGTCTCTCAACCTCATGGCCTGGCTGCTGAGAGGGTAGTCCTTGCTCCCCTTCTCCTGCCGGCGGAGGTGGAGGAGGTCATCTTGGCTTCGCGACGCCCTTCTACCCGCAAATGCTACGCCCTTAAATGGCGTCGCTTTGCCGTCTGGTGTACCCAACAGTCTCAGGATCCCTTCTCCTGCCCGGTGTCGGTGATCTTGCAGTACTTGCTACACCTCTCTAATCTGGGACTTAAGTCCAACTCCGTCAAAGTTCACCTCAGTGCTCTTTCGGCACATCATGTGCCGGTGGACGGTAGACCTCTCTCCAGCGACCCTCTCGTAGCGAGGTTTCTCCGAGGTCTCCTTCTACTTAAACCACCTCTGCGCCCGCCAGCGCCTGACTGGGACCTGAATGTGGTTTTGCAGCGGATCACCTGTCCGCCTTTTGAACCCATGGCTACCTGTTCTCTCCGTTTTCTGTCTTGGAAAACGCTGTTCTTGATAGCCCTCACTTCCGCTAGACGCGTAAGTGAATTGCAGGCCCTCGTGTCTGATCCCCCTTACACTCGGTTCTACAAAAATAGGGTAGTCCTACGGACTCACCCAAAATTTCTTCCAAAAGTGGTCTCCCCTTTTCACATCAATCAGGAGGTGGTGCTTCCAACCTTCTTTCCCAGACCACACTCCAGCCGAGCTGAAACGGTCCTCCATACCCTGGACTGTAGAAGAGCTTTGAACTTCTACCTTGACCGTACGCGGGAGCACCGTAAAGCTGCCCAGCTTTTTGTGTCTTTTGACCCCAATAAATTGGGGCTCCCGGTCTCCAAGCGTACTCTGTCCATCTGGGTTGCGGACTGTATCTCTTGGGCTTATGGGGCAGCCGGACTCTCCTTAGAAAGTCGAGTCACGGCTCATTGCGTTCGGGCAAAGGCTACGTCAGTGGCTTACCTCCGCTCTGTTCCGCTGGCAGACATCTGCCGGGCCGCTACTTGGTCTTCGAGCCAGACTTTTGCGGTCCATTACTGTCTCGAGAGGGAGTCCCGTAGGGACAGTGCTTTCGGACAGGCAGTCCTCCGTAATCTCTTTGAGGTCTGAGCAACTCCTACCCTCCATCCCGGATGTGGGCTACCGGTGGGTGATAATTCAGCGAAGATTCTTTCCTTCTGTGCTGCTGAGCTAGAGGGAGCTCATTTTTGTGCTTACGGTCTCCGGTAGCCTTGAGCTTGGGAGTCCCATAAGTGAGGACTGACTTCCTGCTTGGTCCTGGAGAAAGCGTAGTTACTCACCTGTAACAGGTGTTCTCCAGGAGCAGCAGGAATCAGTCCTCACTACCCTCCCTCCTCCCCTTGGAGTTGCAATCGTCTGCTTATGTTCTTTTTGCAAATTTTTATGCTGTCTTTTTTAGCTATGTCATCTGACTGGCTAAGATGGCACCCTCGGGCGGGAAGACGACCGCGCATGCGCGCTGCAATTCCCAAAGGCTTTCTTTGAAAGCTGGGGAAAATTGCTCCGCGAGGGCTCCGTCGGCGCCGACGTCACCCATAAGTGAGGACTGATTCCTGCTGCTCCTGGAGAACACCTGTTACAGGTGAGTAACTACGCTATCTTTTGTTATATTCTCCATTCCTTTCTTTATGATTTCCAGCATTCTATTTGCTTTGTTGGCTGCCACTGCTCACTAGGCCAAAGGTTTCAATATATTATCCACGATGACGACTAAATCCTTTTCCTGGGTGGTGGTTCCTAATGTGAAACCTTGCATTATGTAACTATAGTTTGGGTTATTTTTCCCTAAGTGCATAACATTTGGGCACCCATTCCCCTAATTTATCGGGTCCTCTTGCAATTTTTTACAATCCTCTTGTGTTTTAACAACTGTGAATAATTTGGTATCATTTGCAAATTTGATAATCTCACTTGTTATTCCCATTTCCACGTCATTTATAAATATGTTAAAAAGCAGCTGGCCCAGCACAGATCCCTGGGCCAGTTCCTAATCCACAATAGTACTTTGTCTTCTATCCCATGGCTTTTTAATTTCCCCAAGAGTCTCTCATGAGAGACTCTGTCAAAGGCTTTCTGAAAATCGAGATACACTATATAAACTGGCTGACCTTTATCTACCTATTTATTCACACCTTCAAAAGAATATAAGAGATTCCTTGGCTAAATCCATATTGGCTTTCAGCCATTAAACCATAACTGTCTTCAGTAATTTTTTTTTCTGATGTTTTGTACCATTATGCCTAGTACTGACGTCCGACTCACCGGTCTCTAGTTTTCCAGATCACCCCTGGAACTCTTTTTAAAAATTGGCGTAACATAGTCCACTCTCCAGCCTTCAGATACAACAGATGATTTTAATGATAGGTCACAGATTATGTTAATTGTAGGACTACTATTAGTACTACTAGTATCTTATATTTCAGTTACATCCATGTCCATGCAACTAGAATCTCTTCTGCAACATGAACGCCATTTCTCTTCCTCTAATTAAGTCTCATGTTGTTTACGCCAATATCTTAATTTGTTCTAGCTCTTGCACACCCCCATTCAGTCGCATCTCAGACACTCACTCTCCATACAGTTTCTACAAACCAGTAAACCTTTTGATATATATATAATTCCAACACTTTGAAAGTATGCCTGTTTATAATATCCTTCCTACATACAGTAATATCTCTAGTATTCAACCTACTGCACACTTGGAGGCCAGTTTTTATAATACGCACAATGCTTGCAGTCTACCTCGTACCTGAATCTCTGCAAGGTGATTTTCATACTATTAATTCAATATGACTCTGTTATCCTGTAGTTGCTGTTTTCAGAGTATAGAGCACCATTCCTATTCTAGATACACTAGGTCACCTAAACCCTTTGCTCAGATTTAAATGTTCATTTTTATGAGCTAGGACTTTGACATTTCCACTCACTTCCCCGAGGGAGGGGATGGAGGGAAGGGCAGAAATGAAGAGGGGTGAAATGTATGTGTACAGAACAAGGGACGTTTGTTGGATGTGAGCAAGACTGATGTATGTTAAGAGGATGAAGAGAAGGAAGAATGTAATAAATGTCATGGAGGTAGGATAAAAGGAAACAAAAGTAAAAGAGAAAAAATAAATGACAGTAAAGAAAGTGAACCTAGGAATGAGTTTAGCAAAGATTAGAGTTTAGTTATAAATGTGGCTATGAGCGTTTAGCTATAAAATCTTCGTTAAGGCTCAGGTGTTGTTGTTTGATTTATAGGCTGTTGAGCCAATTAAAGGGATAGGACACTTTTTTCACCTTAAGGATTAATTGGCCATCTGTATTAATACGCTTCATAGCCCTTAGGAATAGATTAGCTCTAGGTCCTTCAGTTTATCTTGAAGCAAACATAAAATATAGCATACAATATTCCTATTAAGTGAAAGGGCCGTTATATTAGTTGAGGTCTCCCTACTCCCCTAGCAATTTTAAATAACTAAGCAAGTTATGACTGCTAACATGCCAGACAGCAGTCCAGTAGCAAGGAGGGGGGGGGGGGCTTTCTAGTCCTTTGCACCAAGTGTCACATGATTATCTCCCAGATGGTGAGAAGTCATGTGTGCACTCAATGCAAAGAGCTCCTAGCTCTCAGGGAACGAGTCCCATCTCTGAAGAACTGAGTAGAAGACTTGACGGAGCTGAAGCAGGCAGAGAGGTATATAGAGGAGACTTTCAGGGGCAAACAGAAGTCCCAGCTCCATCTGATAGCTTCTGTGTTGCCATGGAGAAGAAAGGAGAGCATCACTTTGCTATAGCAGGAAGTGATTTTGTAGCCGGGATCTGCCCTCTGGGTAATGCAATATCCTCTCAAACCAAAGAGGTGTCTCCAGGGTTTAGATGACTGCTTTAGTTGCCAATATAGTCATTAGGCATGTAGATATCTGAGTGGCTGGTGGATGTGAGGTTCACTTGGTAATCTACCTCCCTGCCTGGTGCAGAGGTGGAGGACTCACATATCACATCGATAGGATTTTAGACAGTGTTAGGTAGGAGCCGGCTGTCTTTGTATACGCGAGTACCAATAACATAAGGAAATGTGGGAGAGAGGTTCTAGAACAGAGGTGTCCAACTGCAGTTGAGGAGGGTCACAAACCAGCCTGGTTTTCAGGATGTCCCTTGTGAATATTCATTAAATATATTTGCATACAGTGGAAGCAGAGCAGGAGAAAATATCTCATGAATGGGGTAGAATTCAAGGTCAAAATGGACAATAATCCACTAAATGTGCTAACAACTGTTAAGCTGGATGCGACTGGTCACCAGTGGCTAGCTATGTTGTCTCTGTATAATTTCAGTTTGCAGTATCACCCAGGAAATACAAACAGGGATGCTGACACTTTGTCCCGGCGTCCCTACTGGAGTGGTAACAAAGAAGGGAACTGGTGTAAGGTAGCAGAGGCTGGAGTGGTGGACAGATGAAATGGGCAGGGCTTGAAATTGAGAGGGACTTTGAAAATACACACCGGGCTGTAGACATTTCGGGAGTTCCTCTTGAAGGTATCCCTGTAGCCTATTGTAATGTTTTATCTTTGGCCTCAACTAATATGCCAAGATTAACTTTGCAGGACATTCAACAGGCCCAGATGGCAGACCTGCTGCATGGGGACATACTCAGAGCCAAAGAAAAGAGTTTGGAACCTCAGTCCATCTGGTCAGGACATCCTGACACCCAACTAATGCTTAGAGAGTGGAATCAGTTGTTTGTAAAGCATCAGGCACTGTATAGACAGAGAAAAGATGCTCACTTAGGTCATTCGAAGCAACTATGCTTGCCTTGGGAATTCCACACAATGATATGGGACACACAGGAACAGAAAGAGTAATGCAACTGGTAAAAGACAGATTTTATTGGCCAAGGCAAGCTCAAGATGTGGAAGGGTACTGTAAAGAGTGCACCACCTGCATTAAAAGGAAGACACTGCCACAGAGGGCAGCAGGACTGCTGAATATCACTAGCCAAGGGCTTATGGATTTGGCCTGTATAGACATTTTGACTTACAGCGTAAGGAGAATATTTTGGTGATAACAGACTATTTTACAAGGTATGCTCAGGCATATCCTACCCACAATCAGAAAGAAGAGACTGTTACAAAGGTTTTATGGGAAAAATTCTTTGTGAACTATGGATTCCTAGCATGCATACACTCTGACTGGGGAGGGGTTTTGAGAGCAGACTCATTAAGGAAATGCTACAGGTTGCTGGTGTCAGAAAATCACACACTTCTCCCTAGCATCCTCAGGGAGATCCATGGCCTGAGAGGTTTAACAGGACATTATTGAAGATGTTGGGTACTTTGAAACCAGTACAAAACAGAAACTGGAGTCAGTATATAAGCTACCTGGTAATGCTTACAATTGTACATATAATGATGCCACAGGGTTTCCACCCTATTTTCTGATGTCTGGACGAGAAGCTCGATTTGTGTTTTGGGGTTGCCTCACACTTTTCTTAGCCATGTCAGAAAGCTGAAAGAACAATTGAGGGAGGCATTCAGGTTGGCTGCAGTTTCTGCTTACAAACTGTGTCAGAGGAACAAACTCAGATATGACCAGAGGGTAAGACAGGGTGAACTAATGGAGGGAGACAGAGTTCTGTTGGAGAGATGGGGTTTGTCAGGAAAACAGAAAATTTCTAACAGCTGGAGGTCTACTCCTTATGTAGTACAGGAAAAACTGAGGAATTTACCTGCTTATAGAATCCAACCAGAGTGAGGCAAAGGGCTAGTGAAAATTGTACACAGAAATCTTCTGTTACCTATAGGACAATTGGTATTCCCTCCAGAAGAGACTCAAGTGACCCCTGTACCCCCTCAACCCAAACAATTCAGAAAGCTATCAGAACCACAAGTCCAATATCCCCAGATACTGAGAGTTGTATTGAAAGGGAACAGGTTGGAGCCTCAGCTGTCACACAGAGAAACTACCAAAATGTGCCTGACAGAGAAGACTCTAAGGAAGAGTTTGACAGGAATGTGAGGTACGTTTGGAGGCCATGGGATGGAAACCATACACTTACTCCACAGGGACAAGGTAGTAGTTCTATAGATAGCCCCAGAGAGGAGTTCAGGAGTGGGAAATTCCAGAAATTCCCCAGGACACTGGAGAAGGTAGACAAAGTGCTAACAGGGATGTAACATTAGTGCCCCAGGAATCAGATGAGACCGACATTAATTCTAATGCACCTTTTCCACCTAGAAGAACAGGGTGAGCAGTGAAACACACTTAAAACTGACCTATGATGCCTTGGGTAATCCAACACAAATATCATTGAAGGTGGCCCATAAGCAATTGGCTGTTTATTGCACAAATGAGGTTAAGAAATGCTCTGAGACCCTAGTATAAAGATGGAAGTTGAAGTAAATGAAGAAAACCATACTGTCTTTTTGTGGGAAACAAGAGATTTAGGGAGGGGAGAGTATTTATTTTATTTATTTATTTTACATTCTCTTATATACCGCGCTATTCTGCATCAGTGCGGTTTACATTGAACAAACTGAAATTACATTGAACAGGGCATTATAACTTGGAGATAACTATTTTACAGGGAACATGGGCTATGGAGGGTTAAGTGGCTTGCCCAAGACCACAAGGAGCACCTGTGGGACTAGAAACCCCAGTCCTTCCGGCCCAAGGTTGCTGTCCTCTAGTGGGATTTGAACCGCCGACATTCCAGCCTGAAGTACCTTGCCATCAAATACCATCCCTGAAGGTGGGTATTTGACAACATGTTGAATAATATAGAATCAAAGCAACATACAGTGATCAAACTTCATGATCACTGTATGCTGCTGAAGATGTGACTGCTGGGGAGGTCAGATGAGGGACAAAATTAAAAGAGCAACCTGCAGTAACAGTCACTGTACTAGCAGAGCTGGAAAATAAACATTTAGAGGGTCATTCGGTACAGCAAGTAGTGGGAATGGACGTCTGGTTTGGAATCCATCCACGCTATTCGCTCCCCTGGCGGCCCTGGCTAATGCCTCCCCATATATAGAAACATAGAAACATAGAAATATGACGACAGAAAAAGACCACATGGCCTATCTAGTCTGTCCTTCCATAACAGCTACAACAGTCCCCTTTTTACCTTTAGAGATCCTCTGTGTTTGTCCCATGCTTTTTTGAATTCAGTTACTGTCCTCATCTCTACCACCTCCACTGGGAGACTATTCCATGGATCCACTACTCTTTCCGTAAAGAAATATTTCCGCATATCACTCCTGAATCTATCTCCCTTCACCCTCATCCCATGTCCCCTCGTAGCAGAACTTGCTTTCAATTGAAAGAGGCTTTCTCCCTGAACATTTATGCAACGGAGGTATTTAAACATCTCAATCATATCACCTCTATCCCGCCATTCCTGTAAGATGTACATATTAAGATCCTTCAGTCTGTCCTCATATGCTTTATAATGAAGACCACTAATCATTTTAGTAGCCACCCTCTGCACCGACTCCATCCTGTTCATATCCTTTTGAAGGTGCGGTCTCCAAAATTGCACACTATACTCCAAATGAGGTCGCACCAAAGACTTATAGAGAGGCATTATCACCTCCTTTTTTCTGCTAGCCATTCCTCTCCGTATGCACCCAAGCATCCTTCTAGCTTTTGCCGTCGCCTTTTCTACCTGTTTAGATACTTTAAGATCATCAGACACAACCACGCCTAGGTCCCGCTCTTCTTTAGTGGACAAAAGTACTTCACCCCCTATATACTATATTGCTCCCTTGGATTGCTGCAGCCCAAATGCATGACCTTACATTTTTTAACATTAAATCCCAGCTGCCAAATTCTAGACCATTCTTCAAGCTTAGCTAGATCCCTCCTCATGTTATCTACCCCTTCCTGGGTGTCTACCCTATTGCAGATTTTGGTATCATCCGCAAAGAGGCAAACCTTACCTGAAAGTCCTTCCGCTATATCACTGACAAAGATGTTAAAAAGAATCGGACCAAGGACAGATCCCTGGGGCACACCACTGATAACATCCTTCTCCTCAGAGTGAGCTCCATTTACTTGTACTCTTTGTCGCCTCCCACCCAACCAATTTCTAACCCAAGCAGTAACTTTAGGGTCCATCCCTAGGGTGCTCAGTTTGTTTATAAGTCGCCTGTGAGGAACAGTGTCAAAGGCTTTACTGAAATCTAAATACACCACATCTAGGGCTTTCCCTCGGTCCAACTCCCTGGTCACCCAGTCAAAGAAATCAATCAGATTTGTCTGACAAGACCTGCCTCTGGTGAATCCATGCTGCCTTGGATCCTGTAGTCCGCTGGACTCCAGAAACCTCGCTATTTTCTCTTTCAGCAGCGTTTCTAATAATTTACTCAGCACCGAAGTTAAACTAACCGGCCTGTAGTTTTCAACCACATCCTAACTTCTGCTTTTGTGTAAAGGCACCACATGAGCCTCTCTCCAGTCCTTTGGCACCACTCCCGACTCCAACGAGGCATTGAAAAGGTCAGTCAGTGGAGCTGCTAGAACGTCCCCAAGTTCCCTCAGTATTCTCGGGTGTATCCCATCTGGTCCCATCGCTTTATCTACTTTAAGTTGAGATAGTTTCTCACGAACACAGTCTTTTGAAAATTGTTCAAGATGTCCTTTGCTTCTATTCCTTTTTGTGGGTGTATTCTGAGGTCCTGCTCCTGGTTCTTCATCTGTGAACACAGAATAAAAATATTTGTTAAGCAATTCCGCTTTATCCTTATCACCTTCTACATATTCCTCCCCTGCACCCTTGAGTCTGACAATACCACTCTTGCCCTTCCTCTTCTCACTAATATATCTGAAAAATGTCTTATGCCCCCCATTTTATTGCATCGGCTATTTCCTCCTCCTTTTGAATCTTTGCCTTCTTGACTACTTTGCTAGCTTCTCTAAGTTTTTCCAAATACAGATGCCTGTCTTCCTCTCTCTGTGATCTCTTGTATTTCATGAAGGCCTCCCTCTTTTCTTCACTTTTTCAGCTACTTCTTTTGAAAACCATAGCGGTCTCCTTTTCCTTTTACCTTTATTTACCATTTTAACAAAAAGGTTGGTTACCCTTAAAATATCCCCTTTCAGTTTTTCCACATCCCTCAGCTGTTCCCATCCAACTAAGGACTCCCTGAGGTATTGGCCCATCTTCGCAAAGTTAGTCTTCCTAAAGTCTAAGAGCCTCACCTTTGAATGGATTCTAACAGCCCTAGTCCTAATACTGAACCACACCATCTGGTGATCACTGGATGCAAAGTGATCTTCCACTACAACAACAGAAACACTTTCACCATTGGTAAGCACCAAGTCCAGTATGGCCCTTTCACGTGTGGGGTCTGTTACCAATTGCCTGACTAGTTCTCCCTGTAGAGAATCCAGGATCTCCTTACTTCTAGATGATACTGCAGCAGGAATGTGCTAATCAACATCTAGCATATTGAAATCTCCTATCAGTAGCACTTCCCCTTTCCTAGCAATGCTGCGCATGTCTTCAATTAACTCTCTGTCCACCTCTTCCTCTTGTGAGGGAGGTCTGTATATCACACCAATGTAAATAGATTTCTCTTTCCCTCTTTCTAGTTTAACCCACAATGCCTCCCCTCTCCCTTTTAAGCTCTGTAATTCCAAAGCTTTAATAGTAGTTTTTACATATCGTGCCACTCCTCCTCCCCTACCTCCTACCCTGTCCTTTCTGAATAAAGTATAGCCAGGTATAGTTACATCCCAATCATGGTTTTCTGTGAACCATGTTTCTGTTACTGCCACTAAATCCAAGTCAGCCACTCCCACCAAAGCTTCAACATCAGGGATCTTATTTCCCATGCTACGGGCATTTATACACACTGCTTTCCATATGTTACCCCTGTTACCCATTTCCATAAAGTTATTTAATATATCACCTACCTGGGGGCTTTCACTTACCTGGGGGCTTTCTTCACCCATCCCCAACAAATCTAGTTTAAAGCCCTCTTCAGTAGATTAGCCAGTCTACTACTGAAGACGCGTTGACCTTTCTTGGACAGATGGATGCCATCTCTGCTCTGCAACCCTTGGAACAGCATCCCATGTTCTAGGAAACCAAAACGCTCTCGATGACACCATCCATGCAGCCATGCATTCATCTCCTGGATGCAAGCCTCTCTGCCTTGGCCTTTACCCTCAACAGGGAGGATTGAAGAGAACACCAGCTGTGCACCTAACTGCTTCACCCTCTGTCCCAGAGCCATGAAGTCACTTTTGATACATTCCGAGGTATACCTGTCAGTATCATTTGTTCCAACATGGATTAGCAACATTGGGTAATAGTCAGTGGGCTTGATGAGTCTCGGCAAACTCTCTGTAACATCTTGGATTTTGGCACCAGGCAGACAGTATACCTCTCTGGACATCAAGTCTGGTCGGCAGATGGACGCCTCAGTACCCCTCAGAAGAGAGTCTCCAACCACCACTACCCTTCGTTTCCTTGTGGTCACTAATTTTGCAACTTTGGGGTGCTTGAGCTCTGGTTCTTCCCTTTCGAGGGATGCTTTCACCTCTTCCACTTCCAGGGCTACGAACAGCATGTTTGTATGGGGAGGCTTAGATGGGGGCAGGAGGGGGTGTTCCCAAGGCAGAGTGAGGGCAGGACATGGGCAGGTCATGACCCTGGATATACAGGACCAATTCTGAGGTTGGCCCTGTATGTCAGGGGCTGTGAACATAGGTGGGGGACTTATTCCATCGTAGAGGTGGAATAAGTCCCCCTGGACATCGGGGAATCCTGCTGCTGGGCCTGGAAAAAAAGGTAAGGGATTAAGTAAGTTCCCCACAGTCAGACCCTGGCCATGGGAGGCCGGATTGAGGGTCCAGCTGTGGGGAAAGAATGAAATCAATGGCGCTGGCATTCACGGCTCCTGAATGAAGCCATGGTGCCATAGCGATGGGATGCCATGACATAGTGGCTCCATTCAGCAGCTTGACTGAGGTAGCTGGGTATGTTGCTGGGCATGCAAGCTGATCAGAATTGGGGTCTGGCCTGCACATCCAGGCCGTAGACCCAATTCGGATCCCGCAGGCCCATCTAGCCCCTGCGGGATCAGAATTGGGTCTCGGGCATCCTGTTTCTGGTTGGCCACATGGGGGGGCTGGATGGCCAGGTTGGAATGTGCCTCCATGAGAGGACATGCCTGTGCTGAAAAAGCAAGGGTAAAATTTGCTAACATTTATATTTATTATTAAGATTTAACTTTAAATTTATGGGGAATAGTGTAGGGGAATAAAGTGGGTGGAGAAGTAAATACTGGGGCCAATGGAAATTGCTCACATAAGAGCAATGCTATCAGATAAACAGCTGCTGGTACTAAAAAGGCCCGTGGATGAGAAAAAAAAGAGCTTGAGGAGAGAGGAATGAGTTTAGGATTTAGAGGCTGTTAAGCTTCTTAATATAAAAGAGCGTCTCCTCCTGAAGATGGCACTAGAAAGTCTTGTGGGAGCCTAGGCAGGCTTGGAGCGAAGATGCCAGCATAGAGTCTCCTACAGACCCAGTCGGGGATGGGTGTGAAGATGGGGGTGGACGGTCTTCTCCCAACCCAGGGATTGGAGGTGGCAGTGGAGAGACTTTGGAGAGCCTAATCCAGGCTTGGGAGTCCAGTGGCAGAACATCTCATTGTGGGCTGCAGTGGTGGATTAGTTCAAGAGAGAGCTGCAGTGACAGAGTCCATTCTTGACTAGGAGCCACAAGACCCATTGGGGTCCAGTGGCAAACCAGCTGAAGAGAGCTGCAGTGGCAAAGAGTCTATTCCAAACTAGGAGACACAAGACCCAGCAACCCGGCCACTACAATGGCACAAAACACTGCCCCCTGAATAATAACTGGTGCTTCAAGGCACGATCACATCACCCCCATCCTCAACCACCTTCACTGGCTCCCATTCACCTCCCGCATCCGTTATAAGGTGCTACTAAACATTTTCAAAATCAAACAGAACCTCTCAGCAGACAGTCTGAAACCCCTCATCAAACCTGACACATGCACCAGACCCAGGAGGAGAGACATCTCAGACATCATCAACACACCCAAAGCATTTACTAAAACAAGACAGGATACCTCAAGAAGAGCATTATTCCTGGCCGCACCAGCACCCTGGAACTCACTCCCCAACAACCTGAGATCAACTACAGACATCAAGGACTTCAGGAAGATGTTCAAAACGACTCTCTTCACAGAACACTATAAGGACATCACCTGACCTGACACGGCCCTCTCTTCGCCCTACCTCACCCCCTATCCACGCTGCCTCCCACCTCCCCCTCCCTGCAATATGTATATAGTTCTTGTACATAGATCTCATTGTATATAGCTCACCTCGTAATCAACTTTTACACTGTCAATTCTAACTGCATGCCCACACCTTTTTTTATTTGTTTGATATGTAAACCACTTTGATTTCAGGATGAAGCGGTATATAAATCCTTTTACATAAATAAATAAATAAATAAATAATAAATAAAGGGAGAGTTGCAGTGGCATTCTGGACTAGGAGACACAAGATCCACAGGAACCCGGTGGCAGATCAGCTCAAGGGAGAGCTGCAGCAGCACAGAGTCCATTCCAGACTAGGAGCCACAAGACCCAGGGAGGTCCAGTGGCAGATCAACTCAAGAGAGCTGCAACAGTTGTTTCTGATTGGACAGGAGTGCATAACCCTCTCCAGATTGGAGGAGAGCTTGGAGAAGATGGAGCCAAGTGATTGGGCAGAGCTACAAAACATCTCCTTTCACAAGCCACCACCAGTTCAGAGCTCCAGGAGTGGGTGAGACTTGGGACTGATGGGAAAAGGAGGGAAGTTAGATGACAGGTTATTAAGGTTAAATCCATAATCTTTGAAGGTTTACTTAAGTCACTATGTATTGGTTGTTCGAATTGCCTTATCTCTTATCCTATATTGCTATTTCACCTTACCTGCTGTCTCATGCGAATATTGTATATAACTGTATATAGCTGTAGATAGCAGTAGATAAACCTAACTCAAAACACACTTTCCCATACGTCACTCATACTGAATGTTAGTCAATCCTAGAATGAATGTTGTAAATAATCTCTTTGTTGTTGAATTACATACTTCAGTATGATTAATTTCTCTCAATCAATTGTAAATAGTTAATGCAGATAATCTCTATGGCTGTCATTGAATTACATACATCAGTATGATTAATCTCTCTCAACCAATGTAAATAGTTAATACGTTTCTAATTATATTTTTAGGTTCCTATGTAACTAATTTTCTAATTTTCCACTGTTAATGTTCCATGTAATGTTAATGTTAATTTTTTGACATGTTCTCTGTAAACCGCTCCTGATCTCTGGAAGGGGCGGTATAAAAAAACGCACAAATAAATAAATAAATAAAATACGGGTTGTACATACAGTATTATTTTATCACAATACTTGTATATATTTTGTAAATAAATTATAGATACTATTCAAGCTAGCCTTGTATACAGCAGTGTTTCTTGAGAGGTTTTCCTGGGGTGAAAGGAGGGAAATTCTGTCCACTAACACCTTTCTTCCCCAGGTGGAGGAACCAGGCGCTAAACTGATAAGGACCGACGGAGCCCGCTCTCGAGGGGACTCCAGCCAGGCTGGTCCTGGACCAAGAGGCGCACCCAAGGGGGCACTACACTTGTAATTCCCTCCTGTCTGCTTTGCACCTTTTATTTGTAGCAACAAAAATTATCTAACAATCCCTCCCTCCCTCTGCTAGAAATGATGCAAAGAGCGCCCTTTAGCTCTTTGGACCCCCACATGTTGGAACTCACTTCCACTAGATTTGCACCTGGAGAATTCACATATAAAATTTAAAAAGGGGATACAACAATGGTTCCTACTCAGCTTGGGTTGAGCTCTGCTTCGTATTGTGGCTTCACTGCTTCTATTATTGTGTTGGTATGAAATGTGCTATGCATTCCCTCCTTTTGTCTCATGTGTCATTTGACTGGCTTTTATCTTGCGTTTAATTGTATAATTCAATGTTTATTGTATAATTCAATGTTCATTTTTCTTTTTTATCGGTGTTGTAAACTGTTCTGCTGTTTATTGTTAGTCGAAGGGTGATATATCAAATAACAATAAACTAAACTCAAAAAGCTAAAGAACCAGAGAGAGACTTTCATTTATGCAGACTGGATGGGCCTGATGCTTTTAATCTGTCATTGTTTACTAAGTTACTTTCAAGTGCATTCGTTTTACAGTTTCTCATTATCTATCCTCTTTTATTTCAGTCTACAACCCCTTTGTCAATTATATTCAAAAGGCAAATTTTTCTTATTTTTGCCCTGCTACCTCACCATTTCCTAACTCTGTGCTTTCTACATTGTTGCATCTAGTAGAATAATCTTCTTGAGAAGGTGTAATACTCCCTCTCTAGTTTTATTTTAATCCCACCTAAATGCTCAGGGCAGTTTCTCCAATTGGGATAGTTTTGCGCATACCATGAAAGTCGTGAACCTTGCTTCTAAGCCAGGACATGGGAGTATGATCTCAGCCTCTCCAATTTATTGCTAATGCTCAGTGTAGTACCTGCATTGTGCCAAAGAACCTCCTGCTGGAGATCGTAAGATGTAACATGTGTGGGTAGTTTGTCAAGATGTGCTTGGAAATTCTTCTTTATCAAGCCTGTGACACCCAACATGATGGGACATATTTCTGTATCTTTCTGCCACATTTTCTTGGTGTCTGACTGCATTTCCTGGTATTTCAGGATCGTCTGCCTCTCCACACTATTCATAGAGTAATCACTTGGAACCAACACTTCTATTATCAATGCTGTTCTGGTGTTTTTCTCCTTAACATAGTAATATAACATAGTATATGACGGCAGATAAAGACCAGTATGGTCCATCTAGTCTGCCCAGCAAGGTGGCAAGAATAGGTGCACCTGTCACTCTGTGCAGGTCACCCCTCCCCATGCATTTGTATAGGGGTGTACCCACTGCTTCGTATAGATCACTCCTATTTGTTGAGATATAAGAGATAAGTTTATTTTGATTTTGTCCTGTTGCTGTAAAGGGATCCACTGTGTCTGTCCCATGCCACTTTGAACTCCGTCGCTGTGTTTGCCCCCACCACTTCCATTGGGAGGGCATTCCAAGCATCCACCACCCTTTCAGTGAAAAAGTATTTCCTGACATTGCCTTTCAATTTACCCCCTTGCAGCTTCATGTTATACCCTCTAGTTTTACAGCTTCCCTGTCTTTGGAAGAGGTTTGTTTGTTTACTAATACTTTTTAAGTATTTAAAGGTCTGAATCATATCTCCCCTATCCCTCCTCTCCTCCAGAGTGTACATATTTAGGTCTTCAAGTGCTGGGGTGGAGCCTGCTGTCTTGGTACATGTTGGTACCAATGACATAGGAAAAGGTGGGAGGGAGGTTCTGGAGGCCAAATTTAGGTTTTTACTGTAGGTAGGAAGTTGAAGTCCAGAACTTCCAGGGTTCCACACACAGGACCCAAAAGGCAGGGAGAGCTCCAGAGTCTCAATGCTTGGATGAGATGATGGTGAAAGGAAGAGGGTTTTGAATTTGTTAGGAACTGGGCGACATTCTGGGGAAGGGAGGAGTTTTTTCAAAAGGATGGGCTCCATCTTAACCAGGGTGAAACTAGACTGCTAGAATTAACCACTATATCTGGCTTCCTCGCATCCAGCTTTTTATTGGTCAGAATGGGAGTATCCCAGGTGATCATAACCTCCTCATTCTCTGTAATTGTCTTAGAGTCATGATCCTAGTGCTTTTCAGGCACAGTGATATTGTAGTGCTTACAGAGTTTCCAGTGAATGAGGCAAGCTACTTTATTATGTCTTTCTGTATAGATATTTTCTGCTATCATGCTCCTTTGAGCTTGCTTTTATATCTTAAAAGCTTGCTCTCTCTGATCATAATTTTGTTCATTTTAATCATATTTCCTGAGGTCTCCTCTTGGTTTGTGTGTCCTCGCTAGATTCTAATTTGTAAAGAGCAAGGACTTTGTCTTATGTATTTCTATAAAGTGCTGCATACATCTAGGAGCCCTATAGAAATGATAGTAATAGTACTGGTGTAGTAGTGAATTTACTGTATCTTTTGCTCTTTCAAGAGTTACGATACCAGATGGTGAAGTGAGACTGATGCATGTCTAATCTTGCTCAGTAGAGTGCGTTGTGTGTGCATACAAATGTCCTTTCATACTGCTCTGTTTCCATGCAGCACGCTGGTATGGCGCCTGCTGCATTCTCCTGTCTTGTTTGTGTGCGTCATTTTGATTCAAGTTTACGAGTGCAATGAATGCTTCCTCCTTGCATGTCTTCCTGTTTCACTGGCCTACGTTTTCCTTTCTATACGGGGGCACGGTCTTTGGTAGCATGCAATGGAAAGACATATGCTTTTTTGTCTTTCTTGAGTGGTATCTGTCATGTTGCTTGATCTTTTCTGCCCTCTGCTGTGCATCCTGCATTTGTATACATTTCTTATACGCATGCATCTGACAAAGTGGACGCTTGTCCTCGAAAACTCGTGCCAATAAACTGGTTAGTCTATAAGGTGCCACCTGCCTCTGACATTTTTATTCTTGTAAAAAATATCACTCACTTATCGGATTTTCTTCCCCCTTCCTCAGTATCTCCTTGACTCTCCTAGAGCATAAAGTAGCCTGTCTAAAGGAGTGATATCTTGCAGTCCAGGCATTTGATTAATGGATACATGCAGGCATTCCATGGCCTTTACCCTGCAAAGGAAGAGATGGCCCATGATTGAGTAGTTGCATGCGCTATCTTTTTTTCTGTTTTCCATCTGCTGCTTTCTGCTTTGACAAAGAAGCATTGTAACATACCGTCTTGCAGCCTTATGCTAACCTAGTGCTGCTTCATTTCCAGGAGCAACATTTGGAGGAGGAAGAGGAGGAGGAGGCCTCTTAGGGATAAGCAAAAGGCTCTTAGTCCCACCCCACCTCACCGAGAGGTATTGTGAATCCTTCCGGCCTCTCCACTATGCTGCTCTTTTAGAAGTGGGGAAATTTGTGAAAGAAAACTAATCTTAGTTTTAGAGAGGTCACATGAAAGGAAAACATCACCTTGGTGTGGCAGAAGAGAACCTGTAGTTAGGGCCTATCCTCCAGGTGATGTAAAACCCTCTCGCACTCGCCCATGAGAGAAGAGTTAGGATGACTGTTATAGTTAGTGATGTGATCGTTAGGCATGTAGATAGCCGGGTGGTTGGTGGACGTGAGGATCACCTGGAAACATACTTGCCTGGTGCGAAGGTAGCGGACCTCGTGCATCACCTAAACAAGATTTTAGATAGTGCTGGTACTAATGACATAAGAAAATGTGGGAGGGAGGTTCTAGAGGCCAAATTTAGACTTTTACTTTAGGTAAGAAGTTGAAGTCCAGAACTTCCAGTTTCACGCACAGGACCCAAAAGTCAGGCAGAGCTCCAGAGTCTCAATGCGTGGATGAGATGATGATGCAAGGAAGAGGGTTTGAATTTGTTAGGAAATGGGCAGCATTCTGGGGAAGGGAGGGGCTTTTCAAAAAGAATGGGCTCCACCTTAACCAGGATGAAACTACTGTAGACTGCTGGCATCAACCTTCAAAAAGGAGATCAAGCAGCTTTTAAACTGGATAATAGGAGAAAGCCAACAGTCAACCAAGAGTGCATGGTTCAGAAGGGTGTATTCTTGAAGGATACTAGCAAAAGAGGGAAGTTAGAGCATCTTGATAGGGAGATTCCAATAAAGATAAAAGTAACCCAGATGATTTTAAATACAGAGTAGACAGAGCTGAATGATTCCAAATTACCCTTGTCAACTAATAACCAAATTGTTAATATGAATAAAAAAGAACCTCTAAAATGCCTGTATGCAAATGCTAGAAGTCTAAAAAATAAGTTGGGAGAGCTAGAATATATAACACTAAATGAAAGGTTAGATATGACTGGCATCTCAGAGACCTGGTGGAAGTAGGGCAACCAATGGGATACAGTGATACCCGGATACAAAGTATATCACTATGATAGGTTAGATCAAATTGGTGGAAGGGTTATATGTTAGAGAGACATTGAGTCACACAGGATAAACATTTTGCAGGAAACAAAACACACTGCAGAATCTCTATGGATAGAAGTTCCATGTAAAATGCAGAAGGTGACAGAAGCGGGGGTGTACTACCAATCACCTGATCAGAATGAATAGATGGATGATGAGATGCTAACAGAAATCAGGGAAGCTAACAAAAGTTACAACACAGTTATAATGAGTGATTTCAATTATCCTGGTATCGACTGGGTTAATGTCAAAGCAGGACATGCTAGGGAGATAAAGGGATATGTTTACTAAATGGCGGTAAGGGAGCATGCTTTCCAAGCGGTAATGGCTGAAAAAAGGGGTTTATGTGCAAAAAAGGCTCTGGACATGTAGGATGCATTCCGGCATTAAGGGTGCTATGGGCTATTTAACATGCAGTAACGGGATATCGGGTATTAAGGTGTCAAGCAGACACCTTAATGTCCGAAAACGGCTATAATCCTAATATTGATTAAAGGAGCAGCAAGGGAAGACAATCTGAAGGTAATAAATGGAAGGACAGGTGGGAGATGATGGATCTGTCTAACCAGTGGGCACCATATGTGGCAGGCTGTTGTACGGATGCACAGGGGGTATCAATGTAATATGGCGCAATGTCAGTGTGTGGCATAAGATGTGGAACACGTGTCCCCCAGTGGAGTCAGAAGTGGCAGGCACTGTTCCCTCTAAGCTGTGCGCGTGCACACACCTCGTTGAGTGAGCACACGTACTTTACAACATAGCGCACAAAAATTACGGTTCTGATTCTGATAGAAAACAACACAGACGTCTTAAAATTTTAAAGTTGTGATTGTAATTACTAGAAATTTTCTGCTTCATTTAATAATTGTAAATCAATGTGATGTACAGTGGCAGGATGTGTGCAGTGGAGGACAGAGAAGGAGTGGTGACATGCAGATCAGACACAGGAAAGGTGTGTGTGTGGTCCCAAATTGTGGGAGAGAGTATCAGTGTAGGCCCATGGTATAACAGCCTGCACGAGAAGACAGGACTGCACCCAGCTGACAGAGGTGGATGGATGGCAGCGGAGGAGAGGGTGGTATGGGCTGGTAGCACTGATGTGCTGTAGGTGCCATCCCAACGTATCTGTACTGTGCATGAAAATGTGTGACAATGCCACCTGGAAGCCTAATACCAGACATGTTGGACTCACGCCTGTCCTAGCCACACAGCCATCAGACAACACCTCAGACAAATGTGCTGATAACAATTGCATAGGTGTTATCCACGACAGGCACATGGGGTACGTATAGACATGAGCTGAGACCCAAGGGTGGATATCCGAGGGGTAGATGTGTCTGCATGTACTGCAGAGATGTAAGGGAGCCAAAGCTGTACAAGAAAAGACATGATGTCAGACATGACTCGTTGCCCAAGTAGGTTACAGTTGTAAGCATTTAACTGTCTGTTAGTATAGCTCTGCAGCAGTGCAGTCACATTGGGGTACATCTTACCATCAATTGGTAATGTCTGATGATAAACAGGGATTGTACGGATCTGCAGTCAGCTGAGCCATTGATGGGTTAAGTGATGTGCTTAATGTCACAAGGAAGTGCTGTCAGTCCATGAAGGTTGTGGCAGACATACAATGTGATAGTAACACATTCTGAAATGTTACATAAGGAGTGGTAATGCTATCTTAGCCAACAAGCCATAGAAAAATGACGACAGAAAAAGACCACATGGCCTAGCTAGTCTGTCCTTCCATATCAACAACTACAACAGTCCCCTTTTTTCCTTTAGAGATCCTCTGTGTTCTCTCATGCTTTTTTGAATTCAGTTACTGTCCTCATCTCTACCACCTCCACTGGGAGACTATTACATGGATCCACCACTCTTTCCATAAAGAAATATTTCCGCATATCAATCCTGAATCGATCCCCCTTTACCCTCATCCCATGTCTCCTCGTAGCAAAACTTGCTTTCAATTGAAAGAGGCTCTCCCCCTGAACATTTATGCCACGGAGGTATTTAAACATCTCAATCATATCACCTCTATCCCGCCTTTCCTCTAAGGTGTACATATTAAGATCCCTAAGTCTGTCCTCATATGCTTTATAATGAAGACCGCTAACCATTTTAGTAGCCACTCTCTGCACCGACTCCATTCTGTTCACATCCTTTTGAAGGTGCGGTCTCCAGAATTGCACACTATACTCCAAATGAGGTCGCACCAAAGACTTATACAGAGGCATTATCACCTCCTTTTTTCTGCTAGCCATTCCTCTCTGTATGCACCCAAGCATTCTTCTAGCTTTTGCCGTCGCTTTTTCTACCTGTTTAGCTACTTTAAGATCATCAGACACAACCACGCCTAGGTCCCGCTCTTCTTTAGTGGACAAAGGTACTTCACCCCCTATACTATATTGCTCCCTTGGATTGCTGCAGCCCAAATGCATGACCTTACATTTTTTAACATTAAATCCCAGCTGCCAAATTCTAGACCATTCTTCAAGCTTAGCTAGATCCCTCCTCATGTTATCTACACCTTCCTAGGTGTCTACTCTATTGCAGATTTTGGTATCATCCGCAAAAAGGCAAACCTTACCCGACAGCCCTTCCGCTATATCACTAACAAAGATGTTAAAAAGAATCGGCATGACCATCATGCCACGCCTCCAAGAAAGGGCCCGACATCTGCAGGGTGAACATATCTGACCCCCTGCAATGGGCTACAGCAGGGCCAAGAAAGCCATGATCTCAGAAGGGCATCATGGGGAATTGCATGTTTGCTGACCCAAAGTGTGGCCAGAACGCATAACAAAGTAGAAGGATGAGTGTCTGCAAGTCACAGCAGAGCCTGGACTGTTACAGGCAGGGATATGACCTGAGTAACACACAAGCACAAAATGAACAAGTGGGAATCAAACCCTTGTCCTCTGTTTATGGGGACATTACACTAACTGGTATGTTACATCTTTATACCTCTCTACACTGCATTGTCTGGATTCAAATAGCCTGCAGGTCTCTGCCTAGCCATTTGCAGCATATTCCCCTAATTCACTGGTGTCCAGACGGGACCTTCTGGGTATTCAGAGAATTTCCAGCCCCGCTGGATGACAAGAAAAATCATTGCAGCAATTATAATTCCACCTTGCTCTCATGCCCAGCCTGGCCTCCAACTTGTGTCCCTTGTATTGGAGAACAATGGTCCTGAAGGAGTAGCTGTTATGTATCCCAGAATGGCTGCCCTGTGCCAGTCTGTATTTAGATGTGGCTTGAATTTTTGGTAAATGCCAGCTCTGGCTTCATGATTTGCATAGTTTCTCAGGTACAGAGCTGTATGGAAAACCCTTCCTGGATATGTTGCTTTTGGAATATATTGACTCCTGCTCAATAGACATTATCCAAAAAATGTGTCCTGAGGCTAAGTGTGTAACCATACAGTCTTTTGATATGGTTTCAACAGATTTGTCCAGTATCTGAGTAAGGTGTAACAAGGACTCCCGCACAGGCAGTCCTTCCAAGTTATCCAGTTCCATGGGGAAGACCTGAGGCCATTAATGGATTTATGAGAGTCCCATCATGGTGCAGTCTGGAAGTGACAGATATCATCTCATGACCTTACTTATCCCTCCTGAAACTGTTTGACTTTGCAGGGCTACTTGTGTTAAATTCTCTGCAAGCTCAATATAATCTGACAATCAAAACCTTTTCTGGGTTAGGTCTTGTGAGCAGGAGTCCATAAATCCACAAGACAACATACCCATTTAGACTTCTCCAATGTAAACCCCTTTGATTACAGTGATAAAGTGGTATATAAAACCTGTTAAATAAAATAAATATTTGGAGCCCTGCCTCTTTCCTGCTCAGCCTGCTCCTGCTGGCCACAAACATCAATACTAACACATCTCAGAGCCAGCTTGGAACTGTAACACCACCACTGCTGCTCCCCCCCCCCCCTCCCCGTGCCCCGTCACTGCTCTTCTGGGCCAACTATGCTGATAAACCTGTCATCCTCTATTCTTCCCCTCTAAGTTTTATTGCTGCTGCCTGCTGGAAATTCAGCAGGCTAGTTATGCCAATGGAAAATGTATTGAAAATAGGGAGGAGCTGAGTGATTGCCTTCACAGAGATGCAAGGGCTTTAAACTAGATTCATTGGGGATGGGTGAAGAAAGCCCCCAGGTAAGTGAAACATTATATACCTCTGTAGAAATGGGTAAAAGGGGCAACATATGGATAGCGGTGTGTATAAATGTCATAGCATGAGAAATAATATCCCAGATGTTGAAGCTTTAATGGAAGAGGCTGACTTGGATTTAGTGGCAGTTACAGAAACATAGTTCACAGAAAACCATGTCTGGGATATAACTATACCAGGCTATACTTTATTCAGAAAGGACAGGGTAGGAAGAAGGGGCGGAGGAGTGGCACTATATGTAAACAATAATATTAAATCTTTGGAATTACAGAGCTTAAAAGGGAGAGAGGAGGCACTGTGGGTTAAACTAGAAAGAGGGAAAGAGAAATCTATTTGCATTGGCATGATATACAGACCTCCCTCACAGGAGGAAGAGTTGGACTGAGAGTTAATTGAAGACATACGCAGCATTGCCAGGAAAGGGGAAGTGCTACTAATAGGGGATTTCAATATGCCAGATGTTGATTGGCACATTCCTGCTGCAGTATCATCTAGAAGTAAAGAAATCCTGGATTCTCTACAGGGAGAACTATTCAGGTAACTGATAACAGAACCCACATGTGAAGGGGCCATACTGGACTTAGTGCTTACCAATGGTGAAAGTGTTTCTGATGTTATAGTGGGAGATCATTTTGCATCAATGATCACCTGATGGTATGGTTCAGTATTAGGATTAGGGCTGTTAGAATCCATTCAAAAGCAAGGGTCTTAGACTTTAGGAAAACTAACTTTGCCAGTATGGATCAATATTTTAGGCAGACATTAGCGGGATGGGAACAGCTGGGGGAAGTAGAAAAAGAGTGGGCAAAACGGAAAGGGGATATTTTAAGGGCAATCAACATTTTAATTAAAATGGTAAATAAAGGTAAAAGGAAAAGCAGACCGCTATGGTTTTCAAAAGAAGGTAGCTGAAAAGGTGAAGAAAAAGAGGGAGGCCTTCATGAAATACATGAGATCACAGAGACAGTAAGACAGGCATCTATATTTGGAAAAACTTAGAGGAGCTAGCAAAGTAGTCAGGAAAGCAAAGATTCAAAATGAGGAGGAAATAGCTAATGCAATAAAATGGGTGGATAAGACGTTTTTCAGATATATTAGTGGGAAGAGGAAGGGCAAAAGTGGTATTGTCAGACTCAAAGGTAAAGAGGAAGTATAAGTAGAAGCTGATGAGGATAAAGTGGAATTGCTTAACAAATATTTCTGTTCTGTGTTCACAGATGAAGAACCAGGAGCAGGACCTCAGAAAACACCTACAAACAGGAACAGAAGCGAGGGGCATCTTGAACAATTTTCAGAAGACTGTGTTTGTGAGAAACTAGCTAAATTTAAAGTAGACAGAGCAATGGGATACATCCTAAAATACTGAGGGAACTTGGGGACGCTCTAGCAGCTCCACTGACTGACCTTTTCAGTGCCTCATTGGAGTAAGGAGTGGTGGCAAAGAACTGGAGAGAGGCACATGTGGTCTCTTTACACAACAGTGGAAGTAAGGATATGATTGAAAACTACAGGCCGGTTAGTTTAACTTCGGTGGTGAGTAAATTATTGGAAGTGATGCTGAAAGAGAAAATAATGAGGTTTCTGGAGTCCAGAGGATTACAGGATCCGAGGCAGCATGGATTCACCAGAGGCAAGTCTTGTCAGACAAATCTGATTGATTTCTTTGACTGGGTGATCAGGGAGTTGGACTGAGGGAGAGCCCTAGATGTGGTGTATTTAGATTTCAGTAAAGCCTTTGACACCCTTCCTCGAAGGTGACTTATAAACAAACTGAGTACTCTAGGAATGAACCCTAAAGTTACTGCTTGGGTTAGAAATTGATTGAGTGGGAGGTGACAAAGGGTACAGGAAAATGCAGCTCACTCTGAGGAGAAGGAGATTACTAGTGGTGTGCCCCAGGGATCTCTCCTTGGTCCGATTCTTTTTAACATCTTTGTTAGTGATATAGCAGAAGGGCTGTCGGGCAAGGTTTGCCTCTTTGCAGATGATACCAAAATCTGCAATAGAGTAGACACCCAGGAAGGTGTAGATAACATGAGGAGGGATCTAGCTAAGCGTGAAGAATGGTCTAGAATTTGGCAGCTGAGGCTTAATGTTAAAAAAAGCAAGGTCATGCATTTGTGCTGCAGCAATCCAAGGGAGCAATATAGTATAGGGGGTGAAGTACTTTTGTGCACTAAAAAAGAGCGTGACCTCGGCGTGAATGTGTCTGATGATTTCAAAGTACCTAAACAGGTAGAAAAGGCGACAGCAAAAGCTAGAAGGATGCTTGGGTGCATAGGGAGAGGAATGGCCAGTAGAAGAAAGGAGGTGATAGTGCCTCTGTATAAGTCTTTGGTGCGACCTCATTTGGAGTATTGTGTGCATTTATAGAGACTGCACCTTCAAAAGGATATAAACAAGGTGGAGTCAGTACAGAGGGTGGCTACTAAAATGGTTAGTGGTCTTCATTATAAAGCATATGAGGATAGACTTAAGGATTTTAATATGTACACCTTAGAGCAGCAGTTCTCAACCTGTGGGTCGCGACCCCCACGGGGGTTGCCATAGGATTTAGCGGGGGTCACCTCGCCTCACCTCACTCCGCCGTTAAAACTCACTGCCTCCCAGTCCCTTCTAATGCAGCCGCTGCTCCCTGCCTTTTAGGGAACCGCGGCTGTACCAGTAAAACCATTGCGGAGCTTTCCTGACTCTTGATGGGCTTCGTACAGCATTGTCCCGCCTCCAAAGGAAGTTGTTTACCACTTCCTTTGGAGGCGGGATGATGCTGCACGGAGCCCGTCGAGTGACGGGAAGGCTCCGCAACGGTTTTACAGGTATAGCCGAGGTTCCCTAAGAGACAGGGAGCCGCAGCTGTAGAAGAACAGCAGGGCAGTAGCAGGCAGACAGGGAGAGGGGAGGAGAGGGCAGGTAACCTGCAACGGGGCTGACATGGGGGGATGGATGGATGGATGGATGGAGGGAGGGAGGGGTCTGACATGGACATGGGGGCTGACATGGAGAGAGGGGGCTGACATGAATGGAGGGGAGGGGAGGGCTGACATGGAGGGAGGGAGGGAGGGGGCTGACATGGATGGAGGGAGGGGGCTGACATGGACAGAGGGGGCTGACATGGAGGGAGGGAGGGCTGACATGGACAGGGGGACTGATATGGAGGGCTGACATGGAGAGAGGGGGGCTGACATGGATGGAGGGAAGGACGGAGGGAAGGGCTGACTTGGAGAGAGGGAGGGAGGTGTGGCTGACATTAATGGATGGATGGAGGGAGGGAGGGAGGGGGCTGACATGGACAGAGGGGGCTGACATGGATGGATGGATGGAGGGAGGGAGGGAGGGAGGCTGACATGGACAAAGGGAAGAGACAGGGAGACATACTCTACAGATGGGCAATAAATGCTGGACAAAGGGGAGAGACAGTGCGGTTAGGATTATAATGGGCATATGGGGGGCTAGGACTGGTAATGGGTTGATTAGGGAAGGCTAGGACTGGGAATGGACTGATCAAGGGGGGGTTGGGACTGGTAATGTGCTGATAGGGGGGTAGGACTGGTAATGGACTGATGGGGAGCTAGCACTGGAAATGAGCTGATTGGGGAGGTTAGGACTGGAAATGGGCTGATGGGGGGGGGGTAGGAGTGGTAATGGGCTGATTAGGGGAGCCTAGCACTGGTAATGGGGTTGAGGAGAGACTAGCACTGGAAATGAGCTGATTAGGGGGCTTTGACTGGGAATGGGCTGATTGTGGGGAGGGGAGGATAGAGCTGCTGGCCCTGGAAGAAAACTGGGGGCTAAGGCTACAAATGGGCTGATACGAGGGGATGGGAGAATGGAACTGGAAGAGAGTGGATCTGAGAGGGGCTGCCATAGTATTTGTACTAGAAGGGACTGCTCAGTGGGGAAGGAGGGGGACTGGAAGGGAATGGACACCAGTGGCAGTCATGGGAATGCAAGTTGACATTGGAAGGTACTGAGAGTGAGGACTGGAAAGGGGCTGATACTGGGGATGGTTACTGGGACTGGAAATAGGCTGATGGAAAGAAGTGAAGAAAACGATAGAAGAGATAAGAAATGGCAGATGGACCATAGACCACAGAAAGAGAGCTAAGAGAAGACAGGAAAGCAGAAGCCTCAGATCGGGACCAGCATGATCAGAGAATAAATTGGTCAGACAACAAAGGTAGAAAAAATAATTTTATTTCATATTAGTGATTTGACTACAAAATCATCATAATTTTGAAATCAAATACTGTTACTTGTTATTGTGATTAATTATTGTGGTTTAAGTACATTTTATAAATAAAAACATATTGCAAATGCCTATAATATATTAATAATTCAACAAATGATTACAGCGAAAATGCGTTAACAGTAAAGGAAGAGAGACGCATTTGATTTTATCATTGGGGGTCACCACAAGTTGGCCAATGGTAAAAGGGGTCATGGTACAAAAAAGGTTGAGAACCACTGCCTTAGAGGAATGGTGGGATAGAGGTGATATGACTGAGACGTTGAAAAACCTCCGTAGCATAAACGCACAGTAGGAGAGCCTCTTTCGATTGAAAACGAGCTCTGCTACGAGGGGACATGGGATAAGGGTGAAAGTGGATAGATTCATGAGTGATATGCGGAAATATTTATTTAAGGAAAGAGTGGTGGATCCATGGAATAGTCTCCCAGTGGAGGTGGTAGAGATGAGACAGTGTCTGAATTCAATGAAACATGAGACAAACACAGAGGATCTCTAAAGGAAAAAAGAGGACTGTTGTAGTGGTTGATATGGAAGGACAGACTAGAAAGGCCATGTGGTCTTTTTCTGTAATCAGGTTTCTATGTTTCTAAGGAGAATGGGCCTGTTGAGTCCTACAACCTTTTTGCCCTGGGCAGTACTGAGAGGCAGAGAAAGGGACATACAATTCAGCTGGAGGGCATGGAGAGAGGGTATGGGGCTAAGTATTGGACTTAGGAAAAAGAAGGAATGGGGACCATAAGGGGGAATGAGGGGGGGGGGGAGAATAGGGTGGCCAGTGCAGAAGAGAAAAGGGGAGGGGTGGTATGGGAAGTGAGAAAGGAATGGGGGGGGGGGGGAAAGTAGAAGGAAAGAGAGGGCAGGAATGGATGGGGGCTGAGTGATAGAACATCAGAACATATTAAGGGAAGTGAAGGGATGGGGCTAAGCAGTAGTCTAGAGTGGGAGTAGGTGAGGGAGAGAGGGAGAGAGGGAGTACAGAAACATTGAAGAACAGGGCCTAGGGCTGAGATAGTGGGGAAAAGAGAGGAAGTAGGAAAACAGTCACAGTCTGGTGAGAGAAGACTGGAATGAGGGGATGGGGGACAAGTGTGTGGGAGTGGCAGAGAGAGAGAGGAGGAAGCTGTTGGGGACAGTATGCAGGGGGAAAGGGGACTGGGATGGGATATGGGTATTACCATAATGGAGGTGGGAACTGTTATGTTGTGGTTACCCATCCTCTCTTGTGGCAGTATATACTACTTGATTTTGAGCAAATGTTGCCAATGACTTTTTCAGGAAGGTACCAATACATGTATTTTTGTATGAGCGATATATTAATCTCCAAATAAAGATAAAGATAAAGATCTTGATAACTAATTGTGTGGCAAGTAATGGGGAAATTTGCATGTGTCTTTGAGGAAGCTGCACTATAAGCTCAGGCCATACCAGGGAACACACATGGCGTAGCACCTCAGTTGTGTACATGGGCCTATCCTCTGGCCAGGGGTTCCAGCACTTTATAGACCCTTCCACAACCTCACTCCCTTCTTACCTTGCCCTTGGCTATGATGGGGGCTGTATCTGAGGTACACTTAGCTACAGTGGTGGTATGGCCCCTTCCATACTGTCACAGCTCCAGGTGTATACAGACCTGCAAAAAGGCAGACTGTGCCACCTTAATGGGGATGACACAGGTGTCTGTTTATCCAAGTGTATTGTGTTGCACAGCACTGAGCAAGGTCAGCTTGCTATAGTGTATGGATGTCTGTAGTGGCGGCCAATGGCACCCTTTATGGGAACTTGATGCACCAACTACTCAGACTCACATATGGCTTTGGCTACTTGGGCTGATGTTTTCCCAGGACACAGGCCATGGTTGAGTCCTCATGCCAGCATCCATCCCTGGCAACCAGTATATGCAGATGTCACTGTGGGAACACCCTGTATCCCTCCTTACCCCTCCCATCAATGTTGCCACACAGGCCACCTACCTCTGGGTCCCTGCCAATACCTCTCATTTGGGACTCTGAGGGCTGATTATGATGGGGAGAGCTACATGCCCTGCCTCTTACCACACTGGGAAACACCATCCTAGTTGTTTAGCTAGAGCCCTATGCTGCACCCCACAGCACACATGTCTCCAAGAAGGACCACTCTCAACACGTGATGATGAGAGGCATACAACCATCTCTCTTATTTTAGTTATTTAACATTTCTTATATGCTGCCTTTCATGATATCAAGGTGGTTTACATTGAACAAACCGAAATTACATTGAACAGGGCATTATAACTTGGAGATAACTATTTACAGGGAACATGGGCAATGGAGGGTTAAGTGGCTTGCCCAAGACCACAAGGAGCACCTGTGAGACTAGAATCCCCAGTCCTTCTGGCCCAAGATTGCTGTCCTCTAGTGTGATTTGAACCCCCGACCTTCTGGCCTGAGGTACCTTACCCCAACCACTAGGCCACTCCTCCCTCCCTCTCTTGCATGGCTTGTGGCTTCTGCACCCATTTCTAATGATAGCTTCTCTCACAGGGCATTTTCTCCAAATGGGTTAATTTTGCATATACTATGGCAGTCGTGAACCTCACTTCTAAGCCAGGATATGTGGAGCATGATCTTAGTCTCTCAAAGTTACTGCTAATGCTCGGCGTAATACTTGTATAGTGTTAAAGAGAGCCTCCTGCTGGAGTTCATAAGATGTAACACGTATGGATAGTTTGTCAAGATGTGCTTGGAAATTCTTCTTTATCAAGCCTCTGACTCTCAGTACAATGGGAAATATTTCTGTATCTTTCTGCCACATTTTCTTGGGCACTGAATTCATTTCTTGGTACTTCAGGATCTTCTGCCTCTCCACATGATTCACAGAATAATCACTCGGTACCAACACTTCTATTAATCAGTGTCGTTCTGGTATTCTTCTCCTTTACCACTATGCCAGGTTTCCTGGCATCCAGTTTCTTATCTGTCAGAATGGGATTGTCCCAGGTGATCATAACCTCTTCATTCTCTGTTATTCTCTTAGGGTCATGATCCCAGTGCTTTTCAGGGACAGTGATGTGTAGTATTTTCAGAGTTTCCAGTGGAGGAGGCGTGCTACTTTGTTGTGTATAGAAATTTTCCGCCATCTGAACTTCACAGCCTGCTATTAGGTGAGTCACTGTTTCCAGCTCTTTCTTACAGAATTGGATATGTCTGTTGTGCCAGTTTTTTCAGTACCTGCTGTAAATCATCTCATCCGTAATCTGCTGTCCTGGGCTGCAACTATCAATATTTCATCCTTCAGTTTCAGTTCACCTCTCCATGTGTTCATTCTTGATCAACAAAAGGTTCTTGGAGTAATATTTTCCATTGTATTTGTGCATTTGCCTCTTGTTTTTCCTTGCCTGCTGATCTAATTCTTTGAAGAGATTTTTTTCTTGTTTTGCAAATTCTGTTACTTCATTTCCCATGCATGCCTGTAAATTCTCACTCATTCCTTCTAATTGTTGGAACATTTGTCCATGTTTGATGATGGAGACAGATTCTGGACGTTTACTTTCATATTTCAGCACTTTTTGCATATTTGAATCTGATGATGCTGTCTCGCACCTGTGTGGGCTTCTCAATGATCCATGCTCATGGTTTCTCCCTGTTGGGATAAATGTGATTGACCCAGACATAGTCCTGTGATACCAGGAAATTACCTCCACCTATTGCCTCATCATGCAAATACCGGTCCAGCTGGGAATGGGGCCGGCAGCCATCCAATATTTGGAAAAACTTAGAGAAACTAGGAAAGTAATCAGGAAAGCAAAGATGCAAAAAGAAGAAGAAATAGCCAATGCAATAAAATGGGGGAATAAGACACTTTTCAGATATGTTAGTGAGAGGAGGAAGTGCAAAAGTGGTATTCTCAGACTCAAGGATGAAGAGGAGGAATATGTAGGAGCTATTGAGGATAAAGCAGAATTGTTTAACTAATTTTTTTGTTCTGTGTTCATAGATAAAGGGCCAGGAACAGGACCTCAGAAAATACTCACAAATAGGAACAGAAGTGAAGGGGATCTTGAACAATTTTCAGAAGATTGTATGCATGAGGAACTAACTAAACTAAAAGTAGACAAAGCGATGGGACCGGAGAGGATACATCCATGAATATTGAAGGATCTTGGGGACATTCTAGCAGCTCCCGTGACAGAACTTTTCAATGCTTCTTTGGAGTCAGGAGTGATCCCACAGGATTGGGGAAAAGCACATGTGGTCCCTTTTATACAAAAGTGGAAGTAAGGATGAGGTTAAGATCTAAAGGCTGGTTAATCTAACCTCTGTGGTGAATAAATTATTGGAAACGCTGCTAAAACAGGATCTGAGGTAGCATGGGTTTACCAGAGGCTGATCTTATCAGACAAACCTGATTGATTTTTTTTGACTGGATGACCAGGAAGTTGGGCCGAGAGAGATCCCTAGATGTGGTGTACTTAGATTTCAGTAAAGCCTTTGACACCATTCTGCACAGGTGACTTATAAGCAACTTGAGTACCCTAGGAATGGATCCTAAATTGACTGACTGGGTTAGAAATTGGTTGATTAGACACCCAGGAAACAGTAGATAACATGAGAAGGGATCTAGCTAAGCTTGAAGAAAGGTGAGGAATTTGTCAGCTGAGGTTTAATGCTAAAAAATGCAGGGTCATACATTTGGGCTGCAAAAATCCAAGGGAGCGGTACAGTGTAGGGGTTGAAGTACTTCTGACAATGAAAGAAGAGCAGCATCTGGGCGTGATTGTTTCTGATGATCTTAGACTGGCTAAACAGGTAGAAAAGGCAATGACGAAAGCCGGAAGAATGCCTGGGTGCATAGGGAGAGGAATGGCCATCAGAAAAATAGAGGTGATAGTGCCTCCGAATATGTCTCTGGTGCAACCTCATTTGGAGTTTTGTGTGCAAGTCTAGAGACTACACCTTCAAAAAGATATAAACAGGATGGAGTTGGTGCACAATGTGGCTACTAAATGGTTAGAGGTCTTCATTATAAAGCATATGGGTAGAGACTTAAAGATCTTAATATGTATGTGTTAAAGGAAATGCAGGATAGAGGAGATATGGTAGAGACATTTAAATACCATCATGGCATAAATGCACAAAAGGAGAGTCTTTTTCAATTGAAAGCAAACCTTTCTATGAGGGGACATAGGATGAGGGTGAAAGGGGATAGACTCAGGAATAATATGCGGAAATATTTCTTTATGGAAAGAGTGGTAGATGCATGGAATAGTCTCCCAGTGGACATAGTAGAGACAAGGACAGTATCTGAACTCAAGAAAGCCTGGGACAAACACAGAAGATCTCTAAAGGAAAATAGGGGACTATTGTAGTTGATATGGAAGGACAGACTAGATAGGCCAGACGGTGTTCTTCTGCCATCATGTTTTTATGTTCCTATGTGTTCAGTATGCCACCTGATTGCCCCCAGTGTGTTATGAATAATGTCCCTTTGCAGTGGCAAACATTACAATCTGGGTAATGATGGTGATATTCATAGTAGCTGGATTTGAATCATGCAGTGTGATATTCTATTTATTTAGTTTGGATTTCTAATGTGGCTAATATGCTGAATATTGTCAGCTGCCGTTAAGCGTGGTTACCAAATGCTTTGGCACCTGGAGGCAGGCCCCAATAGTGTTTATCCAGTGTTTCACTTATCTACCAACCAGTCATCTCCTAGCTGTCCAATGGCAGTGGCTTATCCAAAGGCTGATTGAGACTGGATATATGCATCATGGCAGGATCCCGAGAAACATGCATACACATCAGCAATCACCATTTGGAAATTATAAATAACTTGCCTGATCATGACGTGATAATTACGCTGGTTTCTGTATGCTCCTTCATCCTAGCCAGTTATTCTCAGGGCAACATGTATGCAATCTACAGCACCAAGGACAGAGGAAATCCTGCATAGTCTGCTGTCACTGGTCCTGGCTTTGGGGGAAGGCTATGAAGTCTTGTATCCTTCTCAAAAAAGCTCTGGTGAAGGCCTTGATGCAGACTTAGCAATGCCAGTGGATACCCCCACATGTTGGAAGCTGCCAGTGGCTAGGAAGTCCATGGCTGTGTTGATCTTGTCTGTGTTGCTGGCTCCAGGTTGGTTTTCACAGAGGTCACAGAGGTCAGCACTGGTGATCATGTTCAGCCTCTACCTCTGAAAAACCTCCCCCTCTGTGAGTTGGAGGAAACTGACCCAGGGTCACTATACATGTGGGGCTTGGTACTACTGCCTCCAATGCTGCCCAGCTGGCTGCATTTCTTCCTGCTGCTTATCCTGGCATGGTCTCCTCTACTTATTTCAGTGGACTTGGCATCTCCTCCTCTGGCAGTGCCTGTGGTACTATCACATGCTTCCTGAGATGACAGTGGCTGCAGCTGTTTCAGGCACAGTTCTCTGGGGCAGGTAATGCTTAAGGGTGCCAAGTTCACACACACATTTTCAGTTTGCAATGATGCAAACTGTATAGAATGCTGTCCCAGATATACACCAGCATCTGCTGTGGTGGTGACACTAAAAAGCAATGTTAACCCCCATATATCGCTGCCATGCTCACACCCCACCCGTTAGACCCCTACAGATATCTGGTTAGGATATAGTGGTCTCCAGCGATATTTGTCCACTGCCAGCCAATTGAATATTGAGGATATGCAGATTTTCTATCCTTGTGTGGTTTGTATCGCCTTTTATTCAGTTTTCCACCACTTAAAGGTTTGAATATTGACTCCATTGTTTGTCATATTCTGCAAGAGAAGCAAAAGAGAATTGTTTTGTCAATGTTGAAATTCACTTGTTTCAAGAAACTGATTGTTACCATCTTTAAAAATATTCTAATTAGATGCTTTTCCATCTCATGTTTTCTATACCTACCTGAGAGAATAGAAAAATAAAGCAATTAAATATTTAAAAATGTAATTCTCTCTATTGACCAAGAATTTTATATTTAAATAATACGTTACTTTTTAGGAAGCTGTACCTGAGCACTACAGCTGGAGAGGGCCCGACTATATTCTAAACCACTAGTACATGACTCCATTTATCTGTAGAGAGGGTCCCAGCTCAGGGAGCAACCATATTATCTTCATTCATGCATTAATCATCAGTAAACTTGATTACTACAATTCACTGTATAACGGGCTTACATGCAATAATCGCGAGGCCGCGGGCAGGGTCCCGGCGGCCGATCTTAACCGGGCGCGCGGCCCGGCACGGGGACCCTGCGCGCGGCCGAGCTGGGCGCGCGGGTGCATCATTTAAACTGATTGGCTCCCGGCGGTCGCGGCCGTCCGGGAGCCAATCAGGGAGGTGATTCTTGGGTGGTGGCAGGGGGGGGATCGTGGCCAGCAGCCTCCGCGTGCTCAGTGCATCGGAGGCTGCGTTGCTGGGTGCCGGCATGCTTCAGAGCTCTCGGGAGCGTGGCTGGGGCTGTCGCTTGGATCCTTGCTGGAGGCGGCGTGAACTGGCAAGTGCGGGAGTTAGCGTTGCTGCGGCGGTGCTCCGTGGTTTGGGTCGGGTGGGCTGGGTCTGCCTCCTTATTCCCGAGGGTTCTTAGGGGTCCGGGCTGAGTGCTGAGTCCCCCGGGGTTGGTTGTGGTGGCGCTGGGTTACAGAAGGAGGTCTGCTCCCTACCAATTTGTTTGTATCCCCCTTTTTGGTGGATTTTGGTTCTGTGGGGATGCCTGGGCCTCGTGGTAGGGCACAGGCTAGGGGCTTGGCCTCGCCTGGAGTTTCTAGGGTGGGAGGGAGGGGGAGGAGCGGGTCACGGTCTCGGGGGGCGGCCAGTTGTCTGGGCTCTGCTGGTGCTCGGGGGCTGGGGGCCCGGGGGGGTGCTGTGAGGGGAAAGAAGGGGGCTAAAGGGATTCGGCAGCAGGGGGGTGGTAGCAGGGGTGGAGATGGCGTTCCACCCCCCTTGGGATCCATGGGGGTGCCTGCTGGGCTTGGGGGTGCCTTTGGGGAGGCGGGGGGGGGCTAATAATGTTGGGGGCAATGCTACGGGCGTGTCGGGGGGTGGGGGTGCTGCCGGGGGCACTTTGGGGGGGCAAGGGGGGGGGGCTTGAGGCACGATGGGGCCTGGTGGGGCGCGGGCTACGGCATTCCCGCTGGGTGGTTCCTGGGTACCGGTGGCTTGAGTGCATCGGGGGGGGACCTCTCCTTGGGAACAGTGGCTTAGCGGGGGGCAGGGTATGTCTCGGGCCGATTGGGGCGGTCCTTGGTCTGCGCCTTGGTCTCTGGCAGCTCCCCCCCCTGTTTTTCCCTTTCTTTCTCCGCAGGGGCGTGCGATGGCGCAGCCAGCTTGGACTTCGAATGCTGCGGGAGGTGAGAGCCAGTTAAGTCTGCTGGCGGGAGCGGGGTCGCAGCCGGGAGCGGAGGAGCTAGCGCGGCATCGTCCTGTGGATGTGGCGAATTCTGGTGGCGGGAGTAGTGCTGTGACGTCGGCGGATGCTGGCGGTGATCCTGGTGAGTTGCTTGGGGTTGGGGGGGTCCGGTTGCCGGAAGGGCAGGTGGGAGGGGGGTCGCGTAAGAAGTGCCGGCGGTCGTGTCGGCGGCGTTGTAGCTCGGACTCGTCCTCGTCTTCCTCTTCCAATGGTTCGTCTGGGGGGTCGGGTAAGGACCCGGGTCTTCGGGACGGGGAAGCTGGGGGAGGTTCGGCCCGGGGGGCGGGTGGGGGGGGCGGCTTCGGTGGTGGTTTTTCCAGAATTGTGGGAAGGGGTGCCGCGTAAGCTGCGGCGCAAGATTAGGAAGCGGCGATATATCGATATCTTCCGCTTGCTCGAGGGGAGGAAGCGCTCGGGTGAGAGCCGCAAGAAGAGGAAGGAGGATGAAAAAGCCGGTAGGGTCAAGCGGGTTGCGCGCAATGTGGTTAATTGGATGCATTCCTTTCTGAGGTTTGCCGGTGTGTGGGGTCATCACGATCCGGGGCAATATGGTATGTTGTTAGCGTACGCCGATTCTATTCTGGAGGCATCTCAGACGCATGATGGGTGGGCTTGGCTGAACTATGATGAAAAGTTCAGGGATAAGATGGAGGAGTGCAGGTCGCTTTCGTGGGGCACGCAGGACATTAACTTGTGGCTGACCCAAATGTCGGCTCGGTCAGGGGCCGGTGGGGGGGGGGGGTGGAGGGAAGAGTGGTGGCAGTGTGGCGGGGGGGACCATGCGTTCCTTTCGTACAGGGGCGGGGGGGTGCTGTCAAAGGCGGGCGCGGCGGGAAGCAGCGATGTGTGCTGGCGGTTCAACCGGGCCACTTGCCCCTTCCCAGATTGCAAGTTTCGGCACTCTTGCTCCTTGTGCGGAGGTCCTCACTCCGCCGCCAAGTGCCTCAAGCAGGGCGCTGCTGGCGCTGGCGGTCCCGCTCCCAAAGGCCAATGAGTGGTGTGGGCGGGCGCCTTCCCCGGTCCGGGGGGAGGCCTTGGCGGGGTGGTTGCGTCAATATCCTCGTCGGCGGGAGGCGGCTATTCTGTCTGTTGGTTTTTGGTTTGGAGTCGTTTCGGTGCCAAGGGCGCGGAACTCTCCCTCAGTTCGTTGCTGGGCCGTTATCGTACAGGACAAGTTGTTGGGGGAATTGCGGTTGGGGAGGGTGGCGGGTCCTTTTGCGGAGCCCCCTTTCCCTGACATGGTGATTTCTCCGTTGGGTATAGTTCCCAAGAAGGAACCGGGGAAGTTCCGGTTAATCCATAATTTGTCCTGTCCCTTGGGTGCTTCTGTTAATGATAGCATTCCTCGGGAGTTTTGTACGGTACGGTATGCGTCTTTTGATAAGGCGGCGCTGCTGGTCAGTGGGGCGGGGCGTTCGGCTCTCATGGCGAAGGTTGATATCGAGTCGGCGTTTCGCTTGCTCCCGGTCCATCCTTCGGCATTCCATTTATTGGGGTTTTGTTTTCAAGGGGGGTATTATTTTGACAGGTGCATGCCGATGGGCTGTTCGGTCTCTTGTGCGTATTTTGAGATGTTTAGTACCTTCCTGCAATGGGTGCTCGTTCAGGTGTCGGGCTTGTCGGGTGTGGTGCATTACCTTGATGATTTTCTCTTTGTGGGGGCGGCGCAGTCGGGGGTGTGCCAGGAGTTGCTCTCGGCGTTCGTGCGGATGGCGCATGAGTTCGGTGTTCCACTGGCTGAGGCTAAGACGGAAGGTCCTATGACGCGTTTGACCTTTTTGGGGGTGGAGTTGGATTCGGTGGAGATGGTGGCGCGTTTGCCGCCTGATAAGGTTGCGCGTTTGCGGATTTTGGTAGGTAATGTGTTGGCATCCCGCAAGATTTCCTTGAAGGAGTTGCAGGCTCTGTTGGAGTCTTTGAACTTTGCATGTAGGGCGATTCCCATGGGGAGGGTGTTTTCACGCCGGCTGGCGCGGGCTACGGCTGGGGTGTGGAACCGCACCACCGGGTTAGGGTCACGGGGGCGATGAAGGCGGACTTGTTAGTGTGGAGTCGTTTCCTTGAGGACTTCAACGGGACTTCTGTTCTGCTCGAGGCCGAGGTGTCCAGTGATGCCTTGCAGTTGTACACTGATGCAGCGGGGGGAGCGGGCTTAGGTGTTTATTTCCGTGGAGCTTGGTGTGCGGATCGGTGGCCGGAGTCCTGGCATGCTGCGGGATTGACCAGGAACATTACCTTCTTGGAACTGTTTCCGATTCGGGTGGTTTTGGAGCTCTGGCCGGAGCAGCTGCGGAACCGCCGGGTGCTATGGTGGTGCGATAATGAGGCGGTGGTCAGTGTGGTTAATCGCTACTCTCCCAAGTGCTTGCGGGTGGCGGGCTTGATGCGTGACGTCGTCTTGGCGTGCTTGCGGTTGAATGTCTCGGTGCGGGCACGGCATATCCCGGGGTGCACTAACAAGATTGCTGATGCTCTTTCTCGTTTTCAGTGAGAACGGTTCCGGGCTCTTGCCCCCGAAGCGGACGAGGATGGATCAGTGGTCCCAGACAGCTTGTGGAGCATTGGCCTCGAGAGATGCTAGAGCTGCTGAAGAACTCGGTGTCTGCGGGGACTTGGGCAGCGTACCAGCGGGGTTGCGGCCGGGTGGTCGCCTTTTTGGCGGGTCGTGGGTGGCAGATGGGCAGGGTTCCGGAAGGCCTGATTGGTCAATATATTGTGGAGGCCAAGGGCGCCGGTTTTTCTCGGTCTGCAGTGCGTGGGCACTTTGCGGGGTTCAACCTTTTTGCGAGCGCGGTGGGTTGGGGTTCGCCGGCAGGGAGGGTTTTGGCACGGCGGCTCTTGCTCGGGTGGGAACGCATGCAGCCTACACCGCGGGACTCGCGCTTGCCCATTACGCATTAGCTCTTGGTGAGGGTCTGCGGGGCCTTAACGAGGGTGGCCGCGTCTGAGTACGAGGCGACGTTGTTCCGTGTGGTTTTTGCGTTGCCTTTTTTGGGGCTTTTCGCATCGGTGAGTTGGTCGCTAACTCGGGTCGGGGGGGGTTGTGGGGCTGCCTGCGAGGCATGTTCGGGTGGACGGGCGGCGGTTGCGTATCCTGCTGGCGAGATCCAAGACGGATCCGCTGGGGAAAGGCGTGTGGGTTTGGTTGGGCGAGGTTGGGGACCCGCGGGCTTGCCCAGTTCGGACGGTGCGGCAGTATTTGTCGGTGCGTCCGGGGTCGGCGGGTAGTTTTTTCGTGCATGCGGACGCGCGGGTTTTGACCCGGTTTCAGGTATCGGCGGTACTGCGCCTGGCCTTGCGGGCGGTTGGGGAGGACCCAGTGCGGTTTGCGCCGCACTCTTTTCGCATTGGGGCTGCCACTAGCGCGGCGGCGGCTGGGCTGCCGGGGCAGGTGATTCAGGACATAGGTAGGTGGCGCTCTCAGGCTTTTCAGGGCTATGTGCGGCTGTAGGAGCTGGGGCGGTGGGGGCCGGATCTTAACTGTTTATTTCTTTTGCAGATGGGGGCATTGGGCCTGGTGTCTGCTGGGTGGTCGGCCACTCTTTTGTCCACTGGGCTGGTCGGCGGGCGGCGGACCGGCCTATCGGACTGAATTTGGGACTGGACCCGGAGGTGGTGGCTGTGACATGGCTGGGCGTTCGAGGACTTCGCTGGTTGCAGTTGCTGCCTTTGCTTCAGCGCCACAGGAGGATGTCGAGGGGGCCGGCCGCCCTGATTGTGCATCTGGGAGGCAACGACCTGGTGTCCTGGTCCTGCCGGCAGCTGATCCGGGCAGTGCAGGACGATCTGGGGGTGGTTCTTCGAATTTTTTCTGGTGTTATTTTACTGTGGTCAGACATTATTCCAAGGCCGGCGTGCTGGGTCCAGCGTCGGTGGTCTCGGGGATTGACCAAGATCAATCGCCAGATCGGCCGCTGGGTCTGTTCGATGGGAGGTTACCAGATTTTGCATGACTGGGTGGAGGTGGGGTGTTCGGGGCTCTATCGGGCTGATGGGGTTCACTTGTCTCCAGTCGGTATGGACTTGCTCCTTAACGACTGGCAGGAGGCCTTGGAATATGTGTGTCTGTCCATGATATTCGCTGGTCGCAGCTTGCGTTGGGGGGGGGCGGCACATGAATGGTTATGTGCCGTGGCGGGATCCCGGAGGTTTCCGGGGTCCGGAGCAGTAGGCTACATTTGGGCGGGGGCGGGGTGCCCCTGACCCGGTCAAGCCTCAGACGACTTTTGCTATGGCATGGCAAAGTCAGGGGAGGGGCATGGCAACTTGCCGGGTGGCAAGTTGTGGCATTAGCGGTGGCAGGCACCTTGCTAAGGTATGGCTGGTGCAGCCGGGTGCCGCTAATGGGGATAGGAAGTTTTGGTGTTATTGTGTTTTAATTGATGAATGGTTAATAAAGCTGCGACCAGTTGTGTTCCATGAAGTTATGGTGTTATGTCTTGTTTGCGGGGGGGGGGGTGGGCCATGGGATTGGCTTGGTGGGGGGTGGAGGGGTGGGGCCCGAAGTGCCGGGTCCCGGCGGCCGATCTTAACCGGGTGCGCGGCCTGGCGCGGGGACCCTGCGCGCGGCCGAGCTAGGCGCGCGGGTGCATCATTTAAACTGATTGGCTCCCGGCGGTCGCGGCCGTCCGGGAGCCAATCAGGGAGGTGATTCTTGGGTGGTGGGAGGGGGGGATCGTGGCCAGCAGCCTCCGCGTGCTCAGTGCGTCGGAGGCTGCGTTGCTGGGTGCCGGCGTCCCTCCCTCCCTCCCTTTTTGGAAGGCTTGGGGGTGTTGGAGTGTTGCAGCTTTGGGGGGGTGCGGGATCCCGGAGGTTTCCGGGGTCCGGAGCAGTAGGCTACATTTGGGCGGGGGCGGGGTGCCCCTGACCCGGTCAAGCCTCAGACGACTTTTGCTATGGCATGGCGAAGTCGGGGGAGGGGCATGGCAACTTGCCGGGTGGCAAGTTGTGGCATTAGCGGTGGCAGGCACCTTGCTAAGGTATGGCTGGTGCAGCCGGGTGCCGCTAATGGGGATAGGAAGTTTTGATGTTATTGTGTTTTAATTGATGAATGGTTAATAAAGCTGCGACCAGTTGTGTTCCATGAAGTTATGGTGTTATGTCTTGTTTGGGGGGGGGGTGGGCCATGGGATTGGCTTGGTGGGGGGTGGAGGGGTGGGGCCCGAAGTGCCGGGTCCGCCTGCCTCGGTTACATGAAATGCCTTCAAATTGTCCAAAATACAGCCGTGAAACTTATTTCATATGATGGGTATTATGACCATGTTTATGTTTATTAAAACTTTATATACCGCCCAATACAATTAGCATCTGGGCGGTTCACAATACATAAAATCAATTTAAAAAAAATGTTAAAAGAGAGTCACTCCACTTCTCATTAACGAACATTGGTTGTCCCTCACATAAAGTTGCAATTTCAAGACTGTTCTGTTGGTTTTCAAGACTCTTCAATCTGGTCTACCCTAGTATCTCTCTGATTTAATTGTCTAAATTCCAGCACGTGACAGAAAGTAATCTCCTTGTCCTCCCTCCATCAACCCAGCTGGACTAGAAGCAATTCATCATTTGGCATTCTATGTTCTAACTCCTCATCTAGGGAATGTGTTCCCCAATATATTTGCCTTGAAAACTCACTCAGAATTTCAAAGCACTATTTAAAGCCCATGTTTTATCTCAAGCTTTTCTTGGTGGCTAAGTCTTGCATTGGGCCTCCAGGGCTAGGACTGAGCACGAGTACAGGACTTGCTTGTCTCTTTTCTTTCTCCCTCCTAAGATTTCAAATAGATGTACTGTATTAGCTGTTCTCCTTTCTTTTCTACCTTTTCTTTTCTTGCTACTACTTTTTATTAGCTATTTGTTTTTATTCTAAACCATCCTGATGCCCTGTAAAATAAACATAGCCATTAAGAAGTGATATTGGATGGTATAACTACACTTCATGAAAGTCACTGCTTTTTTGGGTAGCACCACAATCAAGTCTGGTCAGAAGAGAGTCACCAACCACCATTACCTTTTGCTTCCTTGTGGTCACTGATTCTGCAACTTTCCTGGGATGCTTTTACCTCCTCCACTTCCAGGGCTGCATACTGGTTCTTCAGTTCAAGAGCTTGAGGAGTTGGATTGCCAATTCTGCAGGCTTTGGTGACTCATGTCCAAACTCTCTTCATTCTGTAGCAAACCATCTTCACCTTTGTTGAAGAGTTTGGATGCTTCAAGAAGCGTCTCATCAATGTCCTTCTGCTGTCTCAGATGCTTCTGAGCTCCTCCACTTGTTTCATGAGGGCTTCAGCTGGCAGACATTACGGAACCGGTCCCTTGACTGGCATTGGGCTGTCTTTTTTTTTTTTTTTTTATTAAGTTTTTAATCAATAACATGATCAAACAAGAATAAAGGTCAATCTAGGCAAAAGAAAAAAAAATATGGCACAAGCCATTTACAAAATAAGAAACAGTCCTGCGATAAAGTCCACATCAAGAGAGAGCAAATCCATTATAACATAAGTAATAAATACATAACAAAGGAAAACAAGACCCTGCAAGGGTCACAAAATAAAAGGTGTTTCTATTTATCGGAGCTGTCTCCGACTAAACCCTGTCTGTCCTGCAGAAATTTTTCCAGATGTGGTACATCAGTAAAACTATAGGAATTACCATCCAAACCTATTGCACATTTGCATGGGAATCGTAAAAAGAAAGTTGCCCCCAGAGCTATAACTCGAGGTTTCAATGTTAAGAATTGGCGCCTTCGTAACTGAGTGGCGCGTGCCACATCTGGGAAAACTAAAACTACTTGTCCACAGAATTTAGCTGCCTTGGCTTTAAAATAGGCCTTAAGAATACGTTGTTTAATTGATACTGTAGTAAAGGTAACTAAAAGAGTGGAACGCAAAGTAATCGTGTCAGAGGAATCCTCAATGAATGCAGTGAGATTTGCAATTGTAGGTATAAGCTCATCCATCCCACCTTCAACAGTGCTCTCCTTTTTAGACATAGAAGGTACATAATAAATTTGGGAAATTTCAATAGGCTCAGATACTGCCAAGATTTCCTTGAGATACTTTTCCAGCAAAATAGTAGAAGAAAGTAAAGGAGATTGCGGAAAATTTAAAAATCTTAAGTTACAACGACGTAAGGAGTTCTCCAAAGCTTCCACCTTAGCATGCAGCACAAAAGAATCTTTAATGGCAGAAACATTTACTGATTGCAAGGTAGGAATTTGGGACTCTATTTTAGTAACGGCAGTATCTAACAAAGTCAGCTTATTATCCAGTTGCTGCATAGCAATTGCAGCCTCCTGGGTAAAAGTTGTTAAAGAATTTAGTTTACCAGATACTTTCTGATCAATAATTTTTACAGCCCTTAATACATCTTTAAGAGTAACATCCGCCTCAGGGGTTAGATCCGGTGTCTCCGAAGGGGCATCCAGATCTATTCCCGGGACTGGGATAGGCAAAACAATAGGAGATCTCATTAACCCAAATTCATCAAAGGAAACCCGAGGAACTAGAGGAACTGCAGAACCAGGACAGGGAGGCGGAGTTCTCCCCCCGGGGCTTAAAGACACCCCATCGGGAGAGGATTGCGCCAAGGGCAGAGGAACCACGTGTCTGTCCAGGGGACCGACCGGTTTAACATTCCCGGTATCGGCCCCCTTAGACTTGGCATTTACCTTGGCCTTCCGCTTGCCCATGCTGAGGTAAGGAAAACAAATAATACAATACTGTTTAAAGAGAAATGCTTACAACCTTACAGCATGGCACACGCTCGAATGGCAAAGGAAGTCCTGACACACAGACACTGCTCTCCGGCGGCCTGATTGAAGCGGCGTCTCAGTAGCATCGAAGGGGCGTCTAAGGGGCTGAACCAGCCCCTTTAGACATGCCCCTTCAGACTAAGCCCCGCAGTCGCGTTCCGCAGTCGCGGAGAAACCAAGAAATATATAGCAAACATGACCTCCCAGCAGCAGGGTGTCCCGGGCGTGCCTGCCCGATTTCCTCAGGGCAGCGTCGGCTTCACAGGCGGGACCACAGCTCCGTTCAAGCCCAGAGCGGCTCAACACACTTCCACTCAACCTCCGAAATGCTCTCCAGCAAGGAGAGTGGGCACAGTGCTTTTAACTCCAAACAAGACCTCCCAGCAGCAGGGTGTCCCGGGCGTGCCTGCCCGATTTCCTCAGGGCAGCGTTGGCTTCACAGGCGGGACCACAGCTCCGTTCAAGCCCAGAGCGGCTCAACACACCTCCACTCAACCTCCGAAATGCTCTCCAGCAAGGAGAGTGGGCACAGTGCTTTTAACTCCAAACAAGACCTCCCAGCAGCAGGGTGTCCCGGGCGTGCCTGCCCGATTTCCTCAGGGCAGCGTCGGCTTCACAGGCGGGACCACAGCTCCGTTCAAGCCCAGAGCGGCTCAACACACCTCCACTCAACCTCCGAAATGCTCTCTGGCATTGGGCTGTCTGTCTGGACAGAGGCAGAAGCTGTAATGAGGGCAACAGCTTTGGCATTTTGATTTTTTCCAGCCATCATTCAGTTGGTGGAACTTTGGTACCTGTTGAATAAACGAGATAGGCCTACCAAAGTCCCTAACTTTTTCTCAGCTGTCCTTTAAGAGAAAAAGCAGCTAATCTCTTTTATGTGTATTCAAACAGCGCTGTTCTATGTCCCTGTGTGAAGCCCTGCTTGCTTGCTAAACAGTTATTATTTTACATTAGTAAATTCTGATGTTATGTGTCTGAGGTATACAGTATAGATTAATGTGTTCTCTTTGTAACATTACCTAATCAAAACTCCTTCAAGAATATTGAATTGTTTACTTTTAGTAGATATCCCAATGTGGAACTATTTGCTTCCTAGATTTTCCCTACCAACCAATAAAAATCTGTTGTTTAAGTCAACAAGCTAATTGGGGAATTGCCCTACATAGCAATAATTCTCTCATGGGGTAGATGGGAAGGGAGGGATCTAACACCTGAGGAGGTGAGTGACTTCAAAGTGCTTGCCTAACGTTTTGAGCTTGTAAGCTAGAGAAGAAAATAATTCTATCAGTTGAAAAAAAGCTTTGCCCAAGAACACAAAAAATTTGCCTTCCATATCGTCCTGCTAGACCAGTCCAGACAAGTGGGTTGTATTCCCCTGCCAGCAGATTGGTGGAGACAAAGAACCAATGAAAAGCCCAGGTTTCAATGGCATCATTCCTGTGTGTCTATACATCTCAGGCACCAGAAGTCCCTTCAGTATTTTTTTGTCTCCAGCAGGTGGTGAATGGATTTGTTCCTTTCTGTTGAAAATCTGAAGACTGAGAAAAATAGATTGATTAAACGCTCATGAAAGGCCACCTTGAGCCCTAAAAAGGTGACTCACTTGAGCACAATATGAGAGGCTGCACTAGACTGCGGTCTTTCAGTAGCCATAGGAGGAGGGAAAATTGGTTCAGCACTATGCCCCTATCATGATAAGGGCCTGTTCAGCAGACACAATTTGAAAGGATTTGGAAGAATCTGGAAGAGTACAGCAGCCTCACACAACCTCAGCATCCCTCCCTCCTCCTACTTTCACCCCAGCTCTCTCCTGAAGATTGCAAAAGGGTCTCAGAGGGATCTGCCTGCCAGCCACCTTTCACACAATGCTGTTAAAAGTAAACCTAGCAAGTGAAGTAGTTGCAGGGGAGTAGAACTGAGCCTGGCACAGATCCTTTGCCTGGGGCTCTAAGGGGGTGATTACTAGGGCTTGACCTTTTTATTGTCCTTGTTGTGGGTTCCCGCTTCCATCTCTGAGGGATGCATTTCGGGGTGGACTGCTAGTGACCATTGGCACTGTGTAGGGGTTTCCTGCCATTTTCTGCACGCATTAGTAACATTTTTGCCTAGTGTGCATCTGGGGATCAGACGGTCCAAATGGCTCCAACGCACGCTCCTTCCCTAGCACCTTTAACATGCATTACGTAAAAGCTTGCGGGCTGATGCAGCCTTAGCGTGCACTCTTGTGATATTTACCTTAACTCTCTAGTCTTCTTCCAGGAAACGTTATTTGACCTGTGACATGTGAGGAACCTCATCTTTGGATTCTGGACTGTGCCCTTCCTATATGGCAACTTCTGAATTGTCCCTAGAGGGCATGCTTTCCCCCTCTCAGCCGGGGCATGCAGTTAGTCCACCCTTACCTTCCTCAGGGCAGGAGATGAAGGATAGCGCTAAAGGTAAGGATGTTCAGCCAGCTGGAGGCTCCAGCGATCGTGCTGTAAGCCGCTCTTCATTCTCTAGTGGGTCTGTGTCGGCTATACCCTTGGCACTGAGGAACCTTATTTGAGAGGAAAGCTTCCGGAATCTGGATTATCCTCCCTGAATTTCTTTTCCTTTTTGAAACAGGCCTGGTCCTTCTGGCATGGAAATTCAGACCCTGCAGCCTCCAGGTGCCCCCAGACGTGGTCTTGTGCCAGGGAGGCTGAAAGTAGAAGCACTGTTCAATTGCCTTTGGCTAAGTGTCCTCGGTGCAGGACACTCCCTGAAGATGGGGAACAATTGGGAGCTATCCTCGGATTCAGATGAATCGGAATTGGGCTCTGATGTGGATAAGGACGTACTCTCACCTTCAGAAGATTATTCAGAGACCAGCATGATCCACCCATTCTGGAAGGAGAAAAGGAGGGGTTGGTGACATTGATTTTCTTGGTCTCTTCCACCTTGAACTTGATGGATGCTTATAGCACAGAGCCGATGCTGAAGGTACACCCATTTTTCTAAGGGATGTGGAAAGCCACTACTGTCTTCCAGTTCCCGGAGGTGATCAAAGATATTATCCAGTCAGAGTGGGACTCCTCCAACTCTCTGCCTAAAGGTTTGAGGGTATTTAAGAAGATCTATGCTCTCCCAGAGGAGGAGCGTGGTAAGTGGTTTAACATTTCCAAAGTGGAAGCACAAGTCACGGTGGTTACCAGACAGTCCACCATTCCTGTGGAAGGTGGATTGACCTTAAAGGATGTTCTGGGCCACAACGTCAATTCCTTGCTGAAGAGACAGTTTGCCTTGGCGGTGGATACTCTACAGTTGGGGGCATATACCAGCTTGACATCTCAAGCCCTGCTCCAGTGGATTCAGTCTCTTGTGCCTGATGATACTACTTCTCTCTTGGAGTCAGCTATGGCCTTCTTTTCTGATGCCATGTATGATCTGGTGCACTTGGCGTCCAGGGATGGTGCCCCGACAATGGTATCATGGCATTGGATTAGGCTCCACCACTGGACGGCAGACACAACCTCTACAGCACGGTTAGCTCAAATGGCCTTTAAGACGAAGCTTCTGTTTGTAACTGCTTCTGTTTTTAACTGATTTGGAGAAGCCGGTAAAGGACCTAGATGAGACAAAATCTTACTACCTTCCAGAAGACAGGTCCAGGGGGCCTGTGAAGTGGGCTAGAATCCATTTCTCATCAGCTTCTGCTGACCACCAAGGATGCGCTGGCCGGATTCCCAGGGGGAAAGGGGCCGGTTAACTTTCTTCCCCTCTGCTTCAGGGCCTCGGGCTCATTCTCAGTCCTTTCATGGAGCACGTTGGCCCAGGGACTTGGTCCTCTCCAGAGGAGGACCCTCCTTGGCTATGCAATGAAGGTTTGGTGGCCCATTCCCTGGTGCCTCCGGTGGGCAGCAGGCTTCACCTCTTCTATTAGGAATGGGCCTGCGTTACCAAGGATCACTGGGTGCTAGTCACCATTCAATTTGGCTGTGTCCTAGAATGCAAAGAGTTGATTCCCAATGCCTTCATCATTTCCCCTTCTGGGTCTGCAATCAAAGGTGCCTTAGTGTGGACCACCTTGGACAAGTTGCTTCACCTAAAGGCTGTGGTGCCCATGCCCCCAGGTGAGTGGGACAAGGGCAGATACTTCATCTACTTCATGGTGCCAAAGGATGGTTCCTTCTGGCCCATTCTGGACCTCAAAGGTGTCAACAAGCACTTGCACATCCTACGCTTTCGGATGGAAACCTTGTGCTCCGTGATTCAAGCAGTGTACCAAGGGGAATTCTTGGTTTCTCTGGATCTGGCTGAGGTTTATTTCCATATCCTGATCCAGGTGAATCAACAGAAGTATCTGTGTTTGCTGTGCTTGGCTCTCACTCTTAGTTCCCCACCCTTTCTTTCAGGCTCTCCACCGCCCCTTGAACATTCTTCAAAGTCATGGTGGTGGCAGCTGCAGCGCCGCAGCGACAATGGATCTGTGTCCATCCCTATCTAGCAACTGGCTCATCCAAGCCCATTCCCTGTCGTAAGCATCCCAGTTGATGACCCGAGTGGCATCCTTTTTGGAAAGCTCGGCTGGGTGATCAATCAGGAAAAGAGACAGCTTTTGCTTTCCCAGTCCTTGGAGTTTCTGGGAACACATTTTGACACTTGAGTGGGCAGAGTTTTCCTGCCAGAGGAGAGAGTCAGAAGACTGTTAGATTGCCTGACGATGTTCTAGGCACAGCAGGCCTCCCAATGTCTGGGATTATCTTCAGCTCCTCGGATTGATGGCAGCAATCATAGAGATGGTTCCGTGGGCACATGCTTACATGCGGCCGCTCCAGCGGTCCTTGTTGACTTGATGCTCAGGAGTTCAAGCACAGGCTTCCACTCATATTGAGGGTGAAGGCCAGCCTGCGGTGGTGGTGGCAGCAACCCTGTCATCTCAAAAGGGCATACCGCTGGATGATTTCTCCTGGATCCTGTTAACAATGAATGCCGGTCTCTCGGGCTAGGGAGCCAATGCTGAGACCACAAAGTCTAGGGCTGTTGAAACCTCAGGGAAGTGGTATGGTCCATCAGCTGCCTTGAGGCAAGGGCCATCAGGTTGGCTCTTCTGTGTTTCTGGCCTCTTGTTGAGGGCCGGGCAGTTTGGGTATTTTAAGACAATGCCTTGGCGGTGGCTTATGTCAATCAGCAAGGTGGCACAAGGAGCACTGGAGTGGCTCTGGAGATGTATCTCCTATTTGTCTGGATGGAGAAGAACCTCCTAGCCTTGTTGGCACAGCACATTGCTGGGCTGGACAGTGTGGAAGTGGACTTCCTCAGCTGGCAGTCTCTGAATCTTGGTGAGTGGAGATGGAGTCAGGAGGCGTTTCAGTTGATTCTGCACCGCGGGGTCACCCTGAAATGGATCTGATGGTGACCCACTCCAATGTTAATGTTTGCTGCTTCTTCAGTCACCACACACAGATGGGGTCAGAGGATGTTGATGCCCTGACTCATCCCTGGCCCAGTCAGCAGCTGCTGTATGTATTTCCTCCATGGCCCCTAGTGGAGCATGTGATTCGGTATATAGAGTGCCACCAGGGCAGGATTGTTCTGGTAGTACCAGACTGGCTGCAGAGATCATGGTTCAGAGACCTGATGCGGCTCCTTCAGGCGCCTCCTCTTTGGTTTCTTCCATCCGAGGGCTATTGCAACAGGGACCAATCGTTCTGGAGGACCTGGCTCCCTTATCGCTTATGGCAAGGCTCTTGAAAGGAGACTGCTAGAGAGCATAAAGGCTACTCTCCAGGAGTAAGTTCTACTCTACTTGGTCTACTAACCTAACATAAGGTGCGGTGTGTGGCACTTGGCTCCTAAGACAGTCAAGGGTTCTACCTGTTAGCCTTTCTTCAGGATGGCCTAGAGAAGGGCCTCTCCCTTAGTTACCTGAAGGTTCAGGTGGCAGTCTTGGCCTGTTTCCATGGTCCAGTGGTGGGAAAGCCTTTGGCCTTGCACCCAGACATCTCACATTTTCTACAGGAGGTTTGATGTCTGCGTCCTCCCTGTCAGTCTGTGATCCCTTACTGGGATCTATGTCTGTCACTCAACGCCCTGATGGCAGCCCCATTTGAGCCATTGAATCATGCCACCTTAAAGGATTTGATTCTCAAGACTGTTTTCTTGCTTACAGTTTATTTATTTATTTATTTAGTATACATTTGTATACCGCTACTTCCAGCGATCAGCAGCGGTTTGATTACAGATTGGAAATTGTCAAATCATGACAGGAAATTTTTGAGGTATAAACACATTGATTAGACAGGAAAGCACAGCACACAGAGAACATGGGCTATGGAGGGTTAAGTGGCTTGCCCAAGACCACAAGGAGCACCTGTGGGACTAGAAACCCCAGTCCTTCCGGCCCAAGGTTGCTGTCCTCTAGTGGGATTTGAACTGCAAGGTGGATTTCTGAGCTGCAGGCTCTGTCTTGTCGGGATGCTTATCTATCTTTTTCAATGGAGACCGTTTCCATTCAGCCTGTGCCTTCTTTCTTGCCTAAAGTGCTGTCTGCCTTTCATGTGAACTAGCTGGTTTGCCTGCCCTCTTTCTCTAAGGAACAGTGTCGGGGGGAGGATAAGGATCTTCGCCTTGTGGATGTCTGGAAGGTGCTTCTCCGATACTTGGAGGTTACGAATTCCTTCTGTAAGTCAGACCATCTTTTTGTGTGTTTGCTGGCCTGGGCAAGGGTGAAGCAGCAGCCAAGTCAACTTTGGGGTGCTGGATTAAGGAGGCCATTGCTTCGGCAGATCTGTTATAGACCCAAATAATTCCTATGGGTTTGTATGCCCATTCTACCCAAGCACAAGCATCCTCGTGGGTGGAGTGGAGCACAGTAGCCTTTGCAGACATTTGTCTGGCAGCAACGTGGGCATCACTTTCCACTTTTGTCAAGCATTACTGCTTGGATGTCCATGTGTGGGCAGACACGGTCTTTGGCTCAAGAGTTTTGTGAGCTGCTGAGTCTTCTTCCCGTCCAGTGGTGTTGTAGCTTTCGTACATCCCACTTGTCTGGACGGGTTTAGCAGGACGATATGAAAGTTGACATTTTATTTACCCGATAATGTCCTTTCCTTGAGTCCTGCTAGACCAATCCAGGGTCTGCTCTTGAAAATGTATTTGCTCTGTTCTTCTGCTGCGATTCCCTTGGGTACTCCATGAATTTTTACTTGGCTCTGCAGGCTCTTCTTTTACTGACAGCCTTCTGTCTCTATCTTCTTGTTCATAGTTCTCTACTGTTGTTTACTCATTGTTGCCCACACTAAAGTTGTGTGAGGCTTGCTCTGTATCTCCCATATGCTTTGGGATGAATACTGAAGAGGCTTCTGTGGCTGAGGCAAATAAAAGCACAAGAATGATATCATTCAAACCTGGGCTTTTCATTGCTTTTTTTTTTCTCCACCAATCTGCTGGTAAGGAAACACAACCTACTTGTATGGACTGGTCTAGCAGGACTCAAGGAAACAACATTATCTGGTAAGTAAAATGTCACCTTTTGCAATACATCAGAAAAAAATTAACTATTAAAAATGAAAAAAATCTCCCTTTAAGAGCTCTCAGGCAGAGAGTTTGTATTCAAGAGCCTCCACAATATTACCTTGCTTGCAGTGCAGACCCTCTAGGAACGCCAGAACTTGCAAGGCAAAGTAGACCTATATACAACACTCAGCTCCCTAGCTCCTAAGGAAGCTAACTAAGACCACTAACACCTGAGTAGGTCAGTGACTTCAAAGAGCTTGCCTATCTCTTTGAACTTGTAGGCTAGAGGAGAAGAAAAAGAACTCTAGCAGCAGAAAAAAGCGTTGTCCAAAAACACAAAAAAATCCCCTTTTGCAATACAGCAGAAAATATTTGCTATTAAAAATGAAAAAAGACCCGTTTAAAAGCTCCCAGGCAGAGAGTTTGTATTCCCCACACTATTACCTTGCTTGTAATGCAGACCCTCTATGAATGGCAGAACCTACAAGGCAATGCAGACCTTTATACAGCACTAGCTCTTAAGCAAGCTAATTAGGACCACTAACACCAGAGGAGGTCAGTGACTTACCGCTTTGAGGCTAGAGAAGAAAAAGAACTCCAGTGGCAAAAAAAAAGCTTTGCCCCTGAATCCTATCCCTTGCCCCTGTTCTTTCTTTAGTTTCTCTCTCCTTCCACCTCCCCACTTAGCCTTAATGATGCATCCTGTATTGCTCCATTCCTTCTTATGGTGATGGTCTGGTAGCTATTCCTGTACTGTTGGTCTGCAAAGCCCTGCACTGTTAAGGGAACAGACCCTGCTGCAGTTTGTTTACATTGGTAGCACACGGGAGGATGCCGAGTCCCCAGCTAGGGCAATCCATCCCTGGGATTGGGTTCAGCAAGAGGGAATGAGGAAGCAGGCTGGAGGTGGGGTGAGAAGGAAGGGAGGATGAGGGTATAGATAGGGTTTGGAAGACCTTGAGCGAGTAGAGTTGATGGGAGGGAAGGGAGTGGGATGAGAGAAGGAGAAGCTGAGGGGAGAGAAGAACAAGAGGCCAGAGGATGAGTAAGGGGAGAGTGACGGTGAATTAAGGGCTTTAGGGGAAATCTTCTCATTTTACAGATGATACCAAAATATACAGCAGGGTAGACACCCTGGAAAGATTATAAAACATGAAGAGGGAAGCTTGAGGAAGGTCTAGATCTTATTTGCCACAATTTAATGTAAAAAAATGCAGGGTCATGCACCTAGGCTGCAATGAACAAAGAGAGTTGTATAGTTTAGGAGGCAAATTTCTTCTGTGCACACTCATACACATCCACTGTACAGTATAAGAATACATGAGAACACAAATGCCAATATAAATTGATTGTTTGCTGTGTACACGGCCTTGATTGAAGGATAAGGCGGGATATAAATACCCTTTCAATAAATAAAACAAAAGTGAGATACGGTTGAAATTCCACAGAAATTTCAAAAGATCATATTTGGAAATCTTAAGGTGGCTAAACAGGTAGATAGGGTGACTGCAGGGGAAGAAGGATCTTGAGTGTATAGGGAGAGGAATAGCCAGCAGGAAAAAAGAAGTGATAGTGTCTCTGGCTAAGTCTCTGCTGAGGCCGCCGTTTGGAGTACTGTGTACAGGGCGAGTGCAAGGATACTGGAAGCCCTATGGTAACTTTCAATCTGACACCTTCCCCCTCCAAAAATAAATTTTGATAATTAAAGTAAACAATCACAATCATTCCAACACCATATTTCACTCAATAATCCTGTAAAACTATATAATTGGATATTATACTTTTAACTATAAAAACTTTATTTTGGGGTGTGTGTGTGTGCTTGCTCTCCCTGCAGGTAAAATAATGGCCCTTTGAGTTTATGTGCAAGTCAGGATCTCTTATTTTGCTTTGACTGTTGTTACATTTTGCCGCCCTAAGTGTAGAATTCTAGAGACCACATTGTCAAAGGAATACAAACAGGCTGGAGTCAATCCAGAGGGTGGCTACTGAAACGGTCAAGAGTTTTTTCTAGAAAGCATAAGGGGACAGACTCAAAGATTTAAATATGTATATCCTGGAAGAAAGTCAGACTATTGGAGATATGACAGAGACATAAGAACATAAGATATGCCATACTGGGTCAGACCAAGGTCCATCAAGCCCATTATTCTGTTTCCAACAGTGGCCAATCTAGATCATAAGTACCTAGCAGTCTCCCCAAAAGACACAGGTTCCTCAGTGCTTGTACTGGGTCAAGCATTGATATCCTGGGTCCCTTTTAATAATGGTTTATGGACCTTTCCTCCAGGAACTTGTCCAAACCTTTTTTAAACCAGCTACACTAACAGCTCTTACTACATCCTCCGGTAACAAATTCCAGAGTTTGATTACACGTTGAGTGAAAAAATATTTTCTCTTATTAGTCTTAAACAGGTTACACTGTAGTTTCATTGCATGTCCCCTAGTCCTTTTATATTCTGATGATGTAAACAATCGATCTACGTTTACCCGTTCCACTCCGTTCATTAATTTATAGACTTCTATCATATCTCCTCTCAGCTGTCTCTTTTCCAGGTTGAAGAGCCCTAACCTTTTTAGCCTCTCTTCATAGGAGTATCCTTCCATCCCCTTTACCATTTTGGTGGCTCTTTTCTGTACCTTTTCTAATAACGCTATATCTTTTTTAAGATACGGCAACCAGAATTGCACACAATATTCAAGGTGTGGTCGCACCATGGAACGATACAGAGAGGCATTATAATATCCTTTGTTTTATTTTCCATTCCTTTCCTTATGATACCTAGCATTCTATTTGCTCTCTTGGCCGCCGCTGCACACTGAGTTGAGGGTTTTAACATGTTATTCACAATGACGCCTAAATCTTTTTCCTGGGTGGTGGTTCCCAATGTGGAACCTTGCATCGTGTAACCATAGTTTAGGTTGTACTTTCCTAGGTGCATAACTTTGCACGTGTCCACATTAAATTTCATCTGCCATTTGGATGCCAAGTCTTCCAATTTATCAAGATCCTCTTGCAATTTTCCACAATCCTCTTGGGTTTTAATAACTTTAAATAGTTTTGTGTCATCTGCAAATTTGATAACCTCACTAGTTATTCCCTTTTCCAGGTCATTTATGAATATGTCAGAAAGCAGCAGACCCAGCACAGATCCCTGGGGTACTCCACTATTCACCTTTTCCAGTTGGGAAAATTGGCCTTTTAGCCCTACCCTCTACTTTCTATCTTTTAACCAGTTCCTGATCCACAATAGTACATCACCTCCTATCCCATGACTTTTTAGTTTTGCCGAAAGTCTCTAATGAGAGACCTTGTCAAAGGCTTTCTGAAATTCCAGATATACTATATCAACCGACTCACCTTTGTCTTCCTGTTTATTCACACCTTCAAAAAAACATAACAGATTAGTAAGACAAGATCTTCCTTGTCTAAAGCAATGTTGGCTGTCTCCCATTAAGCCATGATTAGCTACATGCTGAGTAATTTTGTTCTTTATGATAGTTTCTACCATTTTTCTCGGTACTGACGTCAGGCTCACCGGTCTGTAGTTTCCTGGATCACCCCTGGAACCCTTTTTAAAAACTGGCATTACATTGGCGATCCTCCAAGATATAAATGCACAGATGACAGGCCTCTTTCAATGGGAAAGAGGCTCTGGAATGAGGGTCGAAGGATGAAGGTGAAAGGAGTAATTTAAGGAAATCTTTATTTACAGAAAGGGTGGTAGACACAAGGAACAGCCTCCCAGCAGAGGTGGTGGAGATAAGGACAGTGTCTGAATTCAAGAAACCATGGGAGAAGCACAGAGGATCTTTGAAGGAGAGAAAGGGATTGTTGGTGTCAATGGGAAGACTAGATAGGCGTATGATCTTTAGATGTCATCATTTCCTGTTTCTATGTAAGGAGAAGAGAGGAGAGGTAAAAATATATGTAAAGTAAAATAAGCCCCCAAAATGGGTGACAATTCCTACTGCTAGGTTATAAGGAAATATTTTTCTCAGGGTTACAGCACTACTGCTGAGCCACCGGATTCGCCTTGTCTTTGGAGCTCTTTAAAGCCACAATAGTAACTGACCTCCAAAGGATGGATTTGCTTCATTCTTGATTTGCTTGTGTCCATATCTGATCTTGTTCCTAGCTGTCCTCCCAAATATTTTTGTTTTTATCCTTTTTGTAATAAACAGTGCCTGCTATTTACTTGTTTATAATTAACAATTGCCTTTTTTTGAAGAAATTCACCCAAAGTGATGTACCTGAAATGAAATTGGACATAGGCGATGTCTAATTAGAGTTACAAAATGGCCATAATAAAATGCTCAAATATCAACATCATGTCCAATTAGAAATGCAAGAAAATAGGCAGATGAAATCATAGTAGTAACAATAATATGATACAATATCAGCATAGTACACCCATAAAACAATACAGTGGGGCATGCATTAAATGCTAAGAGCCAGGTCCGGCCCTATCAATGAGCACTGTGGTTTTGCATAGGGCCCCAACTCAGTCCCACTATTCAACCCCTATTAACTTATGCAAATGAGGCTCCACAATCAGTATCTGCTCATGGCCCCGCATCCCTCTACATCCCTCTCAGGCTCGCCCTGCTCAGAGCCCTTTTATTTTGTATGGGCACAGTGGCATCTAACACACGTTAATGAAGTTAATGCATGTTCATCTATAGTAAACAAGCCCCAGTAAAGCATTCTTATCATTAGAGGCATGAAACTCTTAATATCATATGATATACATAAAAACATCTTTATAAACAGCGAAGTGGCTATGCAGAAGTAGAATATATAGAAAGATTATAGCCTATAGCAACAAAATTGGGACTGATAAAAGTTGGCAACTAAATTGAAGAAAAACCTTGCATTTGGAGTCGGGTAAAGTGTGTTACGGACATCTCCCCTTTCCTTCCACTCCCCTGAATATAAAATCTTCCCCATCTTTTCATATTGAACGCTTCCCTTTTTCTGCTCAGACTTTAGATATGTGATACCTGGGTGAGTTCTGATGGTAGTCAGTACAGTTTGGCTTAGATCCTTAAGAGCGGCCATAAATTAGTAGACGGAGGTTTTTGAAATTGTAAGTGCCACTATCTCTTTAGGAAGGAAATGGAAATAAGAATGAGAGGGGAGGCATGGAAGCAATGAAATTACTAGAAACTGTAACATTGCCCATAGTTGTAATGCTTCAGTTCCGCAGACATGACACAAGAGGGTAGCCATGTCATGTGTTGGAAATTCAGTGTATTTTTGTGAGATTTTCTGCTGATTTTCACATGCTGTCATGGTTCAAATCTAAATTTATAAACGTATCCTTAATAGAATATCCAAAGCCTGTTTTATGTGGTATCTTGTATAAATTGGTTAGGTTAATTATTTTAGATAGCAGATCTGGGTTATTAGCATTACCAAACGAAAGGTGTTGTTTTAGAGAAAAGCAGTTAGACTTTGTGCACAATCAGTGCACTGTGACCTAAGGGATTTGATTAGTGAAATGATTTTTCTACAGCCACAGAATTTAATGAAGAGCATTGATACATCCAGCCCAAGATGTTTAACACTGGATTAACAAGAAAGAAAACAGTGCAATTCAGCTTTGCTAAGTTAAGACATTTATGCATCTGGGTACTAAGTGCTTATTCACCAGAAATGATTCTATCAGACCGTCTCATTGATCGATTCAGCCTTTGCCAATGAACAAACAGGGGCTGTGCAGCCCCACATACCATTTCCATAAAATATTGGAATTAGATTCTAAAGGCCTGGCGTCATCAGGGACTTTTCCTATAGAAACAGAATGGGAGAAAGGGCTTGTGAATCATGCCCTAAATGATTTGAGATCATTTGTAGGAACAATTATTTCCAGGCAAGTATTTTTTAGGTTTAGTTTACATATATATTGCTGAGAGTTAAAGTGTTCCTATAAGTGATGCATTTACAAAATAGGCATACCCACATCTAATGCATCCCTAATGGACTGCAGGTCCTTCGTTCAAGTGTGATCTCCACTGCCTGCCCAGCTCCATCTCTGAAAGTACTGTAATTCTGCACTGAACATAAGAACATAAGAACATAAGATATGCCATACTGGGTCAGACCAAGGTCCATCAAGCCCAGTATTCTGTTTCCAACAGTGGCCAATCTAGGTCATACGTACCTAGCAGTTTCCCCAAGGGACACAGGTTCCACAATGCTTGTATTGGTTCAAGCATTGATATCCTGGGTCCCTTCTTAATAATGGTTTATGGACCTTTCCTCCAGGAACTTGTCCAAACCTTTTTTAAACCCAGCTACACTAACAGCCTTTACTACATCCTCCGTAAAGTGCATCAGAGAGAGAAATGGGACAACAAAGCTTAAGATAAAAGCGTTGAGTCCGACAGTGAGAAGATGGATTTATGTTGGTCAGGGGAAAATTCTAAGGGGTCAATATAAATAGGGTTTGTCTGGCTAACTGGGAGTTTGAACACTGCCTCTCCCCCTCCCCTACTACTGGCTAAATTTTGTTTGAGCAGATTTTGCTGGACAAAAAGAGGTGGTGCTAGGGGTGTCCCTGGGGCTGACATCACCTCTGACCAGCCAGATTGCAATGGGATGCACTATTATGGTTGGTTCAAATTTTATGTTCATAGATGATTTGATGTTGAAATTATATGATATGGTTATCTGCCGATGAACAATGTTTTTTTTTAAAGCTGTTTTTATTGAATTATTTATTGATTTATATATTGATTTAATTTTGACTGTGCTGATTTACTTAAGTCTACTCACATGGAGGCCGGTGCAATAAGCTGCGCTCTTCTTTAGCGCAGGTGATTATTCCCAATTTTCCCATACTAGTATTACTCCTGAGGACGTAAGATTTTTTTTTAGCAAGAAACAGAAGTAGAACCACCTGACTCAAGGGATTGTGGTGCCTTGAGCAAACTTTGGCTTTTCTGCCCTCCTCTTCGGGCCATACCTTGCAGTTTGCACTGCACAAATAGGGGTAGATTTTCAGCCAGCACAGTCACTAATTTGTGTTAAATGCTGGTGTTGCCATTTAACTTAATCTGTGAATTCGGTGCCACTATCCATATAGATAGGAATATTGCCACTATAATGATAAATTTCTGCCCTGTGCTCGCGCCTCCCCTAACATGGCCCACAAATATATGGATATCTGGCCATTTAGCAATTGAAATGGTCTGATTTTATTTGTATGTTTTGAAAATATATTAGCGAACACATAATTGCCTTTGATAGAGTATAATTATTCATTTGTATGGATTATTCCCAGACTAGCCAATAAAAATCTCCCAACAATGGGTGCAGAGCATAAATAAGGTATTTAAGTTTACAACTCAACATATAAAAAAGATTCTGTTCAAAATCATACCATACATGGGGTCACGTGATGAAGGGCTAGGAAGCAGATGTGTTCCTCCTGCTTCTCTACATCGGGCGGGAAAAGTGCTGGTTTTTTTTCAGATTGGCAGTGTTCCCCCGGGTATTTCAGAAAGGTGAATGAGATGGGGTCCAAACCAGAGTCTCAGAAGGCCTCTAAAATAACAAACAGCACCACGAAGGCTGCCAAGACCTCTCGCCAAACCACCATGGCCGAGTGCCTGATCCTGCAAGATGGCGGCAGTGCAGAGACGGGAGGATCCCCACCCAGCGCAATTAAACCACAATCCAACAGGCCATGACGAGTGGGAATAAGGATGTGACCTCCTAGTCAAGTATGGATATGATTTTGGTCTCAATTAAGGTGGGAAATGAGGAGCTTGCGGGGAGACTAAGTGCTATGCAAGGGGAGTTGAAAGAGGCCAGAGCCGAAATACAAGCCACAACACAATGAATTGAGCATACCAAGCAGCAAATTGCTTGCACATGAAGACAACACCCTAGAACTAAAAAGAGATTTTACGACTCAGAACGGCCTGGTACAAAGACTGATGGCCAAAATCGACAACCTGGAAAACAGATCATGCAGATCAAATATTTGGATAATAGACCTAGCAGAGAGGGATGAAACACAAGATATGGTGGACTTTACAGAAAGGTTGCTTCGAGAGTTATTTAGAGAGCCCCCTCTCCCCGCTGCCTGTGTGGTTGAGCGAGCACAGAGTGTCCTTGGGGGCCCTGCCCAAGTGGGGGAAAGACCCAGGCCAGTGCTAGCCAAAATCCACAATTTTAGACATAGAGACTGGAAGTTACAACAAGCATGCAAAACGGGGACAATGCCTTACAAAAATCTTAAAATCTGGATCTTCAAAAACTACAGTGCAGACCTAGATTGGCAGCGACAAACCTTCTGGGAGGTGAAGAAAAGGCTGGCAAGTCATGGAATCCCACAAGCGCTGCTCTAACCAGCCAAACTATGGGTCAAATGGAAAGGCAAACAACTGTTCTTCACAGAATCTCAAGAAGTGTAGGCATGTCTGTCTCTGCATTTTCCTGATGACCTCGAAATAGAAGGAGCGTGGCAGCAACTCAAACCAGACAAAGGGAACCTCTGAATAATAAGGGTGATTTAATGAGACTGCACAAAGAAAATCACTGCAGAGTTGTACAAGTATTTGGTGATCACTGCAGGGAGATCCTTCCTTGATAGCAGGGGACGGAGATTTGGGCCTGGTGCGGAGGAATGGAGGCCTTGGAACCTCCCCGATCGTGAATACAAATTGCCCTTTGTTGAACTTGAGACTGATGGCTGACTGAACCCAGGCTCCGGCTTAGATAGGAAGCCCTGGTAAGAGGACATATAATGGACTGACCCCAGGGCGGGATGGTGATGTGGTGGCCGGGAGAAGCCACTGGAGTTCTCCCCCCCCCCATGAAGGGGGCTGGCCCATCACATTGCCCAGAGGGTATCCTCCAGCTGGCTCATCTGGACAGAATTCTTTTAGTGGCATTGTTAAAAATGGGATGGTTTTGTTAATGTTAAAGGTTGCTGTGTGCTGTGCAGGCACTTTGGGCGTGGGGTTGGGGGTAAAATTTCCAAAGGTCACTCTGTGCCTAGATAATGTTTCTGCGCCCAATAAAGGGCAGTGCCAATTTCTACAGACTCTTTTCAGGAGGATAGCAGGATGGTTGACCCTTCCGGTCTTGTATGGGGGAGACTTTAATGTAGCAGAATGGACGGGTCAGATGGGAGGGGCAGGTAATATTATTCATTGCCTATGCAGGCAATATGAGTTGGTGGACATATGGTTAATAAAAAATCTGGACGCACAAGCATATTTCTGCTACTCACAGGCACATGCCTCATATTCCAGAATAGATTATTTCCTTCTCAATACATTGATAGGCCCACTGATCGCAGATTGCAACATTGATTCCATTGTGTGGTCTGACCATGCTCCTATCCATCTACTGATTGAAGGATGGGGGAGAGATGGGTGGGGGGGGGGGGGGAACCGGTCCTGGCAGCTCAGTACTTCACGGCTGGGTAGTAAGGCCCAGAAGCTAGAGATAGAAAATCAGATTAGATTCTACATAGAGGAGAATGATGGCAGTGAGGTTACCCTAATGATTCTGTGGGACACTTTGAAAGCAGTCATATGAGACAATCTAAAAGCACTGGGATCTTACAGGAAGAGGGAGCGGGGGAGGAGACAGAGAGACCTTGAAGAGGAGTTGCGCAATTTAGAACATGAATACATAGCCGCCCCAACCCAGGAATGGGCAGGCAGCCTAACTATAAAAAGGGGAGAACTGAAGAGCTACCTGATAGAACAAGCGGAACTCCTCCATAAAAGGAGGAATGCTCTCTATTTTGCTTGGGGAGGGAAGAATGACAAACTATTAGCCCAGCAGCTAAAGTAGAAACAAACACAGATGATCATCCTGCAGATCCAAGATGAATATGGGACATTGTTAAATGACAATGAAGGCATAGAACGTACCTTTCTCCAATACTAGTTATATGCTTCAGAAAGTAAGGCAGATGAAGCACAACTGGGAGATTACCTTGGGGACGAGATACGCTTCCACCTAATGGAAGAGCAGAGGGAACGGATAGAGAGTCCCATACCACCACTAGAGGTCTTACAGGCCATTGCTAGTCTGCCTCAAGGCAAGGCCGCAGGCCCCGATGAGTTCCCCCTAGAATTCTATAAGGCTTTTGGGAGGGTTCTCTCTCTTTTATTGAGCAGAGTCTTTAATCAGACATGGGAGCAAGGGGAACTTCCATCATCCTTTTTGGAGGCTAATATTACTCTAATACACAAAAAGGGCAAAGATCCAACTTCCCGGGCTCTTACCGACATATCAACACAGATACGAAATTGCTAACCAAGATCTTCGCAAAGAGACTAAACAGGATAGTACCTGACCCTAGTACACATAGATCAAACCGATTTTATTTCCAGGCATGATTCTGCGGACAATGTTAGAAGGGTGATGGGATTGGTGGACCAGTGTGCTGCAAGGGACAAGCAACTGACTGTCTTTTTGGCTCTTGACGCTGAAAAGGCATTTGACCATGTTGAGTGGCCCTTCTTGCTTGCTACACTTGAACATTTGAACTTCGGACCCAATTTCCTACAAGTAACATAGTAACATAGGGCCTGATATTGAGTTGGGCAGGCTATGCGCCGAGGTGATGCATAGCCTGCTCGCCAATCCCCCTAATTAAATCTTAACTGTCAAGCATTAGACCATTCTTCCAGCTTTTGTTAATATTTCCTTATGTTATCCACTCCCTTAGAGGAGTCCACTCTGTTGCTTTTCATATATCTGCAAAAAGACAGACTTTTCCATTCAGTCCTTCAGCAATATCACTCACAAATACATTGACCAGTACCAGTCCCAAGACCGATCCATGGGGCACACCGCTAATCACCTTCCTTTCATCTGAGTGAGTTCCGTTTAGCATCATCTTCTGTCGTCTGTCAGTCAACCAATTTCTGATCCAATTCACCACCTTGGGACCCATCCCCAAGCTGCTGAGTTTATTGATAAGCCTCCTATGAGAAACAGTATCAAAGGCTTTGCTAAAATCTAGGTAGATCACATCCATCGCATGCCGTTGATCTAGTTCTCTGATCACCCAGTCAAAGAACTCAATCAGATTTTTTTGGCAAGATTGTCCTTTGGTAAAACCATGTTGCCTTGGATCATGCAACCTGTTGGTTTTGAGAAAGTCCACTATTTGCTCTTTCAGGAGCGTCTCCATTACTTTTGCTGCCACCGAAGTAAGGCTTACTGGCCTGTAGTTTGTCTCTTCTTCCCTATTACCACTTTTGTGAAGAGGTCCCACATCAGCCCTTCTCCAGTCCTGTGGAACTTCTCTTGTCTCCAAGGATCTATTAAAAACATCCTTTAAGGCCCTGCAAGAACCTCTCTGAGCTCTTTCAGTATCCTGGAATGTATCCCATCAGGTCCCATGGCCTTGTCCACCTTCAGTTTTGCAAGCTGTTCGAACACATCATCTTCTGTGAATGATGTGGTATCTACTCCATTCCCATTTGTATATTTGTCAATCATAGGTGGTCCTTCTCCAGGATTTTCTTTAGTAAAATCAGAGCAGAAGTATTTGTTTACCATTTTCGCTTTTTCGATGTCACTTTCCACAAATCCGTTCCCAGTACTTTTGAGTCCTGCAATTCCACCTCTGATTTTCCTCCTCTCCCGAATATACCTGAAAAAAGACTTTGTTGCCACACTTCACATCTTTAGCCATCTTTTCCTCTGCCTTTGATTTTGCTATCCTTATTTCTCTTTTTGTCTCTTTTAGTTTGATCCTGTATTCTTTTCTGTGTTCATCTGTTTGCGAACTTCTGAATTTTTTGAAAGCTGTGTTTTTTGCCTTTATTTGTGCAGCACTTATTTGGAGAACCAAATAGGTTTCCTTTTCCTCTTGTTTTTATTTACTTTCTTTACATATGTATCTGTTGCCCCTTTTACTGCCTCCTTTAGTTTAGCCCATTGCAATTCCACTTCCCTTATCCCCTCCCACCCTGCCAACTCCTCCTTCAGGTACTTAGTCATTTTATTGAAGTCAGTGTTTTTGAAGTCTAGGACTTTGAGCTTGCTGTGACTGAATTCTACCTTGGCTTTTATCTCAAACCACACTGTGTGATGATTGCTGCTGCTCACATGGGTACCCACCCGGATATTCGAAACTCAGTCTCCATTGGTGAGCACTAAATCCTGCATGGAGTTTTCCCTGGTCGATTCCATCACCATTTGTCTAAGTAATGCAGATTTGCAGAAGGAATACTCCAATCCGCATTGGGTAGATTAAAATCACCCAATATGCTCACTACCTCCTTTTTGGCTATCTTTGCAATATCAATAAACAATTCGCTATCCATTTCTTTGGTTTGAGTTGGAGGCCTGTAGGCTACACCAGTATGGATGGCAGTGCCATCTTCTCTTTCCAACACAATCCACAGCACTTCTTCTTTTCCCCATGTACCCTGCATTTAATATTGCTGTTGACATATAGGGCTACTCCTCCTCCTTTTCTACCCTCCATATCTCTTCTAAATAGATTATAGCCAGCTATGGCTACTGTATATCCCATTCATGCGACTCGTTAAACCATGTTTCTGTAATGGCCACAATGTCTAAGTCCATTTCCACCATTAAGGCTTCCTCATCAGGAACTTTGTTGGCTAGGCTTCGAGCATTTGTGTTCATTGCTTTCCAGCATTTGTTGACTGGCTTGCCTGTATTTTGCATGGATTTTGACTACATGCCTCTTCCCACTTGCTATTGATGTGTAGTAAAAAGTGTGGCTGTTTCCAATGTTATTATGCTTTTGCTGGCAGACACATCCTGAACTTGTCCTTCTCCATCCGTCACCCCATTTTCTTAATTTAAATGAATGTCCACATGCTGCCTGAATTTTTCACTTAGGATCCTTTTCCCTGCGACGGAGAGATGTAGTCCATCAGCACAGTATAGTCTCTTGTTGATCCATCTGTTTCCCCAGTCGCCTATATATCTAAATCCTTCTTGTTTGCACCAGGTTTGGAGCCATGTATTAAAGCTGTTTATGCGTAATTAAAGCATTATATGATAACCTCATGGCCTCTTTACCTATAAATGGCACTCTTTTCTGCACTTTCTCCTAGGATGTGGAACAAGGCAGGGTTGCCCTCTATCACCCCTTCTTTTTGCGCTCTCGCTGGAGCCTTTTGCACAGGACCTTCAGGAAAATACCCAAGTGAAGGGGGTGGTTGTTGGTGAACGGGAACATAAGGTTGCAATCTATGTGGGTGATACCTTGCTCTTGTTATCACACCCAGAGCAGTCACTGGAGGCATTTCAGGTAGTACTCGAGGCCTTTGCGAAGGTCTTGGGATATAAGCTAAATATTTTTAAGTCAGTACTGCTTCCCTTTCACATAGATCAAGACCTTGAAGCGAGGATACGAGCACGGTATGTGTACCAATGGGAGACAGACCACTTATCATATTTGGGAATCAGGATCCCGGTGCGGCTGGAGAGACTGCTCCAAATGCACTTCCCACCCCTGCTCAAGCGTATATGGGAGATCTTCGTAGGTGGGCATTCCTGTCCCCCTCGTTATTAACCAGGATCAATGTGATAAAGATGAATGTTCTGCCCAGGTACATTTACTTATTCATGACGATGCCTTGTTGTATCCCAGACACATATTTTTGTGAGTTCAACAGAATAATAGCTCATTTTCTGTGGACCGGATGGAGAGCAAGGGTGAGTTTCAGCCTCCTGATGATGCCAAAAAGAGCAGGGGGACTTGGTCTGCCTAATTTTAAGATTTATTTATTTAACTAGTTTTCTATACTGCCTTATCCTTCAATCAAAGCAGTTTACATTATGTAATCACTACAAACAGGTAATGGATACATTCCCTTGTCCCCAAAGGGTGCACAATCTATGTGTACCTGAGGCAATGGAGGGTTAAGTGGTTTGCCCAAGGCCACATGGAGTGCCTATAGGATTAGAAACCGCAGGCCCTCTGACCTGAGATTGCTGTTTCCAGGTGTGAATTGAACCTTTGGCCCAAGGCGCCATGTCCTAACCACTAGGCTGCTACTCCTGCCTCATGTATTATTGGGCAGCACAAGTAAGGGCTGTATACTATTGGTGGGCGGCAAACCCCACACAACATTGGGTCTTCCTAGAAGAAGTTCAAACAGGAGTACCCCCTATAGGAGCAGTCCCTTTCTTTGATTGGTCCAGTCTGGAGGATGAACTGCTTCAGCACCCACTGGCTGGACCTACGATAGAGGTATGACAAAAAGCCACACATAGATTAAAATTACACCCACTTATGTCCTGGCTAGCCTATCTTATCTGTGGTGAGCTTTTCCCACCAAGTAGGGAGGACCCAGCGAGGTTTAAATGAATGGAGCGGAATTGGATGGAAAGAGTTGGGTGGGGGGGGGGGGCCGGGAGGGGCAGGGCCCCCTAGAGAGAGGGGACATCTTGGAAAAATGCACGCAGGCCAGTCCCAACATCTTCTCCCTTCTCCAGTTACAATATTTCCTCCAAACCCACAGGGACCACTATAGGAAACCAGCCCACCCATTAGAGTCTTTTTTCATAAGACCTCAGAAAGGAAGGGGGCACCTCTGTTCCATTATGCAAAATCCTACTCCCAGCCTACACCGTTATCAGAAAAACTGGATAAGGGATTTGGGGAAAATTTGGACAGAGGATCAGTGAGCAGAGATATGCGAGAATACAGGGAGAACATCTATCTCTCAAAACCATTTAGACTATCAGTATAAAGTCTTATTTAGAATGTATCTTATACCGATGAAACTACAAGTGACGCTGGGCCCTGTGCCCTTTAACATCCACTCCGACGCGGCTGCTGTCTCCTGCTGATTTGTGTGCTCCGCTGCTTGCCACTGTCTCCCTGCTTGCTGCTGCTAAAGTTGTCGCTGTGTAAAATCCCAGACCTACCCTGCTATTCTCCTTGTCCCTCCAGGTACAGTAATCCCGCCTCCGGAAGTGACGCTGGGCCCTGTGCCCTTTAACATCCACTCCGACGCGGCGCCCTGCGCCGCGTGCGCGCGCCGAAGGAGCGCGCACAAGGAGCACGATGTGCTCCTTAGGCGAGCTCCTTGGGGCGAGGTACGGGGCGGCAGTTCAAAGGCCTCCGCTTCTGTCTCTACTATGTCTATTTGTTCTGTCCCCTACTCGTTAACCCTGCAATCCGCAACTTTCACTTTCCCCCACTTGCCCTTGCACGCACTGCTTCCCAGTCCCCGGTCCTTACCTCGACTTAGCTCTTTGCTCCTGTTCTTAGTTTGCCTCATGTCAGCTATCCCAGTACACTGGGGCTGGCGCCCTGCAATGCCCGCAGTCTTTCCCCCTGGCCCTCTTGCCCGTCACTCATCAAATCTTATTTATTGCCCTCGTGCCCTGTCTTTTCCCTCCCCTCCGTCCCCTCCGTCCCCTCTTCTCTTGCATTCTTGCAACTTGCGCTCCTAAACTGCCGCTCTATTCGTTCCAAAACTTCTCTGGTTCACGACCTAATCACCTCCTATAACCTTGACGCCTTTTTTCTGACTGAAACATGGCTGAAGGAAGGTGATGAACCCCTCCTAAACCGTTGCCTCCCGCCAGGATATTCTTTCTTTTCCACCTCCCGTCGGGGTAGAAGCGGTGGGGGAGTGGCGGTTATCTACCGCTCCTCCCTTCCCTTCGTTGAGCTCACTTCTTCTTCTTCTTTGCTCTACCCGGAGTCTCTACTTGTGCGGTTGGACTCTTCCTCTACTACTCCCTACTATTTTCTTCTTATCTATGCACCGCCCTCTCTCTCAACCCCCGCTTGGGACTCTTTGTTATCTACCCTATCTGAAGTTTCTCTGCTCTATCCTCATCTATTAATCCTAGGTGACTTCAACGTTCACGTAGACTCCCCTTCTTCAGCAAGGGACTCTGCATTTCTTGTTCTTTTGTCTGACTTGTCTCTGCATCAGTCTGTTTCTTTCCCCACCCACATTGCTGGTCATTCCCTTGACCTCCTCCTTACTTCCACCTCCTTCCCCCCTTTCCTTTCCTCCCCCTCCTCTATTTCTCTTCCCTGGTCTGACCACTACTGTCTCTTCTTCTCTGCCCCTGCCCCCCCATCAGCTTCAACTCATATTCCAAACCCTACTCTAGCATCACTGCCTGTTCGTAAAATCACCAAGGCCACTCTTTCTCAGTTTCCATCCCCTACTGCTCTGTTCCCTGCAGATTTTGAGTCCCTTTCCACTAATGCCCAGGCCCTCTGTTGGCATTCTACACTCTCAACGGCTCTGGATACCGTTGCTCCCCTTCGCCCCCGTCCCCAACCTCACCGCCACCCACACCACCCTTGGTTCCACCCTGGTCTCCTCCTACATCGCAGGCACCTCCGCCGGGCAGAACGCATTTGGCAAAAGCATCCCTCCTCCTCAAATTTGTCAGATTTTCACCAGTGTCATCGCTACTATCGTTCGCTCATTTCCACTGCAAAACGTGATTACTACTCCAACCTCATCTCCACCTCCTCTCTAACTCCTCCCGCCAACTGTATTCCATTTTACGTTCCCTCACTGCATCCCACTCTACTCTTTCTTCCTCCTCTTCCCCTGCATCCTCCCCTCCAAATCCCTCCTCTCTTGCTTCCTTCTTTGCTGCCAAGGTCAATACCCTCCGTCAGTCCTTCCCTTCATGCCCCTCACCCCTTTCCCCCCCTGTTCCACTTTCCCCCCCTCCTCTCCGTTCCCCATCAAGTTCCTCTCCTGTTTTATCCCACTCTTGGTCAGCCTTCGAGACAATAACTCCCAGTACCCTTCAAAAGACTTTTCTTTCTCTTCGTAAAACCACTTGCACAGCCGATCCTATCCCCTCTCTTTGGCTCTTGGACCCCTCTCTGGCTCTTTCCCCCTAAATCCTTTCTATGTTCAATTCCAGTCTGTCTTCTGGTACTTTCCCATCAAGCTGGAAACACGCTATCGTTCGCCCTATCCTAAAGTCCCGGTCTTCTGATCCCTCTGCCCCCTCTAGCTGGCGTCCCATCTCCAATCTCTCCTTCCTCTCTAAATTTCTTGAGAAACTGGTCTTCAATCAACTTTCCTCTCACCTTGAAGTTTCCCTCACTCTTCACCCTCGGCAGTCTGGCTTTCGTCCCGGTCACAGCACTGAAACTGTCCTCCTTTCCCTTCTCAATGAACTCCACAACCGCTCACGATCGTGGCCTATTTACCCTAGCTGTCTCCCTTGACCTCTCCGCAGCCTTTGACCTAGTAGATCACCGCACTCTCCTCACTCGTCTTCGGGAAGCGGGTCTTTCTGGTCTGGTTCTCCAGTGGTTTCACTCTTTTCTTTCCTGTCGTTCTTTTTCTGTAGTTACTTGGTCCTCTTCTTCTGCTCCCACTCCCCTCACATGTGGGGTTCCCCAGGGTTCTGTTCTTGTCCCCCTTCTTTTTAATGTTTTTCTAGCTCCTCTTGCCCTCTTAATCCAGCAGTTTGGGATTTCTGCGTATTACTACGCAGATGACATTTTTCTCTTGCATCACACAGACTCTCTTTCTCCTGATATCGTCCCTCTTAATCACTGTCTCACCACTATAGCATCATGGTTTTCTTCCAATTTTCTTCACACGAACCCCGCTAAATCTTTTGCTATCTGGTTCACGTTTGGGAGTCCCCCCCCCTACTTGCGCCCCCTCCTTTTCTTTTCAGTCCATTCCTCTTGTCTCCTCACTCTGGTATCTGGGTGTTGTTCTTGACTCTTCTCTCTCTTTCACGGCCCATATTTCCTCTATTGTCCAGCGTTCTTTTCTTTCCCTTAGGCAGCTCCGGGCTGTCCGCCCCTTTCTCTCCTCTTCTGCTCTGGCCACTCTTCTCCTTTCCCTCGTGATGTCTCGATTAGACTATTGTAACGTTTCCCTGGCTGGACTCCCTCAATCCCAGTTGTCTCGTCTTCAGCGCGTTCAAAACACTGCCATTCGTCTTCTAACCTATGCCTCTCGTTTCGACCATGTCACCCCTCTTCTTTTCCATCACCATTGGTTACCTGTCTCTTTCCGTGTTCACTATAAAATTCTTATCCTTGCGCACAAGGCTATTCGCACTGGCACTCCCTCTTACCTCGCAGATCAGATATGCTTTCGTACCCCACATCGCCTGCTTCGTTCCATTCATACAAATCGGATGTCCCTTCCCTCCCAGGCTCATCTTGTCTCTACCCGCTCCTCTGCTTTCTATTTTCCGGCTCCCAGCCTCTGGAACTCGCTCCCCCCCTCGCTCCGCGCAGAAGAATCCTATCAATCCTTCAAATCCCAACTCAAAACTCATCTCTTCAACCTAGCATTTGACCTCCCACCCTCGTCCTCCCCCTCCCTCCCTGCCCCATGATGTTACACTGTAATCTTCTAATTGGTTTGTTCTCTCTCTCTTTCCTTTTCTTTCCTTTTTCTATTGTTTTTAATTGGCGTTCCTTTTCTTTTCCTTTCCCGCAGCCTATTTTTAAATTGACTAATGTTTTATTGTAAACCGCTCAGGTGCCCATGGTGTTGGGCGGTATAATAAGTTTTATTAAACATAAACAAACATAAACATAAACATGCTATAAGTTCACAGCAGGGGGACAAGTGCTGGAGAGGCTGAGGACAACGGGGTACACTCTATCCTATCCTTTGGGAATGTGAGGAGGTGAGACCCTTCTGGAGGGAGATAGGGGAAATAAGTGGACACCTCTCAATCCTCCCCACAGACCCCACGATTATGTTGCTGGGCTATCAGGAAGGACCCCCTCCCCCCCACACACACTTTGGTTGAACTGCAAGAGCCTGCCTAACTTTCTTTTTTAGCTGCACTCTTGGCTATTGCATGCAAGTGGAAGGATGCACCAGCCCTCAAAATGCTGGACTGGGCCACAAACCTTGCGTGTATCATGGAGCTCGAGCGGGGAGTAGCCCTTTCTCAGGGTACGATGGAGGACTTTAACAAGATGTGGGCACCAGTGGAAACCCTTGTGGGGAGGTGGGAATGGGTGGGAGTGGGCTGAAATGTGCACGTATATGACTTATAGAAAGATCTAGGAACATAGAAACATAGAAATATGATGACAGAAAAAGACCACATGGCCTATCTAGTCTGTCCTTCCATATCAACAACTACAACAGTCTCCTTTTTACCTTTAGATATCCTCTGTGTTTGTCCCATGCTTTTTTGAATTCAGTTACTGTCCTCATCTCTACCACCTCCACTGGGAGACTATTCCACGGATCCACTACTCTTTCTGTAAAGAAATATTTCTGCATATCACTCCTGAATCTATCTCCCTTCACCCTCATCCCATGTCCCCTCGTAGCAGAACTTGCTTTCAATTGAAAGAGGCTCTCTCCCTGAACATTTATGCCACGGAGGTATTTAAACATCTCAATCATATCATCTCTATCCCTCCTTTCCTCTAAGGTGTACATATTAAAATCCTTGAGTCTGTCCTCATATGCTTTATAATGAAGAACACTAATCATTTTAGTAGCCACCCTCTGCACCGACTCCACCCTGTTCACATCCTTTTGAAGGTGCGGTCTCCAGAATTGCACACCATACTCCAAATGAGGTCGCACCAAAGACTTATACAGAGGCATTATCACCTCCTTTTTCTGCTAGCCATTCCTCTCCGTATGCATCCAAGCATCCTTCTAGCTTTTGCCGTCGCCTTTTCTACCTGTTTAGCTACTTTAAGATCATCAGACACAACCACGCCTAGGTCCCGCTCTTCTTTAATGGACAAAAGTACTTCACCCCCTATACTATATTGCTCCCTTGGATTGCTGCAGCCCAAATGCATGACCTTACATTTTATAACATTAAATCCCAGCTGCCAAATTCTAGACCATTCTTCAAGCTTAGCTAGATCCCTCCTCATGTTATCTACACCTTCCTGGGTGTCTACTCTATTGCAGATTTTGGTGTCATCTGCAAAGAGGCAAACCTTACCCGACAGCCCTTCCGCTATATCAGATGAATGGGAGCTAAGTAAAACTGCAGGGTGGTCGCCGACTGCCCTCCTCTCTGGATTACAGAGCTTGTGTTTTCCTCCTTCCCTTCATCTCGCTTTCTCTTATTCTTGTTCTTGTCCTCTCTTCCCTTTTCTTCCCTTTCTCTCTCTTCCCCTCTGCCCTCTTCACAGGACCCCACCTGCATGCTCTCCTGGCTCTCCCTCATCCCTCCTCCTCTTCCCCGCCCTGCACTGGAGCTGACGCACAGTGTGTTTTGATTTTAAGGTCTTTCTTTTTTTGTTAATTATTTATTTATGCATTTTTCCACAATAAATCAAGCAATAGCTTGTACAGAAAGATACTACTTGCACCAAAGTTACAAAGAAGAAAAAACAAAAATCAAGAAACAAGACAAGCAAGAAATATCATTAGTCCACCAGAGTGAGGAGTGGTACATTAAACTAAGGCCATAGGAGAGGAACTACTCCTTGGCTTTCTTAAGAAATAACAATTAGGAAATTTCAGGTGGATCGGGAGGCCGAAAATCCATACACAATAAATGGGAACAGATACCATCTCAGGGAGGGAGAGAGATAGAAACATAGGTACTGATGAAAGAAGAAAGGTCCTCAGGTTGAGAAAATATATATTTATGCGACTTATAGACTACCATACATTTACATGGAAAACGTAGCGCAAAGGAAGCACCTAACTGCATTACACCAGGCCTCAATAATAAAAAGGATTTCCGACACTTCTGTGTATTCCTAACCACATCTGGGAACATTAAGATTTTTTTTCCATAAAACAGATTGGCTCTTTTCTTGTAGAGCAGCTTAAGAAGCCATTCTCTATCAGAGGATAATGCTAATGACACTAACAACATGGACACAGATAAGTCCTCATCCTTAGGTGTTTGCAACAAATCTGAGACATTTAAAAAGTGCATTTCCAGAGTCCCAATAGTAGTTTTACACTCTTTTTTCCACAATGGAAAATAATAAACGCTTGCAACAGGAGGTATTAGATCAAGGAGAACTGCCAGCACATCATGGAGATATTTCTTAAACAACTCTAAAGGAGTTAGGCCTGGGACCAGCGGGAAATGTAATAAACGAATGTTGGAAGATCGGGCCATGTTCTCCAATGTCTCAGTCTTCGCCCGTAGGGCAGTATTATCCCTCAGATACCTCAGAAACCTGAAGAAGCTTCTGATCCACAGCAATTAATTTTGTATTCAGATCCAACGTATCAGTCTGCAACTTTGATACCGATTCCTCTAAAGCTGAAACTTTATCCGACGAAAGAGCCAACCGTTGACCAACTACAGAAGATAGCTGGGTAATTGCTTCCCAAATACAGTCAAGAGTCACAGAGGCTGGACGTATTATCTCAAACAAGAAAGCAGTTGTAGAAATTACAGCTTTACCTGGAGCCTTCATTAACTCACCAGCACGGCAAACGCCCTGAGCGGTAAATCCCTGATGCTGACACTTGTGTCTCACCAGCAACATCAGTCTGGGACCTCCCAAGCTGAGCTCCAGCGAATTCTGCTGTCAAGTCCCGATCCAGAGCCGGGAGAACATCCACTTCGGGAGAACTCGCAGCTCCACTCGGCGAAGAGAACACCGCGGAGGCAGGTAAGACCGGAGGGATACGCCCATTCGGGGAGAGAGAGATGTCTAGGGCAGGGGCCACCGAAAGTTCCTCTGCCGGAGCCTCCAAGCCTTCTCGAATCCCCTGAATTTGATTCTCGGAGAGCTGAACAAATCGATCCATTGATCCCACAGTTGCAACCGAGGGCTCTGCGGGAAAAGCCCTAGGTTTACCTTTATGCTTAGGCATGTCAGCTCAGAGCAACGCCGCCACCGCCATCTTAGAATAACCACACCCCTATTCCATCATTTTAAGGTCTTTCATGTGTTGATTGTAGTGTTGATGTTTAGTTTGAAAAGGAGTGAAAGGTTCTAATATTCTGTTAATTGCTGGGTAAGGTAAGAAAATGGTCAGAGACGTAGATGATAAGTTCAGAGGGATACCTTGTAACTTCTCTCTACACTGTGGAATGTTTGGCACACGTGTAAACTGACAATTTTGTTATGTAAAACTTTCAAAAATAAAGATACAAGCAGCATATTCAAGAACTCAAACTGCATCAACCTACCTATGCAATTCAGCACCGCAAATATTCTAGAACATCAATAACCTCCAGTTCAACCTCCACCCTGGTGAGTAAACTGGATTTCATCATTTTGTTCCCATTTGGCCTGTACCTATGCCCCCTCATCTGTTACCTTCCTCTCTTCCTTTAGTGTAGGTTACTTAATTCATGTTCCCTTTGCTATACAACTGCTGTTCTCTCTGATCTGGTTGTCTCTCTCACTCTGTGCAGTGGCAGAAATATGGCTGTGCCCTGGGAATCTTGCCCATCTTCAGGTTGCCTGTCCTCCTGGTCTACCACATCATGGCAGAGGCCTTGTTTTGTCTTTTTCTTTAACTTTGTCTGATCCTGAGCTTCTCTCCCACACCCTGCCTTACTTAGAAGTTCTCACACATCTGCATTTTGCTTCCCACAAGCTCTTCCTCCTGTTAATCTATAGGCCACCTTCCTCTTAATTAGCCTTTCTAGATGAGCTGACCACCTGACTGGCCAAGTTGTCTTTGCTTTATCATTCTCTCATGTACTGTATTAGGTGACTTCAACTGCTCCCCTGCCACTCCTATTAACATAGATTTCTTGGACCCCATGTCTCATCTGGGCTTCCAACAACTTGCCTCTGTGCCCACATATGCTGCAGGTTATGCACTAGACCTAATTTTTCTTTCTCTTCAATTTCCACTTCAAGTCTCTTCTTTCACTGTCTTCCCTATACCTTGGTTGGATCATTTCCAAGTCTCCCTTTCTTTCTCCATCCTTCCAATGTAGGCCTTTTCTTACATCTATCATATTCTAATACTGGCTAAAATTGACTTGATCTCTCAATGTGTCACTGACACATTTTTTGCTCCTGCTTCTATGCCTCTTGATCTCCAACTTCAAGTCTGGTCTTTTACGCTTTCCTCCTCATTGGACAAGTCCTTCCATGTCATATAGTGAAATGTAATTCTCCCTTTCAAAAGCCATGGAGGGAGGAGTGGCTCAGTGGTTGGGACAGGTTACCTCAGGCCAGAGGACCAGGGGTTCAATTCCCACATGGGGACAAGCAACCTCAGGCTGGAGGGACTGGGGTCTCTAGTCCCATGGCCCCACCTTGTAGCCTTGGGCAAGCCACTCAACCCTCCATTGCCTCAGGTATACTTAGATTGTGAGCCCTTCAGGGATAAGGGAATAAAAAGTACCTGTTAGTTTACATGTCAACCACACTGATTCTAAATAGCATGGTATAAAAATTAAATAAATAAATAAACTCTGATTTCCTTCTTCCCTGCCATCAGCTGCATATTACCTCTGGTGCAAGAAAGCTCTTTATACTGCCAGAACCACCCATGTTCAACAATAGCTTTCTGCAACATCTAACACACCACTTACATTTTTCCAAAATCTGGAACTTCTGGCACCTCTTCTGCTCCTGCTGCTTCAGCGATTTCACTCCCCTCAGCTTTGCTGATTTTCTGGATAATAAAATGACTTCTTTGCATATCTCTCTTTCTTCTCCTTCTCTGACCTCTTCCCCTAAGTCCCCCTTGTCTTCCTTTGGAACTACTTGACATCCTAGTCCTGCTCCTCCCCCCCCCCCCATATAGTTCTCTCCTTGTCATCTCCTCCCCTTTCCCCTCACTCCCTCTCCTCTCTGCTTTTTGTTGGTCTACCTTTCCTGGTCTTATTGCTTTTGCCTTGACTTAAGTCCTGCTCTCCATTGGTCCCTGTTGTTCTCCTCTTGATTCCTGGCTTGCTTATCTTGTGCACCAGCTAGCCAATGTCTTATCACCTGGTATTCTTCCCCTTCTCCAGCATAGCCTCTCTTCTGGTTATGTTCTCTTCTGAAAGTGCATCATCATTCATCTCCTCTTTAAAAATCCCTCCTTGGACCCTTCTGTTCTCTGCAGGTTTCATCTCATCTCCGTCTTTCCTTTCTAAGGTTTCAGAAAGTATTCTCCAACATCTTACTATATTTTTAGACAAGCCCCTCATCCTTCATTCTTGTCAAACAGGATTCCGTGCAGATCACAGCAATGAAACTCTTCTTACCACTTTCCTAAACAAGGTTCGCGTGGCTCTAGACCAGTGGTTCTCAACCTTTTTTGTACCGTGACCCCTTTTACCATTGGTCAACTTGTGGTGACCCCCAATGATAAAATCAAATGCGTCTCTCTTCCTTTATCGTTAACGCATTGTCGCTGTAATCATTTGTTGAATTATTAATATATTATAGGACTTTGCAATATGTTTTTATTTATAAAATTTACTTATTTAAACCACAATAACAAGTAACAATATTTGATTTCAAAATTATGATGATTTTGTAGTCAAATCACTAATATGAAATAAAATTATTTTTTCTACCTTTGTTGTCTGACCAATTTATTCTCCGATCATGCTGGTCCCGATCTGAGGCTTCTGCTTTCTTGTCTTCTCTTAGCTCTCTTTCTGTGGTCTATGGTCCATCTGCCATTTCTTATCTCTTCTTTTGTTTTCTTCACTTCTTTCCATCAGCCTATTTCCAGTCCCAGTAACCCTCCCCAGTATCAGCCCCTTTCCAGTCCTCACTCCCAGTACCTTCCATTGTCAACTTGCATTCCCATGACTGCCACTGGTGTCCATTCCCTTCCAGTCCCCCTCCTTCCCCACTGAGCAGTCCCTTCTAGTACAAATACCATGGCAGCCCCTCTCAGATCCACTCCCTTCCAGTTCCATTCTCCCATCCCCTCATATCAGCCCATTTGTAGCCTTAGCCCCCAGTTTTCTTCCAGGGCCAGCAGCTCTATCCTCCACACAATCAGCCCATTCCCAGTCGAATCCCCCAATCAGCTCGCTTCCAGTGCTAGTCCCCCCTCAACCCCATTACCAGTGCTAGCCTCCCCTAATCAGCTCATTTCCAGTGCTAGTCTCTCCTCAACCCCATTACCAGTGCTAGCCTCCCCTAATCAGCTCATTTCCAGTGCTAGTCCCTCCTCAACCCCATTACCAGTGCTAGGCTCCCCTAATCAGCCCATTACCAGTCCTACCCCCCCATCAGCCCATTACCAGTCCTAGCCTCCTCTAATCAGCCCATTTCTAGTCCTAACCTCCCCGATCAGCTCATTTCCAATGCTAGCCCCCCCATCAGTCCATTACTAGTCCTACCCCCCTATCAGCACATTACCAGTCCCAACCACCCCTTGATCAGTCCATTCCCAGTCCTAGTCTTCCCTAATCAACCCATCACCAGTTCTAGCCCCCCCATCTGCCCATTATAATCCTAACCCGCAAGGTCTCTCCCCTCTGTCCAGCATTTATCCCCCGTCTGTTCAGTATGTCCCCCTATCTCTTCCCTTTGTCCATGTCAGCCCCCCTCCCTCCCTCCATCTCTCCCTGTCAGCCCTCCCTCCATCCATGTCAGCCCCCCTCTGTCCATGTCAGCCCTCCCTCCCTCCATGTCAGCCCCCCTCCCTCCCTCCCTCCATCCATCCCTCCCTCCATGTCAGCCCCCTATCTCCCTCCCTCCCTCCCTCCCTCCCTCCATGTCAGCCCCCCTGTCCATGTCAGCCCCCTCCCTCTATCCATTCATCCCTCCCTCCATGTCAGCCCCACCCTGTCCATGTCAGCTCTCCCTCCCTACCTCGTCAGCCCCCTTTGTCCATGTCAGCCCCCCTCCCTCCATGTCAGCCCCCACCCTCCATCCATCCATCAGCTCTCCCTTCCCTCCATGTCAGCCCCCCTCCCTCCCTCCATCCATCCATCCATCCATCCATCCAACAATCAGCTCTCCCCTCCCTCCATGTCAGTCCCCCTCCCTCCCTCTATCCATCCCTCCATGTCAGCCCCTTCCCTCCCTTGTCAGCCCCGTTGCACGTTCCCTGCCCCCTTCTCCCCTCTCCCTGTCTGCCTGCTACTGCCCTGTTCTTCTGCAGCCGCGGCTTCCTGCCTCTTAGGGAACCGTGGCTGTGCCTGCTGTGAGTGAAGCCGTTGCGGAGCCTTTCTGTCTCTCGATGGGCTCCGTGCAGCATTGTCCTGCCTCCAAAGGAAGTTGTTTACCACTTCCTTTGGAGGCAGGACAATGGCATGCTGCATGGAGCCCATCGGATTTTGTCCCAGTTCTCATACATCGCTTCGGTTTTCAACGTCTTTTTTGACTGAGATTTTGTCCCGGTTCTCGTACATCGCCTCGGTTTTCGTAAAGTACAGTACTGTAAATACATACACCCTCGGGCTGCACACCAGTCTGTATACACTGCCAGAATGCCCACCCGGTCCCGGCAGCACTGCCCCCCGGACTCACCGATCGCCAGTGTGATGAGAAGCAAAAGCCAGCTGAGCACGTAAATGAAACACATCCTCGAGCCTGGTCAGAGTTAGAGAGGCAAGGATTGCACAGAGAGGAAGGCCCCGATCTCGTCCACTGCCTGCCCGTTCTCTGGAGCGCCCCCTCAGGCTCGGAGGTAGCAGGGAAGAAAAGCTGTCAACGTAAGCAGGAGATGTTAGCTTCAGGTACACAGGGTGTATTAGGGGTATTAGATACACTTTTATTAGTATAAGCATCTACACCAATCCTTATTATATACCGATTTAAAAGACCTAAACACAAGCTTTAAACTAAGATGCAGTCAGAGGTCCAGCAACGAGATGGGGGTTCTCCAGTCTTTTGCATCGAGTGTCACATGTATGATTATCTCCCAGTTGGTGAGAGGTCCTACATATGCACTAAGTGCAGGGAGCTCTTTGCTCTCAGGGAACGAGTCCGTTCTCTAGAGGCTAGAGTAGCAGACCTGGAAGACATAAGAAAGACAGAGAAGTACATGGACGAGACCTACAGGGATATAGTCCTGAAGTCCCACCTCCAGTCTGGCAGCATCCCTGTTGCCATGGAGGAGAGAGGTCACGTGACAGGAGAGCATCACCCTGGTGTGGCAGGAAGTGATCCTGTAACTAGGACCTGTCCTCCAGGTGATGTAAAACCCTCTCGCACCGAGGACGTTTCTCTAGGGCCATGTCCCCATGAGGGGAGGGTCAGGACAGCTGTTATAGTTGGTGATTCAATCATTAGGAATGTAGATAGCTGGGTGGCTGGTGGACGTGAGGATCACCTGGTAACATGCCTGCCTGGTGCGAAGGTAGCAGATCTCACGCACCGCCTAGATAGGATCATAGATAGTGCTGGGGGGGAGTCTGCTGTCTTGGTACATGTTGGTACCAATGACATAGGAAAATGTGGTAGGGAAGTTCTGGAGGCTAAATTTAAGCTTTTAGGTAGGAAGTTGAAATCCAGAACTTCCAGGATAGCGTTCTCCGAAATGCTTCCTGTTCCACGTGCAGGACCCAAAAGACAGGCAGAGCTCCGGAGTCTCAATGCGTGGATGAGACAATGGTGCAAGGATGAGGGTTTTGGATTTGTTAGGAACTGGGGAACATTCTGGGGAAAGGGGGGGCTCTTCCGAAGGGATGGGCTTCACCTTAATCAGGATGGGACCAGACTGCTGGCATTAACCTTTAAAAAAGAGATAGAGAAGCTTTTAAACTAGAAAATAGGGGAAAGCCGACAGTCACCCAGGAGCGCACGGTTCGGACAAAGGTATCCTTGAAGGATACTACCAAAGCAGTGAGGTTCCAAAAGGGAGTATAGTAGCCCAAATGCCCCTTGAGTAAGGAGCAGACAGAGCATAAAGATTCCCAATTACCCATGCCTACCAATAGCCAGATTAATATTAATAAAATACAGTCTCTAAAATGCTTGTATGCCAATGCTAGAAGTCTAAACAATAAGATGGGAGAATTAGAATATATAGCATTAAATGAGAGGTTAGATATGATTGCACTCTCAGAGACATGGTGGAAGGAGGATAACCAGTGGGACACTGTGATACCTGGATACAAACTATATCGTAATGATAGAGCTGAACAAATTGGTGGAGGGGTTGCGCTCTATGTTAGAGAGGGCATTGAGTCAGAAAGGATTAAAGTTTTGCAGGGAACAAAATATGCTGTAGAATCTCTATGGATTGAAATTCCATTTATGAAGGGGAAGGTGATGGCAGTGGGAGTATACTATCGACCACCTGGCCAGAATGAACAAATGGATGATGAAATGCTCAAAGAAATCAAGGAAGCTAACAAAAGCCACAACAGAGTAGTAATAATGGGTGATTTCAATTACCCCGGTATCGACTGGGACAGTGTCACAGCAGGACAAGCTAAAGAGATAAAGTTTCTAGATGAAATAAATGACTGCTTCTTGGAGCAGCTGGTTCATGAACCGACCAGAGGGGAAGCCATACTGGACCTAGTCCTTAGTGGAACGCCAGATCTGGTGCAAGAAATAAGGGTGTTGGGACCACTTGGCAATAGTGATCATAGTATGATCATGTTTGATTTAATCAGTGGAGGACAGATAGTAAAGGAATCCACAGTACTACCTTTTAACTTTCAAAAGGGTGACTATGATAGAATGAGGAATATAGTTCGGAAAAAACTAAAAGGAGCGGTTCCAAAGGTTAAAGACTTACAGCAAGCTTGGGTGTTATTTAAAAATACTATCCTCGAAGCCCAGACCAGCTGTATTCCACGCATTAAGAAAAGTGGAAGAAAGTCCAAAAAACTGCCAGCATGGTTTAAAGGTGAGGTCAGAGAGGCTGTTGCTGCCAAAAGAGCAACCTTCAGAAAATGGAAAAAAAGAGCCAAATGATGAAAACTGGAAACAGCACAAGCACTGGCAAGTTAAATGCAAAGCATTGATAAGGCAGGCAAAGCGGGAATTTGAGAAGAAACTTGCTACGGAAGCAAAAACACGAAATAAAGACTTTTTCAAGTACATTCGTAGCAAAAGGCCTGTGAGAGAGTCAATTGGACCATTAGATGATAGAGGGGTAAAAGGGGCAGTAAGAGGAGACAAGGCTATAGCAGAGAGACTGAATGAATTCTTTGCTTCGGTCTTTACTGAGGAAGATGTAGGGGTGTTACCCAAGACTGAAGTGGTATTTAAAGGTGATACTGCAGAGGAATTGAGAGAAATATCGCTACACCGGGAAGATATATTACAACTATTTGATAAACTGAATAGTAGCAAATCACCTGGACCGGATGGTATACATCCCAGAGTGTTGAAAGAACTGAAATATGAGATTGCAGACCTGTTATTGGTAATCTGTGAACTTTCATTAAAATCATCTGTAATACCAGAAGATTGGAGGGTCGCCAACGTAACACCAATTTTTAAAAAGGGTTCCAGGGGTGACCCGGGAAATTACAGACCGGTGAGCCTGACGTCAGTACCAGGGAAAATGGTAGAAGCCATCATAAAGAACAAAATTACACAGCATGTAGATAGTCATGGCCTAATGGGAGACAGCCAACATGGCTTTAGACAAGGAAGATCTTGTCTTACTAATCTGATCTGTTTTTTTGAAGGTGTGCATAAACAGGTAGACAAAGGTGAGTCGGTTGATATAGTGTATCTGGACTTTCAGAAAGCTTTTGACAAGGTCCCCCATCAGAGACTTTTGGCGAAGCTAAAAAGTCATGGGATAGGAGGCAGTGTACTATTGTGGATCGGGAACTGGTTAAAAGATAGAAAGCAGAGGGTAGGGCTAATGGCCAATATTCCCAATGGAAAAAGGTGAATAGTGGAGTACCCCAGGGATCTGTACTGGGTCCGCTACTTTTTGACATATTCATAAATGACCTGGAAAAGGGAATAACTAGTGAGGTAATCAAATTTGCAGATGACACCAAACTGTTTAAAGTTGTTAAAACCCAAGAGGATTGTGGAAAACTGCAGGAGGATCTGGATAAATTGGAAGACTGGGCATCCAAATGGCAGATGAAATTTAATGTGGACAAGTGCAAAGTTATGCACCTAGGAAAGAACAACCCACACTATAGTTACAAGATGCAAGGCTCCACATTAGAAACCACCACCCAGGAAAAAGATTTAGGAGTCATCGTGGATAACATGTTAAAACCCTCCGCCCAGTGTGCAGCGGCGGCCAAGAAAGCAAATAGAATGCTAGGTATCATAAGGAAAGGGATGGAGAATAAAACAAAGGATATTATAATGCCTCTGTATCGCTCCATGGTACGACCGCACCTTGAATATTGTGTGCAATTCTGGTCACCGTATCTTAAAAAGGACATAGAGTTATTAGAAAAAGTACAGAGAAGAGCCACCAAATTGGTGAAGGGGATGGAAGGCTACTCCTATGAAGAGAGGCTAAAAGGGTTAGGGGTCTTTAACCTAGAAAAGAGGCGGCTGAGGGGAGATATGATAGAGGTGTATAAATTAATGAATGGAGTGGAACGGATAAACGTGGATAAATTGTTTACGCTATCAGAATATAGAAGGACTAGGGGGCATGTAATGAAGCTACAGGGTAAACTATTTAAGACAAATAGGAGAAAATATTTCTTCTCTCAACGTGTAATCAAACTCTGGAATCTGTTACCGGAGGATGTAGTAAGGGCTGTTAGTATAGCTGGGTTTAAAAAAGGTTTGGACAAGTTCCTGGAGGAAAGGTCCATAAACCACTATTAAAAAGGGACCCAGGATATCAATGCTTGGCCTAGTACAAGCACTGCAGAACCTGTGTCTTATGGGGAAACTGCTAGGTACGTATGACCTAGATTGGCCACTGTTGGAAACAGGATACTGGGCTTGATGGACCTCGGTCTGACCCAGTATGGCATTTCTTATGTTCTTATGTTCTTATGCATGAATGTGGGAGGCAGTTCTTTCTCTTGCAGGGTACGTCTGAAGCTATATCATTAAGATTTTCTGCCATTCTGAAGCATTGAGCAGATAATGTAAAGGTATTTTAATGGGCTGAATCCAATGTGATTCCGAAGAGAGCTGGGTACAGCAGCTTGTCAGGGGTGGCTAAGGCCAGATGTTAACATACTGTACTGTACAGTACTGTACTTAGCTTGCTTTCAGTGATGTTAAATGTTCATTTATCCATTTCATTAGTCATTTATATTTATTTCTCATTGTTTTCTGTATGTAAAAATATAGTTATTCTCTATAAAATGTATTTTTTGTGAATATTTTTGGGTGTCTGGAACGGATTAATTGGATTTACATTATTTCTTATGGTAAATATTACTTCAGTTTTCATATGTTTCGGTTTTAGTCAGACTTTTTCGAACGGATTAATCATGAAAACCGAGGTTTGACTGTAACACAATGACGAGTGTCGTCTTCTTCAGAGTAGACCTGCATATCTCTTAGCTACTCTTTTTTCTTATATGTATAGTCTATCACACTCATCATTTTGTTGTTGTACTGGCAAGATATCAATCCACACAATCAAGACTTATCTGTAATCCCACTACTCCATGGTGTGACCGGACCTTGAATATTGTATGCAATACTAGTTGACAAATCTTAAAAAGGATATACAGTAACACAATTAGTAAAGGTACAGAGAAGGGCAACCAAAATAATAAAGGAGATGGAAGGATATCCCTACAAGGAAAGGCTTAAAGGTTAGGGCTCTTCAGCTTGGAAAAGAGATGGCTGAGGGGAGATATGATAGAGGTCTATAAGTTAATGAGTGGAGTAGAATGGGTAAACATAGATTGGTTGTTCATTCCTTCAAAAAGTAGAAAGACTAGAGGATATGCAATGAAGCTACAATGTAGCATTTGTAAGACAAATCGGAGAAAATATTTTTTCACTTGATGTGTAATCAAACTCTGGAATAAATTGTCAGAGGATGTGGTAAAATTTATTAGTATAGCTAGATTTGAAAGAGGTTTGGACAAGTCGTGGAAAATCTACTGCTTATCCCTGAGATAAACAGAATAGAATCTGTTTACCTTTTGGGAACACGCCAGGTACTTGTGACCTGGATTGGCCACTGTTGGAAATAAGATACTGGCCTCAATGGACCTTTGGTGTGACCCAGTATGGCATATCTTTTGTTCTTATATAAGATCCTGGTTTTAGTTCATGGTACTTGTTTTGCCTCTTCTCCTTATTTAGCAACCCTTCTCTGCCCCTACATACCCCTCTGCCAACTCTGCTCATTTCAGGCTGCTCTCCTGGCCATCCTCCCTCTACTCTTCGCCTTGAGCTTTCACGCCATTGTTCCTCCTTCTGTTTGGGCCCCCACCTCTGGAACTTTTCCCCTTAGATCTTAGAGGGTCTTTTACTAAAGGGCGTTAGCTGACCAATGCATGTTCTGTTGTGCACTGAATGCGCGTTAGGATACGCATTGCCAGCGAGTGCAGGGTCATGACAGTTAGTGCAAGATCATTCCCATGCTGTCTAACTCGTGTTAGGGTAGCGAGTGGGTGGGGCAGGGGCAGACAGTGGGCATGGTGTCCTCTGTGCTGGTAACACTAGATTCACGCCGTGCGCTAACTGCATTAGCACAGGATCACCTAATGCCTCCTCAATAGGTGGCGTTAAGTACGCTCACGCCAATGTGCCGTGTGCTAAGAGACAGGGCTCCACATTAACGGCTGAGGGAAAGCTTTCCATGCCCTTGACAGTTTAACGACGTGGTGTTGCACCTAATGCACTCTAGTTTCAGCGCTGTTGTCGCATTTGGTGCAACAGCCTAGTGCCCTTTAATAAAAGAGCCCATTAGACTTGAACCCTCCATTTCTAAATTTAAGAAGGAGCTGAAGACCTGACTGTTCCATTGTGCCTTCCCTGATTTTCCCTCCAACTAACTGCACCTAACCCTTGCACTGTTCCTGCTCTTTTTCTTCTTCTCCCTCCCCCAGCTGTCCTCCTGTTGTTTGTTGGCCCTCCTCTTTTTCCTTCTGTCTTTATGCCTCACTTTCCCCCCTTTTATTTTATCTCATTGTAAACCACCTAGATAGCCTTTTTTGTGCTTCCAGGAGGTGCAGGAGATACTGGATATAAATAAATAAATAAATAGATGTCCAGCTGATAATGTCAGAGCCATGGCAGTGTCAGTGGTCCACTTGCACTAGGTCTCCATGGAAGAGATTTGCAAGGCTGCGATGTGGGCATCAGTCCACACATTCACATCTCACGACTGTCTGGATGGGAATTCCCGACGTGACAGCAGTTTTGGGCAATCAGTATTCAGGAATCTGTTTGAGGAGCAGAATCTAATTCCATCCCTCCTTGGCACATTTATTTCAGTTCAGGTTACCTTATAAAAACACTATCTATCTGTCTAAAATATATTAAAGGCCAGTTGCCAACAAAAATACAGTTGGGTTGACATGTTAGGCTATGTTTATTCCCTGTTTTTTAATCAAGGTAGCCTGTAGCTAGAAAGTCCCATATGTGAGGACCTTTTTCCTACTTGTTCATGGAGAAAATGTAATTACTCACCTGTAGCAGGTGGACAGCAGAAAAAGTCATCACAACTCTCCCATTTCCCCTAGTAGTTGAATTCTCCTCAGATTTAGTATTGGACTAAGGCAAAGTGGTGCGGTGGTGGCAAGCGAGAAGGTATACACATGAACAGAGGAGGTTCCAAAAGCTTTCAGAAGGAGATGGGAATACTCGCATGTGAAGCTCCTCCGGATGATGTCACCCATATGTGAGGACTTTTCCTGCTGTCCACGGAGAACACTTGCTACAAGTGAGTGCATACATTTTACATAGCTTCATCAGTCCCTGTTCATTTATAAGTGATTTTGAAATATAACAAACTTTCATATGTGAGATTAAGTTTAAGGAGCAATTTAACATGCTTTCTTAGACACAAAGGGGTAGATTCTGAGCAGCATTTAGCGAGAATGTATGTCCGGTTTGGATGTACATCACAGCTAAACGCCTGTGCCAGAATCTCTGCCCAAAGCTACCCGCACGTACAGGGGAGATGTGCGGGAAGCTCTGGATGGGGTCAGGCCAGAGAAGGAGCATGGGTGGAGTGGAGGCGGGACCCTGACCCTAGATGTACAGTGCCAATGCCGGTCGCGGCCCTGTATGTCCTGGGTTGCTAAATTAGACGGGGGACTGATTGCACCTCAGAGGATGAATAAGTCCCCCTAATGTTGGAGGACAGTGCAGTGGGGCAACACTGATGAGGTGAGGTGTAGGAGGGGGATCCCTGCAGCCTGACCCCGGCCATGGCAGGCCTGATTGGGAGTCAGGCAGCAGAGAAAGGGATTGATCAGAAGCATGCAGCAGTTCGGGGTTCCTGCATGGTGTCCCGGTGCCATGGCGATGGGACGCCATGGCACCGGGCTCCATGCAGGAACATAGGGTGACCTAGATGGGGGGATTTCCTGAACATTCAACGGCACAGAAGTGGGGCCCGGCTGGCATGTCCAGGCCCTCTGTACCCGATTCTGCTCCCACGGAACGTCTAGCTCTCGCGGATGCAGAGTTGGGTGCAGATCCGGCCCGTCCAGATTTAGGACGTCTTGACGGGCCCCATTCTGAATTGGTCTCAAAATATACAAATTTATATTCAAATTAACTTATGCATTTGGCACCCATAGATTTCAAAAGAGAAATGGGTCATATTGGGCCATTTAAATTGCTAAATATTCTGATACAACCCATAAAATTGTGGACTGGGTTAGTGTTGTGGAAAGGGTGACCTTAAAAATTATCTGGACCAGGACAATATTCAGTTGTTAGATGAATAATTTTTGGGCCCAGTATTCAGCAGTGGCAGCTAGCACCGCTAAAGCAGCTAACTGCTGCCACTGAACTTTAGACCCAGATATTCAATGCTGGGGCCTTATCCGGGCCCTAGCATTGAATACCTGGGTTGCCTGGATTGCCATGAAGCTAACCGGGCAGTGGCAATATTGAGCCGCTGCCCAGTTGGCTTCAATGGCAAAAGTTAGACTAATCTTTCAGGTGCCTAACTTTTGACAGGATGCAATAACCAGGCGGAGGCTTAATATCGCTGGTGCCCAGTTATCGCCAGGTGCCAGCCCTGTAATGCCCCGATGTTAATGCTGTTGAATATTCTGGCCAAGGGGATTATCATGTTTAGCAGGTCTGTTAACTGTGTTAATCCCTTTCAATATTGGGCCCTATGCTTTTAGTTTAGGCCTGTTCAATAGCAGATCTAAACTAAAAAGATAATGCTGGCATAGTCACTAGCTAGTACATATATACAGCGTTGCTACCTATACATGTAGGGGGTAATTTTAGAAGTCTTATTCATGCTTTGGACATCTGAAAATGAGAATTCAGATGTGTAATACATGGAAATGTCCCTGGAACCTTTTAGAAACCAGGTTTGGAGATATCTCTGATGCAAGGATGTCTTTGTTCAAATGTGGGCATGGTAGAGGTGTGTCTGGAGTAGTCCTCCAAACATAAATGTTTCCAAAACGTCCTGCGCATTGCTACCAGTGTCCAAATCTATACCTGCTCAGAGCATGAACAGCCATCTGTAAAGTGCTCATTTTTCTAGTAAAACCACTGGAGGGTGTAGAGCATATGGTACCTAATATCCCCTGTACCGTCCACAACTGGAAAGAGAAATGATTGGATATGGGGAAACATCTTGTGTGCTCTTAGTGCTGCCAAATATCTGAACTTGGATAATAGCAAGCTGGGACATGTTCCAGTCTAGAATACCACTGCAGGGATGTCCCTGTAGCCATACTCTAGGATGCCCATATCAGAGACGCCAACATTTCTGCAGTCATCTCCGACCTGAAACATGCCGGTCGTTTTTTGGGAACGTCTTAACCTGGACATCTCACATAGCACCTAGACATCTTTTCTGGAATTCCTCTTATAGTGGCATTGAATATATGGATTAAGTTAAATGATGGCACTGGTGTTTAATTTAAGCAGGTGACCTCACTGGCTGAAATTTGATCCCATAATATCCTGATACTACAGTTTCTTTCCTAAACTAATTAATCTTTTGTCAACAGATGTTCTTATAAGAGTAGTACTTGGTTTTGTCTTCCTCAAGTGCTGGTACTTTGGCAGCAATTTGGCCCTGAACAACTATAGCTGAGCCATTAAATTCTAGGAGCAAGATTTTTGGCCAGGTCTGCCACTTGGCAATAGGAAGCAAGTAAGCAGGTCATTGGATTAGCTCTGCTTCATTACCTTTGATTCACTGAATCCATTGCCACATTATAATACATTTAGCTTAACTAATCACAAACATACAGGCATATTATATCAATTTAAATTTAATTTTAGTCTTCTCTCTTTTTTTCTTTGCTTCTCTTTAAATCTCTATTTTCTGTTTTCTTTCTTATAATTTTTTTCAACTCTTCTTCTCTTTCCTGCTCACTTCTCATGTTCCTGTGTCATTCAGCTCCACTCTTTTTTTGTATTACTATTTTCTTTATATTTTGTTCCTTTGAAAGGATTTGTTGCTGACTCTGGACTGAAAGCATTAGATATCCTCAGATGTAACAGTCTAGTACTGGATTCCAATTTTTAGCAGTTATAATATTATCTTATTCATTCCAACTTTCAGTGCATACAGTATTACCTTACTCCTGATTATATAGCTTTCTTCTGCTTATTTAAGACTTTGATGATAATGGGTGGCCAACTGTCCAAATTTAAATTTTGCTTGAGCTTTCCGATGCCATGGATTTGGCAAATGTTGATAACAGGCCTAAAAAAATGAAGAAAAACTTTACTTATTCATAAAATGATTTTATCAGGCATCTGGGAACAATTCAGAATCCCACCTTTCGCTGCAGATTCAAAACTGCCTTAGTAGTATGGTCTGAAGTGAAAAGTGTAGAGAAAAGCAGAAAAAAAATCATTCTAACGATCAGATAGACAGAAATAACAGTCTTTGGATTCTGGAAAGAGCAATGTTATAAGCCTAAATAAAATGTCATCATGACATTTCATCCTTCTTTGATTTTTTCTTTAATGTTCATTCCAATACATACTGCTGTAGATAGTCAGCCATGTTTTTCTATGAAAAATTGTCTCTAGGGGGATCAGAATGCTATGTGATGGGGATCAGAAAATCGGACTGTAAAAAAACCTCAAAAAATCTTTTATAATTACATAGACTTAAGCTGACAACATTGAAAAGACAACCAAGAAAACCAGTACAACAAAAATGCTGATGAAAGACAGTGAAAAAAAGATTGTAGATGTGATAGCCTTCATCTTGTGAATTGTGAAGCTGTTCTTCGCCAAAGTACTTGTTGGTAGGGTTGACCCTTCACTATAAAGAATGTAATGGGAAGGGCTTTCCTATGGGAATATGGAGTCTACATCACACAAAAGAATCACTTTTAACCTCGCTTGGGTCCTCGCTTGGGTCCTCGCTTGGAACCTCGCTTGGAACCTCGCTTGGGTCCTCGCTTGGAACCTCGCTTGGGTCCTCGCTTGGGTCCTCGCTTGGAACCTCGCTTGGGTCTTTATTTAAAAGGCAGTTATGCTGAAATGAGTACACAGGAGTTAAAATCCTTCCAGATGTATTAGAGAATTCATGGTTGAAAGCTCTGTGCTCTGAGGTTTAATTGCATTCCACTTGTTTATATCAATGACAGATAGGTTTGTGTTCTTCTGTTTATATTCTCTCATTCCTCTAGAGTGGAGATGGAGGTTGCATGCATTCAGGGATGCTAGTGCCAATTTCAAGTTGCTCTATCAGCTAGCTAAAGAGGGGAGAACATAATATCTCGCAGGACTGTTGGGCTCATCATGCTATTCATTATCTTCATTTCATGGCACATTAATTCATAAAAACTGTTTAATTCAGAGCTAGGTGTCCATTAACGATATTTGATTTCAGACTTTGCATTTGTTATAATAAACCAAATTGTAGAACAGCTTTTGAATCGATATTGAATACTTGCATTGCTTACAGTACCCGAGCTCACGCTGGAGAGTAAGTGGTGTACAGTAAAGTATTGTTCAGTTCAATAGCATCCAGTTATGAGCCGCAGTGAAAAGGCATCATTCAGTTTTTGTTTATCCAATTATGTAAGATGTATTCTGTGTTCTGTAGACTTCTGTTTATAAAATCTCATGGTGCATAATAAAATTCTCAGATGGTCACTTATGGAAGATGCAGTAGTCGAACCAGTTGGTAGATTTCTCTAAGGTGTTTCTCCCATTTTGTAATTCTTAATAATAATGGCCTGATGTGCTTGGACTATAATGAAAAAATATATTTTTTGATTACAAGTTTATATGCTTGACAGACAGAGGAAACAAAATGTCTGACATGTGCATGTTCACAAAGAAAAGGTCCCAATTCCAATATACATGCCACCAAATAGACTGTGCTAGTATTTGTGTTTGTCGGAGCTTCAATCAAGAGGGGGGTAGTAAAATAGCTCACCTCCTTGCCGTAGATGCTCCCTTTTAATTTATTATTTTTATTTCTTAATTCTGTAAATCTTCTGATGGAACATTAAAGAGCCACAGTCCAAAAGAATAAAGTCACTTATCTGACCATGTGTTGAAATGCTGTCAGTCAACAACAATGTGCCACGTTTCAGACCACTCAAAACTGGTCCTGCATCAGGTTTAAAATTTTTTTAACAAGCTTTCAAGCACGTCTCATATTCAGACTCCAAAGGCTCAGACTGCCATGGCTAGTCTGGTCTCTCCCTCCTCTGATGCGAGTCTATGTCAGAGGAGGGAGGGATTAGGTAAACATACAAATGTGGAGTCTGGAAGACCCTCATGTTTTTTCCTCAGCGATACTCTTCACTACTGCAACTGCTGCCGCCAAGGAGACATGAAAAGCGGCGGTGGTGGGACAAGAGCAGTTAAGGGGGGGGGGGGGGGAGCTGAGGACAGCAACTCCAAATGCACCCCTATTCTTTTTATTTACATTCTCTTATATACCACACTATTCTGCATCAGTGTGGTTTACATTGAACAAACTGAAATTACATTGAACAGGGCATTATAACTTGGAGATAACTATCTTACAGGGAACATGGGCTATGGAGGGTTAAGTGGCTTGCCCAAGACCACAAGGAACACCTGTGGGACTAGAAACCCCAGTCCTTCCGGCCCAAGGTTGCTGTCCTCTAGTGGGATTTGAACCCCCAACCTTCCGGCCTGAAGGAGCTTGCCCCAACCACTAGGCCACTCCTTGCACAGTGCTAGGTATGGAGGTGCTAGAGACCCAGGACCCAATTCCTGGATCTCCTGGATGAGGAGTGCCTCACCAAGTTCAACTTTGGTAAGGCAAACCATCTACCACCTCTGCAAGGAGTAAGGGGCCCAAATTTCAGTTAGGTGGTGCTATGTGCCACGTTGGTGCATAGTCAGCCCACCTCCCACCTATCCTGGATTTTCCATGCTGGGGTCATATGCGGCCCCAATATCGAAAATCTGGGTGTCGCCACACAGCCAGGTAGCCGCAAGAGCTACCAGTGTAGCACTGATTTTTAATGCTACAAGGTTAGCCCCAGTGCTTTAAGGCTAGGCAAGGTTTTCCCAAACCTATCTTTAAGACACAGAGTGCTAACTGTGTAACATCAAAAATCGGTGCTACATGGGTAGCACCATGGCCCGCCTCCGCTTTGCCCCGGAACACCCCCAACACGCCCCAATGCTATGCAGATAGCATCGGGGCACGTTACGGACAAATCTGGATTTTTGAAAAACACTATCCGTGTAGGTGCCCTTCGAAAATCCCCGATAAGGGCTTTACTCGGTAACTAGGGAAGTTACCCATGTAAAAGCCTTCGAAAATTGGGCTCTAGAACCGCTTCTCTGCTCTACCATACAGAAAGCCATCCCATGCCCATCTACTTCAAGGTCACCATGGCCCTCACCTTCATAGCCACTGGCAGTTTCCAGTTTGTGTTGGCTATCACAGTGGGTCTCAGCTGGTTAGCTGTATCACAGTATATCTCACAATTCCTGAGGACCTTTCTAAGCCACACTTGCAGATTATGTAGACTTCCCTCAGATCGTGCAGCAGAGGCAGTAAACATACAGTTCTGGTCAACATTATTGGCACCCTTGCATTTTAGGTATATTGTGTATATTTAGGTATATTATATTAAGAAATAATTGGAAATATTCCAATTGTATGTCATCATAATATTTTAATAGTATGTTCAAAGGTATGCAACAAAAAAAAGATGTCTGTACAACTTAGACGTAGTAATTTCTGAGAAAAAAAACAAAATATGACCTGGACAGGATTAATGGCACGCTTCACTAATATTTGGTTGCACAACCCCTGGCAGTGATGACAGCCTCCAAACATTTTATGTAGCCATCTATAAGTTTTGTACATCTGTCTGCTGGTAGTTTCTCCCACTCTTCAACTGCAATTTGGCTCAGTTCATGAATGTTTCCAGGATTTCTTTTACCAATGGTAGATTTCAGCTCTTTCCAAAGGTTCTCGATTGGATTGAGATCAGGATTCATTTGCTGGCCAGTTTAAAACAGTCCACTTTTTACTTTTTAACCATTCTTTTGTACTTTTGGATGTATGTTTGGGGTCATTGTCCTGCTGGAGGACCCATGACCTTTGATCCAGATCTAGCTTTCTGACACATTTCGCTCCAAAATACCTTGGTAGTCCTCTGACTTCATGTTTCCTTTAATATGTTCCAGAACTCCAATTCTTGAGGCAGCAAAACAGCCCCACAACATTATGGAACCTCACCATATTTAACTGTAGGAAGGGTGTCTTTTTCCTTATAAGCTTCATTTCTTTGCCTGTAAATGTATCGCTATTCTGCATTGTTTGGTTACATCTGTCCACAGAATATTTTCCCAGAAGGATTGTGATTTCTCAGGTGGATTTGGACAAAGACCAGGCGTGCCTTTTTTATGTCTGTCTTTGAGCAGTGGGGTCCTCCTTGGCCTTCACCCATGAACTCCTTCTTTGTTTAGTGTGCAGCATATGGTGCGGGTTGAAACCACCACTCTAGATTGCTTCAGGTCAGCCTTAAGCTCTTTGGATGTTGTATGTGGTGTTTTTCCAGCAGTTTGCACGAACCTTTGAAGACTACTTGGATTCATTTTCCTCTTCCTACCATGTCCTGGGAGAGTCTTGACAGTTCCACGAGCAGAAAACTTTTTAATAACATTGCGAACTGTAGACACGGGAATCCCAATTTATTTGGATGTGGCCTTGTACCCCTTTGAAGTTTGATGTTTTGTGATAATGACTTTTCTGATGGTCTCAGGCAACTCTCTTGTCTTCACCATTGTTTAAATGGAACAAGGAGTGAATGTGGCCATTTCAAAAATTAGAGCCATCTTTCATTGGTTGATTCAAGTCATGTGAGTACTGACAATGGATCACAGAAGCATCTAATTTTACTGCAATGGGAATGTGGTTCTTCTGTTCAAACTGATTTGAATTGTTTATAAGGGTGCCAATAATTATATCCTGGAAATGTCCCAGTTTTTATACTATTTTATACTATTTCCTGCTATTTCTTTTTTTAATTGGTCTTGTTTTATTTGATTCTTTTATGTTCCAAATATGTGTGCATATTTAGTCCAAAACCACTTCACTTGCCACTTTTTGTTAGGAGGTATTGGGACATTAAGGGGTTGAACTACAAAGGTGCCAGTAATGTTGATCACAACTGTATGATCCAATTTCATGAGGTGGTCAGATTTTCATTGGTACTGGGGGCCATTGATTGCACTCATATGGCCATCCGACTCCCAGGAGGGAGGGAGGCCACCTACTGCAACAGGAAGGCATTCCAATCACTGAACATGCATGTGGTCTGCAATGCACAAGGGGGAGGGTGTGAGAAAACAGATATCTTTCCAAGGTTTACAGGTTCTTATTGTGACTCATACATTCTGACCCACTCTGGCATCTATGAGGGGTTTGATAGCACCTACTGAACATGCACGTGCTAGAAGATTCCAGTGATCCATGGTAGCTGCAGTGTCTGGCAAACAGAGCTCAGGGTTGCTGTGCCTATCTATCACATAAAACACCCTGGTGCAATATCTGATATGTGTCCACTCTCTTTCCACCCATGCATATTACAAAGGTTACCCTCTGAGTAGGTGGCTCCTGACCCCCTCTGTAGCACCGCACACAGATGCAGAGCAGCGGTACAATAGTGCCCATGTGCACATGTCTGCCATCATCAAGCTGACATTTGACCAGCTCAAAAGCTGTTCCCAGTGCTGTGACCAGTCTGGGGGTGTACCTTTGTACAGGCCAGTCAGGGTACGTCAGATATTCATAGCCTGCTGCATTCTCCATAACCTAGCATTGAGGCACCAACAAATCCTGCTTGAGGAACAGGAAATAGCAGAACCAGATGTAGAAGAAGATGCAGAAGGCCAAAATAGGGTTGCCAACTGGCTCCAGATGCGCCCGACACACTTGATCCAGTCCTAGGTTTACCCCACTGCATGCAGGGACATGTAGTTCTCATTTTTCCAATGCACTCCATAAGAAAAGCAAGACTACATGTCCCTGCATGCAATGGGGTAAACCCAGGACTGGATCAAGCCTGTCGGGCGCATCTGGAGCCAGTTGGCAACCCTAGGCCCAAAGCAGGCAGAGACCGGCCATCCATATCAAATAGGTGTGGCTGCAAGACCCCCATCTACCATCATCCCCCACTCATTTCTATGCCCATTCCTGCCCACATTACTACTCCCACCCCCAGCACCTGTCTTGTGCACCTCAACCCCCCATTACTAGCCCAGTTTCAGAATCATCAATTCTCTCCTCCCAGCAGCCATCTCCCCCATAAGGCAGCTCTCTGCTTTTACCCATCTCCCCACAACACTAACCCTCTTCCTCCCCCTGCTAAGTGTGCCTATATGATAAGGTCATTTTTTCCCCTCCACCATCCCCATCCCCTGCCCCTCAGACCCTTATCTCCCATTATCTGCCCTGACAATGCTGGAATGATGGTATGCTGAATGATGTCTTATTGCACTTCCACCCACCAGAGCATTGGGAGACTTCTGGAAGGTGGGAAAAAGAAGGGCTTTCCCCCTTCCATACAGCACAGCTATCAAAATGTGGGAAGAGAGTGACATTGGCTGAGCAGCTAGCTATACTGATACACTTAAGCTGGTGAGAGTGGGGGTGGACAGTGGAAGTGCCCTTCTCTTTGGAGCATGTGCAGACTGGGGCAACAGGAGCACAGATTGTACTGTGGCAGTTTGAAGAGGTGCAAGGGGGGCTGTGTCAATTTTCTCCAAGAAGTGTCACAAATCCCTATGCATACCCCTGATTTCCTCATTGAGGTTTTCTGTTGCTTGCAGCTGTCTCCCATCTAGGTAGATATTGCACTCCTAGAGGGCCAACAATCTTTGCATCAGCTCAAGTTTCTCTGCTCACTGAACCTGAAGCTGTATGTTCTGCTGCAGTAGATATTCACCACAGTGCAGAAGCTGATGATCTGCTGACTAATGCTAGGGATGTCTTGGTCCACAGCTGCTCCAGCACTCTCACCAGACACCTGACCATCATTGAAGGTTGATGGAGGTGGAAGATGGATGTCACCTCCTTTGATGATATCCAGGGCAGGCCCAAGGGTTTCTTCTGCCCCAGGCAGAAGCCGCAGCCATGCCGCCCCCTGTGCCATACCACAGCCCCCCATTGCCGCTGATTCTGGCGGTGATGTCAGCGGGAATGACGACTCAGTGGCAGTTACAGGCCATGTGCTTCAGCACACATGGCCTACCACTTCTGAACCCCCTCCGACACAACTTCAGGGGGTCAGAAGTAGCAGGCCATGTGGGCCGAAGCACTCGGTCTGCCGCAGTGTAATGTTAATTTTGCCACGCTGCCTCGGTGGGGCCAGCTAGGGTGCACCCCCTTCTAGCTGGCACCCAGAGTGGGCCGCACTCAGTGACCTGCCATTTGTATGCTACTGACTGGAAAACAGCTCGTTACTGGCTCAATGGATAGGCATTTAAAGCCAAAGAAAGATATGACATCTGTTTCTTTTATATTGCCTTTCGAGGGAGCCTTTTGAGCTTTCTGGAGCACACACTTACACCTCCACCTGCAATCTCCTGTCCTTTAGATGCAATTGCTACTGACCTGCCATTACAGCAGAGTTCCCCTAGTTTAGTTCTTCATGATGTTTCATTGCCTAAGGAGGTCATTCTGGGATGTGAAAGCGGGGCTGTACGTTGTGGTGGGACGTGCAGCCCCACTATTCACATGGAGTGTATGCTGCCAGCCAGGCTATCCACACATACAGGCCTTCTGTTTGGGGAGCGCTAGACGGGGGTGGGAGGGGAAGGGCCGGAGGCAGAAGGAGGGCGGAGTGGGGGCAGGCCCACGAACCTGGACGTTGTGATATAGCAAGTCCTTCTGGCCCGGTAGAAAGGCTTAAAAACCAGGTAGAAAGTGCAGGGCTGCAAGGTAAACAAAGGCACATGGCTACCAGTTGTCAGGGAAACCAGGCACGAGAGAAGGAAACACGCCCCTGCTATCAGTTTAGCAAAGAGTCACGGGGAAAGTTTGAACACCTGCTAGGGGGTGGAGCCAGGCCCTACCCAGGAAGGCGGTCTCATAAGGAGGCCCCAGCAGGCAGAGAGGAAGGAAGAGAGAGAGAGGAAAGCAGACTTCCGGTCAGAAGTTCGAAGGAGTTTTCAGCTGAAGGGAGATCAGAGGCTCCGGCTGAGAGCTATCGAAGGAGCAGACCAGACCAGCTGAAGCATACACGGGATTACAAGCAGCCAGGAAGGCATTTGGAAACTGCCTCACACAGGTTCAGCAGGGAACCTACCGGTATTTTTAAACCCCAGAGAAAAACTTCCACAGCCAGGTCCCCAGGTAAGCCTAAGGGCTGGAGTTGCCAGAAATATTGGGGGTTTATTGACCCAGAAGGTTGGGGCTACGGTGGAGAATACCAGGGAGAAAATGAATGTTTAGAGCTACGTCAAACCCAAGAGCTCTGCATTAAACCCAAGGTGGGAGAAAAGGGCGCGGTCCCAGAGAGAGCCAGGCAAACAATCTCTGCTTCAGTGGGGGAACGTGTAGGAACAGAGCCAGCCTGGTTAAATGTTCATAGGAAGGAAATGAACTGTATGATTACTTGGGCTGAACAGAGAATATCTTTATGTTAGAAAGATATGGTGAAGAAAATACAAGCTGGCTGTGAGGGAAACAGAGCTGTATGAAACCATGTGCTGAATTGCAACTTGCTGGAAAGAAAATGTTTATTTCACGCTGAAGGAAGCTATTCTTATTTTGTCCTTTTTGCTGCCAGAGAGCAGATATTTTGTGTTACCTTTTTATCCTTGTGAAGTCCAACCCCGGGAGGGGAAATAAATCCCTTTTTGCTTGCAAACATTCTGAGTCACACTACTCTTCATTTGAACTGGTGGTAAACTACATTTCCCTATGAGCACTGCTCCAGGAAGTAGCAGAACATTGGTTTAAAGAAGGAACTTAAAACTCCTTAACCCCTACCTACGGGTACTGGAAAGGGGAGGGATCACAACGTACAGGGCCGATTCCAGTCATGGCCCTGTATGTCCAAATATGGCAGGATACACGTGGGACTTATTCTACTTCAGAGGTGGAATAAGTCCCATTGACAGAGGGGATCCGGCCAGGCAGCCCCACAGAGGTGGAGGATCAGCTGCAGGGAGGCTCCTCTGTCTGATCCCGGCCCTGGCAGGCCCCACTGGGGGTCAGGCAGCGGGAAAAGGAGGTCTGTTGCTGCAGTGGGCATTCAGGGCTCCTGCTGGGCATTGCAGTGCCATGGTGATGGGACACCAGGGCATCGACACTCCAGCAGGAGCTTAGGGAGGGCTGGATGAGATGCTAGCTGGTCATTGTGTGCCTCAGAATCAGGGCACCTCTGGGACATCTAAGTGCCCGATTCTGCACCCACGAGAACATCTAGCTCCCGCGGGTGCAGAATTGGGTCCGCCCAGTTTTTGGAAGGGTCGATGGCCCGGACATGCTCCGCTTGGAATGGGGCCCCACACCTGTGATTTGGTATTCATCTTCTGTTGCTGCTCAGGAGTTTCCTGTATCTCACGTCTCCTTGGTGAATATTTGGTATGTTGTAACATATACAGAGAAAACTTTAGCTACTGCCATTTCTCAGCTGTCCTTGTTCTCTCAGGAGATGGGGGATGAGAAGGTGGAGATTCCTGGTAAAAAAATTGCCTTATTGTCTTCTGTCAAATCTCGGTAGTCTTCTGTGCAGTTATTGAGGACTACAGTTATAAAGGACCATGTAAATATCCATCGAAAGTTAGAATCTCTTGAAAGTGCTGCTAGATTTAAAAAAAAAATCTGAGAATAGTGAATTTTCCTGTTCATAATTTGTTTCTTCTTAGGTTCTAATAAGGAAGTATTTTCGTGAAGTTTTAGCCTTGCCTAATTACATTTCTATTTCATTTTCTAAACTTTATTATTTGTCAGGAAAATCAAAAAGTTTCAAGTGATTCTCCAGAAGGATTTGATGTGATAGACTGTTAAATTAAAATCAGATTGATTATCTTTCTGGAGAATCCACAAGATGTAATATATTCTCATGCTACTTTGGTTGATTTTTTTCAATCTGATATGGATAAGATATCTGTCTTAAAAATTATTTTAAAAAAGGACTTGTGGTTCTGTGGATACAAAATCCAAATATTTCCTGATGTCTCAAGAGCAATGCAAATGTGTCAGAAAGCATCTCTTGCCTTTAAAGCCAAGGCTTTGAGGGCTATTTTTTTTTTTTAGATATCCTTGTAAATGTCTGATTACTTTGAAGGAAATAGGTTTATTTGCTTTGATTCTCTATAGCTGGAAACCTTTCTATTGAACAAAGAAGTTCAGTGAGATTTGTTGAACATGGGGCTCAATTGAGCAATTGGATGAATGTATTGATATGGTTGCTATGTAAGTGAGAGATTGAGCTTCATGTGGGCTACAAATTGGTATTTACCTGGTATTTTGATTTTCAAATTGATGTTTGTGATATTTCTCCTTTTCATTACTATTAGTAATGTAATATTTATATAATCCAATAAAAAAAACTATCCCCTTTCAGTTTTGCCCACTGCTTTTCCACATCTCCCAGCTGTTCCCATCCAGCCAATGACTCCTTGAGATATTGTCTCATCTTAACAAAGTTAGTTTTCCTGAAGTCTAGGACCCTTGCTTTTGAACGTATTATCTTAGCCCGTGTCATAATACTGACTCTCACCATTCTGGTGATCATTGGATGTGAGATGATCACCCACAATACCATCAGAAACACTGTCCCTATTTGTAAGCACTATGACTCCTTCCCATGTGGATTCCATTACCAGTTGCCAGAAGAGTTCTTCCTGTAGAGAATCCAGGATCTTCTTGCTTCTAGATCAGGGGTTTTCACACAGTCCTCAGGATACACCAGGCCAATCATGTTTTCAGGATAACCACAATGTATATGCATGAGAGAGATTTGCATACAATGGATGCAGTGCATGTAAATCTCTCTCATGCCCCGAGGACTAGGTTAAGAACCCCTGATCTAGATGACACAGCAACAGGGATGTCCTAGTCAACATCCAGCTTATTAAAATCACCTATCAGTAGCACTTATTGTTTCATAGCAATACTGCAAATGGTTTCAATTAAATCACTGTCCACGTCTGCCCATGAAGGAGGTCTGTATATCACACCATTGCAAATAGATGCTTAATTCTCTTGTGCCAGTTTAACCCACAGTGTCTCTTCCTTCCCTTGTAAGCCCTGAAATTGTGTAGCTTTAATATTTTTTACATACAGTGCTATGCCTCTTCTCTTTCTTCCTGCCCTATCCTTCCTGAATAAATTATGGCCCGGTATAATTATACCCCAGTCATGGCTCTCTGTGAACCATGTCTTCATGATTGCCACTAAATCCAAGCCCGCCTCTTCCATTAAAGCCTTAAGATCCAGAGTCTTATTTCCCATACAATAAGCATTAATACATACCACTTTCCAGATGTTGCTCCTTTTAGCCTTTTCTACAGAGGTATTTAATGTTTTACTTACCTGATGGCTTTTACTTACATGGGGGCTTTTTTTTTACCCATCCCCAATGAAACTAGTTTAAAGGCTGCTTCAGTAGGTCAGCCAGTCTGCTGAGGAAGACACTCTGGGGTATGTTTACTGAACCATGGAGGCGGACTCCGTGCGATATCAGAGCTGCAGTTTAGTAAACATATCCCTTTGACTCTTCTGCAATAGGTGGACACCATCTCTGCTCAGCAGCCCTTGGAAAATTATCCCATAGCCAGAAAACCAAAATGCTTCAATGATACCATCCATGCAGCCATGTATTGATCTAAAGACACAAAGAAACATGATGGCAGATAAAGACCATACAGTCTGTCCAGTCTGTTCTTCCATAACAACTATTAAAGTCCCTTTTTTTCCTTTAGAGATCTTCTGTGTTTGTCCCATGCTTTCTTGAATTCAAATACAGTTCTCGTCTCTACTACATCCACTGGGAGACTATTCCATGCATCTACCATTCTTTTCATAAAGAAATATTTCCACATAATACTCATAAGTCTATCCTTTTTCACCTTCATAGTATGCCCTCTCATTGGAGAGTTTTCTTTCAGCTGAAAGAGGCTCTCCTCCTGTGCATTTATGCCATGGAGGTATTTAAATGCCTCTTCTCTCTCACCTTTCCTCCAAAGCATACATATTGAGATCTTGAAGCCTGTCTCCATATGACTTATTATCTTGATGGTCACTTCTCAGAGCGATTCACCTGTTGAGTATATGTAAGTACACGCTTCTACCCTCAACATAAAGATTGTAATATTATAATGCTTCTGTTGGCTTAAACCTGTGTCCCATTAGTTATCTAATCAGAATAGTTGTTATCATAAGCAACAAGGTCTCAGACTTAGATGGGGCTATGATCCAGACCTAACAGGTCTGGTCTGTATGCACCCTTTTGCATCAATGGAGTGGAGGAGTAGCCTAGTGGTTGGGGCAAGGTACTTCAGGCCGGAATGTCGGGGTTCAAATCCCACTAGAGGACAGCAACCTTGGGCCGGAAGACTGGGGTTTCTAGTCCCACAGGTGCTCCTTGTGGTCTTGGGAAAGCCACTTAACCCTCCATAGCCCATGTTCCCTGTAAAATAGTTATCTCCAAGTTATAATACCCTGTTCAATGTAATTTCAGTTTGTTCAATGTAAACCACACTGATGCAGAATAGCGCGGTATATAAGAGAATATAAATAAATAAATAAAATGACCTTCTAATGTCGCTTAATATTATAACATCAATGGCCTTTTGGTTTCAGGTCACATTCCAAATGTCATGAACACACAGAATTGTATACTAAGAAAAAATGGTGCTTAGCTCAATTCAATGTCCCCAACGCCATACTTCAGCGCCGTTGCGTTTCACTACCAGAACGTTTCTTCAGGGAGTCCTTTGTTATATGCACTTCATGACACGCGTTGTTAATGCTGAACTTTTGAGCACTAGTAACAAAAATAGAAAGAAATCTAATATATTTTTCACAATCTCGTTTTAAATTCATATGCCATATCTTAAAGCATCGAACATTATCTTTTTTTGTTACTAGTGCTCAAAAGGGAGGGGAGAACTGTTTCTCTGCTACTGTGTGAAGTCCAGAGTGAGAGAACATTGGGGAAGGAAAGAACTGTTTCTCTGCTACTGCTGTGAAGCCTAGAGTGAAGGAACTTTGGAGGAGGGGAAAACTGCGTCTCTGCTACCAGTGCTGTGAACTCCCTGTAAATAAAGCATTTTCCTTTAAAACTTCACCTGGCTCCATGGAATTTTGTGTCCTGACCCACTCACAACCTCCTATAACCCTCTATACTGTAATAGTATATACTCCTTTCTGGGTGTCCACTCTATTGACACCCAAGACAGAATAGTGTCACGCCTCTTAGGCTAGGCTGTCGCCTAGGGGCTGGAGACGTGAACTTTTATATGTTTCCCTCGATGATTGCCTATAATTGTAGTTGTGCGGTTGAAATGACTCAGCCGAGAAGGTTTATAGGCTCGCAGGATTTTTATTATTTTTTTCTTCAGCCAAATGAACTTCTTATTTATAGTTCAATATATCAAACATAAGTGCGGGTGTTTTTCCCAGAGTAATCAAACATAAAGTGCTTCCATATTCAGCTTGGCAATCAAAACAACAGAAAGTATTTCTTCATACAAGCAGTGAAACTCTTGTGCAGACAAAAAAAACAACCTCCAACGTGGCTTTAAAACAGGTACAGTTTGCAATTCTCCAGTATTGTACAAACTCTATTGCAGACTGTTTCCTTCTTCTCACAATCAATTAGTTTCTCTATTTGCTGTATTGCAACTCTATACTTCTTAGCCAACAGTCCTTTAAACACACAGTCAGAGCTTAGAATCTCAGCAACCTCATTTGCATATTCTGCTCAGCCGTGCTCTTCTTGAAAGCAGCTGCTAGGTTTTCAGAGTATCTAGAAACCGTCTAGCTTTCCTTATTTCTTATAAACTAGAGAGCAATCCATTTCTATGTCTGAGCTTGCTTCATTTATCAGAGGGGCTCCTAAATCCATGCTTTCCACATCTGACTCTGTTAGAGAAGCATTGGATTCAATCTCAGACCTATAGTGCTTTAACCTCTCTAGGATTTTCAACACTCTGCTTACTGCAGTCTCTTCTCTCTTCTGAGGAGTGCTTTTACAATTAGGAGGTTTCTTAACTTTCAGAAAATTAGTAGAGGATTTTAAACGGCTCACCTTAGTTTGTGGAAGTAAGCTTCTGGCAGGCTTTACTATTGCAAGCTCTGTTTCCATATACATTTCAGGAGAATGCTTTCTGCTACTCACATGGCTTGCAATTTCCCCTGGGTAAGCTTTCCCTTTAAACCAGGGGTCTCAAACTCAAATTGCTTTGAGGGCCGAATGAGGACTTGTAAAGTAACCCGGGGGCCGCATAAGACACGGGGCCTCATTTGCATGAATATTTGCATAATGTTGCATAATGAGTGCATGGATAAAGAAAGACTAGAAAATTTCTATATTACTATAATCCAGTGCCAACCGCCAGGCACATTAGGAACTACTACTAACACTGCCCATTTGGAACCCATAGCAAACCCCCCGTATCATAACAGCACTACCAGGACTCACAAAGCACCAGACCCTACCTATCAAAAGGCAACACTGCAAATATTAAATCAATACATTTCAGAGAACAATACATGACCTACTGGGAAAAGAGAACAAGTAGCAATGTCAAATAGGAATTACACAGAATACCTCAGCACTGTAGAAATAAAACTATAAATTAATTTCTTGTACTAAAGCACAGACATTAATGATGCACATTTCCCAGAGCTGACATATTCCAGTTAATAAATTCAAAATAAAGAGATATTTTTCTACCTTTTGTGCATTTTTTTTCAGTTGCAATTGCTCCAGCCACTTCTGGTTTCTTCGTGTCTTCTGCTATCTCCATCGTCTGCTGTCCATTTGTCCTTTCTTCTCTCTTCTAGTTTTTTTCCATTCTCTCTCTCTACATCTGCTTTAACATACTAATCTTTCTCCTTTTGCTCTTTCCTCATTCCTATTTCATCCACTCAAATTTTACCCCTCCATCCTCAATCCCCACTTACTCTCCCAATACCTGGCCAATTGTAGATTTGTCTTCTCTGCCAGACAAAATATTTTTCCCCTCTCCATTTCACTTTCCCAGCTCCATCCCATTCTAATCCTCCCCCAACATCAGCTCCCTTCTAGTTCCAGCCCCACCCAGCATCTGCTCCTTTCTAGTCCCTGCATCAGTCCATTTCCAGTCCTATCCTAGCCTCACCATCAGCCCATTTCCAATCCTACCATTTCCAATCCTAGCTCCCTCCCCTCAAAGCCCATTTCCATTCCAAGCCCCCCTTCAAGCCCCCCTTCCACTCAGCCCATTTCCAGTCCTAGCAACCCCCCCAGCCCATTACCTGTCCTAGACCCCCCCCAGCCCATTACCAGTCCTAGACCCCCCATAGCCCATTACCAGTCCTAACCTCCCCATAGCGCACTTCCAGTCTTACCCCCCCATCACCCCATTTTCAGTCTTACCTCCCCTCATAGGCCATTACCAGTCCTAACCCCCCAATCAGCCCACCTCCAGTCCTAACCCCCATCACCCCATTTTCAGTCATAACCCCCCCTGCCAATAGCCCACTTCCAGTCCTAACCCCCATCTGCCCATTTCCAGTCCTAGCCCCCACCATAGCCCATTACCATTTATCACCACCCCCCGCCCATTACCAGTCATAACCCCCCCCCCTGCCAATAGCCCACTTCCAGTCCTAACCCCCATTACCCCATTTCAGTCAGCCCCTCCATAGCTCATTACCAGCCAGCGAAGGAGGGAAACAAAAAAACCCCCAAAACCCTGGCTTCTTCTGCTGCTGCCGTTGCCGCCGTGGCAGCGGCAGAATCAATTGTCAAATTAAAAAAAAACTGACTTCTGCTGCTCAAGCAGCAAAATCAGCTGTCCTGCGGCCCCTTCCCCTCTGCCCGGAGATCCGACTCTGCTCTATCAGCGGCGTGCTTTTCAAGCCGCGACGAGAGTATTCCCCTCTTGCGCGGTTTAAGCCTATTCACTTTTCAAGCCGCGCGAGAGGGGAATACTCTCTTCGCGGCTTGAAAAGCACGCCGCTGATAGAGCAGAGTCGGATCTCCGGGCAGAGGGGAAGGGGCCGCAGGACAGCTGCTTGAGCAGCAGAAGTCAGTTTTTTTTTTGAATTTGACAATTGATTCTGCCGCTGCCACGGCGGCAACGGCAGCAGCAGAAGCCAGGGTTTGGGGGTTTTTTTTGTTTTCCTCCGTTGCGAGCCGCACAAAGTTGTCTCGCGGGCCGCATGCAGCCCGCGGGCCACGTGTTTGAGACCCCTGCTCTAAACAGAGTTCTCCTGTCTCTCTTACAGGTCACTGGGCTAACTTCAATACCTCTGGCTGGCCTTGCCTTCCTCCAAGAGGTCTCTGGTGCGGTTTTCCTGACTCTCCGTGTTCCTTCCTTGGTTAGTGCTCTGGAGCTCCTAGGGCCTCCTCCCCTTCTGGGACCTTCTGCCCTATTCCAACCAGCTCCAGAATCGGAGCTAGGACTCCTCCTCCTTGTCCTTCCTCTCTCAATGAAAATTTCACCTTCTCTGGCAGTCCGTCTCCCACTGCACTTCCTCTCCAGGCTCTCTAGGCCCTCTAGCCTCTTTAGCCTTCCTGGGTTCTCTAACCCTCCTCGGTTCTCTCCAAGGCTCTCTAGGCCCTCTAGCCTCTTTAGCCTTTCAAAGCCTCCATCATGCCTTTCTCCAAGTTCCTGCCGTTTATATCTGTGATTTCCCTTTCTGCCTCCTAGCCACTCCCCCAGCTGTCCCTCGTGAGCAGGGCTGGTAACTATGGAGCTAGGGCGTGTCTCTTCACTACAAACTTTCTGCAGGGAGTTTTTTTCTGAACCAGGAGTTTTAACCCTTAAACTCCTGGATTTGGTTCCTTTCTTTGGGGAAAATGACTGATTTTTCCCTCTTTTCTTATGCTCTCTCTCAGCTGCGCCATCACAATAGATAACATGAAGAGGGATCTAGTGAAGCTTGAAGAATGTGAGCTTGTTAGTCTCGGCCTTACTTTCAACAGGGAGGATTGAGGAGAACACTGCCTACGCACCTATCTGCTTCATTCTTGATACCCTTGGAGGGATACCTAGCACTATGTATGAACAGCATTGGATAATTTATTTATTGTTTATTTATTGAACGGTTTTATATACCGCCTTTCAGAAAAATCAAAGTGGTTTACAAAGAACAAAACTTGAACATTACAGTGAAACTTATTCAAACAATTGAAATTACAGTGAACATTAAATTGTATATAATAAAAATGGTAATTTGAGGGTTACAATGCTGAGTAAATGCTGATTAGGTATATAGATAGTTTAAACATATACACAGATTTAAATATTTACAAATTTCAAAAATCTTATCTTATCTGAGCAAGGAAAAATGTATTGTAGTTCACTAGAATTATTAGTGTAAAGAGTAAATGTGATAATGTGGAGAATTGGGTATTGTAAGATAGAGTAAGAAAAAGGAAAAAGTAAGTTGTGAATTAATGAATATGAGTATACATGAGTTTAAGTGGGAAATATTTTCATCTATTGGGAATAATAGTCAATATGCTTGGATTCTGGCAGCTGGCAAACAGCATACCTCCTGGGACATCAAATGTCATCTGCTGATGGCTACCTCAGTACCCCTTCAGAAAAGAGTCATCTACCACCACTACACTTTGCTTCCATGTGGTCAGTGATTCAGCAACTGATATTTTCGAATCCAGATTTTCCTTTTCCTGGGATTTTCTCATCTCCTCCATGTTCAGGGTTTCATACTGGTTCTTCAATTTGCTGGATGACGGAGTTGGAATTAGAGAGTTGATTCTGCAGGTTCTGGTGACCCATACCCAGTTCTCTTTTTTTGTACTATACCATCTTCACCTCTTTTGGAGAACTTGGATGCCTCAAGAAATATTCCAATGTACTTCTCACTGCCATGGATGCTTCTCAGCCTTGCCACCTCTTCTCTCAGCCTCTCCAACTCTCTTCTGCTTATTTCATGAGGGCTTCAGCTTACAGGTATCTTGCCCATGGAACCAGTCCCTTGCCTAGGATCAGGCTATCTATTTGTAACATGGGCAACAACTTTGGCTATATGATTTTCCCTGCCATAGTTCAGTTGCTGAAGCTTTCGGATGTATTGAGGAAATGAAAAAAAGACCTACCAAAGTCCCTAACCTACGCTCAGCTGTCCTTTAAGACAAAAGCAGCTAGACTCTTCTATGAGATCTAACACTTCTGTTCCGATTCTCTATGTGTAGTCCTGCTTGCTCATTCACCTGTTATTTGGGTATGGAGCAGTTTCTTATCACTTTAAGCTTCTAAAATATCTGTCTGTGATGGGCAATCTAATGTTTTCCCTTTATTTACATTCTCTTATATACCATGCTATTCAGCATCAGTGCAGTTTACATTGAACAGGGCATTATAACTTGGAGATAACTATTTTACAGGGAACATGGGCTATGGAGGGTTAAGTGGCTTGACCAAGACCACAAGGAGCACCTGTGGGACTAGAAACCCCAGTCTGTCTGGACCAAGGTTGCTGTCCTCTAGTGGAATTTGAACCCCTGACCTTCTGGCCTGAAGTACCTTGCCCCAACCACTAGGCCACTCCTCCACTCCACTCCTTTGTAGAATTACCTAAGCAGAGCTCCATCAAATATACTGTAACTAATTGTTTAATTTTTAGCAGATATCCAAATGTGACACTATTTACTTTGTAGATTTTCCCTTCAAACCAATACCAAACTCTTATGGTAATCAGCAAATTACATGGTGAGTTCTTTATACTGCAAAATTTCTCACATGGAATGGGTGGGGGTTGGGGTAAGGAGAGCTCTAATATCCAACAGAAGCCTTAACAGTAAAAATGTTATCTAATGAAAATTAAAACAGCCCCCTTTCTTAAGAACTCTCAGGCAGAGATTTTGGATTACACAGAATTGCCTTCCTTGAATTAGAGACCCTCTATGCTAGGGTTGCTATGAGTGGAGTAGTAGCCTAGTGGTTAGAGCACTGGCTTGGTAACCACACAACCAGGGTTCAATTCCCACTAGCACTCCTTGTGGCCTTGGGCAAATCACTTAACCCTCCATTGCCTCAGAAGAAAGGCCTGACAGTCTACTTCCAGTGACACTGCCAAGAAAACCCAGGAGCTTCTGGGTCGCCAGGAGTCAGGACTGACTCAAAGGCACACATTGCATGCCAGGGGTCTCCAACTTTAGTCTTGGAGGCCACAAACCAGTCAAGTTTTCAGGATGTTCCTAATGAATATGCATGAGATACAGTATATTGGAATACACTGCTGCCATTGTATTCAAATTTATCTCATGCATATTCATTAGGGATATCCTGAAAATCTGACTGGCTTGTGGCCCTCCAGAACTGGAGTTGGAAATTCCTGTTCTATGCATATGATAAGTGCCCATTCTCTTTGCAGGTAAAAGAACGTGCTGATGGGTCTTTGAGTTTGTCTGGCTGTCAGGATCTATTGTTTTACATTGACTTGCCATTCTTTGCTGCCCCTCAGAAGTTGACACTCTAGAGACCGCCTAGTCTTGCCTAATTGTTGGGTCAGTTTTTGCTTTCTCTGCACAAGATTCTAGGCTACATGGGTTAACTAAGTGCAGACAGTTTTTTTCCCCCTATGGAAAACAGGGGACTCATGAAATCATTCAGTTACAGTGACCCAAGCAGGGAAAACTGCCTCCTTCCTTTTGTTATACTGTAAATCCTTAGCCTCACTCCAGTCCCTATGAGCATCTTCCTTCTTGGAATCCAGCAGCTATAACATCTAGGGGGTAAACTTACCTCTTTTCTCTCACTTCTGGTTCCTGAAACTGACTACCAGACCAGGGACTTGCTGTCCCGTTCGTCTTCTGTAGTCCAGCAGAAAGGCAAAATGAGAAAAAAATCAATACTGAATCTGACTTCTTGCCTTACTCCACGGATTCTTACACTACAGGATATAATGTCAACTGAGTAGGTGATACAGTATGAAAGTAGGCTCAGAAGGTAGCCCCTCCATGTGGGTATTACTTGTCAGCTGAGAAATCATCTCTAATACCTGAAGATTGGAGGAACGCCAATGTAACACCAATTTTTAAAAAGGGTTCCAGGGGTGATCCGGGAAACTACAGACCGGTGAGCCTGACGTCAGTACCGGGAAAAATGGTAGAAACCATCATAAAGAATAAAATTACTCAGCATGTAGATAGTCACAACCTAATGGGAGACAGCCAACATGGCTTTAGACAAGGAAGATCTTGTCTTACTAATCTGTTATGTTTTTTTGAAGGAGTGAATAAAGCACAGTTACTTACCTGTAACAGGTGATTTCTGGGAACAGCAGGAATTAGTCCTCACATATGGGTACGTCGGTACCGACGGAGCCTGCGCGGGAATGCTCCCCAGCTTCCCAGAATGAAAGCTTTTGGGGCATCCCACAGCGCATGTGTGCTGCCTTCCCGCCTTTCCCACCAACTCTCCTCAGTTCAAGTTTAAAGCTGAGACAATAGAGAGAGAGAGGAAAGGAAAGACAAAGAGAGAGATACAACTCCTAGGGGAGGTGGGTGGGTTGTGAGGACTAATTCCTGCTGTTCCCAGAGATCACCTGTTACAGGTAAGTAACTGTGCTATCTCCAGGAACAAGCAGGAATAAGTCCTCACATATGGGGACTCCCTAGCTAAGATGCCTGGGAGATCCCCAAGGGTATGAGACCCTGGAGGGTTCCTCGTCTTCCTATGGATCTCAGGCATCCATTCAGGGAAGGAGGGCAGGAGTTGTTCAAGAATGGAACAGGTGTCTGAGGACAGCCTGACCAAACAAGGCATCCCGGGGGGAGTCCTTGTCCAAATAGTAATGGGCTGTGAAGGTATGAACCGAGGCCCAGGTGGCTGCTCGACAGATCTGATCGATGGACACAGAATGAAGATGAGCCATAGAGGTGGCCATGGCCCTCACATTGTGAGCTGTGACATGGCCCTCCAGAGAGAGGTTCTTACTCTGGTAAGCAAAAGAAATACACTGAGCAATCCAATTGGACAGTGTTCTTTTAGAGACTGGAAGTCCTAAATGAGAAGGATCAAAAGCAACAAAAAGCTGGGAAGACTTTCTATGTTGCTGTGTCCTGTGTAAGTAAAAAGCAAGAGCTCTTTTACAATCTAGAGTATGAAGGTTCCTCTCTGCAGTGGATGCATGAGGAGCTGGAAAAAAGACAGGTAAATATACCTCTTGATTAAGATGAAAAGGTGAGACCAGTTTAGGCATAAAGTGAGGATTTGTCCTAAGGACTACCTTATCATGATGGAACCTTGTATAAGGTGGATTAGCCACTAAGGCCTGCAGTTCACTGATGCGGCGAGCAGAAGTGATTGCAATAAGGAAAATAACCTTCCAGGAAAGGAATTTCAAGGAGGTAGTGGTTAAGGGTTCAAAAGGTGGCTTCATAAGCTGACCAAGAACCAAATTTAAGTCCCATGCCACCGGGGGAGGTCGAATGGGAGGTTTAGTTAAAGTTAGGCCTCTCATGAATCTTGCAATAAGAGGATGAGAGGAAACAGGTTGTCCATTGATAGGCTTAAGTGATGCTGCAATAGCACTTAAATGGACCCTTACTGAATTTGTCTTAAGGCCTGCATTGGAAAGATGCAGGAGATATTCTAATAGAGAATTCAGAGGAAGTGCCAGAGTGTTAAGACCCTTTTGAGCACACCAAATGGAAAATCTCTTCCATTTAAAAGCATAGGAACGCCTAGTGGAAGGTTTCCTGGAAGCATGAAGGATATCCTTCACTTGCTGCGAAAGATTGAAGTCTTGAAGGTCTAGGCCTTCAGTAACCAAGCTCTGAGGTGAAGGGACTTGGGGTTTGGATGCCACAAAGTCCCCTCCTCCTGAGACAGAAGGTCTGGAGCAGTTCCCAAGTCCAGGGAGGGGGCTTGGGAGAGATGCAGAAGTAGAGGGTACCACACTTGGCGTGGCCAGCGTGGAGCTATGAGGATCATAGATCCTTGATCCCTCTGAAGTTTGAACAGAGTCTTGGGAATCAAAGGAATGGGTGGAAAGGCATACAGGAAGTCCTGACCCCAATGAAGGAGGAAGGCATCCTTGGCCTGAACTCCCTGACACGGAATTCTGGAACAGAACCGGAGAAGTTTGTCATTCCATGGACTTGCAAATAGGTCTATGTCCGGGGTACCCCATTCCTGAAAGATTCTGAGTACCCGATCCATGTGCAGGGACCATTCGTGTGGAAGCAGAACTCGACTGAGTCTGTCTGCCCAAGAGTTTTGAATTCCTGGGAGGTATACTGCCAGGAGATGGATTTGATGCTCTCTGGCGAAGGCCCATAATCTTAGAGCTTCGTTGCAAAGCGACAGAGAGCCAGTTCCTCCTTGCTTGTTTATGTAAAACATGGTTACCTGATAGTCCTCATTCAAACAGACAGTCTGGTAGCTGAGGAGGGTATGAAAGACCTTGAGAGCTAGGAACACTGCTCGAAGTTCCAAGAGGTTGATATGAAGGGAGGTCTCCTGTGGGGACCAAGTGCGTTGGGTGGATAGGTCCTGTAGATGAGCTCCCCAACCTGTTTGGAGGCATCTGTTGTGAGGATTGCTTGGGGCAACAAAGGTTGGAAGGGGGACCCCAGCAACAGATTTTGAGTGGACATCCACCATTGGAGAGACCAAAAGAGACGTTTGGAGTTTGTTATTTGGTCTGAGAGAGCTCCTGAAGCTTGAGTCCACTGGGTGGACAAAGTCCACTGAGCTGCTCTCATGTGTAGGCGAGCATAGGGCACCACATGTACTGTGGAAGCCATGTGGCCTAGTAGTTGTAGCATCTCCCGGGCAGTTAAGTGGTTCTTTGACTGAATCTGGGAGGCTAACTGCACTAGACGTTGGCAACGAGCCTGGGGAAGATAGGCTCTTGCAGTAGTGGTGTCCAACCAGGCCCCTATGAATTCTAGGGACTGAGTAGGGGTGAGCTGAGACTTTGGGAGGTTTACCACAAGTCCCAGATACTGCAGAATGCGCCTGGTGTTGTCCAGGGAAATTTGGGCTTCTGACTGAGATGGAGCTCGGATGAGCCAGTCGTCTAGATATGGGAAGACAAAGATTCCCAGAGTGCGTAGAAATGCAGCAACTATTGCCATGCATTTGGTGAACACTCTTGGAGCAGAGGCTAGACCGAAAGGAAGGACTCTGTATTGGTAATGTTTTCCCTGGAACAGAAAACGTAGGAATTTTCTGTTGGATGGATGGATGAGTATATGAGTGTACGCATCCTTGAGATCTAGAGAACAAAGCCAATCCTGACTCTGTAGGTATGGAAGGAGAGTGCCTAAAGAAAGCATTTTGAACTTCTCCTTGTATAGAAATTTGTTCAATTCTCTGAGATCTAGAATGGGTCTGTATCCCCCTGTTTTCTTTGGAATGAGAAAGTAGGGGGAGTAAAACCCTGACCCCTGTTGAAGAAGAGGAACTTCTTCTATGGCCCTCTGGGCCAGAAGGGAGGTTACCTCCTGATCCATAAGGTCGAGGAGAGATGTGGGAGAATTGAAATGTCTCACCATGGTGTAGGGAGGAAGGTCTGAGAAATGAAGTTTGTAGCCCTCTCTGATGATGGAGAGGGTCCACTGCTCTGATGTGATTTGCTCCCATCTGGGAGCAAAATGAGCTAACCTTCCTGGAATGGTGAGAGGTTCTGGCTGTTGTAGAGCCAGAAAGGTTAAGTTCTCTAGTATCAAGTCAAAAACCCTGAGGGGCTTGGGACTGCTGGGTTGCAGCAGCCCCTGCAGGTTTAGGCCTGGCCTGTTTAGGTTGCTGACGCTTAGTAGCAAAGCGAACTGTAGAAGACTGTTGACCAGAAGTGGAAGGAAATCTGCCCTTCTTGTAAAAAGACTTTTTAAAAGATTTTTTCTTGGCCGGAGTGGAGGTAGACTTAGAAAGTCTATCCAGAGCAGCATTTTCTGCATCCATTTGAGTGGTTTTAATTTGCCACTCCTTGCCAAATAGGTTTTCACCAGTACAGGGCAGATTTCCTAAGCCGTCTTGAACCCAGGGTTCTAGATCAGAAGCCTGGAGCCAAGCAATTCTATGAGCAGCTATAGCAATGCCTGAGGCTCTGCTGGCACCCTCAAAAGAATCAAAGGCTGCCCTGTTGGAAAATTTTGAAATGTCTTGAGTATGCTTAAGCCAAAGAAGGAATTCATCCCTTTTATCTTCTGGAATAAAAGGGAGAAAGTTGTGCAGCTTTTCTGCAACCTCCTTCAGAAACATACCCATATAAAGGCTGTATGAATTGATTCTGGCAATAAGCATGCTAGCTTGGAAGATTTTCCTACCAAAAGCATCCAAGGTCCTGCATTCTCTTCCTGGAGGAGTAGAAGAGTGTCTTTTGGTACTCTTTATCCTCTTCATAGCTGACTGCACCACAATGGAGTGGTGAGGAAGCTGAGTTTTTTGAAATCCAGGAGAAGGAGGGACACGGTACATAGTGTCCAATCTACGAGAATGAGGAGAAAGGGTGAGAGGAGTCTCCCACAAGTCAATCAAATGTTCTTGAAGAATTTCATGAATTGGCAAGGTGACTGCCTCTCTGGGAACCTTAGAGTATCCCAAAATATCTAATTGTTTTGCTCTAGGTTCTTTTTCAGAGGTTACTGAAATAGAGAGTCCTTTAGCTACTTCTATTATGAAGTCTTGAAAAGACAAATCCTCTGGAGGAGACATTCTCCTTTTTGGAGAAGAAGGCTCCTCAGGAAGGGTGACAGATACTTCAGGGGACTCATCCGATGACTCAGAATCATCAGAAGAATCGAAGTATCGTCTGCCCGATTCCAAAGATCGATAGGCGTATCGATCGGTACCGACATCGGGTGTCCCCAGTACCGGGTTGGTACCGAGAGAGCCCAGGACAGGGAGCTGGAATCGGCATCCTGGCCGATGTTGATGCAGCCGGTACCGGTATCGAGGTTGGTACTGGTACCGGCGCCGGTACCGACAACATGGCTTGTTGCGGTACCGACGGCGTCGCAGCCTTGGCTGTTCCACATTGTACAAACCTGTTCCTTGTAAACCGCGCTGAAGCCGAATAGTGCAGTATAGAAAAACATTAAATAAATAAATAAAAAATAAAATAAAATAAAAGCCTTGATGAAAGCCAGTATGGCCTGCTGCATGGATTGCACAGTGTGATCCATGGACGCCACGACTGCCTGGATGTCGGTATCAGGAGATTGTGCCGGTACCCCAGAGCAGTCTAACAGGTGATCGGTCGAGGCCGTGCCATCGATGTCAACCTGTAACCCCATAGGAGGAGCTTTGGAAGCCGGAGCTTCCCGCCGGGGTTGTTTGGCTGGGGCAGGATCCTCAAGGGCAAGCCCGGAGGCATCTCGATACTTAGAGGGAGATTTGCCCTTTGAGGACCTGCTAAAAGTATGTTTGGTTACCTGAGATCCATCAGGAGAGGAAGACCTGGAAGATGTCGATGCTACCGCCGGTGCATCCGTGGGAAACAGCACATGGAGCTTGGCTGCTCGGTTCTGTAACCCTCGTTTAGACATTAGAGAACAGGACTGGCAATCCGGAATGGAGTGTTCAGGCCCCAAACATTTAAGACACCATTCATGGGTGTCGGTAACAGAAATTGTACCGCTACACTTAGTGCATTTTTTGAAGCCAGAGGCTGGTTTTTCCATGAGGGAAAGTTTCTTGTGGGCCTGGAGGCCTAAGAAGAAAAATACACCAAGTGAGGAAAAAGTATTATTTTTTTTTTTTTTTTTTTTTTTAAAAGAAAAGAAAAGACCGGCGGTACCGGTCCGGCGTCGGAAGGCAGACACTTGACCAAAGAAATAAATTAAAATAAAGAACTTCTTCAGCGGTGACAGGAACACGACCTGCTGGCTCCGCAGAAAAGAAGAACTGAGGAGAGTTGGTGGGAAAGGCGGGAAGGCATTCCCACGCAGGCTCCGTTGGTACCGACGTACCCATATGTGAGGACTTATTCCTGTTTGTTCCTGGAGATACAGGTGGACAAAGGTGAGTCGGTTGATATGGTGTATCTGGACTTTCAGAAAGCCTTTGACAAGGTCCCTCATCAGAGACTTTTGGCAAAACTAAAGAGTCATGGGATAGGAGGCAGTGTACTATTGTGGATCAGGAACTGGTTAAAAGATAGAAAGCAGAGGGTAGCGCTAAATGGCCAATTTTCCCAATGGAGAAAGGTGAATAGTGGTGTACCCCAGGGATCTGTGCTGGGTCCGCTGCTTTTTGACATATTCATAAATGACCTGGAAAGTGGAATAACGAGTGAGGTTATCAAATTTGAAGATGACACAAAACTATTTAAAGTTGTTAAAACCCAAGAGGATTGTGAAAAATTTCAAGAGGATCTTGATAAATTGGAAGACTGGGCATCAAAATGGCAGATGAAATTTAATGTGGACAAGTGCAAGGTTATGCACCTAGGGAAGAACAACCCAAACATTGGTTACACGATGCAAGGTTCCACATTAGGAACCACCACCCAGGAAAAAGATTTAGGCGTCATTGTGGATACCATGTTAAAACCCTCGGCCCAGTGTGCAGCGGCGGCCAAGAGAGCAAATAGAATGCTAGGTATGATAAGGAAAGGAATGGAAAATAAAACAAAAGATATTATAATGCCTCTATATCGTTCCATGGTGAGACTGCACCTTGAATATTGTGTGCAATTCTGGTCACCGTATCTTAAAAAGGATATAGCGATTTTAGAAAAGGTTCAGAGAAGAGCCACCAAAATGGTAAAGGGGATGGAAGGATACTCCTATGAAGAAAGGCTAAAAAAGTTAGGGCTCTTTAACCTGGAAAAGAGACGGCTGAGGGGAGATATGATAGAAGTCTATAAATTAACGAACGGAGTGGAACGGGTAAACGTAGATCGATTGTTTACGTTATCAGAATATTGAAAGACTAGGGGACATGCAATGAAGCTACAGGGTAAACTATTTAAGACTAATAAAAGAAAATATTTTTTCACTCAACGTGTAATCAAACTCTGGAATTTGTTACCAGAGGATGTAGTAAAGGCTGTTAGTGTAGCTGGGTTTAAAAAAGGTTTGGACAAGTTCCTGGAGGAAAGGTCCATAAACCATTATTAAGAATTAGTTGAATCTCTCACGAAGAATAATCAAGAACCTAATACAAATGGGGCAATGACAGCCCAAATGTTGGCAGACCATTATGCCAACAAGCTAAACCCTCCAACCGGAAACATGAACCCTCAAGCGCCTGAACCCCCCCACCCAAGACCTGTCTATGAGCCCCGCCCTGCAAACAACCAACACCTCGGAAGGAACTACACGGTACCAAGAATGGTCCACCTTCAGGAGCATAGAAGTCAAGCAAATCATGAACATAATCTCCAGCTTAAGAACCACCACCTCCCCACTCGACCCATGCCCAGCTGCCTGGGTCAAGGACATAAAACAGGAAGTTGCCCAATTCGTCACCCACATAGTGAACCAATCGCTATCGCAGGGGCTAATGCCAACGCACCTCAAAAAATCCATCATCCGACCCATACTGAAGAACAAAACCCTCAACAAGAGCGACCCTACATCCTACCGCCCAGTATCAAGCATATCCTTCCTTGCCAAGATCACTGAAAAGGCAGTGCAACAACAACTGCAAGACCACATCGATGACAACAACGCCTTCGACGTCCACCAGTATGGCTTCCGACAGCATCATGGTGTAGAAACCCTCCTCTTAGCCCTACTGGACAAACTACTTAAAGGTCTGGAAGAAAGAAACAAAATGTACATGCTCATTTTCATAGACATATCAGCTGCCTTTGATACAGTACATCACCCCACACTACTATACAGACTCGCGACAATAGGCATTAGAGTCATCCCTCTGAAATGGTTCTCCTCCTACATAACCGACAGAATGCAGCAAGTCCACTTCAATAACGAAATGGCCTCACCATTCCCACAAACCCAAGGCATACCGCAAGGCTCGGCCCTGTCTTCCCTCCTTTTCAACCTTTATCTTCGACCAGCTTATAAAATATTCCAGGATCACATGATCAGTTATCACATCTATGCTGATGACCTAATGCTGTATACTCAACTTGATGCCGACAACCCGAATCTCAGCCAACTAGAGAAATGCCTCAGTGGGCTCCAAACCTGGTTGCAACAAAATAACATGTCCATAAATCACAAAAAAACGGAAGTGATGTGCATGTCCAGAAAAACTGACTTCAACCCACCACCAACAGTCACCTTGAACAATAATGTCTACGCCACAAAGAACGAAATAAGATACCTAGGCGTGACACTGGATTGCCACCTGAAGTTGGAAAAACATCTCCGAATTACCAATCGAGCCATTTTCCACAAGCTAAAAATCGTGCAACCACTACGTAGTATCATAGATCACTCTGACTTCAGGACCGTAGCACAAGCCCTCATCATTCCTCATCTGGACTATTGCAACACCATACTACAGGGTCTGCCTAAAAAACCCCTCAATATCCTGCAAATGGCGCAAAATGTGACAGCTAGAATCATCATGGGGACCGGCCTGAAGGATCATATTACACCAATACTAATAGACCTACATTGGCTCCCAATCACTGCACGCATACAATATAAAATCATTATCACCGCATTCAAGCTCATTCATAATATAGCACCCTCTTACCTCAGCACCCTTATCACCTTACAGCCAAATAACAGAAGCAGAAGATCTCCAAACCTCAATACCCTCCTGGTCCCGGGGAGCCTGAGATATGTCAAAACAAATACCAGCAACCGAGCATTTTCATTTATAGCGCCTTTGCTATGGAACCAACTACCATGCGAACTGAGAGCAGTGACTTGTTGGACTTCAGAAAAAAGCTTAAGACTCATCTTTTCCAAATGCATTTCTATCCTGCCTAATCACCATGTACTCACACTGGGTCACAACAGGTACAAAGAAAGAACTCCGTGTCCTGGCCAATAATATACCCTAGCGTCATGTAAATATGTATATACATGTGAAATTACTAGCCTGCAATCAAGTGTGAATCATATAATTCGAGTGATATGACCTCTACTTTTCCACTAAATTATAATGTATGTTTTAATTCCTGGCCTGTACAGCCGCACTTTTATGTATAGCAAACCGCTGTTGATCGCTGGAAGTAGCGGGATACAAGTGTACACTAAATAAATAAAATAAAATAAATAAGAAGTGACCGAAGATATCAATGCTTGACCCAGTACAAGCATTGTGGAACTTGTGTCTCTTGGGGAAACTGCTAGGTACATATGACCTAGATTGGCCACTGTTGGAAACAGAATACTGGGCTTGATGGACCTTGGTCTGACCCAGTATGGCATATCTTATGTTCTTATGTTCTTATGATGAAACATGCAGGTTGGTCTGCATGGTTCTCAATGAAAACCTCTTTTTCAAGCCAGACAGGTAAACAGCATGCCATTCACTAATATCTTGGCTGCAGGCAATAAAGATTAGAGAGTTAAAGCCAGTATCACATTGTGTTTCACCATTTGTTTGTAAGGTGCACAGTATGTCAGGTTTTAGTGCTAATTACATGCAAAGCACATGCATTAAATGGCTTTTGTATCCATTCCCTGCCTTCCAACCCAAAGTGAATGGGTTGATCACCATGGGGAGGAACCCTTAGGGGTCTGTTTACTAAAAGGCCGGTGTTGTGCGGTCCGCGGTACCGAGCGGGTGCCGTATAAAGAGTGGGCGTTCCGTCGTGAAGAACAGAAGCTGTGATTGACAGATGCGCTAAGGTGCGCGGCGCCCGTGTGGTTAGTGCCCTGTGACATTACGGCGTTTGATCTGTGCACATAGATCACACTGCTCACGGTTTTTGGGCTTCCACTATTGTGCTGCACATTGCTGACGGAAACGGTTTCTTTTCCCTGCACAGCACCTCTAACGCGAGTGTTTCACTGGCGGTAAATTTCTTTGCAGATTCGGGCACGCTCCTGTGCGGCGAGTCTCTCCCCTCCCACATTCCGCCCACTGACCCCGTCTCTCCGCCCCTAGGGGGCCTTCCTCCGCCCTCATTTCGCCTTGGCACGCCTCTTTCGCACATTACCGCCCCGCAAATGTGCGCGTTGTCGGCGCACGCTTGCGGGACCCGTTAATGTGCCGCGCACTCGTACGGGGCGCTTAAGAGCACTTAAATACATCTTTTAGAGCGCTCATGTGCGCCCCGTACATGTGCGCCGTTTAGTAAACAGACCCCTTAGTCTTCCAAACCCTCCCCCCAACTCAAACACAAGTTTGCCTCTTCATCTAAACAAAAACAAGCCCATACCAAATTGCTGCCCATTCTTAAGACAAGACATTCCCAATTGTCATACCACAACTCTTCTAATCTTGAAGTTCAGCCAGGACAAGAAGAGCCCCTTACGTGCCTCTGGCTTATTTTTCTACTTTCAAATGGCACTGCTTTGCACTTGCAGTGTGACAAATTTTGAACCACATTTGTGGAGGCAGGAGGCTGATCCAGTAGGGAGCAAGAGCCTCTCCTCCTGCTGACTTGACTAATAGGGATTTGGAGGGAGAAGGGTAGAGCATTATGGCTTGTTTGGGTGGATTACTTGAATTGGGGAATGGGGTGGAATCAGCATGGAGAAGGTTACTTGTGCTGGGAAGGGGAAATTGGTGACCTGACAAAGGGAGGAGGCTCAGCACATTGCCTGTTGCCAATACTTAGCTGCTAAGCTAGCAGTTAGCTAAATATCTTGAGGCACAGTTTCATTTACTTTGGCAGTGTGGTAGAGGTATGTTGTAAATACTTCAATCATGTTATATTTTAAAGCTTCTTAAAATAAATCACCAATAATTGCAAGTAAACAGCACATGAATCTAACCACAATGCAATAACCCACTCTCTTAATCTTATCCAAATTAACATATGTTTATATTCATAAACTCACAAGGAAGTATTAAATTGGTCAATATAGCACAACCGGTTAGAGCAGTGGTGGATGTTACGCCAGGTTTGGTTTTTAATTTATCTCATCGTCAGTTGTCTGTGGAAGAAATATCGTTATTAAATCATGGCTTATCTTTTTTCCCACCACTTCTATAGATGAGTTTGCTGTTCAAGTGAGTTTACAGGTGTTTTTATGGAAATTGCATATTGCATTGTTTTTTCAATGCAGTCCAATTCTACACGATTGATTACTAGGGAAAAGATACCCTTTCAGCCCAAATCAACTTGGGTACCCCCAGGGGTGATAGACCCGCGTATAGTAGCTTTTGAATGGGTTATTTTGGACTATATAAAAGCTTTACCAACACTGAGGGTTAAACACAACTTGACTAAAAGTGAATGGGTAGCGTTGAAGTCTTTACAAAATGATACATCTATTGTCATCAAACCCGCAGATAAGGGAGGTGGTATTGTTATTTTGGATAGAGAGGCGTACATTACAGAAGTTATGGCCCAACTGGACAATAAGACGTTTTATCAATTTTTAGAAGATGATCCCACTCAGGCCATACACTCTGAAGTTTTGGAAGTATTAGAGATGGCATTACTAAAAGAACTTATATCGGAACAATTAATGAAGTTTTTATATGTAAAGTATCCTCATGTACCATCTTTTTATGTTGTTCCAAAGATTCATAAATCTTTGACTCATCCACCAGGCCATCCGATAGTTTCGGGTACTGGATCGGTTTTAGAACCTCTATCTCAGTATATGGATTCTTTTTTTAATCCATTAATAAAACAAGCATCCTCTTACATTAAGGACTCTAGTGATTTATTAGTATATTTAGATTCATGGCATAATGAAGGAGGCCCATATTTTTTGGTTACCATGGATATTTCAGCATTATACACTAATATTCTGCAATGTAAGGGTCTTGAAATATCAATGCATTATTTGGTCAAAAATCTTTTTTTTCGCAACATATTAACATTAATTTTACATAGAAATTATTTTGAATTCCATGGTTGTTATTATCATCAAATAGAAGGTGTTTCTATGGCTGCTGCGGTGGCCCTGTCTGTTGCGGGTTTATATGTACAATATTTTGAAGAGAAAGAAGTATCGATATCCCAATATTGGCCCTCAGTGATAAAGTGGGTTAGATTTATTGATGACATATTCTTTATTTGGAAAGGTTCTGTGGATTATTTACAGGAGTTTTTTACAATGGCTGAATAGCCAAAATGCACAGAAAAAGAGGTTCATTTTTTAGACATTAAAATTACATTGTAGGAATATGGTTTCCAAATTTCCACTGATTGGAATAGTTTATTGGAGTATGGTAGTTTTCATCCATGGCACATACGAGATAATATACCAGTAGGACAGTTTTTACGCCTTCGTAAATTATGCTCATCTCAACGAGATTGTACTGTTCAAGCACATAGAATGGTTAAAAAGTTTTATGAGTGCGGGTATACCAGTCATGTTATTCACAGAGCTAATAAACATGCGTTTAACGCACATTGGGAATGGTTTATCATACAGTCACTAAACAAGTGTGAACCTAATTTAACTTGTGTTCTACCCTACTCCACCCAGGCTTGTAGTGTGAGGGATGTGATTTTATCCCACAGGGATATTTTTTATCAAAGTACATTCAGTATTTTCTACGCTCCCGGTTTTTTCATTTTGCAGGGGTAGAGACTTGACAGACCTATTGGTACATTCTCAATTTAATCAGGTCCCTACCTTGAATTATCAAGGACATCAGAAATGCAACCATTGTGTGGTTTGTGCAGTAACTCTAGAGGTGCAGTCTTTTAAACATCCCTCTTTGGGATTTACGTATAGATTACGTGGAGATACAACTTGTCAGTCCAGTGGAATGATTTATGTTGGTTTATGCCCATGTCAGTTACTTTATATTAGCCAGATCCCCCGTCCATTTAAAATGGAGATTATAGAACATTTGTTGTCCATTCGATGAGGGGTGGAATCTGCACCTCTAGTTACACATTGGAAATTGAAAAAACATTCTTTAGAGGAACTCCAGTGTTTTGTGTTGGAGCAGGTAAGGGGTGGTGAGTGTGGTGATTATCGTCGGCTATTGTGCCGTAGAGAACAGCAATTAATTTTCCGTTGGAGTGTGGAACCAAATGGGTTAAACTCCCAGATTGAATGGCATTGGTTCTATTAATTATGGGTAATTCAACCTCTATTTAGTAGTGTGCAGGAGTTGGCATCTTTGTAACATTTTCCTTCTGAAGTTACCATGGGTATTGTATCCACGAAAGATTGTAGAGAATTAAAGGTCAGTGGGGTTTATTTCACAGTGATTATGTGTACATATGTGATTTTTAGAATATGTATAAGCAAAGGTATAAAGATTGTGTTGTAATCGTTTGTTTGGTGTTTATAGAGTGAGTGAAAGGGGCAGGAAGTTTCCCTGAAAAAGCCGTTGTACGGCGAAACTGTGGCTCATGGTTAGAGAAGATGATGGTACATGGGAAGTAACCGAGGCACAGCGGACATGGTGCTCTCCTTTTTGCCCCCCCTCCTTTCCCAGCCCCCATAAATCCCCCCACCCACTTCCTAATAATCACATAACTACAATTTGGCATAACACCGGTCACAGCTTTATTAACTTTTAACCATATCAACAACAATTCCAAACAATCAACTTAAGCCTTCATTTCAACAGAAATGTCTCACCAGCTATGTGGGTAGCAAAGTGATGTAATTTCCGTTTCCGCCGCAAAGAGTCCATGGCTACAACCTACCACCCCTTCTTCCGGCTTTGCCATATTATTAGCAAAAGCCCACCGGGGTTATCTGGATCGGGGGTACCCCACCCCCGCCCTACTAATCGCTAAGGTTCCGGACCCCGGAAACCTCCAGGATCCAGCTACCCCCTCCAGCTGCAACACCCCCAAACACCCAGCCCCAATCAACCACTTAATGTGCAGGAGGGAGGGTCGCCAGCTACCTTCCCCGTCTTCCCCACACGACTGCAGATCCCGCCGTCTCTCCGCTCTCCTTCCCTCCCTCTCTCGCCCCCCCCGCTCCTGATTGGCTCCCGCTGCTGCCAATCCCCGCGGGAGCTAATCAATTTAAAAGACACCGCCCAAGGCCTCCCATGATGCCTCCCTCCCATGCAGCTTCACTCCAGGCCAGATCGCCGCACGCCGCCGGCCCGGTTACCGCCGGCCTACAGGTACGCGGCCCTGCGGCCTTGATAATAACCGAGGCACAGCAGACGTGGTGCTCTCCTTTTTGCCCCCACCCTCCTTTCCCAGCCCCCATAAACCCTACCACCCACTCCCTAATAATCACATAACTACAATTCGGCATAACACCGGTTGCAGCTTTATTAACTTTTAACCATATCAACAACGATTGCCAACAATCAACTTAAGCCTTCACTTCAACAGAAATGTCTCATCAGCCATGTGGGTAGCAAAGTGATGTCATTTCTGTTTCCGCCGCAGAGAGTCCACGGCTACAACCTACCACCCCTTCTTCTGGCTTCGCCATATTATTAGCAAAAGCCCACCGGGGTTATCCGGGTCAGCGTTACCCCACCCCCGTCCTACTAATTGCTAAGGCTCCGGACCCCGGAAACCTCCGGGATCCCGCCACTGGTTCAGGCGATCTTTAGGTCCCTGAGCCGCCCCCCCTCTAAAGCTGTGACCAGCATACATCCCGCCTAAGGACATATTCCAAGGCCTCCTGCCAATCATTAAGGAGCAAATCTAAATCTACCGGGGATAAATGCACCCCAGCCTGTCGGTACAAACCCACGCAGGCGATCTCAACCCAGGGATGCTGTATCTGGTAACCCCCTTGCTCCACAACCCAGCATCCAATCTGGTGATTGATCTTTGTCAAGCCCCTAGACCAGTGATGGCTAACCTTTTTGAGCCCGAGTGCCCAAACTGCCGCACAAAACCAAAGAATTTCCTCAAAGTGCCAGCACGTCATTTGCATAAGTGGTCTTATTTGCATAAATATTTGCTATGTTACCATACACTAACTTTTAGTAACATGTCTCTTATGAGTGTATGGATAAAGAAAGACTAAAAGATTTCTACATTACTATAATCCAGTGCCAACCGCCAGGCACATTAGGAACTACTACAAACGCTGCCCATTTAGAACCCATAGCAAAACCCGCCGTATCCTGACAGCATTACCAGGACTCACAAAGCACCATACCCTACCTATCAAAAGGCAACACTGCAAATATTAAACCAATACATTTCAGTGAATACTGGGGAAAGAGAACAAGTGGCAACGTCAAATAGGAATTTCCTCTTGTACCAAACAAAGCGCAGATGTTAATGATGCACATTTCCCAGAGCTGACATATTCCAGTTAATAAATTCAAAATAAAGAGATATCGTTCTACCTTTTGTGCATTTTTTTTCAGTGGCAATTGGTCCAGCCATTTCTTCTGGTTTCTTCATGTTCTGCTAACTCTCCATCGTCTGCTGTCCATTTGTCCTTTCTTCTCTCTTCTAGTTTTTTTCCATTCTCTCTCTCTCTACATCTGCTTTACATACTAATCTTTCTCCTTTTGCTCTTTCCTCATTCCTATTTCATCCACACAAATTTTACCCCTCCATCCTCAATCCCCAATACTCTCCCAATACCTGGCCAATTGTAGATTTTTCATCCCTCCTACACAATATTTTTCCCCTCTCCATTTTACTCTCCCAGCCCCATCCCATTCTAATCCTCCCCCAACATCAGCTCCTCTAGTTCCAGTCTCACCCAGCATCCATTCCCTTCTTCAAGCCCCCCACTTCCCCTCAGCCCATTTCCATTCCAAGCCCCGTCCCCATCAGCTATTTGCAGTTCAAGCCCCCCACTTCCCTCAGCCCATTTCCATTCCAAGCCCCATCCCCAACAGCTATTTGCAGTTCAAGCCCCCTTCCACTCAGCCCATTTCCAGTCCTAGCAACCCCCCAACCCACAGTCCTAACCTCCCCATCAGCCCACTCCCAGTCCTAATCCCCATCACTCAATTTAGTTTAAAGCCCACCCAGCGCCTATCACCACTCCTTACCCCCCCATCGCCCATCACCACTACTACCCCCCCCAGCCCAGCGCCCATCACCACTCCTAACCCCCCCAGCCAGCCCAGTGCCCATCACCACTCCTAACCCCCCCAGCCAGACCAGTGTCCATCACCACTCCTAACCCCCCAGCCCAGTGCCCATCACCACTCCTAACCCCCCACCCCAGCCCATCACTACTCCTAACACCCCCCAGCCCAGCCAGCCCATCACTACTCCTAACCCCCCCCCAGCCCAGCCCAGCCCAGCCAATCACCACTCCTAACCCCCCCCCCAGCCCAGCCCAGCCCAGCCCATCACCACTCCTAAGCCCCCCAGCCCAGCCCAGCCAGCCCATCACCACTCCTAACCCCCACCCCCCACCCCCCAGCCCAGCCCAGGGAAAATAAAAAAAAAAAAGAAAACCTGTCTGCTGCCGCTGGCGGGGCCGCCGCGGCAGAATCGAGCATGCCGCGGGGCCCCCCCTGTACCCACCGGCAGAGCCTGTCCTCCCCGTAGCAGCTCTCTCTTTGGAGCTGCAGTCAGACGCGCCGGCTTGCAGAGCGCGAGGGAAGAGTTCCCTCGCTGCTCTGTTAAGCCCGCGGGGGCTGATGGGAAGTTTCCCATCAGCCCCCGCGGGCTTAACAGAGTCGCGAAAGGGAAAACTCTTCCCTTCGCGCTCTGCAAGCCGGCGAGTCTGACTGCAGCTCCAAAGAGAGAGCTGCTACGGGGAGGACAGGCTCTGCCGGGTGGGTACAGGGGCCCCGCGGCCCGCTCGATTCTGCCGCGGCGGCCCCGACAACGGCAGCAGACTGGGTTGTTGTTTTTTTTTCGATGGCGGACCTTCCCGCGTGCCAGCTGCAAGGCCTTCGCGTGCCACAGCTGGCACGCGTGCCATAGGTTCGCCATCGCTGCCCTAGACCATCGCTGCTGCTCCCAACAAGCCGGCCTTGGAATGATATCCGACCATAACAATATGACCTCTGGAAACATATTCAATACTGCTCCCATATCCCATTTTGCTGCCCTTATCAACTGTTTACAGGTCCAGGAACCCAGGTTGTTGCCCCCCAAATGTAGCAGGATCATTGCAGACCACTCCTTCATTCGATCCCACTCCTTCGTTCGACCGTGGTGCCTCAGCAAAGGCAAGAGCTGTGTCCACCGCAGGCCGCGCTCACCCAGTCATAAGACCACCACCTCTGTCGCATCTACTCCAATATTAGGCCCCACTGGCCGCACTGCCGCTCGCTGCTCTGCCCAGTGCACGAAGGAGTGACCGATTTAACCAGCAAGTACCAGGATTCCTTTCCCCATCTGCAACGAAAATCAACAATTAGCAGCCACTCTGTAACCTTCTCTCTGCTCATAGCCGCACATAACCTTGAAATGCTTGGGAACGCCATCAACCTATGTGTTGAATCTCTCTGTGGGGCAGCCCCGCCACCGCTGCACTGGTTGCGGCACCAATACAGAAGGAATGTGGGGCGTAACAAAGAGGATCCACACCTAGACGCTGCAGAGCCAACCTCAGCACTGCCGCAAACTGAAAATGCATCAACAGACTAGCATCCTCATGTAAGAATAACCTTCCCTCCACCGCTGGCCGCACCCTGAAGTAATCCCATAATGAAGACACCAGGCATGTCGGGGAATTCCTGATTGCCCTTAACACTACCCATTGCCGTTTCCCCATCTGGTCTGTCTTGGACTTGGAGAGCAATATGCGCATCTCCCCGTCCACAATTCGTACCTGATGCCTCCCCATACCGTTCCTTTCAGATGCACAGCGGGAATCTGCTACTAACTCTCCCACCCTGAAGGCGCCAAAAAATGCCAAGCAAAAGACTGCCTGAAACAGACGGGCTTCATAGGGGGACCACATCACTTGCAGCAATGCTGCATAGATCCGCACCAACAAGTCGTGTGTAATTGGCATCATCTCGTGGAGTAGGCTGCGCCCGCTCCCACCCTTGTAAGAGTCTGTGCGTCAGGAACCTCCAACCTGGAAGCCCCAACTCACCGCCCACGCAAAAAATGTAAATCCTGCGAGGTGCATCCGCACCGATGCTTCCGACACCCCTGCAGCTTTTGCATAGATCACATATTCCGCCATCAACTGATCCGACACCTGCCCCTGCTGCCACTCCCGAGTCAAGAGAAAGTCAACCATTCAGTTGCAACCTCGCTGATACGTCACCCATGTTGCTGGCGACACCGACCTCCGCAGCAGCATCAACATCTCCGCAGTCCAAGTTGCCATAAGTGCTCCGGGACCTTCACTCCCAGGGCATCTACTTCTGGTGCCAGCATCCTGAACAGGTCCCACTTAAAACGAGAAAGAGCATCAGCGACCCTGTTAGTGCTACCCGGAATATGACACACCTTAACTGATGCATTCAAACGCAGACAGGTTAAAACTACTGTTCTCATTAAAGCCGCCACCTGCAGACACCGCGGCGAATAGTGGTTGATCACATTAACTACTGCCTCGTTGTCACACCACCAAACCACTCTGCGATTATGCAACCTGTCCAGCCACAACTCCAAAACCACTAAGAATGGAAACAGCTCCAGGAATGTGATATTGGTAAGCAGCCCTTCATCATGCCATGCCTGTGGCCAGGACGCCGTGCACCATGAACCCCCAAAGTAGATACCCAGTCCTCCGCTACCCGCCACATCTGTAAAAAGTTGCAGGTCCACAATAGAGATCGGCGCCTCCATCAAAACTGATGTTCCATTGAACTCCTGCAAAAACACATCCCAGACTCCTAAATCCGCCCTAATACTCTGCGATAGCTTGATACGATGATGAGGCTTCCGCACTCCTGCCGTTGCCGCCGATTAAGTGCCGTAAAAACACCCGACCCATTGGTATCACCCTGCAAGTGAAATTCAGCGAGCCTATTAAGGCCTGCATCTTCCTTAACGTGATTTTGCATGATCTCAACACATTGGCTACCAAAACTCGCAGCCGCCCCACCTTCTCCCCTGGTAAGCACGCAACCATTTCAACTGTATCCAGCTGCATGCCCAAAAAAGTGATGCTCGTAGCCGGCCCCTCCATTTTTTCCCCCGCCAACGGTACTCCTCATACCCGTGCAAATTCCACAAACCCCTCCAATAGCTCCTGGCACTGTAACGACTGCACCTCGCCCACGAAGAGGAAGTCATCCAAGTAGTGCACCACGTTTGCGCATCCTACTTTTTGAACCACCGTCCAATGCATAAACGTGCTAAAAATTTCAAAGTAGGCACACGAAACAGAACAGCCCATTGGCATGCATTTATCAAATTACCAGCTACTCTCAAAACAAAACCCCAACGACGGAAAGGCTGACGGGTGGACCGGCCGCAATCGGAAAGCCGATTCAATGTCCACCTTTGCCACTGCTGCATCGAAGGATGCGTATCGCACCGTGCACCATTCCTTCGTAATCCAATCATTTACCGAGGCCCCTGCAGGGGAAGACAGGTTGTGAATCAGCCTGAACTTCCCTGGTTCTTTTTTTGGTATGACTCCCTATGGAGAAACCACCAAATCTGCAAATGGCCGGCTCTTGAAGGTGCCGGCAATTCTGCCCAATTCCAACTCCTTCCTCAACTTATCCCTCACCACGGAGGCTAAACGTCTAACCGATACTGCATTCGGCGCCATTTTCGACTCCACTGTCCCTATCACTGCTATCCGAAACCCAGAACTAAAACCTTCTTCAATCATCACCCGGTCCTTCTGCCTCGGATATCTCTGAAGCCAAGGCCGTAATGCTTCCAGCCGGATTGGCGTGGAAGCCAGCCCCCTTAAATCTATACTACTTGGGAGCTGGGAGGGAAGAGGAGGGGTCCCTCTTCTGGTGCATTTGAGTGCGGAATGGACCCCGCTACAGATCGAACACGCGTACCGAAACTTGCAGTTGGGAAATGGACATGACGACTTGATAAATCGCCAGCAAATATCCCCCGCTACCTCACCCCCCGATTTTTGCGACCCGGAGGACCCCGCTGCTCGAAAGGAGCGTCCCATCCCTGTCATCCCTGATTCCCCCCTTTTGCCCCTTTGAGTCCCCTCGGTCCCCCTGGCCCTCCTGTTCTGGCCGACATCTGGGTCAACCACAAACTAATATCTTGTGTCCCCCAGGACAGCAATTTATTTTCTTCCATTTTGTCCCGAAGCTTCTCATCGTAGTTGAGCCATGCCCGACCCTCATGCGTCTGAGTCACTTCCAAAATAGAATCAGCGTAAGCGAGCAACATTCCATATTGCTCTGGGTACTGATGACCCCACACACCTGCCAGCCTCAAAAAAGCTCTTGCCCAATTTACCACATTACGGGAGACTCTTTTAATCCTTCTCGTCTTCCTTTCTCTTCTTTCGGCTCTCGCCCGACCGACGCCTCCCCTCCAGTAAACGGAAGATGTCAATATATCTCCTCTTCCTCATCTTCTGCCGCAACGCCCATGGGACCCCTTCCCATAACTCGGAAAAGGACGCCAACGTAGGTGTACCTCCTCCCCCCCCACCCACTCGGCAGCCGGAACACTCCCCCGCTGGGCTGGTTCCTCCTCTGATGTCAATGAGGAGGACTCCCCAGATGAAGTATCGCACCCCTGGTGCCGCTGACAGGAATGCTTTCTTTTCTTTCGCGCCTTTCCCCCCACCCCCACGTGCTGCCCCTCGCTTTTCTCCATCCCCCCTTCACACCCTACCAGTAACTCACCTGCCACCCCCGTCATGTCCTTGGCAGCCGGTGCCCCAGTCCTCATCTCAAGTCCCAGCTCCGGATTCCACTCACTTAGCTGCACACCATCCTGAGCCGACTCTGCATCCATCCTCATTGCCGTTCTCACCTCCGCTGTCTCCACTCGCACTGGACCTCCCGCTCCAGGCCCGCCTGGCTGCTGCAACACTGTCGTTGCCTGTGGAGATAAGAAGGAAACACAGGGGGGGGGGGGGAAACTGCAGCGGGCCAGGCGGGTTGCTAGGCTCCCAGCCATGGGATGAACCCTGCCCCTCTCCCCTCCAATAATCCCATGCCATGGGTCCGCACATATTGTAATACCCATCTGGTCGCAATGATCCGAACCCCAGGCCTGCCAATCCTTGCCCTCCTGAGCTGGCCTGCATAACCCTCCCCCCCCGCCCTCCAATGTCACTCCCCAACACCTGCGACGGAAGCACCCCATACTCTTGCCCGAGCGCCAGCTCCTCCAGCGGTAACGCTATCGCCGATGCGCTGCCCTCTCTTCCATGTGCCCCCTCACCGTGCCCCACTCGCCCCTCCCCCCGGACCTCCGAAGCTCCAGCCTGCCCCCTGCCCCTCTTTGGCAAACTGTCCCCCACACCTCACCGCCCCCCGGCCCTCCTGGCCCTAGCCGCCCCCTCCGGCGATGCCCCAGACCCCCGCCCTCCCCTACTTCTCTTGCTCCTACCCTCCATGAGCAGATTACCTTCCACCCTCTGAGGAGGCCTATCCTGGCGCTGCGCAGTTTTGCCCAGCCTCCCTACCCCTCTCTCATAATGCCCTGCCCCTGCGCTGTGGCATGCCTCGCCTTAAGTTTTTATTTATTTATTTTTTATATAGCTGGCCAACTTGCCTGGGCTCAAGCAGATCCACTGCTCCGGTGAAACACCAGCCCCGCTCTGCCCCGCGGTTATCCGGAGTCCTGCAGGAACAATACTGTGTCTCAGCCTCTGACTGCACTTCCAACTCGTTCCTCTGCATGATCCTGTGCCCCTGAGCGCATCCGCCATTCCTTCTCCTCAGGCCCTCGTCGGCATTCACACGAGCCTGCAACGCATGCCAGCTACCTTCCCCGTCTTCCCCACACGATTGCAGGTCCCGCCGGCTCTCTTCTTTCCTTCCCTCCCTCTCTTGCCCCCCACTGCTCCTGATTGGCTCCCGCTGCCGCCAATCCCCACGTGAGCCAATCAATTTAAACGACGACGCCCCAGGCCTCCCATGATGCCTCCCTCTCACGCGGCTTCGCTCCAGGCCGGATTGCCATGTGCCGCTGGCCCGGTTACCGCCGGCCTACAGGTACGCGGCCCTGCGGCCTTGATAAATACAGTATGTATTTGAAGGTTTATTGCGCTATGTTAATATTTGAAGAGAATTAAGACCCATGGTTGAGGCTTTTTAATGTGGTTTCTTCATGTGTGTCAAGTGTTGAAGATTTGCAGGTTAGTGAAGTTTACATTCTAAGAATAAGATGTTTATAAAGGATATAAAGGTTGAGGCGGTTGTGCAAGGCAGCACAACCACCTCCATAAAAGCGGCGTCCCTTGCGGGCGTGCCCACGCCTGAGGGCCTCGCCAGAGGGCCCTTTGGCGTGGCCCTTAGGCGCGGCACTAAGGCGCACAGCAACCACAAGACAAAGGAACAACTTCAGAAAAACCACCGCGGCAAGCAGCACAACAGGACAACCACCACTAAACCGGAAAAACCAAAACACCAGCAGCACTGCAGAGAAGAGATCACACCTCTCCAAAACCCCAGCTACTCCGGTACACCATGCCACCCTTCTTAACCCCCATCTACCTTCTAACTCCTATCCTAACTCTCTACCCCCACCCAACCACACTAATTAACCCCCTCTATGCAGACACACTACCCTGCACAACCCCCTCTGCACAGGCACCCCACCCCTACCCAACCGCACTCATTGACCCCCTATGCACAGGCACCACAACAACTCAACCCACAAACATCCACAATACTACACACAACCACACACACACACACACCTCACCCCACCCCATACCACCAACCCCAAAAGCCACCTCCACCTCTCCATCTCACTCATAAATGCACGCTCCGTCAGGAACAAATACCACATGCTCCATGACCTGATCACATCCGAGAAGATCGACATCCTGTGTATAACAGAAACCTGGCTATCAGAAACCGACACAGTAATAATGAACCAACTGACACCAACCGGATACAGCCTTCAACACTGCTCCCGAACACACGCAAAAGGCGGAGGCGTAGCCATCATTGCAAAGGATAACTTCCACCTGCGAATCCACGCCTCAGAAACCTCCAATGAAGCAGACATCCTCACCCTCACCAACAAACACCTCACAATATGCCTGGTCTACCAAACACCCACTGCAAAATCCGACCTACCAAGGATACTACACCTCATCTCTGAAAGCACTGATCCCTCAAAAGAACAAGTTATCCTGGGTGACTTCAATCTCCCATCACTACAAGGCACACAAGCAGAAACCTTCATCAATGCCATGACAGCAATGGACCTGACACAGATCATAAACAAACCAACGCACGAAAAAGGAAACACACTGGACCTCATATTTCTAAACTCCAAAACAGCATCCTCATGCAGCAGTCCAACAATCTCGCCAGTACCATGGTCAGACCACTACATCATCAACATATCCCACGCCTACCAACCGAACACTAACAGAGGAAACATACAACACACAAGGAGATTCAAAGCATTCAGCAAAGAAGACTTCCTAACCCTAACCCTGCCTAAATTACTTACAAACTCCAACAACCTCGATGACCTGATTCACAACTGGAATACCACAATCTCCTCAGCATCCAGCACAACCATAAACAAAATTAGCACTAGACCCATCTCCTCAAAGGCCCGCTGGTTCACCCCTGGCCTCCGTAAACTAAAAACCAAACTTAGAAGAGTGGAAAGGAAATGGAGGAAAACCAAAAATGAAAAGGACAAAACGAAATACCTCTACGAACTTACTACATACCACTCAGAAACTGACAACGCGAAGAGAAACTACCACACCAAAATCATCACGACAGCCGTAAACAAACCTCGAGAACTCTTCCAAATTGTCAAAAAACTGACAAAAGCACCCAGCACCCCTGACCAGCTCCCAGATATCCCCCCTGATCTCCTTGCTCGACAATACAAACAATTTCAACAACCTCAAAAATCACACCACTGTGCTGAAACCACAAAGACAAATCCATGCACCATCATAAACACAGACTGGAATACGTTCGATACAACCTCAAAAGAAGAGATATCTTCCACCATCTCCTGTCTGAACACCACCACCTCCCTGCTAGACCCCTGCCCTACGGACTGGATAAAGAAAACCAAGGAAGAACTGAGTGCACCATTAAACCACATCATAAACGAATCCTTTAAACAAGGATACATGCCGGACGCCCTCAAGACCACAATCATTCGACCAACCATGAAAAAAAACAATCTGGACCCCCTGGACCCCACCTCCTACAGACCAGTTGCGAGCCTCCCCCTCACCGCCAAGATAATAGAAAAGGTAGTCCAACGCCAGCTTCAAGAACATCTGGACATCAACGACATACTAGACCCGCAGCAACACGGATTCCGGCCACTACATGGAGTCGAGACCCTCATGACCATCCTGATGAACACCCTCATCATAGGAACCCAAGAGAAACAATCTGGATACATCCTGATCTTCCTAGATATATCAGCGGCCTTTGACACAATCTCCCACGAAATCCTCATACGCAGACTCCAATCAATTGGAATCAAAGGCACTGTGCTTCAGTGGTTCAGATCCTATCTAACCAACAGACAGCAACTGATCCGCACCCTCACCACAACCTCGCCCCCCTACCAACAACATCAAGGAGTTCCTCAAGGATCCACTTTATCAGCCATGCTCTTCAATATCTATCTCCGCCCACTCTGCTCAATCATACTCACCCACAACATCAACTTCCACATATACACTGACGACATAATGCTCTACGCACCGATCACAACCACCAACCCAGCAAACGACCAGCTATCAGCCTGCTTCACCGATGTGTCCAACTGGCTACAGGAGAACAACCTATCCATCAACATAAAGAAAACCGAAGCCCTTATAGTAACAAAAGAACCAGACTTCAAACCACCTACCCACCTCAACATAGGAACCACGCAAATTCAAATCCAATCTCAAATAAGGTACCTAGGCGTTATCATTGACCAAGCTCTCACCTTTAAATATCAAATCAACAAGACCACCGGGACGATATTCCACAAAGCTAAAACTGTGCAACGCCTCCGACCCCTCCTTGAACCTCAAGACTTCAGGACAGTAATGCAAGCTGTGACACTCCCCCATCTGGACTTCTGCAACATAATCTACCATGGACTACCCGCCACACAAACCAACCCCCTCTGAACTGCCTTAAATACTACGGTAAGGATTATTCAGAATGCGAAAAAACGGGATCACATCACCCCAATCCTAAGAGACCTCCACATCCTCCCACTTGAAGCAAGAATCAAGTACAAAGTTATCCTACTCACCCACAAGACTATCCACCAAACACGGAACACCTCACTCCACACTCTACTGCCTCGCCCGACCCACAGCAGACCAACCAGACAATCCTCCAATAACTCCATCATCGTCCCCCACAAAAGAACCAAATCCACACAACGGACCTGCAACAGAGCCTTTGAACTTTATGCCCCATCCCTCTGGAACTCTCTGCCAAACCACATCAGGAACAACGCTGACATCACATCATTCAAGAAACAGCTGAAAACAGTCCTATTCCATGAACATCTCTGAACAGAAAAACCACCCCATCCTCAAGAAGTAATGCTTAGATACTGCAGAAATGTACATGTCTATGTCCACCCCAAATCATTAATGTTGCCCCCCTGGTGACGGCCCCACCCTAGAAAGTATTGACCCCCCCCCCTTGTTATATGTTACACCGCTTTGACCCGGTGAAAAGCGGTATATAAATACAGTTAAATAAATAAAATAAAATATTTTAATATCTCTATAAATGTATTTCTCATTACATGATTTTGATGGCTTTTATAGAATGAAGAGTGGACATTCCATGGTATTTTGAGAGGTTAAACATCAGTGGAACCGTGCTTTTCAATGTCATACGAAATAAATGGGTGTTTGAAAAGCGGCGAGTTTGACGTTAAGAGGTTTCCCTGAGAAAAGAGGTTGTACAACATATGTACTTTTGAATTGCACAAGAAAATATGGGTGTTTGGAGGAATGGAGAGTTCAGCATTGGAGGTTCCCCTGAAAAAAGGTTGTCCAACAAGTTTGAGGAATTGGAGTGTTCAACGTTGGGGAGAGTTTAACGTTAGAGATTTCCATGAAAAACAGGTAGTGCAATACATTATAGCCCATGATTAGAGGTTTTCTTGAAGAAATGGTTGTTCAGTGTATTGTGGCCTATAGTTGGAATGGATAATTCACTATTTATGGAATTGTAATGTGAATTAAAGTTATATAATTAATAAATAGAATTAAAATACATAAATAGAATTAAAATACATATTTAGCGAATATTTGAGAATTAATTTAGACAGTTTTTGTATACTACCTTATCCTTCGATCAAAGCGGTCACAACACAATTGGGGGATACATTTAACATGCAGGGATATGAGACACATACACTAATACTTACAGGGAACATGGGCTATGGAGGGTTAAGTGGCTTGCCCAAGACCACAAGGAGCACCTGTGGGACTAGAAACCCCAGTCCTTCTGGCCCAAGGTTGCTGTCCTCTAGTGGGATTTAAACCCCTGACCTTCTGGCCTGAAGTACCTTGCCCCAACCACTAGGCTACTCCTCCCTCTAATTAATTCATTCATTGATTAACTATTGGAGTTTCATTATATAATAAATAAATTAATACAGAGTATTATACATATTGTAACACTATAACAATTTTTGTATGATTTAAGATGTTTATCATTGAAAGTCATATTTAATGAGAATTTTGGGACCTTTGGAGGAAGGGAAATTAATTATTAAAAGTATTTGTAGTGGGGAGTTTGAGATTGTAATTGTAATTGTTATTATTATGTGTGAATTTTAATTGTATTGTAAATTTAAATTTCAACATTAACCAATAAAGGTTTTTACACACATTGATTGTTGAGGAAATTTAATACATCCTTGTGAGTTTATGGATATAAACATATGTTAATTTGGATAAGATTAAGAGAATGGGTTATTGCATTGTGGTTAGATTCATATTTTAAAGCTTCTGCATATGAGGGTGTGACGGGATGTATATCCCATCGCAGCTGGAGTCCCAAAGAATCCCAGATAGCCAGAAGGAGTCAGAGGATGGTCCCTGGTATAGAGCCCCGGATTCTCTCCTGAAAACCCCATTAGAAAAACGGTACAGAAAAAATAAGTTCAGTGAGAAGCCCCAGAGTAGAACCCAAGTTCCCGTGCTCACAAAATTTAGGGCAATCCAGACCTCTTCTCCTGGGCATCTCGGCGTTATAAGGAATGATCGGGGAGAACTTGAGGGCCTGACGCTGGTGACAGGAGAGGATATGGAGATTGAATTCCCTGGAATGGAGAAGAAGTACTCCCAAGAGGGGCTGGAATTGGGCATAGACTTCCAAGATGAGATGCCCATAGATACAGAAGTCCAACCAGGTAATTGCCCGCTGTTAGGGTGGATGTAGTATAAGCTACGTGGGAGGTGGCAGGTTGTTCAGGCCTCTGGGCGCTTGAGACTTTCCCTGGTTGGGTTAGAGAGAGTTAGGGTTTTGGGTGACTTTTGTCTTATTTTGAACACAAGAAGCAAATGACTCACTATTGCAATCCAATGGAGAGCTATCTGTAGGCCAAATAAGGGACTGCATGCAGAGGACTAATTTGATACTGTTCTGAATCTTGATCTGAAGGACCCTTGTGAGGGCTAAACACTAGTCAGAGAGGGGACAGCTGCCCATTCTAGGAGGGGCAGGCCCCAAGAGTTCTAGGAAAAGTACAGAGTACAAATCTTGGAACTTTGTTTGTTTCACCCAAAGAGGAACAGGTACTGTGGATATAGGCTCCCTGACCAGGGAGGGTCTGCTCAAGGATGTTCTTGGTTTCTTCTTGGAGTTGACTATGGTTGGAGACATACAGGAGAAAGTTTGAAGGATGGCTGGATGAATGATATCCTGGACCTAGAGAGCTGATGGCAAGATACCCAACCAGATGAGAAACAACAGGGGTATTAATATGGTGTACTGTTTAGGGTTTTGATGTATCAATGTTATCTCTCATATACATTAAATCCATTTTAACATGTGCAAAATCATAAATCCTGATTAGTACACAGCCTCATAGACGATTCAGCAAGGACATTTTGACACAGTTGGTGTGAAGGGCATTTCTGCTGGAAGATCAGATTCTGGTGCTTGCTTTGAATAGATACAGTAGGGCAATGCAGAGGTTTATTACCCACTATCTAATATGAAACATTTGCAGCTGAATGTCCATTGGAGGCACTTTGTCAGGAATATTGCAGTTTGCTGTACTTGTGTTATTGATTTATTTTGTGTACAGTGTTTAGGATCATATCAGTAGATGTGCTTTTAAATGAAGCATTGATCGTAAAAGATGTTCGCTGCCAGCTGTTTTTTGATAGCTGCCTAGATTCCCTTCTTCTGGTAGAGGCAGCTTTTGCAGTGCTGCTTAATGTGATGGTAATTTTGAAAACAGTTATTATCGCACTGATAGCAATATCAGAGTGGGGGAGAGTGAAATGATATTGTAGAGAACAAAGTAGTGTGAAACAGGTTAAATTGCTGGTCATGCTATAAATTGTTTCTTATTAAACACTACATCAGATTCTGATGATTATAGGCAAGTATTTCTAGGGATGTGTGATTTGCTGTTCATTTTACCTTCAAGCTGCTCCCATGCAGGCCAAATTTGATAGCCAGCACTTTGAGATGGGCATCTGTGCAGGAGCTTATAAAAAACGGAATATGACAGTGAGTGTGCTGTTTCATTTTTTTCCCCTTGATGGAGACATAGTCGGAACTCAACAAGTTGGGCCAGCTGTGATCCATTTTGGGGGTTATTTATGACCCTGTTATGGACATTTTTCTTTTTTTTTGTTTGATCTTTTTATTTAAATTTTCCAAAGCATACCAAAAGATACAAAGGGCAACAATAATAATGAGCACATGCAAACTCCAAACAGCTTTTTGACAACATCACTGCCACAGTCAACCGACATAAATGAAGATAAGTCTCCACCATGCAATAATAACTCATCCCAGCCCTTCCCCCACCCACTTCACCTCTGACTAAGGATGACATTAGAGAGGTGGCCTCCATGTTACACACTTAGGGATATGTTTACTAAAGAGCATTAAGGATGCACCGGTTAGCAACCGTGAACGGCAGCGGTAAGGGTGTTATTGGGCGGTAAAGGCCAGGGTGGAGAGTAGGCATTCTGGCGGTAAGGGCGCTTGGCTCCACTTATCGGGCGCTAACATACAAGCATGCACCTTAATACCCAAAAATGACAGTAACCTTAATGTAGGATAAGGGAGCCCTTGTGAAAGTCACATTTTAGGTGATGGAAGGAAATGTCAGATCCATATGTATCCTACGTGTTAGTCAGTAAGTGGGATGAGCATGTGGGAGGCATCTGTACTGTATCAGTGAGGGGTGCCCACATAATCAGCTGTAATGTCAGTGTGTGGCATAGGATTGGGAAGAAGTGTTCCCTGGCGGAACAAGCATCGCCACAATATGGGCATCAAAAGGATGACTGAGCAGGAGTGGTGACATATAGTTGGTGTGAATGGAGAAGAAGTGCCTCCAAGAGGGGATGGAATTGGACATATTTATTTAGCTGTGCTTATATACTGCATCAAAGCAGTTTACAGATTTATGATAACAGGTACTATTTATTCCCTTGTCCCTGAAGGGTTCACAGTCTAAGTGTACCTGAGGCAATGGAGAGTTAAGTAACTTGCCCAAGGCCACAAGGAGTGGCCATGGGACTAGAGACCCCAGTCTCTCTGGCCTGAGGTTACTTGTCCCTATGTGGGAATTGAACCCTTGGCCCGCCAGCCTGAGGTAACCTGTCCCAACCACTGAGCCACTCCTCCCATAGACTTCCAAGATGAGACACCCATGGATACAGAGGTCCTACCGGGTAATGGCCTGTTGTTGGGGTAGATGTAGTAGAAGCTACATGGGAGGTGGCAGGTTGTCCAGGCCTCTGGGCATCTGAGACTTTCTCTGGTTAGAATAGAGAGAGTTAAGGTTTTGGGTGAGGTGTGAGTGGGACATCCTAATGATTAAAATGTTTCTGTGTGGGCCATGATGTTGCAGTTGTCAGGAGAATACATGATTGTACATGATTGGCATATGCTGATGGATGGGCTGAAGGATGGATGGTGGTAGATGACAATGCAGTATGATCTTGCTACCCCAATGTACCTGATGTGACCACACAAATGCAGTTGTAGTGTGTGTGAAAAAATAGTACTTAAGAACATAAGATGTGCCATACTGGGTCAGGCCAAGGTCCATCAAGCCCAGTATCCTCTTCCAACAGTGGCCAATCTAGGATACAAGTACCTAGCAGTTTCCCCAGAAGACACAGGTTCCACAATGCTTGTATTGGGACAAACAGTGGATTTCCAGGGTCTCCTTTAAGAATGGTTTATGGACCTTTCCTCCAGGAACTTGTCCAAACCTTTTCTAAACCCAACTACACTAACAGCTTTTATTATATTCTCCGGTAACATAGTAACATAGTAAATGACGACAGATAAAGACCAGTATGGTCCATCTAGTCTGCCCAGTAAGATGGCAAGAGTAGGTGCACCTGCCGCTCTATGCAGGTCACACCTCCCTATGTCTTTGTTTAGGGGTGAACCCACCGCTCCGTGTAGGACACCCCTGTTTGTTGAGAAATTAGATAAGTTTCTTTTGATTTTATCCTGTTGCTGTCCCATGCCATTTTGAATTCTGTCACTGTATTTGCCCCCACCACTTCCATTGGGAGGGCATTTCAAGCATCCATCACCCTTTTAGTGAAAAAGTATTTCCTGACATTGCCTTTCAATTTACCCCCTTGCAGCTTCATGTTATGCCCTCTAGTTTGTTTCCCCCATCTTTGGAAGAGGTTTGTTTGTTCATTAATTCTCTTTAAGTAATAAAGGTCTGAATCCTATCTCCCCTGTCCCTCCTCTCCTCCAGAGTGTACATATTTAGGTCTTCAAGTCTCTTCTCATAAAGCTTTTGACGTAGGCTCCAAATCATTTTGGTCGCCTTCCTCTGAACCATTTCCAGTCTTTTTACATTCTCCGGTAACAGCCAGCAAGCTTTGTATAGTTGTAAATAGTTACCCATGTTTTTTTCTCCAAGTTCTGTTTCCTGTTAATTGTAAACACAGATCAACTGTTTTGAAATGTGTACTTTAAATGGTTCTATGTAAACCGCACTGATGGAAAGTAGCGCGGTATATAAGAGAATGTAAATAAATAAATAAATAAAATAAAATCCTTTGAGATATGGTCTCCAAAACTGAACACAGTATTCCAAGTGAGACTTCACCAGTGACTTATACAGTGGCATTAGTACCTCTTCCTTTCTGCTGGTAATTCCAGAGTCTGATAATTTATTTATTAAACACTTATATACTGTGCTTTCCGTGTTTACAAAGAACATTGGTATGATTGGTACAACAGAAATGGGTACCAAATCACTTTACATAGAACGTTTATGAACTTTTTACATGTAACATAGAAAACTATTTACATTACAATATGGATAAACAATCCATAGTGCTGATAACAAAGCAACTATATACAGTGAGTAGGGTTTCCTTAGATGTATCACTGACCTTGCTGTGAGAGCCTATGTTGTGTTCTATTGGCTTTTCTGATCGTGTTGTTATGAGGGTGAGGGGTGTTGTTGTCTGTTTGAATGTCATTGTTTGTGACACCAAGAAAAAACAGTTGCCACATGAAGATACAAACCCAGTCCAAAATCATGGTGTCAAGAAAGGAATACTTTATTAGATCTATCTCTTACACCATGATGCCCAACTATAAAACTATAAATTTTTTATGAATAGTTCTTTTATAAATGATATACATATGGTTTTTTTTGTCTTTTTGTTTATGTTTTATTCATAAGGAACGTATTTATTATAATGGTTTTCTAGTTTGTCAAGTTTATTTATAGTTTTATTATTGATTGGCAAGAATATGTATGTTTTCATCTAATATGTTTTAATTTATTTATGGGTCATATTTTATAACATTTATTTATTTATTTGGTTATATAATATGTCCATATAGTTGTGCCCTTGTTCATATATTTATATTTATGCTTTTTTATATATGTAGTACACCAGAGTTTCCCCTGAAGAATTCATTTCGAAACATGACCTGTGTCGGGCATCATGGTGTAAGAGATAGATCTAATAAAGTATTCCTTCCTTGACACCACGATTTTGGACTGGGATTGTTTGTTTGTGAGCCATAGTGTGTAGTAAATAGGTGCGTTTTTAATTTTTTACAAAATAACCTGATGTCAGATATCTGTCTAATGTCGTCAGGTAGGTCGTTCCAGAGGATCAGGGCAGAGTGTGAGAAGGCTTTGTTAGTAACTTTTTTGGCTTTTGTGAATTCTTTTGGTATCTCAATTTTATTTTTAGTTTTACTCCGTTGGGTGCGATTTGATGCTTCCTTGCTGATTAGAATGTTAAGGAACGATGGTGCTAGGTTATTGATTAATTTAAATGTTGTTACTAGGACTTTGGATTAAGCTTTGAGTGAAAAAATATTTTCTCTTATTAGTAATATATGGGTTACACTGTAGCTTCATTGCCTGCCCCCTAGTCGTTCTACATTTTGATGGCATAAACCATCGATCTACGTTTACCCGTTCCATCCCATTCCACTCCATTCATTAATGTATAGACCTCTATCATATCTTCTTCCAAGTTGAAAAGCCCTAACCTTTTTAGCTTTTCCTCATAGGAGTATCCTCCCATCCCCTTTACCATTTTGGTGGCTCTTCTCTGTACCTTTTCTAATTCTGCTGTATCCTTTTTAAGATACGGTGACCAGAATTGCACACAATATTCAAGGCGCGGTTGCACCATGGAACGATACAGAAGCATTATAATATCCTTTGTTTTATTATTTATTCCTTTCCTTATGATTCCTAGCATTCTATTTGCTTTCTTGGCTGCCACTGCACACTGGGAAGAGGATTTCAGTGTTATCCATGATGATGCCTAAATCTTTTTCCTGAGTAGTAGTTCCTAATGTGTAACCTTGCATCGTGTAACCATAGTTTGAGTTCTTCTTTCCTAGGTGCAGAACTTTGTACTTGTCCACATTAAATTTCATCTGCCATTTTAATGTCTAGCCTTTCAGTTTATTAAGGTCCTCTTCCAATTTTTCACAATCCTCTTGGGTTTTAACAACTTTGAATAATTTTGTGTCATCTGCAAATTTGATTACTTCCCTCGTTATTCCCATTTCCAGATCATTTCCGAATATGTTAAAAAGCAGTGGATCCAGCACAGATCCCTGGGGCACTCCACTATTCACCTTTCTCCATTGGAAAATTTGGCCATTTAGCCCTACCCTCTGCTTTCTATCTTTTAACTAGTTCCTGATCCAAAATAGTACACTGCCTCCTATCCCATGACTTTTTAATTTCACCAAGAGTCTCTCATGAGGGACCTTGTCAAAGGCTTTCTGAAAATCCAGATACACTACATCAACCGACCCACCTTTGTCTAACTGTTTACACGTTCAAAAAATATAACACATTCAAAAAATATAACAGATAAGTAAGTCAAGACCTTCCCTGGCTAAAGCCATGTTGGCTGTCTCCCATTAAACCATGACTATCTACATGCTCAGAAATGTTTTGCCTGATATTTGAAGGCATTTACACAGGTAGCTGCCCTAGTTACCCATGTAAATGCCTTATCCAGGATTTTCCAAAGGCACCTACATGGGTAGTGTCTTCGGAAAATCCCAGATAGGTCCCTAATGCACCTAGATGCTATGCGGTTAGCATCGGGGCATGTTGGAGGTGTTCCAGGGTGGAGCGGAGGCAGAGGAAAGGGCTAAGTGGGTACCAACAATTTTTGATGCTACCCGCTTAGTCCTCTGTGTCTTAAAGGTAGGTGAGGTTTTTCCTTGCCTATCTTTCAGGTGCAGGGGCTAAGCAGGTAGCATCAAAGGTCGCTTCTACCTGCTTAGCCTTGGTGGTTGCTGGTGTATCCATCCAAACCCGGATTTTCACTTCCGTCACGTGAACTCACCAAACTCACCACCTGCTCCTCTAATCCTATCCCCACACATCTCCTAAGCTGCATCTCCTCCACTGTTGTCTCTTCCATCTCTCATATTCTGTCCCTACAGCCTTCAAGCATGTGATGGTCACTCCTCTCCTCAAGAAACCCTCACTTGATCCCACCTGTTCTTCTAATTATCGACCCATCTCCCTCCTTCCCTTTGTTTCTAAACTACTTGAACGCGCAGTTCATCACCACTGCCTTGACTTCCTCTCCTCTCATGCCCTCCTGGATCCTTTACAGTCTGGCTTTTGTCCTTTACACTCTACTGAAACAGCTCTTGCCAAAGTCTCCAGTGACTTGTTCCTGGCAAAATCCAAGGGCCTTTACTCTGTCCTCATCCTTCTTGACCTCTCTGCTGCTTTTAACATTGTTGACCACAAGCTTCTCCTCGATACCCTGTTCTCGCTTGGTTTTAAGGGCTCTGTACTATCCTGGTTCTCCTCCTATCTCTTCTATCGCTCTTTCAGTGTTAGTTCTGGTGGCTCCTCCTCTTCTGCTATCCTGCTCTCAGTTGGTGTACCCCAAGGATCTGTCTTGGGTCCGCTCCTTTTCTCTATTGTCACAAGGTAGACCTAGGGCAACCCGAGAAAATGCAGATCAGTATGAATGATCACAGAAAAAGTGACAAGGTAAACAAAGGAATGTTTGATGGTTGCTATAGACAACCTAGGCACACGTGCATAAGCCCCATGAAGACACACCCAGGTAGTAAAGAAAGGGAATTCGCTTTGCCTGATAGAGTTCAGCTGAGTGGAGGTGGAGTCAGGAGACACGAGGATAAAATAGACTCCCAAACAATTAGAAGGAGAGAGGAGTTGAGGCAGCAAAGGTCACAAGCAGAGAGATTGCAGCGAACACCGTTGAAGCCGTGGAAAGCATGGAGTTGGTATGAAAGCGAGGAAGATAGTGAGAATGAGTCATTGAAGCAACAAGGGAGCCAGCGTGAAGGTCGGAGAGAATCCAGAGACCTGTGTGAAACAGTGAGAAGTCAGCAGCCTGATAGCGTGTATGTGCATGGAAGACAAGAGAAGCGTGGGAAGACTGCAATAGCAGGTACCGGGGCAAGGAGTGAATGTGAGGGCTATTTGCTATCTGAGAGGGAAAAACCCTGGAAGCATAGAAATAGCCACATAAAGACAAGCTATCTAGAGGCTGAGAATAACTTTTCCCCTGGTCATAGAAATCCTAGGAGAAAAGGGATTTACTTACCAGGAAAAGGTGAAGATTTTCCCTATCATTGTGAGCTCCCAGCTTCTAGAAAAACGCCGTCAAAAGCTTTGCAATCTAGCTCAGCTGAGTCCCGAAGGCTAGAGCTGAACCGGCAGAGAGCCTGCCGTAATTATCCTACTAGCACAGCAAATAGAGAGTTGAGCTATCTACTAAGATACCAGCAGGGGCAGAGCTCTGAAAAGCTCAACTCAAAGTTATATGGTATTTCCCAGAGAGGCACTAGCTCAGAGGAAGAAAGAAACTTCCTGGGTGCCGAGCCAAGCCAGCCATACTCTCATTCTACTTCTGATATTAAGAATGAAAATGCTGACGAGCCTGTATTGATGGAGTGTGAAAATTCAGAGGTACCTGAAATTCCTGAATCAATGGATTGTTCTCTAACTGTAACTGAGTCAGAGTTCTCACTAAGATAAACACTTATTTTGTGACCTTAGCTCCCGTGTTAGAAGCTGCATGCTGCATCTCACTCACTCTCTAACCAAACAGACGTGAGCTGTACTACCAGCCACGAGAGAAAGGATCTGTATTGAAACAGTTAGGCTGTTTTGTTCTTTTCTTTTGTTTAAAGTTTGGAAGCTGAAGGAAGCTATTTCTGTTGTTCCGTTAACTTTTGTTGTATGCCAAAGTAGGCTCTTAATTTCTGTTACCAGAAGATAAAGAAACCTCATGGGACGGGGAATAAAGCCCTAAACTTGGAAAGAAGTTTTGTTTGTGATTTGTATCAGTGAAGGCACAACTACCACCCTCACAGAGCCAAGCAATACCAGTTCCTACCGCTTGGGCTGGCAGAGTGGTGACACTATCTATACCCAGTCCCTTGGTGCGCTCATCTCTTCCCATGGCTTTCAGTACATCTTTATTCTGATGACTCCCAGATCTACCTCTCTACGCATGAAATCTCTCTGGCAATCCATACCCGGCTCTCTGCCTGCCTTTCTGACATTGCTGCTTGAATGTCTCACCGCCACTTGAAATTGAACATGGCCATGACTGAGCTTCTTATCTTTTCCCCTAAAACCTCTTCTCCTCTTCCTTCTTTCTCAGTCTCTGTGGATAACTCTCTACTCCTTTCTGTTTCCTCGGCTTGCAATCTTGGGGTTGTCTTTGACTCCTTTCTCTCCTTCTCCACACACTTTCATCTGATAGCTAAGACCTGCCATTTCTTTTTCTATAACATCAACAAAATCTGCCCATTCCTTTCTGAACACACTACTAAGATGCTTATCCACTCCTTAGTCACCTCCCGTCTTGACTACTGTAACCTATTCCTTGATGGTCTCCCTTTGAGTCATCTCTCTCCCCTTCAATCTGTTCAATACTCTGCTGCACGGCTAATCTTCCGCCAGCCTCATCATGCCCATATTACCCCTCTTCTCAAGTTACTTCATTGGCTCCCTATCCGTTTCCGCATCCAGTTCAAACGTCTCCTGCTGACCTATAAATGCATTCACTCTGCAGCTCACTACCTTTCTTCTCTTATCTCTTCTTACACCTCCCTTGGGAACTCCGCTCTTCTGGCAAACTGCTTCTATCTGTGCCCTTCTCTTCTATTGCTAACTCCAGAATTTGCTCCTTTCACCTTGCTTCACCTTACGCCTGGAACAAACTACCTGTGTGTATCCCAGGCACCTTCTCTGACCCTTTCCAAATCCAGGTTGAAAACTCATCTCTTTGCTGCTGCTTTTGGATCTTGACTCACCTGATCTTGTTTCTTTACCTTTCCCCCTTGTTTTATCCCTGTCTACACCTTCTGTGTTGTCTGTCTTGACTAGACTGTAAGCTCTGAAGAGCAGGGACTGTCTCTCACATGTCTGTGCAGCACTGCGTATGACTTGTAGCGCTATACAAATGCTCAGTAGTAGTTGTAGTAGAGTGATTGATTCTCGAAGAGTGTGTGAGAAACAAAGTGAGTTTAGAGGAGGCATTGTTCACTACATACTACCCTGAATCTAGCCTTAGTAACCATACATATGGCCCCTCAGATAATCACTCATTACAATTAAACAATCAGACTCAGCATGAAAAAGGATAATCAACTGATCGCTCAGAATGTACCCACTGAAATAGAATTAAGACCCCAGTGTAAATAAGATGTGGATATGTTCTACCTGAAATCAGGTACCAGTGTAATACAATGCATAAAGTTATACAATGTACATAGTTTCCCCCAGTTACTTCCAAGTTGATCTCCCTGTTTATTGTAAATACAACTCAAAGTTCCCTGTGTTGTATAGTTGATGTTAAATGTAAACCGCTCTGATCTAAAATAGAGCGGTATAGAAGAACTGTTAAATAAATAAATTGCACCTTGGATTTTTAAGAAAGAGGGGGTGAGCCTGTGGTACAAGAATGAGAGCAGAGATAAGCTTGAAGGGAGGGAATGGGAAGAAATCAAGAGATGGAAAAAAAGGGGGTTTGAGAGAGAAGGGATGGAAAAGAAGGAGAAAGGGAGGGGAGGAGGGGGAGGAGAGAAGGAGAGTGAAAGGGAGCTACACACATACAACCTCCCAACCCAAATCTACTTATACAGTTGCACACATCCATACCCACCCTTACACTCACTCATATACTTGCACAACAGACCCACAACAGCACACTTGTAAATGTTTCCATCCCTCACTCACTCAAAACACTTCACCCCCTCACTCTCTCCCCATACGATCACTTATGAACATTTTATCATAGCCTCTTTTTTGAAAGCTAAATGCTAGCACAGTAGATTTTCTTACTGTCCTCCCTCCATTTATTAAATCAGATTTGATCATGTTGTGATCACTATTGTCAAGTGGCTCCAACATTTATCTCTAACACCAAATCTTGTGTTCTTCTAAGTACTAGGTCTAAAATTGACTAAAATTCTGGTGTCATCTCAGTAACAGCAACGCGAATGCTCTCCAGTACCAGACTTATTAAAACATATTTTAGAAAGGATGCCCAGGTCAAAACATACCTAAAAAGGGTGAGCACCTGCAAGATCAGGTAGGATTATATAAGTAACTACATGTCCACTATGGACATCCTCACTCAGTGGTGGCAGGCAATGGTAGACAGCTGAAATGCGCCCCTTAAGCCCTCTCGCGGCACGCTAAGCAGGTCTGGTCTCTCCCTCGTCTGACGCGACGTCAAAGCAGGGAGGGACAGATCTGCTTAGAGGTCTGGTAACTTGCACATTGGGCATGTCTCTTCTCTCCCACCGCCGTCCAGAAAGTGACTGGATGGAGGTGCGTGGGGAGCATGCCTAATGTGCAAGTCGTACAGGGTGCGATTCACGCTCGGTACGGCCCTGACTGTGGATGTACTTAACACCAACTATTAAGGGAGTATTAAGTGCACACACACTAATTGCAGCATTGACAGTGCATGGCATGAGTAAGTATTGTCCATTAATTACAATGTGCAGTCGATGCTCATCATCTGCCCACAACACATCCAGCCCCCACCTCTTCATGGGATAAGCAGTTATTGTGTACTATCATGCCAGCATGGTGACAGTTACTTCGGGTCTGTGCTAGTCATTACCACACACTAAAATGCACATTAATTGCTTAGTGCACTTTAGTAAAAGGGCCCCGTAATTTATGATAGACCACGGGAAAAATCAGTGCAACGTTTGGTCTTCCAGCACAAACTGTACTCCAGCACTGCCACATCCCACCCACTCCAATGATTTTCTGTTGGAAGTGGTGGGACGCAGCAGGACTTGAGCACAGATCTGGCACAGACACGGTAAGCAATGTAAGCGTGTCTGGCGCACTTTGAATGTCAGTGCCCTCCTGCTTGTTTACCTTGCTTACCATGTTGTGTCAATCCAGCAAACAGGAATCACAAAGGTCTGTACTACCTGCTTAAGATCTGCCTGACACAGGACTAGTTTGATCTGCCTAATTAAATACAGATTAAGGCCTTCTGAATAATTCAATTAATCTGGACTTCTAGGAAAAGGATAGAAAACAATCAGATTCCAAGATTTTTAACCTTATTTTGGAGTAGAATAGTCAAACCAGCTATGGTCAGGCTACAGCATAGCATTATTTTCCCCTTTCTCCTCACCCAGAAAATCAAAGTTTTTTGAGGATTAATTTTCATATCATTTTCCATCATCTAACCATTATCATTGTTTAAAAAAATTCTAACACAGAAAGCTCCTCGGATATTTTTGTAGACAGTAATACCCTGGGATCCAATTAAATACACAGGTACACTAAAAAAAAAATTTTTTAAACTGCCTCTAATGTTTTGATTGATTTTTACGTTTTTTGGTGCGCTGAATCCAAATCTGGTAACCAATTTGCTCCATCACGTACAGATTTTTTGCTACATTGGGTTAGCAGTTTGAGGTGAACGTTTCAGATTGAGTGCGATCGAGATAAAAGTTTCTTGGATGAATTCTTTATACTAATTGTTTAGTAGTTATTCAAATAAGAATAAAGAAAATTGTAACAAGGCAGCACATAAGAATAGAGTAATGTCAACAAAAACACCTGTGATGGTAGCAAAATTGTCTGCACTTAAAACAGCCACATACATGTGCACAAACATTGAGCATATAAGAGCGAGGTTAGACACAAAGCAAAGCAAAGAAATGTGCAAAAAATGTTGTACAGGTATGTATGTAAGAATAGAAAACGCAAACCGCACCATTGCAATACATGACGACAAACACCCGATGGTGTGAAAATAAAATTCTAATAAATGAGATCCGACACTGTGGTAATAACTAGCAATTTTTATTTCAAAGTTTAGTAAAAACACGATATTTGTCAACACAGTTTAGATTTTAAAGTCATTCTTGGGTCAATCAATCTCCTGGTGGGCCCGTTTCTTCTTCCCCCGAATGCTTCTCTTGGTGCGCTGCTTGGCGTATTTTTCATCTGGGGTTTATCGCAGCAGCAACCAGCAGAAATCAGCCATCATAGTGGTGTTCCATCTTCCTTGGTACCTTCTCTCTGCGTCCTGGTGAAACCTTTCACCTTGTTCTTCACTGTACGCCCCCATGTTTTCAGGAAAGTAGTTCACATGGGAGTGCAAGAAATGGACTTTCAGGCTCATGTTACAGCCTTGTTCTTTGAAGGCATTGAGCATCCTGGCAACAATATCCTTATAGTTCTCATCCCGCCTGTTCCCCAAGAATTTGAGAACAACATCCTTGAAGGAATCCCAGGCTTCTTTTTCCTTCTCAGACATCGTTTCAGCGAATGCTCCATCTGAAATGAGTTTCCTTATATCAGGGCCAACAAACACTCCTTCCTTTAGCTTTGCTTCAGAAAGTCGGGGGAACTTTGAGCAAAGGTACCGAAAGCACTCACCATCTTTTGGAAGGGACTTGATGAATTGCTTAATGAGACCCAACTTAATGTGGAGAGGTGGTAATAGAATTTTATCACGAGGTACCAAGCTCTCATGAAGAACATTTTTCTCACCGGGTCTCAAATACTCCCGAATTGGCCAGTCTTTTTTCCCCCAGTGTAGGTCGCGGGCCCGACTATCCCACAAGCAAAGGAAGCAGGGATATATATATCGTTGCAAAATACCAAATCTTCCTCTTTGCTGAAATACTTCAAAAATTGTGTCTCGCGGTTGCGGTACCAATAAAAAATTGTTCCTGGTGACAATAGATTTTTCTGTTTAAGCAGAGAACCTAGCAGTTGGGCAGCATCTTTTGGGAGTCCTAAATCCCGGACTAAATCATTCAATTCAGCTTGAGAGAAAAGTTCAGGTTTCGGATCTGGTTCAGTTTCAAACTCGGAAGTACTGGACTCATCGGGAAAAGCCATCTGATGAGTCTCATCATGATCAGAACCGTCCACACAAATATGATCCAAAGATTTTGGTGGTTCAGGCACAGGTACTTCGTTGCTATGAGGCATAGGCCTAATTGCTGAGGAAGGTTGGGGTAACTTATTACGTTCTTATTTTTTAAGTTGTATCCCTTCACAATGCAAGAGCAAAAATAGCAGTCACTGCTGTGGTCACTTGTTCACGGCCACATCATAGGTATTCCGAAGCGAAATGCTTGTTTTTTACCTTTCATCCATAAGCGTAGATCTTCCTCACATGTCTTGCACACTTTGTGAGGAGCCCACGGTTTGTCTTGATCGCCTAACTTCAAACGAAATAGGCGAAATATACTTTTTAATAAATGCAGAAATGGTTCCTCTGCCGCTTTTTCACGGTATATTCCCCACAAATAAAACAAAAAACTGTCCGGAGAGTTGACGCAACCTCTGGCTCTGTGAGCCATCACAAAATACACAGCACTGCAAACTACAACTGTAGTGAACCACTTCGGAATAAAGCTGGATTTCGACTGAGCCACCAACAGGTCATAATGACCTTGCAAGAAACTGAACTTTGACAGGAATGTGCCTGTCGCAACCACCGTGTTTGAGCGAGCGAACGAAGCGAGGCGAACAGGAAAGAACATGCGCCAGCGCGAGTACTGGATTTAGCCCCCCGCCTCCCAATTGTCCTGTTAATGTATAAAATGAATACAAAACACTCTAAAATATCATGAGGGAATGTTTCTAGTTAGTTAACCATTACAACCTCTATTTTGGGCCAAGAAAATAAACTACAGTCGGCTAAAAGAAATTATGTGAACATTCCTTATATGGGTAAGAAATCTAATTTTGCAAGAAAACGTGACGTGATGGAACATTTTGGCTATTTTTCCTGGATTCAGCACCCCAAAATCTATAGGAATCAGTTGCAAAACTGGAGGCAGTTTTTTGGTAGTGTACCTGTGATATCAATATAAATCACCAAATCTTGACTTTTTTTGAAACATGAGGGGATGGCAATAGTGCCAGATTTTTATGTCAATATTAAAGGGAATATAGATAAGAAAAATGAGGGATAAAAAGATTCCTAACCATGCTCTGAAATCCTCATTTGGTGTAACTTTCGAGAAGACAGCTTGTGACAGTATGTACTATTGTCTAAACAGAACTTTCATGGGGAAGGAGGGGGCAGGCCTGAAACGAAGAGTAGTGGTTTACAGATCACCCAGAAACAGCCACAGCTCTTTCCCATCATTTCTATGCAAAAAGTGTCTGTACAATTAGATATACTGCTAGAAGTTATCATTTCTGAAGCTAGGAAAAATTAGGTTCTCAAGAACTGGTGACGGCTCTTCTATTTGCCCCTAACCCTCTTGGAACTAGAGCAAAATTGCTGGGAGGTGTTAGTCTTCTGCAGATTTGCTCCAGTCCAAAAGGGAAGATAACTTGTGGACAAAAATATATCCACACCATTTCTGTAAACAGTTTGTGTAATTCTAGAAAATTTAACCCGCAGCAGGATGTTTTATTGTGAATAGGGCAGCGAAAGAGCCATATTGAGAATGTAGCAGCATCTCGAGAATCTAAAACATTTGCGGCGCAGTTCCTGCTCACAAGTTACACAAACCACAATCTTTAAAAACAATAAAAGATTTAAATAAAAACTAAGAAGCCTGCTTACTATTGTGCACTAAGCAGTTAGTGTATGAATCAGCACACATTGATAGCCCTCAAGCATGGCAACAATTACTGCGCTGGCATGACAATATATGCTAATTTGCATGCTAACTGCATACCAAGTTATGGGGCAGAAAATGGTCATGGATGGCACGTTAAGCTAGAGCACAGAACCTTACTGTACACTGATGAGAAGGCATCAAGGGCACCCACCCTATCAGCAGGCTATTACCTCAGCCCATAACTAATAAAATAAAAACCTAAACAATGCAGTCAGCATCCAGAACTCATTCCCGATCCTTCCTCTAGCAGTTTCTAGGGGCATCCCTGACAGATGGGGGGCAGGAGCAATCCAGCCCCATTGCCGGCCTGGGTTCAGAATGGTGACCCTGACCCGTACCGGTAGTCTCAAGGTACTACCACTAGAAATCAAACTTCTAAATAAGGTTATGGATGTCGATTTGGGATGAGAAACGTGTTATGGATGTTGATCTTAGTGATCGAGTTTTTATTTTACCAGTATCAGTCCATGGTAAAGGCATGCACTTGTACGCTCTTGCAGATGCATTTACTGAGCAGTAAGTGTCTGGCCTGTGCAGTAACTAATATAAGATATGCAATACTGGGTCAGACCAAGGGTCTGTCTCCAACAGTGGTCAATCCAGGTCACAAGTACCTGTCAGGTTCCCAAAAAGGTACACAGACTCCATGCTGCTTATCCCAGGAGTAAGCAATGGATTTCCCTGGTCATCTTTGATAGTAATTTATGGCCTTTTCCTCCAGGAATTTGTTCAAACCTCTTTTAAACCCAACTACACTAACAGCTTTTACTACATCCTTCGGTTATGAATTCCTGAGTTTGATTACGCATTGAATGAAAAACCTTTCTCTGATTAGTCTTAAATGTGCTACAATGTAGCTTTATTGCATGTCCCCAAGTCTTTCTACTTTTTGAAAGAGTAAACAACCAAAATATACTTACTTGTTCCACTCCATTCATTATTTTATAGATCTCTATCATATCTCCCCTCAGCCATCCCCCCTCCAAGCTGAAGAGTCCTAATCGTTCAGACCCACCTTCATAGCGGTATCCTTTATCCCCTTTAACAACCCGGTGGCTCCTTTCTGTATCTTCAATTCCGCTATATCCCCCCTAAGATATGATGAGTAGAATTGCACACAACATTCAAGGTGCAGCCGCACCATGAAACGATACAGAGACATTATAATATCTCCAGGTCTATTCTCTATTCCTTTCCACATGATCCCTAGCACCCTATCTATTTTCCTGGCCACAACCGTACACTGGGAAGAAAGCCTAAAAATAGCAATGAGATGGATTGATACAATAATAGCAGCTATGGATGCCACTAGATCAATAATTAGTCACCTGACTGAAGACAGAATACAATTTTAGACAACTATCCACAGGGTCGCCATAGACTCAATATCATTTAACAACAGTAGTAAGATATGTGCAGCCATAGGGCTGGCATAAGTGACCACACCTAAATTTGTTATGCATTTCCTACTACTTATGCCTCAATTTTATAGAGTAAAAGTACTTTATTTATCTCACACCTTTGCAGTAGTTCAAGTTGAGTTACCTTTAGGTACTTTTCTCTCCCTAGAGGGCATACAATCTTAGTTTGTACTTGAGGCAGTGGAGGGCTGATTGAACTGCCCAAGGCACACTAGTGAGATTGGAACCCTGCTCTTTCTAAATACAAACTGTTGCCCTAACTACTAGGCTATTCCTCTGCTACAGGTTAAGAGCTGGTCATAGCCCCAACAGTTATCGCACAGGTTTTGCACTTACAGCATGTTAAATTTTGCACCTAATGTGAAATATTTATTTTATTTATGTATTTAAAAGGACTTATATCCCGCCTTCTCCTTTAATCAAGGCGGTGTACACAGCAACCAATCAAATTATATTGACATTTGCGTTATCATGCAGTGTTATACAGTGTATGTGTGTGTGTGTAAGTTGGCGTTGATTTGTTGTGGGCTATTTACAGCAAGAGCTACATTACATTGTTATGTACATGAGTGATAAAGGGTGGGGGGCCGGTATTAGTCCAGGGGCTGTCGGGAACTATTATGTGCTATCGCCGTAATGCTCGATGAAGAGCATTGTCTTGGGTTGTTTTTGAAATTCCTTAATATCTTCTGTGGATCGTAGTGCAAAACTTTACTGCACTTTAATCAGGGATATGCATTCTTTATTTGGCAGTTTGCTACAAGTAGTACTCTGTGACAAACACTAGAGGCCAGTATCACCATTTTTTAATGTATTTATTTATTTTAAACAATATCTGCTCTTAATCCCAAATCACCAAATACAAAAATGGAACTTCTCACTAACAATCTTAATAATCTCTACAGGCAAAATGACCTCAGGATGGCTCATGCCCTACATTTAGTGAGAATCTCACTATAGGGAACGGCGACGCTCACATCACTGGTCAACAAAGCCTTACACACATTCTTTTCAAACTTAACCAATATTTAAACACTCGTATCAATACCACAAAATTACCACTGGGAAAGACCATTCATCACCTCAACACACATACACATTCACATACATACAAAAGCGTCCTTGTGTATTAAGCTGTACACCAGCATGGAATTCCCCTGGAACGGCCTCCAACTACCTATAAGGAAGAAGATATAGTCAAAATCTAATAGTTAGCCATTCCGCAGAAGGTCAATAACTACTTATCTTCAATATAAGTCCTCCAGCACTGCAGTTCCAAGTTACTCCGGCATAATCTCGGCATCCAAACAAAATCAAAAGATTTTCAGAAAAACTTCATATGGCAAGGAACTTCATAACCACCAATTCAATTTGCTCACTCCATCACCTGACCCGACAAAAGCTTTAGTTTCCGCCAAAATATGGCTTCATCAGGGGTTACGAATAACGCTATAAAAACTTCACATTCTTAAGCCTCCATTCCCCGCCATCTAAAAAAGATGGCGTGTGACGCACTACTTATTAAACACCAACAACCAATCACAACATTACCTAACCCTGACGTCATCACACACAATAAATCCTCAAACCGATGGTCAAAATCTACGCAATGCTGTATCAAGGGTGTATCAACCCGTGCTTTATGAAGACTGTACTTATGTTCGGCGAGCCGTGTCCTTAAGGGCCTTGTAGTTTTACCAATATACAATTTGAAGCAGGGACACCACAAGCCATAAACTACATAGGAAGTTACTTGCAACACTTCCTATGTAGTTTATGGCTTGTGGTGTCCCTGCTTCAAATTGTATATTGGTAAAACTACACGGTCCTTAAGGACACGGCTCGCCGAACATAAGTACTGTCTTCATAAAGCACGGGTTGATACACCCTTGATACAACATTGCATAGATTTTGACCATCGGTTTGAGGATTTATGTTGCACGGTGCTGGAGTATGTTCCACTGAGTATAAGAAGAGGTGATCGTAATAAAATATTGCTGCAAAAAGAACAACGGTGGATTTATGTTTTGGATACTTTATACCCGAATGGGTTAAATGACAAAATTGAATGGACTCTGTTTTTCTGAGGTTTACTGAGGTCTTTAGGAAGATTCAAGTATTCCTTAATTATTGGCTTACTCTGTGTTGTGGGGCTATGTGGCTTCAACCTGTTCACTGAGTGGTATGAATGGATTGGAGGTTTTTATTGTGTGTGATGATGTCAGGGTTAGGTAATGTTGTGATTGGTTGTTGGTGTTGTGCGTCACACGCCGTCTTTTTTAGATAGCGGTGGAATGGAGGCTTAAGAATGTGAAGTTTTTAAAGCATTATTCGCAACCCCTGATGAAGCCATATTTTGGCGAAACGAAAGCTTTTGTTGGGTCAGGTGATGGAGTGAGCGGATTGAATTGGTGGTTATGAAGTTCCCTGCCATATGAAGTTTTTCTGAAAATCTTTTGATTTTGTTTGGATGCCGAGATTATGCCGGAGTAACTTGGAACTGCAGTGCTGGAGGACTTATATTGAAGATAAGTAGTTGTTGACCTTCTGCGGAATGGCTGACTATTAGATTTTGACTATATCTTCTTCCTTATAGGTAGTTGGAAGCTGTTCCAGGGGAATTCCGTGCTGGTGTACAGCTTAATACACAAGGACGCTTTTGTATGTATGTGAATGTGTATGTGTATTGAGGTGATGAATGGTCTTTCCCAGTGGTAATTTTGTGGTATTGATACGAGTGTTTAAATATTGGTTAAGTTTGAAAAGAATGTGTGTAAGGCTTTATTGACCAGTGATGTGAGTGTCGCCATTCCCTATAGTGAGATTCTCACTAAATGTAGGGCATGAGCCATCCTGAGGTCATTTTGCCTGCAGAGATGATTAAGTTTGTTATTGAGAACTTCCATTTTTGTATATGGTGATTTGGGATTAAGAGCAGATATTGTTTGGGGTTTAGCTTGGCTCTTACACAGCTATTTGCGTAGTGTTTATTTATTTTAAAACATTTATTTCCACCTCTTTTTTATTTTTCACACATAATTACAATCATTTATATCACGACACTTGGGGTCCACTCACCCCCTCAACAATGCAATGGCATAGGTATCCCCATACTCGGACTTCTCACTGCTCTCAGATACTACTGACGCAGCTCTACATCAACATTTTTAACATGTCTACTAGGCCCTGAATTAGGGAGTACATGGTGCACACTTCAACAACATTAGCATGACACTATCACCGATCCCTGATAGGTCAGAGTATATAATGCAAACAAATGCTGTAAACATATAATATAAACGCACACGTAAACAAACTTCAATTCAAACACCCACGCCCAATATCCAAGGAACAACCCCTTATACTTCCCCCCTCCCCAACCCTCCCTTCCCATCCATTGCTATTCTTTCCCCTGGGAGTACTAATCTCATAGGACAACCCATTATCAGACATTTAACATTGCGCTTCGCTCTTTCATAGATAGGGTGTTCATAACAGGCAACCATAACTCTACAAAGGCTTCCCAACATTTCCCTCCTAGTTGCCTGGCTGTTAACTTCTCCATTTGCATTAAATCCATCATTGACTGCTCCCAAAATCTCACATTCGGGGGAGAGCTTTCAATCCACTTACTCAGTAGCACTTTCTTGACTACAAGGAAACCTTGTTCCAAAAGTGCCCTATGCTGAGCCCCAAGTCTTTGGCTTATGTTCTCCCAACTATGCAGCAAACAGACCTCCATCTGAAGGACAGTCTGTATCCCCAGCCATCCCGCCATCCTGGTGCATGCTTGAAGCCACAGATTCTGCACCTCAGGACATTCCCAAATATTTGTGCATTAGAGTCCCCACCATCATCTCACACCACCTCATATCTCATCTGCCCGCAACCCGGCCTTGAATGCCCACTTTTCATTTGTATATGCTCTCCATAGAAATTTATATTGGAGTTACTGCAAATAAATCCACTTCACCCCTGAGAGAATGTTTCCAAATGCACTTTGCAAGAGCTCCATTGTGGCCTCCTCCATACCATCCCTAAGCCAACGTTGTGCCAACAACGATAGATATTTTTGGTCACCTATTGGGCGTATTAGATTCCTATGCTCTTCCCTGCATGGGTCTTTCTCCACCATTCCCCCCATAGCAAACCTCAGGCCCCTGGAACTCAGCAGTGTGGGAGTTTTCCTCAACAGCTCACTAACATAATGCCGAGCTTGAAAATAACCATACAACTCATGCTTATGCAGATGGTATTGGGCACACAAGTTCTGGAAGCTTTCAATACTCCTACCTTCCTCCTTGCATATATCTCCAAAGCAAACTATCCCCTTTTGGGCCCACCTATGAAATAGCGTGTACGATGTGAACCCCGGTGGGAAGTCCAGATTCCCCACCAATGGAAGCAACAGGGAACACCTCCAATTCCATCTGCAGTGGGCACAGAAGGCTCGCCATGCAGCACATAAAGTCCCCATATACAACCCCCCCCCCTGCAAGCTGATAACATTTGTTTATCTGAATGCAATATGTATAAACTATAATATGGGGAGCACATCCAGTTTAGCTGGTGCACTGGGGCACACCCTCCCTCCTCCATCACCAGTCCCAGAATCTGTCTTACCATGTACCGGAGGTTGTAATTACGAATTGAAGGGAGCTCTAATCCCCCCTCCTCTCTCCACCTCATCAGGGCCCCCAAGGGAATACGGGCTCGCCTGCCTCTCCACAGAAATCCATTAAGACTTTTCTCAAAGCACCTCCAATCTCCAGCTAACACCCAGATAGGTAGCAGCCGAAGTACATATAACCACCTCGGGAGTTCCACCATCGTGAACAGAGCTATCCTCTCCCTCAGGGACAAGGGGAGCGCCACCCACCTGCTAAAGGTCGCCTTGGTTCTCTCCACCATCCCCAGTATATTTGACTTATACAGCCTCTCTGGGCTGTCTGGTAGCTGTATGACCAAGTATCGAATCGAATCTCACGCCCATGTCAGCGGAAATGCCCCAATCCAGCCCTGTCTTGCTCTCCCCCCTACATCTAGGGCCATTGACTTAGCTATGTTAATTTTGAGCCCGGAGAAGCTGCCAAAGTGCTTTATCAGTTGAAGTGTCTGTGTGAGCGACCCCTGTGGCTCAGTTAAGCATAGGAGCATATCATCCGCAAATGCGCTTAACTTCATCTCCTCCCTTCCCATCTTCACACCCACTATCTGTGCCTCGTTTTGTATTGCCCTTAGAAGGGGTTCCAATCCAAGTACAAACAGGAGGGGGGGGGGACAAGGGACAGCCCTGCCGTGTGCCCCTTTCTAAATTGAAGGGGTCTGAAAATACTCCATTCACCCCTACCTTTGCCATAGGTGTCATGTATAGAAGTTGGACCCACTGCACAAAGGTGCCCTGAAATCCAAAATTCTGCAGTGCGTCCGACAGGTACTTCCAGGCCACTCTGTCGAACGCTTTCTCAGCGTCAAGGCTTACCAGAAGTAACGCAGTTTCCTCTCTCACACAATGTTCCATTCCCAGAATCAATTTTGCAATGTTCTTAGAGGCATCCCGTCCCTGGACAAATCCCACCTGCCTAGTATCAATCAACCGGGGTAGTATAGGATTTAATCTCCCCACTAAGATTGATGCTAGTATTTTTATGTCAAAGTTTATGAGTGATATGGGCCTATATGAGGCTGGATCTGGCAGGTCCTTCCCTTCTTTCGGGATCACCGTGATGTTTGCACATCTCATGTCCCTGGGGAAGCATCCATCCTGGAGGACCTTTTCATACATAGCCATCAACGTGGGCGTTAGATTACATTCAAGTATCTTATAGTACTCTGCACCAAATCCATCTGGCCCAGGAGTCTTGTGAAGTTTCCCACCCCTAATCACTTTTTGGATTTCCTCCCCCGTTAGCGGAGCATTTAACCACTGTAGATCTTCCTCCTAAAATTTTGGAAGCGCCAGTGCATTCAAAAATTCCCTGCCCTGCTCATATTCTCTCTCCTCCTCTGTGTACAATTGGGCATAGAATTTCTGGAGGATATCTGCTATCTGATGCGGCTGGTGTTGTAGAACCCCTCCCTCCCCTCTAAGAACAGGGACAAAACACGCACCCCCCCGGATCTGTAACCAACTTAGCTAGCAGCCTTCCCGTCCTATTGCCATATTTATAAAGCTGGTGCTTGTAATATTGCAGGGACATTGTAGCCCGTCTCTGGAGTAGTTCATTAAGTGCCACTTGGGACCTAATATATTCCTGTTGTATGGACCTATCCCTTGCCCTGCTAAGTTTCCTTTGTAGGTCCTGCACGGTTCGTTCTAGGACTAACAAACTGCGATCCAGATGTGTACGTCTCTGTATGGTATAAGTTATGATAGTCCCCTCATCACTGCCTTACTAGCCTCCCAGAACAAAAGGGGTGAACATTGGGGGGTATCATTGAACAAGGTGTACTTATCCCACTGCTCTTCTAGGAACTTTCAAAAATCTTTATTTTCCCACAGATATACAGGAAACCTCCACCCCGTTGTCGGTGGGCTCTGGCTATCCCAGGTCACCCTTACCATCCCATGGTCCGACACCACTACCGGTTCAATGCCTGCCTGCACAATCTGTGAAAAGCCCCCTTCACTCACCAAGATATAGTCAATTCTTGACCAAGTCTGATGGGTTCTTGACTGGTGTGTGTATTCACGCATCCCAGGATGCAAGGTACGCCACACATCCACCATGTCCTCCAATCTACAAAGAAAACCCACCCCTTTTTTGGACCACGCTCCTTTCCCACTGTTCCCTGATTTATCCAGTTTTGGGTCATGCGGGCAGTTAAAATCTCCTGCCATGATCCGTTTTCTCCTTCCTGCTTTCTTAATAAACCCCAACAGGGATTTTAAAAACTCATGATCGTATATATTCGGGGCATACACATTCCCTATCCAAATTTCCTCATTGTATAACTTGGCATGCAGCAAAATATATCTCCCCTGGGGGTCAGCCTCACACTTGCTCACATTCAGCGGCAAGCCTCTTTTCACCAGCACTACTACCCCCGCCCTCTTGGCACCTGATGTTGCTCTGTATGTGCTCGCTACCCAATCTCTGGCAAGTTTCTCATGCTCGACAGCACTCAGATGGGTTTCCTGCAGCAGCGCTATTTGTGCCCCTTTCCTTTTAAGAGCTTGGAGGATTTTGGTGCATTTAACTGGTGATCCAATCCCCCCTACATTCCATGAAATAATCTTTACATTATGTAGTCTTCCTGTTTAACGCATCCACAACTCGCATATGTGGCATCTCCTTTTGCTCCAGAAGTCGCCCAGCCCCGTCTTCAGAGCAACGCTCCAACACCCCATGTGCACAATATTCCCTCTGGGATTGCCCTATTTCCTTCTTTGACCTAACCTTTCTCCCACCGTTTCCTTCCTCCTCTTCAATTTTTCCATCCCCTCGCTCCCCCTTATCCCCCCACCCTCAGCCTCCCCCTCCCCCTCCCCCCCAAACCCAACCCTCCCCCCCCATTACTCCAGTCAGAACTCACACATCTAACCAGAAATCTCACACTTATCACCACACTCACACACATACCCACATTCCCCTCAACACTCCCCCCCATCCCCCTCCCTCCCCTTTCTTATTATCAGTCTGTCTTGCCGTAGCAAGTGCCCCCAAACACTGGGGTTAGATCTCTGTCCACACCTCCGGGCCGCCCCGCCACCAAGACTCTGACGTGCCTATGGAAGGGCGGTCATTCTCCTTTCCCTGTGGCGGGTCTCTCTTGTTCATCATAACATAACTTCACTTCTTCTTAACTTCACCCACAGTGTTCCCCTTTTCCACCGTCCAGAGAGCCTTAGCCTTATTTAAGTCTCCAAAGTGCTAAACCAACAACATATATGTCCAGGCTATACTCTATCAGGTGTCTTTTCCAATTGCAATGTGGCCGCAAATTTCCTCGCCGCCTGCTCAAAAGCATGTGTCGCCCCCTTGTGATATATTCTCAAAGTGGCTGGGTAGCTCAGAGTAAAAAAAGCGTATGCCTCCACGTGCCAGCTCACTACAAATCGTAGAAAATTCTTTCCTTTTTGTGGCAAGTGCCGCCGTGTAGTCCTGGAACATAAGTATAGGCTTGTTGGTTAACATTAGGTTGCGTTGCTTCCGGTAGGCCTGTAATAGAAGGGCCTTGTGCTGGAAGTTTAGAATCCTCGCCAGCACCAGCCTTGGTCTCTCTCTACCTTCCATCTTTTGACCCAGCTGATGCACTCTTTCCACTTTTATCTTGCCTTGTATGGCCTCTAGGCCCTGCTCCTTCGGCAGCCACACCTCAAACAATTCTGCCAGTTGCTGTTCTGACCAGCTCTCCGGCACTTCCACAAGGCGGGCCTGATTCTACACTCTCCTTCCCCGGGGAATCCAGCACGCTACCATTTCTCATCGCAGTCGCCATCATTGTTTCAAGTGCAGTCACGGTTCTCTCCTTTTTCACCGCCGACCGCATTGTGTCCGCAAGCCCATGCTACTCAAACACTTTCCACTACTGAGCCTTCTCTCGATTGCTTCTGCCACCCACTCTACCAACTTGCAGCCTTTTCCGTCCGATTTTTACTTAGATTCAGCAGGGCAGCCCGGGAGCACAGCAAGGAACTCCTCACCCGCCCATGCGCTCGCGTGATCTCATTTTAAAACATTTATATATGACGTTTGGTAAAGCATTCATAGCAATTTACAATAAAATAAAAATACAACCCCATTGATTCCACCCAGCAGGATCCCTACCCTCTTAAGAAGAGAAGATCTTAACATCCTGATCCTGAAACCACCTGCCAAAAAAACCCAAGAAACCACTCGGAAACAGGAAGGTTTTTAATGCCTTCCGAAATAACAACAGGTTTGTCTCCAACCTGAGTGCCAAAGGCAAGGTATTCCACAGAGCTGGCATGACCACCGAAAAAAGTCTCACCCGCCAGCACTGCAAATGAACCTGGGACCAATCAGGGAGCTCCAACAGATATTCCGCCCCCCCCCCCCCCAGCGCAACACCCTACTGGGCCTATACCATTGCAGCAGCTCTCTCAAGTACCATGGGCCATTACCCTGTAAGATTTTAAATGCTAACACCAAGAATTTAAACACACATCTGGATTCAATCGGGAGCCAATGCAACTGTTGCATCACCCCAGCCAGTGAATCACACCTCCGTAGGTCCCAAATGATTGGTGCAGTTGTGCTCTGGACCACCAGCATCTTCCTCAATATATATGCTGGCAGCCCCACAAACCAGGCGTTGCAATAATCCAGGCACGACAATACCAATGACTGGACGACTCAATGCAAAGCATCTTGATCTACATGGGTCTGAGCTGCCCCACCAACCGCAAATGAACAAAAGCAGCATGCACTACCTGCAAGACCCGTCGATGAAGGCAGAGCTCACCATCCATAATGACACCTAGATTCTGGATCTCATTCTTCCAGAGCAACCGAACACCCCCAATAGAGAACCCTATATACAAACTCTCTTTCTTTAAATCCCCACAAACAACCGACGAGGCTGTACCCAAGCTTCAGTCTCCTCCAAACAACAATTTGCACACTGCAGTACCACAGTCTCATCTTCATCAAATTCAATCAAAAGCTTTATATCATTGGCATATAAAAAAATCCCACAAACCCATATTTCTGACAAATAGCACCCAGTGGGCTCATGTAGATGTTAAACAACTCTGGAGATAATGCAGAACCCTGAGAAACTCCACAACCCAGCTGCCACTCTGAAGAATATCATATCCCCCAGAGTACACAAAATTGCAGATTGGTCAAAACTTTTGTACCTTGGTTTATTTATTATACCGCTACTTCCAGCGATCAGCAGCGGTTTGATTACAGATTGGAAATTGTCAAATCATGACAGGAAATTTTTGAGGTATAAACATATTGATTAGACAGGAAAGCACAGCACACAGAGAACTATTTTACAGGGAACATGGGCTATGGAGGGTTAAGTGGCTTGCCCAAGACCACAAGGAGCACCTGTGGGACTAGAAACCCCAGTCCTTCCGGCCCAAGGTTGCTGTCCTCCAGTGGGATTTGAACCCCTGACCTTCCGGCCTGAAGTACCTTGCCCCAAACACTAGGCCACTCCTCCACTCCACTGGTTGGTGATGGGGGCTGAAAGGTCCAGGTATTGCTCCTCCTCCTGCATCACTAACTCATCAGGGATATCTATGGCAAGTGCCGGAGAGGGGGTCTGTCTAGATCATGACTGGAGGAGATGATTTCATTTTTTACTGCAAAGGCCATGTTACTGCATGCTGATGGCATGGGACAATTAATGCTGCTTCTTGAGAAAGTGGTAAGTGTATCTGGTAAGGTACTATATCCTACTTAGGGGTATGTTTACTAAACTGGGCCAATGGTTAACCTGGGCTATCTGCAGCTAGGTCCCATTGAATAATATGTGACCTAGTGGCAGATAGCCCGGGTTAACCGTTAGCCCGGTTTAGTAAACATACCCCTTAATGTGTGGTCCACATCCATTCTCCACTAACTACTTAGGGCCATGCAGTAAACAAGTCCTTAAACAGATGCTCTATAAACGTACGCAATTTAGCCATGACATAATGGGAGAGATCTTTATACTTCCCATAGGGTGCATTTACCTGTGTATTTTCACTTTGAACATTGCCAGAGGAAAAAATACCCACAGACATGTGCATCTCATGTTCCTTTAAATGCTTTCTCTGCTGAAAATGTGTATACTTGTTAAAATGCAAATGCACTGTTTGCAAGCTGGCCTAAGATCTAGGCAAACAAGGCAGCTGCGTAGGCACCACAATTTTAGCTGTTGCACAGAACAAAGCCCAAGCTGCAGTGAAGTAGCAATTCAATCAAGTACAGTTGAACTACTGGTTCCGTCTGCAGCAAACAGAGTGGCTCATCAATCATCCAGTGGCCACCTGCCTCAGTGCCTCATACTGTCAATGAGAAGATATCACAACACAACAGAAAATGAACTTCAAACAAACCAGCAGCCGCCAGTTTAGTTCCCTCATCCTATATGAAAGGGGATAGACTCAGGAGTAATATGCAGAAATATTTCTTTACGGAAATAGTGATAGATGGATGGAATAGTCTTCCAGTGGAGGTAGTAGAGATGAGGACAGTATTTGAATTCAAGAAAGCACGGGACAAACACAGAAGATCTCTAAAGGAAGAAAGGGGACTGTTGTAGTAGTTGATATGGAAGGGCAGACTAAATAGGCCATGAAGTCTTTTTCTGCCGTTATGTTTCAATGTTTCTGGCTTTACTGATCTAGGCAGCACTAGTACCCCATCTAGCTCCTCCAGTCCTCCTCCCTTCCCCCAGAAACAAGATATGACATCACAAGCAGCCACAACCCAATTGAGGGAATGTGGCTGGCACATATATTGCCTTTGAGGTTCTCTGCAAAGGTATATTACAGGATTTCCTCTATGCTGGACAGTCAGCTCCATTACAGTAGTAGGGCACAACAGGTCAGTGGTCAGCAGTCAGTGGAGGGACAGCAGCAATACTGCAATGCAGGACAGCAAACCCGAGCAAAGCAGAAAGTAGATCAGCACCGAGGGACACTCCGGTTATCTAATCCTTTTCTTTATGTTCAAAGAAGTAATGTAGGGGGAGGAGGGAGAGAAGAGGAGGAGAGAGATGCTGATCCCAGAACCTTTTCTGAAGGCAGTTACACTGTAGAATGTGCATTAGGGCTCCAGCAGACTTCCTAGCTACTGAAAAGAAAGAGATCTTGGATGCACAGCTGGTGAGCACACTTTGGTCAACAAATCCCTTGATGACGCTTGCCTACTACTGGTGAAAGTGCAACTCAAACACTTCCTGTTAGTGGTTCAGGATTCTACCTGTAAGGCATTTTCAGGATATCCACAATGAATATACATGCAATTTGTATGCAGTGGAGGTAGTGCATGCAGATCTGTTTCATGTATGTTTATGGTGGATAATCTGACGAATGTGTGCGAGGACTGCACTGAGAACCTCATTAACCTCGAGGAGGTCTTTGTGCTTCAGAACAATATGAAGCAGAGAAGATTGACCTTGAGATGAGGGAGAACCTTTTAACCCACTTAAAAAAAGAAATACATGACTCCAGTCCCCTAACTGCCTCTGACAAAAGACAAAAAAAAGTTTAATTCCCCCCTTTTCCCAAATATACATTTTTTGATTTGATATTTTGCAGACTTGATGGTCGTTGCAGACTTAGAGTTGTATTTGACAGTTTTTTGTAAGTGCAGTGGTGTGTGTTTATGTACAGAGACATCATCACGGATGTGAGATGGATCCCTGAAAAGACAAAAGAATACCAAAAGGATATCCATATGTATTTTAACTGAGGTATCCGGATGCCCGTCCCTTGCCTACGAGCAACCGTTACCCCACCCCTTACTCCCCCCCCCCCCCCGGTCAAACTCCTCCATACAGAAAATACAATACTCCATAGTTTTGGTGAACAATTGCTTGGTCGCAGCTTTATTCAAATTAATGCAAACCGGCCCAACATAGGCCAACTGAACATTCTTAAGTCAAACATTAACCCCCCCTCATTTCCGGATGATGCCCCCCACCAGCCATTTCTAGCAAAGTGGTGCATCATCCACCCCCCTTCCCCTTCCGCCCGCCTCGCCATGTTATGAGCAAAGGCCGGCAAGTTGCCTTCTACCGGGCAGAGACCACAACCGTGATATCTCTCCCAACCTACAGAGCACTGCCGCTCCCCTGCCAAGCAGCATCTGGCTCAAATGCCCCTCCGGGTCGGCGAGCGCCAGCTCGCTACCCCTACTACCCCAATGGCTGGAACAAACCACCCCCCTACCCAGCTGCGATGACCACACCCAACATACCGCCCCCATGAAGGGAGGGAGGGAGGGCACCTGTCTGCAGTGGCGATCACCAACGAGAGGGAGATCGCACGCCGGCGCTCCTCTTTTGCATGCCGCTGCCCCGCCCCCCAGCCGGCACCAGCACCAATCGCCTTGCACCCCGCCTCTTGCGCAAGGCGCTGGTGCCGGCCTCGCTCTTGGCCGCATCCTCTCCCCCCTCTCCTCATGCCAGCACCGCAGGCTGCCGCAAGGGTACAGGGCACCGGGGACCCGGTTACAAGCCGGCCTCGGGACCCTGCCCAGCGGACAGGGCGGCATTAACCGAGGTATCCGGATGCCCGTCCCTTGCCTATGAGCAACCGTTACCCCACCCCTTACTCCCACCCCCCCCCAGTGAAACTCCTCCATACAGAAAATACAATACTCCATAGTTTTGGTGAACAATTGCTTGGTCGCAGCTTTATTCAAATTAATGCAAACCGGCCCAACATAGGCCAACTGAACATTCTTAAGTCAAACATTACCCCCCCCCCTCATTTTCGGATGATGCCCCCCACCAGCCATTTCTAGCAAAGTGGTGCATCATCCACCCCCCTTCCCCTTCCGCCCGCCTCGCCATGTTATGAGCAAAGGCCGGCAAGTTGCCTTCTACCGGGCAGAGACCACAACCGTGATGTCTCTCCCAACCTACAGAGCACTGCCGCTCCCCTGCCAAGCGGCATCTGGCTCAAATGCCCCTCCGGGTCGGCGAGCGCCAGCTCGCTACCCCGCCACCGGCGCAAGGTAGACCCACTATCCTTGCGCCGCCCCCCCCAAAGCAAGCTGCGACCAACACCAAAACTCGAGGGCCTCCTGCCAGTCATTTAGCAAGAGATCCTGCCCAACAGGAGCAAGGTGAACCCCGTCCAAACGATACAAACCACTGCACCGGACATCCGCCCATGGATGAAACACCTGCCTGCCCACGGTTTGCTGGACCCATCGACCTATCTGCCTATTTATTTTGACTAGGCCCCGCGACCACCGCCGCTGCATCCAGCACGCGGGGCGCGGAATAATGTCCGACCAAATAATGGCCACATCTGGAAGCAGTTCCCGCAGCAGGCCAATGTCCCTTTGAACTGTTCTGATGGTCTGCCTGCATGACCAGCTGGCCAGATCATTGCCCCCCAAGTGCAGAAGAAGCCCGACGGGCCACCGTCGCCGTGTCAGCTGTGCCTGTACCAAGGGGACGAGTTGCCATCACTGCATCCCGCGTTACCCCATCCAGCAAAGCCGAACTCTGGACTCAGCCAGGCCAAGGTGGAGTCCCAGCGGCCACGTTCCTGCCCGCCGCTCACCCAGTAGACGAAGGAGTGGCCAATGATCCACCAGTCGCCGTAGGACACACCATCTGAAAGGAGAAATTGCACTGTCACCAGCAGCCACTCTGCAATAGTAAGAAAACAGTTAGTACCCCCCCAACCCCAATACCGGAGTCGAGCCTAGCTGTCCCGGTATCAGGTCAGCGCCCCACCCGCCAGGCCGGATGCAGCCAGCCTAAGGGCGCACATACCCCGCGTAAGCACCGGACCGCCACCTCCCAATCCGCTGAATCACCCGCCCGTCAAGACCCGCTGCCGCCGCACTTGTGGCCGCGCCGATCTGGAAGGAATGCGATGCATAACTCCAATCATCCTCACCCAAGCACCGCAAAGCCAGGCGCAAGACAGCCGTAAACTGAAACTGAGTCACCGGCCTCCCATCCGCATGAAGAAAGAAATGAGGACCGGCCAAGGCCGAGCGCGACTGCGAGTAACTCCGTAAGGCATGCATCGGACAAGAAGGCACTGGAAAGATAGCACTCAATACCACCCACCGCCCTTTACCCGCCTGATCCGTCTTAGACCGCGGGAGGAAAATACGGACCCGAGATGCCTCCAGTAGCACTTGCTCACGCACGATACCGCCAAACGCACCCCGCCTGGCCGACCTAGGAACAAGTTCACACACCCGAAATGCTCCGAAAAATGCCGTCACAAACAGCGCGTGGAACAAAACGGACTCGAAACTCGAGGCCGCGACACGAGGCAACACCTCGCAGATGCACAACAACAGCTCATGAGAAACTGGGCGCCGCCAATCTAGCTGCCAGGAGTGCGCGTGGACCCAACCCGCCAGTAAGCGCTTAACCAAAAAGGAAACACGAGGATTCCCCCACCCCGCCGCCTTACAAAAGAAGGAGAACCCCGACACCGCTGACGAGACCGCCGTTCGTGCCCAGCCTGCCTGCTTAGCCCAAAGCACAAACTGCCCCATCAACCCATCAGGGACCCCCCCACCGCGCTAACCGAACGAGCTGAGGAACGTACTCACCTGGCAATAACCTCGCCGGTACTGGGCCCAAGTCCCACGCGCCACCGACGCCGACAGCAGCCCCATCAAGTCTGGATCCCAACTTTCCAAAGATGCTCCGGGAATGGGGAAGCCGCCAGATCCGCCCCAGGAGCCAGCAGCCGGAATTGCTCCCACTGGAAACGGGACAGAGCATCAGCAATAGAATTCTGGGAACCGGGCACGTGCCGGGCCCTAGCGGTGACATTCAAGCGAAGACAGGCTAACACAAATATCCGCATCAAAGCTGCCACTCTCGGGCACCGCGGGGCCTGCCGATTAATAACCTCCACCACCGCCGCGTTGTCACACCAGAAAACAACCTGCCGATCCCGCAAACGCCCCGGCCAAACCCAAAAGGCAACAACTTTGGGAAAAAGTTCCAGAAAGGTGATATTACGCGTCAGACCGGACTGAACCCAGTCGCCAGGCCAGGGCTCTGCACACCATGCGCCCTGACAATAGGCCCCAAACCCGGAACTGCCGGCCGCATCAGTAAACAAATGCAGGTCTGCATTCGACGTCTCTGGCAACTGTATGACAGAACGGCCATTGAACTCAGTCAAGAACGAGCTCCACACCCGCAAGTCCTCACGCATACCGGCCGTCTTGCGAATACGATGGTGCGGCAGCCGAACCCCTGCCATCGCGAGCGACAACTGCCGCGCAAAGGGACGACCCATGGGCAGCACCCTACAGGCAAAATTGAGATGCCCTACCAATGACTGCATGACCCGGAGGGAGATCTTGTCCGACGATCCCACAGAGGCCACGAGTTCCTTGAGACAGGCGACCTTCTGCTTCGGCAAGCGCATGACCATGCTCTCGGTGTCGATCTCAATCCCAAGAAAAGTAAGACAAGTACAAGGACCGACAGTTTTGCTAGCCGCTACCGGAATACCAAAAATCCCCCGCCAAGCGCAAAAAAGCCTCAAGCAAGATGGAACAAGTGCGCACGTACCGGGGCCCAACAAACAAAAAATCATCCAGGTAGTGGACGATATTAGCGACACGCGTCTGCTGCTCCAACACCCAGTGCACAAAAGTGCTAAAGGCCTCGAAGTAGGCACAAGAAATCGCACAGCCCATAGGCATGCATTTGTCGAAATAATACTGTGAATCAAAATGGAAACCCAACAAGGAGAAAGCCGAGGGATGGACCGGAAGCAAGCGAAACGCGGATTCAATGTCAACCTTCGCCAGACAAGCACCAGCCCCACACCACTGTACTAAAGCCACCGCTGCATCGAAGGATGCATAACGCACAGTGCACCGCTCCCGTGGGATATGATCGTTCACAGAATCTCCAATAGGGGAAGACAGGTTGTGTATCAGCCGGAACTTGCCCGGCTCCTTCTTAGGCACCACCCCCAATGGGGACACCATGAATGGCGAAAAGGGGGGCTCAGCAAATGGCCCCGTGACGCGGCCCAACGCACACTCCTCAGCAATCTTCCGCCGCAGCTAAGGAGCGCACCGAATCAGCGTTATGCGACCGGCCCCCAGCCGACGAACCCTGACACAGAATCCAAAAACCCACCAAAAAACCCTCCAAAAGCAAACTCCATGCTCCGCCCGCTTTAACCCGCCCATACTCCACCAACCACGGGCGCATCACCTCCACCCTAACGGGCGTAGGAGCCAAAGCCACAAGAACTCCCTCACTTGCCCCCCACTGGGGACCCTGCCATGCCCTTGTGACTACACTTAGTGGCGGGATGGCCGCCACCACACAAGGAACAGGCATGTTTGAATTTGCAATCGGGGAAGGGGCACGGCGATTTGTTGAAACGCCAACAGACATCCCCGCCCACAGCGTCGCCTTTTGATTGAGCTGCCTGAATAATGGGCGCCCGAAAGGACCGCACCCCCGCCGAAGTCGACGATGACACCGGCTTGCCGCCACCTCCACCAGCCCCCGCCGCACGACTCTGCATGGACATCTGCGTTAACCACAAATTAATATCCTTAGTCCCCCACGATAACTGCCTGTTCTCTTCCATTATGTCTCTGAACTCCTCATCATAGTTCAGCCAGGCCCACCCATCATGCGCCTGCGACGCCGACAAAATCGAATCCCCATAGGCCAGCATCGCCCCGTACTGCTCCGGGAAATAGTGGCCCCAAACACTGGCCAATCGCAGAAAGGCCCGGGACCAGTTAAGGGTGTTGCGGGAGGCCTTCCACACCCTACCTGCCTGCTCGTCCGCCTTCCATTTTCGCTTACTCTCCCCACATCGCTTCCAACCCTCCAATAAGCGAAAAATATCGATATACTTCCGACGCTTAATGCGATGCCGCAGCTTCCGCGGGACACTTTCCCACAACTCCACACAGCGCACTACCGCCGCCCCCCCGCCCTCGCCCCTATCCCCCGCCTGAATCACCGAGTCGACCAAGGAAGCCGTCGATGAAGTCGAGGTCGAGGACGAAGAGGAAGCCCGGCGACAACGGCACCCACGCTTGCGTTTTGCCCTCCCCTTCTTGCCCCCCGAGATTTCCACACCCGAGGTCTGCACACCGCCCGCTGTGCTGACAACCCCCGCCAAATACTCACCCGCCTCACGGGAAGGCGCCGCCGGCGCCGGGACGGTCGGAACTCCAGCTGCAGCGACGGTCCGCTCCTCTGCCGCACCCCGGATGCCTGCGCTACCAGCTCGAGCAGGGTCAGCCACATCCATTCCAGGCAAGTCACTCCTCGGGACCTGTCATGAAAGAGCAGAAGAGAAACCGGCAGGCACCCCCCGCACAGCACTCGGTGCAGCGCTTGGGCCACCGCCCCAACCCCACGCCGAGGACCCGAGTCCCCCAGCATCCCAAGCCGCCAACCCCCTGCCCGAGGGACCCGCCACCCCCCACCAGTCACCCCACCCCCCACCCCAGTGCCCCGGTCTGCCCCAAGAACCCCCACCAAGCGCCCATGGCCCCGGGGCCCCGAAATATCCAGACGGTGGGAAAGGCCTGCCACCAAAACCCGAGGAATACCACCCGGATGACGGGGGAGGAGAAGGCAGGTCCGCGCAACCGCCCCCTCGGATGTCCGGTCCACCCTCAACCGAAGCCACCTCTACCCCCTGAGTACCGGCCGCTGCTCCCACAGCTTCAATCCCCGCGGAATCCCCAGGACTAGACCCAGCCACGACTACCCCCGGCTCCGCACCATCCCGCCCCACGCCTGACTGCTGCGTCACCCCATGTCCCTCCAACGCAGGAGCAACCACACTAGTAAGGGCCCGCGGGCCCCCACCAGCCTTGGCCCCGGCCGCCGTCCCTTTGTCACGCCCCTTTCACACGCTCCGGGATGCCCCTGCCGCCCCGCAGCCTCTGGAGGAGGTGACACGCCCTGACCCCCGTGCTCTCCCCCCACCAGCACCTGTCCCCGTGGCCACAACTCTTTTGCTGGCAGCTCTTGTGCCCAAACTGCGAGCCATGACCCCAAAACAGAGTGACCAGCTAGAAATCTGTTAGGATTCAGCAAGGTAGTGCTTACAAGCCCTGCCACCAAAGGCAATAATCCCCGGATGAAGAAATACCCACCCTATACAGGACAAGCCGCACCGGACAATCCCCACCCTGCAGCTCACGGGCCTCCCGCTGCCTGTCCAACTCCCAAAGGATCGCTCAGCCAGGAAAGCCCCCTGCCAACCCACTTCCACGAAGACTGGGAAACAACCACCCACGTGCAGCTAGGCCAGAGGCCAGCCGACTCCACGTGCCGCGATGCTGCCACACTCGCCGCCGCCGCAAACAGCCAGTAAAACCCCCGCGCTGACCCCCCCCCCCAACGGGGACGACGAAGTAAGGCCGGAAAACAACACAAGTAAACCAACTGAGCAACAGGCCCGAACGAGCAGCGAGACCCCACAAAGAACGCACCTGTCTGCAGCGGCGATCACCAACGAGAGGGAGATTGCACGCCGGCGCTCCTCTTTTGCACGCCGCTGCCCCGCCCCCCAGCCGGCACCAGCACCAATCGCCTTGCACCCCGCCTCTCGCGCAAGGCGCTGGTGCCGGCCTCGCTCTTGGCCGTATCCTCTCCCCCCCCTCCTCATGCCAGCACTGCGGGATGCCGCAAGGGTACAGGGCCCCGGGGACCCGGGTACAAGCCGGCCTCGGGACCCTGCCCAGCGGCACGGTGACATTATTGACTACAGCAAGGTTTTTGATTATGTTCTATGTAAACAAAGTTATGTTCCTTGTAAATCGCTTTGAGGTTCTGAAAGGCGGTATATAAAAAAATGTTACATAAATAAATAAATAAACCATGAGAAACTCTGAGCCACATTATGAAGCATGGGCATACGAGAACACCTTATAGTTCTCTTGCACAACCTTTACATTGATGAAGAAGCAACAATTTGAACAGAACTAGGAGAAACAGAATGGTTTAAAATCAGCAAAGATGTACAACAAGGCTGCATACGTTCCCCCTACCTCTTTAACAAATCACCAGAGAAGCAGGACTGTATGAAGACAACCGAGGTGTGAAGATTGGTGGAAGACTCATGAACAACTTTCTATATGCTGATGATACCACATTACTGGCTGAAAGTGAAGACGATCTGAAACCTTTGCTTTTCAAGATCAAGGAACATTGTCTTAAAATGGGTCTGCACTTTAACGTTAAGAAGACAAAAGATCCTGATAATTGTCAAAATCAATAAGTTCATCATTGACGGAGAAGAAATTGAAATAGTTTACAACTTTACTTGGGTCAACAACACTGGTCAACAAATTTTTACAAAAGTCATGTTAATGAAATAAAAATAGTCATTTATTAATTTTTATATGCTGAACATGAATATGACAGTAAAATTGCAAAGTTGGCTCTAGTATTTTTGTAATCTACAAGAATTAATGTTTACATCACAAAATGCATGTCAATAGTAAATATAATAGACCTTTGGTTAATACCTGTAAAAAACCAAGTCTAAGTCTAAAGTCTGTCCTATATCTGTCTAAACCCAAAGTCTGTCCTATATCCTATGTTAAAATCATCAATGTAGCCTCCCCGGTGATGGCCCCACCCTTATACGTAAATCCCCCCCCCCCTTTCTATGTGGCACCGCTTTGACCCGGTGAAAAGCGGGATACAAATACAGCTAAATAAATAAATAACTAAAATAAAGTCATAGACTACTTCTTAGATTTTTTCGCCTGTCTCTTGTACAGCTGTTCGGGAGCTTCTCTGGGGAGTGTCCAGCAGTAGTCAGCCAGCATTGTAGTGGACCATATCCCTGGTATCTTTGCTCCATCGTTGCAATATCCTAGTGAAAACGTTCGCCCTGTTCATCACTAACCATACCACAGTTGTCAGGAAAGAAATCGAGATGGGAATCAAGGAAATGGATCTTTAGAGACATATTGCAGCCAAATTTTTGATACTGCATCAGCATGTCTTCTACTAGTTCCTTGTAGTTTTCTGCCCTAACATTTCCGAGAAAGTTTGTTGACACTCGGCGAAAAGCATCCCATGCTTGTTTCGCATCACCCTGCAGCAAATTGGTGAACTGGTCATCTTTGAAGAGCTCTCGAATCTGAGGACCCACAAAAACTCCCTCTTTAATCTTTGCTTCGCTGAGTCGAGGGAATTTTTCATGCAGGTATCGGAAAGCTGGCGAAGTGCGGTCCATGGCTTTCACGAAGTTTTTTATCAAACCTAGTTTGATGTGAAGGGGTGGTAGCAGGATTTTGTGAGCCTCAACCAGAGCTGGGTGCTGGATATTCTTCTCTCCAACTGTTACATTTTGTCTGCGATTCCATTCCTTCCGCAAGTAGTGCCAATCCCTTGCTCGGCTATCCCACTCACATAAACACATGTATTTTATATATCCCTGCTGCAGTCCCATTAAAAGGGCAACTACCTTCAAGTCACCACAGAGGTGCCAGCTGTACTTGTTATAGTTAAAGGAAGTCAGTAGTTTAACCCTGGAATTACTGAGATTTTTTGCACACACTGAATGCCGTTGGTCATAAATGACCACACGACGAATTTTACTTGCTAATCATGAAAAATTTAAACTAAACAGACAAAATATTATTCCAAATTAATTATTTATTATATGAAGATTAAATGTTTTGAAATGTAATGCTTTATTATAAAACTACATGAAGAAGAGTTGCCATGAAAGCAGTTTTTGCATGCACTTGATGAACACAGTCATTTGCATGAGACACAGACAATTTCTGAATGTTCTTTGCAAACATTGCGCTTGCAGGAGGTGCAAACTATGTTGCCTTTCTTGTCTTTTTCTCTGGAACAGCAGTGACACCTTGCCCTTTTCTTTGGGATCCAGACATTGCAAACAGCATCAGTGGCTTCTTCAATGCTGGAAGAAGTCTTGCTGCAATTACTCTGAAGCAGCTGCTTTCCTAATTCCAAGAGGAATAGACGACGTCTGTGCTTTGACTTGGACTGCCATTCTGAATTTAGTGACATCCAAACAATGAAGGCGTTCAAAGCACTGATGTCCAACATGTTGTAGAAGATTGTCACTGGCCAGCGTCTTGTCATTCGTTTTGTGGTATACGTGCGCAACATTTGATCTGCCGTATCTACTCCACCTTTACTAGAATTATAGTCCAAGATCATGCGTGGTTTTTCGTCTGGACGTGTGTTATCTACTTCTTCTCGATCATGCAAACTGCTCAGAAGAACAACCACTTTTCCTTTCTTCGGGCAATAGGAAACCAGAGTGGCGTCATCGCGAAAGGCAAACATTGAAGTGAATACCTCTCGGCCCTTTGCTGTTACAAATTCTGGAGGTAATTCTTTTCTGTTCTTTTGAATTGTCCCCAAAAGTGTCATTTGTTTTTCTAGAAATTTTCGTGACAGGGATAAACTGCAGAAGAAATTGTCAACAGTATAATTTCTGCCAGATCGCGTCAATCCTTCAGTGAGTTGCAGCACAACCCTTTCACCCTGATTCTGTTCCCTGTTTTGTCCGAGTTCCCTTCCTGTATATACTTGAAGACACAGAACATATGACATTGCACTGTCACACAACATCCATAGCTTTATGCCATATTTCCCAGGTTTGCTGGGAATATATTGTCTGAACGGAACACGGCCACGAAATGTAAGCAGTTGCTCATCCACTGTAACATTTTCACCAGGAACAAAGGTGTCACTTAGAGTTGCTTCCCAGGTATCAAAAACGTGTCTGATTGGAGCAGGCTTATCCACGCCTCATTGTTCATGTCTGTTGGTTGCATCATCAAATCTGAGAGCACAAGAAATTTGCTGAAAACGATTACGGGCCATATTTTTGCCGAAAACAGAATGACCATCTTCAAGGTTCCACAACTGAACTATGGATTCATTTCGTGACTTGTACACGCCTGAGAGGATCAGAAGTCCAAGAAAACGTTGAAATTCTCCATCTGTCAAACCTTTCCAGGTGTCATCATAAATGTGTCTTCCTTGTTTGCTCATCCACATCATGATTTCATTCAATAAGTTCTTCCTCATGAACAAGTGGAATGCTGCGAGAGGGCCATCAACATTTTGTACAGCATATCTTGTAGGACCTTGTTGTATGGGCATGACATTAGCTCTGGCGTATCTTCCAGCAGCTTGCTTTATAGGTTTCCTGTTCCATGATGTGGCATCCTTAGATACATAGGCTTCAATGGCAACATTTGTGCTTATAGTTGATGACCTCTTAGCTTCTCTATGACCACAACTAAGATTCCTAACAGATGATACTGACACCGAGGACTCCTGCCTTCTTCCCTGTCCAGCACAGCCTCGACCTGTAACTTAACTCTTTGCTGCAGGCGATGTTACCGGCTCAACATCAGTCTCACATTCACTTGGCAACCAACTGCTGTCGCCATCTGAATCATGACTGTCATCATCAGATTTATCGCCCGAACTTGGCTGATATGCTTCTTTGCTTGCTGAATATGCTGCATCATCAGACAACTCAGAGCCGTCACTGTCAGCATCTCATTGCAATATTTCTCTTACTTGGGCAGCTGAATACTTTCATTTTGACATCATAGACAATAACCTAAAATAAATAAACAAAGATAAAGTTGAATAAAACACAAAGCAGTTTTACTATAGGTGTACAATAATCGTGATGAATGAGCTGAAAGCCTTTAGATGTCATCAGAAATAATGAGAGAACGTATGATATCAATTACAGAAAATGTGTAATTTTCATAAAATAAGAGTACAAAAAATAAATGATACATAATTAATGATAAATATCTTTGTCAGATCAAAAAATTCACAAAACTGCAAATTGTATCACGATCCAAACCGGACGTAAGCAACTGGGGTAAAAAATGACCCCACTGGTGCTCTGTGCTGCAATTCATCACTAGCATCACCTAGCGGATTAAAATTATTCCTCTCATGGCGCTATATAAATAGAATATTGACATGTGAAATCATAAAAAGATTGCATTCTTGAACAACTAGTTTCCGAGATACGCGTTGTGAAACTTGCAATGGGGTCACTTTTGACCCCATCGGTACTCCAGGGTTAAGTTATCATATGTCTCTTTCATGTGGACGGCATGCGCTACTGGAATAGATGGAAGACGGTTTCCATTGTTCAAAAGCACAGCCTTCAGACTCAGTTTCGAAGAGTCTATAAATAGTCTCCAGTCTTGTGGGTCATGAGTGATTTTTAAGGCATTCATGAGGCTTTCAATATCGGAACAGAATACCAGATTACTTTCCTTTCCGACTGCATATAATACACTGCTGACATCAGATGGCTTCAGCAGCCGTCTGGCAGTAGTATTGCATTGCATCAGAAAATGATGCAATCAACTCTGGATGAAGTGTGCATGCTGGTATTATGCAATATGATGCAATATTACATCATTCAAGGCTTATTTGGGATGTTGTTGATGTCCTACTGGATAAATTTACACGGTGAAACGTCAAAAATGAACTACATGCAATATCTTCAAAACGAGAGCCAATAAAATTTTTTTAATGTTATATTTGTGTTCAGCTCACCAAGATACTACAGATTAGGGCCTTTTAAAGTCAGTAACGATTTCATTGTTGACCAGTGCAATCAATAAAGAAAGGACCAGCAGTCAAGAAATCCGACGACATATTGCTCTTGGTAGAATGGCTATGAAGGACCTAGACAAGATTCTCAAGAGCAGAGAGGTCTCTCTCCATACAAAGATTTGACTTGTCCAGGCCATGGTATTTTCAATAACATCATATGGATGTGAAAGTTGGACAGTGAAAAAGATAGACAGGAAGAAAATTGATGCCTTTGAATTATGGTACTGGTGACAAATACTGTGTATATCATGGACTACCCGATGAACAAACCAATAAGTACTAGAGGAGATCAAACCTAAGCTTTCCTTAGAAGCTCAGATGACAAGACTTTGACTTTCATATTTTGGACATATCATACGAAGAGAGAGATCATTGGAGAAAGACCTAATGCTTGGCAAGGTAGAAGGTTACTCTAAAAGAAGAAGGCCAGCAACAAGATGGATTGATACAATAACCGCAGCTATGGATGCCACTCTATCAACAATGAGTTGCTTGGCTGAAAATCAAAGAAAGTTTAGGGTCGCCAGGAGCTGACTGCACTTAACAACACAGGATAGTACCAAATAGTTCATGCTTGTGAAGAATAGATATGCATTTGGGGGAGAGTACTACTACTACTACTACTACTACTACTAATGAGCATTTGTATAGTGCTGCAAGACATACGCAGCACTGCACAGATATGTAAGAGACACAAAGAGCATTTGTGTTTAAGTGAAAATGTTGAGATAGCTGTGCATGAGAGAATAAATGTCTTTGATATTTTTCAATAGAAAAGTACTATGATGTGCTGTGGAGATTGCAGGACTATCCCTATGGAGAAGTTCTAAAAACAGGTTGTCTTTTGTAATGTTCTCTTAAGGCTATTTTTTAAAATTTTATTGCAACAGAATCAGTGCAAAACAAAAGAGCTATGGGCAAGCTCTGATGATTTTCCATGAGAGCGATAAGAAAAAATATAATTTGGAATATATAATCCATTCTGTATGCTCAGTCGAGGGAAAGGGAAGAATATAAGGGGTATGTTTGCTAAACTGAGACATCAGTTAATAGGGGCTTATCTGCAACTAGGTCCCATTGAATAACATAGGGCTTAGTTGCAGATAGCGTGGGTTAACTGTTAGCCCAGTTTAGTAAACATACTCCTAAGTATCTTAAATTAAATTAAATCTGTGGTAGGGGATTAACTTTATGATAAAAGTTTTCTTAGGCTACAGTACATTAGCTAAAACTGTTGTGCAAAGGTGAATGACTCCTGGCTGAATAATCCTTAGCACTTACCTCTTGGTGGTAATTTCTCCAAATGGGTTAGTTTTACAAATCAGTATAACAATCACCTGTTAATAATCTCCCAATATTAATTGTAATTTCAATACTTATGTATTATTTCAAAGATGACTTCACCACAAAATTTAAAATTACTTGTAAACAAGTTATAATTAAAAAAGAGGAAAAGGCCCTAGTTTGTCCTTATGGTCCATGAACTGGATCCATTTTTGTGGAGGAGTAGCCTAATGGTTAAGAACACTGGCTTGGGAACCCAGAGACCAGGGTTAAGTTCCCACTAGCAAGCCTTGGGCAAGTTACTTAACCCTCTGTTGCCTCATAAAAATCCAAGTTATCAATGCCCCTGTTTAATGTACATTACCAAGTTTTAATGTAAACAGCTTTGATTGAAATGATAAAGCAGTATATAAAACCTGTTAAATAAAACAAATAAATAAATTTTGCAAAGCAAGGGCACAACTCACTGGTCAGGAAACCCTTCCAAATGCTGTTTCATATAATTTTTTTAATTATTTCTTAAACCTCATTTTATTTACCCATTTTGCCTTGAAGCACATTATCTAAAACTTCAAAAAACTTATCTTAGTCCAACCAGAGTGAAGGTTATCCAATCTGAAATGCTGGGAATTTGGTAATACACTCTACATGGAATGGGTTACGGTGTTTGTATCTTTATTGATTGCCTTCATTGTGGCAAACAAGCAGAGTATGTTATGAGTTCTAAATGTCTGATGCGACTACGTGGCAGTAGCTTTTTTTATCTTGTTAGCACCGCTAATCTTAACATCTCTCAGGTTTTGGATAGAAGATCTTTTGAAATGGTTAAGACAGTATAGCATACTATTAATCCGCATAAGGCTCTAGTACGTATACTCTGCATTATTTCTCATTCTCGTGTTCTGTGGGTGGGGTCCTCAGTGGTTCACGTGATGTTTACGATTTGTAGTTTTTTTGTGTTTTTTACATGCAATTTTCCATTGAATTTTCAAGTCTTTCTCTTATCTTTTGTTTTTCAAGAAAAAAAGATGATTTTTCATTACCTCATATTCAGTTATCTGGCTACACTCCTGAAGCAGCCTTGTGGTGAAACGTGGCCACATTGGGTATATTACTGGCTGCCAGCACTACCAATGACTTACAGTGTATGACCAAACTGCCAGCACTGCTGAGAGTTTCTCCATTCAGATTGGATAACTTTCACTCTGGTTGAACTGATAAGGTTTTTTTTAGTTTTAGATAATGTGTTTCAAGGCATTTACGCTGACGACATCATGGTATATATCCCAGTCAACCTATTAGCACTCAACATCACAACTATAACCAGATGCCTTGAAGATGTGAACAACTGGTTCACAGATAATAACATGACGGTCAACTACGACAAAACTGAGGCAATGTTCATCACCAGGAACTCTACCTTCACTCCACCACAAACCATCAGTATCTTAAATAAGCATATAGTAGTTAAAGATGAAGTTAAATATCTGGGCATCACAATGGACATAGCACTAAACCTGAAATAACACATCACAAAAACCGCAAACAAGGCCTATCATCGCTTAAGGATCATCAGAAAACTCAAGCCATTACTCTGCCAGGATCACTTCCGTACAGTATGCCAAGCACTCATTACACCACTGCTTGACTACGGAAACTCATTATATCAAGGCCTCCCTCAACAAACCTTACACCCACTTCAAATGGTGCAAAACACCGCAGCAAGCATTATCACAGACACCCCAAGATCTCAACACATCACCCCAGTCTTACAACAACTACACTGGCTACCTATGATGGCCAGAACAAAATTCAAAATAATCCTAATCATCTTTAAAATCATCCACCAGCTCTCAGCAGAGACACTACAATACATCATAATGAAAGATACCTGCAACAGACCGAGAAGAACCAATAAAGACAACATGATCGGCACACCTGCAGGATTCCACAAGACCAAACAAACAACTTCAAAAAGAGTTCCCTCCTTACTGGTGCCCACGCTCTGGAACTCCCTCCCAAGAAGCCTGGGAGCACTGAATGACCTAACAGACTTCCGAAAGGACCTCAAAACCTACCTCTTTGTTGAAACATATCAACAGACAGAAAGCGGTCCCCACCTAAACGGGAACGCATCTACTGCCGATAACTCGATACTCACTCATCCCCAAATAGACATACACTAACCCCAAACAAACATAATATAACACTGTTGATTACCTTGTAATGTCCAAATGTGACCTATATGATAAATGTAACCCTCCAATTGTACTGTCTAGATCTTCTAAGTTCCCTTATGTTAAATGTTGTTGAGTTCCCTTATGTTAAATGTAACACTCCATTGAGTAAGGTGGTATACAAATCTGTTTAAATAAATAAATAAATAAATATGTAGGGAAATTACCTGTGCCTGAAATGGTATATAAAGGTGATGCATTCAAAGAATTGAAAGACATATTGATTAACCGGGAAGATGTATTACAACTATTTGATAAACTAAATCACCTGGACTGGATAGTATACATCCGAGGGTGTTGAAAGAACAGAAAAATGAGATTTCAGACTTACTATTAGTAATCTGTCAACTATCATTAAAATCATCTGTAGTACCAGAAAGTTTGAGAATGGCCAATGTAACATCAGTTTTTAAAAAGGGTTCCAGGGGTGATCCGTGAAACTTCAGACCAGTGATCCTGACATTGGTACTGGGCAAAATGGTAGAAATCATTATAAAGAATAAAATTACAGAACATATAGATAGTCATGGTTTAATGGGAGAAAGCCAACATGGATTTAACCAAGGAATGTCTTGTATTACTAATCTGTTATACTTTTTTGAAAGTGTGAATAAACAGGTAGACAAAGTTGAGCAAGTTGATATAGTATATCTGGATTTTCAGAAAGTCTTTGACATGATCCTCATGAGAGACTCCTTGTGAAATTAAAAAGTCATGGTATTGGAAGCAGTGTGGTATTGTGGATCAGGAAATTGTTAAAATATAAAAAGCAGAGGTTAGGGCTAAATGCCCAATTTTCTCAATGGAGAAAAGTGAATAGTGGAGGAATCTGTGCTGGGCCTGCTGGAAATGGGAATAAGGCGCAAATGATACAAAATTATTCAAAGTTAAAACACAAGAGGATTGTGAAAAATTGCTAGAGGAGCTTGATAAATTGGAAGACTGGACTTCCAAATGGCAGATGAAATTTAATGTGGATAAATGCAAAGTTATGCACCTGGGAAAGAATAACCCAAACTTTGGTTAAAGGGTGCAAGGTACCACCTTAGAAACCACCACCCAGGAAAAACATTTAGGTGTCATCGTAGATAATACATTGAAACCCTCCGCCCAGTGTGCAGCGACGGCCAAGAAAGCAAATAGAATGCTAGGAATCATAAAGAAAGGAATGAAGACTAAAACCAAGGATATTATGGTGCCTCTGTATTGTTCCATGGTGTGACCACACCTCGAATATTGTGTGCGATTCTGGTCAACATATCTTAAAAAGGATATAACAGAATTAGAAAAGGTATGGAAAAAAGCGACAAAAATGGTAAAGGATTGAAGGATACCCCTATGAGGAAAGGCTTTGAAGGTTAGGGCACTTCGACTTGGCTTAGGGGGAATATGATAGAGGTCTATAAATTAATGAATGGCGTGGAACCGGTAAACATAGATTTGTTGTTTGCGCTATGAAAAAGTAGAAAGACCAGAGGACGCACAATGACGCATTTAAGACTAATAAGAGAAAATATTTTTTTACTCAATGCATAATCAAACTCTGGAATTCGTTACTGGAGATGTAGTAAAAGCTGTTAATGTAGCTGGGTTTAAAAAAGTTTTGGACAAGTTCCTGGATGAAAGGTCCATAAATCATTATTATTTATTATATTACATTCTCTTATATACTGTGCTATTCTGCATCAGTGTGGTTTACATTGAATAGGGCATTATAACTTGGAGATAACTATTTTATAGGGAACATGGGCTATGGAGGGTTAAGTGGCTTGCCCAAGACCACAAGGAGCAGCTGTGGGACTAGAAACCCCAGTCCTCCTGGCCCAAGGTTGCTGTCCTCTAGTGGGATTTGAACCCCTGACCTTCCAGCCTGAGGTACCTTGCCCCAACCACTAGGCCTCTCCTCCCTCATTGTGTTTGTGCACAATTATAAAGAGGACTCCAGAAATCCACTGCTTACCCTGGGATGAGCATTGTGGAACCTGTGTGCCTTTTTGGGAACCTGCCAGGTAATTGTGACCTGGATTGGCCACTGTTGGGAACAGGATACTGGGCTTGATGAACCTTGGTTTGACCCAGTATAGCATTTCTTATATTCTTATGTTCTTATCACAAAGATAGCAATTAAAGCATTTCTTCCTTTCTCAACATCGTATCTGTGTGAGGCTGGTTTCTCTGCTATGAACTCAATGAAGAGCAAGAACAGGCCATGGCTTCATACACTGGAGGAGGACTTGAGGGTATGCTTGTCAACCATCTGCCATCGGACAAGTGATATCATGAAGCACCACCAAGCACAGATTCCCCACAGATTTTTTTTTAAATAACACAATGATTCAAATTTTAGTTATTGAACTTTAAATGCAAGACTCGTTTTTTGAATGATAAAGTATATCCTTAAAAAACGGATAGTGTACCTTGACAATTTTAGCATATTGTCAGTGTGCCATGAGATGAAAAAGATTGAAAATTGCTGCACTAAATGTTGACCGTTAGGACTATAAAGCTTCAAGTTGTCTACACAGTAGGTGTGATGTCATCTCTAGGTCTTTGACGCTCTAGGATTAAGTTTAAACCCATACCCCAAAGAAATATGTGTACTCAAAGGATTAAGTGCTATACAAAAATGAGCAGTGACAATGAGTATCCCTGAAATATTTCTTACTGGATCTTGATGTCAGGTATAACTGTTCACCTTTGTATCATAGATGCAGTATGGTTTGCCACATTTTATGGTGAATTTTATGTACTCAATTTAGAATTTTTCAAGACAATTTATCCAAAAGATCAGGATACCATCAAAATCTTTCATATATTCAATCTATTCTACACTGAGATTTCTACTTTTCTTAGCACTAGCCATGATGGCTTTATTTAGCAATAGTTGGTCTTTGGTTCTGTATAATCCGCCTTTATTATCCTTTCTTTTTATTGCCATGTGTTACTGGAACTGATATGATCATATATTATGAACATATATCCTGTCAGTGTCTATTATATTGAAAAGCTTCTACATCAAAGATAGATAAATTATGTACAGATCAAACACAAAGCAGAGTAAGCAACAAACCCTTTGTTAGATTAACCATAGACTGGACCATAAGACATGCATTCAGTAATATGTAATATTACAACAATAAATTGCCAGTAGACAAACAACCGGGACAGAAGACAAAAAACAATATGTAGCTGCCGAGCAAAAGAGCACTAAATTGTGGCTAGCCTAATTGAGAAAGGTAAAAGCTTTCTGGAATAATCAGATTTCAAGACCTTTTTTAAACTTTTGTAAGAGGATTCTAACCTAACATCAGGGCTAATGTGTTCCATAGAAGAGGTGCTATGCAGCAGGTGGCAGTATTGCAGGAATGTTCCAGATGAAATCTCCTATGGGAGGGAACCAATAATTACCTTGAAGTTATTGGTCTATAAGTTTTGGAAATATTACTTGGATCTTCCTTTGGAGGGAGAAGTGTTTTTCTCTTATTAGCCATTGTGGTGTGAAATCTGGCTTCCCGATCAATTGTTTTTTACATTTTTCCAGGTTATGGTGAAGGGATATTCAATGAGCCCAAAAAACTGGTCACTCCATCTAGACCAGGACTCTCCCGTTTTGTGACTCTTTTTAACTGATTTCCAACTCTTTTTGTTACCTCAGGTCATTCTATAGCTTTGATGTTCATTTTTTCCAAATTCTCTCTAGCACCCCAGACTGATCGTGTGCACAAGGACCTCCTGCAGCTGATTCTCAGCCACCCAACCTCTGGAAAAGACCCCCAATTGGCACGGAGCCCCTGCTGCTCAGCAACAAGCCTGAACCTGGCGAGCAAATGCAATTGTCAGTAAGCTCCACCGCCATGCGAGGCATCATCACGTGCTGATGCCAGTACTTCAGTATGCATCTACACCAAGGTGGGCCCTCACCTAAGGGCCAAGCTAAAGGACCCTTATACATCGTCCTTAGCTTGTATCGTACCATGAATGCCACTCGATGACAGCTGCCTCATAGCACAAACCACAGCAGCAATTTACAGTTACCCTGCCTCAGCCCAGGAGCTCTAGTAAGTCTCTTCACCTCTCAGCATCTGCAGTGCACTCCTCAGCAATACAGTTCCCTATTCTGTCCACCTAGCACACTTCAGACTTCCAACTGCACTAACACAATGCACCTAAGATCTTAACCACAGCTTCTGCGGACTGACAGACATGCTTATAGCACCACATCTCTTAACTCTAGAATACCTCTGCTTACTATTCACACATGTCTACTCATGGGAATCATATGTTAACACCATACCATATCAGTGCATAAAACAACACACTGATCCCTCTCATTAAATCAAGGAGCCGAGGTCATAACACTCTCATTCAGATCAAACCTCATGAGCCGAAAACAATCACTTGTTAAGAAGCACACATCACCCACAGCATCACCAGCACCATCTAAAATGTGTTCTCCTCAACACATATTCTGTCCACAGCAAGATCCCAATACTGACAGACTACCTCAGTGAGAATGACATTGACATTATGTGCATCACAGAATCCTGGTTTACCGACATGAACAATGTTCTCCTAAACCAACTACTCATACCGGGCTATGACCTCTTCAACTGCCCAAGGCTCACCCAGAGGAGGAGGAGAGGTATGTAACCTGCCTCAAACACATTTAGGTTACCACAATGTGGACACCATCAATGCACAAGGGTTAGACATGCTCACCATATCCAATAAGTGCACAATCCTCTGCCTAGCCTACCACCCATCATCCACAGGAGATGAAGCACTCATAGCCCTCCTAGAAGCAGTGTGTAGTCACATTTCACCAGACAAACACCTCATATACTAGGCAACTTCAACCTCTCCTCTTCCCCAGCTAATCCATTTCAATCATTCCTTGAGGCCATGGAAGCTTTGGATTACATCCAGATTATACAAGAACCTTATTTTTATACCCAAACCACTGACAGAAGAAATCTACCCATATCCCACTACACTATCTCCAGTCCGATGGTCCGATCACAAGATAATCACCTTTTTCATCCCTCAGAGCGCCCACACACACATGCACTAGCACCCTACCACAATCAATAAACCGTAGGTTCTGTAATCTAGACAAGCAAGCATTCTTGAACAGAGCACTATCCCAGTTCTCACATGACGCGGATAACTTTGAGACACCAGTCCACACCTGGCATGAAGTAATAAGCAATGCTGCATCAGCCCCACAAGCAGTCAAAGCATTAAGAAAGCACCACAGCACAATTTGGTACACTGCTGAACTCAGCGATGCCAAGCACATACTCAGTTGGAGCAATAATGGCGTCGCTCAAAAATCACAAAACATCAAGAGACTTATATGTCTAAGCTCCTGGAATACTGTGCCCTGACAAACAGGTCAAAGAAAGAGTAATACTCTAAGCTCATCTCAGGAGCTCTAAACCACCCTAGAGAACTGTTTGATATAGTAAAATCACTCATTAGAAGTCCCAATCAAGAGGCAAAGATGAATAATCTACCACTTCATACCCTAGCTAACTACTTCCAGAGAAAGATTCATGCAAGCAATAATGCAGATGCACTACCATCACACCTGGAGCATGCCCCTACTCACCCATATCCAGTTAACTGGATCACGATAGCTCATGCTGGCCTAGGTCTCTCCATTCTCAAGATCACCCAGCTATCCCTCACTCAGAACTATATGCTACCTGCCTTAATATGCCTCTATTCACCCAATTCTAAAGAGCTCTCTCCTCAACCCAAGCCTCCTTGCCTCCTATAGGCCCATTGCATGTCTACCATTTCTGGCAAAAGTCATCGAGAAGGTGGTACAACACCAACTGCAAGACTACATCACCTCCAATGTGCCACTTGACCCACAGCAACATGGCTTTAGACATAACCATGGAGTGCAAACCTTATTAACATCACTCATGGGCAGGCTCATAAAGGACATGGACAAACCACACCATGGCTTCATCATGATATTTTTCGATGTAGCAGCCACATTTGACTCAGTTAATCATGACATTCTGATATCACGACTACAATCCTGGGATTAACAGACACAATTCTGAAATGGTTCCAGTCATACTTAATAGATAGCAGCAAGTTAAATTAGGTTCACTCAATCTTACCTCTACATTCAACATCACCTTTTATTCAATCTCTATCTTCAGCCCATTTGTGCAATCATGCAGGCCCACAACATTTTTTATCACATTTATGCAGATGATATTATGCTATACATCCCTTTCTCAACGGCATGCTCCGTCTACATCAACATGTCAACATGTTTCACAGCAGTCACAAACTGGCTCTCCAAGCACAATCTCTCCATAAACTTCAAGAATATAGAAGCTCTCTTCATCACAAGAGATCCAACCTTCCACACTCTGACATCTCTCCTAATTCCTGGAACCTCCCAAGCTACACTAGAAGTTAAATCCCAGTTATGCTACCTTGGCATCTCCATGGATCAGCGCCTCACACTATAACTGCGCATTAACCACACCTTAAAACTCGTTTACCATAAGATGAAAATGCTACAGTGCCTTTGACCATTACTAAACTCAAGTGACTTCTGTACAGTATTTCAATCCATGGTGTTTCTTCATATGGACTCCTGCAATATCATTCTCCAAGGAATGCCAAAATACGCATTTCACCTACTAAAGTCAGCACAAAATGCTACAGCCCACATTATACAAGGAGCATCAAGATCAGAACACATAAAACATAGTTACTCACCTGTAGCAAGTGCTCCATCGAGGATGTCACCCATACGTGAGGACTTATTTCCTGCTTTTCCACGAAGAAAGCCAATTCCAAAACAGCTCTACTGACTTCCCATTGCAAGCTGAACAAAATACAAGTGCTTCTGACCACTTTTAAGATTTCCTACTACTTATCCTCAGAATATCTACAATCCCTCTTGCGTAAGGTGCCGAATAGCAGAACAAGAACAAATACACAGGACACTTTCACTGTGCCCCTGCTTAGAGCTAAGAGTAACCACTCTACCTCCAACTGTGCCTTCTCCCTATTTGCTCCAGCCATCTAGAACAGCCTCCCAACAATTTACACACTATCTCAGACTATCGGACTTCTGATGGAGCCTCAAAATCCACCACTTCCAGGAACACTTTGATAGCGTAACCTGAAACTCCTCCCACATCTCCTCCCCTTCCAGCTACCCAAGACAATGTAATTCGTCTTTTGCCGTAAATATACATTAGACTTAAGAGTAATTGTAATTCAGTTCTGATAGAAAGGTTTAAATTGTTGTTTTTACAAAAGTATCTCTACAAAGGTGATAGAAGAATGTAAAGTTATTTTTACAGAATGATCAGAAAATTAAGTCAAAGAATGTAGTTATATAGAGGTTTCTAGAAATACTCTGCAAAACAAAAATGTCTGAGATAAATGCCTGCAATCTCATTCAGATTCTTCTCTCTCTCTCTCCATTGTTCTGCATCTAGAGATAGCAGAGCCTAAGAGACACTAAGTACATACTCCTTCCCCCACTTCCTGATCTTTGTGGTCCTTTATGATAAGGACTGACAGACATAACAGAAACCTAAAGTTAAAAGGCATACTGTGTAGATCATGAGATCCAAAAATTGTTAAGTCAGGGAGTTGACTCCATATAAAATAAAGAGGATTATGTATTTGAAGTGTGTCTATTTATTGCCGTATTGTAAGAGACAAGATAGAAAAACTAATTTTGTAGAGGTCAGGGTTGGTCTTAAGTTATAAAGCTATGTTAAATAAAAGAGATCCTTGCTCTGTTGACCTTTTGCAATGCAAAGGTCTTATGGAGCAAGCACAAATGTAAATAAACCATTGACCACCTGAAGATAAGAACTGACATCAGTATGTACTACCATAAAGGGGATGAGCAGAAACCCAAGTGTGCTGCCTGAGCACAATAGATAAGTCAATAACACTGTATTAGTTAGCCAATAAGATACTGGGGGTAGGGGCCTGTAGACTTGACAAAGGTATAAATGTCACTGAAATATGTAAAGGAGTGTGTCTTTACTTGGACACTTGTTGCTGCAGGAACGAATAATAATAATAATAATAATAATAAAAGAACTCTTAAACTGCTTTACAATATTCCTCTCTGAGTCTCCTTGGCCTGGTTGGCCACAGGTAAATAGGCTACAGGTAAAGGTGTTTATAACAGCTGGTGGCTTGTCTGGGATTTTCCCACAGTAGAGTGACTCCTGCTGGGTCGAGGTGTGAAGACGCGTCCTGTTGATTTCAACAGTCTCACCTCCCCCTCTGCGGATAAGTTTCTCTGCAAGCTGGTAATGGTCCTGGAGCTGAAAAAGTGAACAGAGGTGTTGTGAACCAGAGTGTGAAAGATGGTGAATTAAATGTAGGCAATGCAGCAACCAGGTAACTCTGTGCATGGACCAAGGTAAGGAAAAGTGGGACTTTAGTACCGACCTTGGTGGTTGGGACATTCTATCGGGTACTGAGACTGTTTGTGTGTGAGTGAGATGTACAATTGTGTACGAAGTGAGTGTAGAGTCCTGATCCGTGGTTCTGTACTCCCGCGAGGGGGACAGCCGGAGGCGGACAAAGCAAAGAGGCTGAGTAAGTATAATAAGTCTTAGTGGGATAATAAATAGATAGAATGGGAGGAAGCCTAGGCAGTAGTAAGGAAGGGGAGGACTAAGACTAACAAAAGAAAATATTTTTTCACTCAACGTGTAATCAAACTCTGGAATTTGTTACCGGAGGATGTAGTAAAGGCTGTTAGTATAGCTGGGTTTAAAAAAGGTTTGGACAAGTTCCTGGAGGAAAGGTCCATAAACCATTATTAAGAAGGGACCCAGGATATCAATGCTTGACTCAGTACAAGCATTGTGGAACCTGTGTCTTTTGGAGAAACTGCTAGGTACATATGACCTAGATTGGCCACTGTTGGAAACAGGATACTGGGCTTGATGGACATTGGTCTGACCCAGTATGGCATATCTTATGATCTTATGTTCTTATGAGGATAAGAAATGTAGTCTTTCCAACATTCCCCCACATAGTCCCTTGGGGAAGATGCTAAAACAGCGGAAAGATAAGAAGAACACTAAGGATAAGAAGAAAATGATGAAATACTGTTTCCTTTGAACAAAGGAAAGTATCCGTCCTCCTGCTGTCTTTTGGCCGAAGTATGGGGCTGAGGAGGACTGGATTTGTTAGGCATTAAATATTTATGTGAATAGAAAGTCTGAAGTGGAGATAGTGGAAGTCCAGTATGCCACATGTTGGGATGGGAGTAGTTCAGGACACAGGTTTCCTCTGAGGGAGGAATCAAGGAAGAGGGGTGGGCTCCAAATACCCCCTTTACAGAAAAGGAGGGAGAGGGTCTAGTTCAGTATGCAGGGTGAAATTTCTTAAGAAAACCTCCTTATTCTGATCAGATAGGCTGCTATACTTAAAGACTAGTAGATGCCTAGGCATAAAGCACTTGTAAATTTTGATTTGTCTTGTGTTTAAATAAGAACCTCTGCAATGTATGTTCTAGTCTACAGTAAATACTGGTTTTCTTTCATTGCTGGCTGCTCAAATAGGTTTCATGGCCCCTGGATGCTGAACTGACTAGAGCTCTTTACTAAAGCTGAATGAAACAAACAAAAATATTGAAGTCTGAATATTCTAATGCCCATTCACCCTGGCATTTGAAAAATAAATAATAACTTACAAGGGTAGAAGCAAGAGAAATGTGTTAGGAACGCCATTTGATGATAGAATTGACATTGATGCTATAGGGGTGCCCCAGGGAGTCCTAGATGAGTTCAAAGCCAGAAATCAGATAGCGTCAGGGTTTGAATCTGCATTATTTTGGTGGTCCACAATTAATAAGAATGTAGACTGGATCAACTATATATTTTATAATCAGCAGGGATTTATAAATTACACCAGAGATGCAGTAAGGGGGATTGGTACAGAGATTAATAGAGACAGCTGTTTCAAAGAAAATGACTGCGGGGCCCCTACCAAATGGGGAAGGGATAATGTTTCTAGAGTCTGGGGAGGAGAATAATGAAGAAGACCATGAGCCAGAATACCAGATAATGATGGGAAAAATGGAGTTCCGAAACCTAGGTCACAGTGCATGCCTCCCCCCCCCCAAAGATGTATCACAGTTACTTTTTTAGGTTTTAGAGCTTGATTTACTAAGACTGTTTTCCCATTGTCTGTGGGGAAAAAGCTTAATAACTCAGGCTCCTAATGGACTACTGCAAAGTGCCAACAGAAGGCAGTGGCCCCATACTTCCTCCTCCTCTTCCCATCACCCCCACTGACCCTTTAATCTACATCTGTATGTGTGTGGTGCGGAGGTGAGGTGCCTGGGTGTTTATGTGTGGTGCGGAGGTGGGATGCCTGTGTGTGTTTGTGTGGTGCAGAGGTGAGGTGTCTGCATGTGTGTGTTTCTGGGGAGTGTTGGGGGGGTGTATATGTGCATGCATATGTGTGTGTTTGTGTGTGTGTGTGTGTGTGTGTATGTGCATGCGTAGATGTCTGTCTGTCTGTGTGTATGTGTCAGTCATGGTGCGTGTTGTCATGTCCACTCCTTGGTATAGGCGGATGCCTAGTGGAAATGGACAGACCACATTTATATATCCTTATAAGTGCTGCGGGTCTTATGTTCCATGTAGTTGTGGTCAAGACGGAAACAGCCAAGGATTTTGGGGTAACAATAAGTTTTATTGTTGCACAGGTATTTTACCACTACCCCTATTGAACAGAAATAAAGGATTATTCTCCAGACCGAAATAAAGTTAACTGATACAGCAAAGTCCATGTGTTATACATGCAGGCATGTCTGTTTCAAATTACTTTCTCAAACCTCCTTTCAGTTGCCACACATTAACTGCTTTTTCTTCCAGCAACAGTGCTTTCGTATTACAATCAATAAAACAGTAGCGTTCTCTTCCTTTACAGTTGCCAAACTGGCTAGGCTTTACACTTCTGGCAGCTCACTGCCTTCCCCAGTGTAAATCCCACCAGCACAGTTTCAGGCTTCTTCCAGCACTTATATCATCAGCATAAACGTTTAACAGCTTTACTCTTTTTTGGCAATAAGCACAGTCTGTCTCCATATCAGAACATTCACTTTCTACAGGGGCTTCTTCAGTTTGCATGGCTTCCCCCTCTGAGTCTGATATAACCTGCCTATTTACAGGGTTCTCCACAGAAGGCTTCCATTGCTCTAACAAGCTTTTAAGCTGTCTCCATCGGGACTCTTCCTTACTCTGAGGTATGGGGGAGGAACCAAGGATACCAGTCTCCTTTAACACTGATTTAAGGGTTTCAAAAGGGCTCACCTTTTTCCTAGCACTTCTTGCCTTCTCTGGTAGTGCTAAAGGCAACCACTTGTCCCCAGACTGCTTCACCCGGTCTCTTGCGGCATGCTTCTCAGCAGGGTCTGGCTCTGACACCTGTCTCCCAAGCTTCCGGTCAGCTAATTGCTTTCTATCAGCTGTGCTTCTCTCAGAACTGGAGCTACAGACATGCTGCCTGCAATAAGAGTGTTTATGTAGCTTTTCAAAGAGAACTTTGTTTCTGCCTATTCTTCCACCTTCCAGAACAGCTTTAACAGAAGACTCCTGAGAAGAACTCCTCTGACTCCTGGACAAACTTTCCAGCCTTTCCTCTTGAGGATTATTTCTTCTTCTCTCTTCTTTCTCTCTGTTGCTTGTCCCATGGTTTTTCCTTTCTCTCTCCACACCCCTCTCACTAACTGTTTCTTCCTGCTTAAGTGTTTGGGGCTGTCCTATGGGCTTTGACTCTGCCCACCTGCCTCTCACGTCAGCTCCCTTGGTCACCATGGAGCTGAGGTGTGGCTCCCTCTCTAGCTTTCGGTGCATAGAGTTTTTTCCATTTGTTGGAGGTTTAACCCTTTCCCTTCCTGCAATGCTCTTTGCTTCAGGGAAAAAAGACTGGTTTCTCCTCCTTTCTCTAGGGTTTAACCCCGCTGCACTATCACATAACCCCCCCCCCTTAAGATATTCCGGGCTGGTTGGCTCTTTCCAGCACAGCACGGAATCCTATCTTGGGCATGGTAGCTATCAGGGGTATCGCCTTTCGTAGCCAAACGAGCTACGGCTACCCGCTCGTGCCAAGGCCGTAGCACATTCATATGGAAAATTTGCTGTTTTCCTTTCCTAGTTTCCACAATGTACGTGACTGGGCCTACTTGTTTGACAATCCTGTAGGGTCCTTTCCATGTATTTTCAAATTTCGGGTTTCGACCGGCCACCATTACAATGACCTTTTCGCCCACCTCCAAGTGGCGAGGTCTGGCGCGACGGTCATAATACCTTTTCTGGCGTGCTTGACTGGCGATCATATTCCCCTCTACTACCTGGGATGTACGCTGCAAACGCCCTCTCAAATCTTTCAAAAACTTTGGTATCTCGACCTCCTCCATGTTGGGCTCCTCCCATTGCTCCCGCAAGATGTCTAATACTCCTCTGGGTGCTCGCCCATACAGGAGCTCGTATGGTGAAACACCCATAGAAGCCTGTTTCCTTTCTCGGCAGGCGTACAGTATAAATGGGAGCATCAGGTCCCACTCGGCCATCTCCCCTTCTAGACTTCTCTTTAACATCCTCTTGATGGTTTGGTTCTGCCGTTCAACCAAACCATTGGACTGAGGATGGTAAGCGGCCGTTCTAATATGCCGAATACCAAAGGCATCCCAGACCTGAGCAAGATAATGAGATAAAAAATTAGTGCCCCTGTCAGTTAGAATTTCTTGGAGAAATCCCACTTCACAAAAAAGCTTCAATATTTCGGCAGCGATGGTTCGTGCCGACGTATTCCGTAGGGGAATCGCCCAGGGAAAGCGTGTGGCTTGGTCAACAATGACTAAGATGTACTGAAACCCCCTGGGAGTCCGGGTTAATGGTCCCACTATATCCATAGCTAGTCTTTCTATCGGCCTTGATATAAAGGGCAGGGGCATCAGAGGTACCTTTTTCGGTGAAAAGGGGGTGACCTTCTGACAAGAGGGACATGCCTCACAAAATTTTGCGGTCTCCCTGAAGACACCAGGCCAATAAAAATGGTTTAAAATCTGATCCAAAGTGCCATGGACCCCTTTGTGTCCCCCTAAGGGATGGTCATGGGCCAACCTTAATACCAAATTTTTGAAGGTAGTGGGTACCACTAATTGTTTCCTAATATTGCCGAAATGAGGATCTAAGCATGTCCGGGCCAGCTGCCTCAGCTGGCACCTACCCTTTGGGTACTCCTGCCCCTCTGCACAGCTCCCCATGCACTAGCTCATAGTTCCGCTGTGTTTGCAATGTGGTATTGCTGCCATCCCCACCAGGGGCAGCTGCAGCTTCCACACATGCTGTGTCTAGGCATGGCTATTGCTGTGGCTGGCAGTTTTACTTTATGTGGCACGGCACCTCACTGGCTACTGTTCATCTCACAATGGTTGTGGCTCAGCCCTGTGCCTGGTCCCCACATCACTGTCTGCATGTGCTGACACACTCTGTGCATTTACAAGTGTGTCTGCCATGTCCTAGTGCTAAGCCCTGTGCTCTCTGCCCCTTCATGTCTCCTTACCTGCGCAGGTGGAGCTCTATCCCCTCCAGATAACCATGAATAGCCTCAGGTTCAGTCTCTGGCCCCCTCTTGGGTAACTCATCCCCTTGTACTTCAATAGAGACAGTGCAAGGGCCTCTGCCTCATCTGGGCTAAAGTTCGCCATCCTTTTCAATGCCATAAAGCTGCTGTCAGCCCAGCCACAGGGGATTCATGCACAGGCAGCCGGCAGTGCCTACCTGACGGTATTGTTTCCACTACATAGGTACTCTGGAATGTCACAACAAGGTTTTGTCCCCCCGTGCCGTCCCTGCTCATCTGCCTGGGGATTCTGTTAGCTGCTTGCTCCTGGGGCTCTTATGCATGTTCTCCAAAATCAGCTCCCTACACTTATCTAAGGAAAATAAAATCCACAGAATAGAAAAGAAGCACAGTATAACAATAGGAAAGGGTTTATCTATATTAGAAAATACCCAAAACAGGCTTATTTCATATAATTGCAATTGCTTTTCCATGGTATGCTAAAAACAGCATGGTGCAACAAAACTAAAGTTAATAATGAGACAGCCGCAAGCTGAATAAAAATACAAAAACCTTAATAGTTAAAAAAACCCTTAACAATATATATATATATATATATATATCCACTAATAACCATTAAAACATGTTAATGTGGCTTTTAATTGTGAAACAAATCAGGCACTACACGTGGTAAAATAATGAGCTACATCACCTGCAAATGCATGCAAAGTAGCTCATTCTTTGTAAAGGTTAATGCATGCACTCTCTCATGCATGTTCATTATGGGTATTCTGAAAAGCAGATTAGCTGGGTGTGTCACGAGGACTAGATAGAGAATCACTGTCTTAGGTAAACCTGGAGTCTTAGGTTGTACTATTTGGCCCTTTAAAGCTATCTCAGTCTAAGGTTCCAGGTTCATAGGCCAAAATCCAATAATTTTCTGCATGACTTTACATCTCCTTTCTATCCCTCTTTAAATCTTTTCTCCTTCCTTCACATGGATTATGGAGAGGGAATGTGTATCCTTTCTGTGGCTGTATATATTGTGTAAGTATATAATCATAAGAGTTTGAATAAATGCTACAATTGTGGTTGTTTTCAAAAGATCTGAGTAAGAATGAAGGAATTGTCTTTCTTCTTCTTGGCAATGGTCTTTACAAATTGTTTAGACATGGGTGGTCACCACACAAAGTCTCCTTAGTACCACTTCTTTTTGAATCCTTTCTCAAGGATCAAAATAGATTGTGTTGCATTTTCTTTGTGTGGGATGAAAGTGACATAATGTAGTTTTATTCAAGTTCAGCTCATCCATTTTGTTACTGTACCAACTGGCAGGAAACAATTAAGATATTGATCTCATAAAACTATTGGTTTCTCATCAAAGTATGGATGAATTTCTAATTTTCCAGTCTGTCTGGACTTGAAGTTTAACTTACATTGGTTGTGCATTTCATTTTAAAAAATGGCTAATTTGTGAGTGAGCAAGGGGAGGGGTGAGAGGCAAAATTAACCTGCGGGAGTCATAGTATTAGAAAGGTGGATCTAGTGACAGGGTCGGCCCAACCATTAGACAAGACTAGGCAGTTCCCTAGGGCAGGAACCTCTGAGGGGCAGCAAAGAGTACCATGAACAAAGCAAAAGAATGGATCCTGACAGTCCCACAAACTCAAAGAGCCATCAGTACATTATTTTACCTGTGGAGAAAATGGGCACACACACACACACACACACACACACACACACACACACACACCAGGCCATATCTGGGCCCCGACATTGAAGATCTGGGCTACCTGGATGCAGTGAAGCTAATTGGGCAGCTGCAATATTCAACTGCTGCCTAGTTAGCTTTAGCTATTGAATATATGTATTTACGCGCTCTAACACTCAACTGGGAGATTGTGATGTTATGATATTTCAATTATCCTAAACTAGGATTCATTGACAATCAAAATTTAAACTTCGAAATTTTTATAAGCAACGAGGTCTCAGACTTATATGGGGGTATGATTCAGACTTTAACGTGTCTGATCTTTATGCACCCTTTTCATCAATGACCTTCTGGTGTCGCTTAATATCTCTTCTCTTCTCAAATGTCATGAACTAACAGAATCAATTATGTGCTTAGAATGGAATATAGTGCTTAACTTCAATATAATATCCCCAGCGCCGTTGTGTTTCACCGTCGTAAAGTTTCCTCAGGGGGTTCTTTTATATTGTAAGCACTTCATGATATGCGTTGTTGATTCTGGATTTTTAAGCACTGCTTTATGATGTATATTGTTAATTCTTAAATCCGATCATTCTAAGGAGCCAGTCGGTTTCCCAAACCAAAGCATTATTAAAAAGGCCTGGGAAATTCACTGCTTGCCCCAATACAAGCATTGTGGAACCTGTGTGTCTTTTGTGGAAACTGCTAGGTACTTGTGACCTGGATTGGTCACTGTTGGAAACAGGATACTGGGCTTGATGGACCTTGGTCTGACCTGGTATGGCATATAACAAGGTTACTTACCTGTAACGGGAGTTCTCCGTGGACAGCAGGATAAGTCAGCCACACCTGGTGACGCCCTCCGGTGGAGCCATGCATACGGAAGTGCTCTCTAGAGCTCAGAAAGGTGAGCCTTTCTGAGCTCACCTAGGTAGCCCATCCTACTGGTCCGCCCCCTGTTCCGGCCAGTGTGTTCCTAGCTAGCCAATTCCCGGACAGGGAGCGGATGCAGAGGCTGACCTCCTCCAGGGGAGGTGGGCTGGGATTGTGTGGCTGACTTATCCTGCTGTCCACGGAGAACTCCCGTTACAGGTAAGTAACCTCGTTTTCTCCATGGACCAGCAGGATTGCATCAGCCACACCTGGTGCCTCCCTAGCTGGAGCATGCTGAGGAGGAGGAGGAAGCCAAAGATCATTAAGGATGAGAGATATGCAGATTAGTGCAACGATTTTTAATACAGCAACAGTGCAAGAACAGTGGCTGTGCAACAATACAATACTTGTCCAAAATGCAATAACTAGTGCAGTACAGTGCAAGAACAGTGGCTGTGCAACAATACAATACGTGTGCAACATGCAATAACTAGTGCAATACAGTGTTTGTGCAATAGAGCAGAGGCTTTTAGGCAGACTCCCTCCCGCCCATTGCAGTGGAGAGGACGGCAGTTCCGAGGGCACAGTCTTCCTGGGCTCTGAGGTCGAGGCAGTAGTGCCTTTGGAACGTGAGCGGGGAGGTCCAGGTGGCCGCTCTGCAGACGTCCACCAGAGGCACAGAACAAAGGTTGGCAATTGTGGTGGCCAGAACCCTTAGGTTGTGAGGGCCCACTCTTGGCAGGTTCTGTGTGCCTGTAGGGTTGAGGCAATGGGAAACGCAGGAGGCGACCCAGTGCGCAAGGGTCCTCTTATTGACAGGCCTGCCTGGCCGGTTTGGGTCGAAGGATACGAACAGTTGCTCGCCTTTGCGAATAGGTTCGGTGCGGAGCAAGTATATGCGGAGAGCCCGGAGACAGTCCAGCGTGTGCAGGCGGCTCTCTTCTTCCGAGGCATGGGGTTCTGGGAAGAAAGCCGGAAGCTCAATGGATTGATTTACGTGGAAAGCAGATGCAACTTTGGGTACGAACTTCGGGTTGGTCCTCAAGGAAGCTCTATCCTGGTGCAATTGCGTGTAGGGGGGGTGGGACATCAATGCCTGTAGCTCGCTGATTCTTCTGGCAGATGTTATGGCTACGAGAAACAGGGTTTTCCATGAAACGTACTTCATTTCGGCTGACAGCAGCGGCTCAAAGGGTTCCTGGGTCAGGTGAAGTAGTACAGCGTTGAGGTCCCAGGATGGAATGGGGCACCTGAGCGGGGGTTTTAGGTCTGCCAGGCCTTTCATGAAACGGTTGGTCAAGGGTAGAGCTGCAATGGAGGAAGCCCCTTTGGGCTGAGCATGAAATGCTGCGATTGCCGAGAGGTGCACTCTGACGGATTGAGTCTTTAGGCCAAGGTTAGAGAGAGAAGTCAAGTACCGAAGGACCTCGGGAAGAGGGCAAGTGGTGGGCTCGAGGCCTTGCGCTGTGCACCAGATGCTGAATCTCTTCCATTTGAGGCCGTAGGACTTCCTGGTGGAGGGCCTCCTGGCAGCGAGGACCACATCCTGCACCTCAGAAGGGAGCCGGAGTGAAGAAAGGCTCATCCGTTCAACCTCCAGGCAGTGAGAGCCAGGGCTTTGAGATCGGGGTGCGTCGTTTTGCCCTCGTCCTGCGTGAGTAGGTCTGGCCTGAGTGGCAGGCGCTTGGGTTCCGTCAGCGCTAGGCGATGGAGGAGTGCAAACCACATCTGACGGGGCCAGTAGGGAGCCACTAGGATGGCGCGAGCCTTGTCGCGAATCAGTCGCTGGAGTGTCGCAGGGATGAGGGGTGTCGGGGGGAAGGCATACACCAGAGACCACTCCTCCCAACACACGTCGAATGCATCCGCCGCTAGTCGCTTGCTGGATGGGTGTCTGGAGCAAAAGAGAGGGCATTGTGCATTCTGTTCCGTGGCGAATAGGTCGATGCTCGGGCGCCCCCACTGGCGGAAGAGACTGTATGTGACCTCCGGAAGGAGTGTCCACTCGTGTGGTTGCAGCTGCCTGCTGAGCTTGTCCGCTAAGACATTCTGATCGCCGGGCAGGTAGGAAGCACGGAGATTGCACCCGTGTGTCAGGGCCAGGGACCAGATCTGCAGGGCTTCCTTGCAGAGTGAGCGAGAAGCAGTGCCCCCTTGCTTGTTGATGTAGAACATGGCCACTTGGTTATCCGTCTGGATGAGGATGGATTTGTTCTGTACGTGAGTTAGGAATGCTTTGAGAGCGTACTTGATGGCCCTTAACTCCAGGAGGTTGATGTGTAGGAGTCTCTCCTGCGGCGACCAGGCCCCTTGTGTGCTGAATTGCAGAATGTGGGCACCCCAGCCTAAGTTGGAAGCGTCCGTGGTCAAGGTCACTTGGTGCTCCGGTGGGTGCATGTCCTTTCCCCCCGAGAGGTTCTCCGGGACAGTCCACCAGAGTAGCTGAGTCCTGATTCTGGAGGTCATGGGGACGCGGGTGGAGAGGGGTTGCGAGTGCTGGTTCCAGCGGGCACGTAGATGGCCCTGGAGTGGCCGCATCCGTAACCTGGCGATGTGGATGACAGAGGTGGTTGCGGACATGTGGCCTAGAAGGCGTAGGATGGATTTCGCCGTAGAGGTCTCCGCAGAAGCCAAGCTGTTCGCGAGCGAGGTCAGAGCCACTAGCCTGCGTTGGGGAAGGAATGCCTTCGAGAGTCGGGTGTCGATCTCGGCTCCGATGAATTCCAGCCCCTGCGAGGGGGTGCGGTGCGACTTGCTGGCGTTGATCACGAACCCCAGTGAGGATATCAGGGACTCTGTTATCCTCAGAGCCTCCTGAAGCTCCGGAGCTGAGGGGGCTGTTAGGAGCCAGTCGTCCAGGTAGGGAAAGATGGATACGTTCCGTTTGCGGAGATGTGCTGCGGGTACTACCACACACTTGGTGAACACCCGTGGGGCTGGTGATAGGCCGAAAGGAAGGACTTTGTACTGGTAATGCTGGCCCAGCACATTGAAGCGAATGTACTGCCTGTGCGACTTGTGGATGCGTATGTGGGTATAGGCGTCCTGTAAGTCCAGGGATGCCATCCAGTCGCCGGGTTGAATCAGGGGCAGGATGGAGTTTAGAGAGTACATCCTGAACTTTTCCTTGATGATGAACTTGTTGAGCTTGCGGAGGTCGAGGATAGGGCGGACTCCGCCTGACCGTTTGGGGATGAGGAAGTATCTGGAGTAAAAGCCAGAGTTTACCTCTTCCGCCGGTACCTGCTCTATGGCATTTGAGGACAGCAGGTGCATCAGCTCGGCGGCCATAGCCAGGCGCAGGTGTGGGGGTGTTTGGCTGATGGGATGTTTGGTTTGGCGAGGTGTTGAGCTGAAGCGCATTCTGTAGCCTTCTTGGATGATTTCGAGAACCTAGGAGTCAGAGGAGATGCGTTGCCACTCGTTCAAGAAGTAAGTCAGGCGACCCCCGATCCGGGTGACCGCCGGAGGATAGGCGTCAAAAGGATGGCCCACTCTTCGCAGGGGGTGGGTTGCTCTTTTTTTGCTTACGGTCCCTCTGGGAGTTGCGCTGGTGAGCGGGTCCGTTGTAGGAGTTGTTTCTGTATTTGTTAGTCTGCCATTTCCTGTTGGAGGGGTACTTCTTGTTGGAAGAGTAGTAAGATCGTCTCTGGAAGTTGCTTCTGTGCGTTCCACGGTGGCGCTCAAAGCCGTCCTCTGCGAGGGTTTGCAGGGTGGCGCAGTGCTCCTTCATATCGTTGACGGTGTCTTTAACTTTGTCCCCAAAGAGTGATTCTCCGGTGCAGTGCGCATTGGCGATGCCCTCATGGGTGTCCTCCCGCAGGCCAGAGGCTCTAAGCCATGCCCAGCGCCTCGCAGATATAGCCGTACCGGCGGTACGCGAGGCCGTGTCGAATGAGTCAAAGGTTGCACTAGCCAGGTGTTTGCTGCACTCAGACATATCGGTGAGAGCGCCGGAGAGTAGAGCCAGAGATTCCTTCGGAAGGGCTGCAGATGCTATCCGCAAGGTTGCCATGCAGGTGTCCAGGAAGAGAACTTGCTGGAATTGGTGGGCCGCAATTTTTGCGCTAAGCATAGCCCCTTGGAATACTTTCTTTCCGATGTCATCGAGGAGTTTGTTGTCGCGGCCCGGGGGGCTATTGGCGTGAGTGCGTGAGGACTAGGTGCGCTTGAGCGCTGAAGACACGACAATGGAGTTATGTGGAAACTGTGGTTGAGAAAATCCAGGGACAGGCTTTACTTGATACTTGAAGTCGAGCCGTCTGGGGAAGGGTCGACCTGACGCTGGCGTCTGCCACAGTTTGGATTGATTGTCCAACAGCCTTTGGTGCACGGGCAGTGCGAAAGCAGGTTTCGGTGCAGCGAGATATTTCAGAACCTCTGGGACTGTTTCCCCCGAAGCATCGGCGACATTTAAAGCGAGGGTGGAGGCAAGTTTTGCTAGAAATTTGGGATACGTGAGGTCCTCTGTAGGAGGGGGCTCCTCAGTCTCAGCTGTCTGCGTCTTCTCCGAGTTTGTATGTTCCATGGAAGCAGACCCCACCACAGCTGCTTCTATGTCCTGGTCTTCGGCGGTGGTGTCAGGGGAAAGATCCTCCCGGACCGGACTAGGTGAGAGTCCACGGGAGGGGTCTTTGGGCCTCCCCTCAGGTGTGGAGGTAGGCGCTGCTCTTCCGGGAGCTGTCTGCGCGGTCTCAGTGTCAGGAGTTAGTGAAGCTTGCGCCGTGGGGGTTGCTGGGGCAGATTGCCGCAGAAGCTGGGTCAACAGATTGAGGATAGCCGAGGAATTGCTGAGGCTGGATCTGTTGCGGCGAGGAGAACCCCGATTCCCACGGCTGCCGCTGCGAGAGTCATCGAGGCGGTGCTTGTGTTGTTGGGATCGGTGGCGGTGGTGCCTGGAATTTCTGTGCCGCTTAGATCGGTGGGTTCTGTGACCAGAGTAACTGCTGCTGCTATGCCCCCTGTCTCTGTTCTGCTTCCTGCGATGAAGAGACCTATGGCCAGAGGCACTCCTGCTGCGGTTGTCATGGAGCAAGAGCGCGCCGGTAGTTAAGGGGTTAAGAGCCTCCGCGGCTTCCCCTAGGGCATTAGTATGGGGCTGGTCTCCCCCGCGCTGAGAAGCGCTGCAGCGTGCAGGCATACCTTGTCCATCAACGAGGATCCCCGCGGCGATCAGGCTTGCCGGGATGAGGAAATGTGCACCAGCGGTAGAAGAGGCATCCGGAGAAGCGGCGCTGCTGTGCTGATCGGGACTACCACGTTGGTCAGAGGTGTTGCTGCGCTGATCGGGACTTCCATCGTAGCCGGCTTTCCTGCGTTGATCAGAGGTTCCGGGAGTGGAAGCCCCGCCCACTGGGTGGGCGGAGTTGGCGGACCCGAGCCGGGGCTGGGAGGACTGCGGCGGTCGCCATCTTGTGCAGCATGTGTTCGTGCTCCGGGAGACCGCATGGAAGCGAGTTGAGCAGCAAGGCCCAGACCAGCCGGAACATGCTGAGAGGCTGCAGGGCTTACCTCCGCAGCACCGCTGGTAGGTGCGCTTGTTCCAGGAGTAGCCGGGGATGTTTCCTGTGCCCGGAGCTGTGAACGGAGGCCCCATATGGCGCGTTCAGCTGGGAGGCATTGTCCGGAAGCACGGAGGCTCGGCTGAGGATGGAGGCCCGTTCAGGCACATCCTGGGCCGGCGAGGGTCAGCATGAGGAGCGGAGTTCTTGCAGATCTCATGGTACCCTTTCTTCATGTTGCCGCAGTGAGAGCATCCCCGAGAGGTACTTTTCTTATTGCCACAAAAGGGGCACTTCTTGGAATGATATTTAGGCATTGCTTGCAGAATTTTAAAAACAAAGAAAAAAAGAAAAATTGAGAGCAGAGCAGGGTCCGTCTTGCTGGCAAGGCGGAAGAACAAAAACTGGCCGGAACAGGGGGCGGACCGGTAGGATGGGCTACCTAGGTGGGCTCAGAAAGGCTCACCTTTCTGAGCTCTAGAGAGCACTTCCGTATGCATGGCTCCGCCGGAGGGCGTCACCAGGTGTGGCTGACGCAATCCTGCTGGTCCATGGAGAACTTATGTTAGGCTGAAAGTTTAGCTGTGTGGAGTCTCTGGAAGCTGTGAAGACTAGAGTTTATCAGGTACTTGTGGACAGGCTGTAAGGTAATTCAGTTAGCTCCACCCTGTGAGCAGGCTTGTAACAGATGATTTAAACAATGGAAACAGAAATAGTCAAACTGAACTTTTACTTCTATGTATCTGCCTACTGTGCAAAGGTCCCTGTAACTTTAAAATTATACCTTTGCTACAAAAGTAAATGGGAGACTCAGGCAAAAGACCAGGTCCCTGTAAATCTAAGTACTTCTATTCCAAGTAGCCATATAGCTAGGGTTGCCAACTGGCTCCAGATGCGCCCGACACACTTGATCCAGTCCTAGGTTTACCCCATTGCATGCAGGGACATGTAGTTCTGATTTTTCCATTGCATTCCATAAGAAAAGCAAGACTACATGTCCCTGCATGCAATGGGGTAAACCCAGGACTGGATCAAGCTTGTCGGGCGCATCTGGAGCCAGTTGGCAACCCTATATATAGCACAAGTGTCCCTGGCCAGTAGGCCTTACATGAACTGAGAACACACTGAGATATCTGATTTAAAGGCTATGCAAGGAATGTAGGCAGTCAGAATATTCCTAAAAATGAAAGTATATCCAACAGTTAAAATCTACATTAAGAAAAAAACAAGCAATAGAAAGGCTGAAAGTTTAGCTGTGTGGATTCTTTGAAAGATGATACAGGACCTTAGAGAAAGAAGCAATCCAGAGGATGTGGTGCAGAGAGCACCCATTGAGCTCTGTTTAATGATAGGGACTGGTTGTTACAACACAACAGAACACGATATAGAACTTAAAGTGGGAAGGATGAGGTGGAATTCATTTTATCGTGAGATTCTCACCCATGACTTATAAAATTCAGAAGATTTTGCAAAGACATTTCAGTTTGTTAAATACAATACCTGGGCTGGAATCGAGTAGAGTGAGATTTGTACATGCCTGTGGAAGGAATTTAAAATAACTGCTCAGTCCAGCACAATTGTTGAAAGGTATAGAAGAAAGTGCACCTATGAAAGGACCTCAGGCATGTGGACATCAGCACTATTCAATCTGTCAGAACACTCTCACTATAAAAGAGTTTGATTATTAAGGAAGGACTTATGCATTGAAATGGGATACTAATTGTGAGTCGACCTTTGAAGTGTATGTAATCATATGCCAGTGTGACATGATTATATTGATAAAACTATGGGACAAATTAAAATAAGAATGATTGAACATAGGAGCAAGTTGAACTGGGAAGTGTGGGATGCTCAGATGGTAAATCATTGTCTTACACATTGTCATGATTTCAGTCAACTTAGATGCTTTTGTTTAGACCATGTAACTCAGTATGACAGTGGGGAAGATCGAGATAAGTTATTGATAACAAAGGAACAACAGTGGATATTTCATCTCCAAATGGTGGAACCCAATTGTCTGAACAATTGCATTGATTGGTCCAGTTACTGATAAAAGTAGAGGCAGGGGTTCAGTGTTTAGAACCAGGGAGGGTAGATTATGAGGAAACCTCGATGGATACAGTCAGTCTTGACGATTTGCTCTGCAAGTGTTTTTGGAGCAGCAGTGCAGTGTTGTATAGTTATAGACGCCATGTCAGCAACCAGAGTCTGTGCATCGCCTACGTAGAGTTCTGGTAAAAAAATGAAGCAGTTACTTTTAATATAGATGAGTACCGATGTAGTTTTCTCTGTCCACTGATGATGCCATTATATTTAGAGCTGACCATGGAAGGCTGAAAGTGAGCCATGAAGATGCAAACAGGTGGAGGAATGCTCCTCTCTCCGCTCTCTCAGAATTTATTGATGGCAGTCTATGACAATAACTTAGAAGATCCTGAGTGGCGATTTGATATGTCTATACAGCGTTTAGAAGAGTATCTAGACTTTTTGAATAGCAGCAATTTTATATAGGTTGTGCAATTATTATCACCTGTCCACATCAGAACAGAGCCTGTCATGAAGGATTGCAAATAGAACAAATGTTTGCCAATTACTGTTTATCCTGTTAGCTCCTAGATGGTGTGCACTTCCTAAATAAGCTGAAATGAAACGGAAAGGGCCCAACAAAAAAACTATATGAATTCCCTAACAGTCATTATGTGATGTTAGTATCTATGTGTAGACTGTGCATTTTATATGTAGGTGTGTTCAGGAGCAGAGTTTAGGCGAGTTATGATTTCTAAAATATGTATTTCTAAAATATGTGTGCACATAGATACTTTACATACTAACATTTATGCCTGCTCCTAAGCAGCTGTAGATGTCCACAGCTTCCATCTAGCCACTGTTTCTGCCAGGTGACCACTAGTATTGTATAAAGGCACATAGGCTTCTCTGTCTCTATAAAATAGTTCACTACATGGCCTTCACACAAAGGCGCCTTGTTTTAAAGTTACCTTTTTTAATTTTTATAACTCTTAAAAATGTACATCTCACATGCAAATTCAGAAAAAGCAAACCATCAGGATGTTCCAATTACAAACAATAAAAAACCAGAAGTTCACATCATGGAAAGAGACCAGTCATGAGAAAAAAAAATAGAAACATAGAAACATGATGACAGAAAAAGACCACATGGCCTATCTAGTCTGTCCTTCCATATCAACAACTACAACAGTTCACTTTTTACCTTTAGAGATCCTCTGTGTTGATCCCATGCTTTTTTGAATTCAGTTACTGTCCTCATCTCTACCACCTCCACTGGGAGACTATTCCATGGATCCACTACTCTTTCCGTAAAGAAATATTTCCGCATATCACTCCTGAATCTATCTCCCTTCACCCTCATCCCATGTCCCCTCGTAGCAAAACTTGCTTTCAATTGAAAGAGGCTCTCTCCCTGAACATTTATGCCACGGAGGTATTTAAACATCTCAATCATATCACCTCTATCCCGCCTTTCCTCTAAGGTGTACATATTAAGATCCTTAAGTCTGTCCTCATATGCTTTATAATGAAGCCCACTAATCATTTTTGTAGCCACCTTCTGCACCGACTCCATCCTGTTCACATCCTTTTGAAGGTGCGGTCTCCAGAATTGCACACTATACTCCAAATGAGGCATTATCACCTCCTTTTTTCTGCTAACCATTCCTCTCCGTATGCACCCAAGCATCCTTCTAGCTTTTGCCGTCGCCTTTTCTACCTGTTTAGCTACTTTAAGATCATCAGACACAACCACGCCCAGGTCCCGCTCTTCTTTAGTGGACAAAAGTACTTCACCTCCTATACTGTATTGCTCCCTTGGATTGCTGCAGCCCAAATGCATGACCTTACATTTTTTAACATTAAATCCCAGCTGCCAAATTCTAGACCATTCTTCAAGCTTAGCTAGATCCCTCCTCATGTTATCTACACCTTCCTGGGTGTCTACTGTATTGCAGATTTTGGTATCATCTGCAAAGAGGCAAACCTTACCCGACAGCCTTTCTGCTATATCACTAACAAAGATGTTAAAAAGAATCGGACCAAGGACAGATCCCTGGGGCACACCACTGGTAACATCCTTCTCCTCAGAGTGAGCTCCATTTACTTGTATTCTTTGTCGCCTCCTACCCAACCAATTTCTAACCCAAGCAGTAACTTTAGGATACATCCCTAGGGTGCTCAGTTTGTTTATAAGTCGCCTGTGAGGAACAGTGTCAAAGGCTTTACTGAAATCTAAATACACCACATCTAGAGCTCTCCCTCGGTCCAACTCCCTGGTCACCCAGTCAAAGAAATCAATCAGATTTGTCTGACAAGTCCTGCCTCTGGTGAATCCATGCTGCCTCGGATCCTGTAATCCACTGGACTCCAGAAACCTCACTATTTTCTCTTTCAGCAGCATTTCCAATAATTTACTCACCACCGAAGTTAAACTAACCGGCCTGTAGTTTTCAACCACATCCTTACTTCCGCTTTTGTGTAAAGGCACCACATGAGCCTCTCTCCAGTCCTTTGGCACCACTTCCTACTCCAACGAGGCATTGAAAAGGTCAGTCAGTGGAGTTGCTAGAACGTCCCCAAGTTCCCTCAGTATTCTAGGGTGTATCCCATCTGGTCCCGTCGCTTTGTCTACTTTAAGTTGAGCTAGTTTCTCACGAACACAGTCTTCTGAAAATTGTTCAAGATGTCCCTCGCTTCTGTTCCTATTTGTGGGTATTTTCTGAGGTCCTGCTCCTGGTTCTTCATCTGTGAACACAGAACAAAAATATTTGTTAAGCAATTCCGCTTTATCCTTATCAGCTTCTACATATTCCCCCCCTGCACCCTTGAGTCTGACAATACCACTTTTGCCCTTCCTCCTCTCACTTATATATCTGAAAAATGTCTTATCACCCCATTTTAATGCATTGGCTATTTCCTCCTCCTTTTGAATCTTTGCCTTCTTAACTACTTTGCTAGCTTCTCTAAGTTTTTCCAAATACAGATGCCTGTCTTCCTCTCTCTGTGATCTCTTGTATTTCATGAAGGCCTCCCTCTTTTTCTTCACTTTTTCAGCTACTTCCTTCAAAAACCATAGCCGTCTCCTTTTCCTTTTGCCTTTATTTACCATTTTAACAAAAAGGTTGATTGCCCTTAAAATACCCCCTTTCAGTTTTGCCCACTGTTTTTCTACATCATCCAGCTGTTCCCATCCCACTAATGACTCCCTGAGGTATTAGCCCATCTTCGCAAAGTTAGTCTTCCTAAAGTCTAAGATCCTCACCTTGGAATGGATTCTAACAGCCCTAGTCCTAATACTGAACCACACCATCTGGTGATCACTAGATGCAAAATGATCACCCACTACAACATCAGAAACACTTCCACCATTGGTAAGCACCAAATCCAGTATGGCCCCTTCACATGTGGGGTCTGTTACCAATTGCCTGAATAGTTCTCCCTGTAGAGAATCCAGGATCTCCTTACTTCTAGATGATACTGCAGCAGGAATGTGCCAATCAACATCTGGCATATTGAAATCTCCTATCAGTAGCACTTCCCCTTTCCTAGCAATGCTGCGTATGTCTTCAATTAACTCTCTGTCCACCTCTTCCTCTTGTGAGGGAGGTCTGTATATCACACCAATGCAAATAGATTTCTCTTTCCCTCTTTCTAGTTTAACCCACAATGCCTCCTCTCTCCCTTTTAAGCTCTGTAATTCCAAAGCTTTAATAGTAGTTTTTACATATAGTGCCACTCCTCCTCCCCTTCTTCCTACCCTGTCTTTTCTGAATAAAGTATAGCCAGGTATAGTTACATCCCAGTCATGGTTTTCTGTGAACCATGTTTCTGTAACTGCCACTAAATACAAGTCAGCCACTCCCACCAAAGCTTCAACTTCAGGGATCTTATTTCCCATGCTACGGGCATTTATACACACTGCTTTCCATATGTTACCCCTGTTACCCAAAAGACAAAAGAGGAAAAGTGCAGGGGTACTATCAATATTCATATGACCCGTTTATACAATCCCAATCACATAATGAAAATGGAATTTTAGAAAAGGTCCTGAACAGAAGATTTTTCAGTTATTATATTTTCTAAATGAATAGGGTTTGAAAAGATATACCTATTCTCTGAGTGAGTGATCACAAATTAATAAGAATCTTAAAAAGAAGGCACCCAATGTCAAAATTTAAGATTTAATTGTAGAACTGCTTTTCAATGAAGTTGGAAAATCACATCTGGGAAAATGTCTGACCACAAAAAGCAATATCTTTCTTAGGAAAATGAACTTTAATATAGAAATCCTTTCTATCTCAGAGTGAAAAGTAACTAACAAAGAGCACAATTAGTAATAAGATCTAGAAAAGATTAAAAAAAATGCAGAAAGGGATAAAATCCACAGATGTAATATGTTTCAAAATAAAAGATATTAGCAAAAGTTAGGGCTGCCACATAAGGATATCCCAACACCTCTTAGATATTTCTTAAGTAATTAAAAAGGGATTTCACTTTTCAGTAGCGGAGTCACAAGAAAGTTTGAAAATCTTAAATTCTTGGCCCTCCTCATATTTTCCATTAACTTCAATTTACTATGGACCAAAAAACTATCAATTATATTGGCAGTCTCCAATATGGAAAGTGTGTCATCTATGCAAATTGCTTCCTTGTTAAGTCACACAATTGGAATCAATATCTCATGTAAAGCAGTATGGGGGACAACATCCAAATATCTTTTAAAGGAATATTCTGGCACCATGTCCGAACCTAAAGGAAAAATCACCATCTGGGAGAGCTGCATAACCTCCCTAGATCAACTCAAGATGTCTCCAAATAATTTTACAGTTGCTGCCATCATAGAGGCAGTGTTCTGACTATCAGTCAAGGTGGCAAGTCTTCTCTAATGTTTGCCACAGGAGATGGAAAGGGGGGTGTCCTACCACCCAAACTCAAAGAGGCTTCAAAATGGAAGGAGAACTCACAACCTGAGGAAGGATACCAGCCATGGCAGTTGTTCCTGTGGATCTAACATGATGGTTTCTAGGGCCTTGCACCGCACCCGCACTTCCAATATGTTGGGCTTCTGTTTACTCATATCAAGTTTTCGTCTTCTCCACTCCTCAGTGTTTGAATTGCTCTGAAGAGACTTACTTCAGCTTTTATATCTCCTCCATTGGAAGTTGATGACGTCAGTCAGGATGTCTCGTTTCTCCAGTGAGACTGACCTTCTTGTGCTTTCCTCTCCCAGACATCTGGTAAGTGCCACAGATTTACTTTCATACAAGCAAACAGGCCATACTCTAACTTCCCACAGAACACTTCTGCTTTTGTACCTCTACCATCAGAGATTGATGAAGAAAGTCTCGATATCTCATTCTTCCAACAGGACCGACTCCTGGCATTCTGCTCTCCGGGATTGGCAGATGTTCTTAGAGCACAGCTGGTAAAGGTCACAGTTTCTCCTCACACAAAAGGAAGCAGGTCATACTCTCTCCTAAAATTACATTCTTTACATGAGTCTTCCAACTAGGAGCATCCAGAATATGTAGTATAGTCATGGGAGTTGTAGATCGCCAATTACACTGATTATTGGTTAGAACAAAAGTGATTTTTTTAGCTCTTGGCAATTGCCTTTCATGCCCTTCAGGGCATTGTTTCTTCCTGCAATGATATAATTTCAGTCAGGCTCTCAGATCTAGCCAAGATGGCTTTTTGAAGATTCTTTCTTTTTAGGTGATGTGCCTTGGTTAGGATGGGGCTAACAATTTTTTCTATCACTCTGCCAGGTTTTTGGAATAGCTTGCCATCTGAGGTCAAGTTAGAGTCAATCTTACTTTTTAGGAAAAAATTAAAAATGTATCTTTTTCCACTGAAATAGCCAAACTGAAGTTGGTAGGTATGACTTTTTTGATCTGATAAATCTTGGTGTAGGGAGCTGTGGCCTCTGAGTTTGGACTCCTTAAATGTGTTTTGTAGGCATAGCTTGGATTTAGGGTGGAGAGGGTATAGTGGAATGGTTTATTTTAGGATTTTGTATACGCCCTGTACAGTTTATGATTCATATCCACTATAGTGGATATCATTGTGGTTTCCAATTTTACTTATATTTTGCTTAAGCAGTAGCACCCATTTTGAAGGGTCCATTTGTCTGTCTGTTTATGTGTATGCCCTGGGATAAAGGGACAGGCAGTCTGGACAAGTTGATGCCACATGGACTATAATCCCACCACATAAGAAAAGCAAAGACCTATGATGGTGCTATCCTAAATGTGGTGACGGGGATACCAGTCCCTGTCAGTAGACGATGAAAGGGCCCGAACTGAAGCCATGGCAATACAGAAGGAAGCCCAAGCTATGGTTGGGGTGGGGGAAGGAAGGGAGTGCGAAAGGGTAGATAGGAGGAAGAAGGATGGAAAGAAAGAAGGAGAGAGTGAATGAGGGAGGGGGATAGATTACAAGGGGACGTGAATGGAGAGAGACTGTGAGAGAGAAGGGAAGAGGAGGAGAGTGTGAGGACAAAGAGAGGGGTTGAGAGACAATAGTGTGGGTGCGGTGATAGAAGGAAGAGGGAGAGAGTGTAGGGGGAGGTGAGGAGAGAACGTGGAGAGTGCAAAGGGATAGAAGGTTGAGGAAATGAGTGCAGGGAGGGCAAGGGAGACTTCATGGGAGAGGGGGACCGAATGCAAGAGATACCCCACCTCACCTCACCTCACCCCAGACACATGCACCCCTCTTTCTACCTTACCCCACCCCACCTGCACACACCAGCACCCCCACACACATATGTCCTCTCCCACATACCTACACTCTAAAGACAGATAAAAATATACATAAAATACCATTCACAGCCCTTGACACCCTAATGAGACACACCTTACTGTGACTCTTACCACCAAATCCACCATTCAGACATGCAAAGCTTGTGAATGGAGGAATGGGAAGTATGGCATTTTGTCATACTATGGGGATAATTTTATAAGGGGGCAGTACTTTTAGCTGCAACACACATACTTTGGGGTTATTTTAGTTATTATTATTATTATTATTATTACATTTTCTTTTATACCGCGCTATTTAAGATCAGTGCGGTTTACAATAAAACATTGAATCTACACATCTCAGTTTAGTGATTTGTGCTTACAATAAACAGGTAAAAATAACTCGGATGTACAATGAACAAGTTTCTTAACAGGGAGAACAGGGAGAACAATAACTATATACAGGCCAGTTAATGTAACTATATACATGGTTACGTGCACAGCACGAGCTTCTCAGAGTAAGTTAAGTATGGAGGCGGTTAAGGTGTGGTTGCAGGTATTCAGACTAGGAGTGTATGATGTATGGGCTTGAGGAGCTACCATGAGGTGTGGAAGTAGGTGACTGTGGAGGGGGGGCTGCGGCATTGTAGTTCCTTCTTGAATTGGGAGAGATCGCTGATGGTTCTGATAGGCGCCGGGAGTGCGTTCCAGCAAGATGGTGCAAAAAAGGCAAAGGCTCTAGATCTGGTAGCTTGAGAGCACTTAGTACTTGCCTTAGGTAGAATGAGGGTGTTTGCAGCGTTCGATCTCCTTAGCCGGTTAGGAGGTGTGATGGATACTAGGTCGGTGATAGCAGTAGCCGGGAATTTCTTGATGGCTTTATGGGTCATTGTTAGAACCTTGTAGGAGATCCTGGCCTGTATGGGCAGCCAGTGCAACTGTTTTAGTATTGGAGTGATGTGGGATCTTCTGGAAGCTCCATGAAGGATTCTTGCAGCAGAATTCATAGCAAGTTGTAAGGGGTTGGTCGTATTCTTTGGTAGGCCATGTAATATCGCATTAGCATAGTCAAGGTGGGGCATTATTAGGGCCTGAAAAACAGTTCGGAAGTCTTCAGGTTCTAACAGCTGACGAAGATGGCGAAGGGACCGGATTTTGTGATAGACAGATTTTGTTATGTTATTGATGTGAGCCTTCATATTAAGCTGCTGATCAAGTATAACTCCGAGGTATCTTACTGTAGTCTTGCATGTGAGCTCTGCGTCCCGAACTTTGATGGATAGAGGTGGGATAAAAGCCAGGTTCCTGGTGACGAAGAGGGTTTCGGTCTTTTTGAAGTTTAATTTAAGCCTTTGTGCGTCTATCCAGTCGGTGACTGCATCAAAGCATTTGATTAGAGGAGAGAGGTCAAGATGCTCAGTCGAGATTGGCATGTACATCAAGACATCGTCGGCATAGACAAGGCAGTTGATGTTAAATGAGTGGATAAGGTCACAGATGGGTTGCATGTAAATGTTGAATAGTAAGGCCAATAAGGAGGAGCCTTGCGGGACACCTTTAGTTTGAAGGAAGGGGTCAGAGGTGGAAGGACCAGAACGTACATGTTGCCAACGGTCTGTGAGATAAGACGCGCACCAAGATAGAGCTGAGCCGTGAACTCCCTTATCTCTGAGGCGATGAAGGAGAATTTCGTGGTCTACTGTATCAAAGGCAGCAGCAATGTGCATGAATATTAGAACAAAGCCTTGTCTGATGTTATCCAACCCTATGGAAAGGGTGTTGAATAGGGTTGTCAGTAGCGTTTCCACACCATGTGCTTCCCGGAATCCATGCTGGCAGGGATGAAGGGGTGCGTTGGAATCTATATGATCCTGTAATTGACGTTGTGTAATCTTTTCAATGATCTTCGAGAGGAGAGGTATGCTGGAGATAGGCCTGTAGGAGTCCATCGATGAGGGGTCCAGCTTACTGTTCTTTAGGAGAGGTCTGATCGCAGTCTGTTTCAGGCTACAGGGGAATGTTCCAGTAGAGAAGGATCCTTCTATAAGCTTGGATAAGAATGGGCTGAGCTCAGCACGTAAGGATTTTATCCAGGGAGCTGGACACGGATCAGCGGGTGCTGTAGTGGTATTTATATTTAAAATGGTGTCTTGAATGACTCTGTTGGTTGGGGTAGAGAATGATGTGAGGGTGTGTTGGGTTTCACTTAAGAGATGATCAACTGAGGGATGAGGGGTGGAAATGGGTGGAGTAGTTGAGATGAGGGGCTTAGTAGGTTGAGCAAGCTGGTTACTTTTGTTGCGTAAGTAATTTGCATATTCCTGGGGGTCTGGGTGGAACGAGTTTCCCTGAGATGGTTCCTTTGCTAGGGATTTTACAATTTGGAAGAGCTCGTGGGGTTTGTTCAGGGAGCGTTGTAGTCTGTTTGCATGATATTGTTTCATACTTGATGCAACGGCTAAACGATGTTTTACTAATTAATATGTGTGTGTGTTAATGCACCATATGCACCCATATGCATGTTAATGACCTCTTCTAAAATACTGAAAAGCATAAACGTCTGCATGTTGCATTATGGGGCATACTTTGCTGGTGGTCATGCACACAGGCGGAGCTTAAGCAGCAAGCTCAAGTATGCACGTAGATTATAATATTCTCTCATTTACATGCGTTCTTGAAAAATATAAATGCAGACATTTGCACCTGCTCTAAGGCTGGTGTAAATGTTCGTGCCTTAACTTAAGTTGTAATCTCTGCCACTTATGATAGGATGTTATAAAGACAAGGAAGTGCCTACTTGTTTTTGTAAAATAAGCTTAACATAGGTGCTTCCTTATAAAATTACCCTTTGCAAGTGTAAATGTGTGCCTTCGAGTCAGTCCTGACTCCTGGCGACCCAGAAGCTCCTGAGTTTTCTTGGCAGCGTCACCAGAAGTAGATTGCCAGGCCTTTCTTCCGAGGCAATGGAGGGTTAAGTGACTTGCCCAAGGCCACAAGGAGTGCTAGTGGGAATTAAACCCTGGTCGCTTGGTTACCAAGCCAATGTTCTAACCACTAGGCTACATTACTTCAAGACACAATAGTGTGGTCCATACAAAGATTGTTGTTGGCCAGAGATAGTTTGATCAGATATCATCTATCCTTGGTTTTATAAGAAAATCAGTGGTGAAATGCTGGTATTTTGATAGTGTTTCAAAAAGAAAAAATAGGAGATCTCCAGTTTTTAATGCTTTATAATAAAAAGAACTGCAGTTAATGATGGCAGCTGATTTATAGCGGCTTTCAGTTTAAACGTCTGACAAAAATTAATCAAAAAATGAAAAAGTGAGTTTGTCTCAAGTTTATTTGGGATACATTGAGTATCAGGATTATTGTTTAGGTTTTGAGCAACTGCAGAGCAGAAAAGACAGCCCTGGACTACATGAGTGGCTCACAGAACAGGGATTGGGTCTGGGCTTATATGTGTGACACCCAAACAACAAGGACTTAAAATTATCAGAAAAACTGAGAATTTTGAAATTGTGGTTTGTGTACTTTGACTTTATTCCATTGCAATTTAATTTGAAATGTGAAGAGACAGATTATGCTGAATTGGTGTAAACGAGAGGAAGTAGATCCTGCTAGAGCCTTAATACTACAAGAAATTCTTTTGAGGACAAGACCCAAAATACAAATATAGGCAGCATAAAAATCCTGGGTAAGATGTGTGACCCCACCCAATAAAAACTGATGTCTCCGTATGTGTGTGCGTCCTCATGATGTAAATCCTGGGACACTCCAGAAAGAGATTGTGCCAGAAGCTGAGGCCACTGCCTAGGTTATAGTGGTAAAATACACTAGTGTTACCTCTGAGTAGTCACTAGGTGGCAGCACATTAGCAAGCGAGCATAGTAGATTTAAAGCAAGTATTGAGCCCTTCAGAAACTGTTTCTACAGATACTGCATCTCTTAGGGGCACCCATAGAAATATAAGGGCTGTGGAGACTTAACATGCATTAATTTTATTTGCGCACATTAAAACCTTTAGTAAACATGCCCCTTACACTCGTAGTGGGAAAAGTACTTGAAAATAGATAAAAGGTTCAAAGAGAAAAGCACATCTATAAGTGGTTAAGGACTTTTTCAGGAAAACTGCCAGTACCTAGTGGGGAAGATGATTATAAAAGTTGGCTAGAACAAGCCACTCAGATGGTACAAAAGTGAGATTGTTCTGCATGGAAAAAAGAAGACAACTAGGTGAGAGCGAAAGGGGCCCTACCCTAGAGAATTTTGAGCTCTGATACCTGAAAGACCCCAAGCCACATCTGAAGAGTGCCAGGAAGCACTAGAAAGCACATTTGGTGTTACAGAAAGTCAGCCTGATATGTATTTTTGCTTCAGAAATGCTTGTCAGAAGGAAGGAGAGAAACGTTCAGATTTTCTGAAGCACTGCTCAGGACAGTAGTAAGGAAACATGGTCTCACCTCATCTCAGAAGGACTCAGCCATGCTGGAGCAGTTAGTAAGAGGTGCCCCACACTGACAGAATGATTGTACATCTGAGGCTTAGGAAGAAGAAGTCAACCCCACCTCCCCCCCCCCCCCCCCGGAATTTCTACAGCTACTGATAGAGATATGTGATGGGAAGGGACAGGCAGATGCAAGGTCTGATCCTGGTAGGCACAAGGAAGGCTTCCTAGGTACCGGTAAGAGCCACAGCTAAAGTAAATAAAGCTGCTTGTTTAACAATTTGAAGACTTACAGAGGGAGATAGCCTCCCTGAGAGCCTCGAGTGGCACTGCACCTACCTTGGGAGCCAAGCAAGCAGAGATATCTACAACAGCGGTTATGCACCAGGAGGAGGATTTGCAGACCATAGTAGCCTAGATGTGCTGGGAAATCTTTGCACTAAAGGAAATGCAGGCACATGGTGCCTCAATGACACCAAGAAGCCAAGTTCCTGGAAACCCAGACCAGGCAAGGGAGATTAATCTTCCTGTGCCAATGGCTCTGGAGTCAAAAAGGAGATGAGCAGGCCTAACCACAGTTATTGGTGTGAAGAAGGAAGATGCCCTCAGGGAGGTCGTCCCACCCACTGTGATTGCCACTGTGACTGCTGGCAAACTTCAGAGGGACCCACTAAAGGAACACCTGTGGTCCCTCACCATAAAGAGCACCAGTACCAAACAGATGGCAACCCATGCCTCCGCCCCACTTATTCCAAAGGGATTAATTGAACCAGCACTTGTGCTGTCAGTGAAAGTGGAAGGATACCAAGTGAAAGCACTGCTTGACAGTAGATCACAGACCACAGTCATTTTTTACTACTGGTATGAAGCCTACCTGAGGCATCTGCCTCTACACCCTGTAGAGAGCTTGGCCATATGGGACCTCAGTGAAATTAGCTATCCATATGGAGGGTATGTGATAGTGGATGTGGACTTCCCTGAGTCAGTCACAGGGATTCAAGAGACAGTATCAGCGATAGCACTGGTGTGCTCTGAAGCAAAAGGAAGGGACAACATCCCAGTCATCATAGGTACTAATGCCAGTTTCTTTAGAAGATTGGCCCAGAAATGCCAGAAGGCTGCATGCTAATGTCTTACTATCCATCCTCTGTGCCAGGAGGCCTATGGAGGAGTGAAACAGTACCATTCCCTGTACTTTTAAGATGATGTGGGTCTTGTGTGATATACTTCCGAAGAGCCTGTGATATTGCTGCCTGAAAATTAACCACAGTTACTGACTGCACAGAGTTTGCTTCTGGAATGGGGAAATAATCTCGAATGACAGAGGCTCCTCCAGTGGCTGATCTGCCTGGGAGACTAGATAGTAGGGGAAAGCCGACAGTCTCCCAGGAGCACATGGTTTGGCAGGATGTATCCTTGAAGCATACTAGCAAAAGAGGGAAGTTACGGCATTCCAACAGAGAGGTTCTAACAAAGATAAAAGTAACCCAGATGTCCTTCAGTACAGAGCCAAAAGATTCCAAATTACCTCTATCAACTGATAACCAGATTAATATGAATAAAATTAAATCTCTAAAATGTCTGTATGCAAATGCTAGAACTCTAAAAATAAGATGGGAGAGCTAGAATATATAGCACTAAATGAAAGGTTAGATATTATTAGCATCTCAGAGACCTGGTGGAAGGAGGACGACCAATGGGACACTGTAATACTTGGGTACAAACTATATCGCAATTATAGAGTAGATAAAACTGGTTGAGGGGTTGCGCTCTATGTTAGAGAGGGCATTGAATCAGACAGGACTAAAGTTTTGCAGGAAACAAAATACACTATACAATCTCTATGGATAAAAGTTCCATGTAAAAAGGGGAAGGCGACGGCAGCAGGGATGTCCTACCAACAGCCTGCCAGAATGAACAGATGGATGATGAAATACTAAAAGAAATCAGGGAAGCTAACAAAAGTTACAACACAGTAATAATGGTTGTTTTCGATTACCCTGGTATCGACTAGATCAATGTCACAGCAGAACATGCTAGAAAGAGAAAGTTTCTAGATGAAATAAATGACTGCTTTTTGGAACAGCTAGTTCATGAACCAAGAAGGAGGGAAGTGAATATTGACATAGTTCTTCGTGGAACAAAAGATATGGTGCAATGGATAAGGGTTTTGGGGCCACTTGGCAACAGTGATAGTTCCGTCACCTCATTGACCAAACCTAAAGTACAACTAACCCCATTCAACATGTTGCCTTGTATATAAGTTCTGCCTCCAGGCATTTCCTGCATGCCTCCCCTACCTGATTTGTTTTGAGTTCTCTGTAACATTTTTTGAAGTTCTATGTAAACCGTTTTGCTTGTATGAGAAGGCGGTATAAAATCCCTGTTAAATAAAATAAATAAATAAGAGCATGAACGCATTTGATTTAATAAATGGAAGAAAGACAGTAAGGAAATCCACCCTACTACCATTTAACTTTCAAAAAGGAGACTATGATAAAATGAGGAAAATAGTCACGAAAAAACTAAAAGGAGCAGCTGCAAAGGTTAAAGATGTATATCAAGCATAGGCGTTGTTTAAAAGTACTATCTTGGAAGTCCAGAACAGATGTATTCCATGCTTTATGAAAAATGGAAGGAAGATCAAAAAACTGCCAGCAAGGTTTAAAGGCGAGGTCAGAGAAGCTGTTGTTGCCAAAAAACGCATTCTTCAGGAAATGGAAAAAGGATTCTAATGTCGAACATCGGAAACAACATAAGCATTGGCAAGTTAGATGAAAGGCATTGATAAGGCAGGCAAAGAGAGAATTTGAAAAGCTTGCCATGGAAGCAAAAACCCCAAATAAAAACGTTTTCAAGTACATACAAAAAACCTGTGAGAGATTCAGTTGGATCACTGGATGGTAGAAGGGTAAAAGGGATTCTAAGGGAGGACAAGGCCATAACAGAGAGACCAAATGAATTCTTTGCTTTGGTCTGTACTGAAGATGTAGAGAACTTACCCATGCCTGAAATGTATATAAAGGTAATGTAGTGGAAGAATTGAAAAAATAATCAATGAACTGGGAGGATGTATTTCAACTGTTTGATAAACTGAAGAGTAGCAAATCAACTGGACTGGATGGTATATATCCAAGGGTGTTGAAAGAACTGAAGTATGAGATTGCAGACCTACTGTTAGTAATCTGTGAACTATCATTAAAATCATCTGCAGTACCTGAGGATTGGAGAATGGCCAATGTAACTCCAATTTTTAAAAAGGGTTCCAGAGGTGATCTGGGAAACTACAAACCAGTGAGCCTGACGTCAGTACCAGGCAAAAGAGAGTGTAAATAAAATAAATAAATAAATAAAATGGTAGAAACCCTTATAAAAAATAAAATTACTGAACATGTAGATAGCCATGGTTTAATGGGAGAAAGCCAACATGTATTTAGCCAAGGAAAGTCTTGTCTTGCTAATCTGTTAAATATTTTTGAAGGTGTGAATAAACAGGTAGACAAAGGTAAGCCGGTTGATATAGTGTATCTGGATTTACAGAAAATCTTTGACAAGGTCCCTTGCAAGTTCCCTTATGAGAGACTCTTGGCAAAATTAAAAAGTCATGGGATTGGAGGCAGTGTAGTATTGTTGATCAGGAACTGGTTAAAAAATAGAAAGCAGAGTAGGGCTAAATGGCCAATTTTCTCAGTAGAGAAAGGTGAATAGTAGAGTACCTCAGGGATCTGTGCTGGGCCTGCTGCTTTTTAATATGTTCATAAATGACATGGAAATGGTAATAATGAGTATGGTGATCAAATCTGCATATGACACAAAATTATTCAAAGTTGTTAAAATGCAAGAGGACTGTGAAAAATTGCAAGAAGACTTTGAAAAATTGGAAGACTGGCCATCCAAATGACATTGATGAAATTTAATGTGGACAAGTGCAAAATTAGGCACCTAGGAAAGAACAACCCAAACTATGGTTACTGATTCAAGGTACCACCTTAGAATTCACCACCCAGGAAAAGGATTTAGGCATTATTGTGGATAATATGTTGAAACCCTCTGCCCAGTGTGCAGCAGTGGCCAAGAGAGCAAATAGAATGCTAGGAATCATAAGGAAAGAAATGGAGAATTTAAAATAAAGGATATTATAATGCCTCTGTATCATTCCATGGTGCAACCTCACCTTGAATATTGTGTGCAGTTCTGGTCCCCATATCCTAAAAAGGATATAGCTGAATTATAAAAGTTACAAAGAATAGCGACAAAATGGTAAAGGGAATGGAAGGATACACCTATGAAGAGAGGCTAGAAAGGTTAGGGCTCGTCATCCTGGAAAAGAGACGGCTGAGGGGAGAAATTATAGAGGTCTATAAATTAATGAATGCAGTGGAATGGGTAAACGTAGATCGGTTGTTTACACCATCAAAAAATAGAAAGACTAGAAGACACACAATGAAGCTACAGGGTAACCTAATTAAGACTAATAAGAGAAAATATTTTTTTTACTCACCGTGTAGTTAAAATCTGGAATTTGTTATCGGAGGATATAGTAAATGTTGTTTAAAAAGGTTTGGACAAATTCCTGGAGGAAAGATCCATAAACCATTATTTAAAAGGATCTGGGAAATCGACTGCTTGCTCTAGGACAAGTATCGTGGAAGTTGTGTGCCTCTTTGGGAACCTGCCAGGTACTTGTGACCTGGATTGGCCACTGTTGGAAACAGGATACTGGGCTTGATGGACCTTGGTCTGACCCAATAAGACATTTCTTATGTTTTTATGACTATTGAGCAGTGAGGGATTTTACCAGCCTCTGCCTAAAGAATAATGAGGTGCTGGCCTGGATACAAAATGAATCCAAGAAGGAGATTATGTTGCATAAAGGATTAAAGATTGTCCATGTGAACAAATTAGAGAAATAAATTCCATTTTACCTATACTTTTTGCACTGCAGTCTCTTCTTATCCACTGCTGATCTAAATTACTATACTAATAATAAGAGAACATTTTTAAATTATTTTCCTTCAGTAGTGGTAATAGCACTGATAATGCCATGAGAAAATGTTGTGAATTAATTTTTCTAAAGAAAAGTTCAATTTTATAAACATTAAGCTGGAATAGAACCAGGAGCTGACACAATTAGACAAAAAAAAAGGCAAGATATTAAAGCTCTTCTGGATCGGACTTGTCTCATGGGAATGAACAGTTTCACATGCAACAAAAAAACTAATTCTGGGCTTAGAAACTAAGCTAAAAATCATTATAAAACAAATGTTGTGTTAACCTCCAGTAAAGGAAAGATTCAGAATTAACAAATTCAGTATCAGGCTTAATTATTGCTAGATTAGCTAGATCAATAATTCTGAGTTTAGCTCATTGTCAACCAAGAATTTAGATAAACATGAAAAAAAATCTTTGCAGACTTCTGCAAATATGGCATGAAAATCTTATTGCTAACCAGTTGATGGAAAATTCACTCTCCATAGAAGAGACAATTTATAGTGTTAGCCCAGAGGCTCAGTGGCAGTACTGTGTAATGCTATGCAGAGGATCTGTTTTAGGAGTCCCAGGTCAGATCTTCCATTACCCAGACTGACCAGGGGTGGAGATGTTGTGGAGGCAGTAGTCATAGCCCCAGAGAAAGGAGTCTGAGCCATAATGCAAGAGCAAAACCTGGTGGCTAGATCAATGAACCATGATTGAATGGTTCTAGAAGTACGGTAGTCCTAGGGGTAGTTTACTAAACCGTCTTAATGTTCCTGGTGCTAGTTGCAGCGATAATGTGAAGGATGCCATATAAGGAGAGGGCGTTCCGGTCTTAAGGTAGGAATCGCGGGTTATTGCATGATAAAGTGCGCCATGTCCGTTATCGCGAGATAGAGGGAGCCGTGCACGTTACCGCACGTTAACCTTAACTTTGCGTGCTGACTTATAATCACAGCAACAGAGGTGTAGCACACTGGTTAATACAATGACTGCTGAAACAGGGGTTATGAGTTATACTTTATACTTTTTTTTTTTTTAAATCTTTTATTTATGAAATTTTACAGTGAAAACACAACAAAATTAGCTTTCAGAGAAACAAAATACTAGAGGCATAAAATATCCTTAAACAAAAACATTAATAAGAGTATAGCCCACATCAATGGGGAGAAATCCATCCAATACAAAAGGTAATACAAAAAAAAAAAAGAAAACAAGGCTAAACAGGCAAGCCTGTAGCCAACTACACCGGTTTAATGAGCCCTCCCAACTCAAGGTTTAACAATAACCTTTGGTTTCTCTCTATCCAGTAACCATTTCTCTAAATCAGAAGGCATAAGAAAAACAAATCTGTCGTTATTTAAAGAAATATTACATTTACAGGGATATTTCAAAAAAAATGTTGCTCCCAAAGCAACCACTCTTAATTTTAAAGAGAGAAAAACTTTCCTGCGCATTTGAGTTGAGCGTGAAACATCGGGGAATATCAAGACCTTTGCTCCACAAAATTGCATCTCCTTTTTCTTAAAATAAGCTCTTAAAATATTTACCTTATCTTCTTCTGAAGAAAGGGTAACCAATAAGGTAGCACGAGTGGATATAAGGTCTTGAGACTCCTCGAGAAAAGCAGTAAGATTAAACTTCTCTAAATCAACAGGAGAAGTAACCCCCTGATCCACATTGCCAGATGAAACATTTAATGGTAAGTAATAGCATTTGAGAATTAAACATGAATCGGCATGTGGAAATAGGAGGACTTCTTTTAGATATTTCCGGAACAATATCATTGGAGAGAGCAACATACATAGAGGAAAATTCAAAATTCGCAAATTCCTAGAGCGATTTGCATTCTCTAGGTTCTCAATTTTTTGGTGCAAAAACAGACTATCCTTCATATATGCAGCAACTGATTCAACTGAAGTAGAAACCAGGGGCTCCATTTTTGTCACCGTGGAACGTAAAGCCCCAAGTTGGGAATCTAGAGAGCGAAATTTCTGAACAGTATCACCTGTAAATTGGCACAGAGAAGAAATAGTAGCCGTTAAAGTATTTTCCGTGCGAGTTACCACACCATATGTCCAATAAAGAGACTTCAGAGACTGGAAGTTCACTGGGAGGCCCAGAGGGGGGTTTCCAAGACACCACTCTCGGCAAATCCACAGTGCAAGAGAGATCATCAAAGGAAACTTCAGCGGACAGCTCAAGGAAACCAGGAGGAAGAGGAGGGGTCCGCTCTACTTTATACTTTGAATTACGTTGAATTGTGTAACTCCTTGTTTATTGTAAACCGCGCTGATGCTGAATAGTGCGGTATATAAGAGACTATAAATAAATATAAATAAATAAATATACTTTATACTTTATTCCATACTTGATAGACCGCTTACGTTAAAAACATTAAAGCGGTGTACAAATAAAATAAAAGGCAGCACTGCAAACTACGGAAAAAGAACGCCAAAAATAATAGGAAAGAGAGAAAAGAATAGCACAAAAACTGTACAAACAATAATAAATAACAATTAACATGGGCACAAGTTAAAACAATAAACAGTAGTCAAGTAACATAAGTTAAAAACAATAAAATCAATCCCCCAGTGGGCTTAATGAATAAGGTTGGCCAAGGCAATTCCTTTTCCTGCTTGAAACAGTCCAACAATCTGTGCTGCCAGCTAAAAATACCTGCACCCCAGTGCCATAAACTAATGCACCTTTTAGGGCGCACCAGAAGGCACAACCTAAACCACCACGTCAGCCAAGGAGGGTTATAATGTGCCCCAGAGGCCATGTCGAAAGGTTGTCAACTCCCAAGGCACCATAGTAGGCACCCCATAAGCTGGCTGATTCTAAGGTGTGGCTTAAGATGCCCCAAGGATGTATAGGTGATTCAAAAAATGTTGGCCAAGGGCAGTAAGGTCCCCCAAGTTGAAAAGTAAGAAAGGTATGGGCCAAACACAGATGTAACCCTAACACTGCACAGAGCAACAAGGAAAGACAATGCACAAGTAATGGAAGGAAGTAGATCTGAGCTGATGGACCAGACAAATCTGCGTCCAGCCCATGTGGCAGCTGGAAAAATGGACAAATATATCGAGGGCAGCTGTAGCGATGCACAGAGTGATGGTAATGTACCATGCAACAATGACAGTGTGTGGCAGAGGATGGGAAGACGTGTCCAGCAGAGGAGGTAGAGGTGGCAGGATTGGTGTAATGACAGGAGGACAGAGGAGTAGCAGTGCCATGCAGAGCACACACAGGAGAGGCAACCAGGAAGAGTTGCAATGCAGAAACGTGTATCAATGCAGGACATGGGGTAGCAGCATGCACATCAGTGTAGGACGGCACACAGCTGGCAGACACAAATAGATGGACAGAAGGATGGTTGGCAACTGTGATAAGGGTACAATGTGCTAACAGCACAGATCTGCACAGATATGACTGTCACAGGAATGAAAAGTAGTTGTGCAGGACAGGCATACAAATGAAAGAGAACAGAGAGGAATCAAACCTATGACCATTAGCACAAATGTCAATGCACAAACCGGTAGGCCACTACCAATGTGAGGTCATTAGCAAAGGCTCCATACAAGAATACTGCAGGGCATCACACAAGAAGCCTGCTGGCTGCTAGGATAGGCAAACCTCCAACAGTAACCATAATGGAACGCACATGCAGATCTGGTGTGTACAGATCAGATCACAGTCTGTAATTGGGACCAGAGCCACATAGAACTACATGCACGCACACAATGAAATGTTATGCAGTGGATACAGCATGCAAAAGAGGAAATAACCTAAACCCAAATGGTGGCAGGGGATGCTCTGTGGAGCAGGGCAAAATATGGAACAGAACAGGAGAGAATTGAACCTGCAAACAGGTGTGCCACAGACCAGCTGAACCACAGCAATGCCAATCCCCCAAGCGGACTGCCATGTAAACACTATAAAGAAAGAGACATATGTAACAGCTAATATGTGATGGATAGGCAGCACAGAGGGCACACTTTGGTGTACAGTGAAGAGATGGAATGGTGTATGCATAGGTGATGAAGCTGCAGGTACCTAATGGTCAGGTTAGCACAACAGAAAAAAAAAGTAAACCCCATGTGGGGATCAAACCTGCAACCTATGGTGTTACAACAGATGTTTGTAAACACTATCCCAAACAACCACAGCAAGCATGATGTAAAGATAGTACCTCAAAGGGAAGGTGTGTATGGGAACCTGTAACACCCAGCGATGTGGCAAACGGCTGGCAGATGGACAGCTGGCACCATGCAAGGATGTGAGCACAGGTGAGCCATGTACATGGCCAGGAAATCACTAAATGCAAGTGTCAGTGTGATCAAGCAGCAGCAGAGACAAATGTACGTCAAACACATATTTTTATTTTGGTTAATCTTCACAGATAGTGTAGATACCGCCTACCATAATATCAAGGTGAGTGGATCCCAGGGGAAAATCTGAAAACACATTTTGTAGGGCAGCAACCCACATGTTACAGAAAAGTCACTGGCCCGTCTACAGATGATGGGCAGGAGAGATAATGTGCATCAGGTGCATGGTGTGCAGTATGCATTAGGCCCCACCCCCCACATGCTGCTGCACACCCCAAATGTGTTAGTTACATATGTGTGCATGTAGACAGTAGGCGGTGCATGATGAGGGCCCAACACACATCAATCATGATCTGTTCCTTAAAACATATCTGTCTGCCAACACAGAAGGCACACAAATGAAACAGCATATGTTGTTAAAAGAAAGAAAGTGTAAACACACATATCAAAATATATGTTACAGCTGTCACATAATGCCTGATATAGGAATCAAAGCTGCAACAATGTAACCCTAAACAATCGTCAAATGCACAATGAGGATATGCTAACAGGTAGCAGAGACACATGAACACAGAGAATTCAAATGAAACCATCCGCAGAAACATGCAGAGATAACACTATGCAGAAGGTCCCCCTGCACTGGCTGGTGTGGATACAGTGTCTGTACACATATATCACGGTACATGGAATGCACAAATGAAGGAAGAAAATGGATACTCACACTGCCACACTCCAAATATAACTGGGCAATGTGAATGTTGTTACCTCAGGGGATAAATAGGACTGTACAGACATGCAATGCTAGGTTTGTAAATCAATGCAGAGCGTCACGTCTGTACAGTAAACAGACACAATAACCTGTATATAGAGATGGAAAGAAAGGTCAAACATGTTACAGTAACCCACACAGAAGCCATATTGCAACATGCTGTGTTGCACCAACATAGTAAGTCACATGCACATGCACCGTGTACGTTGAAATATGATACAGTGATGCCACACATGCACTGTAAAACCCTTGGTGATTGCAAACATCAATCCAAGATGTTGGTGTGCAGTAAAGTGGTGTCGTGGCAAATACTGTGTCATGTCCAAGTGGAGGGTAGGTGGACATGGACAAGAGGACCTCTCCATTGCTCCCCCTGTGCCACACACATGGCTGTATGCTCGTGTTGAAACAAACAGATGAGCGTATCCTGCGTTCCATGTTACACACATGGGCAAAACACAACAACACAATGTCAGATGGATGTACAACATACAGCAACAATGTCAGTCCCTGCTGCACACGTGGGGACCAGTACACAGTGTCCAAAGTGCAAAGGGTGTCTGCAATCCAGCAAGTCATGTTACGACTGTCCTTGAAACCCTGGGCATGCATAGTCAAGTATGACATCCCAATATGCCACAGTACTGGAAACATCATGTGTGTCTCCTGCAATGAACACGACACCCAGCCAGAGCACAGCAGCAACGGTGTGTTGGACAGCCTGTCATGCCCAAAGTAGCAGTCCAACAATAATACTGTCCATCCTAGGCATGTGTCCCACTCGCAGAGGTCAAACATCCGATGGCACCATTTCCCAGGGATAGTTCCATGGTGTTGTTGTGTCCGCCAACAGGTGGTTGATGGTGATGCCGGTTGCACTGTAATAGATGTGCTTTGTGTGTTCACTGCCCTGTGTCAGAAGAGGATAAACAATGTATTGGTTTCCTGCTTGCAACATAAGCCCAAATTGCAGAGAGTCAAACATCAATATGTACATAAGGAAACGTCACACAGGCAAACATAACATGATCACAACACAGAACACACTGCATGTTGGGGACATTTTGAATTGGAACTGCAGATGAGGGTGTCACATGGATATGGTCATGTCCATGCCCATGTTACACAGGCGTTTCACAGCTCCACCCCATTTGCATCAGCGTTCGTGTACAGAGACCCAACAGGAAATGTCTATGAGACAAACAGTAAATCATTAACATGTAAAGGCTGATATCATTCACAAAAGACAAAAGGTGCAACCTACCGTGTGTTTGCAGCAAGTGTATGTTTGGGATCCCCTGAGGCTCTCAAAGGCCACAACATGTCACAGTGAAGGGAGAAGATGTCATTGAAATGTGTAGTCACCATGTCCCCATGTCCAGCCACTGTTGATGCATGTCCACATTATGGCGATATCTGTGATACAAAAATGCTCTTGCACAGTGGTCTATCAGCACACAAGAGATAGGTCAGCTCACAACACACAACACATGTCCACAAGGTAAACAGCAGTAATGTAGAGATAGCACAGTCATCACCACTCCCCAGGTGTACAGACCCCTCACACCACATGATAATGCAAAATGCCTGCATGCTGTATCATCACACAGCCAACCCAAAAACACCCACCCACACAGTATGCTAAGGTGAGCGTGCCAGCAGTAGCATATGGCCTGTATGTGCACAATTGGAGATTAGTGGAGATAAAGACCTTTTAACTGCAATGATAACCTGCTGTTGGCTGATGCTACAATGTCAGGGAACGGTATACGTGCATTCCACCACCCAAACACCTAGGACCTGCACACACACGCAGCTCTGTTGGACGTGTCCCAGAGACAGTGTTGGAGAAGACAAACTGGCCTGGAACACATGTGGATATGTGTTCCAACAGCAACATATGGGGTATGGGGTGCAGGGAAAAGAGGTGAACAACAACATATGTACAATATGACAGATCACTGCAGACGTGCTCCCCCTGACTGTCGTCACAGACGAAGTAGATATAAGTCCACCTACCCCAGACTACTGCATGTTAGATGACGTACAGTCACCTGCCAATGCACCACAGCACCAGGAGGGTCACCAAGTATGTCCTGTGGATTGAGAAACACAAGAGAAACATACATATGTCATGTTGGAGCTATGCAACACACACTGCACCTTCACGTCCTCAGCTCACAGACTCCCCAAGATCCTTAACAGATTGACTGTTCCCCATCACACTGTACAGATTCAGACACTGTACAGATTCACTGAAGTGTGTGTGGCAAACAACAAGGGTCTGTACTCTGTCTGTCCCCTTCCTCACCTCTCTGTTGCTGTAAAAAATGTGGAACAGAACTATCTCCTCGCTGCCGTGTCCCTGCTTGGCTCTAAGCCCGCAGTACTATCCTGTGTCCACCATATCACTCCCATTGCCCCTTCAGTGTGTGTTCTGGTGTATCATTGTCGTCTGCTACACCGCTGTCAGTTCCTGTAACACAGGGAAATATGCAGGGGCTCCATCCTTATCCTTTGTCCATATACATTTCCTTGGTGTGTATATCTCATACCTTGACTTACATTAACATCTGTGTGCTGATGAGTTGCAAATATATCTCTCCACGCCTGAGTTATGACTGCCAAACCACACCCCGATGTTTGGTTGCCACCTGACATTGATGGCTGCATGCCATCCCACTGTGTGAAATTGATAATGGCAAAGCATGGATATTCTATATGTGCACCTAAACCCTCCCCTCCCATCAGAGCGTCTTTGTTTGTTTGGCCAAAACTTCCTCTCTCTAGGGTCCCCAATGTAGGTGTTGTCTTGGACTGCACTCTCCTCCTCTACACACATACCTAGCTTGTAGTTGAGGCTTGTTGTTTATATCTAGTTGTCATCAGCTATATCTCCCCAGTCCTCCCTGAAAACACAACTAAAACCCAAATCCCCCCCCCAATCAGCTCCTGGCTTGCCTACTGTAACCTACACCTTGCTGATGAGGATGGGAGGCTAGGAGCAGGAGAGAGATACAGGAGGTGATCTGAGGAGCAGATGCAAGGGAGAGGAGGGGAGGTGAGGTGAGGTGCAGGCGTGAGGTGGAGCAGAGGAGCTGAGGGGCAGGGGAGGGGGGAGTAGACGAAGAACAGGAGGGGTGAAGATGTGTGACAGGGAGGGAGAGGGCACAGAGGACAGTGAGATGGAGCAGCAGGACATGGCGGGGGGGGGGGGGGAGGAGGGTGAGACACATGTTCAGTGGGATACAGAGCTGCCAGGGAGAGGTGGGCCTGTGGTGGTGGTGGCTGCAGGCCCATCGTGTGTGTCGCAGCCCATCCAGGGGCCACCCAGCGCCAAACGTAGGCATATACTGGTGCCAGCCGAGGACCGGAGGAGGGCTGTTAAATTCAGCCAGCAGGAAACCAACATCCTGCTGGCCAGTGTTTTGGAGTGGTATAAGGTGCTCTATGGCTGGCTGAGCACAAGCACCACTGTGGGCACATGGATACACGTGTGGGAGGAGATCCAGGAGGCCATAGCCCAGGCAGGGGGGCCAACCAGGGACCTGGATAGCCTTAGGAAAAGGTTTAATGATATTAAGCGTGGTGTCCGTGCACACATGGTGGCGGAGAGGTGACATGCCATGGGCACCGGAGGGGGTGGTCCCTTTGCCCCAACCCTGACACCACTGGAGCAGGAACTCTCAGACCGTCTTGGACCCATCTACCTGCGTGGACTGCCTGAAGTGCTGGACACTGCCTCTCCACAGGCAGGTAGGTCAGAGATATGTTACACATGTACAACTCATGGCCCAGTACATGCCTGCCATGGACAGGAAGGTGGGTGCCCCCTAGGGGTTGACGTAACACCCACAATGACATTCCATGTGCCCCCTAATATTATGACACCATAGCACATAGTTCTGTATTTGTAGTGGGGGTGTGTGCCAGGTGCACTCTCCCCCCCCATAGCATGTGCCATCTGGTGTCATCACCATAATGAGCTCATACATCCGCCTACTATTTACCACAAAATACCCCATGGAGACGTACAGTGGTACACACCTACCCCAGATCACCTATACAGTTTACCCGCCGGACCGGGTAGTGGTACGTAGCAAAGATAGTCAGGGTACTCAGTACTGTGCATCAGGTTTAGAATGAACAGCGCCCCCCAGATATCTATCTGTGTGCCATGAATCCCCACATTATCCAACCTATCCCAAACAACCAGTGCGCAGATACAGCAGTGACATACTGAAGTGCAACACAGTACCATGTGTCATATCTGTGATCTCCACGACCCCCAGCAGGATCATTTCCTGGCCTGTGGCTGGATCATGGGACACACAGATGTAAACATGGTACTGCATTGCTAGCCATCGCATACATGATTGGTCTGCGGACTGGTCTGTTGGGATACGCCGGACATGTGCATGAGTCACAGTGGGGGGGTGCAACACATGTCTCACATATCACCTTGTGTCTCACCCACAGCCACTCATCAGGTTCTGATGGGCATTCAGGAGGAGATGAGCCAGATGCGTGCCACAGCTGAGGTGATGGCAGCGGCGCTACTGTGGATTGCAGATGCTCAAGAGGCCATGGCTGGGCATGCCCAGAAGCCAGCCCCAGCCCCAGAGGCAGCACCAGCGGAACCAGAACAACAGCGTTGCTTGGGCCGTGGTCGCCGTGGACATGGGCGGCCATGCAGGTCTTGATTGCCAATAAAGATGACTAAACCCGATTATACCTATGTGCCCATTTCCGGTGTTTGCCACTGTACTCCCCTGAGTACCCTGTCCCTAATATTGTCACCATGGTCACATGTGCTTCCCCATTTCCCTTAGGGGTGTGGTGTATGCACTACCACCAATCAATGCACAGACCTTATACCATGCCCTGTGTGCCATGAACCATGCCATGTGTGCACCCTTCTACCTATGCGTGGGGGTATACCCTACCTCTCCAGTTAAGCAGTAATATGTTTATGGTGGTACATGTATGTTTTACGGATCGGTCACTCTCTCACACCCCATATCCTCTCCATTGCTCCACCCACATGTGTGCCATTCCCTCTGACCCACACCAGGGCCTATGTGGCTGTTTAGCTGTAGATGTTTGTGTAAGACACAGGCAGACATAGGTAACTAGCTACAATCAGTTGTTCACTCTCCCCCTGCGCCTGTAGTGAGCTGCTGCTCCCCCTCCAGACCAACATCCACCTGTCTTGGCCTCACCAGCTATCCCCCTGGGGAGCTCCTGGGTACAGCAGTCCATCTTATCCTTCCTGCCACATACCTGCTGCTGGCCATCCCCCCTATTCCCCTACGAGCATGATGCATCAGATATTCTGCCTACACATGACAGGCAGCAAGCATGTGTCCATAGCTGGTGGTACACACAGCAGTGTGGTATATTACAGGGGCACTAGGGGGCACTGACGGCTATACACATGGTCAGACCCCACACATGAGTGTGGAGAAGGTCCATGTATGTTACCGATGTCTAATACACATACACATAGGGATGAACACACATGTCCCATGCTCACTTCAACAGTCTGTCTATAAGGAAAACACATGACCAGTGTGATATATAACGAAACCTGTGTATTTACATATATGGCTGATATTTACAGGTAGACCATGCTGTGGCCCGAGTGACACGGCACCACAGGGCATGTGTGTGGCCGCCACTCTGCCCCTCAGACACTCCGGGGCCGCCCATCAGGGGATGGCTGCCGAGATGCAACCCCCATACCAGCTGCACACTGCATGTGCATCTCGGCAGCCAGCCATTGAATAGCACCTGCAAGCCACCGCATGGTGCGGTCCGGTGCCCGCTGCCATTGCAGCACACCAAGCACTGCCATAGATAGGTCCCGGACACACCTGCCACCACATCTGCCCCAGGTGCCCGAAGTCTGTGTGGTGGCATGTGCGTGGGCCCTGCCTGTGGCACGTGGTGGTGTCACTGTACCCACAGGGCCACCCTCTCCCCCCTCCACCCCCCCTGACACCTCCCCCCCAACCTCCCCCTCCCCCTTCCACACTCTCCTCCTCCTCCTCCACCTCCTCCTGCACATCATCCTCCCACACACCCACCGGTGCACCGGAGCGACCCTCACCTTCCTGTCCCTCCCGCCCCACACCACCCTCCGCCCACTTCATTTCCGCAGAGTCGTCCTCCGGCTCTGCCCCCTCCTCCTCCTCCTCCATTAGTGGGCTGGAGCTGCGGGTCCTGTTGTGTGTGTCCCGGATGTGGATGCCCGTTCCCCGGCAGCAACGGCCTCTGTTGGGGAAGGCAGTCATTAGGACACCATCATGCCATTCCCACACCACATAAACATTGTGTAGCCACACACAGGCTGTTGGCCCCCTGTGACATGCTGTACATCCCTGCAGTGGCCGCAACACTCACCGTCATGTTCCTGTTGCGCCTTCCTTTGTAGGCATTCCAGGACATCCGGGCAGTGCAGCCACAACTCCCTTATCTTCTTCCAAATGTCCTCCACCTGGGGGGGGAATGCAATGGGTGGGAACATCAGGGGGAGGATATCTCTGGTGGGTGGCCATCGCATATCACACATCACTGCAGGCAGCTGAGTGTTGCTGCTGCTCTGGCCAGTGGGTCCTCTACAACCTGTTGGCAGCGCCGCAAGCATGTGTGGCTGTGGGTCTGCCCATGTATGGGGTGCCAGCTACGTGTACTGTGTGCTACCCACAGCCCCCTTACCCTGTTCCCACACCCTCCTTGCATGACATGGGTGCACCATGCCATGTGTGTGGTGGTCACGTTGGTCTCCAAAAGTGGGATTTCCACTCCCTGTATGCTGTGGCAGACACCTGTGTATTTGGCTCACCCACACACATCAGCCGACACACCCACCGTGGCACCATGAGCTCTCTAAGGAACATGTGCGATGTGTTCTGACCTTGCCCGGTGTTTGGGTGGGCCAGGCACATCTGCAGGGGCCACTACCATGACATCAGGCCTACAACTCTACCTCTGTGGTCAGGACTTAGGCCTCTTGTGAATATGGCAGTTGTGGCCGAATGCAGCCAGAGCATGCACAGAGCCACCTAACTGAGCTATAGACCTATGTTATCCGGTCTAGGCCCTCGCGATGGTCGGGCAGAGCAGTGACACCCCAACAGCTGCAGGTACACTGTCACCAGCAGCTTTAACAGACCTCTGTGATCAGATGTGGGTCTCCTGGTGTTTGGGGTCAGCAGTGCAACAACAACAGATGCAGGTACCCTGACACCAGGATGTCAAACAGATCACAGCAATCAAGTCTGGCTCTCCTGGGGGTAGGGTGGATGTAAACACATGAACTGTAGCACCTACCGTACCAACAGGATGTATAACTGACCTCTGTAGTCAGGTCTTGGCCTCCTGGGGGTAGGGTGGATGTAAATACAGGAACCGCAGCAAGTACCATACAAACAGGATGTATAACTGACTTCTGTAGTCAGGTCTTGGCCTCCTGGGGGTAGGGTGGATATAAACACAGGAACAGCAGCAAGTACCATACCAACAGGATGTATAACTGACTTCTGTAGTCAGGTCTTGGCCTCCTGGGGGTAGGGTGGATATAAACACAGGAACAGCAGCAAGTACCATACCAACAGGATGTATAACTGACCTCTGTAATCAGATCAAGGCCTCCTGGGGGTAGGGTGGATATAAACACATGAACAGCAGCAACTTCCATACCTGCAGGATTTAAGCCTGACCTCTGTAATCAGATCAAGGCCTCCTAGGGGTAGGGTGGATATAAACACATGAACAGCAGCAACTTTCATACCTGCAGGATTTAAGCCTGACCTCTGTAATCAGATCAAGGCCTCCTGGGGGTAGGGTGGATATAAACACATGAACAGCAGCAACTTCCATACCTGCAGGATTTAAGCGTGACCTCTGTGAGCAGGTCATGGCCTCATGGGGATAAGGCATACTTGCACACAGCAGCATCCACACCTACTTTCAGCACTGCCTGTACTTACCTCACATGGGTGGTCAGCAATCCGATTAAAGCGCCTAGTGATGCGGTGCCATGTCCTCCTGACACGATGGAGGTCTTGCCTTCTGGATGATCCAGGAAATAACTTGGTCTGCTTTGTGCAGATCAGGCTTGCGAGCACTTTTAAATCACGCCTGGTGAAGGCTGGCTGACGTGAGCGCCTCTCCATATTCACGGAAGTGACTGGGTTGCTGGCGTATGCACGCACACCACGCATGCGTGATGCTGCTCACGGTGCGCATGCTGTGCATGCGTGATGGCGCGCTAACGCACGTTAACCCTAAGTTCATGCCAGCGCAGGGTTAGAATGAATAAAGATGTAGCCCACTGGTTACTGCAATGACTGTGGAGGCAGAGGTCATGGGTTTGATTCCACAGTGGTGTTAAGCAATAAGGCTGTCTGAGGCATTACCCTTTAATTTAAATCAGTGCTGTCTGAGGCATTTCCTTTTTTAATTTAAATTAATGCTGCCAGCAAAAACACCCACAGTGCCGTAACCATAGGGGACATTATAAAGTGCACTGTTTGCCAAAGCACTTATAATGTGCCCTATAGAGTGCTCTATAGGGCACATTATAAAACACCTCCCTGGCTGGATACAGAAAGACTGCAGGTCACCACACAAACTGTCTGCTGTGGTTACCAGGATAGGGTAAACCCACCCGTACCCATGATGCACTGCACATGCAGATCAGCAATCTACAGCTGACCACAAGATGGGGTATGCACCCCCACAGCACCTTGGCCTGGTAGGGGGAACTGACCGTGTGTGTTACGGGCACTGAGTAGCTATAGACCATGACATTGTGCGGGTCCTGTGCTCACCCTGAAGGTGAGGTAGGGTGCCCAGCACCAGGTCCGCAGCACCTGGCTTGGTTGAGATAGGCTATGCTGCAGGTCCCCATCAGTGCCAGTGTGTGATAGGTAGTCCTTACAGACACACTTAGGATACACCTCTGTCCATCTCTATTTCCCAGTCACGTCTAGCCTTTGTGGACTATGATGCACCCAGAATAATGCATATCCTGTGTGGGTGTGGGTTTATAAGTAAAGGGGGGTGTTTGGACCCAAAAGCGAACATAAGATATGCCATACTGGGTCAGACCAAGGTCCATCAAGCCCAGCATTCTGTTTCCAACAGTGGCCAATCCAGGCCATACGTACCTAGCAGTTTCTCCAAAAGACACAGGTTCCACAATGCTTGTAATGAGTCAAGCATTGACATCCTGGGTCCCTTCTTAATAATGGTTTATGGAGCTTTCCTCCAGGAACTTGTCCAAACCTTTTTTAAACACAGGTACACTAACAGCCTTTACTACATCCTCCGGTAACAAATTCCAGAGTTTGATTACACGTTGAGTGAAAAAATATTTTCTTTTTTTAGTCTTAAATAGTTTACCCTACAGCTTCATTGCATGTCCCCTAGTCTTTCTATATTCTGATAACGTAAACAATTGATCTACATTTACCCGTTCCACTCTGTTCATTAATTTATAGACGTCTATCATATCTCCCCTCAGCCGTCTCTTTTCCAGGTTAAAGAGCCCTAAACCTTTTAGCCTTTCTTTATAGGAGTATCCTTCCATCCCCTTTACCATTTTGGTGGCTCTTCTTGGAACCTTTTCTAATAACGCTATATCCTTTTTAAAATACGGCGACCAGAATTGCACACAATATTCAAGGTGCGGTCTCACCATGGAACGATATAGAGGCATTATAATATCTTTTGTTTTATTTTCCATTCCTTTCCTTATGATACCTAGCATTCTATTTGCTCTCTTGGCTGCCGCTGCACACTGGGCCGAGGATTTTAACATGTTATCCACAATGACACCTAAATCTTTTTCCTGGGTGGTGGTTCCTAATGTGGAACCTTGCATTGTGTAACCATAGTTTGGGTTGTTCTTCCCTAGGTGCATAACTTTGCACTTGTCCACATTAAATTTCATCTGCCATTTTGATGCCCAGTCTTTCAATTTATCAAGATCCTCTTGCAATTTTCCACAATCCTCTTGGGTTTTAACAACTTTAAATAGTTTTGTGTCATCTGCAAATTTGATAACCTCACTCGTTATTCCCTTTTCCAGGTCCTTTATGAATATGTCAAAAAGCAGCAGACCCAGCACAGATCTCTGGGGTGCACCAATATTCACCTTTCTCCATTGGGAAAATTAGCCATTTAGCCCAACCCTCTGCTTTCTATGTCTGCCCACCCACCAGCCCTCTGTGGCTCAGGGTGGGAGAACAGGATCTCCCACCAACAGATCCACATTCTACATCTCTGCAATGGTGGCAGTAGAAGGGACCATCTACCCCAGTCCTGCTGGGGAACAGGCACCCTACATTGCAGTCAATGCAGATCTATATGCATCAATAAGGCAATAGCAGGCAGAAAGCATGCCGCAAAAGCTCAGCTGCCCCCCACCACTATATGACATTCACCAGCAGAGAGCACAGTCAGTCTCCACCCACTGCACCTTGCAAGGTGTTCTAGCCATACACATACTAACTGCAGACAGTCTGCTCAGTCAGGGTGAGAGTTTATGTTTATGTTTATGTTTATTTAGAAATTTGATATACCGCCCTTCATTACAGCAGGGCGGTTTACAATACAGTAGCAAATTGGGGGAGGGGCACAGGCCCAGAAATATAGAAAGGAACTACATCGTTGGGACAGGAAAGAAAGAGAATAGGAAGCAATAGATCAAGCGGTTGAGAGCAGGGAGGACAAAACACAAAGAAAAGTGCAAACATAGATAAACCAGGTCAGCTGGGTGTGGCCAGGAGGTTATATACTGAGGTGAACAGATGGGACTTAAGTAGGGACCTGAAAGTGGTGTAGTTATCTTCCAGATGGAGCGGAGTGGGCAGAGAGTTCCACAGAGCTGGACCAAGGAAGAAAAAGGCAGAATGACGGGTAGACTGTAGGTGTGCATGAGATGGTGGGGGGAGGTGAAGTCGATTAATGTGAAGAGAACGAAGACTACGTGTAGGGATGTGGAAGCGGAGAAGATCAGTGAGGTACTGGGGTGTTTGTGTGTACAAGACGCGGTGAACCAAAGTTAGTATTTTGAATTTGATACAATGGTCGACTGGCAGCCAATGGAGGTGAAGCAATAGGGGGGTAATGTGGTCATTGCGAGAAGAGTGGGAAATAATGCGGGCAGCGGTGTTTTGAATAAGTTGCAGCCGACGGAGTTGAACTTTGGTGATCCCAGTGAAGACAGAATTGCAGTAGTCTAGTTGTGATAGGACAGTGGATAAAATGAGTATAGTTAAAGCTGAAGGGGACAAAAATGGGTGTATGGAACGTATCTGTTGAAGGAAGAAATAAGATGTCTTGGCTAGATGCGAAATGTGGTCTTTAAGGGTGAGGTGTGAGTCAAGAAGGACACCGAGGTATTTAAAAGAGGAGGCAATGGGGATTACAGAGTGATCAAGAATGGGAGCAAGAGAAGGGCAGGGACCACCGAAGGTGAACCAGGTGGCTGAGGTTTTGGCGACATTGAGGTGAAGGCAGTTTGAGGAAAGCCAGTTGGAGACAAGAGATAGACAGGAGTTCAAGGGAGTGACATCTGGGTGTGCTGGGCTAGTGTGATGGATGATGACCTCCCAGCATGACATGCTGTGGCCACCCTGTCCGTGCAGGTGGTGGTCGGGCACTACAATGTCCCAGCCATTGCCCTATGCCCTGTGCAGATGCACCCTGCCCAGGCCACCCTCTCCGGCCCATACCCACAGTACTTTGCTCCTCATTATGCACATTGACAGGCTAACACTGGAAACAGTGCAAGCAGTGTGGGCTCAGAAAGGTATAGGCAGCCACAACACACTGGATAGATAGACACACACTCCCACACATATGCCAGCATTGTGCAAATATAGAGGTTTTTGGCAGCCCAGGCCACCACACCAGTCTTGGGCACAGTGGCTATGGTACGCAATACTGTTGGGGTCACTCCCCGGGGTGGTAAACACTGTCAGAAACCAAAACAGAAACACACTCCACAGATATCAGAATGGTTGCTATGATGCAACTCTGTCAACAAATTGTGTTTAACTTAGGATTTGTTATCTGCTATTAATCATAGCAACCTTTTGATATATGTGTAACATGTTCCCAAGTTAAGGGCAGCATTGCTAAGGTATGCAAGTGGGAATGTATTGGGAGATGTGCTCCACACAGGGCCCAACAGCCTGACTCTCCATGAGGCTTTGGATAGTGGAGCCTGTGGGTGTGGGTGTTTATGCCCCTGTTGGCTGCTGCTCTAGGGCTGAGTTTCCCTACTCCGGTCCTAGTGGACCAAACACTGTTCAGGTTTTCATGCTGTCCCTGATGAATATGCATGAGATACATTTGCATACAATGGGGGCATGGCATACAATTGCAGCACAGGCATATTTATTAGGGACAGCATGACACCTGAATGGTGTTTGGCCCTCCAGGACTGTGTTTGGGAAACTCTGCTCTAGGAATTGCACATGTTTGTGGTGTCTGTGCCCTATAGGGTAAAATATAGGTGTTTATGGATTGTTTATTTAATCTGCAATAACAGTTCCGTCTTTATTACCACGGTTTAGTACTGGGTAAGATATGGGGACATGATTTGCAGGAGCCACAGCCAGGGCTTGAAGCTGTGACCTTCTGACCCTGAACACACTGGCTGTGTGTACTGCCCCAAACTGTTGTCACAGAAGTGGATCAGTCCCTGGGGCTACCATTAGTGTTCTTTGGACAGACCTTGTCTGTTGCACCACATGACACCCACCTAAACAGGGCTTGGCCTTGGTCTGCTGTGGGCAGATGCCACTGTCCCCTCCACCACCATCACCCCTCCGCCACCATGCTGACATGCCCTTATACCAGTGATGCTGGTGGTGCGCAGTCCCAGGTCATCCAGTGTGCCGGTAGGCAGCTGCCTATGGTGAGGTTTCTCGTGTAGGGGTGCCTACATGGACATGCGTGCTTCCCCCCCGGCACCGCCTGCCAATGTTCTGTGCCCTTGGGGGTACCTGCTGGATAATATCCCCTGTGACACTGTGGGACACACACTCGTGCCCATGTTGGACCCTCGTCAGTTGCTGTCTTGCTGCTTTACAGTTTTGGCATTCCTATGTGCCACCTAGGCATCTGCCTCATCCGCACTGTGCCCCAGCTGGACCACAGCATAACAAACCTGCTCACTATAAAGGAGAAAACCCTGCTCACCGCTGTTTCAATGTGGGATCATTCACTTTGTAGGGGGACAGAGCATAGCCCCTTCCAAACATGATATCTTCCTTTTACGCTTTGTCAGTAGTGTTGCTGTATGTTTATCATTAGTAGCACTATTGGCCAGCTTGGTTATGGGGATTTGAAATGTGGTTCTGGTCATTTAATATGTTTATATGCCTTTTTGGTTCATGCACATATATCACTACTATCACTTTTCTGGGTTTCCCTGGCTTTGCTGTACATTGCTGACTGAAATGGTTTCTCTCTCCTGCAAATGTGCCTCTAGCGCGAGGTTTTCACTGGCGCTAATTTTCAGAGCTTCATTTCACGGCGTTAGTGTGCATGGGGCCTCTCCCCGCCCACTCTCCGCCCATTGACCCCTCATCTCCGCCCCTGGGAAGCGTTACTCCGCCCTCTGGGGAGCCTTCCTCCACCCTCTGCGCACCTTAATGCCGCCACAGACATTATCGCGCGATACATGACGTTCTCGACACATATCACATATCGCGCAATAACGTCACAGCTGCGACAGCGCCGTTTAGTAAACATACCCCCTACTGTCAAAGCGGTATATCAAATAAATTTGAAGCTTGAAAAAGGGGATACATGCCCAGGTATTTGTGAATGAAGTATTCAGTGGCAGCCGGATACTGCCTCTGAATGTCCAGATTTATTTTACCCATGGCAGCTGGTGTTTAAAAAAAAACACTGACTGCCATTGGTTCAGTATTATTCCATATTCATTTGAGATTTTTAAACAATTTCTTAAATAACTGGAACATGACTAGGTTAATGTTTTCCATCAGCTTCATTCTTTCTGGACAGTGTAGTCTGTTGGTTTTCTTTCCTTTTGTTGCCTCCTTCTGTAGTCTTTTGTGAATTAGTACATTGGGCCCGTACTGAGTGTTAGCTGCCCTGGTAGAGGAGCTATTGTTATATTAAATCATCTTTGAAGATAGGCGATATGAAGTAATCATCTTTGGAGCTCTTTTTGCTATGAAGGCATTGACAGCTTTGATTTTAATATCCTGTTTGATAATGACATTTCTGTCTAACACAAAGGTCTTCTGTTCTACTTTTAGCAAAGGCAAAAATTGCTTCTCAAGTTAGTGAACAGGATTATTATTTGGTGCTGTTCATCTAGATCGTTAACAGTAGCAGCAATAATTTAGTGGCACTAAAGCTTCCCAGCAGGAACACAGAGCCTTGTCTTAAAGCCTCTGAGTTTTTCATTTTCTCACCGGTCTTAGAGTGATATGCTGCAAGACACTATTACGCTGAGATACTCTCATCATCAGCTCACGCTAAATAACAGGCAACAGAGAAATAGGAGCCTTTCCTGTAAAGCAGAATGTGACAGGATGATTGGGAATATTGAAGGCTCCAGTTGCTTCGTGGCATGGTTCAGTTGAAACATTGGTACTGTAGTCCGCTATTACATCAAACTAGATGGAAGGTAAATAGATGCTCTCATAGCCTTTTGATAGTCGATTTTAATACATACATCTGTTTATTTCACACATTTCCTAAAGGATAACATGAATATGTTTCGTTTTGATTTTACTGACAAAGCTATAGCCATTTTAAATCTCTGGCTTGGATTAGGGATATATTTATTCATTTAGCAATGCTTATGTACCACTTTTCAATGGGTCAAAACAGTGTACATTCAGGTATGGAATATATTTCCCCTTGTCCCCAAAGGGCTCACAATTTAGGTTTTGTACCTGAGGCAAGAGAGAGTTAAGTGAGTTGTATTCCGACGCAAGCAGGGCCTGTGGGACTGGAAATCTCACTCCCTCCAGCCTGAGGTTGCTGTCCTCCAATGGGATTCATTCCTCTGGCCCTCCAGCCTGAGGCAACTTGCCCCAACCACTAAGCCACTCCTCCCATGTATAAAATCTTTCCACTTTGCTCTTGTTATCAACTTATAAATGGGAAGTATTATAGTGATATGATTAAAGCCAAAGAAGTCCATCCAGAGTACAACTCAGGGCTCAATGTCCAGGCCAAAGTCATGATTTTAATCCTATACATCAATTTCTGGTGTGATTTCTCAAATGCCAAAGCCCAAGGCATGCCAGACACCATGGGCCCGATATTGGGCAGCAATTTGTGCTGCTTAAGCAGCTAGCCAGTGCCGCTGAACGTTAGACCCAGATATTCAATGCCAGGGTGATATCCGGGCCCCCGCATTGAATATTTGGTTTGCCTGGATAGCAATGAAGCTAACCACACAGTGGCAGCTTTCAGCCACTGCCCAGGTAGCTTCAGTGGCGAAAGTTAGGTCAGCCTTTGCAGTGCATGACTTTCGTCACTTTGCGATGACCGGGCAGCGGCTCATATTGCTGTAGCCTGGTAATCGCCAGGTGGCACTCCTGCTCTGCCCTTGGACTGCTCCAATGCTAACCAGTTAACACTGGAGCATGCAGCAGCGGCACCCACGGATATTCAGCGGCACTAACCGTGTTAATACCACTGCCACTGAATATCCCAGACAAGGGGATTAATATGGTTAATCCCTTTCATGCTCGTATCCCCAGTATGTAAAAGCATTAAACGATGTTCAGCTATATTTATTTAGTATACTGCTACTTCCAGCGATCAGCAGCAGTTTGATTACAGATTGGAAATTGTCAAATCATGACAGGAAATTTTTGAGGTATAAACACATTGATTAGACAGGAAAGCACAGCACACAGAGAACTATTTTACAGGGAATATGGGCTATGGAGGGTTAAGTGGCTTGCCCAAGACCACAAGGAGCACCTGTGGGACTAGAAACCCCAGTCCTTCCAGCCCAAGGTTGCTGTCCTCCAGTGGGATTTGAACCCCTGACCTTCTGGCCCAAAGTACCTTGCCCCAACCACTAGGCCACTCCTCCACTCCATATTCATACCAAATATCCAAAAATGTTATTCATCAAAGAGGCGTGTACTTGTCTCATTGTTTGAAAACTCCCGCAGCCTTAGCAGTCACTCCAGCACAACCAATCTTCTGAAACACTGCACCTTCATTTAGAAGCCATCATTTTTAAGGAATGTGAGAGCCTGAAGGGAAGGGGTTAACAGTCCAAATTGCTGGCATTTGTAGTGCATGTGCATTGTGGGATGCTGTGGGTATTAGGTGACATCAGATGGAAAGAATGTAAGAAAAAACACACTTATCTACAGAGCACAGGAGAGAGAAGGCATCATTAGCATGGTTATGCCAGTTTTGCATGGCGGCTTCCTGAGGTCAGATAACAAGGAATAAATCTGACAAAGGCCTGAGCACATGTTTAAACACAAGGCCATAAGGGTCACAGGTCAGCAGGAATGGGAGTGCAGATATGACAAAGGAAGGAATGATAGGACAAAGGAAGGAATGAAAGAGAGAATCCAGATGCCTGGAATAAAAAATACAGGGACTATTTGGGAAAGAAAACTATATAACAGGACAGAACTCTTAAAAGATTGGGAATTTACACCCCATTTTCTGAAGAAGATGGTTTGTAAATTCCCACTGTATGAGTGAGTGGGTATGATTTTGATTGTCTGTGAGAAAGTTTCCTTAGTTTATCTTTGAGTGTAGCTAGGAACCATATATCCTTCACTTTCACTGTGCTAGGATCTGTTGATGGACAGGAATCTCTTAATTACTTTATATCCATAAACTTGTAAGAAGAGGGTGAGGAATTCTCCAAGTTACATTGTATTTAGCTAGTTTTGGTTGCACTTCCTGTATGCTTGTTTCTATGATATAAGAAATAAAGGATTTTATTTGTAAGAAGAATCTGTGAGAATTTTGTGCCAGGTACGAGTATAATCTGCATGAGGTGTGATTTATTGGGAGGAGGAGGTAGGCCCTCCCTGTATGTAAGGTTTTGTTTCCCTCTAGCATGGAGGAGGAGGGGTGGCATCCGCTTGGCCAACGGATTCACACCCCCCCCCCCCCGGTTCTGTACAGGAACCATTGACTTGCCATCACTTTCAGGGCCTCTTGGTGTTTTGGCAGAAATGAGACACCACTGGGGGCACAATCAGCATTAGTTATACAAATAATTATACCAAGCAAGAGAGGATGACTTCACAGTTCATTTCTAAGTTTAACTGGATATTATATCTCATGGAAATGGAAAACACTGGGAAGGGAATGGACGTGGACCTGGCTCACGTCTCTCAGAAATGCAAGGTGAGTTGCATTCAGACACAGTAGGTATTTTCCTGTCAAGAGGGTTAAGTAGCTTGCCCAATATCACAAGGAGGAGTAACCTTTAACAGTTAGGTTACTCTTCCACTCCACATTTAAATAGTTTTTCAGGAGGGAACATAAGCCATTAATCAAACAAGAGACTCCTGACCAACCAATCTCCTATGGTGTTCAATGTAAAGCTCTACTTCTGTTCTTGCTGAAGCAGATGATGGATATATTCACCTTCATGACTGCTTCTATATGATACTTCCAGTACTGAGAATGTTAAATCCTCACAATCATGTTGGTGTTCGAGGTTATGGGACACTAAAGGAGCTTCAAACTCCTTAGACATGAATGGAATAAAAATAGTTTTAAATAAATAACTCCAGTGTTCAGTCAAACTAGTGTTCAACGCATCAGTGGTTTCACCACATGCATTGTGTACAGGACCATTCCATTTCTAGCCTTAGCAGTGGGTGCATGCCAGCTTGCTGCAGCATCCCCCTCTTGGATGGCTGTTTTAGTTCTGTGTGCCCTCTAAACAACCTCAGGGCACAGGATGTAATCAGCCCTTGATTCTTGAACAGTCTATGAAGATTGGATAGCCTACTATTACCATTACTCAGGACCATACCAAGTTAGAAATGCGGCCTGTGCGACCAACAAATCTGGTGCCCCCCTCCAACCAGCCACGTTCAGTATTTCAATCTTTTTGAGTTTCTAGAAGCCCAGTGATGATATCAGCGCCCCCTTCAGTGCTTGTGCCCGTGTGGCCGCACTGCTAGCACAGCCCCTGGTATGGCCCTGCCACTACTAATCATTTGTATACACTATCAGAAATTTTATCCACCCCTCTGTCTGAGTGTGGAGAGAGACTGAAGGTGCTGGATTGTTACTCAAGCCTAAAAAGAGAGCAGATTGAAGGAACTGGCATGCTCCTGAGCCTAACCATCCTCTTCCAAGAATACTTCAATACGACTCCCATCAAAAAATGCCCTAACCCCTGATATCGCCCACCATGATCCAATGACTCAATGTGCCTCTAATTCTGTCCATGTCCAATGTTTATCTCATGTCAGAATCATCAATGTTGCCCCCCTGGTGAAGGCCCCACCCTATATTTAATCCCCCCCCCCTTTTATGTAACGCCGCTTTGACCCGGTGAAAAGCAGGATATAAATACAGTTAAATAAATAAATAAATAACAAAGGAGTTTGCTGCACAGAAGAGTTGCCTGCTGGACGAGCTACAGTGGGGTGGCTGCCTACAAATATATCTAGATGAGGAATAGAATTCCAGTGAGGAAGGAGTAAGGACACTGCAGTTTGCTTGCTAAGTACATAGGAGCAGTAACCCAAGATCTTCTTGCCAGACACAAATAATTCAAAGGAATACAACCTGTGTTACCAAAGACCATATATTTGTTGTTTAGAACTCATTTGCTTCTTACTGTTCAAATTAAATATTCTGCCTCTTTAATTGGTGCACCAATTGGGACTCCCTGCTAATAAGTGTGTACTAGCTGTGCAGAGGACAGGGAGATTGCCAGAGAAAAATCCCTCTTTGAACAGGTCCCTGCAGGACCTGCCTGCTGCTGAAGAGCAAAGGGGGGGGGGGGGGTGGAGGTTACAAAAGTTTCAAACACGGATATCAGAAAACAGAAATTTACGGCTCTTGGTGAGATGGAAAGTGAGCTGAGAGTATCACACTTACAGGGAATCTTGAACAATGGCATCCCCCCTCCCTCAGCCCAGAGCATAAAGAAAATTCCACCAGAATCTAGAGTGGTTAACTTTTAAAATAGTGAATCCAGAAGCTTAGTACTATACCTGGTTGCAACCCCAGTGATAGTATTGCAAAATTACAACTAGGGGATCATGGGCACCATTTTTAATCAGGCGCTGGCCCAGAAGGGAGAGAGTTGGGGTTGCTCCTACCCAGGCCCCACTAGAGTACCAGGTTCTCATTAAAATAAGCCTGGAAGGAGCCATAGTTGGTTTGGGGGGGGTGTTGATCTGGTCTGGGGGATGGGGCATTGACTGTGCCTTTGTGGAGGAGTGGAAGGAAATGGAATGTGGGGGGGAAGGGGGGAAGGAAGGGGGGAGGAGAGGGGGAGGGTGGGGAGGGGGGGGAGGGGTGGGGGGGAGGGGGGGAGGGAGGAGCGGGGGGGAGGAAGGGGGGGAAGGGGGGAGGGGGAGGAGAGGGGGGAGGAGGGGTGGGGGAAAGGGGGGGAGGAGGGGGGGAGGGGGAGGAGAGGGGTGGGGAGGGGGAGGGGGAGGAGGAGGGGGGAGGAGGAGAGGGGAGGGGGGGAGGGGGGGAGGAGGGGGGAAGAAGGGGGGGAGGAGGAGAGGGGGAGGAGAGGGGGAGGAGAGGGGGCGGGGGGAGAGGGGGGAGGGGGGAGGAGAGGGGGAGAGGAGAGGGGGAGGGGAGAGGGGAGAGGGGAGAGGGGAAGGGGGGAGGAGAGGGGGAGGGAGGGAGAGGGGAGGGAGGGAGGAGGGGAGGGGAGGGGGGAGGAGGGGAGTGGGGTTGGGGGAGAGGGGGTGTGGGGGAGTGGGGGTTGGGTTGGGTTGGGTGTGCAGATGCATCCAGGCCAGGCCACACTATCCAGGCTATTCCCACAGTACCTTGCTCCTCACTATGCACATTGGCAGGCCAATACTGGCAACAGTGCTAGCAGTGTGGGCTATGGAGGGTGTTGGCAGCCACCACACACTGGATAGACAGACACACACTCCACACTCCTATGCCAGCATTGTGCAACTATAGAGGTGTTTGGCAGCCCTGGGCACCACACCAGTCCTGGGCACAGTGCAGGCATGGCTATGGTATGCAATACTGTTGGGGGTCACTCTGTCAGACACCAGACCTGAGGCACACTCCACAGACATCAGAAAGGTTGCCATGATGCGGCTCAATTAGAAAATTGTACTTAACTTCGGAATTGCTATCTGCCAGTAATCATAGCAACCTTTTGATAGCTGTGTACCGTATTCCCAGGTTTAGGGTGACATTGCTAAAGTATGCAAGTGCTAGTATTGGGAGATGCACGCAGGGCCCAATATCCTGCCTCTCCAGGAGGCATTGGATAATGGAGCCTGTGGGTGCGGGTGTGTCTGCCCCTGTTGGCTGCTGCTTTACAGCAGAGGTTCCCATCTCCAGTCCAGGTGTGCCAAACACTGTTCGGGTTTTCATGCTGTCCCTCATGAATATGCATGAGATACATCTGCATACCATGGGGGCGGCGCATAGAAATGCAGCACAGGCATCTTTATTAGAAGCAGCATGGAACCTGAATGATGTTTGGCCCTCCAGGACTGCATTTGGGAGACTCTGCTCTAGGTAATGCCCCTGTTTATGGTGTCTGTGCTCTGTAGGGTCAAATGTAGGTGTTTTGGGCATGTTTTCGTCATGTGCAATAAAGGTTCTGTTTAGCACGTTTTAGTAGTGGGTAAAATATGGGGACTGGGTTGGCAGGAACCACTGCTGGGACTTGAAACTGTGACCTTCTGCCTTTGAACACACTGGTTGTGTGAACTGCACCACCGTGTTGCTACAGAGACAGGGCATTCCCTGGTGATACCATGACTGTTCGTCCAGCAGGGCCTGTCTGTTGCAGTGCATGGCACCCACCTACACAGGGCTAGGCCATGGTCTGCTCTGGGCAGCTGCCACTGCCCCCCTCCACCACCAGTACCCCTCTGCCATCATGCTGACATGCCCTTATGCTGGTGGTGCTGGTGGTGCGCAGTCTCAGGCCATCTAGTGTGCAAGTAGGTGGCTGCCTATGGTGCGTGTTCTGGGGTAGGGGTGCCTGCATAGACGTCCACGCTTCCCCCCAACACCGCCTGCCAATGTTCTGTACCCTTGGAGGTACCTGCTGGGTACTATCCCCTGTGACACTGTGCTAAACACACTCGTGCCAATGTTGGGCCCTCATCAGTTGCTGTCTGGCTGCTGTACAGTTTCATCTTTCCTAAGTGCTACCTAGGCATCTACCTAGTCCGCACTGTGCCACAGCTGCACCACAGCATGTGCCGCCTGCAGCCCTCTGTATCCCATTTTCAAGCATCTGTCCAGTTGGCCATTCCGACATGCCCGCCCTGCTGTTGCCGCATATGTGCACGCCATAGGAAACCTGTCCTATGGAGTGGAAAACCCTGCACAGCGCAATTTCACTGTGGGCTCATTCACCTTGTATGGGGACGGAGCATGGACTCTTCCAGAATTCATATCCTTTTTTTGGTGCTTTCTTGGGAGTGTTTTTTGATGTTTCCTTTTGAGATCACTATGCCCAGCTTGGTTATTTATTTTTCCATTTTCTTCTGTTCATTTTCACTGTTTATTTGCCCTTTTGTTCCGTGCACATGTATCACACTTATCACTTTTTTGTAGGTTTCCCTGGTTTTGCTGTACATTGCTGACAGAAATGGTTTCTCTTCACTTTAAATCAGCTCTAACGCCAGGGTTTCACTGGTGTTAGTTTTGAGCCTCTGATTTCACATCATCAGTGTGCGGGGAGCCTCTCCCCTCCCACTCTCCACCCATTGACCCCTTCTCTCCGCCCCTGGGGAGCCTTCCTCCGTCCTCCGGGAGCCTTTCTCCGCCTTCAGTGCTTGTTTGCGCCTCTGCACGCGTTAGCGCGCGCTAAGGTACCTCTGTGCCCGCTAAAGCGCCAATTACGCGCGTTAAGGTACCTTAGTGCATGGTAACATCACAGAGCACACATTAAGAAGGTTTAGTAAACATGCCCCTAAAGTTCTCTTGAAGATACAAGATTTTTTTGTTTGTGGTTGGCAATACACATGGACACAAATATGTATCTCTCTTTCACACACATAATTAATTTTGTAGCTCCTGGTTTGTTTCTTTGTCTCCTCGTTATTAATCTTCTTGTGGCTAAGGTTTCTAAGCAATTGATTTAATCCCAGCATATACTTATCCCTTTTTCTTAACTAGTCACCAGGGTAAGGTATCTTTTTCCTCCTGGAAAGTTTAAATGCCCAAGCTCTTTGTTTTGGTTAATCACATCCCCAGAGAGAAGCTTTTTTTTTTTAATATTATCTTTTGTCTAGGTTTCACTGACCCCTCCCAGAAAAAGGAACCAGCTGGTAGCCCTAGTCAGTATAGGGAACCTCACATTTTCCATTGCTTCCCTACCTCCAAGAGTAACTTTTAGTAGGAGAGTACTTAACTTGTAACATGACTGATACTCAGGGGCGGCCCAAGGAGGGGTGCGGGGCCATGTGCGGAGACTCGGTGTGGGGCCTCATTTGCATAATGGGCCTCATTTGCATAAATATTTGCATAATGTTACCATATACTAACTTTTAGTAAACATGCCTCTTAATGAGTGTATGGATAAAGAAAGACTAAAAGATTTCTACATTACTATAATCCAGTGCCAACCACCAGACACATTAGGAACTACTACAAACACTGCCCATTTAGAACCCATAGCAAACCCGCTGTATCCTAACAGTACTACCAGGACTCACAAAGCACCATACCAAACCTATCAAAAGGAAACATGAAAATATTAAACCAATACATTTCAGAGAACAACAATACATGACCTACTGGGGAAAGAGAACAAGTGGCAATGTCAAATAGGAATTACATAAACAGAATACCTCAGCTCAGTTACACATGCAGAACATAGACCATCACCAAACAAGGAATCACAATTTAGAAACAGGAAGACAATAATTAAACTGGGAATCCCAAAAGCCAAACTTGGAATGTACAACACTGTAGAAATAAAAACTATACATTAATTTGCTCTTGTACTAAACAAAGCGCAGACGTTAATGATGCACATTTACCAGAGCTGACATATTCCAATTAATAAATTCAAAATAAAGAGATATTTTTCTACCTTTTGTGCATTTTTTTTCAGCTGCAATTGCTCCAGCCACTTTCTTCTGGTTTCTTTGTGTCTTCTGCTAACTCTCCATCATCTGCTGTCCATTTGTCCTTTCTTCTCTCTTCTAGTTTTTTTCCATTCTCTCTCTACATCTGCTTTAACATACTAATCTTTCTCCTTTTTCTCTTTCCTCATTCCTATTTCATCCACTCAAATTTTACCCCTCCATCCTCAATCCCCACTTACTCTCCCAATACCCGGCCAATTGTAGATTTTTTATCCCTCCCACACAAAATATTTTTCCCCTCTCCATTTTACTCTCCCAGCCCCATCCCATTCTAATCCTCCCCCAACATCAGCTCCCTTCTAGTTCCAGCCTCACCCAGCATCCATTCCCTTCTAGTCTCTGCATCAGCCCATTTCCAGTCCTAGCCCCCCATCAGCCCATTTCCAGTCCTAGCAACCCCTCAACCAAATACCAGTCCTAGCCCCCCCATCAACCCACTTCCAGTCCTAAACCCCCCATCACCCCATTTTCAGTTTAAGCCCCCCTATAACCCATTATTAGTCCTAACCCCCCCATCAGCCCACTTCCAGTCCTAACCCCCATCAACCCATTTCCAGTCATCCCCCCATAGCCCATTGCCAGTCCTAACCCCCCCCCCATCAGCCCACAGCCCATTACCAATCCTAACCCCATCAGCCCATTTCCTGTCCTAGCCCCCCCATAGCCCATTATCAGTCCTAGCCCCCATAGCCCATTATCAGACAGCCCCCATCAGCCAATAGCCCATACCAGTCTTAACCCCCCCATAGCCCATTACCAGTTCTAACCCCCCCAACAGCCACAGCCCATTACCAGTTCTAACCCCATCAGCCCACCTCAAGTCCTCACCCCTCCCCATCATCCCATTTCCTGTCCTAGCCCCCCCATAGCCCATTATCGATCCTAACCCCCCCATAGCCCATTACCAGACCTAACCCCCCATCAGCCCACAGCCCATTACCAGTCCTAACCCCATCAGCCCACCTCCAGTGTTAACCCCCCATCAGCCCATTTCCAGTCCTAGCCCCCCCCACAGCCCATTAACAGTCCTAACCCCCCATCAGCCCACAGCCCATTACCAGTCCTAACCCCAACAGCCCACCTCCAGTCTTAATCCCCCAGCCCATTTCCAGTCCTAGAAACCCCCAGCCCATTTCCAGTCCTAGCAACCCCCCAACCCATTACCAGTCCTAGCCCCCCATAGCCCACTCCCAGTCCTAATCCCACCAGCCCATTTCCAGTCCTAATCCCCATCACCCAATTTTCAGTTTAAGCCCCCCATACCCCCTTACCAGTCCTAACCTCCCCATCAGCCCACTCCCAGTCCTGATCCCACCAGCCCATTTCCAGTCCTAATCCCCCATCACCAATGTTTAGTTTAAGCCCCCATAGCCCATTACCAGTCCTAACCCCCCATCAACCCACTTCCAGTCCTAATCCCATCAGCCCATATACAGACTTAGCTCCCCCATAGCCCATCACCACTCCTCACCCCCCCCCAGCCCCCCATAGCCCATCACCACCCCTACCCCCCCCCCCCCACCAGCCCCGCCCAGCCTAGGGAAATTTTTTTTTAAAAAAAGCTGTCTGCTGCCGCTGCCGGGGCCGCCGCGGCAGAATCAAGTGTGCCGCGGGGCCCCCCCTGCCCAGCAGAGCATGCCCTCCCCTGTATCACCTCTCTCTTTACAGCAGCAGTCACACGCGCCGGCTTTCAGAGCGCGAAGGAACTAGTTTCCCTTTCGCAGCTCTGTTAAGCCCGCGGGGGCTGATGGGAACTTCACAGAGCAGCGAGGGAGAAACTCTCCCCTTGCGCTCTGAAAGCCGGCGCCTGTGACTGCAGCTGTAAAGAGAGAGGTGATACAGGGGAGGGCAGGCTCTGCTGGGCAGGGGGGGACCCCGTGGCACACTCGATTCTGCCACGGCGGCCCCGGCAGCGGCAGCAGACAGCTTTTTTTTTAAAAAAAATTTTACTTTTAGATCAGAATGTTTTTTGCGCGGGGCCCCCTGAAACGCAGGGCCCTGTGCAAAAAACATTCTCGCTCAATGGACGGGCCGGCCCTGCTGATGCTCATGAGACAGAGGTGGGGGGCATGATTTAAAGAAAAAACAAATTCTCATATGAATTGCTCCACAAGACTTCTCATTTTTGCAGTTAATGCTTTCTTAGACTCACTGGCTGCATCACTGATACATTCTTAACATTTATAAAAATCTTATAAAAATATGTCTACATTTCAAAACAATGGCAATATTTTCAAGCAACATAGACTAGGCTATTAGACCATTCGGTTTTTCTGCTTTCATCTTAAACATCTTGACTTTAGGAGACTTTCATTAGTCTCAGTTTTAAAAAAATATTCAAAAAACGTATCAAAAAGGAATATCTGCATTAACAGCAGCCTCGGGCTCTTCGTTCAGCTATTTTTTGGTTTCTTCTAAATGTTTCTGTTCAGTAGCATATGGCATATATTCAAAACCTTCTAGTGCATTTTCTGCCAGTGGTGATTAATGTAAAGAGTTGCCCAACTCCTTCATCCAGTACCTTGTGATTGATTTTACCTTTACTTGCCTTCAGTGATGTATCCTATGCACAAAATTCTGCTCTAACGTTTGATGTGTTTCAAGGTTGAAATGACAATTAGCCAGCAAATTACTACGATACTTTTTTTTTATACTGAATCTTAACTAATAAATAAATAACCTTTTGATGGAAAGAATATAATTTGAAATGTAAGTTCAAATCTTGAGTTTTCCATATTATGTAATGAAAAGATGGATAGCTGTTCAGAAATAAGACAACCTCAGTCTAAAATCACCTAACTTAGAAACATTTCCAGCAGAAAGGTATTCACTGAATTTGGTGAATAAAACTGATTTCTACACTCTAATATAATCAGCTGAAAGATCATATTCATAACATCATCGAACAACATTTTTGTTTTAAGTGCTGTCAAGTCAATGTTGACTCCTAGCAACCTTGCAGCCATTGGGTTTTCATGGCAAGTTGATTGCCAGGCCTTTTCTTCCAAGGCAATGGGGGTAAAGTGACTTGTCCAAGGTCACAAGCAGGGGCGGCTCAAGGCAATCTGCTGCTTGAGGTGACGGATGAGATGGCGCCACCTCTCCCCCCTCCCCTGTAGTGTGGGGGGTAGGACCTTTTCAAAACTCCAGTCAGGAAATGAACCAAGCCAAAAAGCAGATTATGAAGGAAATGCAAGATGTTTGCACATCAAGCAACTAAAAGAATGAGCGAGAACCATAGCACAGTTTATAAAGCTAAATTATAACTCATTTTTATTTTGTTGTTATAAACTGCATTATGGTTCTTGCTTTTTCTTAACAAATATTTTGCATCCACAGAACCCCCTTCCTCAACAGTGGGTGCAGAGCAGAACCAGGACATTCACCCAAAGAACTCAATATCTTAAAAAAAAAAATCTGATTCTGATCATCTCACTAACAAACATTCTCCAATGCCAGGCATATTGTGAACAAATTCAAAACCCTACAACAAAGTCACTGAGGATCTATGGAGCAAATCTACCATATCATACCATATCAGCACCAACTTCCAAACTCACATAAGGAGCCCATCCAAAAAAAGTATCATAGTAAGCACTCCAGTGGCCCCTGGAACATCCAACACCTATTTGAAAAGCTGAACAATTCAGATTACTACAGTATGAATCCCTACATGCAAACTCCATGCACACACACTCAGTACACAGCACACACTCAGAACACAGACCCTCACAAAGTGCAGAATAAGTGACCATAACCTAAAAATAAACATATGTAGATAATTAACTGCAACCCCAAAAAGTCAGATTCTGCATAGAATGCAATACCAGAGAAATAGAAAGAGATGCATTTCCATGTGCTGTATACAATATAAAGATGGCACCAAGTGCGATCATCAAATTGAAAATAAAATCCTCTTCTACCTTTGTTGTCTGACCATTTTATTCTCTGATCATGCTGGTCCCAATCTAAGGTTTCTGCTTTCCTCCACCTACCATTACCCCCACCCCACCAACTTCCCCCCAGGGGCAGCATGAAGATGATGCAGGGCCACATGCAGAGATGAATTGCAGCATCATTTGCATAAATTTAGTATACTTTGTTTAAAATGAATATACCACCAATCTAAAATCCTAGGTGGCTTCTAAACATATACATGCAATTTACAATAAAACAAACATAATAAAACATTACATATGATTAACGAAAAGCCACTTACACAGCCCCTCCCCCTAATCAAACCATTATACGCATCTGCACATCAGATTTATTTTGCTATGACCAGATTATTGATGAGGAGAGAAGATATAAAATGAAATAAATGAATCCTGGTAGTGATGAATTCAAATGCTGAATTGGATTGTGCTAGAGCTGGAAAAGTCTGGAACTCAGCAGCAGTGAAGCTATCAGGCTACTAAACAAAATTAAACTGAGACATTCCCTTAAAATTTGAAATTTCTTTGAATCTGAATGGACAAAATATTTAAAAATTTTCAATATGGCAGCATAAAGAATGCAAAACTTCAAATCTTAAAAACAATACATATTCCAGTACCCCTCCCCTCCCAACCAATACCCTACTGTTAACCTCACCAAGAACACAGAGTACAGGACCCATAGAGCAAATCTGCTATTCCATAACAGCACTATCTTTCAAAACTCACAGAACATGGAGCATACCCAGAAAAGGGCAACACCATAAATATTGCAGTGGGCCCTAGAACATCCATATTCATATTCATAAAACTGAACAAGCAGGGTTACTACAGTTCCCTACATAGAAACTCCATGCTATCAGAACATGTAGCCTCAGTCACACATATGCAGATTTTCACCAAGTAGGGAATATATCAGTACAAACTAAAAACAGACATATGTAGTAAAAAAAATATATGCTTTTACCCATTACTATTTAGGTTTACAGGGTTTCTTTCCCAAAATTATACTTTACTACAGAGTGAAGCAAGAGAAAGAATTTTCATACACAGGCATCTGCAGTGTCAGCAGAAACTAACATAGTGGTTCAGCACAGGTAGCGTGAGTGCAACTAATGCCACGTCAGTGGGTGACCTTAGTTGAACCGGCAGCTGTTTTGCCACGCTGAAATGCGATAACTCCAGGGGGATAAAACTGCCTCCCTGTAGTTAGCCTACGACCCTGTGTAATCAAACTCTGGAATTAGTTACCATAGGATGTAGGAAAAGCTATTAGTGTAGCTGGGTTTAAAAGAGGTTTGGACACGTTTCTGGAGGAAAGGTCCATAAATTATTATTAAGGAGGCCCCGGGAAATCCACTGCTTACCCGGGGATGAGCATTATGGAACCTGTGTGCCTTTTTGGGAACCTGCCAGGTACTTGTGACCTGGATTGGCCACTGTTGGAAACAGGATACTGGGCTTGATGGAGCTTAGTCTGACCCAGTATGGCATTTCTTTTGTTCTTATGTTCATATGCTACCAGGGCAGAACCTTAGGAAACATACTGCTAAATATGCTATACAAGATGGGCTTAACAGCACCTATGCAGCATCTCCCACTTCCACAAAAACAAGAGCCACTTGGTGCTCCAACACAACACTTACCACCCTGTGAAAAACAAGAGGGACTTTGTGATCCCAACACAATACCTCCCACTCAATAAAAATACCAAGAAGGGCTTGGCAACCACAACATAAATACTGAAACAGCACACTGGACCAGCATGGTGTTAGCATAAATATATACTTTATAAAAAACAAAGGAATTGAAATTGCAAGATGCTCGCACACCAATGAACAGAAAGAAAAAGTAAGAACCACAGCTCAGTTTATAAGACCAAATTATAACTCATTTTATTCTTTTATAAACTGCATTATGGTTCTCACTTTTTCTTTTTGAATATATATTCTGCATCTACAGAAACCTCTCCCTCGACAATGCGTGCAGAGCAGAAGTAGGACATTCACTCACAGAACTCAATATATTAAAAAAATATATCTGATTCTGGTCATCTCACTAACAACAAACATTCTCCAGTACTAGGCATACTGGGAACTAATATAAAACCCTACAAAAATCACCAAAGATCTAGAAAGCTAAGGGGTATGTTTACTAAACTGTCTTAACGTTGCAGCGGTGGTATTATCACTCAATAAGTGATGTTATTGTGCGATATTATCGCGTGATAACATCACTTATCGCGCGATAACGCAGCGGCGGCGTTAAGGCACACTAACGCTGTGAAATTCGAGCCTGAAGGGTGGAGTAAGGCTTCCCAGAGGGCGGAGATAAGGGGGTCAATGGGCGGAGAGTGGGAGGGGAGAGGCTCCAGGCACACTAATGCTGTGAAATCCGTGTCTGAACACTAACGCCAGTGAAACCCTCGCGTTAAGGCACATTTGCAGGAAAGAGAAACCATTTCAGTCAGCAATGTGCAGCAAAGGCAGGGAAACCCAGAAAAGTGATAGCTGTGATACATGTGCAGGGAACAAAAAGGCAAATAAACATATAAAAGGACCAGAACCACATCTAAAATCCCAATAACCAAGCTGGCCAATAGCGATATTAATGATAAACATAAAGCAACACTACTGACAAAGCGTATAAATTAAGATATCATGTTTGGAAGGGTCTATGTTCTGTCCCCCCACAAAGTGAATGATCCCACATTGAAATAGCGCTGATCAGGGTTTCTGTCATTTAGATTGGGCAGGTTTGTTATGGCGTGCACATGTGCAGCAACAGCAGAGTGGGCACGTAGGAAAGGGCAACTGTACTGATGCTGTAACTGGGATACAGGGGGCTGCAGGCGGCACATGCTGTGGTCCAGCTGGGGCACAGTGCAGGCTAGGCAGATGCCTAGGTTGCACATAGGAATGCCGAAACTGTAAAGCAGCAAGACAGCCACTGACGAGGGTCCAATATGGGCACGAGTGTGTGTCCCACAGTATCACAGGGGATATTACCCAGCAGGTACCCCCAAGGGCACATAACATTGGCAGGCGGTGCAGGGGGGGAAGCGCGCATGTCCATGTAGGCACCCCTACCCGAGAATCCACATCATAGGCAGCTGCCTAACAGCATACTGGATGGCCTGGGACTGCGCACCACCAGCACCACTGGCATAATGGCATGGCAGCATGGTGGCAGAGGGGTGCTGATGGCGGAGGGGGCAGTGGCACCTGCCCACAGCAGACCATGGCCTAGCCCCGTTTAGGTGGGTGCTGTGCACTGCAACAGACAGGGTCTGTCTGACGAACAGTCATGGTATCCCCAGGGAATGAACTGTCTCTGTGGCAGCAGTGTGGTGCAGTACACACAGCCAGTGTGTTCAGGAGCAGAAGATCACAAGTTCAAGTCCCAGGTGTGGCTCCTGCCAACCCTGTCCCCATATTTTACCCAGTACTAAACTGTGAAAATAAAGACGGAACCTTTATTGCAGATAAAATAAACATGCCTGAAACGTCTATATTTTACCCTACAGAGCACAGACACCATAAACATGTGCTATCCCTAGAGCAGAGTTTCCCAATTGCAGTCCTGGAGGGCCAAACACCATTCAGGTTTCATGCTGTCCTTAATATATTTGCCTGTGCTGCATTTGTATGCGCCGCCCCATGGTATGCAAATGTATCTCATGCATATTCATTAGGGACAGCATGAAAACCTGAACAGTGTTTGGCCCACCAGGACCGGATTTGGGAACCTCTGCCCTAGAGCAGTGGCCAACAGGGGCATAAACACCCACACCCACAGGCTCCACTCTCCAAAGCCTCATGGAGAGTCAGGCTGTTGGGCCCTGCGCACAGCAGCATCTCCCAATACTGGCACTTGCATACCTTAGCAATGGCGCCCTAAACTTGGGGATACGTTACACATATATCAAAAGGTTGCTATGATTAATGGCAGATAACAATTCCTAAGTTAATCACAATTTGCTGATAGAGCTGCATCATAGCAACCTTTCTGATATCTGTGGAGTGTGTTTCAGTTTTGGTTTCTGACAGTGTTTATAACACTGGGGAGTGACCCCAACAGTATTGCGTACCATAGCTATGTCTGCACTGTGCCCAGGACTGGTGTGGTGGCCAGGGCTGCCAAAAGCCTCTATATTTGCACAATGCTGGCATAGGTGTGGGAGTGTGTGTCTGTCTATCCAGTGTGTTGTGGCTGCCTACACCTTCCTCAGCCCACACTGCTTGCACTGTTTCTAGTGTTAGCCTGCCAATGTGCATAATGAGGAGCAAGGTACTGTGGGTATGGCCCAGACAGGGTGGCCTGGGCAGGATGCATCTGCACAGGGCATAGGGCAACGGCTGGGACATTGTAGTGCCCGGCCACCACCTGCACGGACAGGGTGGCCAAAGCATGTCCTGCTGGGTGGTCACTCTCACCCTGACTGAGCAGTGACCACGGCATGGCTAGGTTCCCCCATAGTGCTATATAGTATTTCTCTTAAGTGTTGTTTATGGGTTCTCTTTTCTGGGGCCCAATCACTGACTTACCTGCTTGGTGTGTGTGATCACATCCTAGTTTTGGGTGCACATATCTTCTCCAGGAACATGCATTATGGACTAGCTAGCAGACTGTCTGCAGTTAGTATGTGTATGGCTGGAACACCTTGCAGTGTGTGGGGGCTGGAGGCTGTCAGATAGTGGTGGTGGGCAGCTGAGCATTTCCAGGCCTACCGTCTGTCTGCCATTGCCTTATGGATGCATACAGATCTGCACTGGCTGCCATGGAGGGTGCCTGTTCCCCAGCAGGACTGGGGTTGATGGTCCTTTCTTCTGCTACCATTGCAGGGGTGTAGAATGTGTATCTGTTGGTGGTCGATCCTGTTCCCACACCCTGAGTGCCAGAGAGCGGGTTGGGTGGTGCTACATAATCCGCTTATGGGTCCAAACACCCCCCTTCACTTAAATCATGTGACCATGGCACCCACAAAGGATATGCACTATCCTGGGTGTATCATAGTCCACAAGGGCTAGACGTGACTGGGAAATACGGATGGACACAGGTGTATCCTAGGTGTGTCTGCAAGGACTACCTATCACACACTGGCACTGTTGGTGTCCTGCAGCATAGCCTATCTCAGCTAAGCCAGGTGCTGCGGACCTGGTGCTGGGCGCCCCACCTCGCTCTCAGGGTGAGCACAATACCCGCACTATGTGACGGTCTGTAGCTACTCTGTGCCAGTAACACACATGGTCAGTTCCCCCTACAAGGCCGAGGTGCTGTGATGCATACCCCATCTTGTGATCATCTGTAGACTGCTGATCTGCATGTGCAGTGCATCATGGGTACTGGTGGGTTAACCCTATCCTGGTAACCACAGCAGACAGTTTGTGTGGTGGCCTGCAGTCTTGCTGTAGCCAGCCAGGTGTGTGTTAGTAGCTATAGAGATGTAGCCCACTGGTTACTTCACTGACTGTGGAGACAGAGGTCATGGGTTTGATTCTGCAGTGGTGTTATTTGATAGGGCTGTCTGAGGCATTTCCTTTTTTAATTTAAATTAGTGCTGACAGCAAAAACGCCCTCACAGTGCTGTAGCCTTAAGGTGCCTCATAAGGTGCCCTATAAAGCGCTCTATAAGGCGCCCTATAAAGCACCCTATAAGGTGCCTTATAAGGCGCCCTATAGGGAACATGATAAGGTGCCTTGGCAGACAGTGCACTTTATAATGTGCTCTCTAGAGTGCCTTATAGGGCACCTTATGTGGCACCTTAGGTTACGGCACTGTGAGGGTGTGTTTCCTGACAGCACTAATTTAATTAAAAAAAAGAAAATGCCTCAGACAGCACTGATTTAAAGTAAAGGGTAATGCTTCAGACAGTCTTACTCATTAAGCCCACTGGGGGATCAAACTCATGACCCCTGTTGCATCAGTCAATGCATTAACCATTGTGCTACACCTCTGTTGCTGTGTTTGCAGGTCAGCGCACCTAATTAAGGATAATGCGAGTTAACGTGCCACGGCTCCCTCTATCGCGCGATAACGGACTTTATCGAGCGATAACCCGAAATGCTACATTAAGACCGGAACGCCCACTACCTTATATGGCATTCGTCACAGTAAGACTGCAACTAACGCCGGTAACATTAAGACGGTTTAGTAAACATACCCCTAAATCCACCATATCATACATACCAGCATAAATTTCCAAAACTCATACAAGATGCCTACCTAGAAAAAAGCAGCACTATAAATACTGCAGTGGGCCCTAGAACATCAAACACCTATTTGAAAAGCTGAGAAGGCAAATTACTATAGTATAGATCCCTGCGTACAAACTTCATGTTAACAGAAAACACAGCTTCAGTCATACACTCAGAACACAGTCTCTCACCAAGTATAGAATAAGTGATCACAACTTAAAGTAAAACTAAAAATATGTAGATAAAAATTAAACCAAAACCCCAAGAAGCCAGATTCCACATGCAGTGCAACACCAGATAAATAAGAGATGCAGTTTCCCATACTGTGTAAAATATAAAGATAGCGCAAAGTCATATCACTAAATTGAAAATAAAATTACTTTTTCTACCTTTGTTGTCTGACCATTTTATTCTCTGATCATGCTGGTCCTGATCTGAGGCTTCTGCTTTCCTGTCTTATCTTAGCACTCTTTCTATGGTCGCTAGTCTATCTGCCATTTCTTGTCTCTTTTGTTTTCTTCACTTCCTTCCATCAGCCTATTTCCCATCCCAATAACCCTCCCCAAGTGTCAGCTCCCTTCCAGTCCCAGTGCTCTCTCCCTTGCAGCCTCCTCCCCATTAACCAGCCACCTACAAGACCCATCCCCAAATGTCAGCTCCTTCTAGTCCCACCTCCAGATGAAAGCTCCCTTCCAGTCCCCCTCCAGTACCATCCCCAGGTGTCAGCTCCCTTCCATCCCCCTACTCCCTTCCCTAGTGCCATCACTCTTCCAGTCCTCCTATAGTATCACCTTCAGGTATCAGCTCCCTTCATCCCCCTCCTTTCTTCCCTAGTGTCATCACCCTTTCAGTCCCCTTCTAGTACCATCCTCGGGTATCAGCTCCCTTCCAGCCCCCTCTTTCCCCTCTCTTTCAGCTCTCTTCCAGCCTCTACCTCCCCCCCCCTGTCAGTTCCCTTCCAGCCATCTCCTTCCCCTCTATCAGCTCCCTTCCAGCCCCCTCTTTCCCTCTCTGTCAACTCCCTTCCAGCCCTCTCTTCCCCCTTTGGTCAGTTCTCTTCCAGCCATCTCTTTCCTCCCTCTGTCAGCTCCCTTCCAGCCCTCTCTTTCCTCCTCTGTTGGCTCCTTTCCAGCCCTCTCTTTCCTCCTCTGTCAGTTCTCTTCCAGCCATCTATTTTCCCCTCTGTCATCTCCCTTCCAGCCCTCTCTTTCCTCCTCTGTCAGTTCCCTTCCAGCCATCTCTTCCCCTTCTGTCAGTTCTCTTCCGGACATCTCTTTCCCCATCTGTCAGTTCCCTTTCAACCCCCTCTTTCAGCTCCCTTCCAGCCCCCTCCTTCCCCCATGTCAGCTCCATTCTGCTCCCTCTCCTTCCCCTGTGTCAGTCTGTTCTACTCCTTCTCCTTTCCCCATGTCAGCTCCATTCTGCTCCCTCTCCTTCCCCCCATGTTAGCTCTGTTCTGCTCCCCCTTCTTCGCCTTGTGTTAGCTCCATTCCAATCCCCCTCCTCCCCACCATGTCAGCTCCATTCTGCTCTTTCTCATTCCCCAGTGTCAGCTCCGTTCCACTCTCCCTTCTTCCCCTTGGCTGCAATAGTGGTAATAATTTAAAATTAAAAGGAAACTGGTGCTGAGCTTTCTGGCCTTATGGAACCCCTGCTGCTGTGTCCCACCCCCAAAAGGAAGTGACTCTAAAGTGGGATGCAACAAAAGGGGTTCCACAGGGCCAGAAGGCGCCACACCAGTTTCCTTTTAATTTAAAATTATTACTACGACAGCAGTTTGTCTACCTTTTTTTAAATTTTTTAAATCTGAAGACAGAGTGAGGTGGCTGTTTTAGGGGCATTTTTTTGCTGCCGTACCGCCCTTCTCCAGAGCCGCCCCTGGTCACAAAGAATGCCAGTGGAAAGCAAACCCTGATCTTTTGGCTCTAACCATTGAACTACTGCTCCACTCTATGCAAGTCATTAATCAGCTAGCAATTCCTATACTCAGCTTTGGGATAGTATCCTGGCCTCCTAAAGATCTTGAAAAATTGGACGCATGAACAAGAAAACTCCTTCATACTCATGAGGTAATTTATAAAAAACAGTGTATGCTGAGACTATGTCCCTAGAGCTGAAGGAGGACTTGGCCTCACAGAAATCGATTATATATACAGAACTACTATCATAGACCTCCAGGCCTACTTACGAGTTGCAAATACATATAAAGTATTGAAATATGAAAATAAACATCCAGAATTTGTCTCTATTATTAAACTTGAACAAGCATTCTGATGAGTAGAAGGGACAGATGACAATCCATAGGGAAGGAAACAATAGAATTTTCAAAACAAAAGAAAAAAAAACCCTTCAAAGAATTAGATTAGCAAACAAAGACAAGTGGCAAATCCACAAATAGAGTGGAAAATATAAAGTGTTACTCCAAGAGTCATTTGTCAATCAAAATTGGACACATGAATGATTAAGGAGAGGTGAACTGAAACTGAAGAATGAGAGATTGATAGTTGCAGTCCAGGACAGTGGATTATGGACAAGATGTTTTATAGCACGCATAGAAAAAAATAGCAAAACAGGCTTTTGTATTTTCTGTAAGAAAGAGCTGGAAACAGTGACTCACACTGTGAAGTTCTGATGGCAGAAAATTTCTATACAGAAAGGCACAATAAGGTAGCACACCACATCCACTGGAAACTCTCTAAACCCTACATCACTTTTCTGGAAAAGCACCGGATCATAATCATAAAATAATTATAGAGAATGAAGAGGTTATGATCACCTGGATACTCTCATTCCAAGAGATAAGAAGCTGTATGCAAGGAAATCTGACATAGCAGCAAAGAAGAAACACTAGGACAGCATTGATAATAGAGATTAAATTTCCAAGAGATTATTCTGTGAATCAAATTGAGAGAAGATCCTCAAGTACCCAGAAATGCAGTTAGAGACACAGAAAATGTGACAGAGAGATACAGAAGTATTTCCCATCATTTTGGGAGCCGCAGGCCATATTAAGAAGAGTTTCCAATCACACCTTGATAAGTTGCCTATACATGTTACATCTTATGAACTTAAGAAGGAAGCTCTCTTTGGTATGATGCAAGTACTGTGCTGAACGTTTGCAGTAAATTTGAGAGACTGAGATCATACTCCATATACCCTGGCCTAGGAGTGAGTTGCAGTACAAATGAGACTAATTATCTCTTTCTGGATATGCAAAGTTGCTTTCCTGATATCATCATCAACTGGCTCCAGATGCACCCAACAGGCTTGACCCAGAAAGAGATAATTAGACTCATTTGTACTGCTATGGAGTTGGGGAGCAGGGGCCTGCATTACAATCTGACTAAAAGTGATTTATTTGGGAGAAATTTCTCCAAATGAGTTAGTTTTACACATACCATGACAATAATGAAACTTACTCCTAGGCCAGGGTATGTGGAGTATGATCTCAGTCTCTCAAATTTAGGCCATCCATATAGAGCACTGAGGAAAGGCAATGAACAAGTGAGTGAAGGAGGGAGAGCTGGGAGCTGCTGGACCTGCCATATCTGTGGGCATCCCATGTGGCTGCCAGTACTGTTGACAAACATGGTGGGGGCAACTGTACCACAGCGCAGGGTGTTGGCAATGTAAAGTACTGGAAAGACAGTCGGTGGCAGATGATGGGAATACGTGTCCCCCAGTGGAGGCAGAGGTGGCAGGATAGTTACAATGATGGGTGGTCAGAGAAGTGGTGGTACCATGCAGATCAGGCACAGGCGAGGCAAGCATGAAGAGGTGCAATGCAGGAAAGGATACCAGCGCAGGACATGTGGTGGCAGCCTGTACTGGAAGACAGGACTCTACACAGCTGACAGATGCAGAAAGATGGACTGAAGGATTTTTGGCAACAGTGGTGAGGGTAATATGGACTGGCAGCACGGTTATGCAAAGATATGACTGTTAGAGGCATGCAAAATATCTGAGTTGGACAGGCAATGAAAAGAGGGAACAACAAGGAATCAAACCCATGACCACTGTTTAGAATGTCATTGTACTAAACAGTAGGCTATACCTTGATGACTTGATGCACAGCAATGGCGGGGTACAGAAAGACTGCAGGTCACCGCACAAACCATCTGCTCTGTGTGCCAGGATAGAGTAACCCCACCAGCACCCATGATGCAATGCACATGCAGAACAGCGGTCTACAGCTGATCACCAGATGGGGTCTGCACCTCTCCGGTACTGAAGCATAGTAAGATGGACTGACAGTGCGTGATACTGGCACAGAGTAGCTACAGACCATGCCATTGTGCAGGTTCTGGGTTCACCCTGAGGGTTAGGACGGGCGCCCAGCACTAGGTCCGCAGTACATGTGTTGCTAGAGATAGGTCCTTCTGCACGTCCTCAGCACTGCCAGTGTGTGCTAGGTGTTCTTAGCAGTGCAACCAAAAGACTTATGTGTTCCACAGTCACATATGTCCCTGTGGGGCCAGACAGCACTCAGATTTGTGCATACCCAGTGTTAGGGTCTGGCTGCCATGGGCACATGTTATCAGGGCAGAGGAGTGTCTAGACTCGCATGAGGTGGATGTAGCACTGTCTCAACGGGTCAAAGTGGTATACATCAGGGGTCCCCAAACCTGTCCTGGAGGGCCGTCAATCCTGGCAGGTTTTTGGGATAGATCTAATGAATATGCATGAGATACATATATATGCATACATCTCATGCATATTCATTAGGGCTAACACAAAAACCTGCCAGGATTGCGGCCCTCCAGAACAGGTTTGGGGACCCCTGGTATACATTATATACCCCAAAGTACCCACAATCACCCTTTTTGTAGGTGAGAGTATGAAGGGACAGGTACCTGAGCCATGAGAAATGGCTGTAGGACCAGCAACCACAGTCCTGCTGGCAGAGGACAGCCCTCCAGGGCTGGTGGGCCAGAGCAATACCTGTGACCATGGCAGACCAGCAGTAATGCTGCAGGTAGGCTGGGGAAATTTCAACTACCCCACACCACAGTCTGCCATTTTCTAGCAGATGGCACAGTCAGCCTGCACCTGCAGCACCCTACCAGGTGTTCCAACCATGCAGAGACTAACTGCAGATAATCCACTAGCCAATCCATAGTGCACCCAGAGATAGGATGTACAGCACAGACACCAAGCAGGTAACCCAGTGACCAAACCCCAAAATTAGGAACACACAGGTAACAGTGAAGACAAACAGTGTTAAGCACTATGTGGGAGCATAGACATGCCATGGTCACTGTTTGGTCAGGGTGGGAGTGACCTCACAGCATGTTATGCTGTGGCCACCTTGTCCATGCAGGTGGTGGTCAGGCACTACAGTGTCCCAGCCATTGCCCTATACCCTGTGCAGATGCATCCTGGCCAATCCGCCCTGCCTGGGCCATACCCACAATACCTTGCTCCTCATTATGCACATTTGCAGGCTAACGCTGGTAACAGTGGGACATTGTGGGCCCAGAGCAGTGTAGGCAGCCACAAAACAAAGGATAGACATACACACACACACACACTCCTATTGCAGCATTGTGCAATGATAGGGGTGGTTGGCAATCCTGCCCGCCACACCTGTCCTGATCACAGTGCTGACATTGCTAAACTGTGCAAGGGGTAGTAGTAGTGCTCTGGTAATAACTGCAGCTCCGTGCTGGGGGTAACAGCCTGACTCTCCATGAAGCTTTGGATAGTGTAGCCTGTGTGAGTGGGTGTTTTTACCCCTGTGTGACGTGGCATTGGGGTTTGTACATGTTGATGTTGTATCTGCATTGTTGGGTAAAATTGGGGAGATGCTCTGCAGGATCCACAGCTGGGACTTAAACCTGTGACCTTCTGCTCCTGCACACACTAGCTGTGTGTACTGCACCACACTGTTGCCACAGAGGAGTAGTGGTCCCTGGGGCTACCCTTACTTTCCTCAAACAGACCTTTTCTGTTGCACTGCACACCACGTACTGGTACAGGGCATGGCCTAGGTCCACTGCAGGCAGGTGGCACTGCTCCCTCCAGCGCGAGCACACCCCTCCCGCCATGCCGATATGACCATCTGCTGTCGGTGCTGGTCGTGCACAGTCCCAGGCCATCCACTATGCAGGTAGGCGGGTGCCTAGGGTGCAGGGTCTGGGGTGGGGAGGCATACATGGGCCTCCATACATCCCCCCATCACTGTCTACCAAGGTTATGTCCCAACCACATGGGGGAGTGATGGCTGGGGAGATGTCAGGCCGGTGCTCTAGCAACTAATGGCTAGGGTGGACCAGGTAGATGTAGGTAGAGTGTATTGTTACTGCCGACTGTGGACAGGCTAGGGCAGGGGTGTCCCAAAAACTTGCCACGATTGCGGCCCTCCAGGACAGGGTTGGACACCCCTGGGCTAGGGCATGAACCTCAGGTACGGTGTACCCAGTTTGGCCTACTGGGTGTTTATATGTTTCTGACAACATGTAGGCACACCCTGCAATGCCTTACTAGGGGCTGCCGTAAAGTGTGTTCAGTTAGCTGGGTCTACCTACTGTTTTGGACCCATCCTGGGTGTGGTCTACGGACCCTTGTTAGTGTGGTCCCCAGATGTGCATTGCTTGCCCTATACAGGCATAGTGGTACCTGTGTGACCTTTGGGGTACTTGCTGGGTAATGTCTCCTGGATGGGACACTGTGAAACACGGACCACTGGGCATGTTTGGCCCTGGTTAGCTCCTGTCCTGCTGATTTCCAGTTTCTATTGTAACCCACCCCTCCTTGCAAATTCGTGATACATGCCCTGATGTAGTTTCCTTACTAAATTGTGTAGTCAGTGGCCGTAGGGGGGAGGCGGTATCACCAGACTTGCAAAAGGGGAAGGTACGGTACACACCAGTACCTTCAAAAGGTACTGGGGAAGTTTACAATAAGTAAACTCAGATGTTATGTATAAAATTTACCAATGAAGTTACAGCAAAGTGTCTTAATATTTATTTTATGCAGGTTCTAACACTTTGTTGAACTTCTCGCTGAAATTATTTTTCTAGTTTCTTAAGTGGACATAAAAGAATAGCCCATCTTACATTTCATCATTTATTGTATTAACAGATAAGTATTAATTAGCATCAATCACAATACGTTACAACTCTTATAAAGGTAACCCTAACTGTTCTAAACAGTTCAGCAACTCTTCTGACTACTGCAGCATTTAAAGTGTATTTCTCTCTCAACTTTAGTTGTTATCTCATAAATTCAGAGGCTTTTTGTAGTTTTACTTTTCCTTAGAGTGAAAACGTATTATATGATTAACAAATAAGAATAGTTCGCTCTCTTTTCTTTGCTTTCTTTTTCCTTGTTAAAACTACAAAACTCAAGTCCAGTGCTTCACTTAGCATTAGTTTGATGTTCAGGTAAGGTCTCTTTATCCAGATGACTGTGAGGTTGAAGTGTTGGGGCCCAGATTTCGCGCAGGAACCGCCGCACCTCAGGATCCTTGGAATCCGGTGTACCTTACTCCCTAACTTAAAGAAAATAAAAGGAGCAAAACCCTAACTATTCCCTACTGTTGACACATAACATTCTAATTTACTATTATTCCTCAAACTTTATAACTAAAAAAAAATAAAATTAAACAAAGTCGCTAGCTAAAGTCACCTGTCTGAACTCAGTCTTGAACTCAGAGTAACAGCTCTACATGTCCATTCCACAATGTTTAGCTTCATTCCATTTCTCTAACAATGCTATTGCACACTAGGTAAAACAACATATACTTAAATATCCTTAACTAAGGAAGTCTGTTCTTCAGTGTTACCCTATCTTTTAACAGAGCTTCATTTCAAACAGACACTTCCACAAACAAAGCAGTTATTTATACATTCCAAGCTTCAAACTCATTCCTCTTTATCACAGCAGGCAATCACTTACTGTGCTGGTTTTCTTTAAGGCTTCAGACACTTCTTAAAACAGGCTACTGAATAGCACAGTTCTTTTAAAGAAAACTCTGACAATTCCACTCTGTCCTCTTTCTTACAGAGGACTCCCAAGAAATCTTCAGTCAAAGCCCCTGGCTTCACTACCAGCAGAGTCTCAACCAACACTGTTCAAAACCTCTCCAAATCAGGATATTCACTTACTTAGCCTGATGTCCCTAAAACCCAGCTCCAGTTCCACTCTTCAGAACAATGTATCACCAATTGATACTTTTACAGTAGCATAAACAGCACATCTCTCAACACAGCCCAAACTGTTGTTTTTCTCTCTGTTCAAAAAAAACCCCTCTGTCTCATCAAAACAAACCAAACCAAAAACTTTCTTTCTGTTGTCTAGGAGACGATGACTCTGCTGACATCATCAATTTGGTTTCTAGATCCCTTAGCCAATCAGAAGCGTGTTTATGGAATATGCAGATGAAGCAGTAGAACCCATTCCAAATTCTGCAGGAAAAAAATCAGTTTTATTCTCAACTGCATGTTTCATTAAAATGAATGGCACAATCTCAATTTGGATATTTCACACATCAAAAACCTCTCTAAACAACCCAAAATCTATAGTCCTTTAAAACTTATCTAACTCAAACATTCCATCACCTCCAAATTCAAATCCACACACTCCTCAGGCACTGCACACTCTAGTAAAAAAACTTAACCCCTTAAGGGTGGGTTACATTCGCCCATGTTAAATTTTAAATGTTGTCCTCAACATTTGTATGCACCCTTAAACTTCACTCCACCAACACTTCCATTTTATCCATCAAAACATCCATGACCCAATTCTCCTTACACTTTACACTTATTTAACATAAATTATCATTCTTATTTAAAAGCCACAATAACACACTGTTAACAGTACAGCAATTAAACTTTCATAATAACAGCATTCTCTTCCAATTGAAATGTGTAACAATTCCGGCTCACAATTCTGTCTAACCTCTAACAGACAGCCGGCGAGTGGCTGAAGCAATTTGCAAGGCAATTTTGCTGGAGGGGGAAGATGATATGGAGGTTGACAAGGTGGTCCTGGACAGAGCGCATCGAGCGCTGGGGCCCAGCAGGCCGAATAGGCCGCGTGACATTGTAGTTTGCATACACGATTATGCTATCAAGGAAAAGATTGCCATGAAGATGAGGAAAGCAAGGGAGTACATCTGGCAGGGGTATAAGGTGGCGATCTATGCAGATCTAGCGGCGGGGACCCTGCAGAGAAGGCATGAGCTGCAGCCTGTCACCACATTATTGCGGCAGGAGAATGTGCGCTACCGCTGGCTCTACCCATTTGGACTGTGCTTTACTGTGGGTACCCGAAATTGGAGGGTGCAGAACAGTGTGGAGGAGACCCTGGATGAACAGCTGGAGCGGAGGCCGCAGGCGGCGGCGAAGGAGAGACTACCCAGCCCTGCGCAGAGTCAGCGGGAGGCGGAGGCCCAGTCGGGGCTGACGTGATTGGGAGTAGAGGGACTGCTGGACTTCATCGCGTTATAATGGACTTGCTCTATACCAGTATTTGGGGACTGAGGATCACGGTTGAGTTGGGAGGGGAGGGGGGAGGATGGGTGGCTGGGAGGAGGGTTGGTGAACACTCAGTGATGATGTTATTGTGTCATGGGGGCCAGGGGGTAGGAGAGGTGGGGGGATTGGTGGGTGAGGGGAGGGAGGGTGGATTGATAGGAGGTGGATGGGTGAGTTGGGAGGGTTGGGATGTAAGGGGAAGAGTTCTGAGGGGGAGGGGGAACATAGGTTGGGGGATCTGAAGTTGGGATGGGTTGGAATAGATGGGTGTTCTTATCTAGCTGAACGTAAAAATGCTAGAAGTGATAGGATGTGGAGTGGGGGGGGGGAGGGAGGGCTGGAGGGTTTGGGGAGCGGTAGAGGGGCAGGTGAAAGAGGGGTAACATTGGCTCTGCTGGGCGCTGGGGGAGGAGTTGGTGGGGGGGTTTGGAGGAGGTTCGGGGAGAGGGATCGGATGGGTTGCTGAGGGGGGCAGGTGGGGGTCTTGGATATGGACTGGGCGAGGGGGAGAGGGGTGGCCGGGGGGGGGGGGGGAACTGGGTTGCTCTGCACTGATGGGCACTACTCTGCGGGAGGCCTCAAGAGGGCGGAGGAGTGGGATAAGGGGGGGAGGGGGGAGCGGTGGAGGGGAGGGTAGGGGAGGCGGGAGGGGGTAGGGGGATGGGGGGAGGAAGGGGGGTGGGGGTGGGGATGGGAGGGAGGGGGGAGGGGGTAGTGGGGGAGCAGAAATTGAAGGTGGTTACAATTAATGCTAAAGGGTTGCGCACCTGGCGGAAACGTTGATTGGTGGAGAAGGAAGGTGTGAGGACTAGGGCTGCATTTGTGTGTGTTCAGGAAACGCATTTGAGGGTGGGTCAAGAGAGGTTGTTAGAGACCAGAAAATACGCCAAGGTGGTGTTGGCGGGGCAGAGGGCCGAATTGCGGAAGGGAGGGCTGGGCATAATGGTAGGGGTGGAGATGCGGGATAAAGTGGTGGGGGAGTATCGAGATAAGAAGGGGAGGTATGTGGGAGTACAGGTGAAGTTGGGAGAGGAATTGGTGTGGATTTTCAGTTTGTATGGACCGAACGAGGGGCAGGGAGAGTTCTATGACTATATGAGGGCTGATTTAGCGAAGTTGGGGGATTTGCCGATCATTGTAGGGGGGGATTTTAATTTGACTCTTAACCCCCGTCTAGATAATGGAAAAGGGGACGGGAGTGGGGAAACGACGAGAGCGGCAGAAATTGTTGGAGATGAAAGCGGGTCTAGGGTTGGTGGATGCTTGGCGGTGCCGGAATCCGGGGAGGAAACAATACACATACTATTCTGCTCCTCATGGGAGCTATAGTCGGATAGATATGATATGGGTGGATGGTAGTTGGATGAGTAAGGTGGAAGAGGTGGAGCAGGGATCCATTACTTGGACGGATCATGCCCCCGTGAGTATAGAGATTAATTTGGGGTACAAGGACACGGGCTTGAAGTTTTGGAGATTAAATGACTCGTTGTTAGAAGATCCAGCTGTGGTCGGACGAACCGCAGGAGTCATTAAGGAATATCAGGAGTTCAACCTGAATGGGGAGGTTGAGCTTGGAATGGTATGGGATGGATTGAAGGCTGTGATCCGGGGGCATCTGTTGGGAGAAACATCACGCAGATGTAGGATGCAAGGGGAAGAGGAGGGGCGCCTGTTATGGGAAATAAGGCAATTGGAGGGGAGTCATCAATGTGATCAGAATGAGGGAGTCCTCACGGAGCTGCAGAAATTGCGCGGGCGGCTGGGTCAGCTACGCGCTAGTAAACTGGCACATGAACTTACTGTTCTAAAGCAAGCCATGTTTGAGGGGGGAAACAAGGCGGGGTGTCTCCTGGCCAGGCGGCGCTGCGGCGAGGTGTGGCCCAGTCGACTATTGGCAGCATACGGAATGGGCGGGGGCAGTTAGTGTCGGGGAATAATGAGATTCGCAAGACGTTTCGGGAGTATTATAAGCAGTTATATAGTAGGGAGGTCTCAGGTGGGGTGGAAAAAAGTAGGCAATATTTGGAAGGGTGTGCTTTGCCAAAGTTAGACCCGGTGGAGGGGGGGGGGGGGGGTTAGATCGGCTGATCATTGAAGAAGAGGTGGAGGAGGCTATAAAAACCTTGAGACTGGGGAAAGCGCCAGGATTAGATGGCTTGACGGGTAAATTTTATAAAGTGTTCCAGGCTGTGTTGTGGCCGCTGTTGGTGGACGTGTTCAATGGGGTACTCCAAGCGGGGGCAGTTCCCAGTTCCATGACAGAGGCGGGGATTACTATTCTTCTTAAGCCGGGTAAGGACCCCATGGTATCGGCCGATTTCCTTATTGAATGTAGATGCAAAACTATTAGCGAAAATACTGGCCATGCGTTTACAGAGGGTGTTGCCTAAACTAGTGAATGTGGATCAGACAGGTTTTGTGGCAGGGCGACAGGGTGGAGATAATATCCGACGACTTTGCAATTTGACCTGGGAGGTACAAAGGACGGGGCAGAAGGCGGTGTTTATTTCTATCGATGCTGAGAAGGCGTTTGATAGGGTGGAGTGGGATTTTTTGCTGATGGTCCTGGAGAAGGTTGGGTTGGGAGAGAATTTTATCAAATGGATCCGTGCATTTTACACCCGGCCGAAGGCCCGAGTTCGAGTGAATGGGAGCTATTCGGAAGTGTTTGGTTTGGAGAGGGGAACTAGACAGGGATGCCCGCTGTCACCCTTGCTCTTTGCTCTCGCCATAGAGCCTCTAGCCGACCGGGTCCGGCGGGCGGTCGATGTAAAAGGGGTGATCATGAATGGATGGGAATCAAAAATTGCTCTATTCGCGGATGATATCATCTATACCCTTCGAGAGCCCTTAATTTCTTTGCCGGTTTTAATGAAAGGAAATTGAACAGTATAGCGGGGTTTCGGGATACAAAATAAATGGTAGTAAGACAGAGATATTAGGGTTTAATTTGGGAGGAGAGCGGCTAGAGCTGAGCCTTCGTAGTAGTTTTCCATTTCGGTGGGTGCGGGGTGAATATAGGTATTTGGGGATACAGATGGGAAAAGATTGGAGGCGGTTATGGGATCAGAATTTTGGCCCACTTATGCAAGCGGTGAAGAGCGACCTGAGTCGGTGGAAGAGCTTATATTTGACCTGGATAGGGCGCATCGCAGTTATAAAAATGAATGTACTGCCGAGGTTTCTCTTTTTGTTTGGCTCTATTCCTAGTAAGATTCCTTTGAGTTATTTGCGTAGAGCCCAACGTATGATATTGGATTTTATCTGGGCAGGGGGAAGACCTCGGGTATCGCAATACACTCTTTATCGTGATCAGAGGGAGGGAGGTATGGGTGTTCCGTGGCTGGAAAAGTATTATGCCGCGGCGCAATTGAAGGCCTTGGCGAGTTGGCAGGAGGGGGGGGAGCCTCCCATTTGGGTGGAGTTGGAACAGATGAGAAGGGAGGGGACAAGCTTGCGGATGTGGATATGGGATCCGGGAGGGCGCCGAGGAGGGAGTAGTGGGGGGAATCCATTCCGAGAGTACACGCAGGGGTTGTGGGGGGGGGGGGTAAAGGGGAGTTTGTTGCAGGGGAAGCGGTATACACGGGATACTTACATTAGGGGGATGCAGGATTTCAGCCCAGGGAAAGAGGGGGGATCTTTAAGGAGTGGTGGGATAAAGGATTCAAAACCTTGGGGCAACTCATAACTAATGGTGGGGAGCTTAGGTCTTTTGCAGAGTTACAGGAACTATATGACGTGGAAGATAGACACTATTTTGCGTATGTGCAATTAGTGTCATATGTACGGAGGGTGGGGGTCCTGACTGATTTGAGGAAGGTAGCTACTCCCTTTGAGGTGGCGCTGCGGAAGGGGGGAGGGAGGAGGGGGCTGATTACACTACTGTACGCTGAGTTACGGCAGCAGGTTGGGGAAAACAGGCAGGGGAAGAGTAAAGGGGAGCAGGCCTGGGAGCAACAATTGGGGGGAGTGGGGAGAGGAGCGTTGGGCGCATATCTACAAGTGGTCCCGACGCCTAGCCCGGGACCCTCATATCTTGAAAATAGTCTAAAATTGCGGCACCAAATGTATTGGACCCCCTGGAAGCTAAAGGTGTTTCGCCCACTGGAAACTGGGGAGTGCTGGAGGGGTTGCGGGCAGCGGGGAGATTTGTTACATATAGTGTGGGAATGTGCTGAGATTCAACAGATGTGGCGGGCTCTGCAGGTCTGGCTCCAGGCCCTGGTAAAGGTGGATATAACCTTTGCAGCGCCCATGATCCTCCTGAATGATATGCCCGACGTGGGGGAAAGGGGGATACTTACGCTGGTGGGCTGTTGTATAGGGGCCGCGCGGGGGGCGATTATGGCCCAGTGGAGATGCGCGGAGGCACCCTCACTGTCTCTGGTACTACAGCGAATAGACCACCTGTGGACTATGAGTGCTATAACAGCCCACCAGCGTCATACCATGAAGGCCTTTAAGGATGTCTGGGGGCGCTATGAGGAATGGAGGGAGGGGGAGGGCTGGGGGGATAGATGGAGAGGCAGGGTGGGGGAGTAGGGGGGGTTGTGTGGGAGTTTAGGGGGGGGAGGTGGAGGTATAGGGGGGGGAGCCTTACGAAAATGGCCTGCGGGTGTGTTGAAGTGTGTGGATTATACTCAGTGTTGGCTTTTGTTTGTGCTTAATTATGTTTGTTGGTGTTTTATGCCTTTCAATAAAAATTCAAGTTATAAAAAAAAAAAAAAAAAACTTATCTAACTCAAACATTCCATCACCTCCAAATTCAAATCCACACACTCCTCAGGCACTGCGTACTCTAGTAAAAAACTTAACCCCTTAAGGGTGGGTTACACTATGTTCCTATGTGCCACCTGGGCAACGGTCTAGTTTACCCTGTGCTCCAGCTGCCCCCATTGCATGTCCCACCTACAGCCCCCCTATGCCCCATTTGCATCATCACCATAGTGGCCTTTCATACTTGTCCACTATACTGTTGCTGCAGATGGAGCACTACTATCACCTATCTCGGGCTCCCTGCCTAGGCTGTACATTGCTGACACTGAAATGGTTTCTCTCTCCTGCAAATGTGAATCTAATGCCAGGTTTTCACTCGCGGTAGTTTCCAGCCCTTCAGTTCCCCACGTTGGTGTTGCTGGAGCCTCTCCCTGCCTACTCCCTGCCCATTGACCCCTTCTCTCCACCCTCTGCGGGGTTTACCGTGGCCGGGAACGCTAACGCTTGTTACATTAACGCGCGTTAACGTTAGATTAACGCGCGTTAACGTTAGATTAACGCGCGTTAACGTTAGATTAACGCGCCTTAACGTTAGATTAACGTGCCTTAACGTTAGATTAACGCGCGTTAACGTAGCCACTGCTACGTTACCGCAGTTTAGTAAACATACCCCATAGTTCTTATTTATTGCACTCAATAAGAAAAGCAAGATTAAAAGTCTCTGCATACAATGAGGTAAACTCAGGTCTGGATCAAGCCTGTCAGGCGCAACTAGAGCCAATTGACAGCCCTGTCAATGTCTGAAATAGGCTGAAGGCACATGAGGCAAATAGTGATAGACATGGCACAAAGTTTTGTTTGGTTTATGTTCAATTCAATCACCCATTACATTTGCTTTAGGATTCTGAATTATTCAGATCATTTGGATCCATTAAAGTCCATGGGTCAAGAAATTTTACATTCTAACAGTGGGTGGGTTCTATCCATTTTTAACTAAACTTGCTTAAAACATGCTGGCAAGCATCTGCCACAGAGATAACACACACATGGAGAATACTGTTCTCCTTCAGTCAGCATTAAAATTAAAGTAAACTGCGGCGAGCCTCGTGTTCAAACGCACTGCTGGAGTCTCTGCCAGTTCCGCTAGGGTAACAGGAAGTGTACCTCAGAGGGGGCAGAACCGGCAGAGACTCCAGCAGCATGTGGCTCTGCCACGGTTTACTTTAATTTTAACACTGACTGCCCAGAAGGTTTGTGAGAAGGGAGGTGTGCAGCTGCTGAAACTTGTCCTGGGGAGAGACCATGATGCAGCAAAGCACAGGAACTCCAAAGGTGCAGGGTCTCTGGTTGAGCCTAAACTAGCCTAGGGCATGCTTGCTGCCAAGTACACATGCAACATGGCCTATCTCCTCTTTTCGGCCCATGAGAGCAGCCTGTCCTGTGGGCCTAAGAGGAGAGAAAAACTGCCATTGCTTCCAGTAGCGCTGTTGCGTGCTTGTGGGACAGGCAGCTCCCTTGGGCACACGCACCACTGCTTTCCTCTTCATCCTGCGGTCACACGACACTGCTGAAGTTTTTGCTCCCTTTAACTCTGGCGCTCCCCTGCCGTGCTTACCTGGCTTACTGGGTGGCGCCAGCCGTGGACACATTGGAGGGGAGAGGAGAAAGAGGACCTACAGAGGAGGGACGGAAGAGACAGAGGGAGATGCAAGACTGTTACCCTTTATCCCAGGAGTCACCAGACTATTGCCCCAGTGTCTCAGAAACATTTGTTGCATGGGGCTGCAGGACAAGGAGGTGGTACTTTTTTTGTTGGGGTGGGGGGGGGGGGAGAGAACCACTGTTTTAGATGAAGAACAGGCTAATAAGAGTCCTAGTGGCACATGGTTATCAACTTAAGGCAAAGGCACAATCATAAGAAAATGGTCTTCAAAACAGAAGCAAATGAATCAAGGCAAACTCAAAATAGTAAATATATGAATACAGATGGATGTTGTGAAAGTTTCAGATTTGATTGTGAATTCAATAAAAACTCCAACTGTAATGGATTCCAGATGCACTGAAACGAATGCAAAAATAAATAATTTTATACATGAGTCACCGAGATAAAATAAAACTTTTCACGGAATCAACATTAATTGGCAAAACATCTTTCACGTTCTTCAAAGAGGGTAAGTTTAGCTTAAAAGCAAGTCATCTCTAATTCTTTTGGCCTTGACTCCTTAAAATTATTTTAGGCCTCTGGAGGGCCAAAAACCCAACTAGCAGCTGTGATGAAAGCACGCATTTGGCACATACTGCATTCAGCTAAAATATAAAACATTAGGGAAGTTCAAAACAAGATATCTAGGGCACACAAGAAGTTGAGGAGTCACCTTAGCTTCATCTTTTCCACTCTGCCTTCACATCAGTAATGTCTTGACAGAAACATTTAAGGGGAGGGGAGCACCAAAGTGACATTTCCATATTAGCATATCACATCCCCACCTCCCTCTGCTTTTACATTAGCTATAAAATGCACAAAAAAGTCTCAATAGCCTTCTATGCATAAAGAACCCCCCTAGCAAGTTTCATCCACCCAGTAAAACTATCACTAGAATCTCTGTCTTGGGAATATTTAGCCCTTCTCATCCCATCTTTCTCAAAAAAATATTCCCCCTTCTGCCTCAGATGCCTCTGGGAATGTTTATTTTTAGCCCACCAAAAAGCATGCACGTTGTGAAGGCTTGCATGCACTCTTACTCACTCTAAAAGGACAATTATTTAACATTGTAACCTACTCATTTCATCCTTGCAGACACTTTCCCTGTTCTTAACCCATCTTCCTCCAGTAGATATTCCTCCCTCCTCCCCTGTTCTTTCCAGTTCATATTCTCTCCTTTCTCATCCCCGCCCCAATGCTATTTCCCACCTTCTTACCCATCAATGCGGTTTACCCTTCTTTTTTTACCCTTGCTGCTTTCCCTTTGGTGTTGGGTAGAACAATGTGGATCCAGTCTTAATTTTTCCTTGTCACCACATCTCTCCCATGCTCCCTGGGGCTGGCAGCAGGAGAATCGTGTAATGGACCATTATCTTCTGCTATCATGGGGCACCAGAGGTTTTATTATGAGACTAGCTCTGTGGCAGCATTAGATGATATTCTATCAGATGTCGGCCTAGGGAGCATGATGGCAAGTACTAGAGGCAAAAGAGGAGAGAGCACAGCACTCATCAGATTGGATAGAGGCTTGGGTTAACACAGGACCAATCCAATGTCTGAAACTAGGGTGACAAAGGGGTAGCATGCAATTTATTTGGGGTGGTAGTTGCCACCCTCTACCACTCTCTAGCCATACCTATTCCTCAGACCTACTGTGGGTGTTTCCCCTGGTGAAAACTCCTGGAGTTCCCCCGACCACACTTCCTGCATGAGTTTCTGGCTGGTTTTCCCAGGGCAGACGTTTAGGAGATCCACTCATAAGGTCTCCACTCGGCTATTCTGACACCACAGATAGGCAGGCACTGTCCTAGTTTTACAATGGTATGACACTGACACTGCCCAACCAATACTAATAGTCAGGATCTCTTTAATCCACTGTTCCAGGTCTGCTTGCTTTCAGGTGCCAGATTCCCAACCCAACTCAAAGTCCTTCTTCAGTTTTCTTCAACAAGTGAGACATAAACAGTAATTCACCATACTTGGCTTTGGCTTCCGGTATTCAAGGTGAGTTTACAGGCTTCCAACCCAGCTCAAATATTCCCTTAATTCTCCTTCAACACAAGAGGACACACATGCCATACTAGGTTTCAGCTTTCTACATTCAAAGCAGGCTTACCTGTAGTCTGCTTCTTCATGGCTGCCTTTCTCTCTCCCTCAGAGATTCAGTGCACCACCTTTCCTCTGGCTACTTCCTGGAGATTTCTTCCATTCTCTACCTCTTCTACCAAGGCTAGGAGCAACACCCTCCCTCTAGTCACTTCCTGGAGGTTTCTTCCATTCTCTGCCTCTTCTACCAAGGCTAGGAGCAACACCCTCCCTCTAGTCACTTCATGGAGGTTTCAATTCCCTCTGCCCTTGCAGAGCTTCCTGTCCAAACTTGACAGACTCCTAAAGGTTGCAGTTCCTTCCTTCCTAGGGTCCCTCTACTATATAAAGGAAAACAAACCATGCTTATCCAGCACTTACTATACTTTCACCAGCCCCTCTCTAGGGCAGGGCTAGTCCATTTGCCCATCTTGCAAACCACCCCTCCCCCCAGGAGAGGCACTGCTTCTCTAGCAGACTTAGGGTTGGACTCTGAGCCGGCCTTCTCTGGCTTTTGATTCTCTGCGTTTCTGGGCAATTTTCAGTTTCTTTGGTCATCCATTTTGGCCATTTTTGCTTTTTCACATTTTTTGTAGAGACTTCTCACTTTCTTCGAGCACAACTTTCTTTATGTTATCCTATAACTCTTCTGGTGCTCTATCATTTGTATCCAAAGTAGCAAATTGATTTTGAAGGCAGTCTTTAAATTCCAGTGGTATATTTTCATGGTCGTATTTTGCTATATTCATAAGTGGCTTCCTCTTTTTCAGCGTTAGCTTGAGTTTTCATACTAGTAGTTGGTGATCTGAACAATAGTTGGCTCCAGGTTTTGTATTTGTTGATGTTATAGAGTTTTTCCTGTGTTGACTTCCACAGATGTAGTCAATTTGATTTTTTGTATAATCCATTGTGTGAAATCCTGTTGAGATTACCAGATCGTTGATATTGCAGAATTCTATCAATCTTTCTCCAGCTTCATTTCTGTTTCCAAGTCCACACTTTCCAACCACGTTGCTTTCTTCTTGTGGCCAAGTTAATTGCCATAGCCAGGATATTCAGTGGCATTAACAATGTTAGTGCCGCTGAATATCCAAGGATGCTACTTCTGCACACCATAATGCTAGCTGGTTAGCACTGGAGCATTCCGAGGGGGGGAGTTGAGGCAGCACCTGGAGATAACCGGGCAGTGGGGACATTGAGAGGTTGCCCAGTTATCCCAACACGGCAAAGGTTAGGCACAGTAAAGGCTGGCCTAATGTTTGCCACTGAAGCTAACCAGGCAGCAGCTGAATATTGCTGCTACCCAGATAGCTTCATAGCAATCCGGCCAACCCAGATTTTCAATGCTGTGGCCTGGATATGACTCCGTCATTGAATATCTAGGTCTAATATTCAGCAGCAGTGTCTAGTCACTTTAGCAGTGCTTTAGCAGTGCTAGCCACTGACGAATATGGGCTCTATGTGTATAATAAAGTGCATATGTACATTGCAAGAATGTGGTCTACTGAAAACTGCCCCATGCAAGATAGTACTAACTGTATAGACATGGAGCCTGATTCAGATAGGGGTACATCCGAGCCATCCGGACAGCCCCAAGCAAGACAGGCCCGTTTGGACCTGATTATGGACCGTGGGAACAAAACATTCCCATGATAACCAGAATCAGGACTGATGACAGCCCAGCGTGCCCCTGCCGCCTGCGGGGACGTCCACCCTGCAGGTGCCCCTGACTCCCGTGTCCTTGGCCCCCCTTTTCCCTGCCGCCCAGCCCATGGCTGGCCTGCTGTGGCCTGGATCGGGCGGCGGGGACCCCTCTGGGCCCAATCGCCAAGTTTTTGCTGCTTATTCCACCTTTGAGGTGGAATAAATAGCATGTCTCCATGGGCCCAGCAGGACATTTAGGGCCGTGACCCAAAAAAGGTCCTGTACATTCTGCTGGGCTGGCCTGCCCCTGCTCCACCCTGAACCCACCCCCTCCTGCCCTTGCCAACTCTCTTTGCTACTCAGGATATACAGGGAGAGCTGGAGGGGGAATTGGGCCGATAGGAGTTTTGTGTAATGTGAGTTGAGTATATATGATGTATTTTCACATTTTGAAGTATGTGAGGGATCAGCCAAAAACCTAATGCCATCTGGAGTGGTGTCTGAACACTCTTCCTCACAATTATCAGCATAATAAATACCCAGATACAAGAATGGACAGATATGACAGGTAAGAACGCCCCCAGCTCATCTGGAAACTATAACCTTAGAACCTGAGATGAAGCAAGGTCAATCTATCACACAAACTAGAGCTATAATTAGCTGCAAAGTACTCAAATCTTTTGTTAAAAACTGTTTTGTATATAATTCATATTTGTTGTGGCTTTATTTATGCTGTTTGTTCTTTAGTGCTATGTGTCGCAGACAAGATATGTTGTTATGTGAGTTATGATGGCACATATCTGGTGTTAAGGAGGGGTGTGAGTGATATATGTATGCAATAATTTGCATGCTAGATAGGTGACTATGTCTTAGTGCTACCAAGTACTATAAGCTGTCAGTGTAGGTATATGATACATACTAAAACAAATGTGCTGTCTAACAATACTATATTATATTGTCCCTGTTTGGTTGATGACATTTTAATATGAGACTAAAAAATGCAGAGGCATTTAAAATGTTTGCAGAGCACAAGTGTGTACGACAGTGAAATGGCACAGAATAGAATGGGAGAAGACAGAGAGATGGTGAACGTATTATAGAAGAGATCCTAGTTATTAGAAGATGCAAAAGCTGTTTATAAAAATGTGATTACTACAGCTCTCAGCGGAGTAAAGTGACACTAGTCCTTGAAAAGAGTCTTTCACATGAAAAGGTTTTGTTAGTCTTTAAAATTAGGGAAAGACTGTTATAATTTTTAGAAGTGTCATTTAATAGAGTAAAAGAAAACGGCTTCTTCAAGCTAATGGTCCTGTTCTTTCCACAGAATTAAAACGTTTTAGACATGTCAGAATGACTCCTATTAGAAGTAATGGGTGTCTTGGGGCAGTTTCTCCAAATGGGTGAGTTTTGCACAATCTAACAAATAAGTTTCACACAATTCATTAAGGTATATATGACCTCAGGATAGCCTTTTCCCTACATGTGGCGAAATACATCACCATAGGGTTGAATGGCAGACTTCACATCATGGGTCATAACTCTTCTCCACTTTAATTATATTTTCCACAAAATTAATAATCTAATTAAATTACCCACATCCAAAAAAGTACTTTTAGGGATTCTCAAAATATAATTTTTTTAAAATTTTAAATCGTCTGCACTTTAGCATAGAACCGAAGCTCTCAAATCACTCAGTCATTTCCTAAAAAAGAAAGACAAAATACTCTTCAACTTAATAGTAATATACAACATTCCATTAGTATTAATCCACTTATCTGAGTGTTGTAGATACTCCAGTCTGCGCCAACAATCAGACGTCAATCTTCATCTCAGCTATACGCCATCAAATAGCGAATATCCTCCATTATCACAGAAACTTTAAATGCCCATTTAAAGTCTGCCATTCAACCCTATGGTGATGTATTTCACCACATGTAGGGAAAAGGCTATCCTGAGGTCATATATACCTTAATGAATTGTGTGATAGTTATTTGTTAGATTTGAAAAAAAATTATCTTTGTAGCTTGATGTTTCTAAGGGTATTTATATACATTATATTATTTGAGTTTACCCTTTGGCAGTAGGTTCTAGTGAGTTTTGCACAAACCATGACAGTCATGAACATCACTTCTAAGCCAGGGTATGTAGAGTATCATCTCAGTCTCTCAAATTTACTGCTAATGGATGCTATGTAGATGGAGGGTACCAAAGGAGAGCAACTGGTACCTGCACACTAGATAAGGAACTAACCAAGCAGGTACACAAGGAATGACGACAATTCAATAGGTGAAGAATCTCTTTAATTATAATGCCCCGATGTGTTTCGGCTAAAAAGCCTTCTTCAGGGGGTCTTTAAAAAGAGCACACCTCAAAAAGATAATAACAAACAATTATGAACATGTAAATACATAAATTAATTGATTAAAACATACCTTTAATTAAGACATTAATCATAAATATTATTATTTATTTATTATTATTTTATTTATTTAAAGTCTCTTCTATACCGCACTATTCAGCATCAGCGTGGTTTACATTGAACAAAGAATTTACACATTTCCGATGGTACTTTGTGTTTACATTTAAACAGGAAGAAATAACTTGGATAACAGGGGTAACTATTTACAAATATCAAAAAACAATAATTATACATATCTAAAAGACAAATATAACATATAGAGGATGTAGATACATTAGTTAAAATTATGATCAAAGAATCATAAGAATGATAAATTATGATACAAATATAAGAATATTACTGTAAACATAAATATTAGAACTACATATAAAAAGGATAACAGTATATGATAAAAAAGGATAAGAACATATAATAATGATATATGAACCACAAAAAGAGAGATGAGGAGGACACATACAGGCAAAAAATAAATAAAAAGTACCTTAAATCTGTCACGTGGTACACTAAAAACTAGAAACAAACAATTAAAAGAAAAAATGATTAATTCCTAACCAGACGTAAATTGACTGAATTAATGTAAAGATAAATATGTGGCAATGCCATTACAGATTCCAAATTATAGAGACCACAAAATCAAATATAAAACTTATTGTGCTCAAGATAAAAGTAACTTATATAATGTTACTTCTAAAAGATCAACGTCATGTATTAGACTAACATGAATTTGTAAAATAAGATGTAAAACACTTAGGGGGATGTTTACTAAACTGCGGTAACGTTACATAACGCATGTTATGTAACGTTAACGATCGTTAGTGCATCATAACGCGTGTTATGTTGCGCTAACAATCATTAACGTTTACATAACGCGCGTTAACCAACATTAACGATCGTAAAGCTCCGCGGCACGGTAAAACACTGCAGAAGGTGGAGAGAGGGCGGAGAGAAGGGGTCAGTGGGCAGAGAGTGGGCGGGGAGAGGCTCCCTTCACACTAACGTGCTGATCTGAAGAGCTGAATCCAAACGCGATTGAAAACCTGCCGTTAAATGCACATTACAGGGGAGAGAAACCATTTCAGTGTCAGCAATGTACCGCCCAGGCAGGGAAACCTAAAAAAAGTGATAAGTGTGATACATGTGCAGAGAACAAAAGGGCACATAAACACTGAAAATGACCTCAACAAACTGGAAAAAAAACATAACCAAGCTGGCCAATAGTGGTATTAATGAGAAACATCAACCCCCCCCCCCGAGTAAGCTCCATAGAAAAGATATAAATCGTGGAAGGGTCTATACTCCGTCCCCATACAAGGTGAATGAGCCCACAGTGAAATAGCGCTGCTCAGGGTTTTCCCCTCCATCGGACAGGGTTCCTATGGCATGCACATGTCCCGCAACATCAGGGTGGGCATGTCGGAATGGCAACTGGACAGATGCCGGAAAAGGGGATACAGAGGGCCGCAGGCGGCACATGCTGTGGTGGAGCTGGGCCACAGTGCGGACTAGGGTGATGCCTAGGTGGCCCATACGAATGCTGAAACAGCAGAGCAACCAGACAGCAACTGCTGAAGGCCCAACATGGGCACGAGTGTGTTTCCCACAGTGTCACAGGGGATAGTACCCAACAGCTACCCCCAAGGGCACGGAACATTGGCAGGCGGGGCTGGGGGGGAGCGTGGACGTCTATGCAGGCACCCCTACCCCAGAACCCGCACCATAGGCAGCCGCCTACTCGCACACTGGATGGCCTGCAACTGCGCACCACCAGCACCACCAGCAGAAGGGCATGTCAGCATGGTGGCTGAGGGATACTGGTGGTGGAGGGGGCAGTGGCAGCTGCCCAGAGCAGACCGTGGCCTAGCCCTGTGTAGGTGGGTGCCGTGTACTGCAACAGACGGGACCTGTCTGATGAACTGTCATGGTATCACCAAGGAATGTGCTAACTCTGTGACAACAAGATGGTGCAGTGCACAAAACCAGTGTATTGAGAAGCAGAAGGTCATAGGTTCAAGTCCCAGCTGTGGTTCCTGCCAACCCAGTCCCATATTTTACCCACTACTACAATGTGCTAATACAGACAGCACCTTTATTGCAGATGACGTAAACATGCCCAAGACACCTACATTTTACCCTATAGAGCACAAACACCATAAACATGCACATTACCTAGAGCAGAGTCTCCCAAATGCAGTCCTGGAGGGCCAAACACCATTCCGGTTGCATGCTGCCTCTGATAAAGATGCCTATGCTGCATTTCTATGTGCCACCTCCATGGTATGCAGATGTATCTCATGCATATTCATGAGGGACAGCATGAAAACCCAAACAGTGTTTGGCACCGCAGGACTGGAGTTGGGAACCTCTGCCGTAAAGCAGCAGCCAACAGGGGCAGACACACCTGCACCCACAGGCCCCATTATCCAAAGCCTCCTGGAGAGGCAGGACTTTGGGCTCTGCGTGCATCTTCCAATACTAGCACTTGCATACCTTAGTAATGCCACCCTAAACCTGGGAATATGGTTGCTATGATTACTGGCAGATAGCAATTCCTAAGTTAAGTACAATTGTCTGAGTGAGCTGCATCATAGCAACCTTTCTGATGTCTGTGAAGTGTGCTACAGGTCTTGTGTCTGACAGTGTTTACCAACCTGGGGAGTGACTCCTACAGTATTGTGTACCATAGCCATGCCTGCACTGTGCCCAGGACTGGTGTGGTGGCCTGGGCTGTCCAACACCTCTAAAGTTGCACAATGCTGGCATAGGTGTGGGGAGTGTGTGTCTGTCTATCCAGTGTGTGGTGGCTGCCAACACCCTCCACGGCCCACACTGCTAGCACTGTTGCCAGTATTGGCCTGCCAATGTGCATAATGAGGAGCAAGGTACTGTGGGAATAGCCTGAATTGGGTGGCCTGGCCTGGATGCATCTGCACACGGCATAGGGCAATGGCTCGGACATTGTAGTGCCTGGCCACCACCTGCACGGACAGGGTGGCCATAGCATGTCCTGCTGGGAGGTCACTCTCACCCTGACTGAGCAGTGACCATGGCATGGCTAGGTTCCCCCATAGTGCTACATAGCATTTCTCTTAGGTGATATTTATGGGTTTTCTTTTGGGGCCCAATCACTGGCTTATCTGCTTGGTGTGTATGCTGACATCCCCCTTCTGGGTACATGCATCTCCTCCAGGACCATGCACTATGGACTAGCTGGCAGACTGTCTGCAGCTAGTATGCGTCTTGCTAGAACACCTTGCAGGGTGCAGCGGCTGGAGGCTTGCTGCTGGAGAATGTCAGATAATGGTGGGGGGCAGCTGAGCATTTCCAGGCCTGCCGTCTGTCTGCTATTGCGTTATGGATATGTACCACTATGTCTGTTCCTCAGCAGGACTGGGGTTGATGGTCCCCTCTACTGCTACCATTGCAGGGAGGTAGAATGTGGATCTATTGGTGGGTGATCCTGTTTCCCAAACTGAGCCCCAGCGGGTGGGTTGTATGGTGGTACATAATCTGCCTATGGGTCCATACACCCCCCTCCCTTCACCTACAGCAGGTAACCATGGCACCAACACAGGATATGCACTATTCTGGGTGCATCATCACCCATAAGGACTAGACATGACCGAGAAATACAGCAGGACACAGATGTATCCTTGGTGTGTCTAACGGAACTACCTATCACACACTGATGGGGACCTGCAGCATGGCGTATTTCAGCCATGAAAGGTGCTGTGAACCTGGTGCTGGGTGCCCCACCTCAACCTCAGGGGGAGCACAGTACCCGCACAATGTGACGGTCTGTGGCTACTCTGTGCCAGTACCACACACGGTCAGTTCCCCCTACCAGGCCGAGGTGCTGTGGGGGTACATACCCCATCCTGTGCCCATCTGTGGACTACTGATTTACATGTGCAGTGCATCATGGGTACGGGTGGGTTAACCGTAACCTGGTAGCCCCAGCAGACAGTTTGTGTGGTGGCGTGCAGTCTTTCTGCAGCCAGCCAGGGGTTTGTTAGCAGCTGTAGCCCACTGGTTTCTTCACTGCCTGTGCTGCCAGAGGTCATGGGTTCATACCCATGGTGGGGTTATTTGATAGGGCTGTCTGAGGCATTGTCTATTTTTGATGTACATTAGTGCTGCCAGCAAAAATACCCTCAGAGTACTGTAGCCTTACAGTGCCTCATAAGGCGCCCCATAAGGCACCTTATAGGGCACCCTATAAGGTGCGTTATAAGATGTTCTATAGGGGACATTATGGGGTGCCTTGGCGGACAGTACACCTTATAATGTACCCTATGGAGTGCGTTATGGGGTGCCTTATGCGGCACCTTAGGTTATGCCACTGTGAGGGTGTGTTTGCTGGCAGCACTAATGAAACTAAATGTAAAATGCCTCAACAATCACTACTTAAATGTAAAGGGTGATGTCTCAGCCAGCCTTATGCATTGGGCACACTGGGGAATCAAACCCATTATCCTTGCAGCATCAATCAGTGTAGTAACCATTGTGCTACAGCTCTGTTTCTATGTTTCATGTCTGTGCATCTTCTTAAGATTAACGCGCGGTAACGGGCAATGTAACACTCGTTAATTTATGGCGCCTTGTAACATGCGTTATTGGTAACGATGTACCACCCATGTCCTTATTTGGGATTTCTTTCTCTACCGCGGATCCTAATGCGAATCACACTAACGCAGTTTAGTAAACATACCCCTATCTTTCATGTTGCTTAATCTAAAAAACGTCCACGGAGCAAATAAACAGGAGATACTCTGGGTACAAAAAGTTATATAACCTCAAAACCACCGTCTGCTGTTATAAATAAAAGCAGTTTTCAAGCATGAATGCTAATAATGTCAAGAGGTGATATCTTGCAAAATAAAAATGTATCTTAAAAGCAATGTTAAAAATGATGACCAGATCACATGTATCTAACAGATGTTTTTTCAAAGGTATAGAGTGCTTGAAATAAAAATCTAAACCAAAAAATAAAAATTTTAAAACTGCAAGGTTCAGAACAAAGTGCTATTATGCAAATGCATCAGGGATACCTTAAAAATCACGATAGGACCTTGATATATTCCATAAATTAAAAGGGGCGATTTCAACAAATGGATGTTTTGAAAGGAGAATTATCAAAAAGAGATTTTTTCAAAAGAGTAGCCTTTCTATAAGTGCAAAAAGTTAGAGGACCTCAAAAACGCTTTGTGCTGTTATAAATAACAACCGTTTATAAACATGAATGCTGATAATGTCAAAAAGATGATGTTTGTTTAAAAACCATTGTATACTTGACAAAGTATGTAGAAAAGAGAAAAGCTCACCGTTCAATGCGCACTGCACTCCTATACTGCTCCCAATGGAGAAGTGAAGCTCACTATGTTTCACCTTCCCAGAAATACTAGCATTTTCCCGCTCTTATAGGTCAAAGGTCATAAGGACCAGGCAATCAGTGCAAAGAATTACAAATAATTAAGGAAATGACTAAACAATGAATAATACATTAGCAATGCAAGGCTTACCAGTGTTTTCATTTTTGTAAATACTTGATCTGTAAATATTGTTCATGTAAATAGTATTCATGTAAATAATTCACTTGTAGTTAATTATCAACGTTACTCTGAGTTTTATGTATTTTGGTTTGTTTTATTGTAATCCACCCTTGATCTTGGGTAGGGACGGTATAAAAAAAAATCACAAATAAATAAAATAAATAAATAAACCATTTTAGCAGCCACCCTCTGCACCATTTCCATCCTGTTTCTATCCTTCTGAAGGTGCGTTCACCAGAACTGCACACAACACTCCAAATGAGGTTGCACCAGAGACTTATACAGAGGCATTATCATTTCCTTTTTTCTGCTGGCCTTTCCACTCCTTATACACCCAAGCATCCTTCTCGGTTTTGCAGTCCCCTTTTCTACCTGTTTAGCTACTTTAAGATCGTCAGATACAATTACGCCCAGGTTCCACTCTTCTTTCATGGACAGAGGTACCTCACCCCCTACACTGTACCGCTCTTTTGGATTTTACAGCCCAAATGCATGACACTTTATGTTGAATATCGCCTGTCTTTGCTACCAAATGTTTATCCATAGGCCGAAGTCCTACAGGCGCCTTACCACCTTAGCTTTTCTTTTCCCTGGCATCATATAGTAGAGCCCACTTCCTTACCTTGCTCTACTCAATTTTCAAATACTCCACACTCGCCAGTGCTCCTAAGGGGCATACATGCCCCTTGTTGCTTGCCCCCAGCTGCACGCCTAGGAAAGTTCTGGATTTTATAGCGCCCAAGGGAGACCAGTGGTAACCGTGTCAATGCTGGGCTGCAGGCAGTCACACAAACAGATAATCTTCCAGCGGCAGGCAGCAAAAACAGCTCCCGTGTCTCTGGTTCTTTTATTCTCTTTATTTCTGAGTCTCTCGACTGGTGCGGTTTGCGCCCCTTTTTTTCTCTGGCTGGGCCTAAGGTCTTTGACCTTGTTGGGGCCCTCGTCCCCATGGCCTCCACCAGTGGTTTTAAGCAGTATGATCGGTGCGTTCGTATCATGTCCCTCACTGATCCCCATGACTCTTGCCTCCATTGCCTCAGGCAGGACCATGACCCCTTAGACTGTGTCCTCTATAAGAAGATGCCCTCCAAGGCCATCAAGCATCGTCAGCAGCAGTAGGAAAGATTTTCCAGAGGTCCAACTCTGCTCTGGAGTTGCCAGTGACACCATGCTCCAAGGCCCCCTCCGGAACCCTAGAATCCTGGGGTGACTTTGACTCCTTGAGAATCTGAGGCTGTGGGACTTCCAAACAGAGCACCCCAGAGGTGGAACACAAGAAGAAGAAACCCTTGAGGACCACCTTGACAGAAGGGTCAGGGAAGGTGGGTAAGATAGAAAGCAGAGGTTAGGGCTAAATGGCCAATTTTCCCAATGGAGAAAGGTGAATAGTGGTCAACCCCAGGGATCTGTGCTGGGTCCGCTGCTTTTTGACATATTCATAAATGACCTGGAAAAGGGAATAACGAGTGAAGTTTTCAAATTTGCAGATGACGCAAAACTATTTAAAGTTGTTAAAACCGAAGAGGATTGTGGAAAATTGCAAGAGGATCTTGATAAATTGGAAGACTGGGCATCAAAATGGCAGATGAAATTTAATGTGGACAAGTGCAAAGTTATGCACCTAGGGAAGAACAACACAAACTATGGTTACACGATGCAAGGTTCCACATTAGGAACCACCACCCAGGAAAAAGATTTAGGCGTCATTGTGGATAACATGTTAAAACCCTCCGCCCAGTGTGCAGCGGTGGCCAAGAGAGCAAATAGAATGCTAGGCATCATAAGGAAAGAAATGGAAAATAAAACAAAAGATATTATAATGCCTCTATATCGTTCCATGATGAGACTGCACCTTGAATACTGTGTGCAATTCTGGTCGCCGTATCTTAAAAAGGATATAGCGTTATTAGAAAAGGTGCAGAGAAGAGCCACCAAAATGGTGAAGGGGATGGAAGCATACTCCTATGAAGAAAGGCTAAAAAGGTTAGGGCTCTTTAACCTGGAAAAGAGACGGCTGAGGGGAGATATGATAGAAGTCTATAAATTAATGAATGGAGTGGAACGGGTAAACGTAGAGCGATTGTTTACGTTATTAGAATACAGAAAGACTAAGGGACATGCAGTGAAGCTACAGGGTAAACTATTTAAGACTAATAAAAGAAAATGTTTTTTCACTCAACATGTAATCAAACTCTGGAATTTGTTACCGGAGGATGTAGTAAAGGCTATTAGTGTAGCTGGCTTTAAAAAAGGTTTGATATGAATAAATGAATTGCTCCACTCCAACTTATTGCTAAATTTAAAATCTTTATAGGAATGTTCCTCATTCAACTTATCATGCCCTATTTGTAGTCTCAGATTCACACGGCACTGATTATCATGAGATTCAATGAAAATCAACGTGCCCAAAAACATCAATGACTACAAATAGGGCATGATAAGTTGAATGAGGAACATTCCTATAAAGATTTTAAATTTAGCAATAAGTTGGAGTGGAGCAATTCATTTATTCATATCAGGTATATATAGCTCCGAAAAGACCACAAACAATTTTTTTAAAAAAGGTTTGGACAAGTTCCTGGAGGAAAGGTCCATAAACCATTATTAAGAAGGGACCCAGGATATCAATGCTTGACCCAGTACAAGCACTATGGAACCTATGTCTTTTGGGGAAACTTCTAGGTAACATATGACCTAGATTGGCCACTGCTGGAAACAGGATACTGGGTTTGATGGACCTTGGTCTGACCCAGTATGGCATATCTTATGTTCTTATGGTGTTGGGGCCACTTGGCAATAGTGATCATAGCATGATTGTGTTTGATTTAATTAATGGAGGAGGGATGGTAAGGAAATCCACAGCACAACCTTTTAACTCTCAAAAGGGAGACTATGATAAAATGAGGAAAATAGTTAAGAAAAAATGAAAAGGAGCAGTTGCAAAGGTCAAAGACTTACATCAAGCTTGGGTGTTGTTTAAAAATACTATCTTGAAAGCACAGACCAGCTGTATTCCACGCTTTAAGAAAAGTGGAAGGAAGTCCAAAAAACTGACAGAATGGTTTAAAGGTGAGGTCAGAGAGGCTGTTGTTGCCAAAAAAGCATCTTTCAGGAAATGGAAAAAAGAGCCAAATGACGAAAACTGGAAACAGCACAAGCACTGGCAAGTTAAATGCAAGGCATTGATAACGCAAGAAAAGAGAAAATTTGAGAAGAAACTTGCTGTGGAAGCAAAAACGCGTAATAAAGACTTTTTCAAGTACATTCGTAGCAAAAAGCCCTTGAGAGAGTCAGTTGGACCATTAGATGATAAAGGGGTAAAAGGGGCAGTAAGATGGGACAAGGCTATAGTGGAGAGACTAAATGAATTCTTTGCTTCGGTCTTTACTGAGGAAGATGTAGGGATGTTACCCATAACTGAAGTGGTATTTAAAGGTGATACTGCAGAGGAATTGAAAGAAATATCGATACACCGGGAAGATGTATTACAACTATTTGATAAACTGAAGAGTAACAAATCACCTGGACTGGATGGTATACCTCCAAGGGTGTTGAAAGAACTGAAATATGAGACTGCAAACCTGCTGTTAGTAATTTGTGAACTATCATTAAAATCATCTGTAATATCTGAAGATTGGAGGATCTCCAACGTAATGCCAATTTTTAAAAAGGGTTCCAGGGGAGATTCGGGAAACTATAGACCGGTGAGCCTGACGTCAGTAGTGGGAAAAATGGTAGAAACCATTATAAAGAAAAAAATTACTTAACATGTAGATAGTCATGGCTTAATGGGAGACAGCCAACATGGCTTTAGACAAGACAGATCTTGTCTTACTAATCTGTTATGTTTTTTTGAAGGTCTGAATAAACAGGTAGACAAAGGTGTGTCAGTTGATATAGTGTATCTGGACTTTCAGAAAGCCTTTGACAAGGTCCATCATCAGAGACTTTTGGCAAAACTAAAAAGTCATGGGATAGGAGGCAGTGTACTATTGTGGATCAGGAACTGGTTAAAAGATAGAAAGCAGACGGTAGGTTTAAATAGCCAATTTTCCCAATAGAAAAAGTTGAATAGTGGAGTACCCCAGGGATCTGTGCTGGGTATGCTGCTTTTTTTTTTTTTTTTAATATAAATCTCTTTATTCGGTAAACACAACAATACAAGCAATGACATCATGTATCACAGCACCTTACTTTCTAACCCTCTCCCTCCTCCCCCCCCCCACCCAACCCCACCCCCCCTCCTGGTTCTCAAGAGGGAAATACAAATATAAATATAAATATAAATATAAATATGTCAAGTCAAAACAACTCAGACATCTGTACCAAGATAAACTCCCACCACTGTTAAGCAGGCCATCAAAATGAGGTCATCTCTGGGACGTTCTAGAAGCCATCAGCGGAATCGGTCCAGCAATGCCCATCTCTCGGAATGAAGGTCCACTCTATCTGGATGGTGAAGCTTGCTGTACAATTTCTCGTATTGAGAATATTGGCACACTTGACCCCACCAGTTATTTGGGTGCAACTGTTGGAAAGATTTCCAGTTTGACAAGATCATTTTCATTGCCACAGCTATCATAAAGTTCAACAGGAAGCGCTCCTCTTTGGAAAGTCCCAAGGGGAGTGATCTCAGATATATAACATTCCTAGTCAATTCGGCTGTAACACCCAGAACAGCTTGGATTTTGCGCCAGACTTCCCCCCAGAACTTAAATACTATTGGACAATCATAAAACATATGGGCATATGAGCCAAGTTCGTTCTGACAAGACCAACATTTACCCGTGGCTAGCTTATCCCATTTAGAAAGTTTTACCGGGGTCAGATAGGCCCTATGGAGAAAGAAAAACATGGCTTGTGTGATTGCAGCTGATCTCGAGACTCTAGTTATTGGTCCCCATAGAATTTTCCAAGCAGTGGGGGGCAATGAGCAATTGGTTTCCGCCTCCCACACCTTAGTTAGACCCACCGGTTGACTTGAGACATATCGCCGAAATATATCATATATCTTAGACACCGAGCCCTTCAATTCAAGCGACTCTCTAAGCCGCTTAGAAATTCCCGACTCAGCTGGCAACACATTCGGCGCAGGTATTTTCGCAGCCAAACAATATTTCAGCTGCAGCCAACGGAGAAAGCAGGATTCCGGAAGAAAAACTTCCGCACGGAATTCAGCAAAACTTTTCCATCCAGCACCATTTATCAGATGGCCCACGACCCAAATTCCCTGTGCCTGCCATAGGCGCCAGGCAATTTTCTGGCCTCCAGGCTTAATACAAGGATTCCACCATAATGGAGTCGTCCTGGAGGGCAGACTGTCCTTGTTGGCTACTTGCGCTAGTGCTAGATACGCCTCTTGCGTGGCCCGGAGGATTTTCCCCCCCACTAGGTCTTCGGGGCATAAGGCCCCTAACATGTGCTCCAGGGGATAGGGACTAGCTAGACACCTTTCTACTGCCAACCAACTGGGACTGCACTCATTGGTATCGCTCTCAAGCCACTGTGCTCCTTGCTTCAATAGGAGAGCGTGGTGGTACCATTGAAAGTCTGGGAAATGCACCCCCCCCCCTGCTCCTTGTGGGCTTTCAGCTTTTTACATGCGATACGTGGTTGGGCCCCATTCCACAAAAAGGCCAGAAGGCTTCTCTCTATATCCAAATAAACTTTTGATGGGAGGGAGACGGGTAGCATACTCAAAATATAATTAATTTTAGGCGTCAGTATCATTTTTATAATTTCCAACCTGCCCCACCATGTAAAACGCAAGGGGGACCAGGCCATAGTTTTGTTATGTATCAGTTGAAGAATTCCCTCCACGTTCTCCCGTATCGTGCGCTCCCACGAGGAACAATAGTAAGCGCCAAGATACTTAATGCACCCCGTCTCCCAGCGAAAGGGGAAGGAGGCCATCATGCTAGAGTTGGAACAGCTGTTAAGCGGAAATGCAACTGATTTGGTCCAGTTGATTTTGTACCCGGAAAGACACGAATATGCTGTAATCAATGTCAAGAGTCGTGGTACTTCGCGGGGCTGGGTAAATAAGATAAGATCATCAGCAAAGGCCGACAATTTCACCTGCGTTCCCTCAACCAGGAAACCCTTGATGTCTAGGCTTTGTCTTATGGCAATAGCCAGAGGCTCAAGTGCTAGATTGAAAAGCAGCGGGGAAAGAGGGCACCCCTGGCGAGTCCCTCTATGTAGGGAGAAGGAACAGGACAATATGCCGTTTGCAAGTATTCTAGCGCTTGTATGTCTATATAATACACGCACCTTTTGTATAAACTCTTCCCCTAGACCAAACCATTCCAGTACTGAGAAAAGAAAGGGCCACTCTAACCTGTCAAAAGCCTTTTCGGCATCTAGAGAGAGGGCAATGTATGGTGAGGCCTCTCCTGCGGCCCGGTCCAGTAAATTACAGAGTAAACGGGCATTATCTGTCGTCGCTCTACCAGGGACAAACCCGGATTGATCAGGGTGTATTAAACTCCCAATGCAGCTAGCTAGTCTCTTTGCCAGCATACTGGCATAGACTTTATAGTCGGCATTTAAAAGAGATATGGGCCTGTAGTTCGTAACATAATTTGGATCTTTACCAGGCTTCTCAAGTACTACGATCGTAGCTTCGGAAAAACAGCCAGTGCTCTCCCGCCCCTGTTCTAGCCACTCATAATAAATCTTTAGGAATGGGACTAGCTCAGTACTTAAAGCTTTGTATAACTCTGGCGGTAGCCCGTCTGGGCCAGTCGCCTTGCCCCGAGGCATAGAATCGATTGCCGATTTAATCTCTTTAAAGGAAAAGGACTCACCCAGTTTTCTGGCTGCGAAAGCCTCCCCAAGAAATCAGCAACAGCTGCTGGATCCGGATTGACCTCTGCGGAGTACAGTTGGGAGTAATACTGGGAAAACTCTTGCAGTATCTGATCGTCATTCACTAATTGGGTCTGATTATCTCCAATGAGAGATACAATTCTCGATTTTTCGCGTTTCCCTCGAATGGTACTTGCTAGTAACTTGCTAGCCCTATTACGCTCGACATGAAAGCGAGCGGATTGTTTCATCATATAATATTCCATTTCGGTGCTCAGGATCTCATTATATTCAAACCTCAGCTTTTGCAAACTTCGCAGGATGGCAGCGCTGGGGTGTTTGATCCACAGCCTTTCCCCCGCCTTGATTTGGGCTTCCAGTGCGGTCAACTGGGCTTTCCGCCTTTTGTTCTCTTTTATTTTATAGCTAGTGATGGTTCCCCGTAGCGAGGCCTTAAAAGCCTCCCACCAAGCCCATCCTGCCGTATCTCCCAATTTGTTGACATTAAAATAGGAGGTGATGGAGGAACGCAGCTCCTCTAGAAAGGCAGGCTCGGCCAACCAAGTCCTATTAAATGACCAGGCTGCGCCTGAACACACGGTGTCGTGCACCTTAATCTTCAACGTGACCGCAGCATAGTCCGAGATGGTCATGCTTAAGATATCCACTTCACAGCTGTTCGCAACTAAAGACCTCGAGACTAGAAAGTAATCTATACGAGAGAGAGAGCTATGGACTGGGGAGAAGAAAGTATACTCTTTATCTGCCGGATGTAGCAGTCTCCAGACATCTACCAACCCACAATCCTCCATGAGACTAGAAAGGGCAATGTCAGCTCTCGCTAATCTGCTCACCTTCCTGGGACAGCGATCTACTAATGAGTCCCTAACCATATTAAGGTCCCCTCCCAAAATGATGGGGGCCTCGCTTTCCCTTTGCAAAACACAATTCAGAGCACAGTAAAAGGTGGGGTCATCCTTATTGGGGCCATATACATTTACTAAGACGCACTTAAATTGCCCATACTGGAGCAATGTTAGGGCCCACCTTCCAGAGGTGTCACAATTGGACCGGACGATCACTGCTCCCAGCGTTTTACGCACTAAGATGGCCACCCCATTCCTTTTGTTATCTGTCGGGGAGCAGCCGGCTAGGATAAATCTCCCCTCTTCTAGCTTCCTAGTCTCCAAGGCCGAAAGATGAGTCTCCTGAAGGAAGACTACATCAGCTCGCTGCTTCACACAGTATGCCAGTATTTTCTTTCTCTTCATTGGTGTCTTGATACCTTTGACATTCAGAGATAGAAGTTTTAGCTCATTAGCCATAATCAGTTATAACAAAACTTTTACAACAGGCTTGGAGTAAATAGCAGACAGATATACAGCCCAAAATTTCCCTCTGAGAACCATCCCATCCCACAACCCCCCCCCACAGCCGCCTGGATGAGACAGCAAGACTGTCATTGCATAGCGGATCCCAGTCCCTAAGGAGTGATATTACACATCATATCACCCATTTCAGCCAGAAAGATAAGCGTCTCGTACCGTCTGCCACCATTTTAATATGGGAGACTGTCGGCCCAACGGCCCATTTATCCTCAGCCGTGGTCTCAGAGGTGGGCACAGAGATGGCCAGTTCGTCCTGCCGCGGCCCTAAGGCCGGATCAGGACCACGCAGTAATCCACCAAGTCCCACAGTCTACCTGGGAACAGGCACACAGGAGAATCACGTACCTCAGTGGGACGGTTCAGTTTGCATAAGAAGCACCTCTTGATCTTCGATATACTGCTTCAGCAGCGCCGGGTCCTCAAATGATTTGGTCACGTTGTTCAATGTGACCTCAAAGCGAGCTGGGTTAATTAGGCCATATCGGGCCTGGAGCCTTTGTAATCGCGGCCTGAGCGCAAGGAATTGTTTCCGTTTTTTCACGGTAGGTTTACTAAAATCGGGGTATAGCGCTACCTTTTGGCCCTCATACATTAACTGTCGACAATTTTTGGCGGCCATGAGGATCTGAACCGCTTGCTGATGTCTTAAGACGCAGAAGATCATTGGGCGTGGAGGCTTACCGCGCTGATTAGGCACCGGAGGAATGCGATGGGCCCGCTCCAACTCTAGTGGACGAGAGAACTCCAATTTGAGCAACTTAGGCAATAAGGTTTCCAGGAACCCAATCGGGTCTCCGCCCTCTGCCCCTTCTATGAGGACAACAATGCGGATGTTATTACGGCGTGTTCTATTGTTCATATCTTCGTAGTTCTTTTCCAGCCACTCTACTTTACGCAGGATTTTCGGGAGCTTGGCAAAGCGTTGTTCATATTCAGCGGCAGCCCCTTCCATTTTTTCAACTCTGTGCGTTAAAGATTGCATTTGCACACTTAATTCCTTTAAGTCTGACTGCACAGCGTTTATGGCGTCACCGTTAGCATCCACTCTGCTACGAATCGCCCGTACCTCTTTTAGAAGCTCTTGCATTCCCTCGGCGGCTTCTTGATGGGGAGCCATTTTGTGTGGGGACAGTGGGTCCGATTTGGTTCGTTTTGTGCCCGTAGACGCCGGATTCAAGAATTCTAACCGGGTCTGTTTACTGCCAGCCATACTCTCGACACCCTGTAATAGTTTAGACCAAGACGCTCCCCAAGTGCCGGCTGAAATGAGCAGGATTGTTTCGTGGGGCCCGGGAGAGACTCACTCACACCGCCATACTGCAGTCGTGCTGGCTCCGCCCCCCGTATGCTGCTTTTTGACATATTTATAAATGACCTGGAAAAGGGAATAACGAGTGAGGTTATCAAATTTGCAGATGACACAAAACTATTTAAAGTTGTTAAAACCGAAGAGGATTGTGGAAAATTGCAAGAGGATCTTGATAAATTGGAAGACTGGGCATCCAAATGGCAAATTAAATTTAATGTGGAGAAGTGCAAAGTTATGCACCTAGGAAAGAACAACCCAAACTATGGTTACATGATACTACTACCCAGGAAAAAGATTTAGGTGTCATCGTGGATAACATGTTGAAACCCTCTACCCAGTGTGCAGCGGTGGCAAAGAGATCAAATAAAATGCTAGGTATCATATGGAAAGGAATGGAAAATAAAACAAAGGATATTATAATGCCTCTGTATTGATCCATGGTACAACCGCACCTTGAATACTGTGTGCAATTCTGGTCACCGTATCTTAAAAAGGATATAGTGTTATTAGAAAAGGTGCAGAGAAGAGCCACCAAAATGTTAACGGGGATAGAAGGATACTCCTATGAAGAGAGACTAAGAAGGTTGGGGCTCTTCAACCTAGAAAAGAGACGGCTGATGGGAGATATGATAGAGGTCTATAAATTAATGAATAGAGTGTAACGGGTAAACGTAGATCAATTGTTTACATTGTCAGAATATAAAAAGACTAGGGGGCATGCAATGAAGCTACAGGGTAACCTATTTAAGACTAATAAGAGAAAATATTTTTTCACTCAACGTGTAATCAAACTCTGGAATTTGTTACCGGAGGATGTAGTAAAAGCTGCTAGTGTAGCTGGGTTTAAAAAAGGTTTGGACATGTTCCTGGAGGAAAGGTCCATAAACCATTATTAAAAGGGACCCAGGATATCAATGTTTGACCCAGTACAAGCATTAAGGAGCCTGTGTCTTTTGTGGAGACTGCTAGGTACTTATGGCCTAGATTGGCCACTGTTGGAAACAGGATACTGGGCTTGATTAACCTTGGTCTGACCCAGTATGGCATATCTTATGTTCTTATTCATCTGCATTCTTTTTAACATCTTTGTTAGTCATATTGTGGAAGGGCTGTCGAGTAAGGTTTGCCTCTTTGCGGATGATACCAAAATCTTCATTAGAGTAGATACCCAGGAAGGAGTAGATAACATAAGGAAAGATGTAACTAAGCTTGAATTTGACAGCTGAAATCTAATGCTAAAAAATACAGTGTCATGATCAGCATGATCAGAGAATAAAATGGTCAGACAACAAAGATAGAAAAAATAATTTTATTTAATTTTAGTGATTGGACTTTGTGCTATCTTTATATTTTACACTGTATGGGGGAACTGCATATCTTATTTATCTGATAATGCACTGCATGCGGAATCCGGCTTCTTGGGGTTTCAGTTTAAATTTTGTCTACGTATTTTTATTTTTACTTTAGATTGTAGTTACTTATTCTGTACTTGGTGAGGGTCGATGTTTTGAGTGTGTGACTGAGGTCAGGTGTTCTGTTAACATGGAGCTTGTACATAACAATCTATACTGTACTGTAGTAATTTGACATGTTCAGCTTTTCAAATAGATGCATGGATGTTCCAGGGCCCACTGTAGTATTTAGAGTGATGCTTTTTTTGGTGGGCTTCTTTTGTGAGTTTTGGAAGTTGGTGCTGATATGGTATGGTATGGTAGATTTGCTCTTTAGATACTCAGTAACTTTGTTGTAGGGATTTGTATTAGTTCACAATATGCCTGGTACTGGAGAATGTTTGTTGTTGTTAGTGAGATGATCAGAATCAGATCTTTTTTTAAGGTATTGAATTCTGTGGGTGAATTTCCTCGTTCTGCTCTGCACCCACTATTGAAGAGGTTCCTGTGGATGCAAAATATATGTTGAAAAAGAAAAAGCAAGAACCATAACGCAGTTTATAACAACAAAATAAAAATGAGTTATAATTTAGTTTTATAAACTGTGCTGTGGTTCTCGTTCTCTTTTAGTTCCTTGGTGTACAAACATCTTGCATTTCCTCCATATAATCAAATCGTCTTTTTGGTTTGGTTCAGTCCCTGATTGGAGTTTTGAGAAAGCTCTGCCCCCCTCTAAGGGATTGATCCATCTCATCCTTCACCTCAGGCAGCAGATTGCCTTGAGCCGCCCCTGCATGTTAGTGCTGCTGAATATCCTGCTGACCGGCATTTAGGAAGTTTGCAGGTCTGTAAACTCCTTAAATGCTTTGGAATATCACCCTGTAACTTTTAAGCACCTAAATTTAAGTGAATTTTTAGCTCAAAATGTAAAGGCACCTATGTTTGGCTGCAAATTGGGGACTAAAACAAACATTAAGTGCTGTAGAGTAGGCAGGTTAAGGATGGCATGTGTTCTGGAGAGCACATTGTTGCTAGCATGCGAGCAATTTCTGCCTGCTCAGTGGCAGTTTGACAGTTAGTTTGAGTGCCTCTATGGGTGTTGTTAGTTGCACCTGCATTAAACGTGCCAAGCGTTCAGGTGCTTGATCATGCGCTAACTCCTGGGAACTTGCTGGGCACACTCCCAACAGATAGTGCATGATGGTTGCACTTACTGCAACCATGATGGTTGCTGCTAATTGCATCATAAGTGCAAACTTTTAGTAAAAGGGCCCCTATTTATTTTTATTTTAAATAAATGAAATAAAACAACAACAAAAGAAAAACAAAGCAAAAACAAAACAAAATACAAATATTTTTCTGCGCAGACTGAAATTTCCTACTAGTCATATGCAAGTGTCTACTGGGACTTTACTTTCTGAAATCACAACCAGGATCTCTATAGTACTGCTTTAGAAATGACTCCTTGAGAGGTGAAGAATGAAATCAAGTCCTGCATGGGAGCAAAGGAGGGAAGCAAATCTATAATTAAGTTTTACATTTTCTATTCTTATATGAAGGTATTTAAACATATGACTGTAAATGGTTTTATACATCTTGCAGAATGAAATAGAGTGGAAAGAATAGCACACCTTTTAATTTAAACTTTTCATCACAGTTTTAACCACCTTGTAAAAACAAGCATTATTATTTGCATGACTAAAGACGTACTGCTTAGAATGATTTTTTAAAGGTCGTAAATTGCAAGGAGATCCTCACTTTATGGCTGCCATGGCAGCAGAGCGTTAGCATGCCATTAAGTATAACTGCGGTGGCGGTATTTTCTTTCTTACCGTTTCTGCATATTCCGAGATAGCCATCATAAAGAGGGAACAAGAGGGGAGATAAAAAAGTCTATTTTCAGTAAATAATGGTTGAAAAGCCGCACGCCCCTGCATGAACTATCCCACCCCGATGGTAGATAAAGAAATTGCTATTAACTTTGCAGACTACTGAATTATATATAGCATACTTTTAAAGCATGAACTTACCCTTGGGGCTTGGTTTTCAGCTCAGAAGACAGATGAACTGAGGCAGAGGGCAGAGAGGATTCATGCAGTTCTGCCTTAGACCACCAGACAGCATTCCATCCCTTTCACAGAAGACGAGAGATATTCCTTACCAATTCCCCAATATACCATGTGCTGAATGTAGGTCATCATAGAAAACCCAAATACTACAGTCCACATATCACAGTGCTACGCTGTATTCAAGCAACTCATCCAAATGTACAAACATAGGGGATCATTTAATAACACAGAGCTTATATCTGAAATACACATATTTTATGCCATAAAGACTCTATACCACCACTCAAAATTCCTATATCGGAAACAATAATTGCAACTCTTCACATGAAAAAACCCTCTCACTAATGATATTCAATCATTTTACCTTTAAAGAACCACCAGAGATGTGAACATTAATGTAGCACCTGATGCTCAACACCATAGTGCTTGCTAGCTCACTAATTTATTCATCAGTCCCATTCTGAGAAATAATCCATTTTAAAACATGTTTCCTTTTTTATGCATTTAGAAACAATCATAGTTGTATAGCCCCCTTATGGATATAATATTACAGCTCAGCACTTGACAAAATCACTAGAATTCAGCAGCGATACTCAAAGCCATTGTAAAAACAGCAGCTATAGTGAAACTTGATAATTTAGCAAATATGAACTCTGGACATATGGATCTGAAAAAAAATGATCCTACTACCCTTTTATTTATGTCACGGTGTACCACGTTTACCTCAGATTGTTTCTCAGATAGTCAGCAGAGATATATTAAAACTAACTCTCAAGTTCTCCTTGTATAACAACAGTAATTACAATTATAGCAATGATTTTCCTGGGGATAGGGAAGAGAGCAAAATCAGTTAGAAGTTACATTAAAATTATTGGGCCTAATATTCAAAGGCATTTATTTATTTATTGATTTAACAGGTTTTCTATATCGTCTTTTCTTTCAATCAAAGCGGTTTACATTACACTACAAGGTCATACAAAGGTGTGGGGGGGGGGGGGAGACATGCAGGGATCTTTCATTACAATAACCAGTTTTATGTAGCACTTTATCATTACATCAAAGTGGTAGACAATGGGTCTACATAGAACATACATTAAGTTCCATTTGATATATGGTTTACAGTCGTACATCAGTACAGACTATATGAAAAGAACACCATCTATAGAATAGAAAAGAGAGAGGGAATATAGTGAGAGGAAATCAAGAAGAAACAGCAGCAGTAGGGAGGTTCCATACAGAGGTATATCTCTTACCACAGAGGAATTTGTTATTAATATCTGAGCGACTACCATATTGATCAGTCTCTAATAATTGTTATCACTTTTGTTATCTTTCTTTATTCTCGCCAAGGTCCTATGCCTAAGGGCCATGCCAAAGAGCCCTCTGGCGAGGCCCTCAGGCGTGGGCCCGCAAGGTGTGGGTGCGCCCCTGCAGTGGTGGTTTAAAGCTGTTGTAATGGTGTTCTGATTGGCAGGCTCCGGAGATGAGGGGGAGCTCCCGATCACAGCCACTGATGTCGGTTTCTGCTCTCCCTGTTACCATACGCGCCCCTGCAGTGGTGGTTTAAAGCTGTTGTAATGGTGTTCTGATTGGCAGGCTCCGGAGATGAAGACGAGCTCCCGATCACAGCCACTGATGTCGGTTTCTGCTCTCCCTGTTACCGTACGCGTCCCTGCAGTCGTGGTTTAAAGCTGTTGTAATGGTGTTCTGATGGGCAGGCTCCGGAGATGAGGAGGAGCTCCCGATCACAGCCCCTGATGTCGGTTTCTGCTCTCCCTGTTACCGTACGCGCTCCTGCAGTGGTAGTTTAAAGCTGTTGTAATGGTGTTCTGATGGGCAGGCTCCGGAGATGAGGAGGAGCTCCCGATCACAGCCACTGATGTCAGTTTCTGCTCTCCCTGTTACCGTACGCGCCCCTGCAGTGGTGGTTTAAAGCTGTTGTAATGGTGTTCTGATTGGCAGGCTCCGGAGATGAAGACGAGCTCCCGATCACAGCCCCTGATGTCGGTTTCTGCTCTCTCTGTTACCGTACGCGTCCCTGCAGTCGTGGTTTAAAGCTGTTGTAATGGTGTTCTGATGGGCAGGCTCCGGAGATGAGGAGGAGCTCCCGATCACAGCCCCTGATGTCGGTTTCTGCTCTCTCTGTTACCGTACGCGCTCCTGCAGTGGTAGTTTAAAGCTGTTGTAATGGTGTTCTGATTGGCAGGCTCCGGAGATGAGGGGGAGCTCCCGATCACAGCCCCTGATGTCGGTTTCTGCTCTCCCTGTTACCGTACGCGCCCCTGCAGTGGTGGTTTAAAGCTGTTGTAATGGTGTTCTGATTGGCAGGCTCCGGAGATGAGGAGGAGCTCCCGATCACAGCCCCTGATGTCGGTTTCTGCTCTCTCTGTTACCGTACGCACCCCTGCAGTGGTGGTTTAAAGCTGTTGTAATGGTGTTCTGATTGGCAGGCTCCGGAGATGAGGAGGAGCTCCCGATCACAGCCCCTGATGTTGGCTTCTGCTCTCCCCGTTACCGTACGCGCCCCTGCAGTGGCGGTTTAAAGTGGATCTGCAAACTGTGTAAATGCCACTCATCGGGATATTCAGTGGGACTAACAGTTAGTCCCCCTGAACATCCATGGGGGCTACTGCTGCATGCCTTGATGCTAATATTCCAATGCTAACCGGACAGCAGCAGTATTGAGCCACTGCCCGGTTATCGACATGTGGCAAAAGTAAGGTGCAGCAAAGGCTGGTCTTACTTTCACCGGAGAAGCTAACTGGGCAGTGGCTGAATATGGCCCCGGCATTGAATATCCAGGTCTAAGGTTCACAACTGGCGGCTAGCCACTGTAGGAACGTTACCAAATATCAAGTCTATTATTTATTTAAGTAGATATTTTATTAATTGATAGTAAAATAAAATCTAATTTAAAAAAATTAGGTAGGTGATACATTAAATACCTTTATGGAAATGGGTAACAGGGGTAACATATGGAAAGCAGTGTATATTAATGCCCGTAGCATGGGAAATAAGATCCCTGATGTTGAAGCTTTGTTGGGAGTGGCTGACTTGGATTTAGTGGCAGTTACAGAAACATGGTTCACAGAAAACCATGACTGGGATGTAACTATACCTGGCTATACTTTATTCAGAAAGGACAGGGTAGGAAGAAGGGGAGGAGGAGTGGCACTATATGTAAAAACTACTATTAAAGCTTTGGAATTACAGAGCTTAAAAGGGAGAGAGGAGGCATTGTGGGTTAAACTAGAAAGAGGGAAAGAGAAATCTATTTACATTGGTGTGATATACAGACCTCCCTCACAAGAGGAAGAGGTGGACAGAGAGTTAATTGAAGACATACACAGCATTGCTAGGAAAGGGGAAGTGCTACTGATAGGAGATTTCAATATGCCAGATGTTGATTGGCACATTCCTGCTGCAGTATCATCTAGAAGTAAGGCGATCCTGGATTCTCTACAGGGAGAACTATTCAGGCAATTGGTAACAGACCCCACACGTGAAGGGGCCATACTGGACTTGGTGCTTACCAATGGTGAAAGTGTTGTAGTGGGAGATCATTTTGCATCCAGTGATCACCAGATGGTGTGGTTCAGTATTAGGACTAGGGCTGTTAGAATCCATTCCAAGGTGAGGATCTTAGACTTTAGGAAGACTAACTTTGCGAAGATGGGCCAATACCTCAGGGAGTTGTTAGTGGGATGGGAACAGCTGGGGGATGTAGAAAAACAGTGGGCAAAATTGAAAGGGGGTATTTTAAGGGCAGCCAACCTTTTTGTTAAAATGGTAAATAAAGGCAAAAGGAACAGGAGACCGCTATGGGTTTCGAAGGAAGTATCTGAAAAAGTGAAGAAAAAGAGGGAGGCCTTCATGAAATACAAGAGATCACAGAGAGAGGAAGACAGGCATCTGTATTTGGAAAAACTTAGAGAAGCTAGCAAAGTAGTCAAGAAGGCAAAGATTCAAAAGGAGGAGGAAATAGCCAATGCAATAAAATGGGGGGATAAAACATTTTTCAGATATATTAGTGAGAAGAGGAAGGGCAAAAGTGGTATTGTCAGACTCAAGGGTGCAGGGGGGGGGGGAATATGTAGAAGCTGATAAGGATAAAGCAGAATTGCTGAACAAATATTTTTGTTCTGTGTTCACAGATGAAGAACCAGGAGCAGGACCTCAGAAAACACCCACAAATAAGAACAGAAGCGAGGGACATCTTGAACAATTTTCAGAAGACTGTGTTCGTGAGAAACTAGCTCAACTTAAAGTAGACAAAGCGATGGGACTGGATGGGATACACCCTAGAATACTGAGGGAACTTGGGGACGTTCTAGCAACTCCACTGACTGACCTTTTCAATGCCTCATTGGAGTCGGGAGTGGTGCCAAAGGACTGGAGAGAGGCTCATGTGGTGCCTTTACACAAAAGCGGAAGTAAGGATGTGGTTGAAAACTACAGGCCGGTTAGTTTAACTTCGGTGGTGAGTAAATGATTGGAAACGCTTCTGAAAGAGAAAATAGTGAGGTTTCTGGAGTCCATCGGATTACAGGATCCGAGGCAGCATGGATTCACCAGAGGCAGGTCTTGTCAGACAAATCTGATTGATTTCTTTGACTGGGTGACCAGGGAGTTGGACCGAGGGAGAGCTCTAGATGTGGTGTATTTAGATTTCAGTAAAGCCTTTGACACTGTTCCTCACAGGCGACTTATAAACAAAGTGAGCACCCTAGGGATGGACCCTAAAGTTACTGCTTGGGTTAGAAATTGGTTGGGTGGGAGGCGACAAAGAGTACAAGTAAATGGAGCTCACTCTGTGGAGAAGGATGTTACCTGTGGTGTGCCCCAGGGATCTGTCCTTGGTCCGATTCTTTTTAACATCTTTGTTAGTGATATAGCGGAAGGGCTGTCGGGTAAGGTTTGCCTCTTTGCAGATGATACCAAAATCTGCAATAGAGTAGACACCCAGGAAGGTGTAGATAACATGAGGAGGGATCTAGCTAAGCTTGAAGAATTGTCTAGAATTTGGCAGCTGGGATTTAATGTTAAAAAATGTAAGGTCATGCATTTGGGCTGCAGCAATCCAAGGGAGCAATATAGTATAGGGGGTGAAGTACTTTTGTCCACTAAAGAAGAGCGGGACCTATGCGTGGTTGTGTCTGATGATCTTAAAGTAGCTAAACAGGTAGAAAAGGCGACGGCAAAAGCTAGAAGGATGCTTGGGTGCATACGGAGAGGAATGGCTAGCAGAAAAAAGGAGGTGATAATGCCTCTGTATAAGTCTTTGGTGAGACCTCATTTGGAGTATGGTGTGCAATTCTGGAGACCGCACCTTCAAAAGGATGTGAACAGGATGGAGTCGGTGCAGAGGGTTGCTACTAAAATGATTAATGGCCTTCATTATAAAGCATATGAGGACAGACTTAAGGATCTTAATATGTACACCTTAGAGGAAAGGCGGGATAGAGGTGATATGATTGAGATGTTTAAATACCTCCGTGGCATAAATGTTCAGGGAGACAGCCTCTTTCAATTGAAAGCAAGTTCTGCTACGAGGGGACATGGGATGAGGGTGAAGGGAGATAGATTCAGGAGTGATATGCGGAAATATTTCTTTACAGAAAGAGTAGTGGATCCATGGAATAGTCTCCCAGTGGAGGTGGTAGAGATGAGGACAGTAACTGAATTCAAAAAAGCATGGGACCAACACAGAGGATCTCTAAAGGTAAAAAGTGGACTGTTGTAGTTGTTGTTATGGAAGGACAGACTAGATAGGCCATGTGGTCTTTTTCTGTCATCATGTTTCTATGTTTCTAAAATAACCTTTAGAGTAAGCAGAATGTTAAGCTGTAAAGACAATTCTCTTCTATTATTTTGAAAAAATTGATGGGTATGGTTACTAAAATGCCTGAGTCTACCAAACGTTCAGCTGGATACGGCCCTGGCATTGAATATCTGGGTCTAAGGTTCAGCGCCGGTGGCTAGCTACTGTAGGAGTGCTAGTCAGCAGCACCAACTCAAGTCCATTATTTATTTAAATATATATTATAGGTCCGATTTTCATATAGGCAGGCTATGCACCACGTTGGTGCATAGCCTGCCCACTGACTCCCTTAACCTGGATTTTCATTTCCACGGCGACGGAAATGAAAATCTGGGTCACATCGCACAGGCTGGCAGCTGCCGAGGCTAAGCGTATAGCAGTGATTTCCAATGCTGCCCTTCAGACCCAGCACCATAAAGATAGCCGAGAGTTTTCCTCGCCTATCTTTAAGGCACAGAGTGCTAAGTGGGCAGCATCGAAAATCACTGTTACCCACATAGTGCAATTCCCCACCTCCTCTCTAACCCGGAACACCCCAAACACACCCCAATAGTGGATAGCATCTGGGCACGTTAGGGACTTAACTGGGATTTTCCAAATGCACTACCCGTGTAGATGCCTTTGGAACATCCCGGTTAAGGCATTTACACGGGTAACATGAGCTGTTACCCATGTAACTGCCTTCGAAAATCGGGCCCTATATTAATCGATAGTTTTAAAAAAAATTCTAAACAAAAAACCTTTAGAGTAAGCAGAATGCTAAAATGCTCTTTTAGTTTTTTTGAAGAAATTACAGTAAGGGGTATGTTTACTAAAATGTTTTAGTCTATCAAACGTTCAGCCCTAAAACTTAGCATGGGGATGCTGTTCAACCTGCACTGACGAAGGAAGGCATGCATGGCATGTCCACACGCACTTAGCGTGGGTCCAGCCATTCTCTTGCTAAGTCATTTGCCACGATTACTATGGGTGCAGTATTGCCTACACTAACTGCAGCATTGAGAGGGAGCTCAAACTAGAGACGCCGCTGCTAACTGCCATGTGCAGTCAGTGCTCATACTCAGCCTCTAACCTGCCCAGTCTCCGCCCCTAACCTGCCCAATCTCCGCCCCAACCAATGCTAAGTAGCTGGCATTGGATTTATACCACAGTGGCACTTTCAGTGTGTGGTAATGGATACTAAGGTGGGCTTAGTGTGCGGTAAACACTGCACTAATATAAGAAGTTTGTTTAAAGCAATTTTTCTTTCTGAAGCAATTTAGCTAATTTGTTTAAAAACATTTCTCTTGTCCTTTGCAGATACTCTGTCCCAGCATATTTTAAACCTAGACTTCAAGTAAATATTATGCAATATTTTTTCTCCCAATGAAATTTTAATAAATGTGTTTTTTTTTAATAAACTAAAGTATTTTCTCTATTTTTTTTATTTTATACCAGGTCTAAATTTAAAATTATCAGAACACATCTGACATGACAGGTAAATATATAAAGAAAAACTATTTCTCCTACTACTAGCAGGTACTGTATGTATGTGGATGTAGTAATGTAGTCATCCTTCTTTGCGGTCAAGGGTTCAACATGACTGTTGGCTACATAGTTCTCTGGGCCTCCCTTAGTAAGAATGGAGAGGAGAGAGGGCGGGAGGAAGGTGGTGGATAGGTTGGGAGAGCAGCCTGGAGCAGGCTTTAAGTGTAGCCATTTGGTTTACCGCCAGCCTTTAGTGTTTACCTGCTGCAGGTGTTCAAACAGCTTTTGTGTTGTCAACCTTGTCTTGATGTTTTCTCTAAGTATAACATTGTGCAGGAATATATATGTTCCTGGAGATAGTTTAGCTACTCACCTGTAACAGGTGATTTCTGGGAACAGCAGAAAACAGTCTTCATAACCCGCCCACCTCCCCATCAAGTTGTCTGATTTTTTCTCATTCCTGGTATACAAAGATTTTTATTTCTCCGCTATTCACATGACTGAGCAAAATGCTAAGGAGTGTTCCCGCTCCAGGCTCTGTCAGTGCTGACATCACCCATATGTGAAGACTGATTCCTGCTATTCCTTGAGATCACCTGTTACAGGTAAGTAACTATGCTAACTGGTCCACTCTGATACCACTAGGTACCTAAGTTAGGTTCTGATTTACTAAGATCTTTATCTCATTATGTGTCTGTGAGAATGAAATTTTAGTTAATCAGACCATTAAGCACCTAAATATGGGTGCATGAATTTCAGGCATAAATTTAGGACCCCTAAGGGACCTGTTTACTACAGTGTATTAAGCAGCACATAAATTAGTGAGTATTGTTGATGCAGAAATGCAGTAACTATTACCGCACTGGCATGACAAAGCATGCTAATTTGTGTGGTAAGTGTATGTCATGATATGGAGCAGGAAATGGGTGGATTATAGGCAGAAAAGCATGTGGACTGCATGTTGCAGTTAGTTGCTATGAGCTGTGTGGTTAGCATGGAGGTGCTTAGCATCTCCTGAAGAGGAAGCAGGAAGTGCATCTGCCCTATCATTGATGCACTTACCACAGTCTGACATCCCTCCACCCCTGGACTCCCTTGACATCTGTATCAAAACACCCTACCTCTACTGAAATCCATATCAAACCCCCTCCGCGCTCCCTAGACATCCCCAACATCCATATTAAAACTCTTCCACCCCCTGAGCTCCTGGTCTCTTGCTAGGGGGTCCCTGGTGTCTCAGTGGAAGTGATCTTCAGTTGCTCCTTCCGTGTTAAGTGCTGGGTTCCAAATAACATCTCTGATGCCTAGTGGTAGTTTCCCAATACTACAGCTAAGGGTCAAGCTGCCAAATAAGGCGTGGTAGGTTTGATGCAGATGTCAGGGGTCTGGGGGATGTGGGGTGGGGACATCTAGGGACGTCTGGAGGGTGGGACTTTTAAGGAATTCAGTGGGCTCTGTGGGATGGAGGTTGCTGTTTTTGCGCAAGCCCTATAGTACATTGTTTATGGCATGGCACAGTGTGCAGAAAAAGACTTGTCTACTTGTGCAGGCGTTTGGGAGGGATTCATGAATGTAATTCTGCTTTGTTGTTGTTTTCTTTTCTGTGATTTGAGCTGTTTTATATTGTGATTTTATTTTGTACATCACTGAAAGCAAAGTTGGAAAAGCAAAGTTGGTATATAAGCCTAACTAAATAAATGCCCTCCCTGTGCGGTTACTGCATGGTCAGTTGCTGGTTACGTCCCGAACAGTTACCATGTATTGATTTTGCAACTAATACACAGTAACTAGAAAACTTCACCAGATTTTAGTAAACAGTCCCATAAGTTTTACCGCCCTATATTTATGGAATTTTCAGTTGAAAACTATGGTACCTAAATTTGGCTGAAATTTCCTCTCTATTTTGGATCCTGAAATATAGACGCTTAATTTAGGCACTCAGTATTTTTTCTAACATTCACCCTAAAATATGTTATTCAAGTTTCAGGCTTAGCTAATGAACAACAGTCTAAACTTTCTTATCAGTTGTTTAAATCTGATAACTCTGAAAAGATAGGGAGGACCAAATACCCATCATATTCTTTCCTTGACACATGTACCTGTGGAAGCTCCTAAGTGCAGCTTTCAAGTGGCTTTTTTTTTAGTGATGTCAAGTCAGTGCTGACTCCTAGTGACCCAGCTGCCTCTAGATTTTCTTGCCAATGTATCACCAGAGGTAGATTGCTAGGCCTTTTCTTCTGAGGCAATGGAGGGTAAAGTGACTTGCCCAGGGTCATAAGGAGTGCAAGCAGGAAACAAACCCTTGATCGCCTAGGTACTAGGCTGTTTCTCTAACCACTAGGCTATCCCTCCACTAGGGTGGTTTGTTTATTTATTTAAACACATTTCTTGTCCGCACTATCCAAACCTCTAGGCAAATTACAACAGTACATATACAATCCATGACATCACTTAGGAGTATGTTTACTAAACCGTCTTAACGTGCACTCTGCGACGTTATCGCACGATAAGGTACCTTATCGCCCGATGAAGGTGCCTTACTGGGCGATAAGGTACCTTAGCGCGTGATAACGTGCAAAGCGGCGCAAACGAGCGCTGAAGGCGGAGAAAGGCTCCCAGAGGGCGGAGGAAGGCTCCCCAGGGGCAGAGAGAAGGGGTCAATGGATGGAGAGTGGGAGGGGTGAGGCTCCCTGCACAGTAACACTGTGAAATCCGAGGCTGAAAACTAACGCCAGTGAAACCCTGGCATTAGAGCTGATTTAAAGGGAAAAGAAACCATTTCCGTCAGCAATGTACAGCAAAACCTGGGAAACCGACAAAAAGTGCACGGAACAAAAGGGCAAATAAACTTTGAAAATGTACAGAAGAAAATGTAAAAATAAAATAACCAAGCTGGCCAATAGTGATATCAATGGGAAACATCAAAAAACACTCCCAAGAAAGCTCCAAAAAAAGATATGAATTTTGGAAGGGTCTATTCTCCGTCCCCATACAAGGTGAATGAGCCCACAGTGTAATTGCGCTGAGCAGGGTTTCTGACTCCATTGGCCAGGTTTCCTATGGCGTGCACATGTTCCACAACAGCAGGGTGGGCATGTTGGAATGGGCAACTGGACAGATGCTGGAAAATGGGACACAGAGGGCTGCAGGCGGCACATGCTGTGGTGCAGCTGGGCCACAGTGCGGACTAGGGTGATGCCTACCTGGCCCTTAGGAATGCTGAAACAGTAGAGCAGCCAGACAGCAACTGCTGAGGGCCCAACATGGGCACGAGTGTGTTCCCCACAGTGTCACAGGGGATAGTACCCAGCAGATACCCCGAGGGCACGGAACATTGGCATGCGGTGCTGGGGGAAGCATGGACAGTTATGCAGTCACCCCTACCCCAGAAACCGCACCATAGGCAGTCGCCTACCCACACTGGATGGCCTGAGACTGCGCTCCACCAGCAGAAGGGCATGTCAGCATGGTGGCAGAGGGATACTGGTGGTGGAGGGGGCAGTGGCAGCTGCCCAAAGCAGACCGTGGCCTAGCCGTGTTTAGGTGGGTGCCGTGCACTGCAACAGACAGGCTCTGTCTGACAAACAGTCATGGTATCTCCAGGGAATGCACTGTCTCTGTGGCAACACAGTGGTGCAGTGCACACAGCCAGTGTGTTCAGAAGTAAAAGGTCACAAGTTCAAGTCCTAGCTGTGGTTCCTGCCAACCCAGTCCCCATATTTTACCCACTGCTAATACAAACAGAACCTTTATTGCAGATGACGTAAACATGCCCAAAACAGCTACATTTTACCCTACAGAGCACAGACACCATAAACATGTGCATTACCTAGAGCAGAGTCTCCCAAATGCAGTCCTGGAGGGCCAAACACCATTCAGGTTCCATGCTGTCTCTAATAAAGATGCCTGTGCTGCATTTCTATGCGCCGCCCCCATGGTATGCAGATGTATCTCATGCATATTCATGAGGGACAGCATGAAAACCCGAACAGTGTCTGGCCCACCAGGACTGGAGTCGGGAACCTCTGCCCTAAAGCAGCGGCCAACTGGGGTAGACCAGAGGTACTCAAATCCAGCCCTGGAGGGCCACAAACCAGTCAGGTTTTCAGGATATCCCTCATGAATATGCATGAGACATATTTGCATGCACTGCCTCCATTGTATTTGAATCTATCTCATGCATATTCATGAGGGATCTCCCAAAAACCTGACTGATTTGCAGCCCTCCAGGACTGGATTTGAGTACCCCTGGGGTAGACACACCCGCACCCACAGGCTCCATTATCCAATGCCTCCTGGAGAGGCAGGATTTTGGGCCCTGCGTGCATCTCCCAATACGAGCACTTGCATACCTTAGCAATGCCACCCTAAACCTGGGAATACGGTACACATATATCAAAAGGTTGCTATGATTACTGGCAGATAGCACTTCCGAAGTTACGTACAATTTTCTGAGTGAGCTGCATCATAGCAACCTTTCTGATGTCTGTGGAGTGTGCTACAGGTCTTGTGTCTGACAGTGTTTACCACCCTGGGGGGTGACCCCAACAGTATTGCGTACCATAGCCATGCCTGCACTGTGCCCAGGACTGGTGCGGTGGCCAGGGCTGCCAAACACCTCTATAGTTGCACAATGCTGGCATAGGTGTGGGGGGTATGTGTCTGTCTATCCAGTGTGTGGCGCAGGAATTCAGTGCGTTAGTGTGAGGGGAGCCTCTCCCCGCCCACTCTCCGCCCATTGACCCCTTCTCTCCGCTCACTCTCCACCTTCTGCGCTGTTTTAACGCGCCGCGGGACTTTACGATCGTTAACTATGCTTAACGCGCGTAGTATTACGTTAACGGTCGTTAGCGCGTCGGTACGCACGTTATACGGCACTTACGGTTGTTAACGTCGTATAACGCGCATTAGTCATGTTTACCGCACTTTAGTAAACATCCCCCTTAGAGTCTATGCGCAACTGGCGCAGATTGTCGACAGACACTGTCCGGAAACTGGACGCTTGCATTTATCGCACAGCGTGACAGTGCGATTTCGTTTGCAGTTGGCCTTGATGGCACATGTTACTCGCTTTGCCAGTTTGTTTGTTGCAACAGTGGCTGGCATTGACTCGGAGTACGAATGTTGAGCAGCACAAGTTAGTCGCAGCTGCTCCGACAGTGTGTGAAGAAACTGTCTCCTTGGAATGGTGACACCGGTTTGCTTGCAGAAAATGATCCAGGCATTGATGGCCGCCAAGTCAAGAATATTTATGGCTAGTGTCCATCTACGACATGCAGATTTGGTGGACATTTGACGGCACATTGAGTCCAGCATGTCGACACCGCATTTATTCTTGTTGTAGTACAACACACTTTCAGGCTTCAGCTTGCCGCTGGTTTCACATATCGCACCTTTGTGCAAAGTCGACAAAACGGCAACAGTCTTCTTCTGTTTCGTCTGGTACTGTATTACGGTCATTGATCCATTGGTGTAGAACTTGGATTGGTACAGTTCGAGTTTTGTAAGTGAAGGTAGTTCTCTGCGATTCAGAAGAATGGTCCCGACCAACGAAGTGCATTTCTCCAATAGTTTCTCAGCAAGGTCACAGCTTGTGAAAAAATGATCGACTGTAACATTGTATCCTTGCTGATAATATGGCTGCATTAGAGTCATGACCACATGCGTTCCTAAACTGCCAACTCTTTCATCATTTTTCCCAGTATATGGTTTCACATTCAAACAGTATTTGGACTGCAATTCTGCCAAGATCCAGAACTTTGTTCCAAATTTATCTGGCTTATTTGGCATGTACTGCGTGAATTTGCATCTGCTTTTCGTTGGGAATAGTTGTTCATCTACAGTAAGTGATTCTTCTGGTAACACTTTTGACTGTTAACAAATCTGGATAACACCCATGTCATTAGGCCGAATATGTCACATTTAACTCTTTCCTGCCGTGAAGCTCTGACATCAAATTGCATGAATTTCTTTACTTCTTTGTATCTGTTTCATGACATTGTTTGCCTAAATGCTGCACAGCCATACGTTTCAGACCACATCAAATCAATTGGAAAGTTTTTGGCATTCATGAAACTTCTTAGATATGCCAGTCCCAGAAACGCTTCTATTTCATCTTTGGCTACATTCCATGATGGGTCTGATAAACGGGCATACTCCACAGTGCAGCTCCTGATGTGACTCATAAAACCGGGGTCAACGAGCAATCTAAATGCATCCTCTGGTGTTTCAACATTATGACAATATGCAGTAGCCCCACTTTTAGCAGTGAATACATTTTGGGCCTGCAATCTGCCACTGCTTTCACCTTGTGACATGATCTTCCATTCAGTCCCATCTTTTGCTACCACCCTGTTGTCCTGCTCTTGTTTTCAACGATTATTGGATAATGACAATGAGCATCATCATCACTTTCATCAGTGTTTTTGCTATAGTCTGAACCAGTCAAATCCTCTACGCCTGCACAACCTGTAACATGTAGGTCAATGTTTGAATCTGATTCAGTCGAATCAGAGCCACTGTCAATTTCCAAAATATCTTGCAGTTTGGCAAGTGCTTGTGCTGCTGTCATGCGCTGTGGACGCGGTTCTCTCGTTTTCTGCATCGAAGCGGTAGCCGCAGCTGGCAACAGATCAACTGATTTTGCACCAGCACATCTAGGCATTGCTGTCTTCTTACGAGGTCTTGGCATTCTGTACATAGAATCAGAAAAAAAATGAATAAAATTTCAGGGAGGAAGCGATATGCTAAAGGTTCTGGAGTGTTGGCCTGTTCTAGGACGTGTTTGAAAGTCACGACATTGTACATACCTGTGTAAGAGTAAATTTCGGTTTTAAATCAATCATTGTTTCCAGTTTTACTCTGAAATTACAAACCAATAAACACACGATGACATCATGTAATGACATCACAAACAAATTAAACAAATAAGTAACTTCAAATTAATTCACATCTGCATTTCATGCTAAAAGCAGTTGTCATGATAATGCGTCAATTGATGCACTTTGGGGTTTCTAGGTAAAATGCCTTTTGGGGCTTCTAGTGTTAAAGGCCCTGCCAGAACCTCTCTGAGCTCTTTCAGTATCCTGTGATGTATCCCATCCGGTCCCATGGCCTTGTCCACTTTCAGTTTTTCAAGCTGTTCAAACACATCGTCTTCTGTAAATGATGTGACATCTACTCCATTTCCATTCATATATTTGTCAATCATACATGGTTCTTCTCCAGGATTTTCTTTAGTGAATACAGAACAGAGTATTTGTTTAGCATTCTTGCTTTTTCCATGTCACTTTCCATGAATCCGTCCTCGGCAATTTTGAGTCTTGCAATTCCACCTCTGATCTTTCTCTTCTGACTATACCTGAAAAAAGTTTTGTCTCCATGCTTCTCATCTTTAGCCATCTTTTCTTCCACCTTTGATTTTGCTTTTCTTATTTCTCTCTTTGTCTCTTTTAGCTTTATCCTTTATTCTTTTCTGTGTTCCTCTGTTTGTGATCTTCTGAATTTTGTGAAAGCTGTTTTTTGCCTTCTTGGAGAGCCATATAGGTTTCCTTTTCCTCTTGTTTTTATTTACTTGCCTTACATAGAAATATCCATTGCCCCTTTCATTGCCTCTTTTAGTTTAGTACACTGCAATTCCACTTCCCATCCTCCCACCCTGCCAACCCTTCCTTCAGGCACTTGCCATTTTACTGAAGTCAATGTTTTTGAAGTCTACTTAGGACTTTGAGTTTGCTGTGATTGGACTCTGCCTTTGCTTTTACCTCAAACCACACCATGTGATGATCACTACTGCTCACATGGGCACCCACACATACCTGCTGCACATGCAGCAGATGTCACCAAGGATCGCTGAGTGCTCAATACCATTCAAAGCAGCTGTGTCCTTGACAGCAAGCAGCCAATCCCGAAAGCATTTGTTGTCTCCTTGTGTGGTCCAACAGACAAGAGAGTCACCACACGAGCCACGTTGGATGAGTTACTGCTCCTGTAGGCGGTGGTGCCAGTATACCTGGCTGAACAGGGCAAGGGGCAGATATTCCATTTATTTCTTAACCCCACTCTACCATGCACCCAACAAATACAAACCAGTGTACATAGTTATTTGTACATAGTTAATATACACACTCCATGTTTTATTGTAACTTTGAGTTGTTTGTAAACCACTTTGACCTGGTGAAAAGTGATATAAAAACACAGCTAAATAAAAAAATAAATAAATTTCGAGGTGTTAAAGAAGGATAGCACCTTCCAACCATTGCTTGACCACAAAGGGTCTATGTTCATTTACGTGTATTGCGCTTCCAAATGGAAGCCGAGTTTTGTGATTGTGGCAATATGCCGAAGACAGTTCCTTGCTTCTCTGGCCATGGCCGAAGCTTATTTTCATATTCCAATCTGGGAGGATCAGTGGCGATTTCTGCATTTTGCTGTGCTTAGCTCACACCTTCAGTTCATCATTCTCCCTTTGGCCTCGCTTCTGCCCCTAGAGCGTTCTCCAAGGTCATGGCGGTGGTGTCTGCTGCACTACGGCACTAAGGACTATTTGTACTCCTTTCTGGATGACTGACTCTTCCAAGCCCATTTTCTGTCAAAAACACATCAGGTTTTGGCCCAAGTGGTGCCCTTCTAGAAGGCCCCAGCTGAGTAGTCAATCAGGGAAAGCATTCATTGGAGCCTTTCCAATCCCTTGTATTCCTTGGAGCAAAGTTCAGTGGTCAAGAGAGCAGAGTACTCCTGCAAGAAGAGAGAGTGCAATGATTGTTGGAATGACTTATGATGTTCCATTCTCAACAGGCTTCCAGGGTTTGGGATTATCTACAGCTTCTCCCATGGCGGCGGTGATCACAATGGTGCCATAAGCATGTGCTCATACAGATTACTATAGAGATCCTTCCTATCTGGAGTTTGAGTTTGGGCTTCCACTTCAGCTGGAACTGAGAGCCTGCTTGAAGTGGTGGCTATGCCCATGTTATCTGAAGAGGGGCATGCTGCTGGATGATCACTTGTGGGTTCTTCCAGCAATGGTCACCAGCCTTATGGGTTAGAGAGCCCTTGTCAAGTCTGAGCAGCCCAGGACCATTGTTGCTGCATGGTACCAATGTGCTCCAACAACCATCTTGAAGCAAGGGCTATCTGGCTGGCTTCTTGCGTTTCTGGCCCTTGTTCAAGGGCCGGGCGGTGCAAGTGCTCTCAGATGATGCCATGGCAGTAGTATTATCAATTGCCAAGGCAGCATGAGTTGTGCTGGAGTGATCCTGGGGATGGTTCTCTGGTTCATCTAGGTGAAAATGAGCCTCCTAGCTTTATTGGCTCATCATTGCCAGGATGGTCACTGTGGAAGCGGTCTTCCTCAGTCATCTCTCTCTTGGATCCCAGAGGCATTGGTCAGGAGGCATTTTAGATGATTCTCCGTCATTTGGGTTGCCTCATGATGGAACTGATGGCATAATGGAACAGATGGCAACATAGCTATCTCTTTCTCGGTGCCAGCTCTTTGGAACTCCCTCCCAGATCAATTAAGAGCCCTAAATGACATCAAGGACTTCCGCAAATCCCTCAAAACCCTCCTGTTCACAGAACACTTTTCACATGTAATGTGGGGTACCTATGCCCCACTGACATGCATAGAGGAGAACTAAGAACCAATTGACCAAAGTCTGCATGTAAGTCTTGTCGCCCCTCCCCTCTCGTTCAATGTAGACCCATTGTGTTGTCAACCACTTTGATTGAAGGATAAAGTGGTATACAAAACTGGTTAAATAAATGAATCCCACTCCACTGACAAAGTGTACCATTTCTTCAATTAACAGATAGAAACTGAATCCAAGAGCATTGCTGTCCTCTTTTAGCCCTGGCTATGGCAATGTCGGCAGTGTATGCTTCCTCCAAGGCCACTGTTGGGGCATGTGCTTTGGCACATAGTGCACTATCCAGGTTAGATTGTTCTGGTGGCACCAGATTGGCCGAGGAGAGTGTGGTTTAGGGACCTGATGCAGTTCCTGCAGGAGCCTACTTTTTGTCTGCCCCCATTTTCGAGCCGGTTATGTCAATAACTGATTGTTCTGGATGACCCAGATCCCTTCTCGCTTATGGCTGATACATAAGAGCTATTCTCCTGCAGTAGCCTCTACTCTGCTCAAGGCCCAGAGGGGTTCTATCAGCCTGGCATTCATGCAAGTCTGGGGCCTCTTGAGTGTTGATGTGGTGCACAAAAGCTAGTTTCTGAGGTGGCCTAGGTGACGTCTCTGTTGGCCTTTCTGCAGGAAGGTCTGGAAAAGGACTTTTCTCTTAGCTCCCTGAAAGTTCAGGTGGCAGATTTGGCCATGCACATGGATGTTTCACATTTTCTTCAGGGGGTTCAGCATCTGTGTCCTCCCCTCCGGTCTGTTGTGCCTTCCTGGGATCTTTGGTGCTCAGGGTTCATGAGAGAGCCCTTTGAGCCATGGAAGCATGTGATCGCTGAAGGATTTGATGCTCCATGCTGTTTTCTTTGTCATGACATGTTCGGCAAGACAGATTTCCAACCTGCAGGCTTTGTTTTGCTGGGATCCTTATCTGTCTTGCTCAGAGGAAGCATTTTTCATTCAGTCTGTGCTTTCCTTTTTTTCAACAAAGGTGATTTCTCCCTTTCATGTGAACCAGGTGGTTTGCCTGACCTCTTTCTCTAAGGAGCAGTATCGGGGGAATGATAAGGATCTTCACCTTGTGGATGTCTAGAGGGTGCTTCACTGGTACTTAGAGATTATGAATTCCTTTCATAAATCAGATCTTTTGTGCTGTTTGCTGGCTCAAGTAAGGGTGATGCGGCAGCCAAATCTACAGTGGGGTGCTGGATCAAAGAGGCTATTGGTGTATTTGCTGTGGAACCGGCCCATTCCAGAGGGTTTGCATGCCCATTCTACATGAGCACAAGCATCCTCTTGGTAACTCCTTCAGACATTTGTTGGGCAGCAACATGTACATTGCTTTCCAGTTTTGTCATGCATAACTACTTGGGTGTCCACGCTTGGGCGGACATGGCTTTTGGCTCCAAGGTTTTGCGAGCTGCTGTGTTTTCTTCCCACCCAGTGGAGGTGTAGATTTGGTATGTCCCAATTGTCTGGGTTGGTCTAACAGGATGATATGAAAGTGACATTTTACTAACCTGATAATGTCCTTTCCTCCTTTCCTTGAGTCCTGCTAGACCTGTCTAGGACCCACCCCTGGAGCTGTTTTTTGGTCTGTTATGTTGTAACAGTACCCTTTGGTCTGCTATGATCTACATGCTTGGCCCTGCAGGCTCATAGTCTACTGACAGCCTTCTGTTCAGTCTCTCCTATACATAGTTTCTCTACTGTTTGCTTAATCATTGTTGCCCTCGTTGAGGTTGTGTGAGGTTTGCCATGCTTTCCCATATGCTTTAGGATGAATACGAGTTGCTCTCTAGTGGCTCAGGCTGATAGAGGCATGGGAATGATGTCTTTGAAACCTGGGCATTTCATTGGTTTCTGTCTCCACCAATCTGCTGGTAGGGGAACCCAACCCACTTGTTTGGACTGGTCTAACAGGACTCAAGAAAAAGACATTATCTGGTAAGTAAAATGTCACCATACCATTTGAATACTGGGTCCAAAAAATCTAACTTACGGGATAATAGGAGAGCATTTGGAAGGGCCTTTGCCTTCTGATTCAAATCAACTACTTGAATTATTGGCCTATTTAAACCTAAATCAAATTAAGTTTGGTCCAACCCATGTGAGGGGATACCAGTTAGAACATATTCTTTCTGTGAAAAATAATTATACCTTAATGGTACAGGACTATGGGAATAAACCGGCACTATGATCAGATCACCATGTTTTAGAATTTACATTAGGCATCCCCTGTAGGGGAACTCAGAGTTGGCAGAGGTGCAAAATAAACTCAGATCAGTTCTGGGGCCTGGTGAGACAAAACCTAAATATTTAAAAAAGATGATATCATAAGTTTCTCATTGGAGAAATGGAATCAATTATGGAGAAACTCGCTGGATCAGGTGTCACCACTGAGGAAAAGCAGAAGTGCAAAATGTAAATTTGTTCATGGCACATTAGTTCCCGAGTTCCAGAATACATGTTTCAGACACTTCAAAAGGTTTTTCAGTACTCGGTGGCCTCTGAGGTGTCTCTTGGCTTTGCAGGGGTGCCCTGCAAAATGGGGATGACATAAATATCTCTTAAATTACTGCAGATGTGGTAATAATGTAGCCCTTAGAAAATTCAAGAGCAGAGATTTTTATTTCTGAGTTCGTTCTCAAGGACTCCAGCATCTCATAGAAAATTAAAGTGTACTTGATGTAACTGCCCCAGAAGATTGTAAAGCAGAAGCATGTAGTCCCACCTCACTCAGTCACTTCTATCGTGGTCTCTCAACTTGGAAGCTATGGCCTGATAGTCAGAATGTCTGATATTTAAGAGCAGTGGTGGTCAGCTGCAACATTTACATATTATCTGGATATTCAGTGCTGGGCTCTGTGGTCAGGGCTGTCGACTATCTGGATAGTGGCAAGATTCAGTCACTGTCAAGATAGCACTCTTGCCAGTTTTTTGCTGTCTTAGATTATTCAGATAGACTGTCCACATAAGGGCAGAAATGATCCAGATAGTGGCTGAATATTGACACTAAGCGGATAGTCAGCAGCATCACCCTTGCTCCAACCATGGACTATCCCAGATTATGCCAAAGTGGTCTATGGTAATATCTCTCTCAGCACCCTTATCTGGCTAACCTCCATGGTTATCCAGATAAGGACTTCTAAATATCTGCCCCATCTCTTTAGGAAAAATCCATAACTGAGTCCAGCAATGCATTTTCTGTTAAGATAGCCATCTTCCTCCAAAGTAATGCTTTGCGAGTGGCTGTGGGGGCCTCAATATATCTGTTAATGTGGGGAGAGATAACAGACTTCCCCTGGAACCAAAGGCATAGCATTAACTTCTGCTAGGGGCTCCCCACTGAGATTCTACTGTTTTCCGAACTCAGAAGTCACATTCTTCTTGGCTTGAGAGGTCTCCTCGCGGGTGTCTTCTCACAATATTACAGCCCTGCCACTGCCATATTTTGGTTAATGCTTCTCCCAGCATGTTGCTGCTGACCCTGGGTCTCGAATAAGAAAACACCTGTGGTATTCTGAATTATTGGGGTTCAGATGGGGCTGGGGAAGGAAGGAGAGGGAAGTCATATCACCAGAGATCAGAAAAACATCTGGGTCAGGAGAGAGCTTCATCTTCCAGACTCTGCTGCATTGCCAATACATAGTCATCTATCAGGTCCCAGCTGGCACCTAAAGTTCAGCCAAATGAATCTCTGGTGTCCCCTAACACTTACCCATTTTTCCACAAAATTTCAAAAGCAAGCTGAACTCAGGAAAAGTCTCCTCAATATCTGGGAGTGCTCAGCTCAACAATTGTGCATTGCAACCATCTTTCATTCCCCCTTCTATCCCTAAGTGATATCCCAAATAACATTTAAGCATAGAGTGAGACTATTGTTTTTGCTACATGAAGTTTAAATCAGGATTTTTATGTTTATGTATCTACTTCATCTTTCATCTAAACTGGATCTGTGCTGAATCTAGAAATAAGCCCAAGGTAGAAACATAGAAACATAGAAACATGACGACAGAAAAAGACCACAAGGCCCATCTAGTCTGTCCTTCCATAACAACAACTACAACAGTCCACTTTTTACCTTTAGAGATCCTCTGTGTTGGTCCCATGCTTTTTTGAATTCAGTTACTGTCCTCATCTCCACCACCTCCACTGGGAGACCATTCCACGGATCCACTACTCTTTCCGTAAAGAAATATTTCCGCATATCACTCCTGAATCTATCTCCCTTCACCCTCATCCCATGTCCCCTCGTAGCAGAACTTGCTTTCAATTGAAAGAGGCTCTCTCCCTGAACATTTATGCCACTGAGGCATTTAAACATCTCAATCATATCACCTCTATCCCGCCTTTCCTCTAAGGTGTACATATTAAGATCCTTAAGTCTGTCCTCATATGCTTTATAATGAAGCCCATTAATCATTTTAGTAGCAACCCTCTGCACCGACTCCATCCTGTTCACATCCTTTTGAAGGTGCGGTCTCCAGAATTGCACACCATACTCCAAATGAGGTCGCACCAAAGACTTATATAGAGGCATTATCACCTCCTTTTTTCTGCTAGCCATTCCTCTCCGTATGCACCCAAGCATCCTTCTAGCTTTTGCCGTCGCCTTTTCTACCTGTTTAGCTACTTTAAGATCATCAGACAAAACCACGCCTAGGTCCCGCTCTTCTTTAGTGGACAAAAGTACTTCACCTCCTATACTGTATTGCTCCCTTGGATTGCTGCAGCCCAAATGCATGACCTTACATTTTTTAACATTAAATCCCAGCTGCCAAATTCTAGACCATTCTTCAAGCTTAGCTAGATCCCTCCTCATGTTATCTACACCTTCCTGGGTGTCTACTCTATTGCAGATTTTGGTATCATCCGCAAAGAGGCCCTTCCGCTATATCACTAACAAAGATGTTAAAAAGAATCGGACCAAGGACAGATCCCTGGGGCACACCACTGGTAACATCCTTCTCCTCAGAGTGAGCTCCATTTACTTGTACTCTTTGTCGCCTCCCACCCAACCAATTTCTAACCCAAGCAGTAACTTTAGGGTCCATCCCTAGGGTGCTCAGTTTGTTTATAAGTCGCCTGTGAGGAACAGTGTCAAAGGCTTTACTGAAATCTAAATACACCACATCTAGAGCTCTCCCTCGGTCCAACTCCCTGGTCACCCAGTCAAAGAAATCAATCAGATTTGTTTGACAAGACCTGCCTCTGGTGAATCCATGCTGCCTCGGATCCTGTAATCTGCCGGACTCCAGAAACCTCACTATTTTCTCTTTCAGCAGCGTTTCCAATAATTTACTCACCACTGAAGTTAAACTAACCGGCCTGTAGTTTTCAACCACATCCTTACTTCCGCTTTTGTGTAAAGGCACCACATGAGCCTCTCTCCAGTCCTTTGGCACCACTCCTGACTCCAACGAGGCATTGAAAAGGTCAGTCAGTGGAGTTGCTAGAACGTCCCCAAGTTCCCTCAGTATTCTAGGGTGTATCCCATCCGGTCCCATCGCTTTGTCTACTTTAAGTTGAGCTAGTTTCACACGAACACAGTCTTCTGAAAATTGTTCAAGATGTCCCTCGCTTCTGTTCCTATTTGTGGGTGTTTTCTGAGGTCCTGCTCCTGGTTCTTCATCTGTGAACACAGGACAAAAATATTTGTTAAGCAATTCCGCTTTATCCTTATCAGCTTCTACATATTCCCCCCCTGCACCCTTGAGTCTGACAATACCACTTTTGCCCTTCCTCTTCTCACTAATATATCTGAAAAATGTCTTATCCCCCCATTTTATTGCATTGGCTATTTCCTCCTCCTTTTGAATCTTTGCCTTCTTGACTACTTTGCTAGCTTCTCTAAGTTTTTCCAAATACAGATGCCTGTCTTCCTCTCTCTGTGATCTCTTGTATTTCATGAAGGCCTCCCTCTTTTTCTTCACTTTTTCAGCTACTTCCTTCGAAAACCATAGCGGTCTCCTGTTCCTTTTGCCTTTATTTACCATTTTAACAAAAAGGTTAGTTGCCTTTAAAATACCCTCTTTCAGTTTTGCCCACTGTTTTTCTACATCCCCCAGCTGTTCCCATCCCACTAACGACTCCCTGAGGTATTGGCCCATCTTTGCAAAGTTAGTCTTCCTAAAGTCTAAGATCTTCACCTTGGAATGGATTCTAACAGCCCTAGTCCTAATACTGAACCACACCATCTGGTGATCACTGGATGCAAAATGATCTCCCACTACAACATCAGAAACACTTTCACCATTGGTAAGCACCAAGTCCAGTATGGCCCCTTCACGTGTGGGGTCTGTTACCAATTGCCTGAATAGTTCTCCCTGTAGAGAATCCAGGATCTCCTTACTTCTAGATGATACTGCAGCAGGAATGTGCCAATCAACATCTGGCATATTGAAATCTCCTAGCAGTAGCACTTCTCCTTTCCTAGCAATGCTGCGTATGTCTTCTATTAGCTCTCTGTCCACCTCTTCCTCTTGTGAGGGAGGTCTGTATATCACACCAATGCAAATAGATTTCTCTTTCCCTCTTTCTAGTTTAACCCACAATGCCTCCTCTCTCCCTTTTAAGCTCTGTAATTCCAAAGCTGTAATAGTAGTTTTTACATATAGTGCCACTCCTCCTCCCCTTCTTCCTACCCTGTCCTTTCTGAATAAAGTATAGCCAGGTATAGTTACATCCCAGTCATGGTTTTCTGTGAACCATGTTTCTGTAACTGCCACTAAATCCAAGTCAGCCACTCCCACCAAAGCTTCAACTTCAGGGATCTTATTTCCCATGCTACGGGCATTAATACACACTGCTTTCCATATATTACCCCTGTTACCCATTTCCATAAAGGTATTTAATGTATCACCTACCTGGGGGCTTTCACTTACCAGGGGGCTTTCTTCACCCATCCCCAAAGAAATCTAGTTTAAAGCCCTCTTCAGTAGATTAGCCAGTCTACTACCAAAGATGCGTTGACCTTTCTTGGACAGATGGATGCCATCTCTGCTCTGCAACCCTTGGAAGAGCATCCCATGGTCTAGGAAACCAAAACGCTCTCGAAGACACCATCCACGCAGCCATGCATTCATCTCCAGGATGCGAGCCTCTCTGCCTTGGCCTTTACCCTCAACAGGGAGGATTGAAGAGAACACCACCTGTGCACCTACCTGCTTCACCCTCTGTCCCAGAGCCATGAAGTCACTTTTGATACGTTCTGAGGTATACCTGGCAGTATCATTTGTTCCAACATGGATTAGCAACATTGGGTAATAGTCAGTGGGCTTGATGAGTCTCGGCAAACTCTCCGTAACATCTTGGATCTTGGCACCAGGCAGACAGCATACCTCTCTGGACATCAAGTCTGGTCGGCAGATGGACGCCTCAGTACCCCTCAGAAGAGAGTCTCCAACCACCACTACCCTTCGTTTCCTTCTGGTCACTGATTCCGCAACTATGGGGTACTTGAACTCTGGTTCTTCCCTTTCCAGGGATGCTTTCACCTCCTCCACTTCCAGGGCTGCATAATGGTTCTTCAATTCAAGGGCTGGAGAAGTTGGATTGGTGATTTTGCAGGCTCTGGTGACTTTTGTCCAACCATCGACATTCTGTTGGCACCCATCTTCTCCTGTGCTGGAGAGCCTGGTTGCTGCAAGAGGCATCTCATCAATGTACTTCTCACTGTCTTGAATGCTCCTCAGCCTCGCCACCTCCTCTCTGAGTTCTTCCACTTGTTTCCTCAGAGCTTCAGCATGCAGGCACCCTGCACATGGAACCGGTTCTTCAACTGGCATTAGGACCTCTGTCTGGACCGAGGTAAGGATTTAAAGGCAGATTACAAACATTTCTCAGATATTTGTGATAGCACAGGTGACGGAATTAAACAGGACAAGATATATAGAATATACAGTATCAATTGCAACCATTTTCTGCTACAGATTTTCTCATGGAAAATCAATGTAATCAAAGAAAAACTGTAATTGTTCTAGCTAAACTGACTGCCAGAGGAATGGAGCTGACGTTTAAGAGCACATTATAGACAGAATGTGGAAATTGGAATTGGAGACATCAAGGTCGGATGTATACAATATTTTAGAAGTGGCTCTGCTAAACATGGAGCTGTTTCTAAAATACATAGAAGGAACTGCAGGAATGCACATGGATCGCATCCACATGTAGTGAGAGGCACTATTTCACAAATCTACACATGCAAAAATCAACAGAGAAAACCTGGAGGATAACCCCCTTAGTCTCCTCTGGAGTGGAGGAGTGGCCTAGTGGTTGGGGCAAGGTACTTCAGGCCAGAAGGTCAGGGGTTCAAATCCCACTAGAGGACAGCAACCTTGGGCCGGAAGGACTGGGGTTTCTAGTCCCACAGGTGCTCCTTGTGGTCTTGGGCAAGCCACTTAACCCTCCATAGCCCATGTTCCCTGTAAATAGTTATCTCCAAGTTATAATGTCCTGTTCAATGTAATTTCAGTTTGTTCAATGTAAACCGCACTGATGCAGAATAGCGTGGTATATAAGAGAATTAAATAAATAAAGACTGACTGAAATGCACACTTCTTAAAAACCTACATGTGCTAGAGAGTGAGGGTCTGATTCTCATTGGGGTACATCCGGCCCATCCAGAAGTCCAAAATCTGGACAGGCTGGATCTGCACCCGATTCTGAACCTGCAGGAGCTATATGTCCTGCAGGATCAGAATTGGGTGTAACCGGTCTGGACAGGCAGGCTGTGCCCTGTTCCCAGTCACTGTGTGTCCTGCTCTCACCCCATCCAACCAAGCCCTGGTGCCCTGGTGTCCTGTTGCCATGGCACTGGGATGCCATGCAGATGCCCTGATCCCCTGCTGTACCTCAGCGCTGGATTCCCTGCCACCCGATCCCTGAACGGACTTGTTGGGGCTGGGAAAGGGCTGCAAGGAGCAGCAGGAAGAGTCCAACCTGGCCAGATGAGTCAGTGGGTGCCACTGTCCACCGCCACGGGGATGTTTTCCAGCACTGAGCTGGGATAAGTCCCCATCCATCTTTGCTGGCCTGGACGTACAGGGCAGCAACCGGAATCGGCCATGTGCATCCAGGTCAGGGTCCCGCCTCTGCCCCGCCCTCAGTCCTTTTCTGGCCCTTCCCCTCCTGCCTCCATCTGGAGCTCCCTGCACATTTCCTGTGTATGTGCAGGGAGTTCCTACAATGGCATCGGGTATAGGTGAAGAGCAGGGGCTGGAAATCCATGTCAGATGTCCAACCCCGGCTATTCAGGATTGGAATGACCCCCTAGGTGTAAATCCAGAATGGAGAATTTTGGGCTTACACCTGCATTCCCTATATGGAATGGAGAATAAACATGTAGGGCCCGATATTCAAAGGCATTAACACAGTTTGCAGACCTGCCAACCGTATAAATGCTGCTCAGTGGGATATTGAGCCTCTGCCTGGTTAGTGACATGCGGTGAAAGTCAGGCGCAGGAAAGACTGGCCTAACTTTCACCGCAGAAGCTAACCGGGCAGTGGCTGAACATCACTGCTACCCTGATAACTTTGCAGCAATCCGAACAACCTGGATATTCAATGCTGGAGCCCAAATTTACCCCTGGCATTGAATATCCAGATTTAAAGTTTAACACTGGCAGCTAGCCGCTGTAGGAGCACTAGCTGCTGATGCTGAACATTGAACCCATAGATTTTTGTCCCACCAAAGCCATGCCCAAACCACGTCCCAATATGTCTCCTTGAAACTTCCATGTACTAAGGACATCCATGTAAAAATTGACCCCTAAAATGGTCATTTAGACAAGGATGCAATTTGCACATGCATCGTCTTCATGATACACATTCAAATCACGAATGGGCTTTTAAAATAATCCCCATAATGTTTCAAGAGAAAGTGTTTAATGCATTGTTGGAGTCTAGAATGTGCAGCTATTTTCCGAGCCTGTAGCTGACAGTACAAATACTTTATGTCAGCATGAGTCAACTCTTCTTAAAGAAGACTTATAATGGAATGCTCGGGTTGTAATAAGATAGAAATATGCTTCAGAGCTAGTGCTTAGGAGGGGTTCATATATGGAAGAAATGGATGCAAGAGAATATTTTCTTTCTTTCTTCTGTACTTCTATGTAGTTACTGACAGAATCAATCTCAATCTCTCTCTCTCTCTACTTTAGAGAGATATTGACACAAAGCCCCCAACCATGTTCTATTTGGAATAATATGAAGCAAATAGAAACATCTAGACCTGAAGCATGTTTTGGTTGATGAATAAAACAAAAGCCTTTAGCACGCTCAAGATTATCAATAAGAAACTTAAAGACTTCTTTTTAGTTATCTCTTGTGGCCTTTCTAAACATTCAAATTCAATTTTGCTGAAGGTCTCAGACTTTTATGGCACTCATTTTTGGACTTGCGATACGTCCAACATTAGTGCCTGATAGCACCTTCCAACGAAAATACCCAGTGATTTAAGAAAGTGAATAGAGCTGTTCCCTTATTCCTCTTTTCACGAGAAATGATACTATTATTGATTTCTTTAAATAATCTCACAAATAGTTCAAGGTCCAGCTATTGAAGAATACTTAGCTTCTTGTTATAAATTTCTTCTTCATACTCCCTTTCGCTTTCAAATCCCAACGCCTTCCCCAGACGTCTCACTAGCGTTTCACTATTACTGTTTCATCAGGGGATCACTGTTCTCTGTTCTTTCACTATAAAATAAAATAAAACCCATTTTAAAAACCACAAAAATTGTCTAAGTTCCAAACTACATTGTTAATTAATCTTACCGACTATATACACCTACCACATACAAAAACGATGCTGCACACGTTTCCTAATAAATTCATCTTAAACTTATTCGATGAATCACAATTCCATTCATCGCACTCGTAAAAAAACACTGCGCATGCGGACTACAAATAACATCTACTAATTTAAAGACCTCTCATTACTCCCCTATTGGTGTTATCCAAGCCCATCCCCAGACTTCAGCACTAACACCAGGGATCCTCAAAAAATTCCAGCAGTGTCACAATAACGCCTACAGAGTCCAACTATCCAATGGCGGATCTGTTATTACCGCTCACCGTATTTTTAACAACCCCTATTTTCCTTTGCTCTCTTACATACAAGAGGACCAGTCAATAGAGGCATTAAGCCCCATAGGTGTTACAGATTTTAAATTAAAAATCCACCTTTGTTCTCGAATCAAAAGAGTTTGTTCTTGCGATTTCCCCATCATACCCGACTCGATTTGATCAATACAAAAGTACCTCAACTGTTCAAAAATATGCCCCTCCAATATACAATGTGGTGTATGTTATTCAATACCCATGTCAGCAGGAGAATATGGACTCCAATAGCGTTAATTTGATTACCCAGTATTCCCCATTGAGTGCAGGGATTCAGAAAATTTTAAGAAAACATAGTAACATTATAGAAGCTGTTCCTGGATTAACAGGTAAAAAGATACATTGCGTATGGCAGCGTGATCTTAACTTGAAGGAACAGCTGAGTCCGACGGTATTGCAACCTTTGGTTCCAACAGCAGCTATGCTGGGAATGGTGAAGGGTCATAAGAAGTGCGGGCGTTGCAATATATGTGATATTACCATGGAACTTGACGTTTTTGTACATAGAGGAATTACGTATCGATTAAGAGGTTACACCACATGTGAATCTTCTAATGTGGTGTATGTTATTCAATGCCCATGTGCATTGATTTATGTAGGTAAGATGCTTTGTCCATTTAAAATCAGAATGGGAGAACATAGGAGCCGTCTGAAATGTCGAATTAAGGAGGCACCATTGGTTCAACATTGTATACTGGAGGGGCATATTTTTGAACAGTTGAGGTGCTTTTGTATTGATCAAATCGAGTCGGGTATGATGGGGAAATCGCAAGAACAAACTCTTTTGATTCGAGAACAAAAGTGGATTTTTAATTTAAAATCTGTAACACCTATGGGGCTTAATGCCTCTATTGACTGGTCCTCTTGTATTTAACAGAGCAAAGGAAAATAGGGGTTGTTAAAAATACGGTGAGCGGTAATAACAGATCCACCATTGGATAGTTGGACTCTGTAGGCATTATTGTGACACTGATGGAATTTTTTGAGGATCCCTGGTGTTGGTGCTGAAGTCTGGGGATGGGCTTGGATATGGCCCTGGCATTGAATATCCAGGTTCAGAGTTCAGCGGTGATGGCTGACCACTTTATCAGTGATAGCTGCTGCCGCTGAATATCCCTCCTACATTAAAATGTACAACTAGATGCCGGATCTTTTAATGATGCAAAGGAATAATGCAAACCATGAGACTAATATGTGGTGTTCATGGCACCTTTTTAACACTAGAAGCCCCAAAAGGAATTTTACCTAGAAACCCCAAAGTACGTCAGTTGACGCATTATCACGATGACTGTGTTTAGCATGAAATGCAGATGTGAATTAATGTGGTTACTTATTTGTTAAATACGTGCCATATGTGATGTCATTACATGAAGTCATCGTGTGTTTATTGTTTGTAATGTCAGAGTAAAACTGTAAACAGTGATTGAGATGCGCCACCTAGTGGGAACATGAATTTATACCTAGAAGCTCCAAAGTACGCCAATTGATGCATCCAAGACAATTGAGTGCGTCAATTGATGTACTTTGGGGCTTCTAGGTATAAATTCATTTTCCCACTAGGTGGTGCATCTGTCATTACTTTTTGATGCACATATTTGAACATCTTGACCTTGCTAATAAAGTCATGGAACATGACTGACATGGTTCAAGCAGTGGCATTGGTATACAACTTCGAAGATGCATTTGCGTCAATTGACGCACTTTGGGGCTTCTAGTGTTAAAGACTGCTGGAACAGGGGTAGGTGTGAAAGTGGGACCACTGCTGCACTGATCACCACTAGGACCCCCAGGAAGCACTCAGGTAGGACCCCGGGTGGATGGCCAGGTGGAAGTCTGTATGGCTTTAGAAGGGGTCCGACTAGGGGGTTGGTGGGCCCCACTGCAGGGCCTCCAGGGCTGGTATGCTTTCCGGCCATGGAGGTCCTCAAGGGGTGCCATGAATGATAGGGGGGTTGTTCACAAGGGGGTTTCCTTAACAGGGGGGGGGGAGTAGCTATACTTGTGTGTGGGGGGGGCATGATAGGAGGGGATTGCGAGGAGAAAGCAGGTATTCGATAGTTTGTATTTTCTGCGGCCGTGCTACTGGGCTGCTGTTGGCACAGCGGCAATTACCTCCACCTCTGGAGTGGAGGTAATTGCAGCTGTATTAGAGGCAGTGGTGACAGCTAGCATGTAGCAATGTCATGTATGCTAGTTGTCACCAGCCATCACTCCTACTTTCGACCCCGCCACCTCCCCAATCCGGCGCCGATCCTGCCGTGAACCTGCAAGTGCAGACAGCATGGTTATTACCCTTGCATTGGTTGTATTTGGTACACAGGAGTGGTTACTGTGAGTGTTCAGCACATTCTTATCCCCGTGATAACCACTTACTGCACTTTAGTAAAAGGGCTCTTATGTGTCTTAGGAAGACTATATAGGAAAATCCAGCTCTGGGAATTTCTTATTTCCTTGGGGTGGGTGGGAGCAGGGTAGAGTTTTAAGTCCCCCATGCATCTAGACCTTGTCTGAACTGAGGGCAATTTAAAATATCTTGTTTATGCAGGCTAGGTGAGGAATATAAACTAGATTTTCCAAAAGTTGTTTGCCACTAGCTTAAAGAACAGGAAGGCTATTGATAGGTAGGAATTAACAATACTGTTCTTTTTTGAAGAAGGAAAGGAATAAAGGAAACATTTTTTTTCTGTATACAAGTTTAAAGCTACCCAGAAACACAAAATAGACTAAGTAATATTAAGAAAGATCAATATTGGTAGAATAGACAATAGGCATCTATCAGCAACATCAGCCAAGCAGTGAAAATATTCATAAAACTCCAGGAAATCCTACTCTCTCTGAAGATTCTGTGGATGCAGTGAACTCAGCTTCACATGAGTGTCAGAAACTGAGGCTTTGAGCTGCAGGAGATGAATAGCAAATGGATGTTGGGTTGTTCCTGAACATCTACTGTCATGCAAATAGCCTTGTAATGTTTGCTAATTTAATTGCTAACATTGTTGCTAACATGTTCACAAAACATAGGACACTTACAGGGCTGCAGGATTTAAATATGAATTTTGATTTGAATGTCACAGTTGAGGAAGCCATGTTTATTAAGGCCATAGTCAACCTCTCACTTGTGCAGTGGATCTTAGACTTGACACATACTCATGATTATATTTTGGACACAATTTTTGAACCAGTGTTATCATCTGTAAGGATTGGTGATGATAGTCATCATCTAGTCTCTTGATCAGATCATGAATTACTTGTTTTCACTTTAATAAACTCAGTAAACAGATAACACAAAGGTTGAAAAGGTTGTGCGTTATCAAGAAGTTTTCCTCTATTTGTTTGTTGATTGAGCCATCTGAAGCTGTCACCTTCGGAACTGGTAGGAGACCTAGACTCTCAGGTTTGTCTCTGGAATATTAGGTTTTAGGAGCTATAGAACTACTTAGTTCATCTGAAAGTCAGAAAAAACAAGATGACCCCTTTCCCAAGCAGGGCCAGCACAAACATTAGGCAAGACTAGGTGGTCACCTGGGGCTACAGCTTCTGGGAGGCAGCAAAGAGCAGCACCAGTCAAAGCAAAGAGCCACCAGTACATTCTTTTATCTGCAGGAAAAGTAGGCATACACTATTATTCATTTTTGCAGCATTGTTGTTGGAAAGCTGTTCAGATGATCATGATTATTGAGTTTAATTATAAAACTCTCATGGGGGGAGGGGTAGAAAAAGGCTGAAGATTTACCTAGGGCTTCCAGTACCTTGCACCAGCCCTAAGATTGACCCTGTTACCAAGCAAATAAAAAAAATGTAGGGGACACATTAAGGGCAATAGTCACTAAAGCACACTAGTACTAACACGCTTTATTCTACCACAGGTTCCATTTTATGCAAAGGGATTTAGTTACCAAAAAAACACATTATGGTAAAATAATGCACATTAATTGCAATAAAACTTAGTAACCACCACCCTAAGGGGCATGTTTACTAAAGTGCAGCAAGATTTTGCATTTACCACATCATAACTGCAAAAATTAAGGTGCGGTAAATGTTGGGGAGATGGCCAACATTTGCTATGCATTTACCACACAAGGGGCAGATGCTTGCCCCATGGGCCATATTACATGCACCTTTAAATAGCACAGTTGCATCTGTGCTGTCTGGCAAGACATTTAACAAGGGGCCCCAGTTCTAAACCCAAAAACCTGCATTGTGATCTGAACCAAGCCCCAAGCCTGGCACTACCATTCGGCAAACTAGGTTGTTGTCTAGAATTCCGGCACTCTGTGGTTGCCATTGCTGCTTCTCCACAGGGCCTAAAGCAGCAATGGTTTGAAAACTGGGGAGATCATTTTGCATCCAGATGGTGTGGTTCAGTATTAGGACTAGGGCTGATAAAATCCATTCACAAGCGAGGGTCTTAGACTTTAGGAAAACTAACTTTGCCAAGATGGGCCAATACCTCAAGTAGTCGTTAGTGGGATGGGAACAGCTGGGGAATGTAGAAAAACAGTGGGCAAAACTGAAAGGGGAGATTTTAAGGGCAACAAATCTTTTTGTTAGAAAGGTAAATAAAGGTAAAAGGAAAAGGAGGTTGCTATTGTGCTTAAAAGAAGTAACTGAAAAGGTGAAGAAAAAGAGAGAGGACTTCATAAAATACAAGAGATCACAGAGAGAGGAAGACAGACATCTATATTTGGAAAAACTTAAAGAAGCTAGCGATGTAGTCAGGAAAGCAAATATACAAAAAGAAGAAGAAATAGCCAATGAAATTAAATGGAAGGCCAAGACATTTTTCATATATGTTAGCAAGAGGAGGAAGTGCAAAGGTAGTATTGTCAGATTCAAGGGGGAAGGGGAGGAATATGTAGAAGCTGCTGAGGATAAAGCAGAATTCCTTAAGAAATATTTTGTTCTGTGTTCACAGATGGAAGGCCAGAAGCAGGACCTCAAACACCCACAAATAAGATTAGAAGGGAAGGGGATCTTGAATGATTTCTAGAAGACTGTGTTTGTGAGGAACTACGTAGCTAAACTAAAAGTACAGAAAGCAATGGGGCTGGATGGGATACATCCAAGAATATTGAAGAAACTTGGGGACATTCTAGCAGCAACAATGACTTACCTTTTCAATGCTTCTTTAGAGTTGTGAGTGGTCCCAGAGGACTAGAGAAAGGGACATGTTGTCCCTTTACACAAAAGTGGAAGTAAGAATGAGGTTGAGAACTACAGGCTGGTTAGTGTGACCTCTGTGGTGAGTAAATTAATGGAAACGCTGCTACAACAGAGGAGAGTGAGATTTCTGGAGTCCAGTGGATTGCAGGATTTGAGGCAGCATGGGTTTATCAGAAGCAGATCTTGTCAGACAAATCTGATTGATTTCTTTGACTGGGTGACTAGACAGTTGGACCGAGGGAGAACCCTAGATCTGATATACTTGGATTTCAGTAAAGCCTTTGACACCATTCCACACAGCTGATTTATTAATAAACAGAGCACTCTAGAGATGGACTCTAAAGTAGCTGATTGGGTTTGAAATTGGTTGCGTGGGAGGCAACAAAGAGTACAGGTAAATGGAGCTCACTCTGAGGAGAAGGATGTTACCAGTGATGTGCCACAGGGATCTGTCCTCGGTCTGATTCTTTTTAACTTCTTCGTTAGTGATATTGCGGAAGGGCTGTCGGGTAAGGTTTGCTTCTTTGTGGATGATACCAGAATCTGAAATAGAGTAGACACCCACGAAGGAGTAAATAACATGAAGAGGGATCTAGCTAAACTTCAAGAATGGTCAAGGATTTGGTAGCTGAGCTTTAATGTTAAAAAATTCAGGGTCATGTATTTGTGCTGCAAAAATCAAAGGGAGCGGTACAGCATAAGGGGCAAAGTACTTCTTTCCATGAAAGATGAGTGGGACCTGGGCATGATTGTTTCTGATAATCTTAGGGGTATGTTTACTAAAACCCCATTAGGTGACCGCCGCGTTAGTGTGCGGGATGCCATAAAAGGAGTGGGCGTTTCAGTCTGAAAAAAGCAAACCGGGATTAATCATGCGCTAATGTGCGCTGTGTGCTCATGTGCGCCGCGCACATTAGCGCATGAGAAACACGCATGGGAAGCATAAGCAGGTGCGCTGATGTGCAAGCACAGGAACAGAGCCACAGTACAATGTTTAAGACACTGACCAATGGTGCAGGGATCATGGGTTCAATCCCCCACTGTGCCCAATGAATAAGGCTGGGTGAGGCACTGCCTGTTATGTGTAATATTGCATTCTGAGGCATATTAATTTTATTTTAATTACTGCTACTAGCAAACGCACTCTCAAAGCACTGTAACATAAGGTGCTGCATAAGGCACCCCCATAAGGTACCCCAGAGGGCACATATTAAAGTGCACTGTCTGCCACGGCACCCTACAATGTTGCTGAAAGGGTGGCATATAGGGTGTCATATAAGGTGCCCTATGAGGCAAAGCAAGGTCATAGCACTGTTTTTGATGGCAGCACTGTGCATTTAAACGCATGGAAATCTTAAGTAGATGCGCTGAAATGCAAGAAGGAACAGCAGTGTAGCACAATGGTTAAGGCACTGAATGATAATACAGGGGTCATGAGTTTGATCCCCAGTGTGCCCAATACGTAAGGCTGGCTGAGGCATCAGCTTTGACATGTAAGTATTGTTTCCTGAGGCATTTTATTTGTATTTTAATTATTGCTGCCAGCAAACACACCCTTACGTGCCGTAACCTAAGGTGCCACATAAGGCACCCTATAGGGCACATTATAAAGTGCACTGTCCGCCACGGTACCCTATAATGTCCCCTATAGGGCACCCTATAAGGCACTCCATAGGACACCTTATAAGGCACCTTATACGGACTGGCACCCTATCAGTCGCTCCATAGCATACTGTATAGTGCACCTTATATGGACGGTAACCATAAGGTGCCCTATAGGGCGCCCTATAAAGCACCCTCTGAGGCACCTTATGGGTACAGTACGCTGAGGGTGTTATTGCTGGCAGCACTAATGTACTTTAAAAATAGATAATGCTTTGGACAGCCCTATCAAATAACCCCACTGTGGGTTTGAACCCATGACCTCAGGCTCCATTGGTAGTAAAGTAACCAGTGGGCTACAGCTCTATAGCTGCTTGCAACCCCCTGGCTGGCGGCAGAAGGACTGCAAGTCACCACACAAACAGTCTGCTGTGGTCACCAGGATAGGGTTAACCCACCCATACCCATGATGCACTGCACATGCAAATCAGCAGTCTACAGATGATCACAAGATGGGGTATGCACCCCCACAGCACCTCGGCCTGGTAGGGGGAACTGACCATGTGTGGTACTGGCACAGAGTTGCTACACACCATCACATTGTGCAGGTACTGCACTCACCCTGAGGGTGAGGTGGGGCGCCCAGCACCAGGTCCACAGCAGAGATAGGCCATGCTGCAGGTCCCCAGCAGTGCTAATGTGTGAGATAGGTAGTATCTGCAGACATGCCTTGGATATATCTGTATGTCTCAGTCAGGTGTAGCCCCTATGGACCCCTAGGAGGATTATGTACCACCACCCTCCTCCAGGGCTGAGGGTGGTAAACAGGGTCTCCCACCAACAGATCCACATTCTATCTCCCTGCAATGGTGGCAGTAGAGGGGACCATCAACCCCAGTCCTGCTGGGGAACAAACACCCTACAGGGCAGTCAATGCAGCTCTGTACACATCCATAACGCAACAGCAGACAGACATTAGGTCTGGATATGCTAAGCTGCACCCCACCAATATCTGATATTCTCCTGCAGCAAGCCTTCAGCCGCTGCACCCTGCAAGGCGCTCCATCAGGACACATACCAGCTGCAGAAAGTCTGCTAGCTAGTCCATAGTGCATGTTCCTGGTGGAAATGCGTGCACCCAGAACTGGGATGTCAGCATACACACCAAGCAGATAAGTCAGTGACTGGGCCCCAAAAGGAAACCCATAAATATCACATGAGAGAAATGCTATATAGCACTATGGGGGTGCCTAGCCATGCTGTGGTCACTGCACAGTCAGGGTGAGAGTGATCTCCCAGCAGGACATGCTGTGGCCACCCTGTCTGTGCAGGTGGTGGCCGGGCACTACAATGTCCCAGCCAGTGCCCTATGCCCTGTGCTGATGCATCCTGGCCAGGCCACCCTGTCCGGGCTATACCCATGGTACCTTGCTCCTCATTATGCACATTGGCAGGCCAATACTGGCAACAGTGCTGGCAGTGTGGGATGTGGAGGGTGTTTGCAGCCACCACACACTGGATAGACAGACACACACTCCCACACCTATGCCAGCATTGTGCTACTCTAGAGGAGTTTAGCAGCCCTGGCCACAACACCAGTCCTGGGCACAGTGCAGGCATGGATATGGTACGCAATACTGTTGGGGGTCACTCCCCAGGGTGGTAAACACTGTCAGAGACCAGACCTGAAGCACACTCCACAGACAGCAGAAAGGTTGCTATGATGGAGCTCAATCAGCAAACTGCTTAACGTAGGAATTGGTATCTGCCAGTAATCATAGCAAACGTTTGCTAGCTGTGTACCATATTCCCAGGTGTAGGGTGGCATTGCTAAGGTATGCAAGGGCTAGTATTGGGAGATGCACACAGGGCCCAATGTCCTGCCTCTCCAGGAGGCATTGGCTAATGGAGCCTGTGGGTGTGGGTGTGTCTGCCCCTGTTGGCTGCTGCTTTACGGCAGAGGTTCCCAACTCCAGTCCTGGTGTGCCAAACACTGTTCGGGTTTTCATGCTGTCCCTCATGAATATGCATGAGATACATCTGCATACCATGGGGGTGGTGCATAGTTATGCAGCACAGGCATCTTTATTGGAGGCAGCATGGAACCTGAATGGTGTTTGGCCCTCCAGGACTGCATTTGGGAGAGTCTGCTTTAGGTAATGCACCTGTTTATGGTGTCTTTGCTCTGTAGGGTAAAATGTAGGTGTTATGGGCATGTTTACATCATCTGCAATAAAGGTTCTGTCTGTATTAGCACGTTGTAGTAGTGGGTAAAATATGGGGATTGGGTTGGCAGGCACCATTGCTGGGACTTGAACCTGTGACCTTCTGCCTCCAAACACACTGGTTGTGTGCACTGCACCACCGTGTTGCTATAGAGACAATGCATTCCCTGGTGATACCATGACTGTTTGTCCGGCAGGGCCTGTCTGTTGCAGTGCATGGCACCCACCTACACAGGGCTAGGCCATGGTCTGCTCTGGGAAGCTGCCACTGCCCCCTCCACCACCAGTACCCCTCCGCCACCATGCTGACATGGCCTTATATTGGAGACAGCATAAAACCTGAATGATTTGTGGGCCTCCAGTACTGAATTTGGGGGACTCTGCTCTAGGTAATGCACATGTTTCTGGTGTATGTGCTCGGTGGGGTAAAATATAGGCGTTTGAACCATGCGTATGTTCTCTGCAATAAAGGTTTGTCCTTACTATCACGGTTTGTTAGAGGGTAAAATATGGGGACTGGATTGGCAGTAGCCCCAGCTGGGACTTGAACTTGTGACCTTCTGCTCCTGAACACACTGGCTGCGCTCACCGCACCACATTGTGCTCACAGAGACAGTGCAGTCCCTGGAGATACCATGGTAGTTTGTCAGACACAGCCTGTCTGTTGCAGTGCATGGCACCCACCTACACAGGGTTAGGCCATGGCCGGCTCTGGGCAGCTGCCACTGCCCCCCTCCACCACCAGTACCCCTCAGCCATCATGCTGACATGCCCTTCTGCTGGTGGTGCTGGTGATGTGCAGTCTCATGCCATCCAGTGTGCAGGTAGGCGTCTGCCTATGGTGCGTGTTCTTTGGTAGGGGTGCCTGCATAGGCCTCCATGCTTCCCCCCAACACCGCCTGCCAATGTTCTGTGCCCTTGGGGGTACCTGCTGGGTACTATCCCCTGTGACACTGTGATAAACACTCTCGTGCCCATGTTGGGCCCTCATCAGTTGCTGTCTGGCTGCTGTTCAGTTTCAGCATTCCTATGTGCCACCTAGGCATCTGCCTGGTCTGCACTGTGCCCCGGCTGCACCACAGCATGTGCCGCCTGCAGCCCTCTGTGGCCCCTTTTCAGGCATCTGACCAGTTGCCCGTTCCGAAATGCCCGCCCTGCTGTTTCAGGACATGTGCACACCATAGGACACCTGTCCGATGCAGAGGGAAACCCTAATCAGTGCTATTTCTGTGGGATCATTCACCTTGTATGGGGACGGAGCGTAGACCTTTCCATAATTCATATCTTTTTTTGGGTGCTTTCTCGGGAGTGTTTTTTGATGTTTCCCATTAAAACCACTGTTGCCCAGCTTGGTTATGTTTTTTCTATATTTTGTAGGGGTCATTTTCAGTGTTTCTTTGCCCTTTTGTTCTGTGCACATGTATCACACTTATCACTTTTTGTAGGTTTCCCTGGGTTTGCTGTACATTGCTGACAGAAATGGTTTTTCTTGCGGTATTTTTTGCCTCGGATTTCAGCCTCGCTAATGTGCGGGGAGCCTCTCCCCTCCCACTCTCCACCCATTGACCCCCTTCTCTCCGCACCTGGGGAGCCTTCCTCCACCCTCCGGGAGCCTTTCCCCGCCTTCATCGCACATTAGCACGCCGCGCACATGAGCGCCGCGCACATGAGCGCCACGCACATGAGCGTGCATATTTGTGCCCCGTATGTGACATTAGCGTGCGCTAAGGTACCTTAGTGCACGCTAATGTCACGCAGCGCACATTAGCGCACATTAGCGCAGTTTAGTAAACATACCCCTTAAAGTGGCTAAACATGTAGAAAAGGTGACAATGAAAGCTTGAAGGATACTTGGGTGCATGGGGAGAGGAATGGCCAGCAGAAAAAAGGAGGTGATAGTGCCTCATTTATAGTATTGTGTTCAATTCTGAACACCACAGCTTTAAAAGGATATAAACAGGATGTAGTCAGAGCAGAGGGTGGCTACCGAAATGGTTAGTGATCTTTGTTATAAACCATATGGGGATAGGCTTAAAGATCTTAATATGTATACGTTAGAGGAAAGGCGGGATAGAGGAGATAAGACGATAAGAACATAAGATATGCCATACTGGGTCCATCAAGCCCAGTATCCTGTTTCCAACAGTGGCCAATCTAGGTCACAAGTACCTAGCAGTTTCCCTAAAGGACGCAGGTTCCACAGTGCTTGTACTGGGGCAAGCAGTGGATTTCTTGAGTCCCCTTTAATAATAGTTTATGGATCTTTCCTCCAGAACTTGTCCAAACCTTTTTTAAAGCTGGCTATACTAGCAGCTTTTACTATATCCTCTGGTAACAAATGATAGATATATGATAGAGATATTTAAATATCTCTATGGCATAAATGCACAAAAGGAGAGCCTCTTTTTGTTGAAAGTAAGCTCTGCAACAAGGGGGCATAGGATGAGGGTAAAATGGGATAGACTCAGGAGTAATATGCAGAAATATTTCTTTATGTAAAGAGTGGTAGATGTGTGGAATTTCAGACAGTGGAAGTAGTAGAGACAAGGACAGCATCTGAATTCAAGAAAGCATGGGACCAACACAGAAGATTTCTAAAGGATAAAAAGGGACTAGAGTATTTGATATGGAAGGGCAGACTAGATAGGCCATATGGTCTTTTTCTGCTGACATGTTTCTTACTTGGAGGCACATCCTTATAGAAAAGGCTTCCTCTTTCACAGAATGCTACCCAGCTCCTGATAAATCTTAAGCCTCTTCCCTGCACCATTGTCTCATCCATGCACTGAGACTTGTGAGCTCTGCTTACCTTTTGGGTCCTGCTTATGGAACAGGGAACATTTTTTAGAATGCTATCCTGGAGGTTCTGGATTTCAACTTTCTACCTGAGAACATAAATTACGTTTACAAAAACCTCCCTCCTACACTTTCTTCTGTTGCTGCTGCCCATATGTATCAAGATAGTCAGCTGCTACCCAATACTGTTTAGAACTCTTATCTAGTTGATGCATGAGGTCAGCCATCTTCATACTAGGCAGGCAACAGACCAGGCGATTCTTACACCCACAAGCAACCCAGATATCTACATACCTAATGACTGAATTCCCAAGTAAACTGGCCATCCTAACCCTTCTCTCCGGAGAACAGGAGGATATTGCCTCCCCTGGATAGCAGGTCTTGGCTACAGGATCATTTCCTGTCACATTAAGATAATGCTGTCCTTCCAAGTGACTTCTCTCCTCCAAGGCAGCACTGAGGCTGCCATACATAAGGTAGGACTTTTCTATATCTCTATAGGACTCCTCTACATACCTCTCTGTTTTCCTCAGCAACCCCATCTACTATTCTAGCCTCCAAAGATTGGATTTGTTCTCTGACAGCCTGGAGCTCTTTACACTAAGCGCATACATATGACCTCTCACAAACTGGGAGATAATCATGCTTGTGGAACTTAGTGCAAAAGACTGAATAGCTCAGATCTTGCTGTTGGACTGTTCTCTACATCTTTGTATTTGTGGGTTTAGTTATTTAGAGTTGTATAATGAGTAGGGATACCTTAGCTAATATAAAGGTCTTTAGGATTATTTGGCATATTTTATGCTGTTATTTTGTTTGCTTCCCAGTGAACTCATAATTATCTGTTATAGGTTAATTATTTGTTGATGAAAATAGACTGTGGTGTAAAAGTTGGAATAACTAACTACTATATACATTAATGGGATTACCTAGTTGGAGTTGGGGAGGGTGGGCAGGAAGAAGGCTACTTGTCTGTTTTCTTTTAGCATTATAAGGGCCTACCTAAATCTAACAAAAATTAATTAATAACCTCTAAAGCAAGTTGCGATTTGCCTGCTAAAAGACTTACCTAAATCTTAAAATAAGCAAAGGTGTAAGACAAGGCTGCATACTATCCCCCTACCTGTTTAATTTATATGCAGAACAAATCATCAGAGAAGCAGGATTGTATGAAGACAACAGAAGTGTGAAGATTGCTGGAAGACTCATCAACAACCTTCGCTATGCTGATGATACCACATTACTGGCTGAAAGTGAAGATGATCTGAAACATTTGCTTCTCACAATCAAAGAACATAGTCTCAAAATGGGCCTGCACCTTAATGTAAAGAAGACAAAGATCATGACAACTGGCATAATCAACAGGTTCATCGTTGAAGGAGAAGAAATTGAAATCGTGAACAACTTTAACCTACTTGGATCAACTATCAATAAAGAAGCAACAAGCAGCCAAGAAATCAGATGGCGCATTGCTCTTGGCAGAATGGCTATGAAAGACCTAGATAAGATTCTCAAGAGCAGAGATGTCTCTCTCCATACAAAGATTCGACTTGTTCAAGCCATGGTATTTTCAATAACATCATATGGATGTGAAAGCTGGACAGTGAAAAAGATAGACAGGAAGAAAATTGATGCCTTTGAATTATGGTGCTGGGGGCGAATACTGTGTATACCATGGACTGCCCAAAGAACAAACCAGTCGGTACTAGAGGAGATCAAACCAAAGCTTTCTTTAGAAGCTGAGATGACAAGACTTCGACTTTCATACTTTGGACATATCATGCGAAGAGAGAGATTATTAGAGAAAGACATCATGCTTGGTAAGATAGAAGGTCAACGCAAAAGAGGAAGGCCAGCAATGAGATGGATCGATTCAATAACAGTAGCTACCGGTACCAGTCTGTCAACAATGAGCCGCCTGACTGAAGACCGAAGACAATTTAGGATAGCTATCCAGAGGGTCGCCATGAGTCGACTCCGACTCGACGGCACTTAACAACAATAAATCTAACAGAAGTTAAATTAAAACCCCTAAAGCAAGCTGAGAACTAGTTTTGCTTTTTCCACAAAATAAAAATCTGACTTTCCCAAATAAATCCACAATCTTTCTTCTAGTTTGCCAGCAAAGTAATGATCACTTACCCACAAAGGTTTTGCCCAACCTTCTGCTTCAAGTGCTACATAAACTAGCATGTTTTTGGTAGCCCTGCACATGGACCCTAGTTAGAATTTGGGAAAAATTTTTCCACCAAAGTAGAACTCCAAAGTCAAACATTTTCTTGTAATTCACAGAGTCCAATTAAACAGAAGCTGGAACATTTTCTTTGCCATCAAATAAGTTCTTGGGGCATTCGCCCAGTTAGAACCTTATTGCATGGCCTTGCCATTAATACCTTAAAACCAAGTGGATGCATGCTTGACACTTTTCCATCTTTTTTGCTATTGCAGGCTGCAGAGGAAGTTGTTCCCCTGTTGTCCTGTGTCATAAATAACTTGTCCCGGTAAAAATTCCCTTTATTTTTCAATCAAATTTTATACTCATCTCAGAAAGGGATGTGCAGGGTCAAGCAGTTTATGACAATCATTTGCCACAAATACATTTTAGAATTCATTTGCCTTAGTTTGTATGTAGGCCTTTCAGATATTAAAACACAACAGATGAGCATTTGCTGAAAGTAAAAGTTTTAGAATTAATTTGCCACAGTCTGTAGGTAGGACTTTACATTTTTAAAACAATCTATTGGCCTCTATTGAAATCAGGATACTGGGCTTGAAGGATCTTTGGTCTGACCCATTATGGTGGTTCTTACATTCTTACTGCCCAGTAGTCTAACCTTCTTTTTTAAAAACTAGCCTAGTACCTGTTACAATTTTTTGGAAGATATAGGAGCTATCCACTGGAGACAGTTGGGGCTTATAAATTTCATGGAGCTGAATTTGTTTTGTTATCTACCTTACGTATGCTGAGGCTGACGACTGATTCCGACCGGGATTCCCTATTGATGCTTTTGGAATTTTCAGCATCTTTTGATACTGTCTGTCATTACTTTCTGCTTGAAAGATTACCCAGAATAGGGATGGAAGTTTCAATCAAGGATTGGATCCATTCATTTTTGAATGGCAGAATTCAAAGAGTCTTTTAGGGTGGGGAAAGATCTGCAGCAATAGAGCTGCAAAACAGAGTACCATAGGGCACTGCACTGTTTCCACAATCATTTAATAATTATCTTACCAAACTGTATCAGTTGTTGAAGAATATAATATTGGATGCCACATGCATGCTGATTATCCACGCTAAACAAAAAATGATACCCACACTACTTTATGTGATTTAAAATACAACTCAATAGGTGTCTAAAATGGATCATCATGCAAAACAGTTTAGCATGTTTGTGTCAAAACAACTGCAAAATATAATCCTAGATCAACAGTTTTCAAATAGTATGAAATGGTCCAGAAAACTGTGGGCAGACTATTATTCTTTATTCTCACATTTGATGTACTGCCCTGATGCTCTTGCCTGGGCAGTATATCAAATGTGAAAATAAAGAATAAAAGAATAAAGAATAATAGTTTGCCCACAGTTTTCTGGACCAGTTCAAATCTCGTAGCTGCTGTTTGGCAAGGCCATGATAGAGATTTTTTCAATAGTCTATCCTGGTTAAAATCTAAGAATTATTAGAAGGCTGAAAGGAACGCCAGTATTAGACAGGTCAGAGGGGAGGCAGTCAAACTTGAAAGGGGAGAGAGGTAGTGGGAGGGGGTAGGGTTAGAAAAAGAGAGAAAAGTAACTGGGTTAGGATGGGGGAGGAGGGAGGTCAAAAGCGACGTGAAAGAGATGGGTTTTTAGCATGGTCTTGAATTTCTGAAAGGAGAGTTTCAAATGGAGTGTTGAAGGGAGGGAGTTCCAGAATGCAGGACTAAGAAAAAAGAAAGCAGAATTGTGGGTGAGCTCTAGATGGCCTGAGAAGCAAGAGGAGGAGAAATAGGTAGTTAGCATGAATAGACCATAAAAGGCGGTGAAAAGTGTGGAGGTGGATGAGGTCAGCAAGGTATTGTGGAGTGCAGGTGTGAATGACCCTGTGGACGACGATAAGTACCTAAAACTGAATCCCGTATTTGATTGGGAGCAGGGAAGATGTATAAGTAGAGGGTTGATGTGATCTGAGCTGGAGATGTGAGTGAGAATATGGGCTGCGGTGTTTTGAAGAAGTTGGAGTTGTTGAAATTGGTATTGGGGGAGACCGGCCAAAGCAACATTATGATAATCGAATCTCGTGATGACCAAGGAGAGAAGAAGTGTAATGTCCATGTTGTACGAAGGTGTAGCAGAGGAGTCTCTGGGGCATTCTGGAAAAGATACACATGCGTTCCTCGTTTCAGAACAGGGCTGCAGGTATAAAACTGGAGGCAAACATGTCTCTGTCTGTACCTGCTCCTGGTCATGAATAGGCATTTGAAAAGTACTTGTTTCTGACAACTATCAACACATGAAGCCCTCTCACTACCTCAATATTTTACGAAAACTCAAACAAACCTCATAAGTATCTACAGTAGCTAGGCCTTATTGTTTGCTGCTGCGCCACTGCGCATCTTTGCTTCTAAAATGGCAGGCCAGGATGTATTTGTGGCAACATATACACGTATGCGATTCCATATACCGGCACGGGCATGGCTATGTGGTTGATACTGCAAACATCAATATCAGATATCTGCCCTTTTCTGAAATTGACTGATTTCCTATGTATGTCTAGCTCCTTATTCTGCATATCCCCATCCTGCTCTATATTGTGGCAGACATGTTCATCTTTCTGGGGTGGAGATAGGGTGATTTTTGAAGGCATTTACATGTGTCCACTTTCCCTGCTGCCCCTCCCAAAAGATATCAGATTTGACCTCAGTGGCCTTTCTAAAATCTGCCTTCACATGTGTTACAAATTATGTAATAGTTGTGGCGGTGGGGGGGGGGGCGGGAGGGGGGAGGGGTAGTGGGATGGTGGTTAGTGTCTCACTAATTTTAAGAAATAGCTTGCTCTATTTGGTTAGAAACCTAAGCTGTGTAATATGGGGAATTTAACATTCATTGTATATGATTAAGGGGAGGGGAGAGAAGCTTTTGGGTAATAAGTTGTCGCGGCTTAATGCATGTTTACTATAGTCTGTTATTATTGTCTCTAACTTGCTCAAAGCATTGCAGTAAATCATGTCATAAAAATAAGTAAACAAGCTAACAAACACATAACTGAGACATTCATCCACTATTTGGATTTAGGGGCTTTCTTACTAAAGATTGTAATGTACATGAAGAAAGTTGACGCTTGTTACAGTAAGTGCGCGCAGCCCTTTTATTTCTATGGGCGCAATGGCATTTGGTCAAACAGCCCCTTTGGTCAAACAGCCCCTTAGTGTGTTTAGTATACAGTAAGGAGAGGTGGAGCCCTCTTATAGCTTCTGTTATCAGGCTCATTTCTGCTTCAGCGCTCAGCCCACAAAGGCTTTTATTCACCTTCCTAGAGAGTGTATACCAAATACTCCACTTGAGAGCATCAGTAAGTCTAATGGGCGTCCTTTCTGTCTGCATAGCTCCATTAGTGACTGCGAGAAGAAAAATGTAATGTTTGTTTCCTTTAGATCTCACGGAAAATCCCCGGAATTGTGCCATACCACACAATTTCTTTTCTCTCCATCCAATTTGATTGGAATGAAATCTGAAAAAAGTCTTAGAAAGAACTATAAAAGAATAAACCATTTTGACTGTTTTTAAAGAGACAGTATCACAAAGACTGTTGGACACTGAAGTACCGTTTCACTAGATGGTACCTACTGGACAGCATCCACACATCTTCTTCCCAGCACTGTTTTTTTCATGGTTAATGAATAAAACATAAAGAAAGATTAGAAGGTGATATCTTTTTTTGAACTAAAACTACATTTTTTGACTACCTTTCAAAGGATAAAACCTTTTTCCTCAGGTCAGGATAGTATGAGCAAAAGATGACAATACTAGAATACTATATATAAGTGAACCATAAAAGTAGTCCAGTGATACTCTGACGGGGAAAAGGCGGTGGGGGAGGGCTGAAGAGTGAGAGACATGGATGGGTGATCAGAAGGGGCAAAAGGAATTTAAAAAATGATGGTCTATAATGTGATAACTAATCCAGAACTCTATTAAGTCCTTTCTTCTTAATTTGGAAGTGTCTTATTTTAATTTCACACATGTTATGTTCTTGGATCGTTTAAAACATTTCTTCTTAGTATTACAGCATAATCATTGAAGGAGTGCTCTGGTCCGGAGAAATGTTCACACACAGAGGTGTTACCTTGGTCTGCTTTGTGTCTATGTGAATTGATTTTTGGCTTTAATGTTTGTCCTGATTCTCCAACATACTGTAGCATCGTTCTTTGCATTTTCTGCATTACCATGTTAGAGGAAGGGCACGAGTAGGAATATCTTTCCCATGTGCATACCTGTATTGTGTGCTGACACAGTTTGCATCCTGGTATATTGCAGGGATTAGTGCCATTCTCCTTTTGAGTTTGCTTTTCACTAATTTCTGCCTCAGACTGGGTGGTTGTCGGAAGGCCAACAGCGGTAGAATAGGGAATCTCTCTTTTAGTCATTCATCCTCCTATAGGTCTTTTATGATTTTTCCAGCTCTGGATTGTCTCTCACAAGTTTATATTATCTGAAGCTACCCCATACCCATTTACTCACACTCCTGATCTCACACTAATCATTCATGCTATTTTCTTCTTCCTGATTGCAACATTTTTTTCTTTTCATCCCTCTCTTTTAAATATAGAAAATGATGGTATACAAAGATCACATGGCCTATCCAGTTTACTTATACATACCAATCAGCAAGCTCTACAGTCTCTTCCTCTCCCTTAGAGATCCTTTGTGTTTGTCCCAGTAGAAACAGAAAATGTCTGTTTGACTTCCTGGGTTTCCCTAGAGGACCAGATGCAGCCCCTTGAAGCCCAGGAATTATTTCTCTTAACTCTGCCCCTTCTGGACAGGGTGGGTGCTACCTGATAAGCGAGGTAAGTATGACAAGGGGACACCATTGCTAGATTCCCCCACCCCCCAAACAGGGCCGGCCTTAGGTATGTGTAGGCACAAGGTGCCCTGCGTACACCCGACTGGCTTCAGAGAGAGCTGCTGAGGCCCAAAGCCCGGCCTCCCTGGCGGCTGTGCCACAATAAGTCACAGCTGTCAGCGCCTCTGAGTTCCTGGAAGCTAAACAGGGGCATTTCCTGCCTTGCACAAGAGACAGGAAATGCCCCTGTTTAACCTCCAGGAACTCAGCAGCACTAGCGACTGCGACTTACTTTGGCACAGCTCCAGGAGAAAAGGAAAATGCTCCCCTGGCTGTGCAGAGGTAAGCCAGGGAGCTGGGCTTCGGGCCTCACTGGCTCCCTCTGAAGCCAGTCAGGCACGCATGGGGCCCCTCCTGGTGTGGGGCTGTGTGTGTATGTGAGGGAGCCACTGGCACTGTAAGAGGACTGGGGGCTAGAAAGGAAAATGGGCTAATTTTGGGGGGTGGGGAGACTACTATTAAAAGGGAGTTAATGCTGGGAGGGACTGGGAGGGGTTGGGACTGGAGGGGGTCTGATACTAGGGGGCCAGGATGGGAAAATGGCTGATGCTGGGGGATGGAGGGCCTGGAAGGGAGCTGATACTGGGAGGGACTGGAACTGGAGGAAGTCATGCTGGGGGGCTAGGAATTGAAATGGGATGATGCTGGGGGATGGGGGACCGGGACTAGAAGGGAGATGATGCTGGGAGGGATTGGAGGAGGACTGATACTGGGGGGATAGGACTGAAAATGGGCTGATGGTGGGAGATGGAGGGACTGGAAGGGAGATGATGCTGGGAGGGGGCTGTAACTAGAAGGGAGCTGATGCTTGGGGAGGACTGGAAGGGGGTGGGGCTGGAGCTAGGGGGATGAAAAAAGAAGCTGGGGGTGAAGATGGAGAGGGGGCAGATATTTTGTGTGGGAGAGAAGAAAAAAGGTCATACAGAGGGAACAGTTGAGAGGGAGGGGCATAAGAATGAATACTTTGGTAAGGAGGAAAAGCAGGATTATTGAATATCGGAGAAGGAAGTAGCTAGGTCGGTGTGCAGAAGGGATGTAGGAGGTGGTACTGGGGAAAGGGAGTTGGGGAAGAGCAGGGACTGGGACTTAGGTGAAGACTTTAAAATTGGGTGGTAGAAAAGAAGAAGACAGAATCTAAGAAAGAAGATGCCAGGGATGGTGTCACACAATATTTTTTCCCAGAGGGGAGGACAGAGAGGGAGAAAAAGAGAGATGGGATATGCTGGATAGATGAGGAGAGAGAGTGAGTGAGAATGGAGAACAATGCATCATGCTGGCCCAGGGTGCAGTTTTGAGTTACATTGGAGATGTCAAGCCCCTCTTGGTGTTTATGTTGGCGTGGGAAGTGTTGTGTTGGGGTCACAAAACTCCTCTTGTTTTTCTGAGGATGGGAAGTGCTGTGTAGGGGCCACTGAGACTCTCTTCTTTTTGTAAAGGTGGAAAATGCTATGTTGGGGTCACCAAGTCACTCTTCTTGTTTTTGTTGAGGTGGGAGCTGCTGTGTTGGTGCTGTTGAGCCCCTCTTGTTGTTTGGTACATTTATTTAGTTTCTTTATTTATATTTTCAAACAATTACAACAAAAGCGAAAAGTACAGTTAAAAAGATAATCTTCTCTAACAGAAAAGCAAAATAAGGCTTTAATAGCCTACCCAAACCTTCTCCCACCCTTCCCCAAGCGATCATCAAAAAAGGAACTTATAAAATGAGTACAAAAAAAAAGTGGGGGAATCTACAAGGGCTATGACTCCACACCAACTCCTCGCCATGTAGTAACATGGTAACTAGACTATTTACCCCCTAATATACACCATACCATGCTTTAGAGATGTAAGTATTTAGGGGTTTCCACTTGAGGAGGGTGGAAGGCATGAGAGTTGTATCATACCATGGCATATGTTCATATTTGCAGCATAAGTACAAATGGTTCCACCATTCATGCTAGCTAAGTTCCGCAGAATGGTTCCAGTTTGCAATAACGAGATGCAGGCCACTCCCATCATAAAGTCAAATAAAAAATGACAATCCCTCTGTAATGATGCGATGCCAATTGTTGACCGAAAAACAACCACAGACCAGGAGAGAGTGGCCCTGAATCTCAAGACCTCTTGGATTCGGTTCCAAATTGAAATCCAATAGGACTGAATGTTAAGGCAGTCATATACTACATGTTTTAAAGTGCCAACATCACTATGACAAGACCAACATTCATTTCCAGTCATTTTATCCCACTTAGCAACCTTTATCGGGGTAAAATGAGCTCTGTGTGCAAAAAATATAAAGCTTGTGAAATAGAGGCAGACTGAAATACTCTATTTGTCTTGCTCCAGAATTTCACACATGATTCCAGAGAAGGAGTCTCTCCTGTGTCATGTTCCCATATCCGCTGAACACCTATGGACTGTGGGGTGTGGTTCTGAATGACCAATTTATAATAGTAAGAAGCCACCCCAGAAGCCATTTGGGTTGATCCTATAATGTTCAACAACCTCCATTCTTCAGGTAAAGATTTAATATCAATAGAGGATTTCTCTATACAATGTCTCAGCTGCCTCCACTGAAAGTAAAAGGATTTAGGCAAGTCAAACTCCCGCTGTAGATAAGCAAAAGACTTCCACTTGCCATCTAATACCAGTTGGCCAATGGCCCAAATACCCCTACTGAACCATTGTTGCCATGCAAACGAACTTTGATGAATTTTTAAAAAAGGACTGTGCCAGTTGGGATTAGTTTTGATCAGCATTCCTCTTTAGGAATTTTCTTTAACAGCAGCATATATATTAATTAAGGCCAGTTCTGTGTATTCTATTTTAAGGACAACCATTGCCCACCGCCCCTCTGTATCAGATCTAGTTTGTATTACAGTGGGGGATAGAGATTTCTTTACTAGGATGGCTACCCCATTTTTTTTCTGATTGGCAGCAGAGAAAGCCACTAGTGAAAAAGGTTTTATATCTAATTTTAACGACTCCTTCACATTCAAATGTGTCTCTTGTGCCATTAGGATGTCAGCACTTTCCTTACGTCCATATAACAATATCTTTTTCCTCTTTATGGGATTGTTAATGCCCTTAACATTCAGTGAGAGTATCTTAAAGGGAGACATATTGACAACAAAGTACAAAATGACAGTCTGCTGTTGCAGAAGCATACCAAGTTGTAGCATATGTCTTAACATTATTGAACCACACCATTAAAAGCCCTCACAATGATAGCTGCACTTATAGCCCAAGAGAGAAAACACAGAGAAAAAAGCCACTTCTTAGCCATTGACCTTGTGGAAGATCACTCAAAATAAAAACATAATTCTGAATAACAAAGCCACCAAAACCCTGGGGGGCTATAACAGCTCAAAAACTTAGCGGGTGAGCCCAAAGGGACAAGATGGGCACGGAGGGAAAAATTAACAAGTTTACTTCAACTCCATTGCCACTGAAATCAACTTAAACCACACACTACCCACTCCAGAGATCAGAAAACAGTGTCCCCGAGCCCGGAACGCCAAAAGTGATAGTGAAACTGCCCCATCAAAATAATTTATGTTCCCAGAAAAGCTGCATGTATGTAGACATGGGCAGTCCCACTCCTGCAAACCCCATTGACCTTCCAACCACAACAGAGATCACAAACAACACAAAACACAAAAGGAGAGAGAAATAAGCAAAGGATAAGACATTATTAACCAGGATAATACCCTGGGGTTCCTCCAAGAGAGTAACATTGAATGGCACATCTAATGTTAACACTGCATGATTGAAAGTCAACTCTGAATGAACGAGTTGCTACTTCACGACCTCAGACAAGCCAAACACCCAAATAAGAAAGCGTTGAAGAGCTTTTACAAGCCATTGGTTGCAAAGCAAGCTTTCACCACATCAACACCAACTCCTTCACTTCTAAGAATGTGTGCAGCTCCCCTGGATCATCAAAAGTCCCTGTCTGGTTGTGCAGTATGACTCTCATGCAAGCGGGATAGTGTAGCCTGAATCAGGTCAGCAGCTGCATCAAGCGTGGACGTAGCACCAAGAAATTCTTTCTCCGATCCACCATCATCTTCGCGAAGTCAGGGAAGAATAAGAGTTTGTGCCCCTGATACTCCAAGGGAGAGTGTGCTCTGGCTGCTTCCATTATTTGTGTTACTTGTTGAAAGCGCAAAACTTTGAGGATGATTGGGCGTGGGTGCTTGCCTGCAACCGTGGACTGAGTAGGAACTCGATGGGCGCGGTCGATCTCAAAAGGCATGGCAAACTTCACCTTCAACACACCCGGGATCATTGACTGCAAAAAGGCTTTCATGTCAGGGCCTTAGGCTCCCTCTGGAATCCCCAAGATTCTTATGCTGTTTCTTTGAGCGCAATTGTTGCCATCTTCCAACTCTCTTTGTAGTGACCGTATCAACTTTGCTTGCTTCTCAATGGACCTGAGCCACTCCCCATGCTTTGCCACCACGCTCTCCACCTTCTCCAATCTGACCGTAATGGACTCCAAAGCATTTTTTAAGCCGCTGATATCCTCCTGCATTGTGCACAACAAGTCTCCATTAGGTTTGACCAAGTATTTAACAGCACGAATCTCAGCCAAAAGTTCTTGTAAGGCCTCAGGACAATCCCTGAAGACTGCCATCTTGTGAGATGAGAGAGACTCCGTTTTGGTTCTCTTTGCGCTGGTGTTTTGAGGAATTTGATAATCCAGCCATGTCGGCTTGGGGCCAGACATCTCCAGGATCGAATGATTATCAGAGTAGGTAGGAACTATTCAGTTAAAGACTACAGAATTTTCTTGACCATTGCCCTCCGGAGCACAGCTCTTACACAACCATCTTGCCTGATGCCAGGCTCCGCCCCCTCTCCCCTCATTGTTTCGTACATTTAGCAGAAGGTTTCCTAAGCTCTGTACTGGTAACACATGTGTGAGTCGCCTTATTGGCACGGGGCCATAGTCTAACTTCAGGAAGACAGTTACATCCCCCTGCAGTTGCCACATTTCAGCATGGCAAAACGGCTGCAGGAGCAACTAAGGTCATCCATTGAGATGGCATTAGTTGCACCCATGCTACTTGCTCCAAGCCATTATGTTAGTTTCTGACATTTAAATCAGCAATATATTAATGTTGTCATTGTCTTCCTATATTGAGACTATGCTTTGCATCAACATTAAACCAATTTTGCTTACAGCTTCTAGATGTACATTGACTGTATTAGAAATTAAATAACTCCAGCTGCTTAGAATCCCTAAGCACTTATGTACATAGTTTAAAATTGTATCAGTTTATAAGTATCTAGTTTATAATGCGTTCCCTGTAATCAAATTTGTACTTGTTTCTGTACAATCTACAATGTTGTTATTTGTAAACCGCGTTTGATCATATGGAAATCGCGGTATAAAAAAGTTAAATTAAAAAAAAAATCATGTTTTTGACTCCTACATTCTGTAAAAAATCTTTCTCCTGCATATTTTTTCAGTGAGTAAAATATTTTTGAGCTGTCTGTACAGTCTTTCTGTCGAAAATATTGAAAATTTAGCATGATCTTAGACATCAGAGCCTGTTCATATGATGCTAAGTACAATTGTGGTCAACATTATTGGCACCCTTGCCATTCAACCCCTTAATGTCCGATATCTCCTAAAATAAAGTGGCCAGTGAAATGGTTTGGACTATATATTTGACACATAAAAGTATCAAATAAAATAAGACCAATTAAAAAAGGAAATAGTAGGAAATAGTATAAAAATTGGGACATTGCCAGGACATGATTATTAACAAACAAAGCACCCAGGGGAATTTAATCATCTAACACAATTGAACTCTCCCCTCTATCACACCCCTAGAAATGTAGATCATAAATATTTTTTGTCGGACTAATTGCCTTAAGAGAATCACCTCTCCTGTACCAAAACGTCCTTTTATTCATTTTAATGAGCTAAAACACAACTCACTTTTCACGTACTAGTGAAAACATGATTATTGGCACCTTATAAACAATTCAAATCAGTATGAACAGAAGAACCACATTCCCACTGCAGTAAAATTAGACACACCTGTGATCAATTGTCACATGTCTTGAATCAACCAATGAATGATGGATCTAATGTTTAAAATGGCCACATTCACAATGGTGAAGACAAGAGAACTGCCTGAGACCATCAGAAGAGCCATTATCACAAAAAAATCAAACTATATAGACCTTGCAATTCCTGTGTCTACAGTTCACAATGTTATTAATACGTTTTTTGCTCATGGAACTGTCAAGAACTTCCCAGGACATAGTGGGGAAGAGAAAATTAATCCACAAAGTCTTTGAAGATTAGTGTGAACTGTTGGAAAAACACTATGTACAACATCCAAAGAGCTTAAAACTGACCTGGAGCAGTCTGGAGTGGTGGTTTCAACCCGCACCAGGTGCCGTGTACTAAACAAAGAAGGACTTCATGGGCAAAGGTTAAGGAGAACCACATTGCTCAAAGACAGACATAAAAAGAGATGCCTGATCTTTGCCCAAACCCACCTTGAGAAACCAGAATCCTTCTGGGAAAATGTTTTGTGGACAGAGGAAACCAAGCTTGAGCTGTCTGGCCATGCAAACCAGTGATACGTTTACAGGCAAAGAAATGAAGCTTAAAAGGAAAAAAAACCACCCTTCCTACAGTTAAATATGGTAGAGGTTCCATAATGTTGTAAAGCTGTTTTGCTGCCTCAGGAACTGGAGGCCTGAAACATTAAAGAAATCATGAAGTCAGAGGACTATCAAGGTATTTTGGAGCAAAATGTGCTACCTAGTGTCAGAAAACTAGGTCTGAGTCGAAGATCATGGTCCTCCAGCAGGACAATGACCCAAAACATATGTCCAAAAGTACAAAAGAATGGTTGAAAAGGAACAAATGGACTATTTTGAGCTGGCCAGCAATGAGTCCTGATCTCAATCCAATTGAGATCCTTTGGAAAGAGCAGAAATCTGCCATTGGAAATATTCATAAGCTGGAACAAATTCCAATTGAAGAATACAGATGTACGAAACTTATAGATGGCTACAAGAAACATTCAGAGGCTGTCATCACTGCCAAATATTAGTGAAGGGTGCCATTATTCTTGTCCAGATTATAATTTGTTTTTTCCTCAGAAATAACTATGTCTAAGTTGTACAGACATCTATATTTTTGTTGTATACCTTTGTACATACTATTAAAATATTATGATGACATACAGTTGGAATATTTGCAATTATTTTTCAAGATATTGAACACAGCATACCTAAAATGCAAGGGTGCCAATAATGTTAACCACAACTATATTTACTGCTCAGTAGTTATTTTTATTCTGGCTATGCATTTGCACCTTCCCAGCAATTTACTTTCAATGCTGGTCTTGAAGGAGAAATACTAGCATCATGTGAAGAGTCCACAAAGGAGTTTGGGGAAAAAGGGGGTGGGGTGTAGCCACAATTAATAATAATGAGGGAGGGTGTGTGTCAAAAAACCTAGCACCAGATCTGCTGTCGGAGCTTTTCCATTTTTTGAATGGGTTATCAGAAACATTCCTTTCTCTTGCAATTAGGGGAGGAAAGGGAAGGAAGAAGGAAGAGCGAAGATGGAAGATGGAAGCTCTGTACTGGGAGACTCTGATAAATCCAAACTGAGCATAATAGAAGGGGTTTGAGTTAAGATTTTCAACCCCATGTCTGAGGAATCAGATTGGACCTCAGGGCTTATTTAGAGTAATCTTTGGGAACAATACATTTTGTCCACTAAAGAAAAGCGGGACCTAGGCGTGATTGTGTCTGATGATCTTAAAGTAGCTAAACAGGTAGGAAAGGCAACAGCAAAAGCTAGAAGGATGCTTGGGTGCATAGGGAGAGGAATGGCCAACAGAAAAAAGGAGGTGATAATGCCTCTATATAAGTCTTTGGTGCTACCTCATTTGGAGTATTGTGTGCAATTCTGGAGACCGCACCTTCAAAAGGATATAAACAGGCTGGAGTCGGTACAGAGGGTGGCTACTAAAATGGTTAGTGGTCTTCATTATAAAGCATACGAGGACAGACTTAAGGATCTTAATATGTACACCTTAGAGGAAAGGCAGGATAGAGGTGATATGATTGAGATGTTTAAATATCTCCACGGCATAAATGCACAGGAGAGCCTCTTTCAATTGAAAGCAAGCTCTGCTACGAGGGGACATAGGATGACGGTGAAAGGGGATAGATTCAGGAATGATATGCGGAAATATTTCTTTACGGAAAGAGTGATGGATCCGTGGAATAGTCTCCCAGTGGAGGTGGTAGTGATGAGGACAGTATCTGAATTCAAAGAAGCATGGGACAAACACAGAGGATCTCTAAAGGGAAAAAGGGGACTGTTGTTGTGGTTGATATGGAAGGACAGTCTAGATAGGCCATGTGGTCTTTTTCAGTTGTCATGTTTCTATGTTTCTATTATTACCAGCAATTAAGGAGCTGTTGAGCCATAAAGGGAGAACCTAATAGGAGATGCTTTAATGTTCATTAATTAACTAAATTGTGTGGTAGATTGATGCTCTGGAAATCTTGATCCTAGACAGAATCCTAGACAGAATCTGAAATGAGTACTGCAAACTAGACTTTTGTAGAGCAGCTTGAAGCTGAATCCTTATTGTATCATATCCTTAGAAGTAAAAGTATTGCGTTTTTGTATGCACAAGCTGTCAGTGTTGTCAACCATTGTTATTTTTTAATTAATTTGTTTTCCAATATTTATTTATTTAACAGTTTTTCTATACCGCCTTTTCATTTAATCAAAGCAGTTAACGTTAATATCAACTTTTACAAAGAACTTTCAAATGTAAACAGTAACATCAAACTTCACAAATTTGAACATTATTATCCAACTTTTATAAAGAATTTGCAATTGTAATAGTAGTATTTGTAACAATAATAATAATTGTAACAATAATATTAATTGTAACAATAATAATTGTAACAATATTTGATGATTATGCTTCACCAAATAGTCTGAATCATGTTTCAGTTACATTACCTTCCAGTCATTAAATAAAAATTTATTCCCCCATCCCATTCTGATTGAATCCAGTCTTGAACTCTACAGTCTTGTGACATGCAGTGGCTTTGACTCGCAACCTGACAAGGCTGTATATACACAACGCAGGCATAGCGCTCCATCTCCACATCAGAAAAAATGACAAACTGGATCACTCTTGACGACCATGCCTTTTTCCAATTCCCTTCTGTCTGGCCCCTCTCCTCATACCATACTTTGTTATTCTGGGAAAAGAATTAGTCTTTGGGTCTCCCTTTCCATACCTTGAATTCTCCTCTTTATATTTCAAGACCTACATAGTTCAGGATCAATAAATCGTGGCTTTTCCAGAAATTTTGGGAGGATTTTCCCAAGCATTGTTGGAAGGTAATTTTATAACAGGTCACCTATATGTGAAGGCCACATAGGTGCCTATTTTTAGCCTCTTTTATAAAGACACATAGAATACATTTCGGGCAGGGGGTTATCTGGGCTGTCTGGACTCACCGAGGAAGACAGGGCTGTTTGGACATGATTCTGGACCGTGGGAACAAAACATTCCTGGAGTAACCAGAATCAGGCCCGAGGTTGGCCCAGTGTGCCCCTGATGCCTGACTCCTGTGGGTTCGGCCCACCCTTTTCCTGCTGCCTGACCCATGGCTGGCCTACAGTGGCCTGGATCGGATGGCGGGAGCCCCTTGCACCCGGGCCCGATCACCATTTTTGTGCTGCTTATTCCACCTTTGAAGTGGAATAAACAGCACGTCCCCACAGTCCCAGCAGGAAGTACAGGGCTGTGATCTGAATTGGCCCTGTACGTCCTGCCGGACTGGCCCACCCCCGATCAGCCCCGATCCCGCCCCCTTGTACCCCCTGCTGGCTCTCCCCATCTTGATGCTCAGGACATATGGGGAGAGCTGGAAGGGGAATTGGGCCACCGTGACGTGCAACCCCACAACCCATGTCCCAGAATCGGGACCATAGGCACCTATATCTCTATAAAATCCAACACAAATACTGGCTAGACTGAAGCTGCAACATTTCCTGTATGCCTGCATAGGAGTAGGAGAAACAACTAGCACATGTGTGCATATTTTATAAAATGCACAAGTAAATCACAACTCCACCCAGTCTGCCCAAACTACTCTCCTGGGCATGCCTACTCCATGAATCTAAATGCACCATGTTTACTTTTTATTGTTGAGGTAATTTTATGAGTCCCTTTAAACAGACATGCTGGCATATAGCTCTGAAAAATCCTTTATAACATTTTCTTCTGAAAGGCTGGATACAATTTCTATCAGGGCCATTGCTTTCAATGATATTGTGATTGCCTTCTGACCCACTCTTGTGCCATAAGGGGACAATGGCATAAACATTATTTAAGGACTACTCTTTCAGATACTTCTATTCTAATTATCCTTCTGATTTTAGCTACTGCTAACCCAGGTTGCTAAGCTTCTGTACAAGAATTTGTTTGATGGCTGTGTTGAGATAGCAGAGCTGCTTGCAGGAGTGTTTACTATCCCTGAGGCACAGGAAGAGTGAGGTCAGTTTTCAAAACGATTTGTTGTTGTTAAATGCCATTGAGTTGATGTAGGACACCTGGCAACTCTGTGGATAGTTGTCCATGTTGTGGCGATCCCCTAGGTTTTCATAGCAAGATGCCACCAGAGGTAGATTGTAAGCCTACAGCAACTGGTATTCCAAGGCGATCTCCCATTCAAGTACTGACTGGATCTGATCCTGCTTAGCTTCCAAAATCAGACTTGTGCAGGGCGGAATGGCTATTGTTCAAAGTATTTAAATGGGTAAAAAAAGGCATTTTACTCACATTCATTGGATGTCAGAAAATTATCCTCCATTAATGCAACTGAGCTTTGTGCATTGTTCCACACACACAAACATTTTGCCCCATTGAGAGCAGACACTCCCAGGGACGTGCTTAAGTAGGGGAGGAAAGGCAGACCTGCAGGGGTGATATTATAGAGCATTCTATGCATATAAAGGATGTTTTACACGCACAAAGTGCCAATTCTAAAATTATGTTGGGGTTATACATATGTACAAGTATGTGTGCCAACATGAACAGGCATACTCTTATGTGGACTGTACATAGATGTTTCCAGAGGTGGAGTGTGGGTGAAGCTGTGAGGGACAGTAAATGTGTTATTTTATAAAATATGTACATACTCCCATAGAAGACAAACACATAGTTGTGCCTGCTTTAGAGCAGGTGTAACCTTCAGTGAGAACACTACTTTTCTCTTTAGCATTTCTGGATGGATGGGGGTGGTCTGGTGGTGGGGCGGGTGGGCGTTCTCAGAGTATTGCTGCACTGCACCTTTCTCTGAGGTTTCTTCTGAATTTCTTTCATCTATTTTTCATTTTCATATATTGGAAACTGCTTTGATTTCTTCATGAAAGGCACTATACAAAATCCTGCATAAACAATAAGCAATAGTATGCTACTGAGGATAGTTCTGGAAACTGATTTTAGAAAGGCAGATACATGCTTAAATTATCTTTTATAACAGACATAAAATAGGTGCATTTTGCAAAATGGTTATAGATGCTCTGTTATTAAATTACCTTCTTATATTATATTTTCAAATCTTCATGTGCACTTTTCCAGCAAAATTCTACCTGAGCAAAAAGCAGGTGCCAGTGACTATGGGCTCTTTTCCAAGATGCAGATTGTGGGGCTGCATGTCCCGCAAGCCGTCCAGACCCTACTCCCCCTCCTGCTGTCCCTGTACGTCCTAAGCAGTAGGACGGGGAAAGCTGGTGGGGCGGGAAGTGGCGGGGTGGGAGTGGAGTGGGGGCAGGACAATCCAGCAGAACTTAAGTGGGCCGATTCAGGTCACAGCCCTGTACATCCTGCAGGGTCTGTGGAGATGTGCTGCTTATTCCACCTCGGAGATGGAATAAGCAGCACCAACCCGGCGATCGAGGCCAAGGATCACCTCTCCCGGGGCCTTGGCCCGATGCAGGGGGGTCCCCACCGCCCGATCCAGGCCTCATCAGGCAAGCCGTGAGTTGGGCAGCGGAGAAGTGGGGGGCCTAAGCCATGGGAGCCGGCGACGCCTGCAGGGAGGATGTCGCCGCAGGTGGCAGGGGCATGCCGGGCCATCCACTGGCCTGATTTTGTGTACCGTTCCTGTGGTCCAGAATCGGATCCTAATGGGACGGCCCGGATGTACCCCTCTTGGAATTGGGCTCTGTGTATATGTTATAATCAACAAATTTCAGAGAAATAGTGCATAGCCTATGGATAAAACATACACATGGACTTTGACCTAGGGATGTGCATTAGCTAGCACATATTAGGTTAATTAGCGTGTCTTAAAAACTTTAGTTTGTGCAAAATTGATTTGATATGTGCTGACTTATGAATTAATGTATGTATAATAAATTTGCATATATTAAAAGTTGTAAAATGTATTAGAAAGCTTTTATTGAAATGCATACCCAAAATGAACCAAAACAAGTTGAAAAGTGCACACTTGTGGGGGTCATTTTGGAAGTCCTATTCATGTTTTGGATGTCCAAAAATGGGCATAGAGACATCTTTTTTAAAAATCTTTATCATTTTAACAAACATATCTGTAGTTCCCATCAAAAGAAAACCAGGAATCAACAAAGTATGTAGGAATCAATAAAAAAGAAAAATATCCACATTCGAGAAGAACAAGAAATAGGCAATAATATGTCCTACCCTAAGGTAAAAGAAATATGCGGTCCCCTAGACCCACAGCCAGCATTAAATAGGGAAACATCAGGCCACAAACAAACCCAGTCATACAGACGCCTAAAGCCCAGAGCCATTTTAGAAGCCAGGCCTGTGGATGTCCCCAGCATGAGGACATCCAAGTCTGAACAGGAGCATGGTAGAGTTGTGGCTGGGGTGTTCCCAAGGACCTGGATGTCCCGTGTCATGTCTAAGGGGCTTGTTTACAAAGCCGCGGTAGCGGTTTGCGATCGTAATCGGAGCCGCGGCCCCATTGATTTCAATGGGGGCCGCGGCTGCGATCGCGATCGCGAACCACTACCGCGGCTTTGTAAACAAGCCCCTAAGTTTAGACCTGCTCTAGGCACCTGGAAAGTGATTGTTTAGGCTTAAACGCATCTAGAAGGTATAGAAGAGAAAGCACGCCATCATCCCCAGTACTCAGCACAATTTCAAGAACAGCAGCAAACTTACATAGCACAGACCATACCCTCAATGTTATTTTAATTCCTAGTCAATAACAATCCCAACCTACACACAGCCTCCTAAAGAGGTTATGATTACCTGAGACATTCCCATTCTGATGGATAAGAAACTGGCTGCAAGGAAACCCAACATAGTGGTAAAGGAGAAAAACAGTAGAATGGCATTGATAATAGAGGTGTCGGTTCCAAGTCATTAATCTGTGAATCGCGTGGAGAGGCAGAAGATCCTGAAGTACCAAGAAATGCAGTCGAGACCAGGAAAATTTGGCATAAAGAAACTGAAATACTTCCCATTGTATTGGGAGCCACAGGCTTGATAAAGAAGAATTTCCAAGCACAGCTTGACAAACTACCCATGCATGTTACATCTTATGGACTCCATCAGGAGGCTCTCTTTAACACTATGCAAGAATGACGCCGAGCATTAGCAGTAAATTTGAGAGAATGAAATCATACCCCACAAACCCTGGCTTAGAAGTGAGGTTCATGACTGTCATGGTAAACGCAAAACTAATTCATTTGGAGAAACTGTCCCCTGGCAACTCTCTAAACCAGGATATATTTCTAATGGCACTGCAGTTAGTTATTCCACAGCACAAACTATCTGCCCAGCACTTTAAACCTTAAGGGGGTCATTTTAAAAGGCTTAGTCATGATTTGGGATGTCTGAAGACATGCACATAGATGTTGAAATCAGAAAAACACCTCTGAAGCCAGTCCACAAATGACATTTACAGACGTCTTCAGTGCAGGGGCGTCCAAGTAGGTGGAGGCATGTCTGGGGAGGTGCAATGGACTTACACGTCTCCATTTGATTTCAGGAACTACAGGGATGGAGCAAGCATGAATAGGCATCAGGAAAGTGCTTGTTTTGGCCATATATGATGGGCATTAGGATCACTGCAGAAGGCTTAGGTAGAGTGAGGTGGAGATCTGAGTCTTTAAAGCGCATGCACAGCATTTATATTTGAAGTTAAGTCACTGGAATGGTCAAAAGAAGTGGCATCAGTGGCAAGGAATGAGAATTGAAACTATGCCCACAAAAGATTTGAATCGTAGATTTCCCAAAGGAGATTTAAAGTATGGTGGTATGGAATGAATGTTATTGGAAATGTTACAAATTTAATGATATGTGATTTTTGTCATAATGGAGATACAAACTTGAGGAATGAGTGTGATTTGAATGAAGTTGAGTTAGTATGGCAGTGGTGACTTTGGGGAGGATTCCATTTAAGATTAGCGAGTGGACGACGTTTAATCATGGGTGGTTCACTGTTAGTAATTCTAGGTTAAGGTAGCCATGATATGGAAAATTACATGTCTTACAGGGTTATAATATATGGTTGAAGTGATAAAGTACAGGAGAATGGATATGTTTTATGAGTTAAATGTGACAGGTGATAGGAGAAATCCCCTGAACTACTCCCTGAAGCAGCGTTGGGCAAAATGCAATCAGCATAGGACTAAGTGAATTTGGGGCATTTGAGCTCGGACTGAAAATTTGGGAACAGAGGTAACACAAGTGAAAAAATAAGTGATTGTGTCAAGTCGTTCTTAACACTGAAGATTGTTTTAGGGGAGATTTTTTATGACCTATTGAATTGGGCATGAAAATACAAGGTCAGCCTTACAAAGCTCTTCGCGTGTACTAAGGTCTTTTTCTTCCCATCTTTTATATGGTATTAAGGTTTGAGGACATGTGTACTTAATAGCAGGTTTTTCTATGTTTTTGGTGTTTTGGCCTTAAAACATCCAAAGAGTATAGAGAAGATGAGAGTTAAATGACTAGGCTGAGATCACAAAGACCCATGCTGGGATTTGAAACCTGGCCATACTGCTCCCAACCCACTACTTTAGCTATTATGCTATTAGGCATCCATCTTCTGAGATGCTATTCTGAGTATGTCTATGTAGACGTCTCTATAGACGTCCATATCAGGCATGCCAACATTTCTGAAATCATGCCTGAACTTGCACGTGCCTGCTTTTTTTTTCAGACATTCTAGCTTTGATGTCCCAGATTACACTTGGACGTCCAATTGTAAAATGTACCTCCATGTAAATGCTTCCCTATAGCTTCTAGTCAGAATCCTTTATATATTACTCTTCAGGAGGTTCCCCAAAACCCTATCAAGTCCTTAATTCCTTAATCCACATTCTGTAACAGAACTCAATTTCCTATCTCATTTAAGAGACTGACAACCAAGTCAATCACCTCTGCTTCCCATTCTAAAACAGTCCTATGGCTTTGCAGCTCTGACTCGTCTAAGCCCTTTCTCTGTCTTACTGCAAAGAGTCTGGGGGGCTTTTCCTTTTGCTGGAAGACTACTAATTGGCTCCATGTACTTAATTGTCTTCACCTGTGTTTTGGGCCTAACATGAGTTCATTTCTTATCAGTTCATAACTCCAAGAGACTGTGCCTCTCAGTATTCCCTCAAACTCACTTTCTTACAGAGCTCTCCTATATATTGTGGAGCTTTCTCAATCACCAAACCAATACGGTATCAATGATATCAGTGACTCACTGCTTAAAGCATCACAACAGGCAACAAGAATGATAAAAATCTGAAAATCCAAAAGCGAACCTATTTGTAGCCCTTTTTAGGTATTTTTACAGAAAGTGTGATCATCTATTATGAAGGACCAGTCCATCTCTCTGTCTGCCTGTACACATATTTTATTTTTCACTGGATGTGCTGGAGTCTGTACACAGTCCAAAAGTCTAGGGAAAGCCCTTATGAGGATAGCCCACATGGATAAAACCGAAGAGAGAGATATCACTGGTCAACAAATTTTTACAAAAGTCATGTTACTGAAATAAAAATAGTCATTTCTTATAAATATTTATATGCTGAACACGAATATGACAGTGAAAATGCAAAGTTGGCTCTAGTTTTTTTGTAATCTACAAGAATTAATGTTTACATCACGAAATGCATGTCAATAGTAAATATAATAGGCCTTCGGTTAATAACTGTAAAAAACCATGTCATAGACTACTTAGATTTTTTCGCCTATCTCTTGTACAGCTGTTCAGGAGCTTCTCTGGGGAGTGTCCAGCAGTAGTCAGCCAGCATCATAGTGGACCATTTTCCCTGGTATCTTTGCTCCATCGTTGCGATATCCTGGTGAAAACGTTCACCCTGTTCATCACTAACCATACCACAGTTGTCAGGAAAGAAACCGAGATGGGAATCAAGGAAATGGATCTTTAGAGACATATAGCAGCCAAGTTTCTGATACTGCATCAGCATGTTTTCTACTAGTTCCTTGTAGTTTTCTGCCCTAACATTCCCGAGAAAGTGTGTTGACACTAGGCGAAAAGCATTCCATGCTTGTTTCGCATCACCCTGCAGCAAGTTGTTGAACCGGTCATCTTTGAAGAGCTCTCGAATCTGAGGACCCACAAAAACTCCCTCTTTAATCTTTGCTTTGCTGAGTTGAGGGAAGTTTTCATGCAGGTATCGGAAAGCTGGCGAAGTGCGGTCCATGGCTTTCACGGAGATTTTCATCAAACCTAGTTTGATGTGAAGGGGTGGTAGCAGGATTTTGTGAGCCTCAACCAGAGCTGGGTGCTGGATATTCTTCTCTTCAGCTGTTACATTTTGTCTGCGATTCCATTCCTTCTGCAAGTAGTGCCAATCCCTTGCTCGGCTATCCCACTGATATAAGAAACACATGTATTTTATATATCCCTGCTGCAGTCCCATTAAAAGGGCAACTACCTTCAAGTCACCACAGAGGTGCCAGCTGTACTTGTTATAGTTAATGGAAGTCAGTAGATGCTTTAAGTTATCGTATGTCTCTTTCATGTGGATGGCATGCGCTACTGGAATAGATGGAAGACAGTTTCCATTGTTCAAAAGCACAGCCTTCAGACTCAGTTTCGAAGAGTAGTCTCCAGTCTTGTGGGTCATGAATGATTTTTAAGGCATTCATGAGGCTTTCAATATCGGAACAGAATACCAGATTACTTTCCTTTCCGACTGTGTATAGTACACTGCTGACGTCAGATGGCTTCAGCAGCCATCTGGCAGTAGTATTGCATTGCATCAGAAAATGATGCAATCAACTCTGGATGATGTGTGTATGCTGGTATTATGCAATGTGATGCAATATTACATCATTCAAGGCTTATTTGGGATGTTGTTGATGTCCTACTGGATAAATTTACACGGTGAAACGTCAAAAATGAACTACATGCAATATCTTCAAAACGAGAGCCAATACATTTTTTTTAATGTTATATTCGTGTTCAGCTCACCAAGATACTACAGATTAGGGCCTTTTAAAGTCAGTAATGATTTCAATGTTGACCAGTGTATTCAGCAGTTCTGTCCAGATAGTGCTGCTAAATAGCTTCACAGACCACCCCGGTACTTTCTGGTTAGTGCAGGAGAGATCCACATAAGTTCTACCTTATTTGAATAGTGGAGATTTTCAGCCAACCTTGTCCGGATAGCTTAGGCTGGTATCTAGATAAGGTGAGCATTTATATTCAATTGGGGCCTCACAATCTGGATATTCAGCGACAGCCACTATCCAGACGCTGCCACTAAATATTTAAATGCTGCAGTGTTTAACTATCAGTTCTTTTGAATATCGAGCGGATTGTCTCATTCAGATCTATAAACACTAGAAGGAGCAGGGCTTTTTTATAATTATTAACAACTGGTACAGGTGTTGCTTCAGTCATCATCCCAGTGGAATATACTACTTTTATTATTAATCATGGCTCATATTTTTATCATCTTAGCTCCAGCTTTTAAATCATGCACAGATTGCTTCTGGTGATGACTTCTGAGTTATTACAGCAACAACATACTACATTGTCTTTTTATCTCAGAGTACAATTTATCACTGGTAACGTGCTCAGAAGATTAAAGTTAATTTTCCAATCTTCCATTCAACTTGTTTTTTTATTGCCACTGTATCACCTGAATTTCCTATATAGAACTGTCTGCCACGGCCCCTTGCATTGTCACCTACAACTCATTAATTTATCTATGGCTGCTTACAATATGGCTCCTGTTGCATTGACTCACTCAAGTTTTCCCCACAAAGCTTGCATTTCAGCTCTTGTTTATTCCCGGCCTCCCTTTCTTGGCAGACTGCAATCTGATGAGTCTTGCACTGCACTGCTTAAGCTCACACATCACCAGCTAGTTCAGCTACGCAGGCGATGACATAGGAATATGTCTCTATTACCATCGTACCACCAATCTTGTTTGCCAATTGCCATTGTGAAAACACAAGAACGATCTCTATTTATCACATGGCTTTGAACAGATCTACCCCAAATTTCATTGGGTGTGGGGTTGGTGGCTAGGAACTCTATCACCATCAACTGTGTGACAGAAGATAAATCACATCTTGGTTTTTGGTCTAAGGTCCCTAGACACCAGGATTGACCCAAGTCTATCTGCCACCCTAGGCAAATTTTCAGAATGGTCCATCTCCTCCCCCAGGAGGCTCAAGACTTTGCCACTCTCTCCCATAGTTCTGCATCATCTCTCTGCTCCTCCCACCCCTCCTAATACTTCCACATCATCTCTCTCTCCTCCCCTCTCCCTCTTTGTCTGCACCTTCAAACCTTCAGAATCTCTTGCCAATCTTGCCCCCAATGGCAGCAGGAAGTGCACTTCAGAGTAAGTAGCAACAGCAGAGGCTTACAGAGTGCTTCAGTGTGAAGATCTGCAATGGCTTCATTTTCTTTATGAGCATTGACTTGTCATAAAGCAAGGAACAAAGGAACTGCACACCCAAATATTTGAAGGGGCAGACCACTGGGTGGAGGGGGAAGGAGACCCTGCTCCTGAAGCATTTTGGGAGTGGCAGCTGAGTTGGCTGCCTCCTGCTGCCACTACCTCTTTAGTGCTGCCCTGTAGTTCTGTCCTTAAAATTGTGTACCAAAGGCAATTGCATTCACCTAGAGCAGCGATGGCGAACCTATGGCACGCGTGCCAGCTGTGGCACGCGAAGGCCTTGCAGCTGGCACGCGGGAAGGTCCGCATTTAAAAGGTCCCAAATTAAAAAAAAAAAAAAAACCAAACAAACCGGCTGCTTCTGCCGCGGCAGCCTCAAGAGCTCTGCCGCGGCAGCCTCAAGAGCTCTGCCGCGCGGCAGCCTCAAGAGCTCTGCCGCGGGGCCCCCCACCCCCCTGCCCGGCCAGAGCCTCCCTGTATCATCTACCTTCAAGTCGCAAAAACGCGGGCTTCTTTCAGAGCCGCGAGAGTTTCCTTTCTCGCGGCTCTCCCGCGAGAAACAGGAAACTCTCGCGGCTCTGAAAGAAGCCCGCGTTTTTGCGACTTGAAGGTAGATGATGCAGGGAGGCTCTGCCGGGAAGGGGGGGGGCCCCGCGGCAGAGCTCTAGAGGCTGACGCGGCAGAGCTCTTGGGGATGCCGCGGCTGATGCAGGTGGGTTGTTTGGTTGGTTTTTTTTTTTAATTTGGGATGATAGGGGGGGGGAAGGGGGTTTAGGACTGGTAATGGGCTATGGTGGGGAGGCTAAGACTGGAAATGGGCTGATGGGGGGGGGGGGGTTAGGACTGGTAATTGGCCATGGGGGGGGGGGCTAAGACTGGAAAGGGGCTGATGGGGGGGGGGGGTGGGTAGGACTGGTAATTGGCCATGGGGGGGGGCTAAAGACTGGAAAGGGGCTGATGGGGGGGTTAGGACTGGTAATTGGCAGGGGGGGGGGGTAGGACTGGTAATTGGCAGGGGGGGGGTAGGACTGGTAATGGCCAGGGGGGGGGGGGGGGGGGGGTTAGACTGGTAATTGGCCATGGGGGGGGCTAAGACTGGAAAGGGGCTGATGGGGGGGGGTAAGGAAAGGAAATTGGCCGGGGGGGGGGTAGGACTGGTAATTGGCCGGGGGGGGGGGTTAGGACTGGTAATTGGCCAGGGGGGGGGGGTTAGGACTGGTAATTGGACGGGGTTAGGACTGGTAATTGGCCATGGGGGGGGCTAAGAATGGAAATGGGCTGATGGGGGGGGGGGGGGGTTAGGACTAGTAATGGGCCATGGGGGGTGCTAAGGCTGGAAGTGGGGCTGGGTGATGGTGATGGTGATGGTGATTTGGGGGGGGGTAGGACTAGTAATGGGGCTATGGGGGGGGGGCTAAGACTGGAAAGGGCTGATGGGGGGGTTAGGACTGGTAATGGGCTGATGGGGGGGGGTTAGGACTGGTAATGGGCTATGGGGGGGCTAAGACGGCAAATGGGCTGAGTGAAGGAAGGAGGGCTGAACTGCAATAGCTGATGGGATTGGGGCTTGGAATGGAAATGGGTTGTGAGGGGGAGGGAGCTAGGACTGGAAAATGGCGTGAGGGGGGGCTAGGACAGGAAATTGGCCTGATGGAGGGGCTAGAATAGGACTGGAAATTGGCTGTTGGGGGGGGGGGTGCTAAGATTGGAAATGGGCTGTGTGGTGGGGGTTTGGATTGAAATGGACTCATGAAGGGGCTAGAAACTGGAAGTAGGCTCATGGGGGGGCTTGGATGGAAATGGGCTGAGTGGAGGGGAGCTAGGATTTGACATGGGCTGATGGTGGGGATAGGAAAGGAACTAGAAATGGGCTCATGGGGGGCTGGGTTTGGAAATGAGCTGATGGAGGGGACTCGGATGGGACTGCAAATAGATGGGGGAGCTAGGACTGGAAATGGGCTTATGGGGGGTTAGGACTGGAAGTGGGTTGATGAGGGGGGGCTAGGACTGGTATTGGGTTGGGAGGTTGCTAGGACTGGAAATGGGTTGGGGGGGCTGCTAGGACTGGAAAATGGGCTGATGCAGGGACTAGAAGGGAATGGATGCTGGGTGAGGCTGGAACTAGAAGGGAGCTGGTGTTGGGGGAGGATTAGAATGGGATGGGCGGGAGAGTTAAAATGGAGAGGGGGGAAAAAATTTTGTGTGGGAGGGATTAAAAAATCTACAATTGGCCGGGTATTGGGAGAATAAGTGGGATTGAGGGATGGAGGGGTAAATTTTGAGTAGATGAAATAGGAATGAGGAAAGAGCAAAAGGAGAAAGATTAGTATGTTAAAGCAGATGTAGAGAGAGAATGGAAACCCCTCAAAAAAAAAACAGAAGACCAGAGAGAAGAAAGGACAAATGGACAGCAGATGGAGAGTTAGGAGAAGACACGAAGAAAACCAGAAGAAAGTGGATGTAGCAATTGCAACTGAAAAAAAATGCACAAAAGGTAGAAAAAAAACTCATTATTTAGAATTTAAAAACTGGAATATGTCAGCTCTGGGAAATGTGCATCAGTAAGTGTTTCGCTTTATTTAGTACAAGAGAGGAAATTAATTTATAGTTTTATTTCTACAGTGTTGTTGTATATTCCAAGTTTGGCTTTTGGGGTTCCCAGTTTTAATTATTGTCTTCCTGTTTTTAAATTGTGATTCCTTGTTTGGTGATGGTCTGTTCTGCATGTGGAACTGAGCTGAGGTATTCTGTTTATATAATTCCTATTTGACATTGCCAACTTGTTCTTTCCCAGTAGGTCATGTATTGTTGTTCTCTGAAATGTATTGGTTTAATATTTGCAGTGTTGCCTTTGGATAGTTAGGGTATTGTGCAGTGTGAGTCCTGGTAGTGCTGGTAGGATACGGCGGGTTTGCTCTGGGTTCTAAAGGGGCAGCGATTGTCGTAGTTCCTAATGTGCCTGGCGGGTGTTGGTACTGGATTATAGTAATGTAGAGAAACCTTTTAGTCTTTCTTTATCCATATACTCATTAAGAGGCATGTTTACTAAAAGTTAGTGTATGGTAACATTATGCAAATATTTATGCAAATGAGGCACCTTATGCAAATGAGGCTTTAATGGACGTGCTGGCACTTTGAGGAAATTCTTTGGTTTTGTGCGGCAGTTTGGGCACTCGGGCTCAAAAAGGTTAGCCATCACTGACCTAGAGGAAGGGTTGGCCCTGCTAGCATGTCCTCATGTTCTCATGTAGTTAGTGTGGGTTCCATGCCATGTTCATGCTAAGTGATTTGCCACAGGTGCACTAAACGTCATCCATTGAGCTGGCAGTCAGGGATGGCCCAAGGGGGGTGGGGCCATGTGTGGAGACTCATTGTGGCCTCATTTGCATAAGGGGCCTCATTTGCATAAATATTTGCATAATGTTAACATGCACTAACTTATATAAGTGTATGGATAAAGAAAGACTACCAGATTTCTATATCACTATACTCCAGTCCAACCACCAGGCACATTGGGAAGTACTACAAATACTGTGTATTTAGAAGCCATAGCAAACCCGCCGTATCATAACGGCACTACCAGGACTCACAAAGCACCAAACCTTACCTATGAAAAGGCAACACTGCAAATATGAAACCAGTACATCTCAGAGAATACCACTACATCTCCTACTGGGGAAAGAGAACAAGTGGCACTTTCAAATAGAAACTACATGAACAGAATACCTCAGCTTGGTTACACATGCAGAACACAGACCGTCTCCAAACAGAACAAGTAATCACAATTTAGAAATAGTAAGACAATAATTAAACTAGGAACCCCAAAAGCCAAACTTGAAATGTACAACAACACTGCAGAAATAAAACTATAAATTAATTTCCTCTTGTATTAAATAAAAACAAAGACATTAACAATGCACATTTCCCAGAGCTGACATATTCCTGTTAATAAATTCGAAATAAAAAGGTATTTTTCTACCTTTTGTTGTTTTTGCATTTTATTTTTCAATTGCAATTGCTCTAGTCACTTTCTTTTGGTTTTTTCGTGTCTTCTGCTAACTCTCATTTGTCTGTTGTCCATTTGTTGTTTCTTCTCTCTTCTAGATTTTTTTCCCATTCTCTCTGTACATATGCTTTAATATACTGATCTTTCCCCTTTTGCTCTTTCCTTCACTTCTTTCTTTATTCCTTTTTCATCCCTTCAAATTTCACCACTCCATCTTCAATCCCCACTTACTCTCCCAATACCCGACCAATCGTAGATTTTTCTTCCCTCCCACACAAAATATCCTTTCCCTTCTCCATCCTCACTCCCCTAGCCCCATCCCTTTCTAATCGTCCCCCAACATCAGCTTTCTTCTAGTTCCAGACTCACCCAGCATCTGCTCCGTTCTAGTCCCATTCTGCCATCCCACCGCATCAGCCCATTTCCAATCCTAGCCTCACCAGGATATAATATCCAAAGATGCCAGCAGCAAACCCAGAAGGACCAACAGTGTCAACAAGATAAGCACACCAGCAGGGTATCACAGAACTAAACAAGCAACTTCTAAGAGAACACCCTCTCTGCTAGCTCCTGCGATGTGGAACTCCCTCCCCATGGAAATAAGGGCCCTGAATGACTCTAAAGACTTCTGTAAGGCACTCAAAACCCTGCTCTTTACTGAGGCCTACGCACAAGCACCATAAGATGCTATACTTATACTACCCACATGGCCCAACACCTACCTAAAATACCTGACCCCACCCCTCCACACCCAGACATAATTACTTCGTATCTACGTTTGTGAGCCCCACCCTATCTGTTGAATGTAACTCATTGGTGCTGTAACCACTTTGATTGAAGGATAAGGTGGTATATAAAACTGTCTAAATAAATAAATAAATCAGCCCATTTCCAGTCCTAGCTCCTCCATCAGCTATTTCCTGTCCTATCCTTGGCCCTCCTCAGTCCATTTCCAGTCAAGCCCCCCCCATCAGCTCATTTCCAATCCTAGCCCCGCATCAGCTATCTCTAGTCATATCCTAGCCCCCCATTAGCCCATTTCCAATCCTAGCCTCACCATCAGCCCATTTCCAGTCCTAGCTCCTCCATCAGCTATTTCCTGTCCTATCCTAGCCCCCCATCAGTCCATTACTAGTCCAAGCCCCCCAATCAGCCCATTTCCAATCCTAGCCCCCATCAGACATTTCTAGTCCTATCCTAGCCCCCCATTGGCCCATTTCCAATTCTAGCCTCCCCATCAGCCCATTTCCAGTCCTAGTTCCCCATCAGCTATTTCCAGTCCTATCCTAGCCCCCCCCCCATCAGCCCATTTCCAGTCCAAGCCCCCCATCTGCCCATTTCCTGTTCTAGCTCCCCCTTCAGCTATTTCCAGTCCTTTCCTAGCCCCTCCATCAGCCCATTTCCAATCCTAGGACCTCCATCAGACCATTTCCAGTCCAAGCCCCCCCACTCAGCCCACTTCCAGCCCTAGCCCCCTATCAGTTATTTCCAGTCCTAGCCCCCCCCCCCCCCCGAAGAGCCCTGAAGTTGTCCGACTGACTTTAGAGGGCTCCTGGCAGGCCCCGGATCACCTCTGATAGCCACCGAAGTGAAGAGCGCCATTTTTCTTCACTTCGGCAGCTGTGTTCTAGTTTAGGCCACTGGCACGCTGAGTGCCAGGAAACAGGAAATTCCCTTTGACCACCAGCGCCAGTGGTCTATACTAGAACACAGCTGCTGAAGTGAAGAGAAACGGCGCTCTTCACTTCGGCGGCTGTCAGAGGTGAACCAAGGACTGCCAGGAGCCCTCTAAAGTTGACCCTGCTAGTGTCGAATATGCAAGATGTTTTTGGTGTGAGGCCCCCTGAAGCACAGGGCCCTGTGTGTACAACATTCTCGCACAATGGACGGGCCGGCCCTGGTGGCAGTAAGGGCATCCATGCTAAGTGTAATATTGACAGCATGTGTTAAAGATGCCCGCACTAACCATAATGCATATGCTCTGTCCCTGACCTGCCCAGTCCCCACCCCAATCCATGCTAAACAGTTAGCATGTGATACTTAGTGCAGCCGCATATTTGGCATGTGGTAATAGTTACCACGGCTTACCTGGTGTGCACTAAAACTTGTGCTAACCATTACTGCTTGTCATTTGATTATTGCTTAGTTGTCTACTATTTCTTCTCCTTCAAGGATAGAATTTTTGATTTTGCCTGTTGTCAGGATTTTTGTTTTCTTTACATTAAGGTGGAGGCCCATTTTAAGACTACCTTCCTTGATCTTGATAAGCAGATATTTCAGATCATCTTCATTTTCAGCCAGTAATGTGGCATCATCAGCAAAGCAAAGGTTGTTAATGGGTTTTCCATCAGTCTTTACACCTCAGTTGTCTTCATGCAGTCCTGCTTTTCTAATGATTTGTTTTGCATATAAATTGAATAGTTATAGGGAAAGTATGCAGACTTGTCATATGCTTTTGCCAATTTTAAGCCATTCTGTTTCTACTTGTTCTGTTCGAACTGTTGCTTCTTGATCAAGTTGTGCATGCTTCTTAATGTGGTCCAGAGCTTTTAATGATGTATGCAATCAGAGGCCTGATTGTAGTCAGTGAAATACATGTAGATATCCTTTTGGTATTTATTTTCTTTTCAAGGATCCATATCACATCTGCGATAATGGCCTTTCCCGAATCCTGTTTCCACTTTCGTTCCAGGTGTGATTGCAGTCTCCACAGAATGCTCTTAAGTAGAATTTTATTGGCATGTGGGACCAGAGCAATTGTGCATGAATTTCCACAGTTTCTTGGATCACCTTTCTTCAGTATTGATATGAACACAGGGCAGCACATTCATCAGCCATGGCTGGGATGATTAAAGCCTTTGCTGCACATTGCTGACTGAAATGGTTTCTCTTTCCTGCAAATGTGCCTAACGCAAGGGTTTCACTGGTGTTAGTGTTCAGACTCAAATTTCACAGCATTAGTGTGCCTGGAGCCTCTCCCCGCCAACTCTCCGCCCATTTACCCCTTCTCTCCGCCCTCTGGGAAGCCTTACTCCACCCTTCAGACCCGAATTTCACAGCATTAGTGTGCCTTAACGCCACCGCCACGTTATCGTGCGATAAGTGACGTTATCGCGCGATAATACCACCGCTGCGACGTTAAGACGGTTTAGTAAACATACTTCTAAGATACCAACAAGAAAACAATTATAGCACAGGCATGAATGTTAAGAGCCCACAATATACGGAGAGAAAATCCGAGATTACAAAGTGATGGAGAGATGATTCAAAGAGAAAAGTAACAAGCAATTGAGTGGGAAGGCCAAGCCCAATCATTAATGGTCCAACAATTCCGTAAGTCATGTTTGCAATCGCTTAGCATTTAAAAAGAAACACAGCTGAGAAGGTTCAAAGAAATAATGCTTCTTATTTTGATAGGAAAGCACACATTTACAGGGAAACCTCAATTGTAAACTCATTCTCAGGGTTGAAGCCTCTGAGTGGAATTCTAGAAACTTCTTCCTCCTAACCTGCGTCCATCTAGACACATCAGGGAAAATCTGTATCTTACCACCCAGAATGGAAATATTGGTCTTTTTGAAATACAAACGTAACATCGCTTCCTTATCTTGAAGAAATACAAAATACAACCAACAAAGTTGCCCTAGCCTCCACTACTTCAGTGGACCTTTCCAGAACCTCGGACAAATTACCAAGTCCAAGGAATCAGACAAAACATCCATCAATGATGTGGAGGCCTTCTGCACAGCATTCTTAGAAACCATAGGTGGAAGATGGTAGATTTTCTGGAGAGGTGGTACCCCAGATTCAGGACAACTGAATACATCTTTCAGGAACCTAAAAAAAAGGTTCCTGGGCAAAACCAAAGCCATTTGTGTAAAATTCAGCAATCTAAGATTCAAATTCCTCTGCTGGTTCTCCAAATTCTCTATTTTCCTCAACATAACCATTTTGTCCTGAATCAGAGTTCCTTGTGCCTCCTGAAATTTCTGTATAGAAGCTTCAACCCCCACCAGCTGAGCCTGCTGGGACTCCAGGTTCTTCTCTACAGTCTCCAACCTGAGATCCTGCTGAGCCGACACTTGCAGCACTCCAACACATATCTTGTAAATTGAGTGTAAAGCTCACTAAATGGAGTCCAGAATTACTTCTTTCAGATGGCTCAGCGGTGGTAGAGAGAAGGAAACTGGCAACAAAGACTGCAAAGCCGCCTCCGATTCCCCAAGAAGCTCTGGAATACACACACTCACTCCTGCAGAGGGGGAGCCCCCGCTCTCGGCGATGGTTTCTGCAAACTCATTCAGCAGCAGAAGAAAAACCACCATAGCCAGAGTTGCATGAGTCCCAGGACTTGACTCAGCGTCGGTTGACCTGGATCTGGAAGCCGAGGATGCAGGAGGACCCTCCAGGCTGAGCGACACATCGCTCCCCAGTCCCGGTAGCCGAAACACCTGCAAGCTTCCCCTGCATGAATGGATCCATCGTGCACTGCCCCAGAGATAGAATCCCAGGTTTTGGAGGAATACTACCCCTGCCTTTCGCCTTTCACTTTGGCATAAGGAAATAGAATCAAAATAAACTTAACTATCTCTTATATATCAACAAATAAGAGTGACCTGGATGGAGTGGTGAGTACACCCCTAAACAAAAGCATGGGGAGGGGTGACCTGCATGGCATGATAGGTGCACCTTCTCTTGCCACCTTGCTGGGCAGACTAGATGGACCATACTGGCTTTTATCTGCCATCATATACTAAGGGCCTGATTCTGAGATGTGGGTTAAGGGGCTGCATGACCCGGCGGAACGTACAGTTATGTAAGCCAACCGGGCCCGATTACCCCTTCAACTCACCTCATAAGTCCTGAACAGCAGGGTGGGGAGAGCCGGCAGGAGGTAGGAGGGGTGGGATCTGGACAGAGCATCGGCGGGCCAGCCCAGCAGGACGTACAGGGCCTATTCAGGTCACGGCCCATACATCCTGCCGGGTCAAAGAGGACTGGGGGGGGGGGGACCGACCCGGCAATTGGGCCTGGGGATCCCCCCCCAGGGCCGGGGTTGGTTACGGGGGTCCCCGCTGCCTGATCCAGACCCTAGCTGGCTAGCTATGGGTTGGGCGGTGGGGAAGAGGTAGGGTCGAGCTGCGGCAGCCAGGGGAACCTGCAGGGAAGACGTCACCGCAGGCAGGCAGGGGCATGCTGGGCCATCCTCGGGCCCGATTCCATGTACCGCGGGAACATTTTGTTCCTGTGGTCTAGAATTGGGTCCTAACAGGCCTATCCTGCACCGAGATGTCTGGATGGCCCGGACGTGCCCCTTTTGGAATCGGGCTCTATGTTACTATATTAGTATGATTTTTCCCAGCCATCGTTCAGTAGGTGTAGCCTGTTGAAGTAAATGAGAGAGACCTATCAAAGTCCCTAACTTTTCCTCAGCTGTCCTTCTGCAGTAATAGTAAATTTGTAAATTTAAAAAGACTAGGAATCATGCTAGCTGAAACTAGGCTAGTGGCATACAAAAAAAGTGCAACAAGAAGTAATTTTGCTGTAATTTAATTTAATTTATGGTTTGGTAGCACAGATCGTGTTTATATATAGGGTGTTTTTCTAATTTCAAGTGCATGATATGCCAAGTACTTGTGACCTGGATTTGCTACTGTTGGAAACTGAATACTGTGCTCAGTGGACCTCTGGTCTGACCCAGTATGGTAATTCTTATGTTCTTATAAATTGGATGAAACAGATAAATAGAGAAATGGTTGTTTACCTTTTCAAATAGTACTAAGTCTCGGGGACACTCCATCCAACTAATAGGTATCATATTTAAAACAAATTCGAGAAAGTATTTTTTCTCCCACTACACAATTAAAATGTGGCTTTGTTGCCAGAAGATTAGTTCAAGGAAGTTAGCATAGCTGGGTTTAAAAACGGTTTAGGCAAGCGCCTGGAGGAAAGTCCATAAACCATTAATAGCCACCCATATTAGAAAAAGCCACCACTTATATCTGAGAGTAAGCAACAAGGAATGGATCTACTTTGGGATCATGGGTATAGCATTATTAGTGTGTAGCGGTGCATAGACACCACCAACATGAAACCACAGTGTGCCCTGCACCACCAACCTGTTACCAGTACCATACCTAGCTCTGTGCGAGTGGTACAGCCGTACAGGGCACAAAGGCTTAGGAGGGCATTTTGACTGCCTGCTATTGCCCTGATGCCATCACTTTTTCTTCTCTCAGCGGTGGCAGGGCAACAGCAGGCAGTGGAAATGTTCCCCGTAAGCCTTTTCATGGCACTTTAAGCAGGTCGGTCCCTCCCTCCTGTGACACAACTTCAGAGCAGGGCGGGACAGATCTGCTTAAAGTGCCGGCGACTTGCACATTGGGCGCGTGCCCTCCCCTCCACCTCCATCCAACCACTTTCTGCTCTTTCCCTGCTGCCGGCGCCGCTGTGGAGAAACCAGAAGGTGGCAGTAGCAGGGCAAGAGCAGGCAGCGGCTGGCCGGAGGTATGGGGGGAGGAGGGGGGCGCGCTCCCGACATGCAAGTCACACAGGGCGCGATTCTAGCTTGGTACAGCCCTGCCTGTTACTGTCCATAGTTCTCTCTCACTTGTTCCCTTCTTCATAGTCCAGCATTTTGTGCCCTGCTATGACTCGTTTATCTTTCCGGGCCATGGCAGCGATAGCAATATTACAAAAATAGAATACAAAAAGCTTGTGATGACTGTGAAGCCTTCCAGCCCTGTGCTGTGGAACAACAGTTCCATCTCACCCCCAAAGGAAGCGCACATCAGAGGGAGCAGGAGTCGAGACACAGCAGACGTTCAATGTCATAGGGTTGGAAGACTCTGCAGCAGCTACGCTGAGGCTGCCAGTAAGGTAAAGAAAGAGCAGCATGTAGAAAGCTGGACCATGGGGAAGGGAGGGGGAGGGAGGAAGTGACTATCGAGAGGGGAAGGGGAAAGGGTCTGATATGGGACAAAATGTTGGAAGAGCTAGAAGAGATGCTGGACTTTGGGGATGGGAAGAAAGGAGAGATACTGGGTCACATGGAGCAGCAGGGAGAAGAGGGGGAGATTCTAGAAAGGGGAAGAGGAGAGAGAAAAAAGAAGGTTAAGAGGGAAGAGAGAGAGATGAGATGATGGACCATATGGGGATGAGGGGAGAAAGAGAGAGAGAAGGGAGGGCAGACCACATGAGGGTGAAGAGGGAGAGAGAGAGAATGAGACAAGATGAAGGACTAGCAAATGAGTGAAAGGCAGAGGGAGAGTAGGATGCTGGTGAAGGAATGAGAGACAAAGTTGGAATGGGAGGATAGTGAGGTAAACATAGAAGTAAAAGTCTGTAGGTAGGTGACAAGGGAAAAGAGGGTTACTGAGGACTGTAGTGGGGGAGAGGGAAGAATAAAATCCAGTTATAGCTAGATAAAAAGTCAGAGAAAAGAATGGAGAACAAAAGATGAAAAAGTTCAATGTCGGACATGTAGGAGTGGAGGGAAGAAGACAGGGAGAGTGAAGAAACAAAATCAGGAAAAGAGATCCTGGAAAAGGACTTAAGAGAACAATAAAAAGAAAAGTAGTCAAGAGAGACCAGGAGCAACCCAACTGGAAAATGAAATGATTAGGGAAAGGTACAAAAAAATTTATTTTCAATTTTTAGAGAATGAAATGTTAGCTTTGAAAATTGTTTATTAATTGTATTTTGATCTATGGGGCAGAAAATGTATTTATGGTTTATGTTTATTTATCATTTGTTTATGTTTATTTATCATTTGATATACCACCCCCCATTACACCGGGGCGGTTTACAATATTTAAAAAAAAACAATATATAGAAAAGAAAAGAATTTACAGTCTTCGTCCAGAAAGAGAAGAGATGAAAAACTTCAAACACTTGGGCTCAACATAGGGTGGGTAGGAAGGATTCAGGAGGGGAGATTAAAGGCAGAGGAGAAGAGGTGGGTTTTCAGTAGGGAGCGGAATTTAGGGTAGGACTCCTCCAGTCGAAGGGCGGTGGGCAGAGAGTTCCAAGGGAGGGACCGAGGTAGAAGAAGGCTGAATGTCTAGTTGATTGGAGGTGTGTCTGTGAAGGGGATGGGAGATATAGGCGATTTATGTGGATGGAACGGAGGCTACGAGAAGGTGTATGAAATGTTAATAAATCAGCCAGGTATTGGGGTCTGCAGGAATAGATGGCATGAGGCACCAAGATAAGGATCTTAAATTCTATCCAGAAATCCAATGGTAGCCAATGAAGACATTGAAGAATTGGTGAAACGTGGTCTCTGGAGGAGGCATGAGATGCCATCCTGGCTGCAGTGTTTTGCAATAATTGCAACCTGCGACGTTGGTATTGAGGAATGCCAGTAAGAATGGAGTAGCCAAAGTCTAGTCTGGAAATAACCAACGAGAGGAGAAGAGTGAGTAAAGCCTGTGAGGAAAGGAAGGGCCGAATCGCACGGATGTGTTGAAGAAAGAAAAAGGAACGTCGGGAAACCTGAGAGATATGGTCATTAAATGAGAGGTTACTATCTAGGATAATACCTAGGTAATGAAGTTTGGTCACAAGTGTGATTGGGATACCTGAGAAAGAAGGGACGGGTAGTGGACAAGTAGAACCATGAGGGAACCAAATTGCAGCTGTTTTGGAGATATTGAGGATGAGGCAGTTTACAGAGAGCCAGGTGGTGACCGAAGAAAGGCATTCATTAAGACAGGTGATATCTGGATGAGAAGAAGAGGTATGGTGCATGAGAAAAATGTCGTCATAATAATGTCAGCATAATAATAAGTGGAAATGCCTAACTGCTGGATTAGCAAAGCCAGTGGAGCCAAAAATACATTAAACAGAAGGGGGGCTAGCACTGAGCCCTGTGGGACACCACAGCCAAGTGAAAGATGAGCTGTGGTGGAGGAGCTATAGGTGACAGCAAATGAATGTGAGTAGAGAAAAGAGTGAAACCAGTGGTGAACCAGTGGTTCTATTTCTTCGGTGTTCCACTACTCAAGAGTCTGGTTTCTTGGGTTTTCCATTTAATTTTTTGTCTGCATGCTTGTTTCTAATTTGTAGTCTCTTATTCTTTATTAGGTGATGATCTCTGTTTTATATGTGTAACCGAGGTGAGGGAGTCTATTGATACATAGATTCTGTGTAAGAATATGTAGGGATCTATCTCATTTTCATTTCCCCACCGGAGGTGTACAGGTGTTCAAGAATATTTGTAGCGGTGGCTTTCCATAGATCAGGTTGATGTAGTTTGAGTTCTTGGACTTAGTGCTGCTATAATATGGTAAGCTTTTGAGTATCCATTTGTAGGGTTTTGTGTTATTTCACGTGGTGTCCAGCAGTGGATGGAGTGTGTGTTGCTGTTGCTCATGTGACACCAGAATTTTAATAGAATTTTTTTTGCATGTTGAGTTATAAAGTGAAATATCCCATTTATGCTCTGTACCTGTTGTCAGGGAAATTTTATTGGTTGATTTTGGAATAATTATGGGGGTTATTGTAGAAGCCCTATTTGTGCTTTGGATGTCTGAAAACAGACATAGAGATGTCCAAAGCACGGAGATGTTTCCAGAGGCATTTTAGAAGCCAGGTCTGTGGAAGTCCCCATTGTGAGGATGTCCAAGTCTGAAAGGGGGCATGGTGGAGGCGTGGCAGGGGCATTCCCAAGAACCAGGACATCATTGCTTGATTGCAGAAAGGTCCTGGACATCCGGAGTTGGGTTTAAGGTTATACCTGTTCCAGGCACAAATAGGCATTAGGAAGTGTTCATTTTGGCCATAAAAGATCCAGAACAGTGGTTCCCAAACCTTTCCTGGGGAATCCTCAGCTAATCAAGTTTTCAGGTTATCCACAATGTAGATTTGCATGCAGTGGAAGCAGTGTATGCAAATTTATCTCATAAATATCCATAGTGGATATCCTGAAAACCCAACTGGCTGGGGAAATCCCCAGGACAGGCTTCTAACCACTGATCCATAAGATCGAGAGAAGATAGCACTCTACCATCCCCATTGCTCTGCACAATCACAATGCAGCCGTGGGATTTAAATCCTGGCTTCGCTGGTCCTAGCCCACTACTCTGACCATTAGGCTATTCCTAGTTATCCATGGTCTGAAATACTATTCTGGGCATGTCTATTTAGATGCCCCTGCAGATGTCCATATTGGAGGAGGGGAGAGGAGAGGAGGAGGGGAGGGGAGGAGGGGAGAAGGGGAGGCGGAGGGGAGGAAGAGAGAGTGCTGAGAAGGGGGAAGGTAAGAGATAGGAGAAAGGAGGAGAAAGGTGAGAGAGAGAGTGGAATCGGCAGCTGAGTAATAGGTAACATACCTATCCCCATATACGAGTTATACAGTAGATATAGATATACTGTACAGATAAATGGATAGCAGTTCAGTTATGGTGCACCACCAACTTAAGCAGTCACTCTATGCCCCTGCTGCGTATTTGTGACATGGACTCGCCATTGTCATTAACAGAATACTTGGCTTGTTGGATCGTTGGTTCAGTATGGCACATCTTAGGGTCTTATGTACCATTTATTAAACATTAAACTGTATGAGGCCAATTCTGAAGGGGCACGTCTGAGCCGTTCAGATGTCCAGAAATCTGGACAGCCAGGATCTGCACCCGATTCTGCTTCCACAGGAGCTAGACAGCCCCATGGGAGCAGAATCGGGGCATAGGGCCTGTACATCCCGGACGTGTCCCGATTCAGACCCGCTGGACATACAGGTAGTTACCCAGCTAGCCCAGCCAGGCTCCTGCATGGAACCATGGTGCCGTGACATCCCGTCACCGTGGCACTGCTGCTCCATGCAGGAACTCCAATCGCCTGCGGAAATGCATTTCGGCTCTTTCCCCACAACCAAGCCCCCAATCAGGCCTGCCTAGGCCAGGATCAGGCTGCAGGGATCCCCCTGCCTTCCCTCACCTCAATGCCTCGTCCCCCCAATGGCCTCTGCTTACTTTGGGGGGAACTTATTCCACCTCTGAGGTGGACTAAGTTCCCCGGCTATCCTCCATTCCCCAGACGTACAGGGTCTTTGTTGGAATAGGCTCTGTACGTCCAGGGTAGGGGGTCACGCCTCCGGCCCGCCCTCGCTCCTCCTCTGGCCTGCCCCCATACAGAGCTCCTCACACATTTCTGCTGCACCTGCAGGGAGCTCTGTGAATGGAATCAGCCCAGGCGTTTAGCAGGGTATATACGTCCGACCCAGATCAGAATAACCCCCTATATGTATTTCCATATTCTGAGAAAAAGGGCTCATTAATGTAGAAAATGATACGCAATGAATTTTCTGTAATTATAGTATAGAAAACAGTAGATGAGTGGAGGAGTAGCTTAGTTGTTAGATCACTGGCTTGGTAACCAAGAGACCAGGGTTCAATTCTCACTGGCATTTCATTGCCTCAGAAGACAGGCCTGGCAGTCTACTTCTGGTCACACTGCCAAGAAAACCCAGGAGCTGCTGGGTTGCCAGTAGTCACCATTGACTCAAAGGCACGCATTGTAATAGAAGACTGATTAGTTCTCTGCATTTATTTTAATTATTAGGTTTGTGGGAAAAAGCTGACTCCAGGTTTTCCAAGATTTAAAATGAATGATCTTTTCCCATGAGTACGAGACTATGGGGTACATTTACTAAAGGTTAATGCATATTAAGTGCTGCAATGGCCCATTGAAATGAATGGGCAGTGCAAGCACTTAATGCACATTAACTTTATTTAACATGCATTAACTTTTAGTAAACATGCCCATATGTACAGTGAACACCAATCCCCATTCTGAAACCTTCATAAGACATGAGACTGGGGTATCTTGTAGTAATTTGATCAGGAACCTCCTTGCCATATGCTGTTAACACCATAGAAAACACCATCTTGCTGGAAAGATGCCTAAACTTTCCTTAATTTCTTGGATTGAGGTTTTAGCTAGTTACTTGCTTTTCTAAGCCTGTGCTCGGGGCAAGCTACAGTTCAGTTCAGTAGGTAGTTGCCTGCCCTAGAGGGTTAGATCTACAGTAATCTAGTGCTTCCCAAATCTGTTCTGGGGGCTCCCCAGCCAGTCAAGCTTTCAGGATATCCACTATGAATATTCATAAGAGAGATCTGCACGCACTGCCTCCACTGCATTCAAATCTACCTACTGCAAATTCATTGTGGGTATGTGGAAAACGCAATGGCTGGGGAGCCCCCAGGACAGGTTTGGGAACCACTGATTCATCTGATACTAGTGGAGGCAGAAGTACCTTGGAAGCATCAGTAGGAAAAGTAGAATTCAAAAGATGTCTGTGCTAGTTCTCAGCCCACTTCTCTAAATACTAGGCCACCCCTCCTGAATTTATCTTGTACTATAGTGACTTGGTTTCTTGCCAGGTCATTTACACCCCCCCCCCCCCCACCAAGTGAACTGTGTCATCAGCATAATCTCTCCTTGTTTCTGTTCTAGCAATGATAAATGCATGCTTTGTCTCTTAGCTAGCAGTTAACCTTTTTTGTCATCCTTTAATCCTGTCCATAATTCAAATTCTTTCTTTCTTTAAAATATTTCTTTCCCTCAAATCACAGACATTCTTGGCTGGTTACAATTACAGACATTCAACATTAAATCAACAACACTAAATCTTATCAATTCTAAATTAAAAACTTGATCAAATAAATAAGACACTAGCTCCCTTTGGACCTCTAAGTCATCAATCATTCTGATCTCATTAGGAAGAGAATTCTATAAACAGGGAGTACTAAATGAAAAAGCTTGCCTACTCCGCACCTGTCTTGTCCCTCTCTCTACTGATAGCAACATGAGGACATTTTGTAAACACTGCCTGCCTAATCGGTCTCTCAGACTTTTAAAACTAGATCAAAAGAGGCCAAACATCCTAAATACTGGTCATGCTTGATTTTAAAAATCATCAATAATCCCCAAAAATGAATTTGAAACTCAAAAGGGAGCCAATGTAGCTCTCTCAGCACGGAGGTAATATGATGAAATCTGATTTACTCAGCAGTATATGTACTGCCACATTTTGGATGGCTTGTAATGCTTTTAGAGTAGATTTTGGCAATCCATCGTGAATCATGCTACAGTAATCATAGCAGGGAAATACAAAAGGCTGAAAACTCCTAAAATTGCTCAGATCTGCAAATGGATGCAACCGGTGCAGGACATACATCTTATAAAATGTCACTTGAACCACTTTCCCAATTTGGGAATTCATACTCAGCTGACTATCTAAGACTATTACTAAATAATTTATTTCAGATCTCACAGGCAATATAGCCTGTGATCTAGGAGGTACATAACACACATCATGACAGGCTACGACCACCTCTGTCTTCTTCAAATTGATGGCCAAACCATGACCAGAGAACCATTTTAGAATTGTTGAAAAACAATCCACAATAAAGCCCGGAAAACAGCCACTAAAGTAGAGCATGGTAAATAATTCATAATATCAGCATAGACATGATACATCATGTTAAACCCTTTAATAGCATCACATAATGGCAGAATAATAATGCAGAGAGTACTGATTCCTGTGGTTTCCCTACTGCAAAAGGTAAACAGCTTGATAAAAATCACCCACTCTAACTTGCTATCATTAAGATGCAACCAAAATCATCATAAGAACTGTGGTGTCTATTCCAAATAGCTTCAAATTTGTCAAATACTAAATCAGAAAATGAAAGGGCCTGAAATTCAGCACCAATGGCTAGCGCTCCTACAGCAGCTAGCTGCTGGCGCTGAACTTTAAACCCGGCTATTCAAGGCCGGAGCCATATCCGGGTTCTGACATTGAATATCCAGGTTGCCCGGATTGCTGCGAAGCCACTGGGCAGCAGAGATATTTAGCCGCTGCCAGGTTAGCTTCTGTGGTCAAAGTTTGGCCAGTCTTTTCTGTGCCTGACTTTCACCGCATGTCGCTAACCAGGCAGCGGCTCAATGTTGCTGCTGCCTGCTTAATGCCACCCCGGAATACTCCTGTTACACCCCAATGTTAACCGGTGGGCATCGGGCATGTAGTGGTGGCACCCACGGATATTTAGAGACACTAATCATGTTAGTGCCACTGAATATCCCATTGAGCGGCATTAACACAGTTTGCAAGGCTGCAAACCATGTAAATGCCTTTCAATATCAGGCCCAAAACCTTTTAGATTTTGCCAGTTCAAAACATTTCTCTATCAAATTTAGTGAATTTCCCCACTGAAAGTTTTATGATTCAAGCTCACCCTTATTTTTACATCCCTATTAAATATGTCATCCTATCAGCATCAAGAAAATCACTTCTCATATTCTATCCATTCTATATGCGCTTTTCATTCAGTACAATAATCACATATCCTAGGAGTTTCACAAGTTTTTCTTAATTTGGAAGGTACAATTTGGTGGGTTTTTTTTTAAAGATGTTCCACAAGCAAATACGCCTAAATAAATATTTGCAAATTGCCTGAATGTTCCATGAAGGTTTTCTATAATTCCTTAGCAGCTTTATCTACTTGCACTGAGTCAGTCAACATTTTGATGCCAAACCATCGTGCTGTCAAGAACGTAAAGCAGCAGAACTAACAAAAACAGTTTCTAAATCATTCAGTGAACACTTACAGCAAACAAAATTCTAATGTATTCACTTTTGACTTTTATTTCATTCATATTCATGCCTGTCATTAGAAATCCAAATAAATCTAGGGGGTGCAGGCCCAGTTATCATCATTAAGCTGTGTATCACTCTCATGCAGCAAAAATATAAATGCAACATGCATAGCTGAACCTCAAGGCAAGAATATTTCAAAACAAGGCAAGCAACCATATGCAACTGTACACAGTTTCAATTAAAAGTAAAATTAAAGGGAGATAAACTTGATAAAAATAGCAGAGACCTACCAAAAAGAAGCAATAAGAAAGGACACAGGCAAGAATCAACAGTACAGTCTTTATGAAAAGTATGAACACTTATTTTGGAATGGACTGAATGAGAAATTTGGTTTTGAGATTCTCCCTCCTGTACTTTTCTATGTCATTGGTACCACATGTACCATGACGGCTGCTTCCTCCCCATCACTCTAAAATCCTATCGAAATGATGAATGAGGTCTGCTTCCTACACACCAGGCAGGCAAGTAGCCCAGCAATCCACATGCCTAACAGACACCTACAACAGCAGTCCTTACACCGGGAGACACACGGAAGATTGACCCCTAGCAATACTATTGCAAAGCTGCTGCTAGGAATCATAGCTGCCATTTTTAACCCTGTAAGCTCTAAGGCAGAAGCAAAGGGGGGGGGGGGCACTTCTGCTATAGTCCATTAGAGACCAAGGAAACCCCTGGGTGTGTCCTGGTGCGGGGCGTTTGAAGGGTGGGGGAGGATCTGGGTATGACCTTCAGGAGGTTATCTATGGGGGGTTCTCTTCAGGAAGTTACCTTTGGGGGGGTGCTCAGGGGGTTCTGTTGGAGGGTGATCATGGGGACATTACTTTCAGAGGCATCAGGTTTGGATTGTGGGAGTGAGTACTGTCAGGAGGGACTGGACGGAGGGGAACCTTGGGTATGATATTTTTTTATTATTCTTTGGGCAGTGGTCACTTTACCTGACTGCCAATAGCGTGGCTGCACTTAATACTACTGCTCCACACCTATTGGCAGACGTGGCACTACTGTGCGGTAATGTACTGTGACACAGCTGTCATTGGCAGCCAAGCCCAATCTTTGCCGTACCTGCCTCAATCTTATCCCAACATGCATTAAGCACTTTAGCACAGTTTTTTTCACTGCACAGTAGTTTTTACCATGCAGTAGCTGTTAGCTTGGGCCTACACTGTTAAGGCATGTACAAACCTGTTCTAAATGTTTAACACACTTTTGTAAATATGTGCGTTACCACATTAGTGCGTTACCACATTAGTGTATGCTAATACAGTTAATGCATCTTATTAGTAAATAGTTCTCATTGCAAAGAATGGGACTTGTGGCAAATAATATGTACTGTGTTAATGAGAAGTGAATACACATTTTATAAATAACGTCCAAGTGCCATCTGGGACGCCTAAGCCAGAACACCTGAGAGAAAAGCAGGCACATTCAAGTTCAGGCACAATTTCGTAAACTTGGACGTGCCCAATATGGCTGTCTGCTGGGACGCCTACATAAGCATCCTTGGAATAACATTCCAGGCTACAGATATCTAGGAATAGCTTAATGGTTAGTGGGCTAGGACCAGAGAAGTCAGGGTTCAAATCCCACTGCTGTTGTCATTGTGATTGTGCACAGTATGGGGGATAGTGGAGGTCCATCTTCTCTATACAGGTTGGATATTTTGTGGCCAAAATGAGCACTTTCCAAATGCCTATTTGTGCCTGGAGCAGGTCTGAAGTTGGAGAGGGTTGCAGACCTCCCTGATGATTCTAAAATCAAGTAGGGATGTCTAAGTCCATTGCACTGCCCCAGAAATGCCTCCACCACATCCCCTGCCTACTTGGATGTCCCCATATCAGGAATGTCTCTGTGATTTGGATATCTACATGCACGTTTTTGGATGTCCAAATCATGACTAAGGCTTTTAAAATTACCCCCTTAGTGTGCACTAACACAGTATTGCACTTCAGTAACTTTTACCCTAAATTTGGTTTATGAAAATTACCCATCGTTTATTTCAGTAAAAGGTATGCTCAGAGATGAACAATGCATAACCTAGGTAAAAGGTAGGTAGGCTCTAGAGTGTAGTTAGATCGGGGGGAGGGGAACAACACATTATGGGGTCTATTCTGACTCTCTAAACACCATGGTGGCGATCCTGCAGACAGAGCTCCCTGCACATATAGGCAAGATGTGCAGGGAGCTCTGTTCATGGGTGGGAGGGATTGGGTCGGGGGAGGAGTGAGGGCAGGGAGTCGGCGGGAACCTGACCCTGGATGTACAGGGCTGATTCTGAGGTCAGTCCTGTACATCTGGGGTCAGCCATTTGCATGGGGGACTTATTCCACCTAGACAGAGGAAGACGATGGATCTAGGGCCAGAAAGGAAGGTTAGGGGATGCAGGGTGTTCCCTGCAGACTGACCCTGACCATGGCGGCCTGATTGGGTGTCGGGCTGTGGGGAAAAGAACTTTGCTGTGGCTGCTGGGGATCGTGGCTCCTGCATGGTGCTGTGGTGTCACGGCAACAGGACAACATGGCACTGTGGCTCCATGCAGGCTGGGTTAGCCAGGTAAGTGCCGGGACATCCAGGGTGTCTGAATCGGGGCACATCCTGGATGTCCCAGCATTATGACGCGATTCTGCTCCTATGTGTCCATCTAGCTCCCTTGGGAGCGGAATCAGGTGTATCCCAGGGCCGTCCAGATGTCTGGACATCTGGATGGCCCAGGGATGCGCATCTCTGAATTGACCTCTAAATATTTTTAAAAAAATACATGTTATTTTGAAGAGAAACATATTTATTATTTATTTATTTATTACAAATTCTTATATACCGCACTATTTTGAATCAGCGCGGTTTACATAAAACAAAATGACCATAAGAACTGTTTGGCTTCACATAGAACAGGAGTAACAACTTGGATAACATGTTTGGCCTTACAGAGAACAGGAGTAACAACTTGGATAACAAGGGGATACAAACTGAACTAATTAAAAATGTACAATGAGATTGAATGCTAAGAATTTAGGATGCAACATGTGTACAGTGAGGTTGTGTGCTAATATTGAGATGTTATCTCGAGGAGGTAAAAGGAGGGAAAGTTAGGAAGGGGTCAGATTAATCTGGTAGTACTGTGAAAATAAATGGAATTTGAGAGCCTTTCTGAATTGTGTCAGGTCAGTAATTGCATAGATGCCTGGTGGTAATGCGTTCCAACATTTTGGGGCATAGATGCTGAAAGCTCTGTTGATGTAGCGATTGTGTACTTTGTTGATGCCTTTGGGATTACTAGCGTGTTTGTAGATGAGGTTCTTCATTTTGCAGCTATGTGCCTAGATTTGGTAATTGCTCCCTGCATGTATTAAGCTTCATGTCCAAACCTTATTTCCAAAAAAAGAAGTAGAGGTACACTAGCTGAATCTGCAGGAATTTGAGGGGAAATAGATATCTCATGTTTCTATGTTGTAGTTGTTGTTATGGAAGGACAGACTAGATAGGCCATGTGGTCTTTTTCTGTCATCATGTTTCTATGTTTCTATGTTTCTATCTCTGAAATACCCTCTTTTTACCCTGCTCTTGCACTCTCCATTTATTCCCATCCCCTTCTTCCCGTTTCAGTCTTCCCTCTTAACAACTATTCCTCCTCTCTTCCCTTACTGATCTCTCATTTCCCTGGGCTCTTTACTGCTCTTCCCATTTACCCTCTTCCCTGCCTTCCTCAAGCCTCTTCCCTGTCAAACCCTCCTCCCCTCCCATTTCCCAATCCCAAATGGACCACAGGCTTCTCTCCTTTTCCCCACTCCAGCCTGACACCAACAAGATCCCTTATCCTCCAATTCTATCTCTAAGGCTGTGGAATAGTCTCCCCGTGGAGGTGGTGGACACGAGGACAGTATCTGAATTCAAGAAAGCATGGCACAAACACATGGCTAAAGGTAAAAAGGGGACTATTGTAGTTGATATGGAAGGCCAGACTAGATAGGCCATGTGGTCTTTTTCTGCCATCATGTTTCTATGTTTCTAAAACTTGGAGCAGAAGAGCCAGGTCTTAATGGCAGAATGAAAGCAGGACCTACTTTTTCCCAACCTTTGTTCAGAGTGAGGGAACACATAACAATGCCTTCCTTGCAGATAACACTTTTTAAGTTACATAATGGGTTGAATTCTCTTAAGGTAGACTCAGTATTTAACCATGCATCATGGAACTTAGCTTGAGTGACAAAACAAGCCACTCAACACATCCTTGGCATAGGCGTCAGAACGGGGTGGGTCGCACAGGCCCTGACCCTACCAATATTTTTCCCAGCAGCAGGAAGCTAAAAACCTTAACTTCCTGCTTTGGGCTCTTTTGCTTACCTCCACGGGTAGCCAGGGATAGCACTATCCGGTAACCAGCAAGTAAGCACAGCAGGGGGGGTCCCAATATCACAACCTGCAGTGGTGCTGTGTGCTGCATGCCAGGCTGCTCCCGTGTGCCGAAGATCATGGCCTGCAGTTGTGTGTGTGTGTTTCTTGGGAAGCAGCCTGTCCCAAGAGCTGAAGAGCATATGCGGTTTTCAGCTCTTCTGTGTACCCGCTGGGCTGGTTGCTCCCACAGGCTGATGAGGAGAGAGAGTCCGGCAAGAGAGCTGGGAAAATTTAAAGGGGCAATAGCTTGGGAGAGGGCAATGAATGGACAGCATGGGGTGATTATGGAAGGGAGAAGGAGAATGAGGAAGAGGAAGAGGCTAGGAAAAGAACAGAGTGGGGGAAGGCAGCAGGAGAGAGTCTGCAGGGAAGGGTGAAAGTATGCAAGAGATGCTGTAAAGAGGGGGGAAAAGGGCACAATGAATATATGCTAAAGGGTGCAGCCCCCACCACCCAAAAAGGCACATAGATACTCCAGCCTCATAGCACACACACAGGCACCCTTCCCCCACAGCACACAAACATGCAAACAGAGGTACCCCTCAAGTCCATCTATACCTTTCTCGATGACTTTGACTCCTGGCTCTCTTCCTTTCTGGATGCATATTCTCTTTCCCTTATTCTTGCGGATTTTAACATTCACACTGATGACCTTTCTGACCCTTATGCCTGAAAGCCTCTTTCCCTAACCTTCTCATTCAACCTCCAGTAGTGCTCCACCACTCCTACTCACAAGCATGGCCACTACCTTGACCTCGTCTTCTTCTCCAACTGTTCACCCTCAAACTTCTCCACCTCAGGTTTGCCCTTATCCAACCATCACCTGCTAACCTTCACCCTTAATCACTCCCTATCTTGGTCTCACCAGATCTCCACAACATGTTTAGGAATCTTCACACTTGACCCTTCAGCTCTCTCCACTGCTGTCTTACCACCTCTTTTCTCCACTATGTCATCTGAGTCCATTGATGGGGCAGTATCCTCAAATAACACTATACTGTGCTCTGGATGCACTTGCTCCTCCCATTCCATGCCCTGTGAGGCGTACCATACCTCAACCCTGGTTATCCTTGACAACCCACTACCTAGGTTCTTGTGCCCACTCAGCTGAATGCCTTTGGCTTAAATCATGTACCCTTGTTGACTACCTACATTTCAAATGTATGCTAATCTCTTTCCAGCCAAGCTAGAGTTCTATGTCCATATAAATCTCTTGCCTCTGACCCTCACTGTCTATATGCTACGCTCAACTCTCTTCTCAAGTTCCCTCCTCCCCCAATCCCTCCTTCACTGTTTTCCCAGACCATATTTATTTATTTATTTATTTATTTAACAGTTCTTCTATACCGCTCTATTTTAGATCAGAGCGGTTTACATTTAACATCAACTATACAACACAGGGAACTTTGAGTTGTATTTACAATAAACAGGGAGATCAACTTGGAAGTAACTGGGGGAAACTATGTACATTCTATAACTCTATACATTGTATTACACTGGTACCTTGGCTGACTATTTCCATGACAAAGTCCAGATTAGCCTTGAATTCTCTGCAAGGTCACCTCCACATCATCTTCCCCCTCTTCAATCCCAAATCCTTCCCTCACCTTCAATCACCCTTTCTTCCTTTTCTGAAATCACTTAGGAAGAAACTGCAAATCTTCTCTCCTCCTCCAAACTGACTAACTGCTCCTCTGATCCCATTCCCATTCATTTATTAAGTTCTATCTCTTCCACCATCATCCCTTCCATCTGTCATATCCTTAAACTATCGCTTTCCACTGCAACTGTTCCTGTGACCTTCAAACATGCTGTGGTTACACCTCTCCTCAAAAAGCCTTCACTAGATCCTGTTCTTCCCGTTATCAGCCTATCTCTCTCCTCCCCTTTGCGTCAAAACAACTTGAAAGAGCAGTTTACCGCCACTGTCTTGACTTTCTTTCCTCTCAAACCCTTCAGGATCCATTGCAATCTGTCTTTTGTCCTCTACATTCCACAGAAATGTTTCTTGCCAAAGTCTCCAGTGACCTGTTCATTGCCAAATCCAAAGTCCTCTACTCGAATCTCATCCTTCTTGAACTTTTTGCTGCCTTTGATATTGTTGATCACCATTTTCTCCTTGATACCCTGTCCTCGCTTGCATTTAGGGGCTCTGTTCTGTCCTGGTTTTCTTCTTCTCTCTCACATCACACTTTTAGTGTATGTTCTGGTGCATCCTCCTCTACTGCCATCCCACTTTCAATTGGTGTATCTCAGACAGGCCCGGACTATCCACTAAGCAAGCTAGTCAGTCGCCCAGGGCAGCCAGCCTGGGTAGGCGGCAGTGGTGGCACACATGGGCCACCGCTGCTGCCCCCCAGCTGCTGCTGATTCCATTTGTGGGTGAGGCGGGCAGAGGCAGTATTTCTAAAAGCGGCAGAAAACGCCACCACTTTTGGAAATACGCCGTTGCCACTGTCCGCCTTCCTCTCCCTAGACACAATGGATGGCAGCTGGGGGGGCAGTGGCTGTGATGGCAGGAGCTGGAGGGGGGCAGTGGCAGCTGGAAGGGGGTATTGTCAGCAGGTGGGCGGCATCAGTGGGGGGTAGGGGCAGCGGGACCGGGATTTCTGCCTAGGGAGGCAGAAACCCTTGGGCCGGCCCTGACCTCAGGGGTCTGTCTTAGGACCTCTCCTTTTCTCTCTCTACACTCATTCCCGTGGTTTTCAGTACCATCTTTATACTAATGACTCTCAGGTCTACCTTTCTGCACCTGAAATCTCTCCAGGAATCCAGGCCCGGATCTATGCCTGCTTATCCAACATTGCTGGGCATTTTTTGGAGCCAGAGGAGCTGGGTGAGCTGGTCAATATAGTGTTATATGTTATGGGGGTCATTGTGAGGGAGACATAGCAGGGATATATGCCCTGCCTGGATGTACATCCCCACTATTCATCTCCCTTGCCGTCCCCATGCAAGGCTCCTTATATGAACAGTGGGGTTGTATGGAGAGCCTTAGACAGGAGCTGGACAGGGTGGGCGGGAAGCGGAGCAAGGGCGGTGCGTGGGCGGGCGAGGGTCTCGGCAGAGGGTTCTTTTGCCTGGCCCTTAGGCGGGGACCAAAGCATAGTACCCTGTAAGCTCCACTACCTGCTCTGAACAGGTGTGACATGACACATACAAAGACCCCCACTCAACGCTCTCATCTATAACACTGACACAGAACCAGCCACAGCAAAGAAACGAAACAGCAAATCCAGTCCTAAAATGTAGGCAGGCTCCCCTCAACCTTCCAACATCCGGTAGAAAAGAATAAGAGCTAGGACTGCAGATTTAATGCAGCCTGCCCTGTAAGTACATCAAATCTGATCAATAGCACTGCTCAGAATACCCCAAAAAGCTCTACTTACTCTAAACTTACTCCAACCATAAAGAACAATCTCTAAACTTACTCCAACCATAAAGAACAATCAACCCAATGAGTTAATTCTCATCCTTGTATATAGCCCTCACGACACGCCATGTCGCTATAGCCGCATAACGACCCCCCCCCCATTGTATATAGCCTGTATATGCTTTCCCCTGTTATCAATCCAAGTTGTACTACCCGTTCATTGTAAGTGCAAGATAGGCTCTTCCTACCCTGCACAAAGAGTTATCTGTAAACTGCACTGATTTTAAAAAGTGTGGTATCTAAAAGCATTAAATAAATTAAATAAATAAATTAAATAAATAAACTGTGTCTTGCATATCTTTATCTTTATCTTTATTCATTTGCTTGACCGCCCTTCAGTAGTAAGCAGAGCGGTTTACAATAACAGAAAATTTTCAAAACAGAGTGGCGTAAAGCCAGAAAATGAAAGGAAGGTTACAATGTAATAGTAATAGAAGAGAGACAGAAGCGGGTGGGATAAAGGGTGAGGAAGGAGGGTCAGGGCTGGGAAGAAGGGAGGTCGAAGGCTAGGGAAAAGAGATTAGTCTTGAGGGAACGTTTGAAAGTAGGGAAGTGGGGTTTGAGCCGGAGGGCAGGGGGGAGGGAGTTCCATAATGAGGGGCCTATGAAGAAGAAAGCAGAGGAGCGTGTGGACTGCAGGTGTGCGCGAGAGGGGGAAGGCAATGCGAGGCGGTTGAGGTGGAAGGAGCGGGGAGTGTGGCGGGGGGTGTGGAAGTGGAGCAGATCAGCAAGATATTGGGGGGTAGAAGTGTGCAACGCCTTGTGAGCTAGGATGAGGAGTTTGAATTGTATGCGGAAGGGTATAGGGAGCCAGTGAAGATGAAAGAGAAGGGGGGTGATGTGATCTCTGGAGGAAGAGTGGGAAATAAGCCGAGCAGCAGTATTTTGGATTCTCTGCAGCCGCGAGAGCTGCAGTTTGGAGATACCGGAGAGAACAGAATTGGAAAAGTCAAGGCGAGAAATAACAAGGGCAAGTAGCAAGGTAGCTAAGGCAGAGGGAGAGAGGAAGGGGCGGATAGCACGAATCTGGCGGAGATGAAAAAAAGAGAGTTTGGAAATGTGGGAAACATGAGCCGAGAAGGAGAGGTCTGAATCAAAAAGAACCCCAAGATAGAGGAAAGTGGAAACCAGTGAGATGGGTGCGTTAGGGAAAGACGGGGTCAGAGAGGGGGGTGGGTGACCGTGTGAAAACCAGATAGCTATAGTCTTTGAAAGGTTAAAATGTAGGCAGTTCTGTGTCATCCAGTTGGAGAAGGCAGCTAAGCAAGTGTTTAGTGGAGTCACGTCAGGGGAGATAGGGGAGGTGTGATGAAGGAGAAGAATGTCGTCGGCGTAGTAGAAGGCTGAGATTCCAAATTGCTGTATAAGTAATGTAAGGGGGGGTAAGAAAAAGATTGAAGAGAAGAGGAGCCAGTACTGAGCCCTGGGGAACACCGCAGGTCAGAGTGAAAGAGTCAGAAGGTGCGAGGGATGGAGAGGGTGGGAGAACAGCACCAGAGCGGGAGTACAGGAAAGAGTGGAACCACCGTAAAACAGTGCTACGGAGGCCAACGTCGTGCAGACGGGACAGGAGAAGGGAGTGATCGACCAGGTCAAAAGCAGCGGAAAGGTCAAGTGCTACTGCCACCGAAATGTCACCTCGATCGTGGGCAGTGTGCAGGGAGTTGGTGAAGGCAAGGAGGATAGTTTCAACACTGTGCCCAGGGCGAAAGCCGGATTGACGGGGGTGAAGGAGATTAGCGGAGTCCAGATGGTGAGAGAGCTGAGCAAAGATGATTTTTTCGAGCAATTTGGAAAGGAAAGGAAGGTTAGAGACTGGACGGTAGTTGTTAGGGTCAAGAGGGTCAAGGGAGGGTTTCTTGAGAAGTGGGCGGATGAGGGCGTGTTTCCAGGGGGTGGGAAAAGAGCCAGTGGAGAGACTAGAATTCATCATGGTTAAAATGTGGGGGAGGAGAGACAGAGAAGGAATGAGCAACCAGGAGGAGGGGATAGGGTCAAGGGGGCAGAAGGTTTTGTTAGAAGAGGCAATAAGGTGATGGAGTTCAGCAGTAGTGGTCAGGGAGAAGGAGGACCAGGTATGGGAAAGTGGGGAGGTGGGGGGGGGGGGAGAGGCAACTGGAGGGGGGGAAGAGAGAGGTGGGGGGTGGGAGGGCAGGGAGGCCCTCAAGGTGGAGATCTTGTTGTGAAAAGCTGAGGCTAAGAGAGATGGGGCCGGGAGAGGATGAGTGGGCTTAGTGGGAGCAGAAGGATGGAGAGAGGTAAGAAAAGTAAGAGTGGAGTATAGATGACGTGTCTGATTAGGGGCGGCGGCAATGGTAGCAGAGAAGAAAGTGGCCTTAGCAAGATGAACTTGGGAGCGATAGAAGGAGTGTTGGGATTTGAAGAAGGAGAGAGAGAGGCTGGCGATGGGGATTTGCGCCAGTGTCTCTCGGCTCTGCGAAGTTGGGATCGGAGCAGGAGGAGACCAGGATGATACCAGGGGTGTGAGGGTCGATGAGTGACTGGTCTTGAACAACTAACAATGAACACCAGTACCTGTACCATGCTCCTCCTCCTAACTGCCATCTTCCTCAATACCTTGCTTACCCAGGCAGTGCAAGACACACAAACATTAATACACCAATACATACCGATAATCCAATATCGCAAACAGCAGTATACCAAACAATACTACCAACACCCAGTACCTAGGAGGTATGATAGACTAATAAAAATCCCATCCTCCCTTACGAATAACAACCAAAAAAAAACACATAATAACACCCTACGATGGGTTCTTGTCAACTCACAATCCATCAGAAACAAATTCAACATAATCCATGACTAAATAGAGGAAAACAGCATAGATATAATGTGTGTTACCGAAACATGGCTTGTGGAACAGACTAAGTCAACATTAGCCAAACTGAATCACACTTCTACACCACACACAACTGCGCAAGAAGTACAAGGAGGGGAGGAGGTGTACTGATAATTTCAAAGAAACTGTTAGGTTTCAAAATGATCCTGTCTGAATCCACAGATGGCTGCAATATGTTAACAATATTCAACAGACATATATCTATCTGCCTAGTATACAGAGCTCTTAAAAGCCTAGACAAAGACCTCTCACTCATACTAGAGCAAATTTGCAAATACACAGAGAGCAAAAAGCCTCTTGTACTCCTTGGAGACCTCAACATCCCATCTATACCAAGTAAAGATGCAAAGGCATTTCAAAAAGCAATGGAGGACCTACAATACACGCAAATCATCCAAGGCCCAGCACATAGCAAAGGAGCAACACTGGACCTCATCTATATCCCTGATTCTCTAATTAACCATATCCTGCAACCACTCACTCCATCCTCAATGCCAATACCATGGTCAGATCACTACATGATCAATGTCATGCTTGTGATACTGCCACTGTCTGCTACAATCAAAATGATACCAAAGAAACAGAGGAGATTTTCTCTTTTCAGTAATGACACAATCATGAAAGATGTAATTCCAAATCTAATATCCACCTCAACAAACCTTGAGAATCAAATAGATAACTGGAACATCATACTGAAGGAAGCCTCAGCACCACCAATCAAGAAACTGAGTCAACACAGAAACCACTCTACACCATGGTACTCAAAAAAGATCAATGAAATGAAAAGGTCTCTCTGAAGAATGGAAAAGAAATGGAGATGAACCAAAGCACAGGAAGACCTTCATAAATATACTACAAGACTCCAAGAATATCAGTGTCAAATCAACCTCAATAAAAAAGAATACCATACGAACCTCATTCTGAAATCCCTAAATAAGCCTTGAGAAATATTTGAAATTGTGCACTCTCAAACCAGTGATAACCCGCGACATGATCAGACCACATCATTTTGCCCTCAAACCATGGCTGACTTCCTACAAGCAAAACTACAATCCAGCACATCACATTCACCATCCCAAATCAAAGAAAACAACTTCACTCAAGAGCTCCCTAAACAATGGAACTCTTTCTATACACCCTCCCCTCGCCAATTAGAAAACATTATATCCAAAATTAATACTACTACCTCCCCCCTAGATCCTTGCCCCATCTCCTGGATTAAGCTAATGGCAACACAATTAACCTCTACCCTACACCACATCACACAGCTCTCTCTTACACAAGGAAACATGACTGTTTGCCTTAAACAAAGGATTGTAAGACCGATATTAAAAAGTCACTCACTAAACCCATTAGACCCCCAGTTCTTACAGGTCCATCTCAAGCCTTCCATTTCTAACTAAAATGATAGGAAAAGTGGTTCTGACTCAACTGCAAGACCATATAGACCTCCATGCCCCGCTTGATCCCAACCAGTATGGGTTCAAACCAAATCATAGTGTGGAAACCCTGTTCATCTCCCTACTGGACAGAATCATATCCACAATTGATGATGCCAAAAAGGGAATGCATTTGGTCTTTCTTGACATTAAGGCCACATTTGATTCTTTAATACACTCAGCTCTACTCGACTGTCTATAGGTCTAAATGGTAACACCCTGCAATGGTTCTCTTATCTCACTCAACACAAACTCAAAGCAAAATGAGGTCCCAACCTCTCAAGGATAATTGATCAGACACAAGGGTTACCTCAGGGATCAGTGCTCTCTGCTGCATCATTCAACATTTTCCTACTCCCCTGTTTTGTATAATAAAGGACCTCGATATTGAATATTGAATTTATGTGGATGATATAATGGTCTTTGCCCCATTCCACACTGCACAACCTGATTTCTCCAGAATTACATCTTGCCTGGAAAAAATGACCAATTGGCTTCAATGACAAAATCTCCACATAAACTATACCAAATCAGAAGCTCTCATCATAACTCGTAATAGCTCATTCATGCCCCCGACAAACCTTAGCATACATCAGAACAATATAGAGATCAAGCAAGAAGTGAGATAGCTTGGAGTCCTACTAGACCAAAAACTCTCTCTCCAAACACACATCTCCAAAACAAGAAGATCAGAATACCACAAACTATGAACAATACAAAGACTCAAACCAGTTCTAGATGAGAAGAGCTTCCATACTATCTGCCAGGACATGATTATGCCAATATTGGACTTCTGCAAATCTGTTTATCAAGGCTTACCAAAACATAGCACCCAACCTTTACAACTGATACAGAACATGGCTGCAAGTATAATATCTGGGATACCGAAGGACACCCACATCACCCCAACCTTAAAACAATTGGACTGGCTTCCAATCCTCCAAAGATCCAAATTCAAATAATTTACTAAAAACGTATTGCTCATACCAAAGGCAAGAACTCAAGCAAAACAGATAACCTGCAACAGAGCACCCTCCCTTTATGCATCATTGTTCTGGAACTCATTACCAGATACTGTGAGAGCTACCACGGACCTCAAGGATTTCCGCAAAGCCGTAAAGATATTCCCATCCTCTGAACACTATGACAGCACTATATGATGAATACCAAGCACTACTTAATGAATACTACCTAGACCTACCCTACACCCTAGTACCTACCACATTACTCCCATTACTCCTTGGACCTAACCCAAAAGATTTAATGTTCCACTGTATAATGCTACTGTATTGTTCACCAAAGTTCAGATGTTATATGTATACCTATCCAAGCTAATTCACGTGTTCATTGTGTCACAGGGCCTACCTTGGCAGCGTAATGGACTAAGGTAGGTTGGACATAAAAATATATGAGGTTGGGTTTGGCTAATGTCTTACAGGGCCCAGGGACTTTCAGCCCTGGTAGCTTCCTTTGTTACCAAAATCCCAAAGAATACAAAGGTCCGAGTGGAGGGAAAACAAAGGCATTTATTTCCCTTTCTTGCAAAAAGGTTCATATGCTTGGACAAAAACATCAACACAAGTTCCTTACTCCAGGTTAAAGAAAAAGTAAAACATAACGTTAAAGCAAAGCTGTTATCTTCACAATAAATGGTGTGTCAAACCAAACAGTCTCTATTCCCCAAGATAGAGCTTATGTGCTAAGCAAGGACTCCAGGCTTCCTGTCTTACAATAACTACAGTCCATCTTGGTATCTGAAGCAAATTCCACCTGCATCGGTTCCCCTTCTGAAGCCTCTGAAACCAAGTCAGTACTTGCTGGCAAATTGTAATCAGGCTTTTTATATATCCTCTGTACAACCTCCCAATGCTCAGGATTGAATGTGGGGCGTCGGTCCTGCGCCCTCCTATACTGGGAACTGTCTTCCTTTTGCAAGTGTTTTACCTTAGCTTCATGCAAAGTTTTGTCATTAACAAGTCTTTTATTCGGTAGGTGTTTCTTGCACCTTATCTCATAAGCAGCTTCATACGGACAGTATTCCTCTGCTCCCTGTCCTCCCCATACACCAGCAGTCTGCAACCTGCTTTCAGTTAAACATGGGTTACCTTTTCTCCTTGGCTTGTCCACGCCGGGTGAGGTTTGAGGCCTACTCCGGCTGGGATCCTGCCTGGCCTGAGCAATAGGCCTTAGGTTCTCCAACCGTCCTTCTGTTGGCTTTAGACCACAGTCACAGCCACGCCTTTGCCTCTCTGGACGAAAAGCACTCACTCTGGCTGGAGCTATCCCACCTTCTCCACAGTTGCTCCTTTCCTCAAGCCACTGTGGCTGCTGCTGCCTCCTGCGAAACGCTTGTCCAGGGGTTACTGCTTCTTCTGGATATCCTGCCCATTCATTCGGATGTCCTGCCCATCCTGCTGGTTCTGCTGGTTCTGCCCGTTCTGGCCGTTCTGCTGCTTCTGGCCGTCTTCCTTGTTCTGGCCGTTCTCCTCCTCCTGGCCGTCCTTCTTCCCCGGACTGTCCTGCCTTCCAGTCTTCCAGACTCTCTTTAAGAGGTACTCCTCTCTTCCTTGATTGGAAGCTGGCTGGCATTACCTCATGACCTAGGAGGTGTGGTTCCTCAGTTCCTCGGAGGTCCCTCCTGCTCCCCCTATCTGGTTCCTCGTAATATTGCAGCTTGTGCTTGCCTTTTCCTGTGTTTAAAACACTTTCTTCTCTTCTCAGAGGGTCTGCAGCATCACAATTGTTAAAAATGTTCAAGTGATAATGTAAATCACCCTGAATGGAAGATAGGGCAGTATACAAAACCTGTTAAATAAATAAATAAATATTGAGGGTACATTGTTTCTGAAACAGTACGCTTGGGAACAGGAACTATGAAAAAGTTTGTGTTCTATAGTATAATATAGTGAACAAGTGCCCCATTAAGACATTATAGGGTACATACATAAATAAATATGTGTTTTGCTGCCTTTTCTTGATCCTCATCCTTCTTTCTGCTGCTTTTGACACTGTCTCTTCAATACCTTGTCCTCACTTGGTTTTAAGGGCTCTGTGCTGTCCTGGTTCTCTTCTTATCTCTCCCATCGCTCTTTCAGTGTTTGTTCTGGTGGATCCTCCTCTACTGCTATCCCACTCTCAGTTGGTGTACTACAAGGATCTGTCTTGGGTCCAGTCCTTTTCTCTCTATACCCAGTCCCATGGTGCACTCATCTCGTCCCATGGCTTTCAGTACCATCTTTACGCTGATGACTCACAGATCTACCTCTCTACACCTGAAATCTCTCTGGCAATCCAGGCCCAGATTTCTGCCTGCCTTTCTGATATTGCTGCTTGGATGTCTCACCGCCACTTGAAATTGAGCATGGTCGAAACCAAGCTTCTTATTTTCCCCCTAAACCTTCCTCTCCCCTTCCTCCTTTCTAGGTCTCTGTGGATAATTCTGTACTCCTCCCTGTTTCCTTGGCTCACAGCCTTGTCTTTGACTGCTCTCTCTCTCCTTCTCCACACACATCCATCTGATAGCTAAAACCTGTCGGTTCTTTCTCTAGAACATTGACAAAATCCACCCATTCCTTTCTGAACACACTACTAAGACACTTATCTACTCTTTAGTCACCTCCCATCTAAACTATCATAACCTACTCCTTGCTGTTCTCCCTCTGAATCATCTCTCTCCCCTTCAATCTGCTCAGCACTCTGCTGCACGGCTAATCTTCCACCAGCCTCGTCATGCTCATATTACCCCTCTCAAGTCACTTCATTGGCTCCCTATCCGTTTTTGCATCCAGTTCAAACTTCTCCTGCTGACCTATAAGTACATTCACTCTGCAGCTCCTCACTGCCTTTCTTCTCTTATCGCTCCCTAAACCTCTCCTCGGGAACTCCACTCTTCTGGAAAATCGTTTCTTTGTGCTTTTCTCTTCTATTGCTAACTCCAGATTTTACTCCTTTCATCTTGCTGCTCCTTATGCCTAGAACAAACTACCTGAGTCTGTACGTCAGGCGCCTTCTCTGGCCTTTTTCAAATCCAGGCTGAAAACTCACCTCTTCGCTGCCACTTTTGGATCTTGACTCACCTGATTTCCTTTGTGTTTTCTTACCATTCCCCCTACTTTGTTGTCTGTCTTGACTAGACTGTAAGCTCTGATGAGCAAGGATAATCTGTGGAGCACTGTGTATGTCTTGTAGTGCTATACAAATGCTCAGTAGTAGTAGTAGTACTATTGCATTTTCTGCCTTATGTCATTCAAACGGTTTATGTGATGTATGTTTAAGGTATATTTTATGTTTGGGTGAATGTATTGGTGCATCCATGGATGAATGTTAATTATCTTATTATCTCATTATTGCATATGAGTGCATTTGAAAATATTTAAAAATGTATAAACATATTTAGTATAAGATGTTATAAACAAGAGTTGTGATAATTTGTTGAATAATTTTAGATATTGATGATTGTTAATTAAAATTAAAGGCATAATTGTTTTATTTAAGTAGTCACACTGTTTTTGGATAAATTAATAGTGGATTTCAACGATTATAAAGTTTATTTATTGCTGTTGAGTCTTGTAAGGCTAGGGCTACATTGCGTTTCAACTTATAACCTTCTTCTCAAGTCACTTCACTGGCTCCCTATCCATTTTCACATCCAGTTCAAACTTCTCCTACTTACCTACAAGTGCGTTCATTCTGCAGCTGCTCATTACCTTTCCTCTCTTATCTCATTCTACACCCCTCCTCAGGAACTCCGCTCCTCTGGCAGATCCCTTTTATCAGTGCCCTTCTCTGCCACTGCCAACTCCAGACTTCATTCATTCCACCTTGCTTCTCCATATGCCTGGAACAAACTACCTGAGTCAGTGTGTCGGGCTCCTTCTCTGGCCCTATTCAAGTCCAGACTAAAAATGCACCTTTTGAAGCTGCTTTTGGATCCTGATGCTCCTCATTCTCTTGTCCACAAATTATGGGTACCTTGCCATACTCCTGCCCCCAGCTTTGCAATGTTTTTCATCTTGATTAGATTGTAAACTCTGATGAGCAGTCACTGTTTTTACATCTGCATGTACAGCACTGTGTAAGCCTTGTAAAACTATACAAATGATTATTATTAGTAGTGGGCATCCCAGCCCTGCACCACTCACACACACACACACACACACACACACACACACACACACACACAGGGACACAGACATACACACACACAGGCATCGCATCCATGCACCACACACCCACTGTCTGAAGAGAGAGACATATATTGAGATAGCACCAATTATAAGGATTCTTCATACTGCCCCTGCAATCATAACGAAACACATTTTAACATCTCTCTTTCAACTCTTCTTCCATACTCTCCCTCCAGATATTTATGATTTTGCAAATAAGGGAGAAAGCAAAATACATAACTTTCGGGTATGTTTACTAAAGAGTGCTAACGTCACAGTGGCAACGTTATCGCGCGATAAGTGATGCTATCACACGATAAACCACGCGATAACGTCACTTATCGCGCGATAACGTCTCTGGAGGCATTAAGGCACACAGAGGGTGGAGTAAGTCATTCCAGAGGGCGGAGAGACGGGGTCAATGGGCGGAGAGTGGGCAGGGAGAGGCTCCAGGTACACTAACGCTGTGAAATCAGGGTCTGAAAATTAACGCCAGTGAAAACCTTGCGTTACACTTAGAGGCACATTTGCAGGAGAGAGAAACCATTTCAGTCAGCAATGTACAGCAAAGGCAGGGAGACCAAGAAAAGTGATAGTAGTGATACATGTGCAGCAACAGCATAGTGACCAAGTACGAAAGGGCAGTACGGTGAGGCTGCAAATGGGGTACAGGGGGCTGCAGGCAGGACATGCAGTGGGGCAGCTGGGGCACAAGGTGGACTAGGCAGATGTTACCGGAGGATGTAGTAAGAGCTGTTAGTGTAGCTGGGTTTGAAAAAAGGTTTGGACAAGTTCCTGGAGGAAAGGTCCATAAACCATTATTAAAAAGGGACCCAAGATATCAATGCTTGACCCAATACAAGCATTGTGGAACCTGTGTCTTTTGTGGATACTGCTAGGTACGTATGACCTAGATTGGCCACTGTTGGAAACAGGATTCTGGGCTTGATGGACCTTGCTCTGACCCAGTATGCCATATCTTATGTTCTTATGCCTAGGTGACACATAGGAATGTAGAAATGGAAAACCAGCAAGACAGCAACTGACAAAGGGCAAACATGTCCACGAGTGTGTGTCCCACAGTGTCCCATGGGAAAGTACCCAGAAAGTAACCCAAAGGGCACATAACATTGGCAGGCGGTGCCGGAGGGAAGCATGGATGTCTATGCAGGCACCCCTACCCCATATCACGCACCATAGGCAGCCGCCTACAAGCACACTGGATGGCATGGGAATGAGCACCACCAGCACCACTAGCACAAGGGCATGTCAGCATGGTGGCGGAGGGGTGCTGGTGGTGGAGGGGGCAGTGGCATCTGCCCACAGCAGACCAAGGCCAAGCCCTGTTTAGGTGGGTCCCGTGCACTGCAACAGACAAGGTCTGTCTGACGAACAGTCATGGTATCCCCAGGGAATGATCTGCCTCTGTGACAACAGTTTAGTGCAGTACACACAGCCAGTATATTCAGGGGCAGAAGGTCACAGGTTCAAGTCCCAGCTGTGGCTCCTGCAGACCATGTCCCTTTATTTTACCCAGTACTAAACCATGGTAATAAAGATGGAACCTTTATTGTAGATAAAATAAACACACCATAAACGCCTATATTTTACCCTACAGAGCACATACACCATAAACATGTGCAATCCCTAGAGCAGAGTTTCCCAACTGCAGTCCTGGAGGGCCAAACACCATTCAGGTTGCATGCTGTCCCTAATAAATATGCCTGTGATGCATTTGTATGCATCACCCCCATTGTATGCAAATGTAGCCATGCATATTCATTAGGGACAGCATGAAAACCTGAACCGTGTTTGGCCCACCAGGACCGGATTTGGGAACCTCTGCCCTAGAGCAGCAACCAACAGGGGCACAAAACCCACACCCACAGGCTCCACTATCCAACGGTTCATGGAGAGTCAGGCTGTTGGGCCCTGCGCGGAGCAGCATCTACCAATACTAGAACCTGCATACCTTAGCAATGCCATCTTAAACTTGGACACACGTTCCACATATATCAAAAGATTCCTATGATTAATGTCAAATAACAAATCCTAAGTTAAACACAATTTGTTGACAGAGATTCATTATAGCAACCTTTCTGATATCTGTGGAGTGTGTTTCAGGTTTTGTTTCTGACAGTGTTTACCACCCCGGAGAGTGACCCTAAGAGTATTGAGTACCATAGCAATGCCTGCACTGTGCCCAGGACTGGTGTGGTGGCCAGGGCTGCCAAGCACCTCTATATTTGCACAATGCTGAAATAGGTGTGGGAGTGTGTGTATGTCTATCCAGTGTTTTGTGGCTGCTAAGCCTTACTGAGCCCACAATGCTTGCACTGTTTCCAGTGTTAGCCTGCCAATGTGCATAATGAGGAGCAAGGTACTGTGGGTATGGCCCAGACAGGGCGGCCTAGGCAGGATGCATCTGCACAGGGCATAGGGCAATAGCTGGGACATTGTAGTGCCCGACACCACCTGCATGGACAGGGTGGCCACAGTATGTCATGCTGGGAGGTCACTCTCACCCTGACTGAGCAGTGACCATGGCATGGCTAGGTTCCCCCATAGTGCTATACAGCATTTCTCTCAAGTGATGTCTATGAGTTTTCTTTTCTCGGGCATAAGCACTGACATACCTGCTTGGGGTGGGTGTGTGTTTTCACATCCCATTTTTGGGTGCCCACAGTTCCTCCAGGAACATGTACTAGCTAACAGAATGTCTGCAGTTACTATGTATATGGCTGGAGCACCTTGCAGGGTGGAGACTGACTGTGCCCTCTGCTGGTGAATGTCAGATAGTAGTGGGGGGCAGCTGAGCATATTCAGGCCTACTGCCAGTGCCCTATGTGATGCGTGCATATCTGCATTGACTGCCCTGTAGGGTGCCTATTCCCCAGCAGGACTGGGGTTGATGGTCCCCTCTACTGCCACCATTGCAAAGATGTTAAATGTGGATCTGATGGTGGGAGATCCTGTCCCCCAGAGGGTGGGTTGGGTAGTGCTACATAATCTGCTTTTGGGTCCAAACACCACCCTTCTCTTATAACATGTGACCATGGCAACCACACATGATATGCACTATTCTGGGTGCATCATAGTCCATAAGGGCTAGACGTGACTGAGAAATACAGATGGACACAGGTGGCAAGGACTACCTATCACACACTGACACTGATGGGGACCTGCAGCATGGCCTATCACAGCCAAGCCAGGCGCTGCGGACCTGGTGCTGGGCACCCCACCTCACCCTCAGGATGAGCACAGGAACCGCACAATGTCACGGTCTGTAGCTACTCTGTGCCAGTAACACACACGGTCAGTTCCCCCTACCATGCTGGGGTGCTATAGAGGCACATACCCCATCTTGTGAGCAGATGTAGGCTGCTGATCTGCATGTGCAGTGCATCATGGGTATGGGTGGTAACCATAGCAGACAGTTTGTGTGGTGACCTGCAGTCTTTCTGTAGCCAGCCAGCGGTGTGTTAGATACTATAGAGATGTAGCCCACTAGTTACATCAATGACTGTGAAGGCAGAGGTCATGGGTTTGATACCAACAGTGGTGTTATTTAATAAGGCTGTCTGAGGCTTTTCCTTTTAATTTAAATCAGTGCTGCCAGCAGAAACACCCTCACAGTGCCGTAGCCTAAGGTGCCTCATAAGGCACCCTATAGGGCACATTATAAGGTGCCTTGGTAGACAGGGCACTTTATAATGTGCCCTATGGAGTGCCTTATAGGGCGCCTTATGCGGCACCTTAGGTTACGGCACTGTGAGGGTGTTTTTGCTGGCAGCACTGATTTAAATTAAAAGGAAATGCTTCAGACAGCCTTCTTACATAACACCACTGTGGGATCAAACCCATGACCTCTGCCTCCACAGTCATTGCAGTAACCAGTGGGCTACATCTTTATAGCTTTGAACACTGCGCTGGCATGAACTTAGGGTTAACGCGTGTTAACATGCCATGGTGCCCACTATCGCACGATACCGATTCCTTGCAACCTTTCCTCCAGACCACCCACTACCTTATATGGCATTCTTCATATTAAAGCTGCAACTAGCGCCGATAACATTAAGACGGTTTAGTAAACATACCGCTTTGTCACACTGTAGGTATGCTGTTTGCACATTCAAACACAATCCTCAACAGATTTTAACATACACATCCCTACACACACTCATGCATGAAGCCCCCAACACTCTTCATGATGCAGACATTCACATAGTCCATGACACAAGCACACACACACACACACACACGCGCGCAAACACTCACACATGCATGTATGTAGCACCCAACAGACCCCTTGGTGTGCACATACACACACACATGCGCATGTGGTCTCCTGCATTCTTCATGACACACAGAAAGACACAAACACATGCACCCACTGACATACACAGTCCCAACACTTCCTATGACACACACAGATCAAGCCTCCAAATGTCTGATCTTGTGATTGAGAGAAACATGCTGTTATGTTACTCAGGTTTGGGGTGGAGCTTGGTCACACCAACCAAAGAGGCATTCCGCTGCCCCCTGCTTGGCAACCAAAAACAACCAGCACAGGGAAGGCCTTGATATGCAGAAAACATGGACAACAACTTCAGTTTCTCCACTGCAATGGTTTCTGAAGACATACATGCAGGGCTGGTGCAAGGACTGGAGGCACCCTAGGTGGACTGCTCCATGCTGCCGTCCCTGCTGCACCACTGTCCCCATTGCTGCAACTGTCATCCCGGGCCTGCAACAGCAGCAGCAATAGCTCAGAAAACCTGAAGCAATGCTTACCTCAATTTGCTAATTCTGCCCCCTGGTTTCTTTCCTGTAGTATGTCTTTTCTAACCCTCTCTGACATAACTTCTGGATTTGAAATCTGCACCGGAGTGGAACGGAAGAGATGTATTACAGGGTGAAAGTTGCTGGGCAATGCCGGCAAGTTGAGGTAAGTGCTGCCCTGCTTTTTCTGAGCCCTTGCCGCTGCTGCAGGCCCTGGAGAGGGGCAGCAGCAATATTGCCTCTGGAGGACCGGCACTCTAGGCGACCACCTAGTTCACCTAATGGTAGCACAGGCCCTGCATACATGGCTTGGATTTAGATTTAATTACTCACTTTTCCAAATCCAAACTGAAGGCAAGTTAGAGTCAAATACAGTTAATAATTCTCTGCCACACAGGACTTACAATCTAAAATTTAGATTTAATAACATGCATTATTGCACATAAACGTGATTTAATGCACATTTTTTAAAGCAAGCTCCATTATTTTCAATTTTCTATTTACTAATCACTCATATTAATTGCAATAATGTATGTGCTACCACAAATCTAGCCCATAAATCTAGCTCTTTGTTGATATTTGACACAATAGAGCAGTGATTTTCAACCTTTTTCATCTCGCAGCACATCGACAAGGCGCTAAAATTGCCAAAGCACACCATCAGTTTTTTAAGGATATATTTTATCATTTAAAAAACAAGTATTAAGATTGTGATTAAAGTTCAATAACTAAAATTTTAATTGCATTATTTATCAAAAAATAAATCTGTGGGAAATCTGTGCTTGGTGATTTTTCATGAGGTCCGTTGTCCAAGGGTGAATGGTTGACAAGTATACCCTCAAGTCCTCCAGTGTTTGAAGCTGCGACCTGTTATTGTTCTTCATTGTGTTCATAGCAGAGAAACCAGCCTCACACAGATAAGGTATTGAGAAAGGAAGAAATGCTTTAATCGCCATCTTTGTGATGATGGGGTATTCCTCTTGGAGAGATAACCAGAATGAGGTAATTTTTGTTGATGAGTGCTTCAGTTTCAGTCCTGCATTATTTCTGATTTCCGTCAGCTCATCTTCTTCTGCAAAAGTTAATTCTGCTGACTCGCCTGCACTTAACACAAACGGATCTCTCACCCAGTCCAAGGAAGATAGATCAAGTGATAGGAAATACATGGGATAACACACCCAATCCGAACAACAGCTGACTGAAGAGTGACACTGAATTTGCCTTCTCTTAAACACACCCCGGTGGCCCTACTAATAAACGACCCTCCCCCAAACTACCGCCACACACCTGCAGATTGTTGTGCCACGGCACAGCAGTTGAAAATAATGCAAGAGGGTTACGTTGTTTGGCTGAGGTCACAAGGAATATCGGTCAGATAAAAAACATTTGAATCCTGGTTTCCCTGGTTCTCGGTCGCTAGGCTAGTCCTCTGTGCCAAAGTTGCAAACTACAACCATGTAAAGGGGCAGTTATAATGGTTTTCAACAAACTGAGGAGTGACATAGTAAATAATGGCAAATGGTCTAACCAGTCTGTCCAGCATGGGGTGTAGCATGTAACTGCTGCTCTTTGCAGGTTACCCCGTGCCTTCTGTTTGAGGCTGCATGCTTTGTGCATTTTGTGATTTTAATGGAAAATGACTAGCAGATAGATTTCATTTGTAGCTGTAAGATATTGGTATTTTGAAATTTCCAAGATTTACGAGCCTATCTGATAACTTTGTGAGTCAGCAGTCACTGAATTTAAATTGATAAAGAGCTTCTTCTACGAAAATTGAATTCTCTATTGCAATAATTTCTTTATATAAAGATGAATCTCTATTTTAAAGCAAATGGACCCATTTTCTGTACAAAAGCATATCAGACTGCCTTTGCCTTGCTGCCAAATGGTCCATTATGGCTAATATGTATTTTATCTCAAATCTTCCGAACTGCCTTTATCCACACATATAGTACATTACTTTACAATTGGACCCATCTTTACTAGTGGTTTTTAATTTAAATTTATTTAGAATAAATAGTAAAATATATATATATGTTCTCTTAAAATCAGTTTAAAAATATTTATCACACCTTTATAAGTTTTGGTGGGTTGGACTTTTCTTTCTGTTTTAAGAATCTAGGGTGTGGGATATATTCAGCGGCGGCAGTTAGCGCTTGTAAAGCACCTAGATATCACCACTGAATTCTAACCCAGGATATTCAATTCACGGGCCATATCTGGCCACTGGCACTGAATATATGGGTTGCCGCAGGACCCAGACGTTCACCCTTCAGTGACGATATTGAGCCTCTTCCTGGTTAGTTTCTGCAAGTAGTTAGACCAGCCTTTGCTGCGCCTAACTACCCACTTGTCGCTAACTGGGCAGTGACTCAATATTGCCACTACCTGGTTAGCAATGGATGCCACCTCTGCTCTGCCCCAGAATGCCCATGACGCGCCGCGATGCTAACCGCGTAGCATCTGGGCGTGTAATGGAGGTGCCTCTGGTTATCCAGCGGCACTTACCATGTTATTGCCACTGAATTCCCATTCAGCGGCATTTATGTGGTTTGCAAGTGTGCAAACCATGTACATGCCTTTCAATATTCCCCCTTTAATATTTAAAGAGAGGTGGCTTTAGGTGATGGGGGCCTATGTATCCCACAAACAGAGTGGACAAGAATGCTATAAAGACAAAAGCAGCCAGTACAAAGCCCTACACAACAATTCCAGGGACAAGAGACAGAGAAAAAAAGTTAAACATATGACAAAAAAAGGGTATCTCGGGGAAGGAAATTGATAGATAGTGGGATAGTAGTCTGTCCTCTAAAACCATACCTCCAGTGGCCTAGGGAAAAGAAATGAAGGCAACAGATGGGAGAGGAATGGAAAGAAGAGGTGCCTCAAATTACAAAGAGAACAAAGATATGAGAGAGTAGGAAGCTGGAAAAACTCTGATAGAGACTAAGGTCTGTAGATAAGGACCACAAGTTTTGCTGGACTCTTTCTTTTTTATTTTTTCCAAACTCAATCGAAGTGGGAAATAATTATACAAAAGGAGTCAAGAAATGTCTCTGTCTGTCCAACTGTCTGTAGGCAAAATAACTCTCCAAAAAGTATGGGATGAAACTTGGCATGAGGGAAAACCAGTAAAAAGACAAATTGGACCTGATATTGAATTTATTTATTTATTTATTTTATTTATTTATTTATTTATTTAACACTTCTTATATACCGCTCTATTTATTATCAGTGCGGTTTACATTGAACATTGAACACGCATTTTGTCCTACGTTTACATAAAACAGGGATAAAAACATGGAGTTAACTGGGGAAACTATGTACATATGATATTTAGTATACACAAAATAGTATTATGACATGGAGTGAACTGAGGAACTATATACATATGAGGAATCAGCTTAAGTCAAACCGGTTGAGTCAAACCGGTTTTACAATCAGGGTCAGGTAGCAGTATTTTGTACTCTGCTGGTGAAGATAGTTAAAATGCAGTGACATTATCCTGGGTTACGGACTAATTGTAGCTCTGGAGTGCCTTTGTTCACAGGTGACTTATCTGGATGGGTGTCGGGGGGGGATCATCTGTCTGTGAAAAGTGTAAGAGGAACAGGTGATGTTTAAGGGCCTTTCTAAATTGCATGAGGTCTCTGATTGCTCTTAGGTTAGAAGGGAGTTCGTTCCAATACCTGGGGGCATGGTATGCGAATACTCTGTTGATGGTTGATTGGTTACATTTTATGGATTCGCTTGGTATTACTAGAGTGTTTTCCGTGAGAGCTCTTCTAGATCTGTTGTTGGGGGTGTGAATGAGCAGCTCGACAATTGAGGAGGGTGATATTTTATTGAATGTCTTGAAGGTAATGAGGAGGGTCGTATAAAGGATTCTGGATCTTATTGGGAGCCAGTGAAGCTCTTTTAATATAGGTGAAATGTGATCCCTCCTGGATGCTCCGCAAAGGACACGCGCCGCCTCATTCATGGCCATCTGTAGTGGATTGAGTGTGTTTTTTGGGAGGCCTTGTAGAATTATATTTGCATAATCAAAATGAAGTGTCACTAGGGCTTGGAAAACAGTTCTGAAGTCGTCAGTTTCCATCATGGGTCTGAGGTGGCGGAGGGTTTTGATTTTAAAGTAAATAGATTTTACTGTGCGTTTGATGTGATCTTTGAAGTCAAAGTGTTGGTCTAATGTCACCCCTAGATAGCGTATGTTGGATTTGACCGGAGGTTCCGCATCTCTGACTTTTATAGTTGCTGGTGGAGAGATATCTTTGTTTCGTGTGATAATTAGCACTTCTGTTTTTTTGAAGTTTATACGTAGGTTCTGTTTGAAAAGCCAATCCTTTATTGCGTCGAAGCATTTGATTAGTAGATTAGTATTGTGAAATCTGGGCATGTGACTGATATAGGTGTAAATAACAGCACATCGTCAGCATACATGAGGCATGATATGCCGAAGGAGCGTGTTATGTCGGTGATTGGCTGCATATATATGCTGAACAGTAGCGCCGATAATGAAGATCCTTGTGGTACTCCCCATTTTTGCTGGAAGGGTTCTGATGTCTTGTTGCCAATCTGAACTTGCTGCCATCTTCCTTGGAGGTAGGACTTACACCAATCCCAAGCGCGGTCATGGATTGCCTTTGCGTGTAGTCTCATCAAGAGTTGTTCGTGATCTACTGAGTCGAACGCCGCGGCGATATCAAGAAAGATCAATGCAAAGCCTTTTTTGATATTGTCTATCCCATTGGTGATTGTGTTTATTAATGAGGTTAATAGTGTTTTTACTCCGTGTGACTCTCTGAATCCGTGTTGACATGGGTTTAACGGGGAGGTTATGTCTATATGCTGTTGAATCTGTCTTTGGGTTGTCTTCTCAAGTACTTTCGCTAAGAAAGGGATACTGGAGATTGGTCGGTAGGAGTCCACTTTCTTAGGGTCGAGCTGGTGTTTTTTTAGTAATGGACGGATGGATGTTTCTTTGAGTGCATCAGGGAAGACTCCAGTTGTAAATGATTGCTTTGCGATGTCGGCAATGATTGGACTTAGCTCTGCGCGCATTGTTCTGATCCAGTGCACTGGGCACGGGTCGTTCGGAGCAGTTGTGGTGTTGATATTGGCAATTATTTCCTCTATGGTTTTGGCTGACGGGGGTGAAAGTTTAGTGAGTGGAGACTGAGTGTGGAGGTTCTGAGAGGATCCTCGAGGTGTAGTGGTACTTATTTTTATTACCTTGGATTGGATGTAATTAGCATAATCCTGGGGTTGTATACATTCCTGTTGTGGTTGAGGTGGTTGATTGGTCAGTGATTTTACTAATTCGAATAAGTCGCGAGGCTTATTTAGTGAGCGGTTGAGGAGCTCGGCATGAAATTTTTTCCTTTCTGCCCATGTTGATTCTCTGTGATTTTTCAGGTGTTCTAAGTATATATTTTGGTTTGCTGTACTGTGGGACTGTCGCCACCTTATCTCCAGTTTTCTCAGGTGTAGTAAGGAAGACCGTAGATTGGGGGAGAACCATGGGGCGTTTCGTTTCTTGGGGGGACGATTATTATTTGTAGGCTTTTTGTTAATGCTCGGATGTTGGGCATAATGAGTGAGGGTATTATTCCAATTAGTGAGCATTTCATTGAAGTTGGATGATGGTTTGGACAGAATTGGTAGTACATGATGAGTGATCAATTCTCTGTCCAGTTGTTTGAAGCGGGATGGATTCTCTGGTTCAGATGAATTTAGATTGCAGTCCATTGTTTGTAGCGTTGGTATCTGGAATGTTATTAGATTATGATCAGACTAGGGGACAGGGGTGACGGATAGTTCCGTTTGGCTTAATCTGCTCATATCTTTTGGTGGGACAAAGATTAGATCGAGGAGATTTCCTTGTTGATGGGTGGGATCCTTTACGATTTGTTCATAGCCTAGGCTGGACATCGCCTCTAGGAAAGTGTTAGATAATTCTCGCTGAGAGGAGGCAAGATTAAAGTCTCCCATCAGCCAGTTTGCTTTGGAGGGATCTTGCGGGTTACAGGCTAGGTCGATTACAACAGAGAGCTCATCTGATGCCGTGCCAGGTGTTCTGTAAATGAGGTTTAAAGTGTTCAGTTTGTTGGTGACTGTTAGCATATTTATGTGTTGCGTGCTCTTGGTGAAGATAGTGCGGTATTGTAAAGCAGTTTTTGCTAAGATAAGGACACCACCTCCTCTTCTGTTTTCTCTGTTGCATGTGAAGATTGAGAAGTTGTGTGGGGTAATTTGATTTAGTATGGCGTTGTCAGTTTCAGATAACCATGTTTCTGTAACCATTAGGATGTCTAGGTTGAGGTTTGCTAGTAGAATTGAGCCGGCTATGTGCCACTATGGCGCATAGCCATCCCCACCGACCTCTAACCTCAGATATTCAATGCCGGGGTCAAATGTGGCCTCGGTATTGAATAGCCAGGATTGTCGCACATGCCCCAGTGCCACAGAAGCTAACCGGGTAGCGGCGATATTGCATCGCTGACTGGTTAACTCCCACAGGTAATTCTAGACCAGCTTTTGTTTTTCCTGGTTTTACCCTCAGGTCGCTAACCGGATAGCAGTGCAATATCGCTGCTACCCGATTAGCGACTGTTGTTGCCTCTGCTTTGGCCTGGAACACCCACGACATTCCTCGATGCTTATCGGTTAGCATCGGGCTGTATAGCGGTGTTAGTTGGGGTTATTCAGCTGTACTAACCATACGAGTGCAGTTGAATATCCCATTAATCATCATTTTCACGGTTTACAGGTCTGTAAACTGTAAATTCCTTTCGAATATCAGGCCCACCATGTTTGAAAATGGGTCACATCAGACTAGGAATTCCAGAAAATTAAGCCCCCAAAAAATGACCCAATGTATTTCTGTGGAAGACGTTCCAGCTTCTGTAACATAGAAACCTACGTAGAGTGAACCATAGTACTTAGAAAATTTCTCTTTTCAAACTGCCTCTCTCCTTGTCACCCTGCGTCCACCTGTTCTTCCCAGCTCCAAAATGCTACCACCCACAAAACATGCCCCAAAAGTGTTCCGTATCTCCACAAACTGCCTCTAACCCCCCAAAAATACCTCAGTAACTGCCCCACCCTACAAAATCTATCTCTATAACTGCCACCACCCATAAAAACTCCCCCTGCAACTGATCAACCACGCTGCAGATCAGGTCTGCTTCAGGCAGCAAATTCTGGGGGTGGTAAAAAGTGCCCCAAAACAATTACCTCACCCTTTCTGCTCTCTTAAGGCAGATGTCATAAGACAAAAAGCCAAAACCTCAAAAAATAGCAGTCAGATATCAGAAAAATCAAAACATCACTGCTATTGTGCTAAACAATAATAATTTCAAAAACAGGACCAAGTGACATCAGTACCTTATGGGCAATTCAAATTGCAAACATTAAACCCTTTGATTACATCCAAGTCACTACAGTCTCTCAGTATGAAAAAATAATCCCACAGCTTAACTTCTAAATGTTGAAAACAACTCGACAACTTATCTTCTTAATATCAGCCAAGCTGATAGAGACAAGCTGTAAGACAAGTTGTGGAGTTGTTTTCAACATTTAGAAGTTAAGCTGTGGGATTGTTTTTTCATACTGAGAAACTGTAGAGACTTGTGATGTAATCAAAAGGCTTTGGGCCTGATTTTTTAAGTCCTAGGTGCGTGCTACACATGTAAAAGACGGCCTTAGCTGTGTAAAACTGCCATAACTGTGTAAATCAGATATTCAACAAGGCAGTTTGAATCGGAGAGGCCCAGCTACCCACACAGCACCAAGTGCCGAGGACTGGGAGCTGAATGGGGGCATGTCATCCTCAAACCCATGTAAAGTGAATTTACGAAAGCTGTGTGTGCCAACATTGGAGGTCACTAACTGCGTAAACCTTAGCGACATTTCCCGGTGCATGACTGTTGATGGTGTGCGGTGAACCCCTGTAGTGGCGTTACAGTGCATAGTACAGTGAGGAGAGCGTGTGCAAGCCTGTGCCCAAACTGTGCAGAGGTAAAGCACTGCTGGACCAGCTGTGACGCCATGTGGAGATGAAGATGTGCCCGCCATGCTCGAGCAAGGCGGAGGATGTGGCAGGCAATGCATATCCGTCAGCAGACATATTCAGTGTGGACCTGGAGCCCTCCACAACCAGAAGCCAGGCCTTGCTAGTGGCTATGATGGTGACCAATGCCCTGGAATATCAGGCAACTGGCAGCTTTCAGCATGTGATAGGGCGCCTATTGGAATTGTGCAGTCTGCTGCTAGACACTGCATAAGGGCCTTCACCAAGGCCTTGCTGTGGAGGATGCGCCACCTCACAGCCTTCCCCCAGACACAGCAGATGCTGCAAGAGACCATGCAGACATTCTACAATGTTGCTGGATTCCCACTGGTGCTTGGATGTATAGACACGCACCCTTATTGCACTGCGGTCACCACGGCTGGAGCAGAGAGCATACCAGAACAGGCATGGTTACACATTGATGAACATGCAGGTCATCATGGATGTCAACATGACCATTACTGAGGTTTTTGCCCGCTCACTGGGGTCCTGCCACAATGCATTTGTCCTTGCCCAGTCCATCCTGGGACAGGCAGCAGTGGGAATCAGCTCAGAGATGTGTGGATTCTAGGTGAATGCGCACATATGTGAGCCCCAGGACAAGCCCAGAACAAACAGTTGCTGTAGCATGATGCTATGTGTATTGCAACATATAGGGATATATGTTTTACGTATGCATTGCAGAACACAATGACCACGGTGTGCACATGTGCTGCTGTTCCACAGATCAATGACACAGCAGGCCATGTCACACATTGTGGAGACAACCAGGGGAAGCCCGATGGCCAAGAGCAGACAACAGGCACCAACATGTGGTATGTGGAGGACTGTGGGCTGGCACCATGTACTACAGCCACATGGCAGCAGCCCATGTAGGGCACATCGATGTCTGCCCCCCAATCTAGTCAGCAGACCCCCAACCACATCTCCGTGCCATGCCCCTGCCTCCCTATTCCAGCAGGCTAGCCCATGTCACTGTCCTCCATAGCCCTGCCCCAAATGCCTGACTGCCGCACAAGTCACATGTTGGTGTCCCCTCACTGCCAAAGTGTCCCTGAATTTCACATATGCACCCTGCCCTGCTAGTAGCTGGTGTGTTGTATGCTGCTGTAACAGCCCATAGACCATAAGAAAACACATGTCCCGTGCTCATGTGCACATCTCACATTGCCCCCACAGGTGACCATGGATATCCCATAAGGGCCTGGCTGCTGACCTCAGAGCACCATCCCAGGAGCTGGCAGGAGCAGTGGTAAAATGCTGCCCATCAGCATACCCAGGTGGTTGTGGAGTGAGCAATAGGGGTGCTGAAGAGCCACTTTCGGTGACTCGGCAGGAGTTGCAGGGAACACCTCTACAGCCTGGAGGGTGTATGCCAGATATTTGCATTTATTTTTATTTTATTTAGACAGTTTTGTATACCGCCTTATCCTTCAATCAAGGCAGTCACAACACAATTGGGGGATACATTTAACACGCAGGAATATGAGACACATACACTAATACTTACAGGGAACATGGGCAATGGAGGGTTAAGTGGCTTGCCCAAGACCACAAGGAGCATCTGTGGGACTAGAAACCCCAGTCCTTCCGGCCCAAGGTTGCTGTCCTCTAGTGGGATTTGAACCCCCGACCTTCCGGCCTGAAGTACCTTGCCCCAACCACTAGGCTACTCCTCCTTCTGTGCATTGTGCTGCATACTCCACAACCTTGCACAGATGCGAGGGAAGCCAGACCCAGAGCCTGCAGCTGTGGAGGAGTGGGAGGCCACAGAGGCAGCAGATAGTGATAGTGCAGATGCCAGGGAGCCAGCAGCTGGCCTGTGCACTGGCCTACCGTGCGCGGCTGATACGAGACAGTTTCTGAGGTGACTGCCCCACACCTTCACCTAGATGGGATACACACATTCACCGATAAAAACAGATTGTGAGCCCTTCGGGGCAAAGGAATGATATATATACAGTACCTGAAAGTACACTGCTTTGACTGGTAGAAAAGTGGTATATAAGCCTAGTTAAATAAATAAATAAACAAACAAATAAATAAATAATAAAATAAAATGCCTGCAATGATGCTACATGTGCAATGTGTTTATTTCCCCCCATGTGTGTCCTCCACCCCTGGGCTTGCAGCTTGTCATGGGCACTTGCTAACACGTGCTCTGCGATGTGGTGGAGCAATGTCTGATGATGTGCTGACAGCATCATCTCTTTCTCCATCAACGTAGGCCACTGCACATGGTTCAGGGCTACCAGGTGACTGTGCTGGTGCACTAGCAGTCTCAACACCAATCTCCTGGACTGCAGGAGACCCACCAAACTGTGCAGGGAACCAGTAATTGTTGCCTCATATGTCTCCATCTTCCCCATCAGAAGCAGATGTCCCTCCAGTTGGTGCTCCACTCGCAGTTGGTGTTCCTGCCATGCCTCGGTCTCAGCCTCCCTTGCCTGTGCGGCTGCCTGCAGATCTTGCTGTATACCATGAATCTCAGTCAGTATACCTTCGGTGCCAGCCACCAGGCATGCACCCTCCTGCAATAGCTTCTGGTCCACATCCGTGCCCTCTGTATCCACAGGGTCATCCAGCGAGTGGAGCATCATCTGCCTCCATTTCCCCAGCACTGGCAGACATACTGGCCTGCTCCACTGCCCTGGGAGCCGCAACGGCCTGCTCCTGTATCCTGGGAGCTGCAAAGGCCTGCTTCTGTGTCCTGGGAGCTGCAACGGTCTGCTTCTGTGTCCTGGGAGCTGCAACGGTCTGCTTCTGTGTCCTGGGAGCTGCAACGGTCTGCTCCTGTGTCCTAGGAGCTACAGCGGCCTGCTCCTCTGCTCTAGGTGCCACATTGGACTGCTCCTCTGCCCTGGGTGTCACACCGGACTGCACCTTCATGCTGGGTGTTGCACCAGAATGCACCTCCACCCTGGCAGATGCACCAAACCCTGTGGCTGCGCTGCATCCCGGCTGTGCATTGGCATCAATCGCAGTGGGAGGTGAGGCTCCCGATGCATCGGTTCCAAGCTGTGAGGGTTGGGTCCCTGGCAGGTCTATTGGAGAGCAAAAGTGGCAGGGGTTAGAGACATGGGTTGCTAGGTCAGTCTGTGGTGCCACCAAGCCCACAATGGAACTGGCAGGGGGATCCCCAGTCTGCACTATGCCTAACCCACGTATCACCCAAGGACCAACAGACAGACAGGCCCTGGGTGGATGGAACCATGGTGGGGACACATACATGACTGTCACGGTGCCACCCAGGCCATGGGGCAATGCCTACTCACCCTCCTGTGTGCCAGAGATGGAGCTGTCAAAGTCCACAACTCCTGAGATGGAGATCTCCTCCGTGAATTGTAGCACGTGTTCCTCCAGAGGGGTGCTGTTACTGGCCCTTTTCTCCTTCACAGCCTGCCATACTATCCGCCACTTCTTGATATCCTCCACATCCCTGTTGTGGTGGTGGATGGCATTGACACACCTGACAATGTCATGCCATGCTGACAGCTGTGAGCTGGCATCCTCTGCGGTGAAGAGGGCAGCATGTCACTGCATGATGAGCCACAGGACCATCAAGGTTTCGGAGGTGTAAAGTTTTCCTTCCAGGTTTACTTTGACCCTTTTGCTGCTGTGTCTGCCACTGTGTAGCTCAGGTGCTATGGCGGTGTCAGACTACCCATATAAGCCTTTTCACACATATACAGATACGTCGTACAACCATGCCATGCCCCATCCAAAGGCATATCCGGTACCCACGTAGGTTCCTGAATGCTGATACTATGAAAATCTGCATGACAGCTGTCTGCCGTAGGATGCCATGGCTGCATACCACAGCGCAATGGCAACATAATCCATGCATGGACGCCCAGATGGTAATACCCAGGTAGGAAAGATAGCACAGTTTGTGGGCATATCTGCCATGGTGTGAGGACAGGGGCATGGCAGTAATCTGACTGTCTGCCACCACAGGGCAGGGGGCATTCTGTGTGTGTAGCACTGCTGTGCCACACCCATGCTGCTCAGAAATGACACACGCACCTTGCACCAGTAATGCCCTGGCACCTCTTCTGCACACTAACTGCACTGGGTGTTAGCTACAGCTGGTCTGTGCGGGTATGACACAGAGTCGCTACCCTTGCAGAGCTGAGACATAACATAAGAACATAAGATATGCTATACTGGGTCAGACCAAGGTCCATCAAGCCCAGTATTCTGTTTCCAACAGTGGCCAATCTAGGTCATATGTACCTAGCAGTTTCCCCAAGAGACACAAGTTCCACAATGCTTGTACTGGGTCAAGCATTGATATCTTCGGTCACTTCTTAATAATGGTTTATGGACCTTTCCTCCAGGAACTTGTCCAAACCTTTTTTAAACCCAGCTACACTAACAGCCTTTACTACATCCTCCGGTAACAAATTCCAGAGTTTGATTACACGTTGAGTGAAAAAATATTTTCTTTTATTAGTCTTAAATAGTTTACCCTGTAGCTTCATTGCATGTCCCCTAGTCTTTCTATATTCTGATAAGGTAAACAATCGATCTACATTTACCTGTTCCACTCCGTTCATTAATTTATAGACTTCTATCATATCTCTCCTCAGCCGTCTCTTTTCCAGGTTAAAGAGCCCTAACCTTTTTAGCCTTTCTTCATAGGAGTATCCTTCCATCCCCTTTACCATTTTGGTGGCTCTTCTCTGTACCTTTTCTAAAATCGCTATATCCTTTTTAAGATACGGTGACCAGAATTGCACACAATATTCAAGGTGCGGTCTCACCATGGAACGATATAGAGGCATTATAATATCTTTTGCTTTATTTTCCATTCCTTTCCTTATCATACCTAGCATTCTATTTGATCTCTTGGCCGCCGCTGCACACTGGGCCAAGGGTTTTAACATGGTATCCACAATGATGCCTAAATCTTTTTCCTGGGTGGTGCTTCCTAATGTGCAACCTTGCATCGTGTAACCATAGTTTGGGTTGTTCTTCCTTAGGTGCATAACCTTGCACTTGTCCACATTAAATTTCATCTGCCATTTTGATGCCCAGTCTTCCAATTTATCAAGATCCTCTTGGGTTTTAACAACTTTAAATAGTTTTGTGTCATCTGCAAATTTGATAACCTCACTCGTTATTCCACTTTCCAGGTCATTTATGAATATGTCAAAAAGCAGCAGACCCAGCACAGATCCCTGGAGACCGGCACCATTCTGCGCATTTAGTACCACTGTGCCATACTCGCACACATGGATGTGGCCCACAGGGCACACACCCTATGCCCATAACCCCTGGTCTCCCACTCATGGTCCCCTACTCCACCCATGCAGACACGCAGTCCTGCCCCCACAAAACTGACAACACCTTGTGATTCCAAGCCATGAACAGTTTATTAGGAAACCTGTAACATGTACAACAATGGCAGCAACAGCAGTAGGAAAACAACAGTAGTACAAAACAACGGAGGTCCATACAGCAATGGGGACATTGCGCTCCCATGTCTGTGGCCACACAATCTGCCCCATTATGGCCCATAACAGGGCAATCCCTGGCATGGGGATGGCCTATGGTGCAGGGGGACCCTGCTTGTGCCCTGTCACTGCAGCAGAGCATCTAGGTGCGCGCTGATTGTCCATGCTGCTGCCTGCATGTCCTCTCTGAGGAGCTGCACTTCTACCACCAGGGCAGCCAGAGCCCAGTTACCAGATGGCCAAGTGGGTGGTGACACAGGCATAATACAGCAAGGCCATGCTGTGCCCATGGGTGCTGGGGTGGCTGTGGATCACAGCTCCACTGCCCATCACGCATGGTCCATGCCAAGCCATGCAGTGGGCACCTGGACCCCTGGTAGGGGCATAAGCAGGCATGGCTGTGGGCTGTGAGCCACAGCCAGGGGAGCAGCTCCTCCTCTGCCCCCCCCCCCCAACCGGGTGCTTGCTGGCTGTGCACTGAAGCACTTGGAGGATTTAGCCACCATCCCCCCTGCTACTCCCCTCTGGGCCTACCTCTGCTCCAGTCACAGGGGACAGCTCTGGTCTTGTTGCCACCTCCTCCTCCTCAGACATCCTGCCCTGCCCCTCTGATCCCTCCTCCTTCTCAGACACCCCATCCTACTGCTGCGCCATGGCCCCTCACTGCCCTCCCCCTCTGTGGTACTATCCTCTGAGGCAGTGTCACTGGACTCCTTCTCACTGCTAGAGATACTGCTGGGCTCTGCACCTCGGGACAGCTGCCTTGTGCTAGACCGCTGCTCCTGGGTGGTGCCCATGGTGGGCCAGCATTATCTGTGGCCTCTGTGGAACCTGCTGTGGGAGAAGAGGGAGGGGATTAAAAGTCCACACAGGTGTGACCCTGGGGTGAGACTCCCGACATGGCCGTGTTTTGGCACTGCCTTTGTCAGGGGCTTGGCCTATACAAAAATCATAAATACACATGTATGAACATTAAAACATTTATAAATAATAAATATATTTAAACAATATAAATATATAAAAGATAAAAACATAATAAACAAAGAATGACATCATCCCAAATACAACAGGAAAATGAAGTCAAAGTCAAAATAAAAAATATAGTATAAAGATAAAAATGAGAAATACATTAAAGGAATAGTAGAGGAACATATGTGACCTTACCAGAAGAGGCACCTTGTACTTCTTGTGCCTAAAGGAACCTATATTTAAAAACTGCAAAAACTAAATGAAAATAAATAAGACAAAACAGGATGATTGATTTTAAAATGTAATGCAAGGAAGGGGGGGGGGGGGCTGGATGGTAAAAAATGAATCAATGAATCAATATCAAACCGTTGAATAAAGGAGGGAACAAACCTTTATATATTCATCTTAAAAAAAGAGAGTTGTAAATTTAAAAAAATGTGATTAAAATTATATATATATATTTGATGAATAATAGGAATTATAACTATATAAAAACATAAAAGGGGGAAGAGGGGGAGAGGGGCATAGGAAAGGAGGGAAGGGAGGGAGAAGAGAGGAGGGAAAAGGGGGAAGGAGAGAAGGGGAAAGGGGGAAGAGGTTGGGGGAGAGGGGGAGAGGGAAGGGGAAGTGGGATGGTGGAGAAGGGAGGGGGAGGGGACGGGGAGAGGGAAGAGGGGAAAAGGGGAGAAGGGGAGAAGGGGGAAAATGGGAAGGGAAAAGTAAGGGAACAGGGGAGGGGGAGGGAAAGGAAGAGGGGGAGGGGGAGGAGGGGCAAAGGGGAGGGAGGGGGAAGGGGGAAGGGGAAAGGGAGGAGGAGGGGGAAGGGGAAGGGGAAAGGGAGGAGGAGGGGGAAGGGGAAAGGGAGGAGGAGGGGGAAGGAAGGGATGGAAGAGGGGAAAGGAGGAGGGGAAGGGGGGAGGGGAGAAGGGGGGAGGTAAGAAAAAGGGAAACAACTGCAGGTAAGAGATTAAAAACATGTCCCATTGCATACTAAAATAATATATCTAAGGAAGGAAGCACATACCACCAAAAAGAATAAAAAACATTACCATGTGTTCTCAAACTCTATGTTCATGCATAAACTAATAAGAAAAAATGAATAAAAACAGGAGTCATTTGATTCAACATAAAATTTTTTATATTATGGACGATGAATGGAATAAGTGAAGGAAAAGATTACCGCCATAGCAACTGAGGTAAAAACCGTATGGTGCCTTACTATCTGGATGTACTATAATATTGTGTTTGGACACTCCTCAGTCGCAGTAAGTGTTGAAACCCCAATTTGGCATGATTTTATTTATTTATTTATTACAATTTCTTATATACCGCACTATTTTAATTGCCAAGCACCACATAGACAATTTTTAGATTACATTAAAAATAAACAGAGATGCCGATAAGGAGCTTTTTCAATTATCCAGGGGGAGACCCAAATTACCAACAAGGGGGTAAGATCAAGAGATGAACCCATTCTTGAATTAGTGCAGAATACAGCTGCACATTTACTCACTTATTCCTCCCCCCGTGACCACATTACTCCCCTCCTCTGTTTACACTGGCTTCCACACGTCACTCTGCTTTTTACTTCCTGGCCCCAGCCCTCTGGAATTCACTCCCACTTGCCCTCCGTACCGAGCTATCCTTTCAAAGATTTAAGTCCCTACTCAAGACTCATCTCTTTCAGCAGACTTTTGATTTCCCAGATCCTTAAGACCGGCCTTCCCACCAGTACCTTCCCTCACTTGTCTCTTTCCCACTTTTGCCTCTTCTGCTTCTTTCTGTCCTGTCCAAATAATGGCGTTCTTTTTCCTTTTCTTGCTTTTATTGGTTGATTATACTGTACACCGCCCTGATGCATCTGCCTGGGCAGTATATCAAGTAACGAATAAAGATAAAGATAAAGATAACGATTTTTATCTATATAACAAACATTGTCTATGTTTCTGAACCAATCAAGTAAAAACCCTTTAGTACACTTTGTTTCAAAGCTGAGCGAGTATAAGGATGAACTACCTTAACGAAAAAAAAAAAAAAATTGAATTGCACCACAATGTATTACATTAAAAAAAACCTCCTTTTTTTGGAAATGTGCAAGAACTATCCATAGCTCCAACTTAAAAAAAAAATGCTGTCTCAATACGTCAAGGTGCCTTACCGACTGGATTGCATTTTTGTCTTGCTTTTGAATATGCCCCGCTGTTGCAGTATGTCTTAAATCCTCAAACTGGTGCGAGTTTAGTTGCCAAGCAACATAAATAATTCTGAGTCTGCACTAGGAATAAACCAAGGTGCTAAAAAATATATACCGTAGGCATTATCACTCAGAAATCTTATACTATTCCAAGCACTACTCATGTAAGAATTATAGTGAGACATAGCTGACACATGATCCGACACCATATGTAATATAACCATAAACAAATGGAAACATTATGTGCTGGGATATACAATAAAACCTTTTGGGGGTCATTCTGAACCACGAATAAGCCGTTTGCACATATGCTAGGGACATGCACCATGTGGAGAAGTCTAGACGGTATTCCGAGCACAACACAAGATATATGTGCCAGACTGATATACGTGTATATTTGGACAGGGGGAGGGTAGGGGAGGGACATGGGTGTGAATGGGAGGAGCATGGGTGTGGCTGGCCCCAAAAACATACAAACCGTATTCTGACAAATCCCGTGTACGTCTAGTTGTTTCCCCCTGGATGTCTAAGTTATACCTGCTAAAACCTGGAATAACAGACATGGAGGGACTAAAAAAATGAAAAGAAATGTTACTGCATAGAGCTGGGCATACTGCTCTGCGTATCACCACATCCCAACGAGAGGTATGAGGGTGATGCTACCTGTGTGCCTGCAGTAGCAAGGTACACAGGATGCAGCTGTACATACCATTCTGCACAAAGGAGGGACATGTACAAGGCACATGAAATGAACAGTCTGCACCAGGGAAACACAGGCAAAAGAGACAGATGCCCACAGTGACCGTGGCAGAGGAAAACACAGAGTCCAGCGGTTGTGAGAAAAAACATTTATTGCATGCATGACAAAATAAAACACCCACTACCATCACCAGTGCCCAGGCAAACCCACCCCACATATCCAGGTGCCCCCCCCAAACAGCATGTCACACACCTCCCCTACCCTCACCCCCCAACCCCACCCCCCCACCCCACCATCCCAGGCCTTCACCCCCAATCCCACACCTCTACCCTACCACCCCTGTGACTGCAAGCCCTACCCGGGCCTATTGTCACCCCAACTTACCTTGACCCACCCCTGCCCCAACCAGAGGCACCACCATTGTGCCTCAGTGGATGGCCACTGGGTGACATGGGTGATGGCATACAACCTGAGCCTGGGCTGCTGCTGCTGCTCTCACCACTGGTCTCCCCACATGCCTCATGGAAGGGTGGGAAGACCAGCAGGAGCCTCACATCCTGGGGCACAGAGCCCAGGATGTACACCTACCCCACACTGTTGGACCCCACCACAGATGCAGCCCATGCAGTGGACTGTGTGGCCATTCTGTTGGTGGATGGTGGTGGTGCAGAGGAGTGAGGCACAGCAGCAGTGGCAGGAGGCACAGTAGCAGCAGCGGCCGGTGTCAGAGGTGCACCCTCAGGCCTGGCCAACCGGCAACCAGGACATTGATGCAGGCCTCTAGGTGATACATGGAGGCAGTCAGGTGATTGGTTGCCGCCAGCTGCTCCTCCTTGACCGCCAACTGCTGCTCTCTGAGGGCCAGCTACTGTTCCCGCAGTGCACAGTCTGATGGAGGAGTTGCAGCTTTTCCTGTGCCTGCTCCTCGTGACCCTCCTGCTGGGCGATGATGAGCTCAGCACACACAACCAACTGTCCATATGTGCGTTGGTGACACTGCCCATGGTGACCACTGCCATCAGGCTGGGGTGGGGGACTCAGGTGATGCTGATGGTTCAAGCTGGTCCTCTGAGTCAGCAGAGTTGGTGCCCACAGGCTCTGTAGTGGTGGACAGCTCTGCACCCCCATCCACAGGGGGCACAGGCTATGGTGCAACCCCCTCCAATGGCACCACAGCCCTGTCAACTGATGGTGGCAGTGGTGGAGTCACCGGTGGTGAGGCAGAACTGGGTCCAGCATCTGTGGTAGCACCTTCTGAGGGATGCGAGGAGGACCAGCTGAATGCAGACCCCTGCATGCAGCAACCCACCCCACCCCGATATGGGCTGCGACAGTGCAACAAGGGCATGCGTGCCCCACCCCAAAAGAGAGGGGCAATGGGTGGTTCACGGGGTCACCTCACCATGGCTTCAGGCCCGGGGCGGTGGACTTGTAACATACGAATGTCAGCTCAGACACTTGGACCTGTGGGTGCCGATAGGTGTCCGCATCCCCAATGCCCTCCAAGGTAGCAACATCCACAGAGGCAAGGACACGCCGCTCCAGCTCAGTGAGGTGCACCCCCTGTCCATCCGGGCCCATAGCCCGTGCCTTCCTGCAGGCCTCATGTCTCACCTGCTGCCACTTGCGCTTGACATCCTCGATGTCACGGTTGTTATGGTATATTGCATTAAGCTTGTGACAGATGGCGAGCCTCCTGCACTGCATTTCATAGGCACCTACATGGGCCTCCTCAGTGCCCATGAGAACCCCATGGTTGGCAAGCACCTCCTCAATGAGGAGGGTCTGCTCCCCATCACTTTCGAGATGACACCTTGGGGGCTATTGTCACTATCAGAGCAACAAATCTACCTTCAGGGTGACAGTAGAATGGCGTTCTGCAGGGGCATGTTCACGGCGGGGTTGCATGTTTTATAGCAGTTAGACATCTAGCAACATATATGTACAACTGCTTGGAATTTGGAACACATCTGTACGTCATGATGCAAGTGTGCGTTGATGTTCCGTGGTCAACGTATAAATACAGATGCAGATCCACATGTTCATTCTTTCCTGGTTGCAGATCTCCATGTTTTGCTTTTCTGTAAGCGACACATCTAGGATATCGTTGGAGTTGATTTTGTGCTATGTAACGGACACTACAGCAACACTGCCACAGACAGGGTAGGTAGACAGGGTCAATGATGTGACTGCTATGGTATGTTTGTGGTGCCTATGGCCCTGTGGGGAGACAATGGTATGCATGGACCTGGATGCAGAGGCCAGGTGCCCTACACAGACACCCACTACAGGGCAGGCCAGTGTGGGCATTGGGTTGTCTGGGGCAGGGGGTGACTGGCTTGCATGAGAATGTGATAGGGGCCAACCACATGGCACCCCTGTGCATTAGACCACCTTCACAGCTACGACCCCATACCTATGTAACTGCACCATGGTCACTGTACAGGGGTGTATATGTATTTTCAGGTATGCTTCAGCCAGCACCTGCTCACCTAGATCTAATGGTATGTGTGGAGCGCAGGGCACCCCAGCGGTGCACATATGGGGGCCCAGCCACTAATAATAGCCATGTCCATGGGCACATATGTGCCCGCTCAGCGGTGCATGGTGGACAGGTCACCCACTGGGTGTCCTGCCCCTGGCACATTATCTTGACCTCAGCAACGTCCTGTGCCGGACACAGTACAGGTTCGACCATGAGGTGATACATGATCTGTGTGAAGAGCTAGGGCCACAGCTCACTGCACAGGCACACAGATGAGACACAGTGCCTGTCCATGTGAAGGTGCTGGCAGCTCTGGCATTCCTGGGGACTGGCACATTCCAGTCTATGGTCAGAATAGCATCGGGGCTGAGCCAGGTGGCAGTGTCACATAGCATCACCCAGTTCCTGTTTGCCTTCATGGGACATGCTGCCCATTACATTGCCTTCCCATACACCCCACAGAAGCAGCAGCAGACCATGCTAGCATTTGGTGAGGTTGCAGGGTTCCTGTCCATCATTGGGGCCATCGATATACCCATGTGGCCTTCCGCCCACCGCACCTGCATGAGGTGGCCTTCAGGAACCGGAAGGCTTACCACTCTATGAACATGCAGATCATCTGCAATGCCCAGATGGAGATCTTGGATGTTGTGGCATGCTTCCCTGCCTCGTGCCACAATTCCTACATCCTTGGACAGTCAGGGATACATGCTGTCGTCGAGGACAGCACCATCACCAGTGGTTGGCTGCTTGGTGAGTAGACACAGGTTGGTGTCACACACACATGCATGCATACCCCCAGAGGCACAGGGGCATGGTCAGCTGTGTGCCTGCAGGCAGGCCATGCCCACAGGGGGGCCACACCATGGCTGTGAGTTGCCCATATGTGGCAGGGGAGCCACAGGCATCTGTACCACTGCATGGTAGTGAGGGGACAGCTATAATCACAGCATGGACTTGGTGGAGACTGGGTATTCTCTACAGCTAGGGATGCACAGCTGACCCCAGGCCTGGGTGTTGGGACACCACATGGCACAGGTGAAGCGCACATGCATGTTGGACCTGGTGAGGTGGCACCTGTTACATGGGTATGATGACAACGGCATAGTTGGCCATGATGCTACTTGTTGATATTCCTGCCACTGTTCCTCTACACAGGTGACAGGGGCTACCCACTATGGGAGTGGCACATGACCCCCCCTTGTCAACCCATGCACCCCAGCAGAGGTGGGAAACATCCAGTCATACTAGCTGACACGCTACATCATACAGCGGACATTTTGGCTTCTCAAGAGCCGTTTCCGCTGCCTTGACTGATCTGATAGGGAACTGCTCTGTGCCCCAGAAAAGGTGTGAAGGATATTCCTGGCATGCTGCATAATTACACCCTGCATCAGAGGCAGCCCACGCCCAATGCAGACGTCAGTGATTCCGATGGCGAGGAGGTTGAGATGGTGGTCCCCTAGCCATCGCATTCTATCTCACACTGACGTGCAGTGGTGACTCGGAGATTCATCATGGAGAAGCAATTTGTGTGAGGTAAACTGCCTGTGTTGGTAGAACTGAGAGATGGGTGGCAGGGCTGGGCATCAGCGTGCAGGCCTCCATGAGCCCATGTCCATCCTGGATGTCCTGGCCCTGGATGTCCTGGCCCTCTGTGCACCCAGTCAGAACCGGGTGCACAGAGGGAGCAGGAAATCTGATCCCACAGGACACACCTAGCCTCGCAGAAATGGGATCACAAACAGGCCTATATGTGCAGGCCGTGTCTGCGATTCAGCCTGGTTTGCACATACAGGCCTTCCCTGGCTACCTCAGTCTGGCCAGTTCAATGGAGCTGTGGTGCCATCACGGCCAGTTGCCATGATACCACTGCTCCATTGTATAGCCGCAATCCCCAGATGCCATCTCCTGTACTGCCTTCCCGACAGCCCGACCCCCAAGCCAGTCTCCCTAGGCTGGGGTCAGGCTGCGGGAGAAGCTCTCTGCCCCCACCCACTGCTTTACAGCCCCAGACCTGTGGTCCACTGCCGCATCGGGGAACCTACTCCACCTCAGTGGTGGAAGACATTCCCCATCTACACTGTGGGCCCCCAGACCCAACACCCACCTTAACGCCACCCCCAATACACCCCTCTCCCGCCCCTGTCTGTCTTCCCCATACAATGTGTGGGGACATTAGACTGGATCAGGATGAGGTACAGATAGTGGATATGAACATCCCAATGGGGTGTCCATCCCTGCTATTCATGGCATTGACTGGACTTGCATGTATACACATCTTGGTCCATCATGCTGTTAGCAGTTCTGACCACTGCAGGTGGTCACCACCCACCCACTCCCTCCCCCCCCCCCCCACATCTGCCACTACATGCCCTCTGGCCCAAGGTGACCTGGGCCAGCATACAAGTTGGAGCTATGAATAGTTTTTGCATATTTTCAAAAAAAAGGAGTTTTTTAAAAAAAATGCAATACTTTGTAGTGCAATTCTAATTATTTTTTTTCATGAAGGTAGTTTGTCCTTACACTTGCTCGGCTTTTAACAAAGTGTACTAAAGGGTTTTTACTTGGTTGGTTTAGAAAAATAGATAATGTTTGTTATATAGATAATGAGTTCATCTCTTGATCTTACCCCTTATTGGTAATTTGGATCTCCCCCTGGATAATTGAAAAAGATCCTTATCAGCATCTCTATTTATCTAAAAATTAATTGTCTATGTGGTGCTTGGCCATTAAAATATTGCCAAATTGGGGTCTCAACACTTACTGCGACTGGGGGGGTGTCCAAACACAATATTATGGTACATCCAGATAGTAAGGCACCATACGGTTTTAAAAAGTGCTTGTTAGCATAAGTTTGTAAACTACTCTGATACACAGGGTAAAGGGCAGTATATCAAGTGCCTAAACCATAAACCTCAGTTGCCGTGGCGGTAATCTTTTCCTTCACTTACTCCATTCGTCACCCATAATATAAAATAATTTATTTTGAATCAAATGACTTCTATTTTTGTTTTTTCTTATTAGTTTATGGATGAGCATAGAGTTTGAGAACACACAGTAATGGTTTTTATTCCTTTCGGTGGTATGTGCTTCCTTCCTTAGATATATTATTTTAGTATTCTATGGGACATGTTTTTAATCTCGTATTTGTTTGCAGTTGTTTCCCTTTTTCCCTTACCTCTCTCCTTCCTCCTTTCCCCCTTCCCTCCTTCTTTTCCCCTCTTCCCTCCCTTCCTTCCCCCTCCTTCTCCCCTCTCCCCCTTACCCTTCTCCCCTCCTTCCCCTCCTCCTTCTTCCCCTTACTCCCCCTCCCCTTCCTTTCCCTGTCCCCTGTCCCCTCCCCCTCCCCATCCCTTTCCTTTCTCTACCCCTCATCATTCCCCTCCCCCTTTTTCCCCTCCCCTTCTCTCCTTCCCCCTTCCCCTCCCCCTTTTCCCTCCTCCCCTCTACTTCCCTTTCCTCCTTTCCCCTCCTCTTCCTCCTGCTCCCCCCTTTTACGTTTTTTTATATAGTTCTAATTTCTTTTATTCATCAAATATATATATATATATATATATATTATATATATATATATATATATATATATATATTAAATATATATATATATATATATATATATATAATATATGTATATATATATATATATTTTAATTACATTTTTTTAAAAGTTACAGCTCTCTTTTTTTAACTTGAATATATAAAGGTCTGTTCCCTCCTTTATTCCCCGATTTGATATTGATTCATTGATTCGTTTTTTATCATCCGGCCCGCCTTCCTTGCATTACATTTTCATCCTGTTTTGTCTTACTTATTTTCATTTCATTTTTGCAGTTTTTAAATACAGGTTCTTTTAGACAGAAGAAGTACAAGGTGCCTCTTGTGGTAAAGCCACATATGTTCCTTTACTATTCCTTTAATGTATTTCTCATGTTTATCTTTATACAATATTTTTTATTTTGACTTTGACTTCATTTTCCTGTTTTCACTTGGGAAGATGTCATTCTTTGTTTATTATGTTTTTATCTTTTTATATTGTTTAGATATACAGTATGTCTTATTTATAAGTGTTTTAATGCATTTACATCTGTATTTATGGCCAATCCTCTGATGAAGGCAGTACCGCAACATGGTCGTGTCGGGAGGCCCCTAGAAGCCCTTTGGGATGAAGAATTTTAAATAAAAGGTTGTATCACACTTTGCTCTAGCCTGGTGGTTCTTCAATATTTTGTACGAGTGTGCAGTGCTGTTTTGGTTGGATGACCTAGGTGGCCCACACAAGCATTGCACAACCCACCTTCGGGCCACAGGGATGTGCCACCCCAGAGTACACACTGCATGCCCTCACCTTTACCCCCTCCAGCTAGCTCTGTTCTCCCCCTAATATGCCTAGCTGTGGCTTGCTCGCCTCACCCCAGGTGATGGACACTCACTGGAGGAAGTGTGGACAAGTGAGCACTGTGCATCTGTGGCCACCGTTGGTGGTGTGTGCCCCTGTACTGCCCTTCTATAGTGTGCCCCAGCCATGTGTGTGCATACCTGCATGTCTTGGGTTCCAGCTGGTGCACATATGGGATAGTGGCACCTGGGAATGGCACAGCTGCCCCAAGCACATTCCCATCATTGCATATGGGGGATCTACCACCAGATGGTCTGCCTGCAGCCATGACTTTCACGTCCTGCATCTTTTGGGCTCCATTATGTACCCCACTGACCTTCCTCAGCCGCCAGCAACTCCCTGGTGTGCTGCAGCTGGTTGCTCTGATGTAGTGTCCGATAGTGGCACTTTAGGGCTTCCAGGGTGCATCACATGCCATATTCACTGTGGGAGAGAGGGGAAGAGGACACATATGGACTCAGTTCTGTGCTTCCACTTTGCCTACTGCCCATCAGCCCCTGCCTGGCTGTGGCAGCATGCCGACAGATGTGTAATCAAACACAAAAAGAGATTTTTCCGTTCTCTGTCAACAAACTCTGGATTAGAATGTCCGATCACCAATGTTCAAAAACGAAAAACAAAAACAAAAAATAAATGCGCTTCCGAAACTTCTTAATGAGGTCTCAGTATTACATTGGCTAGGCCTCATAGACTTCCGTCTTATAGAGGCCAAATGCCTAATCACATCAGCGACCTCAATATAAAATCAACAGTTTCCTGTCACTCAGCGAGATGGTCTACGGAACAAAACTCTTCTAAATTACTTTAGTCTTAACTTAAAGACAAGCAAAAAATTAGCCAAAAATTTTTTAGTTGCTCTTCCCGCTGGTCAGGGATCCTATTATATCTTATCATACATTTAGATCCCAACGTCAAATCCCCGGCACCGCTTAGACGTTTCACAAAGCTGTTTCCTCAGGGGATCTTAAACTTCCTCAAATGATGCTGCCCAGATGTGTAATGGCAAACATGCACAAACCGCAACACCCTTTCCTGCATGGTACCTACCAACTGTATCCTGCATCAGCCTGGTGGTCTGCCCATCCTGGGGGCAGAGGCATACCCATGGGTAGCAGGTGTGGGGTGCATGTGATGGTACCTCTGGCATCTGCCACCAGATTCCTATCCATCGCTTCCCTGGACCTTTGACATGTGCCCTGTACCACAACCAACAGTGCCATCTGGGCCACTGATTCACCTGTGTCACCCCTCTGGTCCCTTCAGCCACCTCTGCATTCCTCCCTCCTTCCCTTGCTCCCATCTGTTGCATGCAGACCTGCCCTGGCACCATGGTACATGGTTGTGGACTGTGAGTGGCCTTGGCTGTGGGCACGTGTCATGCATGGAGGCATCAACTGCTTCAGGGGCCACATCACTGCATGCTTTGGTAGGTACCATGCAGGGCAGGGTGTTGCGGTTTGTGCATGTTTGCCATTACACATCTGTCAGCATGCTGCCACAGCCAGACAGGGGCTGATGGGTAGAGGTGGCAGAGCCCCTTGCAGAGACAGATGGGCAGCACATATGTGGATACTGCCATTGGCTCCCTCAGATCCCTGTGCCGGAGTCGCAGGGGCTGGGGGGGGTGGGGCACATGTCCAGGGTGTCTGCACTGGCTGGCAGAGTCCCCTGGTGTGGGCAGCCCAACCACAGTTCCCCATGCACCCAGCAATGCCATTGCTGTGCGAGCCTTGTGGTGTTGCTGCCATCCGCCACCAGGGGGTGCAGGTCCTCCCTGCCTGCTGTGTCTAGATATACCTACTGCTGCAGGCAGCCAGGGATGGTACCTGTACCATGCGTGGCTCATCCCCCTGATGTCACCTGTTCTGAAACCATTGGGGCTGCCACCAGCATGTGGCTTGGCCCCATAGCACTACACGGACACACAGCTGTGCCTTTCAGGGTGTGTATGGCCTAGCATTGTGCTGAGCCCCCCCCCCCCTGCCTGTTCAGATCTCCTTATCTGTTCAGGCAGAGTTGGATGGTCCTCCAAATGGCCATGGCCAGCCGCAGGTTTGGCTGCCGGCACCCCCTGGGGTATAGCACCCCCTTGTACCATAGCATGGATCGGGCAAGGGCCTCAGACTCATAGCAACTGAAGTTCACTGTACTTCTTGATGCCATACTGCTGGTGTCTATCTGCCCAGCCACAGGGGGCTCTTGCACTGGCAGCCTGTGGGGCCTAGGTGACAGTGTTGCCAATGCACACGTACATCGGATGGGTGATACACGGGTTCATTCACACTTACCGTTCCTCTTCTCTGGTCGCTGGTTTGGATACCTACACAGGTATCACAGCTAGCATCTTCTTAGGTGCCGAGCCTGGCTTCTGGCCCCTGCGTGTACCCATCTATGCTGCACTGGGCACCTGCCGCTGTGTTCGATTTGTGCCGCATTTTCGAGGCTTGGCCGTTTTGGAGGTACATGACTCACGATTCAGGCACTTTTCCTGAGCAGGTATCTTTCTGCAGGTATGGCATTCCTGGGCGCCTTGTTGAATATCGGGCCCTTAATGTTTGCAATTTGAGTTGCCTTAAAAGGTACTGATGTCACTCAGTCTCAGTTTGTTTTTGAAATGATTTTGTTCAGCACAGTATTCTATAGCAGTGATGTTTTGAGTTTTGCTCTTAAGGCAGATAGCAACACTGCCCCTCCTCCCTTGGCTGCTGCCACAGCTGCTTCCCCTGAGGTCAGGAGCCACAGCAGCAATACAATCAGCAGTAAACATTTGGCCTTTTAAATGCCACATGCTTCAAAGACCCTGCCATCATGCCCTCTCTGATGCATATTATTCATGTCAAAGGGGATGGGATGGCAGGATCTTTGAAGTGCAGAGATGTCTCAAAAAACCCACAGTTACTGCTGATTTTATTACCACAGTACTGTAGCTACTGATCTCAGGGAAAGTGGCACTGGTGGTGGTAATGTGCTGGTGGGGTGGGAAGGAGTAGACAAGAGATGTGGACCATGGGGAAGGGAGACAAAAAAATTGAAAATAGGGGAGGATAGAGATTGTTGTTGTTAAGTTCCATCGAGTCGGAGTCGACTCATGGTGACCCTCTGGATAGCTATCCTAAATTGTGTTCGGTCTTCAGTCAGGCAGCTCATTGTTGACAGACTGGTACCCGTAGCTGCTGTTATTGTATCAATCCATCTCATTGCTGGCCTTCCTCTTTTGCATTGACCTTCTATCTTGCCAAGCATGATGTCTTTCTCTAATGATCTCTCTCTTTGCATGATGTGTCCAAAGTATGAAAGTCAAAGTCTTGTCATCTGAGCTTCTAAAGAAAGCTTAGGTTTGCTCTCCTCTAGTACCGACTGGTTTGTTCTTCGGGCAGTCCATGGTATACACAGTATTCGCCGCCAGCACCATAATTCAAAGGCATCAATTTTCTTCCTGTCTATCATTTTCACTGTCCAGCTTTCACATCCATATGATGTTATTGAAAATACCATGGCTTGAACAAATCGAATCTTTGTATGGAGAGAGACATCTCTGCTCTTGAGAATCTTATCTAGGTCTTTCATAGCCATTCTGTCAAGAGCAATGCGTTGTCTGATTTCTTGACTGCTTGTTGCTTCTTTATTGATAGTTGATCCAAGTAGGTTAAAGTTGTTCACGATTTAAATTTCTTCTCCTTCAACAATGAACCTGTTGATTATGCCAGTTGCCATGATCTTTGTCTTCTTTACATTAAGGTGCAGGCACATTTTGAGACTATGTTCTTTGATTGTGAGAAGCAAATGTTTCAGATCATCTTCACTTTCAGCCAGTAATGTGGTATCATCAGCATAGCGATGGTTGTTTATGAGTCTTCCACCAATCTTCACACCTCTGTTGTCTTCATACAATCCTGCTTCTCTGATGATTTGTTCTGCATATAAATTAAACAGGTAGGGGGAAAGTATGCAGCCGTGTCTTACACCTTTGCTTATTTTAAACCATTCTGTTTCTCCTTGTTCCATTCGAACTGTTGCTTCTTGATCAATGTACAGATTGTGAAAGAGTACAATCAGGTGTTGTGGTATACCCATGCTTCTTAATGTGGCCCAGAGTTTCTCATGGTTTACAAAGTCAAAAGCCTTGCTGTAGTCGGTAAAGCACAAATAGATAACCTTTTATTTATTTATTTACAATCTCTTATATACCGCACTATTCAGCATCAGCGTGGTTTACATAGAACAAAAATGCTCAGTACAGTGAACACATATGAGTTTACAGATAACAGGGCACAAAACTTGGATAACAGGGGTAACTATTTACAAAACTTACTACGTGGAATCATATGAACAGGGGTTTCATAGAAACACATGCACCGCTATGGGTCAATTTTGGAGTGTTGTTGAATTTGCCTGGCGAATGGTATCACTGGGTTTACTTTGGGCTCTAGGGGACGTCGTTGGGCTCAATGAGGTACTTGTTAAAAAGGTGGCATTTGAAGGCCTTCCTAAACTGTGATAGGCTCTTAATAGCCTGGATAGCAGGGGGTAATGCATTCCAGCATCTTGGCGCACTGAGACTAAAAGTCCTCTTGGCTGTCGATTTAGTGCAAACTGTTAGTGCTTTCGGGACTTTTAGAGAATTTATAGACATGGATCTTCTTGCTCTATTTGGGGATGTGGTATGGATGAGGGCAGTTAATGATGCAGAGGAGAGATTGTTAACAGCTTTGAAAGTGAGTAACAAGGTCTTGAAAACAATTCTAGCCTGGATGGGTAGCCAATGCAATTGTATCAGCAGGGGCGTCACGTGGTCGCTCCTAGAGTCTCCATGGAGGACCCTTGCTGCCGCATTCATGGCGAGCTGCAGTGGGTTCAGAGTGGATTGGGGAAGACCTTGTAGGATGGCATTGGCATAGTCAAAATGAGGTATGATCAGCACCTGGTAGATTGTCCGGAAATCATCTGGTTCCAGCATAGATCGTAAATGCCTAAGTGAGCGGATTTTGTAGTATACTGCTCTGACTATGTTTCCTATGTGGGTCTTCATATCCAGGCGTTGATCCAAAGTGACTCCCAGGTAGCGTATTGAGGGTTTGGATTGCAACTCAGCTTCTTTTACTTTGAGATATTGTGGAGGGGTAAAGTTATGGTTCCTCGTAATAAAGAGTACTTCCGTTTTCTTATGTTGTATTCTGAGGTTTTGTGAAAGAAGCCAGTCGGATATTGCATTGAAACAGCTCGTCAGTGGGGAGAGGTCCAAATGCTCAGTAGAGAAGGGTATGTAAAGCAGGACATCGTCTGCGTATAACAAGCAATCCACATTAAAGGACCGGTGATATTACAGATTGGCTGCATGTAAATGTTGAACAATAGTGCAGAAAGGGAGGATACTTGTGGGACTCCCTGGCTTTGGTGGAAGGGTTCTGAATTTATCCCTCCAGAACGAACATGTTGCCATCTTCCAGACAGGTAAGATCTGCACCATTCAAGCGCTCTTCCCTTAATGCCTTTCTCAATCAGTCGTCCTAAGAGAAGCTCATGACTTACTGAATCAAAGCTGCAGCGATGTCCAGAAAGATGAGAGCATATCCTTGACGGATGTCATCAATGCCGGTGATTATCTTGCAGAAGAGGGTGGTAAGAAAAGTTTCCACTCCATGGAATTCCCTAAAACCATGTTGGCAGGGGTCTAAAGGTGCAGCGGAGTCGATGTGATCCTGTAATTGTCGTTGAACCTCCTTTTCGATGATCTTCGCAAGTAGTGGTATGCTGGATATAGGTCTGTAAGATTCTACCTGTTGGGGATCGAGCTTGCAGTTTTTTAGCAGAGGTCTGATAGAGGTATGTTTAAGGGCTGAAGGGAAAGAGCCAGTTGAGAAAGAAAGGTTCATTATTTTGGATAGTACTGGGCTGAAGTGACTGCGAAGCTCCTTAATCCAGAAGGCTGGGCAAGGATCGGACTGTGATGTGGTGATGTTAAGGGCCATGATAGTGTCTTCAATTCCTTTCTTGGTGGGGATAGAGAATACGGTTAGGGCTGTTGGGCAATCTTGCTCTGGGGCGGTGGTTGTAGTAGAGGTTTTGTTGGTCTGGCATATCTTGGATTGAACGTAGTAAGGAAATCCACAGCACTACCTTTTAACTTTCGAAAGGGAGACTATGATAAAATGAGGAAAACAGTTAAGAAAAAACTAAAAGAAGCAGTTGCAAAGGTTAAAGACGTACATCAAGCTTTGGTGTTGTTGAAAAATACTATCTTGGAAGCCCAGACCAGCTGTATTCCACGCTTTAAGAAAAGTGGAAGGAAGTCCAAAAAACTGCCAGCATGGTTTAAAGGTGAGGTCAGAGAGGCTGTTGTTGCCAAAAAAGCATCTTTCAGGAAATGGAAAAAAGAGCCAACGACGAAACCTGGCAACAGCACAAGCACTGGCAAGTCAAATGCAAGGCATTGATAAGGTAGGCAAAGAGAGAATTTGAGAAGAAGCTTGCTGCGGAAGCAAAAACGCGAAATAAAGACCTTTTCAAGTACATTCGTAGCAAAAAACCTGTGAGAGAGTCAGTTGGTCCATTAGATGATAAAGGGGTTAAAGGAGCACTAAGAGGCGACAAGGCGATAGCGGAGAGACTGAATGAATTCTTTGCTTCGGTCTTTATTGAGGAAGATGTAGGGATGTTACCCATGACTGAAGTGGTATTTAAAGGTGCGGAAGAATTGAAGGAAATATCGATACATCGGGAAGATGTCTTACAACTATTAGATAAACTGAAGAGTAGCAAATCACCTGGGCTGGACGGTATACATCCAAGGGTGTTGAAAGAACTGAAATATGAGATTGCAGACCTGCTATTAGTAATCTGTGAACTATCATTAAAATCATCTCTAATACCTTTAGATTGGAGGATCGCCAATGTAACACCAATTTTTAAAAAGGGTTCCAGGGGTGATCCGGGAAACTACAGACCGGTGAGCCTGACGTCAGTACCAGGAAAAATGGTAGAAACCATCATAAAGAATAAAATTACTCAGCATGTAGATAGTCACAACCTAATGGGAGACAGCCAAAATGGCTTTAGACAAGGAAGATCTTGTTTTACTAATCTGTTATGTTTTTTTGAAGGAGTGAATAAACAGGTGGACAAAGGTGAGTCGGTTGATATTGTGTATCTGGACTTTTAGAAAGCCTTTGACAAGGTCCCTCATCAGACTTTTGGCAAAACTAAAGAGTCATGGGATAGGAGGCAGTGTACTATTGTGGATCAGGAACTGGTTAAAAGATAGAAAGCAGAGGGTAGGGCTAAATGGCCAATTTTCCCAATGGAGAAAGGTGAATAGTGGTGTACCCCAGGGATCTGTTCTGGGTCCGCTGCTTTTTGACATATTCATAAATGACCTGGAAAGTGGAATAACGAGTGAGGTTATCAAATTTGCAAATGACAAAAAACTATTTAATTTATTTATTTATTTTATTTAAAGTCTCTTCTATACCGCACTATTCAGCATCAGCACGGTTTACATTGAACAAAGAATTTACACATTTCCGATGGTACTTTGTGTTTACATTTGAACAGGAAGAAATAACTTGGATAACAGGGGTAACTATTTACAAATTAAGACAGGTAACTATTTACAAATTAAGACAGAATCATGAACATTTCTTGGTTTCAGCGTTATTGGTTTTGGGAGGTCTGTGAGGTGTGCGGCGCTCCTGCCCGGCCTTGGGGCTAAAGACAGGAGCGGGGTTTAATGCTTCGTGAGGAAGGAGAGTAACCTGTATCCCTGGAATGCTGGGTATAGTAGTTTCCTGCTCCTTTCGCTCCGAAATAAAGAGTTGTAGTTGTGGGGTTTCTTAATAGCAAGTATATTTATTATAGTAAAGGATATTCTTCCATCGCATGACAAAATAAATGTGAACAAAATAGGTGCTTCAAATGCAAACAGAATGAACTCAGAATAAAGTCAACTTAAAGTAGAAGTGCTGCTTTTCACTTCTAAGCAAGTTACTCAGCTTTGCCCCAAGAGGTCACTCACTTTAACTGCAGCCTCTTTTCAGCCACTGTTACGTTCACAGTGCTGGGGATTACAGGTGCATGTAATTAGAGCTTTCCTAGCCAGGCAGCACAACAGCTCCGTAGTATTCAATTCATATACGGTAAAACCAGTTTCCTTCAGCTTGGCATCTCCACACAACAGACCGTACAGTCCATGCTCTCACAACCAGGTAAGTCAGAACTATCTTGTGCTAATTCTTCAAGCTGTATGGAATTATTGGCTTCTTGTAACATTGGCTGTCTTTTAGCTTGTAGCTCTAAAAACTCTTTAAAACCCTGTAGGAGCAATTCAGCCTGTTGCTTGTGAGATAGGGAATTGCTATCAGCTATAAAACTTCCCTCTGGCTTAAGGCTATTTCTCTTCTCCTCTCTTAGGTTAATTGTGTCAGAGTAACTCTTAGGCTCTTTTGCTAATGTTTCAAATACAGGAGAGTTAGCTTTACCTTCAGTCTGGAAACTCTGTGGCAAATCACTTATTTGTTGCCAAGCCTCTCTTACTTCAGATGGCTCCGATGTTCTCCAGCTGTGAGAATGTCCGTGGCTCTCTGGCCCAAACGGTAATTCCCAGAATGATTGTTTCCTCTCTCGTGCCTGCCTTGAAGGCTTCCTCTCCCAGGGCTGTGCCTTCCAGCGGTTGTCTATTCCAGGGCTAGGTCCACTTTCCTTGGGACTTCTACTCACTGCCTCTGAATAGATCTGTGCAGGTCTCCTTCTAGTGCCAGGTTCCCAAGTATCACTATACTGTCTTCTGGACTTCCAATCATTCTCATTCTTCTTCTCTATCCGTCTCTCCTTCTCATTCCCATACTCCAGCTGCTTCTTCCTCTGCAGCTTATACCTCTCCCTCTTCTCATTCTCCTCTCATTCTGACTAGCAAAGCCATACTCTGGTTTAAAACCACGTTCTCTTCTGGACACGCCCCTTCCAAGGACAGGGTGTGCCCAATCAGGACTGCAGGACTCCTCCCCTGGGCTGGTCTCCATGCTCAGCTCTGTGGAATAGAGTCTCTCTTTCTTCCTTGGTTTCTCAAATAGGCATAAATCCTGCTGAACCTCAGGATTTCCATCCGTTTCCATAGGCTCAGGAGGGCACTGTTCACCACAGGTGGTTGAAATAACTGCATTGGTTACTGGGTAATACAATAGGAAGAGGTGGTGTTTCAAAGCTTTTCTGAATTGCAATAGATCCGGGATTGCTCGGATGTCTTGAGGGAGGCTGTTCCAACACCTTGGGGCACAGAACTTGAAAGCCCTGTCTGCTTTTGCTTTGGTACAGTGTGAAATTGATTTTGGGACTACAAGTGTGTTGAGTGTTACTGACCGTCTGTCCCTATTTTGAGGTGTCACCTTGATCAGATCCGTTAGTGACTCAGATGAGAGCCCTTTGATGGCCTTGAATGTCAGTAGTAATGACTTGTAAGTGAGTCTACTTCGTATCGGGAGCCAATGGAGTTGTTTTAGGATGGGTGAGATATGGTCTTTCCTGGATGCTCCATGTAGGACTCTTGCTGCGGCATTCATTGCCAGTTGTAGTGGTTGCAAGGTGGATTGAGGGAGCCCTTGTAGGATTGAATTCGCATAATCAAAATGTGGCATGATTAGGGCCTGATAGATGGTTCTGAAATCATTCGGCTCTAGCAGGGATCGTAGGTGTCTAAGGGAACGGATTTTATGGTATACCGCTCTTACAATGTTTCCAATGTGCGCCTTCATATCCAAGTGCTGGTCTAGAGTGACGCCGAGGTACCTGATAGTGGGTTTGGTCTGGAGGTCTGCATCCTTCACCTTCAAGAAAGACGGAGCAATGAAGTTTCGGTCTTTTGTGATGAACAACACCTCCGTTTTCTTGTGTTGGATCTTGACGTTTTGGGATCGCAGCCAGTTGGATACTTCATTTATGCAGTTTGTTAATGAAGTGAAGTTGGGGTTCTCTGTTGTAAAAGGCATGTATAACAGCACATCATCCGCATATATCATACATTTGATATTGAAAGACCGTATCAGGTTGCAGATAGGCTGCATGTATATATTGAACATAAGGGCGGGGAGGGAGGAGCCTTGTGGGACCCCTGCTTTTGATGGAACATATCTGATGCAGTATTGTTGGATCGCACCTGCTGCCACCTGTCAGAGAGGTAGGATCTGCACCACTCGAGTGCTTTATCAGTAATTCCCTTACCCTCGAGTCGTTCTAGGAGACGTTCATGGCTCACGGAATCGAATGCCGCTGCTATGTCTAGGAAGACCAGGACGAACCCTTGGTGGATATTGTTGATGCCTGTTAATATATTGCTGAATAGAGTAGTGAACAGTGTTTCCACACCGTGGGCTTCTCTAAAGCCATGTTGACAAGGGTCTAGTGGTGCGTTAGTTTCTATATGCTCTTCGATTTGTCTTTGTACCTCCTTTTCCATTATTTTTGCCAGCAACGGTATGCTTGATATTGGCCTATAGGATTCAGGCTTCAGAGGGTCAAGCTTGTTGTTTTTTAGCAAAGGCCTTATGGATGTGCGTTTGAGGGTATTTGGGAAAGTTCCTGTTGTGAAAGAAAGTTCCATAAGGCTGGATACGAATGGGCTCAGGTGGTTTTGTAGTTCCTTGATCCAGAACGCAGGGCATGGGTCGGTTTGGGCGGTGGTCATGTTGATGCCAGCAATGGTGTCCTCAATGCGCAGTTTGGGTGGTATTTTGAAAGTAGTGAGTAGAGTCTGATCGTATGGTTCAAGGATCTTGCAAGGTGTAGGGATATTGTCAATCTGGCAGAGTTTGGATTGTAAATAGTTAGCGAAAGTTTGAGGGTGGATTTCGCTAGAATGTTGAGAGGTGGGTTCATTTGTCAAACGCTTGACGATAGCAAACAAGTCATGAGGTTTGTTGAGAGATCTTTTCAGCGTGTCTGCATGGTGGCGTCTCATTGATTTTGTCACCGCGGCACGATGAGCTACTAGTTGTGACATATATGCAGTTCTGTCTTCCTCTGAGTGTGAGTGTCTCCATCGTCTCTCAAGTTTCCTTAGTGTTGTGCGTGAGGCCTTCAGTTCTGTTGAATACCAGGTTGCAGAGTGTCGCTTTCCATGGAGGTTGTTATTTGATGGGCAGGTGGCGATCGAACTAAGTTTATTATTCCAGTCGGTGACTAACTCATCTGGGTTGTGAGCCGGTGGGATAGTCAGTGGAAGCATCGTTTTCAGTATTAGGTCTTTGTCAAAAGGCTGGAACCGTCTCAGGGGGACATTGTGATGGTTACTTGGTTCTCTTTCTTCCTTTTGGTTACTTCTGGGAAGGGGAATTTTGAATAGGATTAACTTGTGATCAGACCATGGAACTGGGTTGATTGATAGCTCCAGGGTGGTTGGAGTGATAGTGGGCTGGTTTCCCTATGTATCTTCTGTGTATATGATTCCATGTAGTATGTTTTGTAAATAGTTACCCCGGTTATCCAAGTTATTTATACCCTGTTACCTGTAAACTCATACGTGTTAAATGTACTGAGCATTTTGTTCCATGTGAACCGCGCTGATGCTGAATAGTGCGGTATATAAGAGACTGTAAATAAATAAATAAATAAATAAATAAATAAAATGAGGGTTGCCTCAGTTGTGAATATGAGATCTAGGATGCCTCCTTTGTTATGGGTTGGATCCTTGATTAATTGATTATACCCCAAATCCTGTAGAGCACCAAGAAAAGCTGTTGCATGGGAGTCTTGCAGTGATGGTAGGTTGAAGTCTCCAAGTATCCAACTCGTTTTATAGGGGTTCTGGTTATTGCAGGCCAAGTCAATTATTGTTGATAGGGCGTCTGGGTCGGTTGATGGAGCACGGTATAATAGAGTGAGGGAGCAGCACTTGTTTGCTATTGAGATTGTGTCCAGGAGTGTTGAGCTGGTTGCTTCTCTGAGGTTGAACTGGAGGTCAGATTTGGAGATGGCTAGGACACCTCCTCCTCTTTTGCCATTTCTATGACATGTATGTATGGAGAAATTGGAAGGCAGGAGTTGGTTGATTAACACGTTGTCGTCGCAGGAAAGCCATGTTTCGGTGATCAGGATTAGGTCGAGATTGTGTAGTGATATCATTTCAGAGATGACTGGCCATTTCTTACGTATCGATCTGGCATTTATCAGTGCACATTTCAGGTGTTGGGGGATTGAGTTATCATCCTGTTTCTTCTTTGCATCATGTTGTAATGAGATGAGTAGGAGGTGGTGGTGGGGAGTTCGGGTGGACTCTCTTGAGTTGTAGAAGGGAGCGTCTGGCCATCTTCTTCTGTAATTGTGTATTGTTGGTATGTGATTGTGGTTAGTGTGCAGGCTGGTAGCGTTGCCTATACCTATAGTGATAAGGTAAAAGGTCATTGTGATAATGCAGGACAGTGTCATTTTGAGTGTGTGGAATGGAGGTGGGCCAGAGATGGAGTCTTGGCTGATTGGGAGTTAGGAGTGTTACACAGTCTCTCTGCTCTTGTAGTGGAAACTGCACAGTTGTATGAGAAACCGCTAGTGATGGTGACTATCAGTATTTCAGAAGGATTGGGATGGGCTGTTACATAATTACCAATTTTCAGTGGTATCAGGATAATAGGGGCTGTCAGGTTGCGTAATTAACTACTATGTCAGAGGTAATCGAAGATCTCCTGTAAATCTACCATATGTTAGAGGCAGGTTAAGGGATGGTAGATTATACCGTTATGTCTTATATCAGAGGAAACAGGTTGAGCAGATCACAGTATATCAAAGGTAATTACACAGAATATTAGAGGCAATTATAACCTATTACATAGTATAACTGAGGCAAATATACTATATATCTGAGAATTTCAGGTTACACATATATCTAGTATATCAGAGGTAAATTACATAGCATGTAAGAGGCAGATTATACCATATATCAGGGAAACACAGGTTAAGAACATAAGAACATAAGAAATGCCATACTGGGTCAGACCGAGGTCCATCAAGCCCAGTATCCTGTTTCCAACAGTGGCCAATCTAGGTCATACGTACCTAGCAGTTTCCCCAAAAGACACAGGTTCTGCAGTGCTTGTACTAGGTCAAGCATTGATATCCTGGGTCCCTTTTTAATAGTGGTTTATGGACCTTTCCTCCAGGAACTTGTCCAAACCTTTTTTAAACCCAGCTATACTAACAGCCCTTACTACATCCTCCGGTAACAGATTCCAGAGTTTGATTACACGTTGAGTGAAGAAATATTTTCTCTTATTTGTCTTAAATAGTTTACCCCGTAGCTTCATTACATGTCCCCTAGTCCTTCTATATTCTGATAGCGTAAACAATTGATCCACGTTTATCCGTTCCACTCCATTCATTAATTTATAGACCTCTATCATATCTCCCCTCAGCCGCCTCTTTTCCAGGTTAAAGAGCCCTAACCTTTTTAGCCTCTCTTCATAGGAGTAGCCTTCCATCCCCTTCACCAATTTGGTGGCTCTTCTCTGTACTTTTTCTAATAACTCTATGTCTTTTTTAAGATACGGTGACCAGAACTGCACACAATATTCAAGGTGCGGTCGTACCATGGAGCGATACAGAGGCATTATAATATCCTTTGTTTTATTCTCCATCCCTTTCCTTATGATACCTAGCATTCTATTTGCTTTCTTGGCCGCCGCTGCACACTGGGCGGAGGGTTTTAACATGTTATCCACGATGACTCCTAAATCTTTTTCCTGGGTGGTGGTTTCTAATGTGGAGCCTTGCATCGTGTAACTATAGTGTGGGTTGTTCTTTCCTAGGTGCATAACTTTGCACTTGTCCACATTAAATTTCATCTGCCATTTGGATGCCCAGTCTTCCAATTTATCCAGATCTTCCTGCAGTTTTCCACAATCCTCTTGGGTTTTAACAACTTTAAACAGTTTTGTGTCATCTGCAAATTTGATAACCTCACTAGTTATTCCCTTTTCCAGGTCATTTATGAATATGTCAAAAAGTAGCGGACCCAGTACAGATCCCTGGGGTACTCCACTATTCACCTTTTTCCATTGGGAATATTGGCCATTTAGCCCTACCCTCTGCTTTCTATCTTTTAACCAGTTCCCGATCCACAATAGTACACTGCCTCCTATCCCATGACTTTTTAGCTTTGCCAAAAGTCTCTGATGGGGGACCTTGTCAAAAGCTTTCTGAAAGTCCAGATACACTATATCAACCGACTCACCTTTGTCTACCTGTTTATGCACACCTTCAAAAAAACAGATCAGATTAGTAAGACAAGATCTTCCTTGTCTAAAGCCATGTTGGCTGTCTCCCATTAGGCCATGACTATCTACATGCTGTGTAATTTTGTTCTTTATGATGGTTTCTACCATTTTCCCTGGTACTGACGTCAGGCTCACCGGTCTGTAATTTCCCGGGTCACCCCAGGAACCCTTTTTAAAAATTGGTGTTACGTTGGCGACCCTCCAATCTTCAGGTATTACAGATGATTTTAATGAAAGTTCACAGATTACCAATAGCAGGTCTGCAATCTCATATTTCAGTTCTTTCAACACTCTGGGATGTATACCATCCGGTCCAGGTGATTTGCTACTATTCGGTTTATCAAATAGTTGTAATATATCTTCCCGGTGTAGCGATATTTCTCTCAATTCCTCTGCAGTATCACCTTCAAATACCACTTCAGTCTTGGGTAACATCCCTACATCTTCCTCAGTAAAGACCGAAGCAAAGAATTCATTCAGTCTCTCTTCTATAGCCTTGTCTCCTCTTACTGCCCCTTTTACCCCTCTATCATCTAACGGTCCAATTGACTCTCTCACAGGCCTTTTGCTATGAATGTACTTGAAAAAGTCTTTATTTCGTGTTTTTGCTTCCGTAGCAAGTTTCTTCTCAAATTCCCGCTTTGCCTGCCTTATCAATGCTTTGCATTTAACTTGCCAGTGCTTGTGCTGTTTCCAGTTTTCATCATTTGGCTCTTTTTTCCATTTCCTGAAGGTTGCTCTTTTGGCAGCAACAGCCTCTCTGACCTCACCTTTAAACCATGCTGGCAGTTTTTTGGACTTTCTTCCACTTTTCTTAATGCGTGGAATACAGCTGGTCTGGGCTTCGAGGATAGTATTTTTAAATAACACCCAAGCTTGCTGTAAGTCTTTAACCTTTGGAACCGCTCCTTTTAGTTTTTTCCGAACTATATTCCTCATTCTATCATAGTCTCCCTTTTGAAAGTTAAAAGGTAGTACTGTGGATTCCTTTACTATCTGTCCTCCACTGATTAAATCAAACATGATCATACTATGATCACTATTGCCAAGTGGTCCCAACACCCTTATTTCTTGCACCAGATCTGGCGTTCCACTAAGGACTAGGTCCAGTATGGCTTCCCCTCTGGTTGGTTCATGAATCAGCTGCTCCAAGAAGCAGTCATTTATTTCATCTAGAAACTTTATCTCGTTAGCTTGTCCTGCTGTGACACTGTCCCAGTCGATACCGGGGTAATTGAAATCACCCATTATTACTACTCTGTTGTGGCTTTTGTTAGCTTCCTTGATTTCTTTGAGCATTTCATCATCCATTTGTTCATTCTGGCCAGGCGGTCGATAGTATACTCCCACTGCCATCACCTTCCCCTTCATAAATGGAATTTCAATCCATAGAGATTCTACAGCAAATTTTGTTCCCTGCAAAACTTTAATCCTTTCTGACTCAATGCCCTCTCTAACATAGAGCGCAACCCCTCCACCAATTTGTTCAGCTCTATCATTACGATATAGTTTGTATCCAGGTATCCAGGTATCCAGGTTGTATCCAGGTATATAGGTTGTATCCTTGTATCCAGGTTGAAAGATACTAGTATCTTAGAGGCGGCTGGGGATAGTAGGTTGCTCACATAAATGATTATAATGATTATTTAATGATTATTACAATGATTATTACAATGATTATTTAATTATTTAATGTTGTTAAAACCCAAGAGAATTGTGGAAAATTGCAAGAGGATCTTGATAAATTGGAAGACTGGGCATCAAAATGGCAGATGAAATTTAATGTGGACAAATGCAAGATTATGCACCTAGGGAAGAACAAACCAAACTATGGTTACACGATGCAAGGTTCCACATTAGGAACCACCACCCAGGAAAAAGATTTAGGCGTCATTGTGGATACCATGTTAAAACCCTTGGCCCAGTGTGCAGCGGCGGCCAAGAGAGCAAATAGAATGCTAGGTATGATAAGGAAAGGAATGGAAAATAAAACAAAAGATATTATAATGCCTCTATATCGTTCCATGGTGAGACCGCACCTTGAATATTGTGTGCAATTCTGGTCGCCGTATCTTAAAAAGGATATAGCGATTTTAGAAAAGGTTCAGAGAAGAGCCACCAAAATGGTAAAGGGGATGGAAGGATACTCCTATGAAGAAAGGCTAAAAAGGTTAGGGCTCTTTAACCTGGAAAAGAGACAGCTGAGGGGAGATATGATAGAAGTCTATAAATTAATGAACGGAGTGGAACGGGTAAACGTAGATTGATTGTTTACGTTATCAGAATATAGAAAGACTAGGGGACATGCAATGAAGCTACAGGGTAAACTATTTAAGACTAATAAAATAAAATATTTTTTCACTCAACATGTAATCAAACTCTGGAATTTGTTACCGGAGGATGTAGTAAAGGCTGTTAGTGTAGCTGGGTTTAAAAAAGATTTGGACAAGTTCCTGGAGGAAAGGTCCATAAACCATTATTAAGAAGTGACCGAAGATATCAATGCTTGACCCAGTACAAGCATTGTGGAACTTGTGTCTCTTGGGTAAACTGCTAGGTACATATGACCTAGATTGGCCACTGTTGGAAACAGAATACTGGGCTTGATGGACCTTGGTCTGACCCAGTATGGCATATCTTATGTTCTTATGTTCTCATATCTCAGGCAATGGACCTTATCTACAGAGAAAGTTCCCTCCAAAGGAAACTGAAAATTCGCATTACCTTTTGTCACTGAATCCCTATGTGCTACGGAATCGATGGCTACATGACCTATGCTTCTCACACATACAATAGAAGCATACAATAAGGGCTACCTTTTCTAAACACTAAAGCCCTAGCTCTGTCATGCCATTCACGCATCCGAGACAGAGTCTGTCTATTTAACAGATTATCCATCACTGGTAATTTTCATAATACTCACAAATCTTTCAGGCACCTTCTGCCCTTGCCTTGAATGCAGAGATCTGATCTGAGTCACGGCACAAACTGAAAGATACTCTGCACCCCCCCCCTCACCTAATAACAGATAGGGCTCTTGGATCACAGAAATCCACACACAAGGCAAGGAGAAGGTTAATTGATCTTCATCTTTAGATAATACACAAATCTGTAAATAATACACAACACACTTGTATTATAAACACAGGACCAAAGCGCTTTGGGAGAGCAAGCTAGGCGTTTGCCTATGTTTACTCTGAAATCAAAGCTTTAGGCCTCTTCATTTATAGGTAAGGATTCCATTACACAGCATAATTTCACTTTATTATTCTACATCTCACATCACGTATATTCATAATATACATATTTTATTCTACGTCTAGTGTTACGCATATTCATAATATACTTTTCTATGGGCATGCACATCATAGACAATCATGAAAAGACATACATATATTCTCAGGCATGACTATGTAGGCCTTAATTCTAATTAATTCTAACACTGACAGTTTGATATCTCTGACCAGAGACAGCGAGACTGTGAAGCTAGGTAAACAACTTGCCTTTTACTTATCTTTCTAATAACAAGACTAATGTTTATGTTATCTAAACCTTTAACCCAATTTCTTCTAAAGACTTTTCAAGGATAGTGTTAAATAGGAGCTACAAATGATATTAACTCTTTCTTAGGGATAATAGCAATATTATACACAGGGCCTTACTGTGTATCCAACCTGGTACAATCAAGCTTTCTTTCACCTTCCACATTTTCTTGATCTTCTCAGCATCATTCAACATAGAACCTTGAGCATCTTGTAACATTCCAATTTGAGGCTGGAACTTTTTCTTTAATTCTCATAGCTTTAGGAAAGCCGATCTTATTCTTCCTCTGATAGTTTCTGCTTCCATTTCCTTGCATGCATCGTTGTAGTACTTTTCCTTGTCCTGTCTTGCTGCACGTTGGAAATCTCTGTTGAGTTCTGTGATTGTCTTTCTTTCTCCTCTGGCTTTAGCTTCTCTGCGTTTCTGGGCAATTTTCAGAGTTTCTTCCGTCATCCATTTTGGCCGTTTTTTCTTTTTCACCTTTTGTAGAGACTTCTCGCTTGCTTCCAACACAACCTTCTTGATGTCATTCCATAACTCTTCTGGAGCTCCGTCATTTGTATTTAAAGCAGCAAATCAATTTTGCAGACAGTCTTTAAATTCCAGTGGTATATTCTCAAGGTCATATTTTGCTGCATTCATGAGTGGTTTGCTCTTTTTCAACTTTAGCTTGAGTTTGCATACTAGTAGTTGATGATCTGTACCACAGTCAGCTCCAGGTTTTGTCTTTGTTGATGTTATAGAGGTTTTCCATCATTGACTTCCACAGATGTAGTCAATTTGATTTTTATACAATCCACTGGGTGAAGTCCATGTGTACAGTCACCGCTTGTGTTGCTGGAAGAAGGTGTTTGAGATGAATAGATCGTTGGTCTTGCAGAATTCTATCAGTCTTTCTCCCGCTTCATTTCTGTTGCCAAGTCCATATTTTCCAACTACTTTGCCTACTTCTTTGTTGCCAACTTTTACGTTCCAGTCACCCATGACTATCAGGATATCCTGTTTGCATGTTCTGTCAATTTCAGCTTGTACTTGTTCATAGAACTCTTCAATTTCATTCTCTTCTGCAGCTGTTGTTGGGGCATATACTTGAATTATAGTTGTGTTGATAGGCATTCCTCATAGACGAATAGAGTTTAAGCGTTCGCTGACTGCATTGTCAGTGAACAGGTGCTCCTTGTGGTCTTGGGCAAGCCACTTAACCCTCCATAGCCCATGTTTTCCTGTAAAATAGTTATCTCCAAGTTATAATGCCCTGTTCAATGTAATTTCAGTTTATTAAATGTAAACCGCACTGATGCAGAATTGCGCGGTATATAAGAGAATGTAAATAAATAAAATAATAAATAAATAAATTGTATTTCATTACAGTTCTTGCAAGTTTCTTCTTCATTATAAATGCAACACCATTTCTTCTTTGTCTTTCATTTCCAGCATAGTAGACCATGTGATCATCTGATGCAAAGTGCCTGATGCCAGTCCATTTCAGTTCGCTGACACCCAACAGATCAAGTTGTACACGTTCCATTTCATTCTTGACAACCTCCAACTTCCCTTGGTTCATGCTTCATACGTTCCATGTTACAATATGTAAGACATCTTTACAGCTTCTGACTCTCATTTCATGTGCAGCTACAACGGATAGAGATTAGAGATGATAAATATGGGGGTTGGAGTAGATGCTGGGTGTGGAGGGCCAGTGAGATGGAAAGGGAATGCTGCACACAGGGGTTAAAGGAGCTGGCAAGAAGATGATGGACATGGCAGAACATAATGAGATTGAGTAGAGATTCTTGAAATGGGAGAAGTGACATAGGGAGACAGATGGGAAATGCTGTACAAGAGAGCATAGGGAGAAAGAGGTGAGATGCAGAACATGGGGGACATAGAGAGATTGCATATGCTAACATAGGGGGGAAATAGGGAGATAGAGTGGATATACTGGAAATGGGATGGGATGGGATACAGAGACTGAAAGGAGATACTGGACAAGCGAAGTACAGGGAGACAGAGAGGGATATGCTGGAGATTGGGGGGAGGGGGGAGGATATAGGGAAAGAGGGGAGATCCTGAAAACAGCAAGAGCCAAAGTGGAAATACTGGAAATACGGGGATAGAAAGGGAGGGCAGATAGGGGGAGAGGAAGGGGGGATACTGGACTTGGGAAGGTAGAGGGAGGGGGCATGCTAGACTTGGGGTGTACAGGAAAAGAAAAAGGAGAGACACTAGACAAAGGGAGGATGGGAGAGAGGGGGAGATTTTAGACATGGGAGGATAGGGAGAGAAAATGGGAGATGCTGGACATGAGGGGAGGGAGGAGAAAGGCTGGAGAGTTGGCATTATAGGGAGAGGGAAGGGGAATGCTGGACACAGTAAAAGGGTAAAAAAAAGGGGGAGGCATTTGATGGGGAAAAAAGAGAGAGAAGACACTTGACATGGAGGAGAGAAAGGCAGAGATACTGGACATGGGAGGAGGGATAGGGAAAGATGTAAGTTAAAGACTGGGAAATAAGAAGTTGGGGAAGGAGAGAGAATTGGGGAATGGGAGAGATGAGTAAAGGGACAAAAAGTGGTAGGTAGATGCAGTAAAAAGAGGGAGAGTGAGGACAGGAGGTGAGGAGTTAAATCCGAGTTGACAAAGACAAATAAATGGAAAAAAGCTGAAAGGAAAAGATCAATATCACCAATGGAAGGAAGTGAAGAAGACAAGAGAGGAAAGAACTGGCAGGTGAACTGATGAATCTAGAAAGCAAGTTAAGAGAAGACAAAGGAAAACAGAAACCAGGGACTAAGATTGACATAATTAGAGAATAAAATGGCCAGAGAAAGATAAAAAAAGAAACTGAGGGCACTGTATTCAGAACCTTTATTGCTGAGCGACTTTGGCTTTCATACTTTGGACACATCATGCGAAGAGAGAGATCATCAGAGAAAGACATCATGCTTGGCAAGGTAGAAGGTCAACACAAAAGAGGAAGGCCAGCAATGAGATGGATCGATACAATAACAGCAGCTATGGGTGCCAGTCTGTCAACAATGAGCCGCCTGACTGATGACCGAATACAGTTTAGGACAACTATCCAGAGGGTCGTGATGAGTCGACACCGACTTGATGGCACTTAACAACAACATGGCTGAGCGATATATTCAGCACCACTATCTGGAGAGTGTCACTGAATATCTCCACAGACCGTCCCGACATGGTTTATAAACTTACTTATTTCAACAGTATTTATTGGCTAATTATCTTATGCATTATGATTTTTTTATTACAGTGTATTTTTATTATATTTATTTTCTTGATGATGGTAGTGTATCATTTTGTTTTTATGTATTGTATTGTGTAACCCTGCTATTGCACTCCACTTCAAATTCTTGGCTGGTTTTGGCAAAAAAATAAGTGTTCATATTAAATGACCTTAAGTGGCATCTAGAGACAATACAAAACACTCAGGGTGTCTCTCTAAACAGCATCTTGCCTCCTCCCTCATGCTGAGCCCTTTCAGTAGACAGGACATCTAGTATTGATTTAAGGGGTAATTATGAATAACCCATACAGGTGTAAGGTTTTCAGGTACCCGTGTAAGCATTAAGTGAATTTTAAAACAGAAATTGACAATTCTCTACTGCTGCAGAGAGCTGTAGGTAAGACCCAGCAGGAACAATGCTACATGTAAGCCTATCACATAATGGCAGAGAAACAATCAAATTAGTCACTTTGGCACTCGCCTACCTACCTGTGGGGAGGGCTGTCGTTGGGGTACCATGTTATTGCTTAGCTCCAATGAACCTGTAGGCCTGGGGCCTGTAGTTTGACAAAAACATTTTGTCTAAAGAGATGAAGTCAGTAAACTGCAACAAACAGCCTTTATGAAGTATTACATCTTTCAGGTTAAGCAGGGCTGTCAAAGAGTAGGAGTCACTCCAATAACATTTATATAAAGAACTATTAACTTTGACACATTCCATGTTGCTCTTTCATTGCTTTCGAAATTCAGCTACAGACATTAGTAGTAAGTCTCTCATTTCTTGTGTAATCCTCCTCTGAGCTTTTCTCATATACTGTACAATAACTGGAAGGAAGAGGAGATGAGTACAATGTGGTCAATTACCTCTATATGTCACTTAGCTGTCAAGGGATTTTCTGTTGCTTATTGTCAAGAAATGTCAGCTGGCAGGACACCAGCCTGTCAGCTGGAACTCCTCTTTTCATGGGAACCCTTGAAATAAGGAGGATCCAAGCAACACTTCACAATTCCAGCATTATGAACATAAGATGTTATCGCAAACCCCCTCAAAAGCTAAAGAGCAAGCAATCTATATGTAACCGTGCACTATAAGAACATAAGAACATAAGATATGCCATACTGGGTCAGACCAAGTCAATCAAGCCCAGTATCCTGTTTCCAACAGTGGCCAATCTAGGTCACAAGTACCTAACAGTTTCCTCAAAAGACACAGGTTCCACAGTGCTTGTACTGGGGCAAGCAGTGGATATCCCGGGTCCCTTTTAATAATGGTTTATGGACCTTTCCTCCACAAACAGCTTTAACTACATCCTCTGGTAACGAATTCCAGAGTTTGATTACACGTTGAGTGAAAAAATATTTTCTATTATTAGTCTTAAATAGGTTACCCTGTAGCTTCATTGTATGCCCCCTAGTCTTTCTATAGTTTGATTGGCGTAAACAATCGATCTACATTTACCCGTTCCACTCCATTCATTAATTTATAGACCTCTATCATATCTCCCCTCAGCCGTCTCTTTTCCAGGTTAAAGAGCCCTAACCTTTTTAGCCTTTCTTCATAGGAGTATCCTTCCATCCCCTTTATCATTTTGGTGGCTCTTCTCTGTACCTTTTCTAATAACGCTGTATCCTTTTTAAGATACGGTGACCAGAATTGCACACAATATTCAATGATACAGAGGCATTATAATATCCTTTGTTTTATTTTCCATTCCTTTCCTTATGATACCTAGCATTCTATTTGCTCTCTTGGACGCCACTGCACACTGGGCGGAGGGGTTCAACATGCTATCCACGATGACGCCTAAATCTTTTCCTGGGTGGTGGCTCCTAATGTGGAACCTTGCATCGTGTAACCATAGTTTGGGTGTTCTTTCCTAGGTGTATAACTTTGCACTTGTCCACATTAAATTTTATCTGCCATTTGGATGCCCAGTTTATCAAAGTACTCTTGCAATTTTCCAGAATCCTCTTGGGTTTTAACAACTTTAAATAATTTTGTGTCCTCTGCAAATTTGATTACCTCACTCATTATTCTCATTTCCAGGTCATTTATGAATATGTTAAAAAGCAGCTGACCCAGCACATATCCCTGGGGTATTCCACTATTCATCTTTCTCCATTGGGAAAATTGGCAATTTAGCCCTACCCTCTGCTTTCTATCTTTTAACCAGCTCCTGATCCACAGTAGTACACTGCTTCCTATCCTATGCCTTTTTTAAATTTATATTTTATAACATTATATACAATGTTTCAAGACAATACCTGTACATAAAGTTATTCTTTCCACCAACATTACAAAGGCAAATTTAAACAATATAACTATGGAACAAAACACCTTTAGTCCACAATATTAGAAAACAAACAAGCAAAGTGGAAGGGAATTTGAGAAAGTGGTCAGAGAAAAATCAGCTCCAAAGGAACTGAAGAAATGAAAGAAAGAAAATCCAACGCTAGCTGAGGAGTCCAAGGCATAAATTCCAACACGGATCTCTCACCCCATGTCACCAGATGGTAAAGACATAACCGGAACCCGTACTCTTAGAAAGGAAGAGAGATCAATAGGCGTAAAAAAGATATAGTGCTGTTTTTGATAGACAATTAAACATTTACATGGGAAGCGGAGATAGAAACTTGCCCCTAAGCGCAATACACCTGGCTTCAACAGGAGAAATTGTTTCCTCCGCTTTTGAGTGTCCCTGGTCAAATCAGGAAAAATAAGAACCTTTGACCCTTTGAAAATACATTTGCAATATGTAGTCACAATCAGAAGCCAAAGTACATGTGATCAATAATGTGGAAATCTTCATATAAGCGGTATTAACAGAAGATTGCAATAGATCAGTCACATTCAAAACTTCCATTTCACCTAGTTCAGCAGGGCCTGATTCTTTTTTACTGGTGGGAAGATAAAACGCCTTAGAATATGGGGCATCAACTCCAATGGAACTTCTAAATTTTCAGAAAGATATTTTTTAAAAAAATTAATTGGTTTAATACCCAATATCACAGGAAAATTTAAGACTTGAAGGTTTGACGCCCTAGCAGCATTTTCAAGGTTCTCTTAATGCAATATTATCCATCACAAGCACCTCTGTAGTTTCAGAGACCAAATATAAACTTTGCACAGTACTTTCAACCTTCTCTTTTACCAAATTAGTCTCAGAAATACATTGATCTAAATCATTAGTTAGCTTGGTTAGACGAGCATTCATTGCACAAGTCTGAGAAGAAATAGCTTCAGAGAGGCCAGATTTGGCATCCCATATACTATCCAAAATAATTTTTGAGGGACGAAATGGAACAAAGGTCTTTACAGGTGTAGATGGAGTCAATACAACCACAGGAATCATCACGTCTTCCTTAGGCACTGGTGGACCAGAAAGGGGTTGTTTCGCAGCTTCAACATCTCCCAGGAGGTTCCCAAGGTCACCAAGGCCAGGCACATAAGATATGCCATACTGTGTCAGACCAAGGTCCATCAAGTCCAGTATCCTGTTTCCAACAGTGGCCAATTTAGGTCATACGTACGTAGCAGTTTCCCCAAAAGATACAGGTTCCACAATGCTTGTACTGGGTCAAGCATTGATATCCTGGGTCCCTTCTTAATAATGGTTTATGGACCTTTCCTCCAGGAACTTGTCCAAACAGAAGAAACAGGTGACGTTTGAGGACACTACGGAGGGCAGTAGTGAATCTTCAGACTCTACCTCAAGTGGTTTACCACAAAAGCAAAGTTCTCATCAACCTCCTTTTTCCAGGGGCCGCCCTACAACGCTCCGGCCATATTATGTGGAGGAAGGTCGGAGGGGACCAACCACCAGATCGCACTCGAAACTACAGTGATTAATTTATCTTCGGTTGAACTGATGCCTGAGCAATTGCGGGTTTTGGAGTTGGGGTTATCCTTTGTTCCCACTCCTCGGTATGATCCTTTTTGAATGAGAGTGGCACTACATCAATTTTTTTGCAAACTGCAGGTTTCTCATTATTTTCATGGAGCAGCTCCCATCGAGTCTTCGTCTAATACAGTCTGTAGGAATCCCTAAATGGATGCCTCCAGGGCAAGTGGAGCCCTCTATAGCAACATACCAACAGTTGGTACTACGGGATTTGACTTTGATGGAAAAAAACTCCGCCCGTTATTTCTCCAATATCACTAGGCAACAACTAGCGGCTTTAAAATCCCTACAGGAACGTGGGGATCTCTCCATTCGGAGAGCCGATAAGGGGGGAGCTGCAGTTATTCAATACTTCTCCTGTTACCAGACCACGGTGGAAGCACATGTCTTAGATAAGAAATTTTATTGAGCCCTTTTAGGGGATCCTACGCTTGACCTTCAAAGAAGGATAACTGAGTGCACGACATTAGCGTTTCAACAGGGCTGGATTACACGACAGGAGTATACGTTTTTGAATAAAACCCATCCTGTAGTACCAATTCTATATATGGTACCTAAGTGTCTGCTGATTACTTTTGTGGACATGGTGAGGAAACCTTTGAAGGAGGTTTTGAATTTTCCAGTGGATAATCTTCCCTCCCTGGTTAAGGCTTTTTATTTTTCAGTCCCAGGGGGTTCAGGGAAGTCTTCTTCCAGAGATTTGGAACATAGCCAGCTCAACTTGACTTCTTTTCTGGCATCCTCCCTGGAGGTAGTCACAGAGCGTACTACTCTGGTGGCTACCTTTGTGTGTGAGACTGAGAGAGACTCTGTGTTAAAATTATATTTCCGCAATATACAAACTAGCTTTTTGGGGTTAGTTGTGCGAATATTTCCCGATTTCTCACGGGCTACCCAGACCTGGAAGAAAGCCTTCCTGGCCTTACGGTCTAGGGTGGGGGCCCTAGGGGCTGGGTTTGCTTTAAAATTTCCTTGTAAATGTGTGGTTTCTTTTGAGGGTAGAATTTATTTGTTTTTTTATCCTAATCCTAATGTTACCCCAAGCAACCCTTACAACAGATGCCTCTCCAAAGGGTTGGGGAGCTCATCTACAAGATCTCTCCACCCAAGGCATCTGGTCTCCACAGGAGACATCTCTACATATCAACCTCTTAGAGCTCAGAGCAATCTTTCTGGCTCTCAGAGTCTTCCACACCCTGCTCAGCTACAAGACAGTCCTCATCCACACGGACAACCAAGTAGCCATGTTCTACGTGAACAAGCAGGGGGGGACTGGCTCTCTGTCGCTTTGCAACGAAGCTCTGAGATTGTGGGCCTTCGCCAGAGCATCAAATCCATCTCATGGCAGTGTATCTTCCAGGGGTTCAAAACTCTTGGGCAGACAGACTCAGTCGAGTTCTGCTTCCACACGAATGGTCCCTCCATGGGGACCAGATAGCCAGGATCTTTCGAATTTGGGGAACCCCGGACATAGACTTGTTTGCAAGTCCGTGGAATGCCAAACTTCCCCGGTTCTGTTCCAGAATTCCGTGTCAGGGATTTCTGGCAAGGGATGCCTTCCTCCTCCATTGGGGGCAAGACTTCCTCTATGCCTTTCCACCCATTCCCGAAATTCCCAAGACACTGTTCAAACCTCAGAGAGACAAGGGGTCTATGATCCTCATAGCACCACATTGGCCACGCCAAGTGTGGTACCCTCTACTTCTGCATCTCTCTCAAGCTCCCTCCCTGCATGTGGGATCTGCTCCAGACCTCCTGTCCCAGGAGGAGGGAACGTTGTGGCACCCAAATCCCCAGTCTCTTCATCTCAGAGCCTGGTTGCTGAAGGCCTAGCCCTTCAAGATTTGCATCTTTCTCAGCAAGTGAAGGATATCTTTCATGCTTCCAGAAAGCCTTCCACTAGACGTTCCTATGCTTTTAAATGGAAAAGGTTTACCATTTGGTGTGCAGAGAAGGGTCTTAACCCTCTTGCAATACCTCTGAATTCTTTACTAAAGTATTTGCTGCATTTATCCCATGCAGGCCTTAAAACAAATTCAGTAAGAGTCCATTTGAGTGCTATTGCAGCATCCCTTAAACCTCTCAATGGACAGCCTATTTCCTCTCATCCTCTTATAGCAAGATTCATGAGAGGCCTTCTTTTAACTAAACCTCCCATTAGACCACTTCCAGTGGCATGGGCCCTCACTTGGTTTGCAGCTTGTCGTGCTGTGAGGGCTTGTGTGCATCAGTGATGCTGAGAGCTAAACTATCGGTAGTTTAACTACTGGCAGGGTCTCCCAAGATGGACAGGTCTCAGTTGAGATGCCAGACCAAGACAAACCACCCATCTGGGCAGCAGCAGAATGGGATAGTGTTGACGGCAGAGGATCACATTTCTGTGACAACGGCAACAACACCAAACTTAAACTGCGCGGAAGAAAGGCCCAGCAATCTACTTCTGTATCTTGCCATGAAAACCCAATGGATAGTTACAACAAAACAAATTGTGCTGTAGTGCTGGAAGATGAGACCCCAGGTTGGAAGGCACTCAACTAGCTACTGGGGAAGAGCTGAAGACTTTTCGGAGTAAAGCCAGCATTTATGATGTGGTTGGATCAAAGCCCTCGGGACGTCTGACTGCTGATGTAGCTGCGCATGAAATGAGAGTCAGAAGCTGTAAAGATGTCTTACACATTGGAACATGGAACGTACGAAGCATGAACCAAGGGAAGTTGGAGGTGGTCAAGAATGAAATGGAACGTGTACAACTTGATCTGTTGGGTGTCAGCGAACTGAAATGGACTGGCATCGGGCACTTTGCATCAGATGATCACATGGTCTACTATGCTGGAAATGAAAGACAAAGAAGAAATGGTGTTGCATTTATAATAAAGAAGAAACTTGCAAGAACTGTAATGAAATACAATGCAGTCAGCGAACGCTTAATCTTTATTCGTCTACGAGGAATGCCTATCAACACAACTATAATTCAAGTATATGCCCCAACAACAGCTGCAGAAGAGAATGAAATTGAAGAGTTCCATGAACAAGTACAAGCTGAAATTGACAGAACATGCAAACAGGATATCCTGATAGTCATGGGTGACTGAAATGCAAAAGTTGGCAACAAAGAAGAAGGCAAAGTAGTTGGAAAATATGGACTTGGCAACAGAAATGAAGCTGGAGAAAGACTGATAGAATTCTGCAAGACCAATGATCTATTCATCTCAAACACCTTCTTCCAGCAACACAAGCGGCGACTGTACACATGGACTTCACCCAATGGATTGTATAAAAATCAAATTGACTACATCTGTGGAAGTCAACGATGGAAAAGCTCTGTAACATCAACAAAGACAAAACCTGGAGCTGACTGTGGTATAGATCATCAACTACTAGTATGCAAACACAAGCTAAAGTTGAAAAAGAGCAAACCACTCATGAATGCAGCAAAATATGACCTTGAGAATATACCACTGGAATTTAAAGACTGCCTGCAAAATCGATTTGCTGCTTTAGATACAAATGACAGAGCTCCGGAAGAGTTATGGAATGACATCAAGAAGGTTGTGTTGGAAGAAAGCGAGAAGTCTCTACAAAAGGTGAAAAAGCAAAAACGGCCAAAATGGATGACGGAAGAAACTCTGAAAATTGCCCAGAAACACAGAGAAGCTAAAGTCATAGAAGAAAGAAAGACAGTCGCAGAACTCAGAGATTTCCAATGTGTACAAGACAGGACAAGGAAAAATACTACAATGACACTTGCAAGGAAATAGAAGCAGAAACTATTAGAGGAAGAACAAGATCTTCTTTCCTAAAGCTACGAGAGTTAAAGAAAATGTTCCAGCCTCGAATTGGAATGTTACAAGATGCTCAAGGTTCTATGTTGAATGATGCTGAGAAGATCAAGAAAAGGTGGAAAGAATATACAGAGTTTTTATATGATAAAGATCAAGTGGACCAACAGCCGTTTCAACCTGTACCTTATGATCGGGAAACATTGGTGATGAAAGAAGAAGTTGAAGCAGCATTGAAAGCCTTATCAAAGAACAAAGCACCAGGCATTGATAGCATTCCCATAGAAGTATTGCAGTAATCTGATGCAGCTCTTACCCAACTCACAAGGCTCTGCCAAGAAATATGGAAGACAACATCATGGCCAACTGACTGGAAAAGATCTGTGTTTATACCAATACTAAAGAAAGGTGATCCAACTGACTGTGGAAATTATCGCACAATCGCTCTGATCCCACATGCCAGCAAGATTCTACTGAAGATTATTCAAAAGAGACTACAACCATACCTGGAACAAGAACTACCTGAAGTGCAAGCAGGGTTCAGGAAAGGACAAGGAATGAGAGACATCATTGTGGATGTGAGATGGATCCTTGAAAAGACTAAAGAATACCAATGCCCTCTTGCACCACGGCTCGTCAACAGCTCTCCCGGCCGGGATCGAGCCAGCTGGGGATACAGGGCCGTGCCTCCTCCTGCTCCTGCTGCCCAATCGGGGCAGCCAACGTTCCTCATTTAAAGAAGGCGCTGTCGGGCGCAAAGCCTCTCTGCCCTGCTGCACCCCGGCTCGTCAACAGCTCTCCCGGCCGGGATCGAGCCAGCCGGGGATATCGACTATAGCAAGGCTTTTGACTGTGTAAACCATGAGAAACTCTGGGCCACATTAAGAAGCATGGGTATACCAGAACACCTGATCGTTCTCTTGCGCAATCTGTACATTGATCAAGAAGCAACAGTTCAAACGGAACAAGGAGAAACAGAATGGTTTAAAATAAGCAAAGGTGTAAGACAAGACTGCATACTTTCCCCCTACCTGTTTAATTTCTATGCAGAACAAATCATCAGAGAAGCAGGATTGTATGAAGACAACAGAGGTGTGAAGATTGGTGGAAGACTCATCAACAACCTTCGCTATGCTGATGATACCACATTACTGGCTGAAAGTGAAGATGATCTGAAACATTTGCTTCTCACAATCAAAGAACATAGTCTCAAAATGGGCCTGCACCTTAATGTAAAGAAGACAAAGATCATGACAACTGGCATAATCAACAGGTTCATCTTTGAAGGAGAAGAAATTGAAATTGTGAACAACTTTAATCTACTTGGATCAACTATCAATAAAGAAGCAACAAGCAGTCAAGAAATCAGACGACGCATTGCTCTTGGCAGAATGGCTATGAGAGACCTAGATAAGATTCTCAAGAGCAGAGATGTCTCTCTCCATACAAAGATTTGACTTGTTCAAGCCATGGTATTTTCAATAACATAATATGGATATGAAAGCTGGACAATGAAAAAGACAGATAGGAAGAAAATTGATGCCTTTGAATTATGGTGCTGGCGGCGAATACTGTGTATACCATGGACTGCCCGAAGAACAAACCAGTCGGTACTAGGGGAGATCAAAGCTCAGATGACAAGACTTCGACTTTCATACTTTGGACACATTATGCGAAGAGAGAGATCATTAGAGAAAGACATTATGGCATTTACAAGGAAATTTTAAGAAAAAGGTTGCGCCAGCAGCAAGAACCCGTGGCTTAAGAGCCAAAAAGGCTCTGAATCTAGCTTGAGTTTGCCTGGTCACCTCTGGGGGTACTAAATATATTTTTATGGATGTTGGATCTTTAGAAATATTTCTAAAAGGGCTAGTTCCTCAGGTTATAGCGGATACATAGGTATGTAATGATATATTTTTCTTTTCCTTTCTTTTTTTTTCCTTTAGCATTGTATGTAATAATTAGAGTTTTTTAAATTTAGGTTGTCAGCTGGATGCTCCCTGATACTCCCCGTGATGTGGACTAAGTTTGTTTTCTTGTGATTCTTGTGATAATTATCTTGTTTATGTATGATATTCTGTATAATCTTAATAAAAATAAATTGCATAAAAAAGAGAAAGACATTATGCTTGGCAAGATAGAAGGTCAACGCAAAAGAGGAAGGCCAGCAATGAGATGGATCGATACAATAACAGCAGCTACAGGTGCCAGTCTGTCAACAATGAGCCGCCTGACTGAAGACCGAACACAATTTAGGATAGCTATCCAGAGGGTCGCCATGAGTCGACTCCGACTCGACGGCACTTAACAACAACAACAACATTAGTACCTCTTCCTTTCTGCTGGTAATTCCTCTCTGTATGCAACCCAGCATCTTCTGGCTTTGGTCACTGCCTTGTCACACTTTTCAACACCTTCTCCTAGTCCATGCACAACAACCTCTCACCCCAATCACATACAATTTCCTTGGCTTTAAGAACATAAGAACATAAGATATGCCATACTGGGTCAGACCAAGGTCCATCAAGCCCAGAATTCTGTTTCCAACAGTGGCCAATCTAGGTCATATGTACCTAGCAGTTTCCCCAAGAGACACAAGTTCCACAATGCTTGTACTGGGTCAAGCATTGATATCTTCGGTCACTTCTTAATAATGGTTTATGGACCTTTCCTCCAGGAACTTGTCCAAACCTTTTTTAAATCCAGCTACACTAACAGCCTTTACTACATCCTCCGGTAACAAATTCCAGGGTTTGATTACACGTTGAGTGAAAAAATATTTTCTTTTATTAGTCTTAAATAGTTTACCCTGTAGCTTCATTACATGTCCCCTAGTCTTTCTATATTCTGATAAGGTAAACAATAGATCTACGTTTACCCGTTCCACTCCGTTCATTAATTTATAGACTTCTATCATATCTCCCCTCAACCGTCTCTTTTCCAGGTTAAAGAGCCCTAACCTCTTTAGCCTTTCTTCATAGGAGTATCCTTCCATCCCCTTTACCATTTTGGTGGCTCTTCTCTGTACCTTTTCTAAAATCGCTATATCCTTTTTAAGATACGGTGACCAGAATTGCACACAATATTCAAGGTGCGGTCTCACCATGGAACGATATAGAGGCATTATAATATCTTTTGTTTTATTTTCCATTCCTTTCCTTATCATACCTAGCATTCTATTTGCTCTCTTGGCCGCCGCTGCACACTGGGCCGAGGGTTTTAACATGGTATCCACAATGACGCCTAAATCTTTTTCCTGGGTGGTGGTTCCTAATGTGGAACCTTGCATCGTGTAACCATAGTTTGGGTTGTTCTTCCCTTGGTGCATAACCTTGCACTTGTCCACATTAAATTTCATCTGCCATTTTGATGCCCAGTCTTCCAATTTATCAAGATCCTCTTGCAATTTTTCACAATCCTCTTGGGTTTTAACAACTTTAAATAGTTTTGTGTCATCTGCAAATTTGATAACCTCACTCGTTATTCCACTTTCCAGGTCATTTATGAATATGTCAAAAAGCAGCGGACCCAGCACAGATCCCTGGGGTACACCACTATTCACCTTTCTCCATTGGGAAAATTGGCCATTTAGCCCTACCCTCTGCTTTCTATCTTTTAACCAGTTCCTGATCCACAATAGTACACTGCCTCCTATCCCATGACTCTTTAGTTTTGCGAAAAGTCTCTGATGAGGGACCTTGTCAAAGGCTTTCTGAAAGTCCAGATACACAATATCAACCGACTCACCTTTGTCCGCCTGTTTATTCACTCCTTCAAAAAAACATAACAGATTAGTAAGACAAGATCTTCCTTGTCTAAAGCCATGTTGGCTGTCTCCCATTAGGCTGTGACTATCTACATGCTGAGTAATTTTATTCTTTATGATGGTTTCTACCATTTTTCCCGGTACTGACGTCAGGCTCACTGGTCTGTAGTTTCCCGGATCACCCCTGGAACCCTTGTTAAAAATTGGTGTTACATTGGCGATCCTCCAATCTTCAGGTATTAGAGATGATTTTATTGATAGTTCACAGATTACTAATAGCAGGTCTGCAATCTCATATTTCAGTTCTTTCAACACCCTTGGATGTATACCATCCGGCCCAGGTGATTTGCTACTCTTCAGTTTATCTAATAGTTGTAAGACATCTTCCAGATGTATCGATATTTCCTTCAATTCTTCCGCACCTTTAAATACCACTTCAGTCATGGGTAACATCCCTACATCTTCCTCAGTAAATACTGAAGCAAAGAATTCATTCAGTCTCTCCGCTATCGCCTTGTCGCCTCTTAGTGCTCCTTTAACCCCTTTATCATCTAATGGACCAACTGACTCTCTCACAGGTTTTTTGCTACGAATGTACTTGAAAAGGATTTTATTTCGCGTTTTTGCTTCCGCAGCAAGCTTCTTCTCAAATTCTCTCTTTGCCTGCCTTATCAATGCCTTGCATTTGACTTGCCAGTGCTTGTGCTGTTTCCAGGTTTCGTCGTTTGGCTCTTTTTTTCCATTTCCTGAAAGATGCTTTTTTGGCAACAACAGCCTCTCTGACCTCACCTTTAAACCATGCTGGCAGTTTTTTGGACTTCCTTCCACTTTTCTTAAAGTGTGGAATACAGCTGGTCTGGGCTTCCAAGATAGTATTTTTCAACAACACCCAAGCTTGATGTACGTCTTTAACCTTCGCAACTGCTCCTTTTAGCTTTTTCTTAACTGTTTTCCTCAATTTATCATAGTCTCCCTTTCGAAAGTTAAAAGGTAGTACTGTGGATTTCCTTACTATTCCTCCTCCACTAATTAAATCAAAGGTGATCATGCTATGATCACTATTGCCAAATGGCCCCAACACCCTTATCTCTTGTACTAGATCTGGTGTTCCACTAAGGACTAGGTCTAATATGGCTTCCCCTCTGGTCGGTTCATGAACCAGCTGCTCCAAGAAGCAGTCATTTATTTCATCTAGGAACTTTATCTCCCTAGCATGTCCTGACATGACACTGACCCAGTCGATACCGGGGTAATTGAAATCACCCATTATTATTACTGCGCTGTAACTTTTGTTAGCTTCCTTGATTTCTTTGAGCATTTCATCATCCATTTGGTCATTCTGGCCAGGTGCTCGATAGTACACCCCCACTGCCATCGCCTTCCCCCTTTTATATGGAATTTCAATCCATATAGATTCTACAGCAGATTTTGTTTCCTGCAAAACTTTAATCCTTTCTGAGTCAATGCCCTCTCTAACATAGAGCGCAACCCCTCCACCAATTTGATCAGCTCTATCATTACGATATAGTTTGTACCCAGATATCACAGTGTCCCACTGGTTGTCCTCCTTCCACCATGTCTCTGATATTCCAATCATATCTAACCTTTCATTTAGTGCTATATATTCTAACTCTCCCATCTTATTCTTTAGACTTCTAGCATTTGCATACAAGCATTTTAGAGAATGTATTTTATTCATGTTAATTTGGCTATTGTTAGACATGGGTAAATTGGGATCTTTAAGCTCTGTCTGCTCCATACTTGAGGGCATTTGGGCTACTTTACTCTTTTGTGGAACCTCTCTGCTTTTGGTAGTATCCTTCAAGGATACATTCTTCCGAACCATCCGCTCTTGGGCAACTGTCGGCTTTCCCCTAATATCTACTGTCGGCTTTCTACATCCCAAGTGCACTTCTTCACAGTAAATATTAACTGCCAAGCATTAGACCATTCTTCCAGCTTTTATAGATATTTCATCAAGTTATCCACTCCCAGAGGGGAGTCCACTGTGTTGCAAGTTTTTGTGTCATCTGCACAAAGACAGACTTTTCCATTCAGTCCTTCAGCAATATCACTCACAAATACATTGAACAGTATGGTCTCAGGACCTGGGGCAAGTGACTAATCACCTTCCTTTCATCTGAGTGAGTTCCATTTACCATCATCTTCTGTTGTCTGTCAGTCAACTAATTTCTGATCCAGTTCAACATCTTGGGACACATCCCCAGGCTGTTCATTTTTTTGATAAGCCTCCTATGAGGAACAGTATTAAAGGCTTTGCTGAAATCTAGGTAGATCATATCCATCGTATGCCCTGATGTAGTTCTCTGGTCATCCAGTCAAAGAACTCAATCAGATTTGTTTGGCATGATCATCCTTTGGTAAAACCATTTTGCCTCGGCTCATGCAACTTATTGGTTTCAAGAAAGTCCACTACTCTCTCTTTCAAGAGAGCCTCCATTACTTTTCCTGTTACGGAGGTAAGGCTTTCTGGCGTTTGCCACTTCTTTATTACCACTTTTGTAAAGAGATACCACATCAGCCCTTCTCCAGTCCTGTGGAGCTTCTCCTGTCTCCAAGGATCTAATAAAATCACTCTTTAAAGGCCCTGCCAGAACCTTTCTGAACTTTTTCAGTATCCTAGGATGTATCCCAACCAGTCCCATGGCCTTGTTCACTTTCAGTTTTGCAAGCTGTTCAAACACATCATCTTCTGTGAATGGTGTGGTATTTATACCATTCCCATTTGTATATTTGTCAATCACAGGTGGTCCTTCTCCAGGATTTTCGTTAGTAAAAACAGAACAGAAGTATTTGTTTAGCATTTTCACTTTTCAATGTCACTTTCCACAAATCTGTTCTCGGCACTTTTGAATCTTGTAATTCCACCTCTCATCTTCTTCTTCTCCCGAATATACCTGAAAAATGTTTTGTCACCATGCTTCAGATCTTTAGCCGTGTTTTCTTCTGCTTTTGATTTTGTTATCCTTATTTCTCTTTTTGTTTCTTTTAGCTTTATCCTGTATTCTTTTATGTGTTCCTCTGTTTGCAAACTTCTGAATTTTGTGAAAGCTGTATGTTTAGCCTTTATTTGTGCAGCCACTTCTTTGGAGAACCAAATAGGTTTCCTTTTCCTCTTGTTTTTATTTACTTTTCTTACATATCTATCTGTTGCCCATTTTATTGCCATCCTCATCATCTCTAAATAGGACTACTGTAATGTCATTGATGGTCTCCCCCATCACCAGTTGAAAAGGTTACAGACGGTCCAAAATACTGCTATCAGATTACTTGCTCATGTCTCAGGATTCGATCATGTCACTCCTTTAATGTTTCAGCACCACTGACTTCCAATTGCTTCTCAGATTCAATATAAAATTTTGACTATAACACACACTACTCTTCACACTGGTATTCCCTCCTATCTCTCCTCCCTTATTATTCCACACTCTTCGAACTCGACTCTTCGCTCCATTCATAATAATTGATTCTTTCTCCCCCTGGTCTCCAAAGCTCAGTATGACTCACTTAGACAGTCAACTTTCTACTATCATGTTCCAGCTCTTTGGAACTCCCTCCCATTTGACCTTCACCAGGAATTATCATATCGCAAATTCAAGAATGACCTAAAAACACACCTTTTCCGACAGGCTTTTATTTTAAGACTTTATTTAAGTTTCCTTAACAGTAAAGTACAACCATAACAACTAAATTCAACAGAATTCAACCCTCCTTCCATCTACGGTTTCAACAATACAATGGACTCTCCACTACCATAGGGACCAATTCTGTGCCATGAATAGCAGGTTGTATGGGGAAGTTAGACGGGGGCGGGGAAGGGGCAGATTGGAGGTGGAGGCAGGGCAGGCAGTGGGCAGTCACTGGCGCTGGACATACAGAGCCAATTCTAATGTCAGCCCTATACGACCAGGGCCGGCGACTTGTGTGGGAAAGTTATTCCACCTCTGAGGTGGAATAACTTCCTTGGACCTTTTTTTATTGCAGGCGTGGATGGGGTAGGGGGGCCCAAAGACATTCTCTGCAGCCTGACCCTGGCATTAGGAGGCCTGATCAGGGGTCGGGCTGCAGGGAATGAAGCTTGGATGCTGCCGGCCAGCATCAGGGCTCTTCAATGGAGCCGCGGTGCGATGGCAACATGACACCATGGCACCGCCGTTCCATTGAAGAGCCTTGACTGAGTTAGTTGGGAAAGTCCTGTACATGCAGGCCAGGCTGAATCACAGTCCCAACCTGCACATACAGGACTGTTCACGATTCTGATCCTGCAAGGCTAAAGGTGCCCCGCGGGATCAGAATCACGATACCCTCTGTACGTTCAGCTCAGACCGGACATACAGAGGGGATCTATGTCTGGGACAGAATAAGCCTGATAGTGTATAAGCAGAAAAAGATAATATTAGGTGGTCGAAGGCATGTGAAAATCTAAGGTTCTCCATTTAGTGGCACTGCCAATACAGATTCGAGACAGTCTCTGATACATACAAAACGTGTTGCACCATTGATGATAGTCTGAGAAGAGTCTTTCCAGTATGTGAGAATAAATTTAATGGCTATACTAAGCAGAAGGTCAAACAGAAAAACATTGTCTTTATGCAGAGAAGGTATGCCCGCCAAAGATCTATATATAATAATATTTAGAATTAAGGCTTCATTAAGACGCAAAACATGAGTGACTTGGGCCCAGACTTGATTCCAAAAACTCTGTATATTAGGGCATTCATAAATCATATGCACTAGAGCAGGGGTGGGCAATTCCGGCCCTCATGCACCACAATCCAGCCTGGTTTTCATGATGTCCTTAATGAATATTCATGGACTATTCAGTCCAACAAAGAGGCACGAATCCATGTGCAAATAGATCTCATGAATATTCATTAGGGACATCATGAAAACCAGGCTGGATTGTGGTGTACAAGGGCCGGAATTGCCCACCCCTGCACTAGAGTACCTATATGTGTAACACAGTACCAACAGCAGTTACTAACTTGTTGATTCCACTTTGCAAGTGCTACTGGGGTGATGAATGCTCTGTGTGCCAGGAAAAAAGTGACTGTGTAAGAGAGGCAGAGAATATGTATATATATGTAAATAGCCCTACTCCAGTATTGCCCCAATGTATGCTGTACACAGTTTTATTTGTTTCAATGTTTTAATGTACCACTCTTGTTTCATGTACACCGCCTTGACCTGGCAAAAGGAGGTATATAAATGCAGCTAAATAAATAAATAAAATAAATAAACAGTGGTTACTAACCTGCTGATTCAACTTTATAAGTGCTTCTGGGGTGATGAGTGTTCCATGTGCCAAGAAAAAAAGTGACTGTGTAAGAGAGGCAGAATAAGACACATGTAGCAAGTGGCCCCAAAACTGCAGCCAGTGAGTATGGGACAACAATGCTCCAGCATCAATCCGACAGCTTTTAACATTGAATCATAGTGATTCCCTACATATTGAGGGTCATTCTAAAAGGTCTAGTTGTGGACGTTGAAATCACAGACACGTCTCCATAACAATTTCACAGATGTCTCTGCTCAAATAGGCACCCTGGTGTGGGGGAGGAATGTTTGGGGAGGGGCAATGGACTTACACGCCCCCATTCGATCCCAGAAGCAGATGAGCTATCTGCAGACACGTGCAAAGTTATTCCTGCTCCACGCATGAATAGGTATAAGGAAAGTGTTTGTTTTCACCTTAAAACAACCAGTGAAGATGGAGAATTAAGTGACTAGCTTTATATTACAAAGTCCCACATTGGGATTTAAATTCTGACCACGCAGCTCTTAAGCCACTACTCTAACCATTATGCTATTAGACTCTTTAGTTCTGCACTATGCTCCTGGGGTCATCTATATAGACATTTGACACATATGCATATCAGGCACGTCCACGTTACTGGAATTGTGCCTGAACTTGAACGTGTCTGCCTTTCTTTTCAAACGTTCAGGCTTTGGCATCCCAGATTGCACTAGGATGTCCCATTTGGAAGGTGCCTCATTGTGTGCATATTCTGTGCAAACCTGGACCTATTCGCTTTAATTTAATTGGAGTTTTTTCCATTTTTCTTATGATTGATGTTATTTGTAAACTGCTCTGATGTTTGAAGGGTGGCATAGAAAGTTCCTAATAAACCATGAACCACACAAACACACACACATGCGCACGCAGGCCCTGACACTCTCTATGATGCACAAAATGTGCATGCAGGCCCTGATATTCTCTATTACACATGCACACACACACGAACATGTACACACACATGTGAACACCCGCACTTATGTTCTGACACTCCACATGACACACACATGCACACAGCCCTCGAGACACACACATACTCACATACACCGCCGACTCTCCTCATCACACATACATGCATGCATGCACCCCAACACACATGCCACAGACCCACAGACACACACAAACACACTTCCTATGACATACACAGATGAATGCCCCCCAAATTCCTGATCCTAAAAGTGGAGAGATGCGTCATTGTGTCACACTGCAAGTGTGCACTTTTCAACTTCTTTTGGATTGGGTGTTATTGCTGGCAAAAGGGAAACTTGCTTCTTTCTGCTGGCAACAATTTGAAGAAATCTCTTGTAAGTGAAGAGGGTCTGGGTAGGGGCCTGCGTATGAACAGGTTCATTTGGAGTTTGAGGAGAATTGGCAGGTGGGGCCCCTGAAGGTTCAGATTTCCTCTCTGTGAGTGGGTCCAGAAGAGCCCTGGAGTTCCTGTCAAGGTGTCATGGGGATGGGTTCAGGAGGACTCCAGAGGAAGTGAGAGGTGGGAGAGTGTGGGGTGGATTCTAGAATATCACTGAAGGGTTTTTTTTGGTGGGGGGGGGGGGGGGGAAGAAGAAGCTATGGGAGGGAGGGAAGAAATGGTAGGGCAAAAGCTTGTAATCATGCTGAGAGGATCTGTTGGTGTGAGTGGCTTAGTAATCCCGCAAAGGTATTAACATAGAATAATATCCAGCATTAATGCCTAAGGAGCCCATAATATTTTTTGAGAGGTTAGCATCTGCAGGGAGGGTAGTATTACCATCAGGGTACTAGTATTAATGGTAGCATACATGCAAATAGCACACACCTATGTATTTTCAATAGTGGTGGTAGCAAATGTCCACATTAATATGGCAATTAAAGGTTAATGTGCTTTAGCAAACAGACCCAAAATAAAAATCAGGGGCAATGTATTTTACACCACTAGGAATTAGTGATTTCCACTTCTATCAAACTTGAATCAGAAAAATAAATAATTAAAATAAGTCAGAAAAGCACTTGTTAGTCTATGCACCCAATTCTTAGGACCCACATGGTGTTTCAGATTTTGAGGACAAGATGAGAGAAGATTCTATAATTGCCTTATTTGAGAAAAAAAGACCTAAATACCTTTACCTTTAATGATCCCCTAATGAGAAGAATAGAACCTACAAATAAAATCTAAAATTGGTCTGGATTCAGAAAATTTGTATAATGCTAATGATTCTTCCAAATAAATGATTTTTTTTCCTTTCGGGGTTTGAGAACATGTGTAATAAAGCTGACAACATAAAAAGAATATCCTGCAAATCCTCAAATCATAGGGAAAGAATGTCTGTTACCGCTGTTCATTAAATTCAAAGAAACAATATTAAAAATGTGGGTTGTCTTTACTACGATCAATGTGTTGGCAAGAAGAAAGGATGAGAAATGGTGAAGGTAATTTATCTTCACTTGCAGAAAAGTAGATCTGCATTGAAAATCTATCATGAGAAAATTAGGAAAAGGCTGCTATAAGCTGAATTTTGAGCCTTCTTTCCTGAAAAAAATCCACCGTTGCTAAAGGAAGCCAGAGTGTTGTAGATTTAAAATAAAGAAAAGTATGAATTGTTAAATATTCAGATGTGAGCCAAAATTCAGCTGGTGTTTACTAAACCATGCAAACCATCAGCATGGGATTTAGTATATGGTAAGCACGCCATCCTAAAAGATAGTCTCTGGCCCAATGCTAACAGGGTCGCCTGCGATTGGTTGGGGACAGGGTGGATTAGGGATGGAACATGGGCATTGGTGCATCGTGGTTAGCATGGGCATTTTGGGTGCACATTAAATGCAAATGTTGCTGTTAGTGTGGGAGTACATAACGCCACTCCAGTGGGTGGTGTTGTGAACCCATGTACCAGTTTTAAGGGTGTCGCATGTTAGCAATAGACTAATGACAGAGGGGCAGATGCACAAACCCTCTAAAGGTGGCACAAGCCTCTGTGCTAGTTTTGTGGCCCAATCATGTGTAACTGGTGCACTTTTTATTAAACATGCCCCTCAGTTAACTGCCAAATCTGCTGCTTAACTTGATATAGAAACATAGAAACACAATGGCAGAAAAATACCACATGGCCTATCTAGTCTGCTCTTCCATATCAACTACAATAGCCCCTTTTTAAGCTTAGAGATCCTCTGTGTTTGTCCCATACTTTTTTGAATTCAGATATTGTCCTTGGGTCCACCACCTCCACTGGGAGACTGTTCCACGCATCTACCACTCTTTCTGTAAAGAAATATTTCCGCATATTACTCCTGAGTCTATCTCCTTTCACTCTCATCCTATGTCCCCTCAATCAAAAGAGGCTCTCCTCCTGTGCCACAGACGCATTTAAACGTCTCAATCATATCTCCTCTATCCTGCCTTTTCTCTAAGGTGTACATATTAAGATCCTTAAGTCTGTCCTCATATGCTTTATAATGAAGAACACTAACCATTTTAGTAGCCACCTTCTGCACCGACTCCAATCTTTTTATATCCTATTGAAGGTGCAGTCTCCAGAATTGCACACAGTACTCCAATGAGGTTGCAGAGGCACTATCATCTCCTTTCTTCTTCTGGCCATTCCTCTCCTTATACACCCAAGCATCCTTCTAGCTTTCGCCATCGCCTTTTCTATCTGTTTAGCTACTTTAAGATCGTCAGACACAATCATGCCCAGATTCTGCTCTTCTTTTGTGGACGGAAGTACTTCACCCCTACACTGTATAGCTCCCTTGGATTTTTTGCAGCCCAAATGCATGACCCTGCATTTTTTAGCATTAAATCTCAGCTGCCAAATTCTAGACCATTATTCAAGCTTCGCTAGATCCCTCCTCATCTTATCTACTCCTACCTGGGTGTCTACTCTATTGCAGATTTTGGTATCATCCGCAAAGAGGCAAACGTTACCCAACAGCCCTTCCGCTATATCACTAACAAAGATGTTAAAAAGAATCAGACCAAGGACAAATCCCTTTCGCACTCCACTGGTAACATCCTTCTCCTCAGAGTGAGCTTCATTTACCTTTACCCTTTGTTGCCTCCCACTCAACCAATTTCTAACCCAAGCAGTAACCTTAGGGTCCATCCCTAGGGTGCTCAGTTTGTTTATAAGTCACTTGTATGGAACAATGTCAAAGGCTTTACTGAAATCTAAATACATCACATCTAGAGTTCTCCTTTGGTCCAACTCCATCTCCTGCTATCTGTATAATAGTGACAATGAATAGATGTAGTCAGAGGAAACTACACTGGCACTATCCATTTAGTTTGGGTCCCCTATTCTGTAGGCCTAAACAAAATGGGTAATGTATTTATTTAGCAGCTGAATATTCCTGCTAAATGGATAATTTGTGGCACTGCTTCTGCCTCTCCCATCCCACCCATTATTATAAAGAAATATAAAATGTCCTTATATTATTCATCTAATTTTTAAAAATTGACAGACAAGGGAGTCACATGTTTATCACCCACCAGTGAATACATACATCACACTGAATATCGCCACTACTACTACTACTGATCATTTGTATAATGCTACATGGTGTAGGCAATGCAGTACATATAGATGCAAGAGATGGTCCCTGCTCATCAGGGTTTATAATCTAATCAAGACAAACATCACAAAACTAAGGATTGCAATATGACTAGGGGAATGGTAAGGAAAAACATAAGAACATAAGAATATAAGATATTTCATACTGGGTCAGAAGCGCAGTATCCTGTTTCCAACAGTGGCCAATTCAAGTCGCAAGTACCTGTCAGGATCCCAAGAGGTATACAGATTCCATGCTGCTTGTCCAATGTATAAGCAGTGAAATTCCCTGGTCCTCTTTGGTCTAAAAAGCTATTTGATTATTTTCATCTAATTTCCATGTAGTTTGGTGTGCTGAAAACAAATAAAATATTGAAAAAACTCCTAGACATCATGATTTGCCACAACATGCAAAATTGTCTTCAAATTTATCAAACTTTTTCAAATTACTATTAATTAATTCACATAAGTGCATTTAAGATAAAAAATTCCAAAAAAACCTTAAAGGGGGTGTCCGAGTTATGTAAAAAAAAAAAATAGCACTGTAAATCTGATGGTCAGCAATATATACATAAGCTAAGCAAGTTTTAAGTCCGTGCTTCTAATGGTAGAAGGGGTTAATCTTTCCTGAAGAATCCAGTGAGAGGGAGACACAGGGCAGATAGCAGCAGCTCCGGTCAGTGCAGGGGGGCGTGGCCAGCACTGTGACGTCTCGTGTACAGACAGAGAGCTGCTCTCTCCTGCATGCCACACTTGTGCACGAATCATCATCAGGTTCTTGGTTCTAGGCTGTTCACACTTTTTCATCGCAATTCGTGTTAGCTCGTCATTCTTCAACCATTATGTTATGGCTCCGCGAAAGTGTATTAATTCACCAGACAGTTTCTGTTTCATCTGTGGTGAATATACAGTGTTGAAGCAACAGCAGAATATTACAGACTTTGTGAAAAAAGTATACTTTGCATACTTTGGACTAAAAATTGGAGATCAAGATAAAGTCTGGGCGCCTCATAAAGTGTGCAAACGGTGTGTTGAGGACCTCCGAAACTGGTTCAAGGGTAAGAAAAAATCTTTCCGTTATGGGATTCCTATGGTATGGCGAGAGCAAAAGAACCATAGTGATGACTGTTACTTTTGTTCATGCGATGTGAAAGGGTTTAATTCCAAATGGAAGCATTCCATTTCATACCCCAATCTTCACTCAGCAATTCGTCCCATCCCCCATGGCACAGATATACCAGTACCCAAGCACCCTGCTACCTTGGAAGAGATACCTAGCTCCGATGAAGGTGAAGTCATACCTGAACCAGATGACAAATCAAGTTCTGACTTTGAAGATGATACAAGACCAAAATTGTTTTCTCAGGAGGAGATGAATGATTTGGTAAGAGACTTGAATCTTCCCAAAGATGCCGCTGAGTTACTCGGATCAAGGCTGAAAAGCAGGAATTTATTGTCGCCAGAAGTGTCATCTTCATGGGTCAGACATCGTGAAAAGGAGTTCGTTCCTTACTTCGCCCAGGAAGACAAGTTGGTTTATTGCATCGATGTCGAAGGTCTGATGGGTCAATTGAAAATCCAATATTATTCAGAGCAATGGCGTCTTTTTATAGATTCTTCAAAAAGAAGTCTCAAAGCAGTTTTACTCCACAACGGTTTTTACGCTTCCATACCTGTAGGTCATTCCGTACACTTGAAGGAAACCTACGAGAACTTGGAATTGGTTGTGCGTAAACTTAAATATGAAGACCATGGTTAGCAAGTGTATGGGGACTTGAAGGTCTTGTGCATGCTGCTCAGGCAACAAGCTGGGTATACCAAATATCCTTGTTTTCTGTGTCTATGGGACAGTCGAGACCGACAAAATCACTGGACCAAGAAGAGTTGGCAGCTGAGGGTGCTAACACTCGGTGAAAAAAATGTCCTCCGAGAAACTTTGGTACCTTCCCATAAAGTTCTTCCACCACCTCTCCACATAAAATTGGGATTGATGAAGCAATTCATAAAATCACTTCCAAGAGATGGAGAATGCTTCAAATACTTGGTCACCAAGTTTCCAGGCCTGTCGGAGGCAAAATTGAAGGAAGGTGTGTTCGTCGGACCAGACATTAGAAGGCTTATAGTTGATCAAGAGTTTGTCAATACCATGACGGATCCTCAAAAAGAAGGGTGGATTGCATTTAAAGAAGTCGTACAGAAATTTTTAGGCAATAACAAAGATCCTCACTACAAAAAGATCATCGGACGAATGCTGAAAGCATTTCAAGCTTTAGGTTGCCTGATGATTTTGAAAAGTGCATTTCCTCCAGTCCCACCTTGACTACTTTCCTGAAAATTTGGGAGCTGTGAGTGAGGAACAAGGTGAACGATTCCACCAAGACATTAAAGAGATGGAAAGGAGATACCAGGGAAAATGGAGCATTACAATGATGGCAGACTACTGTTGGATGCTTCATAGAGACATTCCAGATGCTACTCACAAGCGTAAATGCACCAAGAGGAGCCTCACAAGGAAGAAGAATTAAGTTTAGTGTGTGTAGGTGAGCTCATTTCAGTTCAAAAAAGGATTTTCATGAAAATATTGTAATAAAACTTTAATTTTATAAGTCTATTTCCATTTATTTTGAGGTATTGCCTTATTTAACATAGTTACCTAAATTGTCAGGAAACATGATGTCCTATGACAAAATGGAGGTCATTTTCGGATTCAGCGCAACAAAAAACATAAAGATTACATAGAATAACCAAAACAGCTCTCGAAAAAATTTTTTTTGCAGACCTGTGTAATGCTTTATGGACTTTTCCTCCAGAAACTTGTCAAACCTCTTTTAAATCCAGCTATGCTAATAGTTTTTACTAAATCCTATGGTAATGAATTCCAGAGTTTGATTACACTTTGAGCAAAAAAATATTTTCTCCGATTAGTTTTAAATGTCCTACATTGTAAATTCATTGTGTGTCCCCTAGTCTTTCTACTTTTTGAAGGGGTAAACAACCGAACTACATTTGCCCATTCTACTCCATTCACTATTTTAAAGACCTCTGTCATATCTCCCCTCAGCCATCTCTTTTCCAAGTTGACAAACCCTTACTTTTTAAGCCTTTCCTCAAAAGTATATCCTTCCATCCCCTTTACCACTTTTGTTGCTCTTCTCTGTACCTTTTCTTATTCCGTTATATCCTTTTTAAGATATGGCAAACAGAATTGCACAAAATATCCAAGGTGTGGTCGCACCATGGAGCGATACGGAGACCAATTTAATATCCTTTGTTTTATTCTCCATTCTTTTCTTTATGATTGCTGGCATTCTATTTGCTTTATTGGTCGCCGCTACACTGGGCAGAGGATTTTAACATATTACCCACAATGATGCCTAAATCCTTTTTCTGGGTGATGGTTCCTAATGTGGAACCTTGCATCATGTAACTGTAGTTTGGGTTGTTCTTCTCTAAGTGCATAACTTTGCACTTCTACACATTAAATGTCATCTGCTATTTGAATGCCCAGTCTCCCATTTTATGAAGGTCCTCTTGCAATTTTTTACAATCCTATTGTGTTTTAACAACCTTGAATAATTTGGTGTCATTTGCAAATTTGATCACCTCATTCTTTATTCCCTTTTCTGGGTCATTTATAAATATGTTAAAAAGCAGCAGGCCCAGCACAGATCCCTGGAGTGCTCCACTCTTCGCCTTTCTCCATTGAGAAAACTGGCCATTTAGTCCTACTCTCTGTTTTCTATCTTTCAACCAGTTCCTAATCCACAATAGTATATTGCCTCCTATCCCATGGCTTTTTAATTTCCCCAGGAGTCTCTCATGAGGGACTTTGCCAAAGGCTTTCTGAAAATCCAAATACACACTGAGGGTTATTCTAAAAGGTTTAGTTGTAATTTTGTCGTCAGCAGACATGCACTTGGAAGTCAAAATCATGGACACGTCTCCATTACTATTCCACAAATACCATTCGCAGATGTCTCCACTACGAGGATGTTCAAGTATGCATGGGAGTGTGGCAGAGGTGTGTCTGGAGAGGGGCAATGGACTTACACATCCTCGTTCGATCCCAGAAGCAGCAGAGCCATCAACAGGCACATGCATGTTTATTCCTGCTCAAGGCACAAATAGGCATCAGAAAAGTGTTTGTTTTCATCTTAAAACAGCCTGAGAGTGGAGAGAAGATCATGAATTAAGTGACTAGCTTTAGATTACAAAGTCCCACACTGGGATTTGAAGCCTAGCCACCCAGCTCTTAAACCACTACTCTAATCATCATGCTATTAGATGCCTTGGTTCTGACATGCTCTCCTGGGGATGACTATATAGACATCTGATACATGTGCATGTCCAAGTTTCAGGAATTGTGCCTGAACTTGCATGTGCTTGTCTGTTCTGGCTTTGACATGCCAGATTGCATTTGGGCGTCCCATTTAAAATGTGCCTCCACATCAATCAGCTCACCTTTATCTACCTGTTTATTCACACCTTCAAAAAATATAAGAGATTGGTGAGACAAGATTTTCCATGTTGGCTTTCTTTCATTAAATCATGACTATCTACATATTCAGTCATTTTGCTTTTTATAATGGTTTCTACCATTTTGCCTCATACTGATGTCAGACTCACCAGTCTATAGTTTCCAGGATCACCCCTGGCACCCTTTTTAAAAATTGGCGTTACATTGGCAACTGTCCAGTCTTCAGGTACTACAGATGATTTTATTGATTCATCACAGATTACTAAAAGTAGTTCTACAATCTCATATTTCAGTTCTTTCAGCAACCTGGGATTATGCCACCAGTCCAGATTATTTGCTGCTCTTTAGTTTATCAATTGGCTGTATTACATCTTCTGGATTTATTGAGATTTGTTTCAATTCCTCTGATACATCACCTTTAAATATCATTTCTGGCATGGATGAGTTTTCTACATCTTCTTAAGTAAAGACTGAAGCAAAAAATTCATTCAGTCTCTCTGCTATGGCCCTGTCCTCTCTCAGTGCACCTTTTACCCTTCCATCATCTAATCGTCCAAATGATTCCTTCACAGGTGCTTTGCTATGAATATAATTGAGAAAGTTTTTGTTATGTGCTTTTGTTCCATGGCAAGCTTCTTTTCAAATTTTCTCTTTACCTGACTTATCAATGCCTTGCACTTAACTTGCCAGTGCTTATGTCATTTCCTGTTTTTGTCATTTGGCTCTTTTTTCAATTTTCTGGAAGATTCTCTCTTAGCTATAATAACATCTCTGATCTCACCTTTAAGCCATGCTGGCTGTTGTTTGGCCTTCTTTCCACCTTTCACCTTTTTTAAGCATGAAATACATCTGGGCTGGGCTTCCAAGATGGTATTTTTAAATAACACCCAGTCCTGATGTAAAATCTTTGTAGTTGCTTCCTTTAGTTTTTTCTTAACCATTTTCATCATTTTATCATAGTCTCCTTTTGAAAGTTAAATGCTGGTGCAGTCAATTTCCTTGCTATCCTTCCTCCATTTATTAAATCAAATATGATCATGTTATGATCGCTGTTGCTAAGCAGCCCCAACACAGTTACCTCTCACACTAGATCCTGCATTCCACTGAGGACTAGGTCTAAAATACCCTATCACTGTATATAGTTGTATACATTTATGTAGAAAGTTTTCCCAAAGTTGAATCCTGGTTAACTTCCCTGTTATATGTAAACTCATGACAGCTTGTTGCTTTCAGTGAGTATTTTTGTTCACTGTAAACCGCACTGATAATAAAGAGCGCGGTATAAAAGAACTGTAAATAAAATAAATAAATAAAATAAAATAGTGTACCTGCGTGTCAGCTTCTGAACTAGCTGCTCCATGAAACAGTCATTTACTTCATCTGGAAACGTTATCTCCCTAGCATGTCCTGATGTGACATTGACATTGACCCAGTCAATACCAGTGTAATTGAAATCTTCCATTATCACTGTGTTGTAAACTTTGCTAGCATCCCTAATTTCTGTTAGCATTTCATAATACGTAAGATGCAGGAGCCGTAGCTGTCAGGGGAAGGAGGTGGCAGGAAGAGACTGACACGGGGGGGGGGGGGGATGGAAGGGAGCTGATATGGGGGGATGGAAGGGAGCTGACATGGGGGAAGGTGGGGGCTAGAAGGGAGCTGACAGAGGGGTGAAGGAGGTGGCAGGAAAGGAGCTGACATGGGGGGAAGGTGGGGCTGAAATGGAGCTGACATGGGGGAGAAGATGGGAACTGGAAGGGAGCTGACAGAGGTGGGAGGGGAAGGAGCTGGCTGTAAGGGAGCTGACAGAGGGAGAAAGGAGGGGGCTGGAAGAGAGCTGATACCTGGGGATTGTACTAGAGGAGGACCAGAAGGGAGCTGACACCTGGTGGTGGGACTGGAGGGAGCTGGGTAATCGGGGGATTGTAAGGGAGGGGGCACATGGGGATGGCACTGGAAGGGGGATGGACAGAGGGTAGGGTGACTGGAAATGGAGCTGATATGGGGGGGGGTGGCACTGGGACTGGAAGTGAGCTGATACCTGTGATGGTATTTGGACTACAAGGGGCTGGACAGTGGAGAAGAAGGGGAACTGGAAGGGAATGGACACCACTTGTCAGTCCTAGAAATGCAAGGGAGTTGACATTGGAAGGTGATGGGAGGGGAGGACTAGAAGGAAGGCTGATATTGGTGAGGTTTACTGGGACTGGAAATAGGCTGATGGAAGGAAGTGAAGAAAACAAAAGAAGAGACAAGAAATGGCAGATGGACTAAAGACCATAGAAAGAGAGCTAAGAGAAGACAGGAAAGCAGAAACCTCACCTTGGGACCAGCATGATCAGAGAATAAAATGGTGAGACAATAAAGTAGCAGAGCGTTATCTTTATATTTTACACAGTATGGGGAACTGCATCTCTTATTTATCTGATGTTGCATTGTATGCAGAGTCTGGCTTCTTGGAGTTTCAGTGTAATTTTTGCCTACATATTTTTAATTTTAGTTTAGGTTGTGGATACTTATTCTGCACTTGGTGGGGGTCTGTGTTCTGAGTGTGTGGCTGAGACCATGTGCTTTGTTAACATGGAGTTTGTACTGTCGCCCCCGCCTGGCCAGGTAGGTAACTGGTAGCAGGTGAGGTCGCCTTTTGGCTTTAAAATAAGATTCCCTCAAAATGGCTGCCAGGAGGGCTGCTGGGAATTGTAGTCCTATATTAAAGCAAGGAGTTGTGACTCAAGGGTTCAGGCGTAAGACAGAGAATTTTATTCAATGTATTCAGGGGTTCCTTCATACACAGGACGCGAGGGGTAAATTATATAAAGGAGGTTTTTAATCCACAGTACAGCTTCAAAAAGAAACCAGGAACAACTTGCTTTCTATTCCAAACTTCAAAGAAACAGGCACAATCTTGCTTGTAAATCAAAATTTGTCACTTTCCAAAACTTTTAAACTCTTAAAGGTTTTCTCCTTTGCAGGAACAAACTTCTGGCAGCAAAATAAACTTTTAAATGTCCCTTGAACATTTACATCCAGCTCTCAACCTTATCAGTTGAACACAGCTGTTTCTTTCAGTTGTGACGTCTTCAGAATTAGGCTGCTTCCTAAGCACGGCATACATACAATTGCTCTCTAGGACTCTTCCACATCAGAGACCTGACATATAGCACATTGTAAATCCATGTTACTGTTCTCCACACTTGTTATGTCCATTTCCTCTACACTATCTCTCTCACTTACATCAAAAGGTAACTGAACAGAGAGCTGGCTATTTTCTTTCTCTATTAGTTCATTTAACTTCTTAAGTAGAGCCTGCTTTTGCAGTAGCTCTTCTGTTAAGTGAGCTACTTGGTGCTTGGATAAACTTTCTCCCTTTATCCTGGTACTTTGTCTATAACTAGAATTAGCTTTCCCTTCTATAGCTAATTCTCGTGGGCATTTCCTGTCTAGGAATTGAGAAGGACACACTTGCCTTGATTCTGAGGTATTTAGAAACTCTCTCTGCTCTGCAAGCCAGTCATGCTGTCTCTCAGCTGCAGCACCTTCGTTTGCTTGCACCAGCCTCTCGTTCCTTGCTCCCTCAGCTGTGCTTGGCAATCTCTCACCAAGCTTCTCTCTTCGGCTTCCAGTGTTTCTTACACTCTGCCTTTCATGCTCTGCAAGCACTCTCTCACTTGCTCTCCATGCTCCTTGTCTTTCTCCTTGTCCTTCTCTTTCCTTGCTGCTTCTCCGTCTCATTCCTCCACCTCTTCTTCCACTTCTATCTGTGTTACTGCAAATCAGCTTTTTAAACTTTCCTTCCTCCTGAGCCACACCTTGCTCCCAGCACATGTGACTAGGGTCAAGCTTCTCCCTGACGTGCTGCTGTGGGCGGGGCTTAGGGATGACTATTCTCTGAGTCACAGACTCTTGGTTACTAGGGAAACCCTTGATACATTCTGCCTTAAAGTGACAGGACTCATTTTCCTGTGTATTTCTAGGTTCAGCAGTGGTTTCCTCACCACAGTACGTAGGGATCTATACTGTACTGTAGTAATTTGTTTAGCTTTTCAAATAGGTGTATGGATGTTCTAGGGCCCCCTGCACTATTTATAGTGTTGCTTTTATCTGGGTAGGTCCCTTGTATGAGTTTTGGAAGTTTATGCTGGTATGGTATGGTAGATTTGACCTTGTAGATCTTCAGTGACTTTTGTTGGGTTTTATATTAGTTCACCTATATGCCTGGTACTGGAGAATGTTTATGATGTTGTTAGTGGAATGACCAGAATCCGATTTTTTTTGGACTATCAATGCTAAGGATTTACTGCTAAGCAGTTATTTTTATTCGGGTCATGCATTTTCTCTTTCACTGCAATTTTCTTACAACATTGGATTTGAAGGAGAAATACTAGCATCACGTGAAAAGAGTTCACAAAGGAGTTTTGGGAAAAAGGAGGGTGGGGTGTAACCAACATTAATAATAATAATGAGTGAGGGGCATCAATTTATAGATTGCAGGGGAGCGCCAGAATCCCTAGCAAGACCCTGCCAAGCGCCGGCCGCACGCATGCAGCGGGACAACTTTGGACTGCGATTGGGGCTGTCAGCGGCCATGATGGGCCCGAGTTGACCCTGGGCAGTGGCGAAAGAATTGAAAAAGAGAAGTGAAGCTGCCAGGCTGGGCTCAGGAGTATATGGGGTCATGCAGGAGTCGGGGAGAGCCGTAATCACCGTGGCTGCTCCAGTTTAAGGCATGTGGTACTTGTGGCTACTCCCAGACACTGCTGCCACAATCCTTACAGCAGTCCAACACTCTTGAGTAGCCACAAGCAACACGGAAGGGAGCTGATGCTGGAAGGGGCTGGAGCTAGAGGAGTAGCCTAGTAGTTAGAGCACTGACTTGGTGACCAGAGTTCAGTTCCCACTAGCACTCCTTGAAGCCTTGGGCAAGTCACTTAACTTTCCATTGCCCAGTCACATTGCCAAGAAAACCCAGGAGCTGATGGGACACCAGGCATTGACTCAAAGGCAGACATTGCATTGCCTAAAGCAGGGGTTTCAAACTCAAATTGCTTTGAGGGCCAAATGAGGACTTGTAAAGTAACCTGCGGGCCGCATCGTCGGAACGTTTTTTTACAATGGAAAAAAGTCAGTGTCTGCGAAGTACTACTCCCCACCTCTGACAAACATCGCAGAGCCACTGCAGTACAAATCCGCTCACCCTCCACCACATACGGCAGCGTAGACTTTCAGTGAAGCGCCGCACCACATTTTCCAGCTCTCACACACATCAATTGTACCGGGTTGATCACAGAAAGAGGAAGACTGGACATCATATTTCAGCGATTGGGAACCACTCAGAGCAGCATTGGGCTGCAGGCTCACCCTTGGGAGCTGTGCGAGGTCGGGCAATCAACACCGGCATGGCGGGGAGGAAAACTTAATTAGTGGCAATCACATACTGGCATCAACTACATCATCCCAAAATGCGTCGTGGGATGCACAAAATTCTCTCGTGGGCCGCGTGTTTGAGACCCATGGCCTAAAGCCCACCAGCAAGCTGTGCCTTTTTCTGTCTCTGACAGATCTGAGGCCCTCTCTGGCTTGTGGGTCCAGGGCAATTGTTAGATTGCATCCCTCCTAAAGCAAATCCTGACATCTGCTGTCTTTTATTTTGTACAGTACGGGGGAAATGCATTTCTGTTTCTCTTGTGTTGCACTACATGCCGTGTCTGGCTTCTTGGGATTTCAGCTTAATTATTGTCTGTATATTTCTCTTTTCATTTTGTGCTTATTTATTAATGAAGGCCTGCCAGTATTGTGTGTGTGTACAACCAATGCTGGGTGTTTTGTTAGTATGGAATTTCTGTTTAAGAATGTGTAGCAATCTTGCTTGTTCAGTTTACACATTGCCTTCTCTGCAATTATTTTTTGGGGACAGGGCGGGTCAGGGGTGGGTATGGGCGGAGTATGACTAGCCACAGGTGCTGGATTTTTCTCTTTCAAAAAGTTGGCAACCCTAGAAGTAGGTAATATTGAAAGCAATATTCTTCTCATCTTTTCTCTAAAATATAAAATTTGATAAATGAGGAAACTGCCCCAGCAGATTTTTAATATTCAGCTGGAGAAACCTTGTTTTCTAGTTGGCCTTTAGTAAATTTTCTGATTACCTTGAGTGCCCAGGGTTAATTACAATCCAACTCATGGAAAGGACATATATTAAACTACTCATTGTTGCATGAAATGGCCTTACCATTCTGGAAGTTTGATGAGACCATAAACAGGAAGTTAATTTGGACACATCTTTTTTTAGGAGTATTTCGCTTGAGCATATCGCCTATTGTCAAGGATCAAGCTGGAGAATTTTTGTCTGTACATGTTTATTTCTGCATGTGTATGCTCCTCCTCCCCCACCCCCCACCCCCCACTGCCACCACCACAAAAAAGCTGTAGGATGCAGAGCCAGCAGGAGACGTGATCCTATTGACATGAAGAGCCAGGCTGTCTGGCGGCCTTGGGTCCTTCTGGCTAGAAGAGTGGGGCTGTGGTCTGTAAAGGCTGGTGGGAGGCCTAGAGTCCTCCTGGCTGGAAGAGCGGGGTTTCAGCTTGAAGAGGCCGGCAGGAGTCTCTGGGTCCAATTGACAGCAAGACAGGGCTGCAGCCTAGAGAAATGGGGTGGAGTCTAAGGGAAGAGGTGGAGTTAGAAGGAAAAAGTGGCAGAGCATGGTAGGGGTCTGTGCTAGGGGTGGAGCATAAGGTTAGGGGGGGTGGAGCATAAAGGAAGGGGCAGAGGTAGAGGAGGAAAGAGAGGGAGGGAGCAAAAGGCCTGACAGAGTATAAACATGGGTAGCAAGGGAGAGAGAGTGCATGAGTGGTTGGAGGGAAACAGGGGCGGCCCAAGGGGGTGCGGGGCCATGTGCGTAGACTCGGTGTGGGGCCTCATTTGCATAAGGGGCCTCATTTGCATAAATATTTGCATAATGTTATCATACACTAACTTTTAGTAAACATGCCTCTTAATGAGTTTATGGATAAAGAAAGACTAAAAGACTTCTACATTACTATAATCCAGTGCCAACTGCTAGACACATTAGGAACTACTACAAACACTGCCCATTTAGAACCCATAGCAAACCCGCCGTATCCTAACAGCACTACCAGGACTCACAAAGCACCATACCCTACCTATCAAAAGGCAACACTGCAAATATTAAACCAATACATTTCAGAGAATAACAATACATGACCTACTGAGGAAAGGGAACAAGTGGCAATGCCAAATAGGAATTACATAAACAGAATACCTCAGCTCAGTTACACATGCAGAACATAGACCGTCACCAAACAAGGAATCACAATTTAGAAACAGGAAGACAATAATTAAACTGGGAATCCCAAAAGCCAAACTTGGAATGTACAACACTGTAGAAATAAAACTATACATTAATTTGCTCTTGTACTAAACAAAGCGCAGACGTTAATGATGCACATTTCCCAGAGCTGACATATTCCAATTAATAAATTCAAAATAAAGAGATATTTTTCTACCTTTTGTGCATTTTTTTTCAGCTGCAATTGCTCCAGCCACTTTCTTCTGGTTTCTTCGTGTCTTCCGCTAACTCTTCATCGTCTGCTGTCCATTGGTCTTTTCATCTCTCTTCTAGTTTTTTTACATTCTCTCTCTACATCTGCTTTAACATACTAATCTTTCTCCTTTTGCTCTTTCCTCATTCCTATTTCATCCACTCAAATTTTACCCCTCCATCCTCAATCCCCACTTACTCTCCCAATATCCGGCCAATTGTAGATTTGTCTTCCCTCCCACACAAAATATTTTTTCCCTCTCCATTTCCCTCTCCCAGCTCCATCCCATTCTAATCCTCCCCCAACATCAGCTCCATTCTAGTTCCAGTCCCACCCAGCATCCGCTCCCTTCTAGTCCCCGCATCAGCCCATTTCCAGTCCTAGCCCCCCATAAGCCCATTTCCAGTCCTATCCTAGCCCCACCATCAGCCTATTTCCAGTCCTAGCTCCCCCATCTATTTGCAGTCCCATCCGAGTCCCTCCATCAGCTCATTTCCAATCCCAGCCCCCCATGAGCCCATTTCTAGTCCTTTCCTAGCCCCACCATCAGCCCATGTCAAATCCTAGCTCCCTTCCACTCAGCCCATTTCCAATCCAAGCCCCCCATGAGCCTACTTCCAGTTCTAGCCCCTTCATGAGTCCATTTCAATCCAAACCCCCACCACAGCCCATTTCCAATCTTAGCACCCCCCCAACAGCCAATTTCCAGTCCTATTCTAGCCCCTCCATCAGCCCATTTCCTGTCCTAGCCCCCCCCACTCACCCATTTCCAGTCCTAGCTCCCTCCCCCTCACAACCCATTTCCATTCCAAGTCCCGTCCCCATCAGCTATTTGCAGTTCAAGCCCTCCTTCCACTCAGCCCATTTCCAGTCCTAGCCTCCTCATAGCCCATTACTAGTCCTAACCCCCCATCAGCCCATTATGTCCTAACCCCCCATCATCCTATTTCCAGTCCTAGCCCCCCCATAGCCAATTACCAGTCCTAACCCCCCTTCCCCCCTATCATCCCAAATAGCCTATTTCCAGTCTGAGCCCCCCCCCCATAGCCAATTACCAGTCCTAACCCCCCCATCAGCCCATTTCCAGTCTTAGCCCCCCCATAGCCAATTACCAGTCCTAACCCCCCCATCAGCCCATTTCCAGTCTTAGCCCCCCCCATAACCCACTACCAGTCCTAAACCTCCCCATCAGCCCATTTCCAGTCTTAGCCCCCCCCATAGCCCATTACCAGTCCTAACCCCCCCCACCACCACCACCAGCCCACTTCCAGCCTTAGCACCCCCCATGGCCCATTACTAGTCCTAACCCTCCCCCATCAGCCCACTTCCAGTCTTAGCCTCCCCCCCATAGCCCATTACCAGTCCTAAACCCCCTTTCCCCCCTATCATCCCAAATAGCCCATAGCCCATTACCAGTCCTAAACCCCCCATCAGCCCATTTCCAGTCGTAGCCCCCCCATGGCCAATTACCAGTCCTACCCCCCCCCATCAGCCCATTTCCTGTCTTAGCCCCCCCATAGCCCATTACCAGTCCTAACCCCCACCACCACCATCACCAGCCCACTTCCAGCCTTAGCACTTCCCATAGCCCATTACCAGTCCTAAACCCCCTTCCCCCCTATCATCCCAAATAGCCCATAGCCCATTACCAGTCCTAAACCCCCTTCCCCCCCTATCATCCCAAATAGCCCATAGCCCATTACCAGTCCTAACCCCCCCATCAGCCCATTTCCAGTCTTAGCCCCCCCCATGGCCAATTACCAGTCCTAACCCCCCCATCAGCCCATTTCCAATCTTAGCCCCCCCCATAGCCCATTACCAGTCCTAACCCCCACCACCACCATCACCAGCCCACTTCCAGCCTTAGCACTCCCCATAGCCCATTACCAGTCCTAAACCCCCTTCCCCCCTATCATCCCAAATAGCCCATAGCCCATTACCAGTCCTAACCCCCCCATCAGCCCATTTCCAGTCTTAGCCCCCCCCCCCATGGCCAATTACCAGTCCTAACACCCCCATCAACCCACTTCCAGTCTTAGCCCCCCCCCCATGGCCCATTACCAGTCCTAACCCCCCCCATCAGCCCACTTCCAGTCTTAGCCCCCCCCCATGGCCCATCGCCAGTCCTACCCCCCCCATCAGCCCACTTCCAGTCTTAGCCCCCCCCATGGCCCATTACCAGTCCTAACCCCACCCCCCCATCAGCCCACTTCCAGTCTTAGCCTCCCCCCATAGCCTCCCCCCCATAGCCCATTACCAGTCCTAAACCCCCTTCCCCCCTATCATCCCAAATTAAAAAAAAAAAAACCAAACAAACCGGCTGCTTCTGCCGCGGCAGCATCAAGAGTTCTGCCGCGGGGCCTCCCCTGCCCGGCAGAGCCTCCCTGCATCATCAGTTAGCTTCGAATCCCAAAACGCGGGCTTCTTTCAGAGCCGCGAGAGTTTCCCTTTCTCGCGGCTCTGTTAATCCCGCCGAGGGTGATGGGAAATCCCATCAGCCCCAGCGGGATTAACAGAGCCGTGAGAAAGGAAACTCTCGCGGCTCTGAAAGAAGCCCGCGTTTTGGGACTTGAAGGTAGCTGATGATGCAGGGAGGCTCTTCCGGGCAGGGGGGCTCTTCCGGGCAGGGGGGGCCCCGCGGCAGAACTCTTGATGCTGCTGCGGCAGAAGCAGCCGGTTTGTTTGTTTTTTTTTAAATTTGGGATGATGAAGAATGTTTTTTGCGCGGGGCCCCCTGAAACGCGGGGCCCTGTGCAAAAAACATTCTTGCTCAATGGACGGGCCAGCCCTGGAGGGAAAAGAGGGTGAGTGAAAGAGAGCAGTGAAGGATAAAAATGAAGAATAGTGCAAGAGGGTGGGAGGGACAACAAGTAGGTGCAGGAGGACAAGAGAAAGTACAGACATACATCCACCACTTTGACACATGCGCGTGCGCGCATACCCCCCCCCCCCCACAACCCCCCCCCACAATAACACACATATGATCAGGCAGCCTCTGATGGATGTATATGCATAGAGGCGCCAAGACACACATGCACAAACACATACCAACACATACACACACACAGAAGCACTCCTGACATTCTCCATTATATACATACACATGCATGCACCCTCTGATTTTCTCCATGACCCACAAACACACACATACACGTACTTCCCCTGAACTCCCTATGACACACACAGACATACATACATCCCCAACACTCCCTATGACCCATACACATGTACCTTCCATATGCCTGATTCTGCAAATGGAGGATATGGCCCATTGTGTCACACTGTGTGTGTGTACCTTTCAACTTGTTTGGTTAGATTTGCTTGTTTCATTTTGTTATTTTAGATGCATTAATGCAGTTTTGCAGGCATACCTTGTATTTACAAAAAGCAACACAAAAGGAGATGTGCCAGGACTCCATAAGGGTTCTATAGGATGAATTTATTTACAACACACCTGTCATGACCATGTTTTCGCACTACATGCCTGCATGAGAGGTTATTTTATAACATCTTAAAAACATTACATAAGACAATAAAATATATACATTTACAAATACATAAAATAAATTACAGTACATTATTGAACTTTCCACATGTTAAGAGCAAAAATTAGTATATGGTAATTACAAAGGCTGTGTGATAACTATTGGGGGCATAGGTGTGCCCAGCAGCACCTACTCAAGTGGTGTTAAGTGCACCTGTGCTAACTGTAGTATTGGCATGGTAATTCTCCTCACGCTAGACACAACGGACGTCTACAGTCACTCTCTGACCCTAACGTGCTCAATCCCTGCCCTGTCATGTACTAAGCAGTTAGTATGGGATTTTTACCACGCCGACTGCTTTTAGTGCCTGGTAGCCATTACTGCGGACCTGCGCTAACTGGTTAGCAAGTGCTAAAGCTCACGTTAACCATTAGCAAAGTTTAGTAAGCAAGTCCCTAAATGTTAGTATTCCAAATAATAAAATAACCAATTAACCATAAAAGGTATATAGAAAACATAAAAACTGATTAAGAGTCTAGAAGAATGGTAACAAAAAAGCATAAAAAATATTAATAAAGGGATGAAAATTGATTATGATCATAACAATTATATAGACAAACATCATCCAACTACCCTTGAGTGCTGCAGAAAAATATATATATGTGTAATTAACGTGTTTATGGAGCCCTTCTAATAAAGTAAGCTATGCGGTTAATGTGCATTTTAGCACGCAGTAACTTTTAGTGTGGGTTTGTGGTAATTATTACTGCACAGGTATGACAGTTACCATATGTTAATTCCCATGGGAACTGCACATCGTGAGATGGGATGAGGAATAGGCAGGTTATAGGCAGAGAGTGGGCATGGAGAGCACATTGTGGTGAGTACTGGGGCACATATCAGTGCTGTCAATGTTGCAGTTAGCACGGGTGCACTTAACGTCACCTCAATGGGTGGCATTCAGTGTACCCGAATTAACTGAGAATACTGCTGCCTCGTTTTAGGATAGTCTTCTGTTCAGTAACTGGCCACATCCCAACAGCCCACAATGTTTGCACTTAGCTGCATGTTAGATTTAATACAAAACATGTGATAAGTGCAAAAACTTACCACACATTAGTAAAAGGACTCCTGTATCTCGTATTGCATGCCCACGTTCTATGTAACTTGTGTTCGATGTAAACCGCCTTGATACCACTGAAAGGCGGTATATAAGAAATGTTAAATAAATAAATACATATATTTTTATCTCATAAACAATGATATGTTGATGTTTTCCTTTTACAGTATATAACAAGACCAACTGATCAACTTATCCACAGAAACCTACTTAAAACAATAAGGTTCCTGAGAAACAACGCTGCCTAGAAATAAAAACATATGTATTTTAGAGAACAAAAAATATATTAAAAAAACAAACACAAAGAAATATAGAGGCACATTCCAATGTGTGCGTGCAGGCCCCTGTACGTCCGATCAGAATCGTGGCACACAGAGGCTGACCTGCTTCTGATCCCACTGGGGCTAGACGTGCCCTTACAGGATCAGAATCGGGTCTGGGTCTGTACGTGCAGGTCAGGACCTGATTCAGATCAGCCTGCATGTACAGACCCCAGCCCAGCTAACTCAGTCAGGCTCCTGAATGGAGCCACGGTGCCATGGCGTCCTGTTGCCATGGCACTGCGGCTCTATTCAGGAGCCGTGATCCCCAGTCGCCAACCACAATCTTTGTTCCCCGCAGCTCGACCGCCGATATGGCCTTCCATGGCCAGAGTCAGGCTGCAGGGAACCTCCTGCACCCCCTTACCTCTCTGCCGCTGTCCGGCCCTGCCGTTTCCTGACGTCCAGAGGGACTTATTCCACCTCCGAGATGGAATAAGTCCCCCATCTAGATCTGAGACTCCGGACATACAGGGCCAACTTCAGAATTGGCCCTGTAGGACCAGGGCCTCGGACCACCCACTGCCCGCCCTCACTCTGCCTCCGCAATGCCCCCTCCTGCCCCCGTCTAAGCCTCCCCGTACAAACTCCTTGTTCGTATGGGGAGGCTTTTGCCAGGGATGGAATAGACCTCATAGTGACTGACCCAGCATAATGAAAGAAACATGACTGTACATATGATGCTCCAGTATGTGAAATAATTAAAGCACAGATAAGATGCCAAGTAAACTAGGAAAACCAGCACTAAATAAATCTTGGCCAGCAACTGAGAAAGATACAATTAATATGTCATCTAGTTGTTGTTGCTGACGAGGTATTTGTGAACTCACAGACATCAACTTTAAATGATTTTGAGCCTGTGACAGGCAAACAGGTGCTGTCTAATCCAAAGAGTAGTATTCTAGATGCCTGTTCTACATGGCTAGTTCAGGATGCATGCACTGACTTAGCCCAGTTCCTGAAACCCATTAATAACGCATCAGACAGCTCAGGAATTGTCCCCATGGGCCTACAAGCACATTTTCAAAGGGAAATTATCTAGGACATGCTCCTTTAAAAATGAAGGTCTGACTAGCTAAAGTTGTGAGAAGTTCAGTATCCAAGGACTTTGTAACTACTTTGCAAAGTCCATGCCATAAATCACACAGGAGGATTCAAATACTACATCCTCCTGTGTTGTTTGCCGACTCTCTTCTCTCCCCACCCCCAGACTTGCCCCTTTTCAGTGTAAATAAAAGTAACAGTTTTGGGATACAGCTTTGGAGTTGTCTATATTACTTCAGATTTTGATTAAAGGCAGCAGTACTACCACAGAAAGGAAGTGATATCCCCTAAGACTGAGAGCATTCACCCACTAATTGATTGACCACTTTTGAAAAGAAACTTAAGACCATTCAAGACTTCCTATTGTATCCCCTGTCAGACTGTATGCCCCACGTAGCAGCTTGAAATGCTGTAAAGGACATTCACCTTGCAGGGGTTACAAAATTGGTTCCCAACCAATGTGGGGCTTGCGAATTGCACTCAGAAGAACTACTGTAAATGATTGCTACTCAGAGTTAAATTGAACAGTCCTAAAAATCTTTTTGTTGGACTCCTTCTTTCAAGATTCCAGATTATATCAAGCTAGTGTTGTCCAGGTCCATTTTACTTTATTTAATTGTACAAATCTAATAAGTACCAAATTTATTTACTTAGCATTTTTTATATACTGCATTTCTGAAGGTCAATGCAGTTAACATGGAGCAGTTTAAAGTTAATGTTACATTGAACAGGGAATATTAACATGGAATAAAAATGTTTACAATTGTAACTATGGGTGTAGGACAAGTGATAACCATTATGAATTAGACTATGGTACATGGTTGTGTGCATATGGCAAGATGATATGTAGGGATAGGTGCAGGGAGGTATAATGAATTGATTAGTGGTTCATATGATTAACATGGGTATGGAGTCTAATTGTCCAGTTCTCTGTGTAGGTGAAGCAAAGTGCATGGCAGTGAGGATGCAGGAAGGTATCTGGTGAAGTTGAGTTATGCACATTTCATCACATTCTCCGTCATGGAGTCCCCTTTTTATTCTTGACTAGCAGGGCTCAGCAGTAGCTCTGTTGGGACTAGCAGGTGAACACAGCATTCTCATTGGTGCATCTCCTTCTCGATCACTCTCATTCTACAATAACTAAGCAGCTCTCAGCTAGTTGCTGGGTGGTGTCCATAACTCGTGTCTGGCATAGTCACCTTGAACAGGCATACTGATGTGCCTTGCAACCTTGGACAAGTCCCTTGGCCTTCCATTTCTTCAGCTACAAACCTAAGGTGCATCCAAGCCTAACTAAGGATGCAAGTGGCCAAGGCAGAGCAACATGACATGGATAACTGCTCGTGTGCTTATCTTACTTGTACTTACACTTACGTTGATAGGAATAACTAATACTGCAACCATTCCAACTGGAATCATACTGATAGTATACAACCAAAGGAACCTCACCCAGTGCCAACAGTTCACGAATATACCTAGGCGACAATCAAAACGAATAAAAATCAATTTATCATCCTGCCCAACTGCCCAACTACCCCCATCCTCCCAAGTACATGAAATGTGCATTGGCAAATGCACGCTCTGCACACAAGAAGATACACCTTATCAATGACCATATTAAGGACAACAATTTGGACATTCTGTTTGTAACAGAGTCATGGTTCACTGAAACAGATAAGGTACTCACAAGCCAGCCCATCGCATCATAGATGGACCTACATAACTGCCCATGGATAAACATGAGAGGAGGAGGGATATTCGCCCTCACAAGCAAAGACCACAAATTTCAGGTATCTACAACCCTAACAGACAACACCCTGAATGCACTACCAATCCAAAATAACCTCCTCTCTATATGCTTAGCTTATAGATCCCCAACTTCTGCAGCCAATGACCTATCTTCACTGATAGAGCTAGTGTTCTCCCAAACATCTAGGAATAAACCATTCATCCTGTTTCGAGACTTCAACCTAAATTCAGCACCTACAAACCAAGTCACATCTTTCCTTGAAGCTATAGATGCACTGGACCTAACTCAAATCATAAGCTCTCCCACACACAAAGGAGGAAACACTCTGGACATGGTGTTCATACCTAAAACAATGATCGCTCAGAACATCCAGACTATACTGTTGCCATGGTCTGACCAATACATGATCTCATTTGAGCTGCCACTGCCCCAGACTAACCACAAAAGGGAACCTCAACACCAGGGAATGCGCAGATACCGAGACTTCAAGAAGGAAACTCTGATTGAACATCTTACCCCCCATAATAGACTCATCCCCACCGGATCTCACAAAACTAGTAGATGATTGGAATAATATGATAATATCCTTCGTTGTACTCCCACCAAAGCGAAGATCAAGACAAAGCAATACAGCACCCTGGTATTCAAGAAATATAAAGGAAGCAAAACTTAAACTGAGACAATTGGAATGAAGATGGAGCAGAACACAAAACCCTGAACACCAGCGAGAATACATAATCAATCAAGAGGACTACAATAAACTGATAAATCAGAGGAAATGAGAATACCACAGTAATCTCATCTCTAAAGCACTCAATCGACTTAGGGAGCTGTTCAATATTACCAAGTCACTCATGCAAGCCCCACATGAAAGCCTCAAACTTGAACTCACAGGAATACACCTCCTACCTCCAGAGCAAATTTCCTCCTGCTAAAGTTACAATACCATAAGATATGCCATAATGGGTCAGACCAAGGTCCATCAAGCCCAGTATCCTGTTTCCAACAGTGGCCAATCTAGGTCATACGTACCTAGCAGTTTCCCCAAAAGAGACAGATTCCACAATGCTTGTATTGGGTCAAGCATTGATATCCTGGGTCCCTTCTTAATAATGGTTTATGGACCTTTCCTCCAGGAACTTGTCCAAACCTTTTTTAAACCCAGCTACACTAACAACCTTTACTACATCCTCCGATAACAAATTCCAGAGTTTGATTACACGTTGAGTGAAAAAATATTTTCTTTTATTAGTCTTAAATAGTTTACCCTGTAGCTTCATTGTATGTCCCCTAGTCTTTCTATATTCAGATAATGAAAACAATCGATCTATGTTTACCTGTTCCACTCCATTCATTAATTTATAAACTTCTATCATATCTCCCCTCAGCAATCTCTTTTCCAGGTTAAAGAGCCCTAACCTTTTTAGCCTTTCTTCATAGGGGTATCCTTCCATCCCCTTTACCATTTTGGTGGCTCTTCTCTGAACCTTTTCTAATAACGCTATATACTTTTTAAGATACGGCGACCAGAATTGCACACAATATTCAAGGTGCGGTCTCACCATGGAACAATATAGAGGCATTATAATAACGCCTAAATCTTTCTCCTGGGTGGTGGTTCCCAATGTGGAACCATGCATCGTGTAACCGTAGTTATTCCTTTTTCCAGGTCATTTATGAATATGTCAAAAAGCAGCGGACCCAGCACAGATCCCTGGGGTACTCCACTATTCACCTTTCTCCATTGGGAAAATTGGCCATCAGAGACTTTTGGCAAAACTAAAGAGTCATGGGATACGAGGCAGTGTACTATTATGGTTCAGGAACTGGTTAAAAGATAGAAAGCAGAGGGTAGGGCTAAATGGCCACACACAAACGAACCAAGGTGCAACCTACCGTGTGTCAGCACCAAGTGTCTGGTTGGGAGTCTACAAGGCAGGCAAAGGCCACATGATGAAGGGCTGTGGGAACAGCAACCCTGGTTCTGCAGGGGAAAGGGCGCCCTTCAGGGCAGTCACTGCAGATCTGTTTGTATGACCCAGGGCTCTGGCAGACAGGCAGTAGGCCTGGAGATGCTCAGATGCCCCCCACCACCTTCTGACATTCACTAGCAGAGAGCATTGTCAGTCTTCACCCACTGCACCCTGCAAGGTGCTCCAGCCATACACATGCTAACTGCAGACAGTCTGCTAGCTAGTACATAGTGCATGCTCCAGGTGAAACTGTGTGCACCCAGAGGTGGCATATCAGTGATTGGGCCCCAGCCAGGGGAGCTCCCAGATATCACGTGAGAGAAACACTATATAACACTATGTGTGGACCTAGACATGCCATGGTAACTGCTCAGTCAGGGTGAGAGTGACCCCCCAGCATGACATGCTGTGGTCACCCTGTCCGTGCAGGTGGTGGTCGGACGCTACAATGTCCCAGCCATTGCCCTATGCCCTGTGCAGATGCATCCTGCCCAGTCTGCCCTGTCCGGCCCATACCCACAGTACCTTGCTCCTCATTATACACATTGGCAGGCTAACATTGGAAACAGTGCAAGCATTGTGGGCTCATTAAGGTGTGAGCAGGCACAAAACACTGGATAGACATACACACACTCCCACACCTATTTCAACATTGTGCAAATATAGAGATGGTTGGCAGCCCTGGGCGCCACACCAGTCCTGGGCACAGCGCAGGCATTGCTATGGTACTCAATACTGTTGGGGTCGCTCTCCGGGGTGGTAAACACTGTCAGAAACAAACACCAAAACACACTCCACAGATATCAGAAAGTTTGCTCTGATGGATCTCTGTTAACAAATTGTGTTTAATGTTGGACTTGTTATCTGACATTAATCATAGCAACTGTTTGATATATGTGGAACATGTTTCCAAGTTTATGATGGCAATGCTGAGGTAAGCAGGTTCTAGTATTGGTAGATGCTGCTCCGCTTAGGGCCCAACAGCCTGACTCTCCATGAGGCTTTGAATAGTGGAGCTGGCCGATGCTCTTGTACAGAGGTTCCCAACTCCGGTCCTGGTGGGCCCAACACGATTCAGGTTTTCATGCTGTCCCAAATGAAAATGCAGGAGCTACATTTGCATACAATTGGGGTGGTGCATAACAATGCATCTCAAGCATATTTCTTAGGGACAGCATGAGACCTGAATGTGGTTTGGCCCTCCGGGACTGCAGTTGGGAACCTCTGCTGTAGGGACTGCACATGTCTATGGTGAATGTGCTCTGTAGGATAGGATATAGGCATTTATGGCATGTTTATTTTATCTGCAAAAACTGTTCCTTCTTTATTACCATGGTTTAGTACTGGGTAGTATATGGGGACATGGTCTGCAGGAGCCACAGCTGAGACTTGAGCCTGTGACCTTCTGCCCCTGAATGCATTGGCTCGATGTACTGCACCAAACTGTTGCCACAGAGGCAGGTTATTCCCTGGAGAAACCATTACTGTTCGTCAGACAGACAGATGTCTTTTGCAGTGCATGGCACCCACCTAGACAGGGCTTTGCCTTGGTCTGCTGTGGGCAGATGCCACTGCCCCCTCCACCACCAGCACCCCTCCGCCACCATGCTGACATGCCCTTATGCCGGTGGTGCTGGTGGTGTGCAGTCCCAGGCCATCCAGTGTCCCGGTAGGCAGCTGCCTATGGTGTGTAATCTGAGGTAGGGGTGCCTGCATAGACATCCATGCTTCCCCCCGACACCGCCTGCCAATGTTCTGTGCCCTTTGGGTTGTTTGCTGGGTACTGTCCCCTGGGACACTGTGGGACACGCACACTCGTGGGCATGTTTGACCTTGATCAGTTGCTGATATTCCGTTTCTGCTTTTCTATGTGTCACTTAGGCATCTGCCTAGCCTGCCCTATGCCCCAGCTGCCCCAGCTGCACCACTGCATGTCACACCTGCAGCCCCCTGTATCCCATGTGCAGCCTCACCATAGTGCCCTTTCGTACTTGGGCACTATCTGCTGCTGCTGCACATGTATCACTACTATCATTGTTCTTGGTCTCCCTGCCTTTGCTGTACGTTGCTGACTGAAATGGTTTCTCTCTCCTTCACTTTTGCCTCTAACGCCAGGTTTTCACTTGCGCTATTTTTTGGACCTTCATTTCACAACGATAGTGTGCCTGGAGCCTCTCCCCGCCCACTCTCCGCCCATTGACCCCTTATCTCCGCCCCTTGGGAGCCTTATTCCACCCTCTGGGTAGCCTTACTTTACCCTTGGTGCACTGTACCGCCGCAAGAGACGTTATCGCTCGATACATGACGTTATCGCAGGTAATGTGCCATTATCACGCGATAATGTCACGTATCGCGCAATAACATCGCAGCTGTGTCATTAGCGCCATTTAGTAAATATACCCCTTACTGTAGATTCTATGACTCAATGGGAATCCTCCTTCTGGACAAGTTTAATGTTTACTGAATAGTAATGGTTCCCTGCTATACTGTATTATGAGGCATAGAGCAATTAATCAATTCTGCCTCTTTTTTTGAAGAAATATTGATTTATCCAAACACTTGAACTAACTTTAATAGTCCAAACATGTGCTTAATGACAAAGTGACTGAATGTATATGCTTTATTGTACTTTTGTGCTGGAATCTTTGGAATAACCCAATATCAACCATTTTAAAGGTGAATGTCCCATAAATTTAAAGCAGGAGAAGACCTCAGATGTTTATCAAGAACAGAAATAATGCTCATAAATTAAACTTGGTCTTAAACCTCCTCAAAGTTTTTAAAATTTTTGTTTCTAGGTTTTCTGAATTTCATGTGCAAAACGGTCTCAAACTTTCTCTTTTAAGGATAAAAGGGATGTCTTAAAATCAACTTATGCCTTTGCAATAGTAGTTGAAGATGAGTTGCAAACAATTTATAGTAAGTATTTCCCTGTCCCTAGAGGGCTTACAATCTAAGGGGGCCCTTTTGCTAAAATTTGCTAAGCAGTTAACATATGCTTTCCTGCGTGGTAACTGTTTGCAAGGGGGCATGGAGAGCATATTGTAGTTAACGCGAGGGGAGACATATCGTGCACTGTCAATTTTGCAATTAGTGCAGGTGCAACTTACACTACCTCAGTAGGCAGAGTAAGGTGCACCTGTGGTAATCTGTGGTAACTGTGGCATGCATTAGAGTATTCATCCTCATGTCAATTACTGGGAACATGCTGGCTATGCTCCAACAATTACCATGGAGGCTTTGCACTTACCGCACGCTAAGTTTAGAGCTAAATGCATGCTAAATAGAAATATCTTTAGTAAAAAGGCCCCTAAGTTTGTACCCAAGGCGATGGGAGGTTAACTGACTTACCTAAGGCCACAAGTAGCATCAGTAAGATTTGAACCCTGGCTTCCCTGGGTCCTCCACTCCTTCTGGTCAAGACCTGGTTCACAGATAACTAGATTGTTTTTCAAATCCCTAAGAGAGGAAATAGCATATAAGAAAAATGCTAATTTAAGGGTCAAATTGGTCCCTTCAGCTACCCCTAGGGTAATTTATCAAAGCCCTTTAACACATCTAAAGCCTTTACACCCAAAACATCCTTTATAAAATTACCTCCAAGTAAGCAACTATATAGCTCCAGGACAATGAGGGACAAGCCAAGCTAGATTTAGTTTGCTCCACTGCATGCAAGATGTGGTCCCATTTATCTTGGGGATCTCAGAACTACAACTCCAAGCATGCAAAGGGGCAAAATGATGACTAGATTAGTCTGTCACCCTTGAGATGAGATTTTGAGCCCTTTATTTAAAGAGGACTGAATACTCTGATTTAGGGACTAGAATTAGTTCCTATTAAGTCAAACATTATAGTAACATAGTAAATGACAGCAGATAAAGACCAACATGGTCCATCTAGTCTGCACAGTAAGGTGCAACTGCTAATCCAGGTAGGTTGCCCCTCTCTATTTAGAAGATAGTTACATTTGCTTTGATTCCATCCTCTCGCTATGTTGTGATCTTATGTGTCTGTCCCATGCTTTTTTGAATTCCATCACTGTTTTTGCTCCCACCACCTGCTTTGGGAGGTAATTTCAGGCATCCACAACCCTTTCTGTGAAAAAGTATTTCCTGATGTTGCTTTTAAGTTTAGCTTCTTGTAACTTCACTTCATGACCTCTAGTTCTACAACTTCCCGTGTTTGAAAAAGATTTATTTTTTCATTAATATCTTTTAAGTATTTAAATGCCTGTCTCATATCCCCTCTGTCACTCTCTCCTCTAGGGAAGAAGAGCGGAGTTCCCAAGGATGGGTGTAAGGAGAGATAAGAGGAAAGATAGCAAGAAGCAGCAGAATGAGTGCACTTATAGGTCTGTAGGAGAGAAGTTTGAATTGGATATGGAAACGGAAGGGGGGCCAATGAAGTGACTTGAGAAGAGGGGTTATATGGGGTTACATGAGCATATAGAGACTGGCAGAAGATTAGCCACGCAGCTGTGTTTTGAACAGATTGAAGGGAGAGAGATGATTCAGAGGGAGATTAGCAAGGAAGAGGTTACAATAATTTAGATGGGAGGTGACTAAAGAGTGGATAAGTGTCTTAATTCCTCACCTCCACCCATAAATTTTGTTTGACTAATGGATAAAATGTATGTGCTATCTTAGGGCAGGGTTACCTGTAGAGGCATGTCAGGGCATGGTTTTATTTTATCCAGACAACACTGATATGCAGCATAGTCTAGTATGCAATCGGGTAAGTTGGGCTGCACAATTGGCAGGCCTAAAGTTAACTGGATAATTTTAAGTAGTTATAGTCAGTAGCAAGACTTACCTGGTTAGATCCACTGAATATCCCGTGAATATTCAGTTAAAGGGATCCAGATAACTTTATCTGGATAGAGTCCTTCTGAAGTTACCTTCCCACGCCAATACCAGGGTGCTGAGAGCCAGCATGGACCCCAGGGCAGTCAACCTTTGTGGTCCCAGGTTTCAAAAGGCAAACAGTGTGGCAGCAGGCCTTATAGTACCCGCATGTGCTCTAAGTCTGTTGCATCCCACCCCCCTGTGAAGCTTCCTGTTGGAGGGGCGGGAGGCAGCTGGCCTAAAGCGCACAAAGGTACTGCATGATAGGCTGTGGCTGGGTCCTTCATGTATACCCCATCGACCCCCCTTTCATCAAGCCTGCACCAATGTATAATCCTTCAAGCCTGAATCTCAGGAAAAACATTGGTTATGCATCTTTCCCCATGTATAAAACATTGTAAACAACTGATTCAGAGAGCAGAGCATTGCATGTACTCAAAAATTCTGAGAAATTCTGGTGCAAAGAAAGAAGGTGACTAGAGATCTAATCGTAAGGTGACATTGAATAATTGTTCAATCTTCCAGTTTTGTGTTTTCTGGTGTCAGTGACACCCTTTCAAGTTAATATCATCCCATTTTAGTTAGATTCTAATCTTTTGCTTATTCATTTCAAAACATGCCACATAAGTAGACAGTCTGCTCATAAATTTTACCTGCAGCCTTTGCACTGATTTTCAAAGCAAAACTGCACAGAATTTGACTTTAAAAATTACCCCGGAAAACTAGTTGCACACATTTACACGTGCTTGGGAAATGTTACACCCATACATATGAACATAAAAAGTAAGTACGTAACTGTGCATACCCCTTCCCATCCACACCCTGTGGAATGCCTCCTCTCAGTCAGTTAAGTGTATGCACAAAGAGGAGGTTAACTGAGAAGCACTTTTCATACTTTGGACTTCTGAAAACAGGCATAGGGATGTCCAAAGCACAGAGACCATCTCCAGAGACATTTAGAAACTGTCAGTGTGGACACCTGAATCTGAAACGGGGCATGGGGGAGGCGTGGCTGGGGTGTTCCCAGGATTATGGAGGTGTGGCTGGGCAATTCCCCACCTGATTACTGAAACATCATGGACGTCCGGCATCATCCGAGCTCCGAGCTACACACAGCGACAAGCAAGCATCTGAAATCTGCTTGTTTTAGCTGAAAAATATCCAGTGTGTAGAGAGGAAAGCACTTCATCATCCCTAGTACTCAGCACAATTTCAAATATAGCACCAACAGTATTTGAACCCTGGCCGACCTGTTCCTAACCCACTATGGTGACCATTATACTATCTTAGATGTCTGGGTTCTGAAATATGGTTCTGGGGATGTCCCTATCGGGCATGTCGAGGTTTGTGAAATCACTTTGGCACCCGCACATGCCTGCATTTTTTTTTTCAGGCTTAGACGTCCCAGATTGCATTTGGACAGATCTTCTAAAATTCCCCTCAGAACCTCTACATGCATGAGCTCAGCAGCACACAGGGAGGGCAATTTTGTAAAAGCTCCTAAAGCAAGTTCATTTTGCAAAAGAGAAATGGCTTTTTATGCAGAACTTAAAGAAATGTTAAAAGGAGCCAAAAGCATTGAACAAATGTTTCATCAGAATGTCCACCATTTTAATTTAGGTCACTGCAATACCAAAAAAAAAAAAAAAAAAAGGAAAATTGGATTCTGATCACATTTGAAATATCTAATTTGTCCTGCATGCCTAGTGCTGATCTGATTCAGCTGTTTTCAGCACATAAAAAATGCTTCCTTCTTTGGACTACACTAGCAACTCAGAAAGAACAGGCTATTCCTTCCCTATAGAAACAGGACTGTTGAATGAGGGAACAGTTTCCTTGGTAACCGGGAAGAGCGACAGACACTATTCAGTTTGCTTACTTTTAGCATCAGGAGGACACATAGGGCTGGTGCAAGGGTATTAGAACATCCTAGATAAAACTCCAACCTTGTGTCCTCTCGTAATTAGCTTTTAAACCCCTTGTGCCCCCTCTCAAGATTTTGGTTATTAAAACTAATCACCTCAACACCATCCCTCCCAGAACAATCCTATAAGAATGCAGTTTTGGACATAACACTTTTAAATCTTAAACGTTACTCTGGGGATCATTTTAGAAGCCCTGTTTGTGCTTTGGACATCTGGAATCAAGCTTAGAGATGACCAAAGCCATTTTATAAGCCAGCTCTGGGGATATCCACAGCATGAGGACGTTCAAGTCTGAATGGGGCATAGAGGAGGCATGGCCAGGGTGTTCCCAGGAACCTGGACCTCCTTGCCTGATCTTTGAAACATCTGGTGTCATGTTAGACTTGCTGAGGCATAAGCACTGATCTGAAAAGTGTTTGCTTTAGCTGAAAGACATTCAGAGGGTGTAGAGACAATAGCACACCATTATTCTCAGCACAATATCAGTAACAGCAGCAGTGGGATTTGAACCCTGGCTGCCCTAGAGCTTAATCCACTAGCCTATCCTAAACATCCACATTCTGGAACGCAGTTCTGGGGATGTCTATGTAGATGCCCCTGCAGACATCCATATCAGGCACATTCATGTTTGTGTAGTCACCTCTGCATCTGGACATGCCTGCTTTTCTTTCAGACATTCTGGCTTAGACGTCCTAGATTGCACTTGGACGTCCCTAAAATTTCCCTCTACATAAATATATACATAATGAGGGAGATTTCAAAAAGCCACTTACAAGGGTAAATGTAATATCTGCATGTTGCCCATTTGTCCTGCAGCTAAAAGTATGCACTGATGACTCTGAGTTTGTGCAGTTGCCTGAACTCATTGCTTTGCTTTGACCATATCTGCTCTTTGCTGTCCCCATGCCCCCTCCCCCCAAAAGCTGCTGCCCTAGTAACTGCCTGGTTTGCTTAGAGGTTGGGCCAGCCCTGAGGCCACATTTGCTTTCTTCATGGCAGAAGGAGCACCACCTTTATCTTTATCTTTATTAAATTCTTGATATACCACCCAGGCAAGGCATCAGAGTGGTTTACAAATTTGGCTTTGAGGATAGGAAACAGAAAGGAACACCATAAATTAAATAGAATAGAGGAGTGAAAGACCAAATGTTAAGAAGGGTTGACAGGTCAGGAGAGACAGATGGAGGGGAAGGGAGGAGAATTCAGTTTATGGACTGAGGAGTGAGAGGTCAAGGGGGGGGGTAGGGTGGGAGGTAGGGGGAGGTCGAAGAATGTGTGAAATAGATGGGTTTTCAACATGTTCTTGAACCTGGTAAATGAGGGTTCTGAGTGGAGGGAAGTGAGTAGAGAGTTCCAAAGGGCAGGTCCCAAGAAGAAAAAGGCAGAATTTTGAGTGAGTTCAGGTATAAAGGAGAAGGAAACACTATACAGTTGATATGAATGAATCTAAAAAAGGCGATGTGAGTGTGAAACTGCAAGAGATTTGAAAGGTATTGGGGGTGCCAGTATGAACGGCTTTATGGACCAAGGTCAGTATCTTATAGTTGATTTAGTATTTGAGGGGGAGCCAGTGCAGATGGATGAACAGGGGGGTGATGTGATCTGAGCAAGAAGAGCGGGTGAGAATACGAGCTGATGTGTTCTGGAGAACCAGAAGGCACTGAAGTTGATAGTGTAGTCAAGTTTGGAAGTGACTAAGCAATGTTACAGTAGTCGAGTTTGGAAGTGACTAAGGATAAAACAAGTGTCATCAGAGAGGGGAGAGGAAGAAAGGGTGTACTGCACAAATTTTTCAAAGAGAGAAGAAAGAGCAGCGAATAAGAGAGGACAAATGCTCGTGGAAGGAGAGAGAAGTGTCCAGAGTAACCACAAGATAGCGAAGGGAAGAGACAAGGGGGATGGTGAAGTGTGTGATCAGAGGGGCCAGTAAGGGGCAGGGGACATTAACAGAAAACCAGATGGTGGCAGATTTGGATAGGTTGAGATGGAGAAAATTTGCAGATAATGAGGAAGAAAAGTGAAGTAGGCAGGAATTCATGTGGGCTACATCCGGGGCTAGGTTGCTGGTATGGTGGAGAAGACTGATGTCACCAGTGTAGAAATATGCTGATATACCTGACTGTTGGATAATAAGTGCGAGGGGGCCCAAGAAGATGTTAAACAGAAGAGGGCCAGAACAGAGCCCTGAGAAACACCGCAGGTGAGAGGTGTGGCTGAAGAAGTAGAAGATCCGGCTTGAGTGGAAAAAGAACGTGCCAAGAGAAAAGATCGGAATCAGAGGAGAACAGTGTCATGAAGCCCGAAATCATGAAGATGAGAGAGAGAAAGGTGGGCTGATCAATCAGGTCAAAGGATGAAGAGAGGTCCATGGAGATGGCAAGAGTGATATCACCACAATCATGAGAAACATGGAGCTCATTTAGAAGAGAAAAAAGAATGGTTTCCATGCTGTGACCTGGCCTAAATCCAGACTGTTGGGGGTGATGAGCGTGAGTGGAGTTGAAGTGAGTGGACAGTTGGGCAAAAAACAATTCTTCTAAAATCTTTGAAAGAAAAGTGAAGTTGGAGATAGGATGCCAATGAACAAGGATAGTGGAGTCCAGGGCGGGTTTCTTGAGGATAGGGCGGACCAGGGTATGCTTCAATAGGGAGGGGCAGATGCCAAAGGATAGGTTAAAATTAAACATACAAAGGATGTGGCAGAAGAGAGCAAGGGAGGGTTCTGTGAGCCAATGGGAGGGGACTGGATCGAGGGGACAAGTGGTCTTTTGAAAGGAGGTAAGGACTTTAGACAGCTCTGCTGAAGAGTTTGAATGGAAGGATGTGAGAAAGAGAGGGAGTGGAGGAAGGAGAAGAAGGGGACGATGCAGGGGATGAGGATAACGGGGGAGGACAGGTAGGAAAAGTAGAGCATAATGTAGAGATTTTCTCTGAGAAATAAGGAGCGAGACGAGCAGAAGCTGGAATAGAGGGGCAGGGGGCTGGAGATGTAGAACTGTAAGGGTTGGGCAGTTAACGATGAACCTGATAGAGTTGCTGTGTAGAATTAGCAAATGAGGAGATCAGATTGGAATAGTAAGACTTCTTAGCATCATAAATCATGGTTCTGTAATGATGGTGAACTAATGAAAATGAGATAACAAACCAGGTGAGAGGTGTTTATGCCAATGACATTCGGCATGTTGGAGGTAAGAACGGTGAAGAAAAAGGGCGGGATTGTACCAGGGGTGGCGATTAGATGGACACAAGGTGGGAGATAGACAAAGTGGTGCTAACTGAAACAGGGAAAAGGTTAAAGAGGTGTGCCAGGATTGGGCCTGGGCATCGACCAGAAGGGAAGCAAAATCAGGAGGGAACAGGGTGTCCCCAGGAGGAAAGTGTTGGAGAGTGGCAGGGGTCATGTGATGGTTAAGCCTTCACCTTCAAAACCCTTCTATTAACATTCAAGGCAATCAAAGGCATTTCCTCCCCCTCACTCACGCATCTTTTCCACATGGTTCCCCCCAACAGATCTAGAAGAGCAACATCTGTCAACCTTCTAGTCACACCAAAGGCATCGACAAAGTGCAACAAGACAACCACAAACAGAGCGTGCAGTTTCTAAATCCCCAGATGCTGGAATGCTCTACCCCCTGATATTAGAGCCATAACCGATCTATATCAATTCAGGAAGGCAATCAAAACCTACCTCTTCATCCAATACTTCCCAGACAACCTTTGAGCCTAGATATCCCTCTCAAGAAATCACCCCTCTAGAGATGCCCCCTTACTTATGATCTGATTTTACCTATCCTGCAGTGTAAATAGCTCATGTATATAGTTAACCCAGTTATCCAAGTTTCTTTTCCCTGTTCAATGTAAAACCAGACACCTTGTCGTATGGTAGTTATGTTACAATGTAAACCGTGCTGATGCCGAATAGCGCGGTATATAAGAAACTGTAATAAATAATAAATAAATAAATAAATAATAAGCCGGGGTGGTATAGAAGCAGATGAGAATGTGGTATTTTACTGTTCTATGTAAATCTCTTTGACCTGGCGAAAAGTAGTATATAAACAATGCTAAATAAATAAAAGTGGATAGGGATGGTGGGAAAAAAGAACACAGGAATGATTGGACCACGGAAGCGAAATGGTAGAGATTGTGGATGGCACATAGGGGGAAGCAGCAGGTGTAAGAATAAGATCTAAGGTATCCCTTGCTATGTGTGTGTGTGTGTTTGGGGGGGGGGGGTCAAAGAATGTGTTGATGTAGGGAGAGATCTGAAAGAAGGGTGAGGAGGATTCTGTCTCTGGATTTCCTGGGAGAGTCTGGGTGGATATTAAAGTCACCAAGGATCATCAGCTGAGGGTGAGATAGGGAGCTCTCAGAGAGGATGAGCAGTTGAAAGCCCCAGAGATTAGGACGAAGGGAGGGAGGAGCATAAAGAAGGAGAACATGAATGGGGGTGTGTGAAATCTAAACAAAGTAGCAAGGATTCTGGGTAGTGGAGGGTGGGGGAGGAGATCTCGCGAAGAGGCAGAGTGGAGCGATAAAGAGCGGCTACTGCACTGCCACACTGGCCCAAAAGGGAGGTGGACAGAGCAGATAAGCCAGGTGGGAGGTAGTGGGTCAGAAGGGGACCTTTGCTGTCACATAACCAAGTTTGGTGAGCAACATGATATCAGGGGAGTGTTGCAGAAGCATATCGTGAATAAGGAGGGTTTTAGAGCATAGAGACTTGTAATTAAGGAGGGCCAGGCTGAGAGTCAGCAAGTAAAGATGGAGGAAAGGTTTTGTTCTTGCTAATTATTCACAAAATGAAATTTTGCTGGTTTACACATCTATCAGAACATATTAGCATCAACTCACTCATTTCATGCTAATTTTCACTAGAATTCCTCATTGTTCTTTAGTGCTAAGATATTTGTATTATAGCTTTAAATAAAGCTATAGATGAGTAGTTAACACAGGAATTAGCACATAACAACTGTCATGCTAGCATGGTAACAGTTGACATAGCCCTGCTCCAACTGCTTATCATGCATTAAAATGTGTGTTAGAAAAAACAGTCTGAAACGTGATATTGTGGAAAGACAGAGATTTTATTGAACCACTGACAACCCGACACAGGCCGTGTTTCACTACTCTTCGTCAGGGGTTTGTCTGGAAAATGCTAAAAACATAAATATACAAATATTTAAAACAAAAAAGAAAGAACAGAACACTCAAAAGACAATCAAATAAATCAATTAAAAATAATTAAAATGATAAGAAGCATCTAAATGAATATCAAAACCATCGATTAAAAAGATCAATTAAAATGAATAAAAACAAAAAAAATGAACAAATGTACTTAAAATGCAAAAATATCTAAAAAGGTTAAGAGAGAGTGACATATAAAACATGATTACCTCTGTTGAAGATCGTTAAACCAGAAGGTCATGTAATGCACTGTTTTAACCTATTAGAAATCTATACATTCTAAAAGGAATGTGAATAAATAAATTAACAGCAATAAATAAACAGTAAGTATATGAACATACATCAGTGAAATATGGGAAGCATGAGGAACACAGCTATAAAACATAATCTTCCCTATTAAAAAGGGGGGGGGGGGGAGGAAGAGAAGCAGGAGTGAGTCAGAGAGAAAAAATGCCAAAAAAGGGGGGAGGCTAATGTGTGTTACTAAAAAATGTATGCAGAATATTGCAATAAGTTGTATAAACAAATATGATCTAAATAAAATAAAAAAGCATGACTTAATCTTACGTATTTACTCAAGATCAATGCCAATTAACAGTAGACTGCTCAAATCAAGCCAGTCGCAATGTATCAAGTGTGAAAAGACTTTTTGTGGCAAAAGGCTCCTATGGAAACAATCTGTTTGTAAAATACTGGCATCTGGTTAGAAAAAATGCACAAGGATTACAAATGAGTCTTTTAAAAAAAATGTCAAATAAATAAAATGAATAAAAACAAAAGGGGGAACGTATATGGTAATCATTTTACATATTTACTCAAAATCACTATCGATTAGTAATGAATTAGTCTAAACATGATGGGTGCAATGTACCAGACGTAAAAAACGGCACATAGGAATGGCAACAAAAAAAGCTCTTTAAAAACAAATCGTTTGTCATGGTATTCAAACACTGTCATCAGAATTAAAAACCGATGTTATTTAAAACAGGGGGGCACTAAAACCGAAGGAATAAAAAATGGTTAGCACAAACATCTAAAAAAAGTCTATACATGCGTCCACACCACAATGTATAGAAAGCAGAAATAAAAGCAGAAATCAAGGAGCTGAGTGTTGCTCAAAAACCCATTTTGTGATATAATAGATCATGAACAAGTGTCATATAAATACGAGGATGCATACATAGAGACATAAAACAAAAAATGACATTGCCAACGCCACTGAGAGACCTTCTTGATCAAAAAGGTGGACAATGTAAAATGCAATGTCAACTTTCACAACTACAAATAATGTGACAAAAAAGAAAGTAAAAACTGGTAGAAACTGTAGATTACCTTTTCAATGGCAGAGGGCGCTTGCCTCACTATAGAATGTAAAAACACAATAGTTAAAAAATGCCCACACCTGCGCATTAAAAAAGGGGGGGGGAGGAAGGGGGAGGGGGAAGGGAGAAGAGACTGAGGGGGGGGGGGGCAGAGTGAAATCAAACCGCGGGAAACCTGTGTCTCAAATAAACAAATAGCTGCTGTAAATGAGCATAATATTGAAAAATCCCATAGGGAAAACACACTCTTGCGCAAAAAATGAAGAGCACAACCATGCACAAAATGTGAAGGTTAAACTAATCTCCCTTAGATCTTCCATAAGTGTAGTCAGAATATCAATGAACCATGGTTGAACCGAAGTATTAGAGATGGACTTGCAATGGTGAGGGAGGAAAAAATGAAAAGCAGAACCAAATAGAACAAAAAACAAAAAAGCAAAAAATGATAAAAAAGTTAGGCACAAAAGTGTACCAAAATGGATACTATAAGCGTGTGCTGCAAAGGAGGGGAACCAAAACATTTTGACCAAACCGGAACCAAACTAGGACCAAGATTTAAAGAAAAACAGATTAGTCTTGATCCAAATTGAGCCCGTTGGGTACCAAAGTATCTAATAAAAAGATATATCTATGTTCGAGTCTCATGATGGTTTTATTAATATCACCACCCCTCCAATTAGGTTTCACTTTCTTAATAACAAAAAACTTTAAATCCATGGCCTTGTGATTTTCCTCCTGCCAATGAAGTACAAGAGGTTTATCAGTCAAACCTCTTTTGATACAGCTCTTGTGCTCAACAACTCTAGTCCTAATGCTACGAGTGGTTTTTCCTACATATAATTTCTTACAAGGACATCGAATGACATATACAACATTGTTGGTTTCACAGTTAGCAAAATCATCAATGTGAAATGTCTGATTTGTGAAAGGGTGAATAAATGTGTTCCGTACTGGTAAAGAATTTAGACATAAAGAACATTTACCACATTGGAATTGTCCTTTATATTTGGACAAAAAATTTCTTTCCGTGAATGCTGATGGGACTAAAAGGTTCTGTAAATTAATGTTCCGCTTATGTGCAATCGTCAATTGCAAATCTTGAAAGGATGGAAGGGTTTGTATCAAATGCCACTCTTTTTGTAATATCTTAATAATGTCACATGACTGTGAAGAGTATAAAAGGGGATATACAATACCTATATTGTCCTTCTTAGTTTTAACCTTAAGCAGTGTATCCCGAGAAGACTCTTGTGCCCTTTTATATGCTTTATCAAGGTGACAAATTGGATATTGTCTTGCTAAAAATCTGTCTTTCGTTTCCTTAGCCTGTACCTCAAAATCTTGTGGCTTGGTGCAAATCCTCTTTGCTCTTAAAAATTGACTCACCGGAAGATTTCTTTTGAGTGAAGGGTTGTGAAAACTCTTATAGTGCAAAAGATTATTCCAATCTGTTGGTTTTCTATATAATGTAATAGAGAAACCATTATCTTCTTTCTTAATTAATAAATCTAAATAGGAAATCTGATTCGGATCATAAGTCACCTGGAATCGTAAATTTACGTCCAACTGGTTAATCCACTGGTTAAAATTAGTGAGTTCATCCATCGTACCCTTCCAGAGAATTAAAATATCATCTATGTAACGTATCCAAAGTAATATGTTGGACTTAAAAGGATGAACTTTCAAAAAACTCTCCTCAAAGTGAAACATGTACAAATTCACTATATTGGGGGCCATCAAGGACCCCATAGCTACTCCCTTAATTTACTTGTAAAACAAATCTCTAAAGCAAAAAAAGGTTTTGCAGAGGGCTATTCGTGCTAACCTCACCAAGAATGCTGTTGGAATGCATCTATGTACAGTTCTTCTAAGCAAGCATTGCTCAATAATACTAAGAGCCTCAAGTTGCGGTTCGTTGGTATATAGTGATTCCACATCAAGTGTAACTAAAATAATATCAGATGCATATTGATCAAAAGTGGACAATATCTGTATAACGTGTGCCGAATCCCTCACGTATGACTACATGTCGTGTACAAAAGGACGTAATAATAAATCCAAGAATTTGGAAATAGGCTCTAAAAGAGAACCAATGACCGAAACTATAGGTCGACCTGGTGGAACTTCTAAAGATTTATGGATTTTAGGAATAATGTATATGGCAGGAATGATAGGCATATCCACAATCAAAAAATCTCTCTTTCACCGTGATGTATCCAATTTCAAAAGCTGAAATAACAAGATTATCAATGCTTTTCTTAAGATTCTGTGTGGGATCCCCATCAAGTCTCTGATAGAAAGTGTTGTCATTCAGTTGTCTATTAATTTCAGCTATATAGTATTCTTTATCTAAGACTACCACTGCTCCACCTTTATCTGCTGGCTTTATTATAATATTGTTATTCTTTTGTAATGATAAAATTGCTTTCTTCTCACCATGTGTAATGTTATGGAAGGAGGGTCAGTAGTCTTTTAATACTTCTGTAACTTGTTTTAATACAACCTTTTCAAAAGCTTCTATAACGGGATCTGTTCCTTGGGGAGGTATCCAAGTGGATTTTTTGCAAATAATGGAAGTATAACCAGGGCAACCATTATCACAGCTTGCAAAAAAATGTCGGATATGTACTTTGCGAAAGAATTTATAGAGGTCAATATGAATGTCAAAAGGATCTAATCTTCTTTTAGGTACAAAAGATAACCCTTTGTTTAAAAGGGATTCTTCATCTGGTGAAAGGGAATACTTAGAAATATTAATGACATTATTAGGGGACTCCATCATTGGTATCTCCTCTCTTCTGATCGCTCCGACTTCCATACCCCTCTTCCTCTTCCTCGACCCTGTCCTCTGTAATAATTTTGTTGTACGTATGATCTGTCTTGTTCCAGATCTTGTTGTCTGTCTGCCTCTATTGGACATGGGCGAGTGCGAGATCTGTCTCGACCACCTCCCTTCCACATCTGATCCATATTGAAAAAAGACTCTTTTTTGTTTTCAGGGGGTGGATTCTTTTTCTTAATTTTGTCTTTGTGGGGTGGACCCATTTCTGCATAGTTTGAAAAAAGTGACACAGATGCGTCAAACTCTACTGACTCACTCCTGCTACATTTCTTTTTTTTGCTCAACGGGTGTATCACTATATTGATTGTCTATTACACTCTCTTTACGATCAAAAATCGTGCTCCTCTTTTTGAACCATAATCGGTAATGTTCCACTTTTTTAATCCAGTGATACACATACCCTGTTCTATAATCCTCCTTGTCTCTCTTATACTTGTCTACTTTCTTATTCTTAACTTCCTTCTTAAATTCCTGGATATTCCTATGGTAATCATCCTGTATTGTATCAAAATTGCTATCACATCCCTTAAGGGCGTCCAACTTCTCATCTAATTCTATCTTTAAAATCTCTGACTGCTTGTTAGCCATAGTAATTAATTAAATCATTAAATCTAATGAATATTTGTTCAATATAGCGTTCCAGCATTTCAAAAAGCCTTCTTCATTAACATACAGTCCTGGTGCTTTGTTCATTCATAGTCCTCTTGGAATAATTTTGGACTTACAGCACTCTAAAAGATAAGCTGAATGCATCTGTTCCTTCACCAACTTTTTTGTTAATTGTACCACATCCTCCCATTGGTTCCAAAAGTTGTTTGTTCCTTCTTCAGATTGATTGAGGAGGGATTCCTGTGGCGTAAGCTTGTCTAAAGCATCTTCCCCAAAACGTAAAACGTCTTTCCACAGGGAAAACATGCTGAAGATGAGGGTGCAACACAACAAGAGCAGTAACCGAGGCAGCTTGAACCCGGTGCTCCCTGCTTCCCCCCACCCCCCACCTACCTTCTCATGTCCCCCTCCCCCCCCCCAGCTCCAGAAAATACCACAAACACCAAATTGGGAATCAACTGGTCGCAGCTTTATTAACTTTACATAATGCACCATATCATTCACAGTTACAACATAACCTTTGCAACAACCCCACCAGCGAAACGGGCCCTCACCAGCCATGTTACTAGCAAGGTGACCCCGTTCCACTACTGCCGCAGCCGAGTCAGCAGCAAACTTCTGTCCCCCCCCCCTTTCCCCGGCCTCGCCATGTCATTAGCAAAAGCCGGCAGTGGTTATCCGGGTTGGGGGCAACCGACCCCCGCCCCAATTCCAGTTTAATGCTTCAGACCCCGGAGACCTCCGGGATCCTGCCACACAGCACAGGAGACTTTAACATCCCTGCGCCGCCCCCCCAAGACCAAGCTGTGACCTTCGATCCTCCCTTTGCACGATCCATTCCAATGCCTCCTGCCAATCATTGAGCAGCAAATCCACCCCCACTGGAGATAAATGCACCCCGTCCTGCCTATACAGCCCCCCCACAACCTACTTCCGCCCAAGCATGCATGATTTGGTAACCCCCGTGGTCGCAAACCCAACGACCAATCTGCCGATTGATCTCTGTCAGGCCACGAGACCAGCGGCGCTGGTGCCGGCAGGCAGGCCTTGGAATGATATCAGACCATAACAAAATAACTCCAAGAAACATCTGAAGAACCACTGCCAAGTCCCTCCGCACCACTCTGATCAACTGCTTACATGTCCAAGAGACCAGATCATTAAAACCCAAGTGCAGGAGTATCGCTGCAGGCTCCCTCCGCACCTGACTGTGGTGCCGAAGCAAAGGCAAAAACTGAGGCCACCGCAGCCCACGTTCGCCCAGCCATAGGACGGACACCACATCCGGGTCCATGCCCAAATTAAGCCCTAGTGGCCGCGTCGCTGCCTGCTGTCCAGCCCAGTGCACAAATGAATGGCCGATCATCCAACAGTCGGAAGGACCGTGGCCAAAATCTGAAAGAGAAACAAGCAGTTAGCTACTGATGGACAGGTACACCCCCCTTACAAGCGTACATAACCCACAAAGGCCTGTGACTGCCATCTGCCAATGCGTTGTATCTCCCCGTCCGACAGCCCCACCGCTGCCGCACTGGTAGCCGCTCCAATACGGAAGGAATGCGGAGCAAACCGACTAGGGTCTGTGCCCACATGCCGCAGAACCCTCCGCAGGACCGCCCCCACCTGGTAGTGTGTTAACCAGCGAGAATCCTCATGCAGAAAAAACACCCTACCAGCTGCCGGGCATACGCCCAGATGCTCTCTCACTGTTGCCACTGGGCACGTAGCCAGGTTCGCCACCTCGTTCAGCACCACACAATGACCTCTCCCCCGCTGGTCTGTTTTCGATCTAGCCAGCCTTACCCGCAACTGCCCCTCCCTGACCTGCACATGCTCAATCTCCAGGCAACTACTGCCCTCGGAATGGCTGGAGTCAGCCACTAACTCCCCCATCCGAAACACGCTGAAAAATGCCAGACAAAAAATTGCCCTGAAGAGCCTGGCCTCAAAAGGTGACGTTGCCACCCTGGGTAACTCGGCGCACAGCCTAGTGAGCAACTCGTGCGTAATGGGCAGCCTAGCATCACCAGGATTTGGCCTGTACCACTCCCACCCTAGCAGCAGTCTCCGGGCCAAAAAACCCGAAGCCGCATATCCCCACCCCGCCGCTCTCGCAAAAAATGTAAAGCCAGCGAGATGGCTATGCACCGATGCGTGGGACACACCGTTCACCTTCGCCCAAACCACATACTGTCCAATTAAACTGTCAGAGGCGAATCCCGGCTGCCAACCTCAGGACTCCAAGAAGTCGACCACCTTTCGCAACCCCTCTGATAGGCCATCCAAGTCGCCGCAGCCACCGAAACACTCAGCAGGTTCACCATCTCTTCAGGCCAACCTGCCATAATTGCTCAGGAACCGCCAATCCCACGGCGTCCGCCTCTGGTGCCACGTTACTGAACAGAGCATCCACAATTTTATTAGTGCAGCCAGGTATATGCCTAGCCCTGACCCACACATTCAACCGTAAACAAGCCAACACTACCTCCCTCATCAGTTCCGCGACTTGTACACAGCGGGGAGAATTATGATTCACTACGCTGACCACCGCTTCATTGTCGCACCACCAGACTACTCTCCGATTCCGAAGCTTATCAGGCCACAGATGCAACACCACTAAAATAGGAAATAACTCCAAAAAGGTAATATTGCTAATCAAACCCGAGTCCCGCCACGGCTGCGGCCAGCTATCGGCACACCATGCCCCCTGAAATATATGCCCAGCCCCGCACCTCCTGCCATGTCAGTGTACAGCTGCAAATCCTCACTAGATGCCGCTGGCTCCATGATAACCAATGTCCCATTAAAATCCACTAAAAATTCGTCCCACACCCTTAAGTCCGCCTTCATTATCAGGGACACCCGAATGCGATGGTGCGGCCTTCACACCCCAGCCGTAGCCGCCGCCAACTGCCGCAAAAACACACGCCCCATAGGAATGACACGGCATGCAAAATTCAAGGAACCTAGCAAGTCTTGCAGATCCCGCAAAGACAACTTCGCCGAAGCCAACGCAGAAGCCACCAGTGCTCTCAACTTCACCATCTTCTCCCTCGGGAGCCACGCAACCATTTCCAGTGAGTCAATCTCCACACCCAGGAAGGTGATCCTGCTTGTTGGGCCTTCCGTTTTATCTGTGGCCAGTGGCAACCCCCAAATGTCCGCCATGTCCAAGAAGCCTTGCAATAGTTGCCGACACTCGTCAGAATGCAGTGCACCGACAAAAAAGAAATCATCCAAATAATGCACTACATGCGCACAACCGACCTTCTGCACAAGTGCCCAATGCAAGAATGAACTGAACTTCTCAAAATAGGCGCACGAAACCGAGCAACCCATAGGCATACATTTGTCCACATAAAACTCATCTTCAAAGCAAAACCCTAACAAACGAAAAACAGATGGGCGCACTGGCAATAAGCGGAAGGCCGTCTCAATGTCTACCTTTGCCATCCAGGCCCCGGGCCCACATTTCCTAACCAACTCCAATGCCTCGTCGAAAGAAGCGTAACGTACCGCACACAATTCCCTAGGAATGTGATCGTTCACCGATAATCCCAAGGGAAAGGACAAGTTGTGGATCAACCGAAACTTCCCCGGCTCCTTCTTCAGCACCACCCCCAGCGGGGACACCACTAAATCCGCAATCGAAGGCTCAGCAAAAGGACCCGCAATTCTCCCCAAGCCCAACTCTGCCGCCAGTTTTGCCCGCACCACCGTGGCATAAAACCACACCGACGGGGAATTCCGCGCTCTCTTCCCGACAACCCTCCTGTGCACCGGAATGATGAAAACAAACTGAAATCCAAATTCTAATGCCTCCCTATCCTTACCCCTCGGATAGCGCCACAACCAAGGCTTTATCACATCCAAGCGTATTGGTGTCAGCGCCAACCCCGACACATCCTCACTACTTGGGAGCCGCTGAGGGAACCAAAGCAACCCCCTTCCTAACACATTTGAGCGCCGAATGCCCCCCACCACAGACCGGGCAGGCATGCCGGAACTTACAATTGGGAAAAGGACACGAGGACCTGCTAAAACGCCAACAGACATCCCCCGTGCCCCCCCAACCACCCTCTGCTGGGCCCCCCGCTGCCTGAATGAAAGGAGCGCCCCGCCCCGGCTGCATTTGTCATCCCACCCCTCGCACCCCCTCCCCTCGGGACCAGCCCTAACCGACATTTGCGTCAACCATAGATTGATGTCTTGAGAACCCCATGCTCTCCTCCATCTTGTCCCTGAACTTTTTGTCATAGTTCAGCCAAGCCCACCCCTCATGCGTCTGAGCCGCCTCCAAAATCGAGTCTGCGTATGACAACAACATGCCGTAATCCTCTGGAGAACGCCGACCCCACACACTAGCTAACCGTAAAAAGGCTCTCGTCCAATTCACCACCGTATGCGACACCTTCCGGATCCGCCCAGCCTTCTCGTCCTCCTTGCGCTTCTTTCTGCTCTCGCCTGAGTGCTTTCTGCCCTCCAATAGTCTGAAGATGTCTATATACCGTCTTTTCCTAATCTTCCAACACAGATTCCTCGGGACCCCCTCCCATAGCTCGGAGAAGGAGACCAACGAAGGCCCGCCCTTCCCCCCCTCCCGAATGCACAATATGCACCCCACTCCCTCCCCCCCGAGCTCTCCGCTCCAGACGATGACTCCGAGGGGTCGTCCGTCAAGGAAGAAGATGACCCCGAACCGTGCCTCCACCGACGGGAGTACTTTTTCTTCTGTTTAGCCTTGGACTCCTCCCCCTCTCGCCCACCCCCCAGCGCAACTTCGCCCCCCCCCTTGAACCAGGGGCTCACCTGCTGCAGCTGCATCCAGAGTCTGCACCGCTCCTGCTCCGCTTGTCGTTCCACCACTCTCCGCTCCACGCTGTAGAAGCCCACCTTCCTCTGCATTGGCATCCACGGGCCACGGAAAGGGTCGCAACGAGGCTTCCACATCCGTCGTCCACGACCGCTGCATACCCGCTCCGCACCCCGCAGGAGAAAACGATGCCGGATTCTGCCACGGCATAAAAGACAACACCGGGGAAGGGGAAGACATATGCCAAACAGGCTGCCAAGCCCCTAACCACTCTGCCCTCGAAGACCCCTGCCCCCCACCCACCCAATGCTCCCATGACACAGGGGGAACAGGCATTCTAAAGCCACCGAACCCCCCCTGCGGCCCAATGGGTAATGTAACCCCTGGACCTCCGCTTGGGACACCCTGCCATGGGGTGGAACAAGTGTCCACCCCCTGACCTCTGCCTCACCCCCAAACCCTGCTTCAGTGGAATATGGGAAACATGAGGAACACAGCTATAAAACATAATCTTCCCTATTAGAAAAGGTGGGGGGGGGGGGAGGAAGAGAAGCAGGAGTGAGTCAGCGAGAAAAAATGCAAAAAGTTGTGTAAACAAATATGAAATAAATAAAATTTAAAAAAGCATTTTTTCTAACCAGATGCCAGTATTTTATGAACAGATTGTTTCCATAGGAGCCTTTTGCCACAAAAAGTCTTTTCATGCCTGATACATTGTGACTGGCTTGATTAGAGCAGTCTCCTGTTAATTGGCATTGATCTTGAGTAAATACATAAGATTAAGTCATGCTTTTTTAATTTTATTTATTTCATATTTGTTTATACAACTTTTTGCAATATTCTGCATACATTTTTTAATAACACACATTAGCCTCCCCCCTTTTTTGGCATTTTTTCTCGCTGACTCACTCCTGCTTCTCTTCCTCCCCCCCCCCCCTTTTTTAATAGGGAAGATTATGTTTTATAGCTGTGTTCCTCATGTTTCCCATATTCCACTGATGTATGTTCATGTACTTTCTGTTTATTTATTGATTTTAATTTATTTATTCACATTCCTTTTAGAATGTATAGATTTCTAATAGGTTAAAACAGTGCATTACAAGACCTTCTGGTTTAACGATCTTCAACAGAGGTAATCATGTTTTATGTCACTCTCTCTTAACCTTTTTAGATATTTTTGTATTTTAAGTACATTTGTTCATTTTTTTGTTTTTATTTTTAATTGATCTTTTTAATTGATGGTTTTGATATTCATTTAGATGTTTCTTATCATTTTAATTATTTTTTAATTGATTTATTTGGTTGTCTTTTGAGTGATCTGTTCTTTATTTTTTGTTTTAAATATTTGTATATTTATGTTTTTAGCATTTGCCAGACAAACCCCTGATGAAGGGTAGCGAAACATGGCCTGTGTCGGGTTGTCAATGGTTCAATAAAAGCTCTGTCTTTCCACAATATCACATTAAAGTGTTAGCCATTAGCACACTTTAATAAATGTCTCTTTCCATACAAAGATTCAACTTGTCCAGGCCATGGAGTTTTCAATAACCTCATATGGATGTGAAGGTTGGACAGTGAAAAAGATAGACAGGAAGAAAATTGATGCCTTTGAATTATGGTGCTGATGACGAATACTGTGTATATCATGGACTGCCCAAAGAACAAGCCAGTCAGTAGTAAAGGAGATCAAACCTAAGCTTTCCGTAGAAGCTCAGATGGCAAGACTTCGACTTTCATGCTTTGGACACATCATGCAAAAAGAGAGATCATTGGAGAAAGACATCATTCTTGGAAAGGTAGAAGGTCAACATAAAAGAAGAAGGCCAGCAATGAGATGAATCTATACAATAACAGCAGGTAAGGGTGCCTCTCTATCAACAATGAGCCGCCTGACTGAAGACCGAACCCAGTTTAGATCAACTATCCAGAGTATCACAATAAGTCGACACCGACTTGACAGCACTTAACAACAACAATAAAAGGACATCTACATGCACTGCATGATCATGGGCACAGTGGCATCCATGGGGGCAGGGAGTGGGGTGTGAGAGCTGTGGAGAATGGATAATTAGTCTGATTTTCCATGGGTAAAAACAGGTTTACCTACTTAAATGGTATTTTATTTATTTAGAAAACATTTGTATACCGCTACTTCCTACGATCAGCAGCGGTTTACTTTACATAATCATAATGTATCGTACAATACAGTGAATTTTTAAGATATACAGTTAGATTGAGTATTGATTTACACATCAAAGGAAGATCAATTGGTTTCAATATACATTAGATGAGAGCTCACAAATCTAAATATACATTTAATTGTAGGGGTGTGGGTGGGGGCAGAAATATACAAATATACAAGGTTAAATACCGGCTTACTAAATGCCTTCGTGGCAGTCAGAAACTATCTAGGTTCAGCGAGCATAGGGGTGTCGCAGTCTAAGTCAGGTGGTAGTGAACCTGGAATAAGTGGGTTTTTGAGTTTTTTTCTAAAGTCTCTCAAATCATTCGTTGATCGTAGCTCGTGAGGGAGTTGGTTCCAGTGGATTGGTGCTGCATATGAGAATGCTCTATTGCTTGTTTCTGCTTTGACAGCTCTTATGCTGGTTGGTACACAGAGTGTTGCGATTTATGGTTCTTCTGTTCCTGTTGTGTGGTTGGATAGTGATTAGGTTGTCGAGGTATGATGGTGCGATATTGTGAATGAGTTTAAAAGTGGTTATGAGAAGTTTGAATATGATGCGGGCGGCAACTGGGAGCCAATGCAGCTCCATTAGTACTGGCGTGATGTGTTCAGAGACGCTTTTTTCCATGATGACTCTTGCAGCAACATTTTGAGCCATTTGCAAGATATTTAGGGTGCTCTTGGGAAGGCCTTGCAGAATGGTGTTGCAATAGTCTAGGTGAGGAATGATGAGGGCTTGCGCAACAGTTCTGAAGTCAGATTTCTCAAGGATAGTGCGAAGTGGTTGAAGAACTTTCAATTTGTGGAAAATGGCTCGGTTGGTTGCTCGGAGGTGTTTATCCATCCTTAGGTTGCTGTCCAGTATGATTATTGTCCTGTTAGGTAGAGAGCATAAAAGTACATAAAGCTTTCTGGGTAAACCACTTGGAACCCTTCCCCTTTACCTTCGCTCCCTTAGGATCACCCAAGAGTACCGCAGCAGTAAATAACACCATGACCAAATTCTCTTGAATTTTTCTTCCACTAAATCCTTATCAATACACACTCCAAAAACAAATGCCTCAATGCGCCTCTACTAGCTTGGTATTTGCTACACCGCTCCTCTGCCATTAACCTGGCCCCATAGGTCTTAACTGGTGCCATATGGGCGCACAGCATTACTTTGCATTGTATTTCCTACAAAGATACATTAATAATCAGCTGGGGGACCTGTAATATACCCACCACTATGTCTCTTCCAGTCCACTCTGTACCCAAGTTCTCGTTCCACTTCACAGCACCCTCTCATCGTGAGGACTTTGTTCTAAGTCTACCATGGCTCAATGCAGAGAGGACATCAACTCCCAGGGCCGGCACATTCACTAGGTGGGCTAGGCAGTCACCTAGGGCAGCCAAACTTGATGTGCAGTGTGAAAATCATGGTCTGTCACTTCTGATCCCCCTCTGATGCAACTTCCTGTCACAGGGAGGCAGGAGAGGCAGGCTATAAGTGGATACCAAAGAGCATGACTAGCTGGGACACCAAAGTAATGGCAGAAAGCTGTCACTTTTAAACTGCTGTTGCCGCCACCTGGCACTCCTCTCAGAAAACGTAATTGGTGGTGGTGGTGTAGAGGCCACAAGGTGCAGCTCGGCGGGGGAGCGGGGGGGGGGGCGATATGTTTGTCTACATCCTGCCTTTGTTTACTAGCATAGGCCAAGATTTCTCCTTGAAGAACTACATTAGCTACCTCACAAAAAAGAATGGGATTTTCTGGTGTTCCTGAATATTGATGGCATAATCATCCCATTTTTCCTACAAAAATTTAAAAAATCCTTGATCACCATACAGATACATAGGAAATCACCAGCACCCCATGAATCTACACCCATCTTTCTAGGACAGGTCCCTTAAAACTGGAGCGTAGTCTGAGATCACAATGGCTCCAATATGTACAAACCTATTCTGTGACAGCATTGATGCTGTGGCCATAAAATAATCCAACCTTGAAAGAGACCAGTGGGTCCAAGAGTTGTATAAATTCTTTTTCCTGGGGATGTAGGACCCTCCACACATATACCAAAAGCTCACACAAATGCTGGAGCCCCCTGACTGATCTGTTAGGACGCTCTAAACCTGGAGGGGCCCTATCAAGAAATACATCTTGTCTCTTTTGCTGGTATCTCGGCAGGACTGGAGGTTTCAGGCCCAAATGGAACAGCGCTACATCCCAAGGTGAGCTCTTTGGTAGAAAGCATGGCACTGAGCCAAACTCTGGATGGTAGTTTACTGCTGTAGGGAGGTCCAGCAATTGGAACATCGGATGTGGACTTACCTCAATGTGTGACACCAAGAATTGGAGATGCTAAGACCTTGTTGGACATGCAATTATCACTTCAAACTATCTGGGAATTACTTTTAAAAATGGATGGTGCTGTGAAGCGTTGTTCAATGGATATTACTGCATTAGTTTCTACGGTTTCTGTTTTGGCCCAGAAGCAAGATATTTCTATTAAAGAAACTCAAGAAAAAAATAAATGGTTTAGAGACCTGGGCTAAGGAATCAAGAGAGACTTTAGAAACAATGGGGTATGTTTACTAAACCGCGTTAATGTAGCAGCGACTACATTAACGCGCATTATGTAATGTTAACCACGTTAAGGGTACCTAACGCATGTTAACGTCACCATCCGCGGTAAGTCCCGCAGAGGGCGGAGAGAAGGGGTTAATGGGAGGGGAGAAGCTCCCGCAACACTAACACGGGGAACTGAAGGGCTGAACATTAATGGGGCTGAAAACCTGTCCTTAGATGCAGATATTTCAGCGTCAGCAATGTACAACATAGGCAGAGAGACCAAGAAAAGTGATAGTAGTGATCCATATGCAGCAACAGCATAGTGCCCAAGAATGAAAGGCCACTATGGCGATGGTGCAAATGGGGCATAGGGGGCTGCAGGCGGGACATGTAGTGGGGGCAGCTGGGGCACAGGGTGGACTAGGCTGTCGCCTAGATGGCACATAGGAACATAGAAACTGGAAATCAGCAAGACAGCAGCTGACCAAGGCCAAACACAATCCACCTACATCTACCTGATCCACCCTAGCCAATAGACGCTAGGGCACTGACCTGACATCCCCCAAGCCATCCCTCCCCCATGTGGAAGGGACATAATATTGGTAGGCGGTGATGGGGGGGATGTGAGGATGTCCATGTATGCCTCCCTACCCCAGACCCCTCTCCCTAGGTGACCACCTACCTGCACACTGGATGGTCTGGGACTGCGCACTACCAGCACCGACAGCATATGGCCAGGCAGCATGGCAGGGGAGGTGTTGGTGCTGGAGGGGGCAGTGGCACATGCCTGCAGTGGACCTAGGCCATGCCCTGTACCAGTACGTGGTGTGCAGTGCAACAGAAAAGGTCTGGCTGAGGAGAAGTAAAGGTAGCCCCAGGGACTGCTGTGCTTCTGTAGCAACAGTGTGGTGCAGTACACACAGCCAGTGTGTCTAGGAGCAGAGGGTCACAGGTTCAGGTCACAGGTTCAGAACCCAGCTGTGGATCCTGCATAGCATGTCCCTATATTTTACCCTTAAAACTGAAAAAACCTCCGCATTACAACTTGAAAGCTGAAATTGTAACTAAATAGTGACATGCAAATGTCTCAGCATGATTATACACTCTTCAAAAGCAGTATTTCTTTAGAGATGTATTTTGTAGCAAGTAAAGGTCTCAGTTCTAATAGGAAGCCAATAGACTCAACTAAACGTCTAGTGGACTTATATCCTTATTCACATCAATGACCTTTTGCAGAAGAGTGTAAATCAAAATTCGTTCAAAAATTGTTAGTGAATAAAGTGCTTAACTTTCAGGAAAATTGAGCTTGCATTGTCCCGACGCTGACAGACGCGCCACTTTATGCGTTTCACCCTTGTGTAGGTTTCGTCAGGGGAACTTCATGAAGCACTCAAACCCAAAAAGTCCATTCTTATTCAAAGATGGTGTTTGTGAGAATGGACGATTCTCACAAACACCATCTTTGAATAAGAATGGACTTTTTGGGTTTGAGTGCTTCATGAAGTTCCCCTGACGAAACCTACACAAGGGTGAAACGCATAAAGTGGCGCGTCTGTCAGCGTCGGGACAATGCAAGCTCAATTTTCCTGAAAGTTAAGCACTTTATTCACTAACAATTTTTGAACGAATTTTGATTTACACTCTTCTGCAAAAGGTCATTGATGTGAATAAGGATATAAGTCCACTAGACGTTTAGTTGAGTCTATTGGCTTCCTATTAGAACTGAGACCTTTACTTGCTACAAAATACATCTCTAAAGAAATACTGCTTTTGAAGAGTGTATAATCATGCTGAGACATTTGCATGTCACTATTTAGTTACAATTTCAGCTTTCAAGTTGTAATGCGGAGGTTTTTTCAGTTTTAATGGTATATCCCTCCAGCAAAAAAAGACCACTACGTCAGTTGTAACCTATATTTTACCCTACAATGCAGATACAACATCAACATGTGCAATCCCCAAAGCAGCGGTCAACAGGGGTACAAACACCCACTCACACAAGCTCCACTATCCAAAGCTCCATGGAGAGTCAGGCTGTTGGCCCCAGCACGGAGCCACAGTTATCACCAGAGCACTATTACTACCTCCTGCACAGTTTGGCAATGTCAGCACTGTGATCAGGACCAGTGTGGCGGGCAGGGTTGCCAAACACCCCTATCTTTGCACAATGCTGTAATAGGAAATGCTGCTGGTGAATGTCAGACCATGGTTGGGGGCTGGGGAACTGCTGTAGTCCTAGAACTGATGGGAGCACAGGGGAAGGGCAATGGACCGGTAGTGTACAGTATTGTGGTGTACATGTGTTGCATCTTATGTGCGTTACGGTGAACCTGCGTTGCAGCACTCATAATACTGTGTGTGATGTCTGTTTGGAATATGTGTTGTTGTGCACCATAATCTGAGCACATATGCTAAAGCGCCTAGACATATCTCATAAAGCATGTCGAAAGCTTTGTAACATCATGCATGTTATTGTGTGCGCTGCAAGTCAGACGCCCTGTTATGCACATTCTCTGCAATGCGCGTACAACACAATGCATGTAGGATGCAGAATGCGTAGGATGCACTACTGTGTGATAATCTAGCAGACACGATGGCCACTTGGTGGAACATATTTGCATTGTGCTTGTTGTGGTTGTGTGGGATAGTGGTTGCAGACGTGCGTGGAGCCAACATAGGTTCCTTTTCCTTTCCTTTTGTTTGTTCGGCTCTCCTTATCATATAATGGCTCCAGCTTTGTCCCTTCTCCATACACCCTTCCCTCTCTTCACTGTACACTGCAGTATCCCCTCCATGCAGCCTATCTGTCACATGCTAGCTGTTACATATACTCCCTTTCTTTGGGGTGTCTGGGTGGGCAGGTGACTCAGTGGTTTGGTATTGGTGTCGCTGAGCTGTGTTTGGGCTCTTCAGTGTACCAGTTCAGTTCCCTCTTACTCCCTTTTGGATTCCCTGCCCATTTTGCCCTTATACACACACCATCCACACAGCTGACCCTTCAGACCGACCCCTGACGCCCTTTCCATTACAGTTGTTTACTCATCTGCATGCTGGGCTCACTGCACATCATTTCCTGGTGTATGTGCATGTGTTAACTGTGGCTCACGTCCCCATTACAGACTGTGATATCAGCTGCCTGTGGTCTATGGCCTTACACCTACGGCTCCGTTTCTCATGTGGCACCATGTCTTCACATCCCTCAGCGCGTCTTCTACTGTCAGCGCGCCTTAGATTGCAACTCCTTCGGATGCGCTGCTGCTTCCTGCTGGCTGTGGTGTTCACGCACGATGGGTCCATGGCGCACTGTACCACGCGTTAAGTGCCTTGTAATGCGTGTTACCTGACACGGCTTGCTTTACTGATGCACCGCCCACTCCTTTATATGGGCATCTGTAACATTACCGGGGAACTTAACGATGGTAACATTACCGGAGTTTAGTAAACATACCCCAATAGCTTTTCCGCCAAGTCCACTGCTAGCTGTGGATGATGGTGAGTCACAATATCCCCTGCCATGAAGAATAGATGTTCACTGGGCACACTGGCTGGAAGACAGGTCAGGAAATGCTACACAACCATGGCCAGGTCTGGCCAGATTGCTAACTTGTGTACCCAATATGTCAAGGGCTCTCTGTACATGGCCTCGATGGGCTCTACAAGGTAGCGATTCAGTGAAATCCATGCAAGAGTCCTACTTGTGGTAGGATGATCTCTACTGCTTAGAACTGTAGCTAGCGCTTCGGTCTCCAATCAATGTCCCTGGCTGAAGATCATAGGCCATGGGAATGTAAAGCCGGGGGGGGGGGGGGAGTGGTAGATGACAAGGTGGTGCTCATAGTACCAATACTGCTTGCTGGCATGCTTAATATTTCTAAGACCATAAAAAATTGCCATACTGGGTCAGACCAAAGGTCCATCGAGCCCATTATACTGTTTCCAACAGTGGCCTATCCAGGTCACAGGTGCCTGGCAGGATTTTAAAAAGTAGCCAGATTCCATTCCAGGGATAACACTGGCAAGTCAAATGCAAGGCATTGATAAGGCAGGCAAAGAGAGAATTTGAGAAGAAGCTTGCTGCGGAAGCAAAAACACAAAATAAAGACCTTTTCAAGTACATTCGTAGCAAAGAACCTGTGAGAGAGTCAGTTGGTCCATTAGATGATAAAGGGGTTAAAGGAGCACTAAGAGGCGACAAGGCGATAGTGGAGAGACTGAATGAATTCTTTGCTTCGGTCTTTACTGAGGAAGATGTAGGGATGTTACCCATGACTGAAGTGGTATTTAAAGGTGGGGAAGAATTGAAGGAAATATCGATACATTGGGAAGATGTATTACAACTATTAGATAAACTGAAGAGTAGCAAATCACCTGGGCCGGATGGTATACATCCAAGGGTGTTGAAAGAACTGAAATATGAGATTGCAGACCTGCTATCAGTAATCTGTGAACTATCATTAAAATCATCTCTAATACCTGAAGATTGGAGGATCGCCAATGTAACACCAATTTTTAAAAAGGGTTCCAGGGGTGATCCGGGAAACTACAGACCGGTGAGCCTGACGTCAGTACTGGGAAAAATGGTAGAAACCATCATAAAGAATAAAATTACTCAGCATGTAGATAGTCACGACCTAATGGGAGACAGCCAACATGGCTTTAGACAAGGAAGATCTTGTCTTACTTATCTGTTATGTTTTTTTGAAGGAGTGAATAAACAGGTGGACAAAGGTGAGTCGGTTGATATTGTGTATCTGGACTTTCAGAAAGCCTTTGACAAGGTCCCTCATCAGAGACTTTTGGCAAAACTAAAGAGTCATGGGATAGGAGGCAGTGTACTATTGTGGATCAGGAACTGGTTAAAAGATAGAAAGCAGAGGGTAGGGCTAAATGGCCAATTTTCCCAATGGAGAAAGGTGAATAGTGGTGTACCCCAGGGATCTGTTCTGGGTCCGCTGCTTTTTGACATATTCATAAATGACCTGGAAAGTGGAATAACGAGTGAGGTTATCAAATTTGCAGATGACACAAAGCTATTTAAAGTTGTTAAAACCCAAGAGGATTGTGAAAAATTGCAAGAGGATCTTAATAAATTGGAAGACTGGGCATCAAAATGGCAGATGAAATTTAATGTGGACAAGTGCAAGGTTATGCACCTAGGGAAGAACAACCCAAACTATGGTTACACGATGCAAGGTTCCACATTAGGAACCACCACCCAGGAAAAAGATTTAGGCGTCATTGTGGATACCATGTTAAAACCCTCGGCCCAATGTGCAGCGGCGGCCAAGAGAGCAAATAGAATGCTAGGTATGATAAGGAAAGGAATGGAAAATAAAACAAAAGATATTATAATGCCTCTATATCGTTCCATGGTGAGACCGCATCTTGAATATTGTGTGCAATTCTGGTCGCCGTATCTTAAAAAGGATATAGCGATTTTAGAAAAGGTTCAGAGAAGAGCCACCAAAATGGTAAAGGGAATGGAAGGATACTCCTATGAAGAAAGGCTAAAAAGGTTAGGGCTCTTTAACCTGGAAAAGAGACGGCTGAGGGGAGATATGATAGAAGTCTATAAATTAATGAACAGAGTGGAACGGGTAAATGTAATTGATTGTTTACGTTATCAGAATATAGAAAGACTAGGGGACATGCAATGAAGCTACAGGGTAAACTATTTAAGACTAATAAAAGAAAATATTTTTTCACTCAACGTGTAATCAAACTCTGGAATTTGTTACTGGAGGATGTAGTAAAGGCTGTTAGTGTAGCTGGATTTAAAAAAGGTTTTGACAAGTTCCTGGAGGAAAGGTCCATAAACCATTATTAAGAAGGGACCCAGGATATCAATGCTTGACCCAGTACAAGCATTGTGGAACTTGTGTCTCTTGGGGAAACTGCTAGGTACGTATGACCTAGATTGGCCACTGTTGGAAACAGGATACTAGGCTTGATGGACCTTGGTCTGACCCAGTATGGCATATCTTATGTTATTATGTTCTTAACAGACCAGAGTTTAATTCCCACTTGTTCTCTTTGCGGCTGTGGGGAACTCACTTCATTTTACTGCCAGAAACAGTCCAGGGTCTGCAATGACACGCATTCTTATGCTTTTTTATGTGTTCCGATAGCACATTGGGTCTGCAAACATGCTATTTGCGATCATGCCCATCTGACAGCATGATTTTCTGGGTTCTGCTGTAGCCCATTGGAACGGGTCAGACATGTTCACCCCACAGATGTATGATACATGAGTTGCACATGATTGGACTATTTCATCATAACTGTTACTGAACATCTTTGACTCCATCATATATATACAGTACATGCAGGCACATCCCACTCCTGGGATGGCCACTTGCAGGGATCATCACATGTCCTTACTTGCTCCATATGGCCACTATGAGAGACACTTGTCCAGTAGTTGTATGCACATGTGTCAGGAGGATTGTATGGTGGTTAGAAAGCCAGGACAGCTGTCATACCCAAATAGCTGATATTGGAGATTCCCTATAGCACAGCTACACTTTTTTCATGTATACTACAACTACATTTCTGTCGTAACATCCAATAGATCGGGGCAGCAAGGCCATACTGCACTCTCGTCTATCACCATCCATCAGCATATGCCCATTATGTACCGTAATGTATTCTCCTGCCAGCTGCTTCACTATAGTTCACACAGGAACATTTTCATCATTAGGATGTATCACTCACACCTCTGTTATGCATGATCCGCACGTCACCACTCCTGCTCGGTCATCCTTTTGCAGCCCACATCGTGGCAATGCTGGCTGCGCCAGGGGACAGCTCTTCCCAGTCCTATGTCACACACTGACATTACAGCAGATTATGTGGGCACCCCTCACTGATACAGTACAGTACCTCCCACATACTCACCCCACTTACTGACTGACAGGTAGGATACATATGGATCTGACATGTCCTTCAGCTCCTAGCTTTCCTTTTATTCATCACCTAAAATGTGAGTTTCACAAGGGCTCTCTTATCCTGCATTAAGGTGCCTGCTATTTTCGGGCGTTAAGGTGCACACTTGGCACCTTAATACCTGGTATCCTGTTAGTGCCCGATAAGTGGAGACAAGCACCTCTAACGCCAGAATGCCTACTGCCCGGCCCGGTCTTCACCGCACAAAAACACCCTTACTGCTGCTGTTACCTCTGGCTATACGATGCACCCTTAACACTCTTTAGTAAACATAATTCCTAATATCATATAGCTATAATTTGTTTAGAATTCCCTATGTGCATCATTTTGCACTCATCTACATTAAATTCCATCTGCCATTTGGATGCCCAGCCTCCCAGTGTTCTCCTGTAAGTTTTCATAATCCACATGCAATTTGATATTTTTGAATAATGTACTGTCATCTGCAAATTTGATTATCTTACTCATCGTTTCCCTTTGCAGATCATTTATAACCATGTTAAAAAGCCCTGCTCCCAATTCAGATTCCTGGGAATCACCTGTTTGATAAAAGTAATCTTTGCGGGGCACTCAGTAAGCGAGAGTTAAGGGCAGCCTCAATCGAGAAAATTGGCCATTTAGACCTACTCTCTGTTTTCTAACTTTTAACCAGTTCCTTTTCCACAGCAGTTTTTCCTCCTTTCCAATACTTTTTTCTATTTCCTCAAAGTCTTTCATGAGGTCCTTTATCAAATTCTTTCTGAAAATACATACTATGGGGATCATTTTAGAAGCCCAATTCGTGTTCTGGACGTCTGAAAACGGGCATAGAGATATTCAAAGCAAGGTGCCGTACCGGGAGCCAATTTAGAAAGCTCTTTTAACAACATTCCTGGTGTTCGAGACAGGATGGGAGTGTGGTGTAGTTGTGTCTCTGCCGGATTTCACAAACACTCCGCATGTTCCGAGCCACGTCAGAGTTCTCCTGCTGTATCACCACTGCCACTGCCCCCTGCCTCTGGCAATCCATTTCCTTTATTTCAGTCACCAACTTTTCCTTCCAGTAAGTCAGTGAGCTGTATCGCAAAGCAATAGCTCTTTTCAGCCACAGGTCATAGTGCCCAGTTAGCAGATAAGTATCCTCCTTCATCCCAGGGATTCCAACCTTTTTCCCACTTGATCATGCAAAAAAGTCTACCATCATCAAAACCTCTGCTGTGAATCCCTCTCACTGCCAAATACCCTCTAACTTCATCTGTAAAATATTCACTACTGGGAAGAGAAGGCTCAGGGTAACCTTTGTGGAACCTCTGTGGCATCCTTAAAGAGCTTTAGGACTTCCATCACTTACATATTTGTTTAATCCTAGTGACACAGGGGCCTGTCAGTGCTGATCTCAGTCTCCGATAACAGTAGAGGCATGGCTGCCTCTTACTCCACTAATCTCTTCAGCATGTCTTAAGTGGAATTCCACCTGGTGCTAACCTCCTGCTTGAGCCACTGTGCAGGTACCCCTGTTGCTTATTGCTTCTAAAGCAGCTCATGCCCACCTTTCCAATGCCAGTGAAAATACCCAGTTATTTTTCAACACTTCTCAATCAGTCCTCTCAGGACAGGGCTGACAGTTCCCTTGCTCCCGAGGCCTAGGGAGTCTGACAACCAAGTGCAGATATTGTGCAAAGCATTTGATCCTATGAAAGCCCCCTTCTTTACTGTCTTGACCTTGTTCATTCCACTATCTGTTACAAGGAAACCTGGATGCACAGTGCTTTGTTTGTGCCCTATGTTTCAGTCCTGCAGCATTTCCATTATTTCTGCTAAGATATGGATCCATGCGTGGCTGTCATTCATTTCCTAGCTGCGCAGCACAACCTTTCAGTACCCTCCTGCTGTTGCTCCCCTATTAGACCTACAGCCTATTCCTGCCTCAGATGGCTGCCATCAGTGTGCTGTCAGGGAAAGGTAGGCATCTGTAGTGTTCTGTCTAAACCAGATGCAAGTGATGAAATGCACACTAGGACAGGCCTTTGATTTTGTCAGCTCTGCCTACAGCTGGTGATGCAACTCATTCTACAGGCTAGTAATCACCTGCTTGATAAAAAATAATCGTGTAGGGCACTCAGTAAGTGCAAGTTAAGGGCAGTCTCTTAAATTCTACCTTCAAAAACCGTGTTCAGGGGATGGTTATCCAGGGATACCATTTCCCCGATGCACTGGGTCACCACCCTCGATGTTGCCTGCCACCTATCCCATGACAGTGCTAAGGATCACCAACCCATCTCATCCATGGTTGCTTGCTTTGATGTGCATCAGACCTGCTGCTATACTCTCTGACTGGTGGAAGAGTATAGAAGCTCCACTTAGGAAAGGAATTTTGTTTTTCCTGTACCTTTCCCATCTTTGTATTGAGCTGTAATGGATGCTGTTTTCCAACTTACCTAGCATGCCACTGTTAGTAAGACGAACCATCAGCTTCTCTCTGCTAATATGTTGCCTACAGTAACTTTCACAGTAAGCTTCCAGGTTTTTTGCTTCCATGGCAAGCTTCTTTTCAAATTCTCATTTTGCGTGAATTATTAATGCCTTTCATCTAACTTGGCAATGCTTATGTTCTTTCCTGTTTTTGTTATTTGGTTCCTTTTTCCATTTTCTGACTATAACAGGCTTTCTGACCTCACCTTTAAACCATGCCAGCAGTCATTTGGCCTTCTTTCCATCTTTCTTAAAGTGTATAATACCTCTGGTCTGGGTTGCCAAGATAGTGTTTTTAAATAACGCCCAAGCTTGATGTAAACTCTTGACTTATGTAGTTGCTCATTTTAGTTTTCCTTTACCATTTTCCTCATATTATTATAGTCTCCCTATTGAAAGTTAAATGCTAATACACTGGATTTCCCTGCTGTTCTCTCTCCATTTATTAAATCTAATGTGATTCTGTTATTATCGCTATTGCCAAGCGGCCCCCACATCGTTATCTCTTGCGTTTCACTAAGTACTAGGTCTAAAATAGCTTCCCCTGGTGTCATTTCCCAAACCAGCAGCTCCATGAAGCAGTCATTTATTTTATCTAGAAACTTTGGGGTATGTTTACTAAAACCCCGGTAATGTGCGGGCCGCGCTAGTGTGCGGGTGCCATATAAGGATTGGGCGTTTCTTTCTGAAAAAGAAAAACCGGGATTTAAATATGCGCTAAGGTGCGCGGCGCCCATGTGTGCCCTGCACATTAGCGCATGAGAAAGCTGCGCGGGAGGCATAAGTGGCGCGCTGATGTACAAGCAGAAGAGCAGAGCCACAGCACAATGGTTAAGACACTGATCAATGGTGCAGGGATCAGGGGTTCAATCCCCCACAGTACCCAATGAAGATGGCTGGCTAAGGAATTACTTTAGGAGCCAGTTTAATATTGGGCAGCATAAGGCGGCATGCTGATGGGCATAAAGCAGTGTGCTGTTGCTTTAGGAGGCATTTTAATATTGGGCGGCATAAGGCTGCGCGCTGATGTTTAAGCACAGGAACAGAACCACAGCATAATGGTTCAAACACTGACCAATGGTGCAGGGATCAGGGGTTCAATCCCCCACAGTGCCCAATGAACAAGGCTGACTGAAGCATTACATATTATGGGGAAGATTGCTTTAGGAGGCATTTTATTTTAATTTTAATTATCACTACTAGCAAACGCACTCTCAAAGCGTGTTAACATAAGGCGCCCCATAAGGCACATTTTAAAGTGCACTGTCCGCCAAGGCACCCTAGAATGTTGCTTATAGGGCGCTTTATAGGGTGCCGTATGAGGTACCGCAAGGTCAGAGTACTGTTTTTGATGGCAGCACTGTGCAGTTTAAGGAATGAAAAGCATAAGTAGGTGCGCTGACATGCAAGGAGGAGCAGCAGTGGAGCACAATGGTTAAGGCACTGACTGCTGATACAGGGGTCATGAGTTTGTTCCCCAGTGTGCCTAATACGTAAGGCTGGCTGAGGCATCAGCTTTGCAATGTACATTTTGTTTCCTGCAACACTTTATTTTTATTTTATTAATTGCTGCCAGCAAACACGCCCTCCCATGCCGTAATTGAAGGTGCCATATAAGGCACTCCATAGGGCACATTATAAAGTGCACTGTCCGTCATGGCACCCTAAAATGTCCCCTATAGGATACCCTATAAGTTGCTCCACAGGATAACGTATAGTGCACCTTATATGGACAGTAACCATAAGGTAACCTATAGGGCGCCCTATAAAGCGCCCTCTGAGGCACCGTATGGGTACAGTACGATGAGGGTGTTTTTGCTGGCAGCAATAATGTACATTAAAAAGAGATAATGCTCTGGGCAGCTCCATCAAATAACTCCACTGTGGGTTTGAACCCATGACCTCTGGCACCACAGGCAGTGAAACAACCATTGTGCTACAGCCCAATAGCTGTTAGCAAGCCCCTGGCTGGCTGCAGAGGGAGTGCACGTCACCACACAGAGAGTCTGCTGTGGTCACCAGGATAGGGTTAGCCCACCCGTACCCATGATGCACTGCACATGCAAATCAGCTGTCCACAGATAAACACAAGATGGGGAATGCACCCCCACAGCACCACGGCCTGGTATGGGGAAGTGACCATGTGCACCCCCTCAGCACCTCGGCCTGGTATGGGGAAGTGACCATGTGCACCCCCTCAGCACCTCGGCCTGGTAGGGGGTACTGACCGTGTGTTTTACTGGCACAGAGTAGCTACACACCGTCACATTGTGCGGGTACTGTGCTCACCCTGAGGGTGCGGTGAGGCGCCCAGCACCAGGTCCACAGCACCTTCAATGGCTGAAAGAGGCCATGTTGGAGGTCCAAAGCAGTGTTAATGTGTGAGATAGGTAGTTTCTGTAGAAGCACCTTGGATATTCCTGTTTGCCTCAGTCAGGTGTAGCCCCTATGGACCTCCCAGTGGGCCTTGCACCAACACCCTCTCCCTCTCCCCCCCCCCCCCCCAGGGCCGAGGGTGGCAAACAGGGCCTTCCATCAACAGATCCACATTCTACCTCCCTGCAATGGTGGCAGTAGAGGGGACCATCAACCCCAGTCCTGCTGGGGCACAGACACCCTACAGGGCAGTCAATGCAGCTCTGTACACATCCATAATACAATAGCAGACAGAGATTAGGCCTGGATATGCTAAGCTGCATCCCACCACTATCTGATATTCTCCTGCAGCAAGCCTTCAGCCGCTGCAAGCCACATACCAACTGCAAACAGTCTGCTAGCTAGTCCATAGTGCATGTTCCTAGTGGAAATGCATGCACCCAGAACTGGGAAGTCAGCATACACAACAAGCAGATAAATCAGTGACTGGGACCCATAAACATCACATGAGAGAAATACTATATAGCACTATGGGGGTGCCTAGTCATGCTGTCGTCACTGCACAGTCAGGGTGAGAGTGATCCCCCAGCAGGACATACTGAGGTCACCCTGTCTGTGTAGGTGGTGGCCGGGCACTACAATGTCCCAGCCAGTGCCCTGTGCCCTGTGCAGATGCATCCTGGCCAGGTCACCCTGTCCGGGCTATACACATGGTACCTTGCTCCTCATTATGCACATTGGCAGGCCAATACTGGCAACAGTGCTGGCAGTGTGGGCTGTGGAAGGTCACACACTGTATAGACAGACACACACTCCCACACCTATGCCAGCATTGTGCTACTATAGAGGAGTTTAGCAGCCCTGCCCACCACACCAGTCCTGGGCACAGTACAGGCATGGATATGCTACGCAATACTGTTGGGGGTCACTCCCCAGGGTGGTAAACACTGTCAGAGACCAGACCTGAAGCACACACCGCAGACATCAGAAAGATTGTTATGATGGAGCTCAATGAGCAAACTGTGCTTAACGTAGGACTTGCTATCTGCCAGTAATCATAGGAAACGTTTGATAGGTGTGTACCATATACCCAGGTGTAGGGTGGCATTGCTACGGTATGCAAGTGCTAATATTGGGAGATGCACGCAGGGCCCAATGTCCTGCCTCTCCAGGAGGCATTAGCCAATGGGGCCTGTGGGTGTGGGTGTGTCTGGCCCTGTTGGCTGCTGCTTTTACGGCAGAGGTTCCCAACTCCACTCCTGGTGTGCCAAACACTGTTCGGGTTTTCATGCTGTCCCTCATGAATATGCATGGGATACATCTGCATACCATGGGTGTGGTGCATAGATATGCAGCACAGGCATCTTTATTAGAGGCAGCATGGAACCAGAATGGTGTTTGGCCCTCCAGGACTGCATTTGGGGGGATTCTGCCGTAGGTAATGCACATTTCTATGGTGTTTGTGCTGTGTAGGGTAAAATAGAGGTTTTTGACCCATGCTAATGGTCTCAGCAATAATGGTTCAGTCTTTACTACCAAGAGGACTGGGTTGGCAGGAGCCCCAGCTGGGATTTGAACCTGTGACCTTCTGGTCCTAAAGGCACTGGCTGTGTCTGCTGCACCACCATCTTAGCACAAATGCAGTGCATTCCCTGGGGCATCCATGGCTGTTTGTCAGACAGGGCCTGTCTGTTGGAGTGCACTGCACCCACGTGAAGGGGGCTAGGCCACCGTCTGCTGTGGGCAGCAGCCACTGCCCCCTCCACCACCGGTACCCTTCCGTCACCATGCTGACATGGCCTTATATTGGTGACAGCATCACAGCTAAATGATATGTGGCCCTCCAGGACTGCATTGCGGGGACTGTGGTCTAGGTAATGTGCATGTTTCTGGTGTCTGTGCTCTGTAGGGTAAAATAGAGGTGTTTGGACCATGCTTATGTTATCTGCAAAAAGGTTGGTCTTTACTATCATGGTTTAGTGGTGGGTAAAATATGGAAATTGGGTTTGCAGGAGCCCCAGCTGGAACTTGAAATCTTTGGCTCCTGAACACACTGTCTGTGTTCACTGCACCACACTGTGGCCACAGAGACAATGCAGTCCCTGGAGATAGGAAACCTGCCCAAAGGAGACATAAACCCTGCTCTGCACAATTTCACTTTTATTATTTCACAATTATTATTTTTACGCTCCGTCCTCATACAAGGTGAATGATCCCACAGTGAAATTGTGCAGAGCAGGGTTTATGACCCTGCTCTGCACAATTTCACTGTGGGATCATTCACCTTGTATGGGGACGGAGCGTAGGCCCTTCTAAAATTCATATTTCTTTTTTGGGGCTTTTTTGGGAGTGATTTTTGATGTTTTCCATGACTATCACTGTTGCCCAGCTGGATTATATTTTTTTAGAATTTTGTTGTGGTCATTTTAAAGTTTTATTTGCAATTTTGTTCTGTGCACATGTATCACACTGCTCACGTTTTGTAGGTTTCCCTGGTATTGCTGTACATTGCTGACAGAAATGGTTTCTCTTCCCTTTAAATCGGCTCTACCGCGAGGTTTTCACTCGCGGTATTTTTTTCATCAAATTTCAGCCCCGCTCCTGTGCGGGGAGCCTCTCCCCTCCCACTCTCCACCCATTGACCCTGTCTCTCCGCCCCTGGGGAGCCTTCCTCCGCCCTCCGGGAGCCTTTCCACGCCTCTATTGCTCATTTGCGCGACGCACACATGAGCGGGCCCGTTAGTGCAGCGCGCACGTGTGCGGGGAACAAAAACACACTATTAGCGTGCACTAAAGTACCTTAGCGCACGCTCAAGTGCGCCCCGCACAATTGCGCGGTTTAGTAAACATACCCCATAGTGCCACTCCTTCACCAGTTTGATCTACCCTATCAGTGCAATATAATTTGTATCCAGGTATCACAGCTTCCCATTAGTTATTCTCCTTCCACTAGGTTTTGGAGATGCCAATTAAATCTAATCTTTCATTCAGTGCTATATATTCTAACTCTCCTATCTTATTTTTTTAGACATATCATTTGCATAAAGGCATTTCAATGTTTGTTTTTTGTTCATATTAACAATCGGGTTATCAGTTTGGAGTATTTTGGAATCTTACAACTCCATCTGTTCTTTACTTAAAGGCACCTGGATTAGTTTTATTGGAATCTCTCTATCAGGGTGTTCTAATGTCCCTGTTTTGCAAATATACTTTACAGTAGTTATAAATTATGCCAAACCATGTGTTTTTAGCGACTGTTGGCTTTCCACATTTATCTAGTTTAAAAGCTGCTCTATCCCTTTTTTAAAGGTTAACGCCAGCAGTCTGGTTCTACTCTGGTTAAGCTGGAGTCCATACTTTGGGAAAATCCCCCTCCCCTTCCTTCCTCAGAATGTTGCTCAGTTCCTAACAAATCTAAAGCCCTTCCCTGCACCATCATCATATCCAAGCATTGAATCTCCAGAGTCTGCCTGCCTCTTCTGGCCCTGTCCATAGAATGGGACTTACCTGGAAGTTCTGTATTTAAACTTTCTATCTAAAATCCTAAATTTGGCTTCCAGAACCTTTCTCACACACTTTCCTATGTTATTGGTATCAACATGTACCAAGACAGCAGCACTGTTTAAAACCTTATCTAGATGGCGTATGAGATCCACCTCCCTTGTACCAGATACACAAGTTACCACCAGCCACCCAATGATTTATATGCCTAATGATTGATTTGTCAATTATAATGGCCTTCCTAACCTTTCGCTCATGGGCACATGCTCTTGGAGACACATCCATGGTGAGAGAGGATAATACATCATCTGAAGTTCAGGTCCTAGCTCATATAAAAAAGAATGTAGCCCTTTTCACCAGGTTACAAAACAATTCTCATAAAATGTACACAGAATAATTCATAAAAACTTTAAGCCATCTTGTCCATAAAAGAAATTGAACAGGATAGAAAAACAGAGCTCAAAAGTAGCTGCATCAGAACCCAACCTAAATGAACGAAAGGGGAAGCATAGCACTCATTATATCATCATCACTCCAGAATTATTTTTTCAATCAAAAATTGCATAAAATAATCTATATAAGCCTCTTGAAAAATACATATATTTTCAATGTCCTTTCAATATTCAATATTCAAATATTCTGACAGTGTCATGGTAAATTTGATCAAAACAGTCTCACAAAAGCATAGTTTCACTTATCTGAAATGTCAATAATGACAACAAGTCCTAAAATACTCTTAAGATGATTGTAACACACTCCACAGGCTGATATAGGCTTCCCGATGTCACAATGGGATTCATTCAAAAGGCACTTCCAGTGCCACAGACACCATCCACAATATATCCACCATGTTCAACAAAATGTTAACTGTATCCAATGTGTTGACTATATTCAACTTTGGCAAAAGCCAGAAGGATGCAGGGTTGCATACAAAGAGGAATTACCAGCAGAAAGGAAGAGGTACTAATGCCACTGTACAAGTCGCTGGTGAGGCCTCACTTGGAATATTGTGTTCAATTTTGGAGACCATATCTCTCAAAGGATATAAAAATCTGGAAACTGTTCAGAGGAAGGTGAGCAAAATGATTTGGAGCTTGCATCAGAAGACTTATGAGAAGAGACTTGAAGACCTAAATATGTACACTCTAGAGGATAGGAGGGACACAGGAGATATGATTCAGACCTTTAAATATTTAAAGAGTATTAATAAACAAACAAACCTCGTCCAAAGACAGGGAAGATGTAAAATTAGAGGGCATAACATGAAACTGCAAGGGGGTAAATTGAAAGGCAATGTCAGAAAATACTTTTTCACTGAAAGGGTGGTGGATGCTTGGAATGCCCTCCCAATGGATGTGGTGGGGCAAATTGTGATAGTGACAGCACTACTGATCAGATGGAATGGGAAAATAGTGAGCAGTATGCCATTAAAAATAAGAGCAAGCCAGGTTCCCATAGCAACAGAATGCTTTCAGCTAGAACGGAGCTCAGCCTACAAATTGTATATATTGTATATTTTATGGTTGTACATAGTTACCCTGTTAGCCAAGTTGATTATCCTGTTCATATGTAAACACAAAGTACTATTGGAAATGTGTATGTTCACTGTTTATTGTAAACCGCGCTGATGCTGAATAGCGCGGTATAAAAGAGACTTTAAATAAATAAAATAAATAAATAAATAAATAAATAATAGTGCTGACGTAGAAGCTGAATGCAGCTCTGATGATTTCCACCTGAGTAACCAGAGGGGTGTGGCTGCAGGAGGAAGCCGTTTTAAACCGGCTTCAGAGTCAGACTTTAACTCAAGGGACTGGAGGAGTTCAGGAAACTCGAGGAGTTCAAGGAGTTCAAGGACCTCAGGATTAGAAGGAGGAAAGAGAAAGGAAGGCACAGAGAAGCCTCGACGGCAGGCTGAGCCACTCAAACAGCAAAGGTACACAGGAAAGCAGCAACAAGGGAAACTTGGGAACCCAGGTCAAGTTGAGAAAGATTCTGAAAGGTCCATTTCCTTTAACCCTGAAACACTGGAAGCAAAGCCTCTGTGGAAGCTACCCGAGGGAAAAGTAAAACAGTTTGTCTGCACGAAGGGAGAAAGCTCTGAGTACAGAGAAGCCATTGCCAGTAAAGAAGGTACGTCTGCATTATTTCCTAACCAGAAGCTTGCTGAAGAAATAGTACAGCAGTTAAAAGCTAGTGCCAATAAGAGCAGAGATAGCACGGATCTGAAAGCTGCTCATATTAGAAACATTCTTACCAAATGCTTTGAACCAGACATAAAGGCTGTAGTGAAAAGTTTAAGTAAGAACCAGTTTCCTGCCTTAGAAAAAGACACTGCTAATGAGAAGGACGACTTCATAGGGCAGCTGCAAGAAGTTATCCACGAGTTGCAGTCTAAAAGTTCCCCAAAGCAGCGCTACAATGATTACAGTGAGGAAATGATTATTGACCCAGAAAACAAGTCTGATATATCTGAGAGTTGCGAGATGGACTGTTCTCTGTGTAAGATTGACCATTTGGACTTACGTTAAAAGCCAACCTTGTATGAGGAAAATACGAAGTTGTTCTGCCTGTTTATTTGCTGTGAAGAAACAGTTTATTACCTGCTTTGTTTTCTGGCTTTAATTTGCTCCTGATTTTCCTATTGTTTTGCCGTGCCATGTTTTGAGCCATTGAACCCATGTGCAAGGGAAGAATCCCCAAATAAAAATTTATCTGTTTAAAAAAAGGACCCTCATGCCACAACACATTTGTTGAATAGCTACTTAAACTACAACTCCCAGCAACCCTTGCTGCTATAGTAGTTAATAAGGACGCTTGAAAACATATAAGAGGTCGCCCTCGCCATAGAGTCATCGGCCCTAGGCGGGGGAGCAGGACAGATTGGCGTAGTTTTTCGGATTGGCACAAACATGCATGTACAGCAGAGGATTAAAAAGGGGCAAGAAGAAAAGTTTTGAAAAACAAGCTAAAGAAGAGGTCCAGCAAGACTACTTCCAAGAGAAGAAGGCGTGTCTGCTACAGGAAAAGACCCACGTTGTTTACAAGCTTGACGCACCACAAGTATCAGGTAATTGGTGGCTACCCAAGGGGTACCTGAGGATACTTGAGTGGGTATCAGTGTAGTTGGTGGGAAAGTTTATAAGACCCGCTATACTGTGGTACCGCACTTGGTGGTCACGTTCTCTGCTTTGTCTTTTCAGGATGGCAACAGAAATGAAGTAAGTACTCACCTGGATGGCATCCCAGTTCGAGCGCCAACGCGAGCTAGCCACGGAAGTTATAGAGCAAGCTACAGCCCAGATGGCAGCGCAGCAGCAGCCGCTCATGCAGCTGATGGAAGCTTGGATCCAGTAGGTGAAGAATGAGCCAGAGCCTGTTCCACCTTCACCAGGTTCAGCAGAATTGAGCCAAGCTCATGCTTCAGGACCTTGGTCCAGAGAGGCATGGAACTTTGGGCGATTAACTGACAGAGACAATCTGGACGATTACCTCGAAACGTTCGAGCGAGTTGCTCACCTAATGAATTGAAAACCAAAAAAACCCTCAAAAACAAAACTTCCGGCTATGATCTATCTCTTATTAGTAACATGACATATTTCACACTATATGGTTTAAGGAAGAAAAAACAGGTCTCAGACTATTGTTGAATGCATTCCTGCAAACTGTAACAGGGAATGTGTATTACATTTGCATCAACGACCCGTTGTTTTCTCACATGTACATAAGTGTTGCCAGACAAGAAGCTTTTTCAATTAAAGACTATTTCAAAAAAATGCTTATCGTAAGTGTTTGCCCCGACGCCGTCTTCCGGCTGCCGTTCCGCGTTTCACAGAAGTTGATGTGTTTCTTCAGGGGGTGAACTTGCAATTGTCCTCTGAGTGTTAGCGAGTCCTACTCAAAGCCAAGTTATACTTGTCAAAGACTGGCACTGTTGATTCAAAGAAAGTTACTTTAACTAATGATATCATGAATCCCCAAATAAAAATTTATCTGTTTAAAAAAAGGACCCTCATGCCACAATACATTTGTTGAATAGCTACTTAAACTACAACTCCCAGCAACCCTTGCTGCTATAGTAGTTAATAAGGACGCTTGAAAACATATAAGAGGTCGCCCTCGCCATAGAGCCATCGGCCCTAGGTGGGGGAGCAGGACAAAATACAGTGACAAAATTCAAAATGGTATGGGACAGACACAGTGGATCCTTTTATAGCAACAGGAAAAAAATCAAAATAAACATAACTATCTAATTTCTCAACAAGGGTGCCCTACAAGGAGTGGTGGGTACACCCTTAAACAAAGGCATTGGGAGGGACGACCTGCATGGAGTGGCAGGTGCACCTACTCTTGCTGCCTTGCTGGGCAGACTAGATGAACCATGCTGGTCTTTATTTGCCATCATATACTAGGTTACTATATTAAGAATGGCTTCATCGGAGATTCCTGAAATTTGAAATAATTATCCACACAAAAAATGGACAAAGTGAACTCTCATAAAAAAAACTTTCAAAACTCATTACCTCCCAAGAAAACGCTGTGCATGCGCATTGAGATCTTTCCTTATATAGCAGCATCGGTTTCCATAGAACCAATGCTATTCTACCTGGTTATTCAACCCAAAAGGATCCATTGTCTGCCAATTGAAAATGTAGGACTGCTCACGCTGACACAAAAGCTTTTTAAAACTTCCCCACACACTTGCTGGATAACAAAACATTTACGATCTGTGATATAATGATGCATTTCTTGCCAGTGAGTAACCTTAGGGGCTGAATCAATGCCCCTTTGAATGGCCGACAGATGTTTTATAATCCAAATTTTAAATTGATGGGAAACTTGCCCAATATATAATTTATCACAGGGACATAACACAGCATACCTCACCTGGAAACTATTACATGTGGTGTTGCCATGAAGATACAGTAGAATGTAAAACCCAAATGGGGGGTAAACAAAACTCTGTATTTCCAGTGAGTGAGGACAAATAATACATTTGCCACACTTCCAGTGGCCCAGAGTTAAGGGGTCCATCACTGGTCCAGGTGTATTATATCTTGAATGAACCATGAAATCTTTCACATTTCACCCCTCCTATATGCAAAAGAAGGGGTTTGTTCAAAAACAGAATATATTTGAAAACTATCCCAATGTCAAAGAATCAATCGTTTTACATGAGACGCTTGCATTGAATATGCTAACATGCACACTAACTTGCGCTCCTTTGTGCATGTGCAACTAGCAACAAGTCACGATTTCTTTGCCCTTCGTATGACAAATGATGGATAACCCCATTCCACAAAACATGAGCCTATCATACATTATCATCTTGAGTAGAGTATAATTACCGTAGGCATAAAAACTGCCCAGTGGGTATATTTACTAATACCATTACTACTGAACATTTCAATAGCGCTACAAGACGTATGCAGCCAGGGGCGGCTCAAGGCAATCTGCTGCCTGAGGCGAAGTATGAAAAGGCGCCCCCCCCCCACCTTAGAGGGGGCGGGGCTTTTTCAGAAATCCAATCAGAGACTGAACCAAACCAAAAAGCCGATTAGATTATATAGAGGAAATGCAAGATGCTGCCTGCTCTTTCCCTGCTGCTGCTGCCCTCTGTTTTTTTTCACAGAGGCGCCATCAGCAGGGAAAGAGCAGACAGCGCTGGATGGAGGTATGGGGAGGAGAAAGGGGGCATGCGCCCGATCTGAAAGGCACCAGCACTTTAAGCAGATCTGTCCCTCCTTGACATCGAGTCGGAGGAGGGAGGGACCAGACCTGCTTAAAGTGCTGTGAAAAGGCTTGGGGAGTGCATTTCGGCTGCCTGCTATTGTCCTGCCAGCGGCGGCAGGGCAACAGCAGACAACTGAAATACGCATCCCAAGCCTTTCTGCCCTGTGTGGCTGCACCGCTTGCACAGGGCTAGGTACGGTCCCATTTGCACACCAAGGAACTAAAAGACAGCAAGAACTAACAGCACAGATTATAAAACTAAATTATAACTCATTTTTATTTTGTTGTTAAACTGTGTTATGGTTCTTGCTTTTTCTTTTTCAACATATATTTTGCATCCACAGTACGTGCAGAGCAGATCCAGGACATTCACCCACAGAACTCAATATTTAAAAAAAAAAATCTGATTCTGATCATCTCACTAACAACAACAACAACCACTATTCTCCAGTACCAGGCATATTGTGAACTAATACAAAACCCTACAACAAAGAACAAACCTACCATACCATACCATATCAGCACAAACTTCCAAAACCCACGTAAGGAGCCCATCCAAAAAAAGCATCACTGTAAATACTACAGTGTGCCCTGGAACATCCATACATCTATTTGTAAAGCTGAACAAGTCAAATTACTACAGTACAGTATAGATCTTTATGTACAAACTCCATGTTAACAGAACACCTGGCCTCAGTCACACACTCACAACATCGACCCTCACCAAGTACAGAATAAGTAACCACAATCTAAAGTAAAAATAATAATATGTAGACTAAATTTAAATTGAAACCCCAAGAAGCCAGAGTCCACATGCAGTGCAACATCAGATAAATAAGAGATGCAGTTCCCCAATACTGTGTAAAATATAAAAATAGCACAAAGTCCAATCACTAAAATTAAATAAAATTATTTTTCTACCTTTGTTGTCTGACCATTTTATTCTCTGATCATGCTGGTCCCAATGTGAGGCTTCTGCTTTCCTGTCTTCTCTTAGCTCTCTTTCTGTGGTCTATGGTCCATCTGACTTTCTTATCTCTTCTATTCTTTTCTTCACTTCCTTCCATCAGCCCATTTCCAGTTCCAGTAACCCTCCCCATTATGAGCCCCCTTTCCAGTCCTTCCCTCCCAGTACCATCTGGTGTCAACTGCCTTGCATTCCTACAACTGCAACTGGTGTCCATTCCCTTCCAGTCCCCCTCCTTCCCCACTGTCCAGCCCCTTCTAGTCCAAATACCATCCCAGATATTAGCTCACGTCCACTCTCAGTGCCACCCTCCAGGTCAGCTCCTTTCCAGTCGCCCTACCCTCTGTCCATCCCCCTTCCAGTGCCATTTGCATATCAGTTCCCTTCCAGCCTTCTCCCTATTACCCAACCACCTATCACTCCCATCCCCAAGTGTCAGCTCCCTTCCAGTCCCCCTTCAGTACATCCCAGGTGTCAGCTCCTTTCCAGCCCCCTCCTTCCCCCGTGTCAGCTCCCTTCGTGCCCTCTCCTTCCCCTGGCAGACCCTCCCATTATCTGCTCCCTTTCAAACCCATTCTACCATCCTCCCGCATCAGCCCATTTGTAGCCTAGCCCCTAGTTTTCTTCCAGGGCCATCAGCACCCTCCTCCCCTCCCCATTAGCCCATTTCCAGTCCTACCCCCCTATCAGCCCACATCCAGTCCTAGCCCCCCATAGCCCATTGCCAGTCCTAAACCCCCCCATCAGCCCATTTCTATTCCTAGCCCCCATAGCCCATTACCAGTCCTAACCCCCCCATCAGCCCATTTCCAGTCCTAGCCCCCCCATAACCCCTTACCAGCCATAACCCCCCATCAGCCCATTTCCAATCCTAGCCCCCCATCAGCCCATTTCAAATTCTAGCCCCCCATAGCCCATTACCAGTTCTAAACATCCCCCCATCAGCCCACCTCATCCTAACCCCCTATCAGCCCACTTTCAGTCCTAGCCCCCCATCAGCCCATTTCCAGTCCTAGCCCTCCCATAGCCCATTACCAGTCCTAACCCCTCCCATAGCCCCTTACCAGTCCTAACCCTCCCATCAGCCCACCTCCAGTCCTAACCCCCATAGCCCATTTCCAGTCCTAGAACCCCCCATAGCCCATTACCAATCCTACCCCCCCCCCATTACAAGTCCTACCCCCCAAGGAAATTAAAAAAAAAAGAACCTGGCTGCTGAAGCCGCGGCAGCAGGAAGTGCCCTGGGGCCGCCCCGACAGAGCCCTCCTGTCTCCCTCAACGTGGCTTACAGAGCCGTGAAGGGAGAGTTTCCCATCTCCTTTCATGGCTCTCTAAAGCCATGCTGAGGGAGACAGGAGGGCTCTGCAGGGCGGCCGCGGGGCTTTTCCTGCTGCTGCAGCTCCTCCTCTCCTCGGGTTTGCTTTTTGTTTTTTTTGTTTTTTTTTGAAGGCCAGCAGTGGCAAACTCACCCTCCCTTTCCAGGCAGCCGCGGCTCCCTGCCTCTTAGAGAATCGCGGCTGTGCTGTGACTGCAGTTCTAAATAGAAAGGAACCCGGTGCGGAGCCTTCCCGTGTCCGTGAAAGACCCCGTGCAGCTTTGTCCGACCCCCAAAGGAAGTTACATGTAACAATTTAAAGTTACATGTAATTTCCTTTGGGGGCAGGACAAAGCTGCACGAGGTTTTCATGGAGGCGAGAAGGCTCCGCACCAGGTTCATTTCTCTTTAGAACTACAGTCACAGCACAGCTGCGGTTCTCTAAGAGGCAGGGAGCCGCATCTGCCTGGAAAAGGAGGGTGAGGTTGCTGCTGCTAAGAAGCAGACTCGGCAGCAACTTGTGTACTTCTTTTTTTGGGATTTTTTTTTACTTTTGAAGGCGAAGTGAGGCGGCTGTTTTGGGGGCATTTTTTTTTTTCAAACTTTATTTATAAACACCATGTGAGAGGTGCAAGCTTGTTTAGTGTTTTAAAGATTATTATTATGTTTTTGTACTTGGTGCGTACAGTCATAGGGAGCCAGTGCAGCTGATGGAGCATGGGTGTTATGTGTTTGTATTTTGCTGTTCTGGTGATGATTCTGGCTGCCGTTGTAGAGAAAGAAATGGTAGATTTTAGCTATCAGTTTGATGTGTGTGGAGAAGGTTGCAAGCTGAGGAAACAGAAAGAGTAGAGTGATTTTATGGAAAAAAGTAGTAGGAAACTGATGTGCAACTCTACAGATTTTAATATCCAAAAGGTCCACCTCCCGTTCAGAGACCAAAGGGCTAAACTTTAGATTAACATCAATTGTGTTAATCCAAGCCAAAAATTCAACAAGTGTGGATTGTTCACCCCTTCAACCTGGACAGAGACATCTGAGGGGAGATATGATAGAGGTATATAAATTAATGAATGGAGTGGAATGGGTAAAGATAGATTGATTGTTTACTCCATCAAAAAGTAGAAAGACTAGGGGACATGTAAAGAAGCTACAATGTAACCCGTTTAAGACTAATAAAAGAAAATATTTTCACTCAACACGCAATCAAACTCTGGCATTCGTTACTGGAGGATGTAGTAAAAGCTGTTCATGTAGCTGGGTTTAAAAAAGATTTGAACAAGTTCCTGGAGGAAAGGTCCATAAACCATTATTAAAGAGTACCCAGAAAATCCACTGCTAGCCCCAATATAAGTATTGTGGAACCTGTGTGTCTTTTTGGGAACTTGTTAGGTACTTGTGACCTGGATTGGTCACTGTTGGAAATAGGATACTGGGCTTGATGGACCTTGGTCTGACCCAGTATTTATTTATTATACTGTGCTCTTTAGAATTGGTGCAGTTTACAAGTATACTAACAGGTACATTTTATTCCCTTGTCCCTGAAGGGCTCACAATCTAAGTGTACCTGAGGCAATGGAGGGTTAAGTGGCTTGCCCAAGGCCACAAGGAGTGGTCAAGGGACTAGAGACCCCAGTCCTTCTGGCCTGAGGTTGCTTGTCCCCATGTGGGAATTGAACCCCCAACCTTCCAGTCTGAGGTAACCTGTCCAAACCACTGAGCCACTTCTCCCAGTATGGCATATTTTATGTTTTTATGTTCAAATAAAAAGGATACATTCTATACAGCAAAACTATATAGACACCCACTGCCAGTATGGTGACCCATATATGTGCAACTTCTCAAAACGGCAAACATATAGACAGGCCACTGATGGGGCCACCGTTGCACCCATGGCCACTCTGATGAAGAAAAATCCCCTGAAACTCAAAACAGTTCATTAAAAAAAAACAGCCATACACTGGATAATTTGATACCAGACAGATAATCTAAAGAAACCTTCAGTGATTGCTCTTGTGGAATATTCATGCAATGAACTGATATATCCATAGTAACAAGATGGCATGGGCCATCATCAATTACAAACGTGAATAATCTATTGATAAGAGACCCTGAGTCACATATACAGGACACCGACTGCCGAACCAAAGGATGTAAATATACATCTAAATATTGTGATAGGGGTTCCAATGCCTGTTACAATGGGCTGTCCTGGAGGATGGGTCAAGGATTTGTGTATTTTAGAAACCACATAAAAGCTGGGAACCACCAAGTCCCTAACATACAAGAATTTGGAATCTTTTTCCAAGCCCATATCCTTGGAAAACGCTTCCTCCAAAATGGAAAAGATTTCATTTTAAATACCAATTGTGGGGGTCACCCTGTAATGAATGGGCAATAAAATTGCTCATTTCATAGTTGAGTTAATACTTCCTCCACATAGATTGTTTTATGCAATTTTTGATTGAAAAAAAGATATTTTCCGGAGTGATGATGATATAATGAGTGCAATGCTTCCCCTTCCTTTCGTTTAGGCTGGGTTGTGACACTGCTACTTTTGAGCTCGATTTTTCTATCTTCTTCAATGATGGTTCATTTCTTTTATTGACAAGGTAGCTTAGCATTTTTATGAATTATACACAGGTACACTACCAAAAAACTGCCTCCAGTTTTGCAACTGATTCCTATAGATTTTGGGGTGCTGAATCCAGGAAAAATAGCCAAAATGTTCCATCACGTCACGTTTTCTTGCAAAATTAGATTTCTTACCCATATAAGGAATGTTCACATAATTTCTTTTTAGCCGACTGCAGTTTATTTTCTTGGCCCAAAATAGAGGTTGTAATGGTTAACTAACTAGAAACACTCCCTCATGATATTTTAGAGTGTTTTGTATTCATTTTATACATTAACAGGACAATTGGGAGGCGGGGGGCTAAATCCAGTACTCGCGCTGGCGCATGTTCTTTCCTGTTCGCCTCGCCTCGTTCGCTCGCTCAAACACGGTGGTTGCGACATGAACGTTCCTGTCAAATTTCAGTTTCTTGCAAGTTCATTATTACCTTTTGTTTGCTCAGTCGTAATCCAGCTTTATTCCGAAGTGGTTCACTACAGTTGTAGTTTGCAGTGCTGTGTATTTGTGATGGCTCACAGAGCCAGAGGTTGCGTCAACTCTCCGGACAGTTTTTGTTTTATTTGTGGGGAATATACCGTGAAAAAGCGGCAGAGGAACATGTCTGCATTTATTAAAAAAGTATATTTCGCCTATTTCGGTTTGAAGTTAGGCGATCAAGACAAACCGTGGGCTCCTCACAAAGTGTGCAAGACATGTGAGGAAGATCTACGCTTATGGATGAAAGGTAAAAAACAAGCATTTCATTTCGGAATACCTATGATGTGGCGTGAACAAAGAGACCACAGCAGTGACTGCTATTTTTGCTTTGCATTGTGAAGGGATACAACTTAAAAAATAAGAACGTAATAAGTTACCCCAACCTTCCCTCAGCAATTAGGCCTATGCCTCATAGCAACGAAGTACCTGTGCCTGAACCACCAAAATCTTTGGATCATATTTGTGTGGACGGTTCTGATCATGATGAGACTCATCAGATGGCTTTCCCGATGAGTCCAGTACTTCCGAGTTTGAAACTGAACCAGATCTGAAACCTGAACTTTTCTCTCAAGCTGAATTGAATGATTTAGTTCGGGATTTAGGACTCCCAAAAGATGCTGCCCAACTGCTAGGTTCTCGGCTTAAACAGAAAAATCTATTGTCACCAGGAACAACTTTTTATTGGTACCGCAACCGCGAGACACAATTTTTGAAGTATTTCAGCAAAGAGGAAGATTTGGTATTTTGCAACGATATATACGGAGTGATGGAAAAGTTTAAACTCAAGTATGATCCTGCTGAATGGCGGCTGTTCATTGATTCATCAAAAGACAGCATAAAAGGTGTTCTTCTTCATAATGGCAACACATTCGCTTCAGTTCCTATTGCTCACTCTGTTATTCTCCAAGAAAAATACGAGAATTTGGCCCTGATTCTTCAGAAGATTCGTTATGATGAGCATAAGTGGATGATTTATGGAGACTTTAAAATTCTATCCATGCTATTAGGGCAGCAATCCGGTTTCACCAAATATCCCTGCTTCCTTTGCTTGTGGGATAGCCGGGCCCGCAACCTACACTGGGGGAAAAAAGACTGGCCAATTTGGGAGTATTTGAGACCCGGTGAGAAAAATGTTCTTCATGAGAGCTTGGTACCTCGTGATAAAATTCTATTACCACCTCTCCACATTAAGTTGGGTCTCATTAAGCAATTCATCAAGTCCCTTCCAAAAGATGGTGAGTGCTTTCGGTACCTTTGCTCAAAGTTCCCCCGACTTTCTGAAGCAAAGCTAAAGGAAGGAGTGTTTGTTGGCCCTGATATAAGGAAACTCATTTCAGATGGAGCATTCGCTGAAACGATGTCTGAGAAGGAAAAAGAAGCCTGGGATTCCTTCAAGGATGTTGTTCTCAAATTCTTGGGGAACAGGCGGGATGAGAACTATAAGGATATTGTTGCCAGGATGCTCAATGCCTTCAAAGAACAAGGCTGTAACATGAGCCTGAAAGTCCATTTCTTGCACTCCCATGTGAACTACTTTCCCGAAAACTTGGGGGCGTACAGTGAAGAACAAGGTGAAAGGTTTCACCAGGACATCAAGGACGCAGAGAGAAGGTACCAAGGAAGATGGAACACCACTATGATGGCTGATTTCTGCTGGTTGCTGCTGCGGGAAACCCCAGATGAAAAATACGCCAAGCAGCGCACCAAGAGAAGCATTCGGGGGAAGAAGAAACAGGCCCACCAGGAGATTGATTGACCCAAGAATGACTTTAAAATCTAAACTGTGTTGACAAATATCGTGTTTTTACTAAACTTTGAAATAAAAATTTGCTAGTTATTACCACAGTGTCGGATCTCATTTATTAGAATTTTATTTTCACACCATCGGGTGTTTGTCTTCATGTATTGCAATGGTGCGGTTTGCGTTTTCTATTCTTACATACATACCTGTACAACATTTTTTGCACATTTCTTTGCTTTGCTTTGTGTCTAACCTCGCTCTTATATGCTCAATGTTTGTGCACATGTATGTGGCTGTTTTAAGTGCAGACAATTTTGCTACCATCACAGTGTGTTTTGTTGACATTACTCTATTCTTATGTGCTGCCTTGTTACAATTTTCTTTATTCTTATTTGAATAACTACTAAACAATTAGTATAAAGAATTCATCCAAGAAACTTTTATCTCGATCGCACTCAATCTGAAACGTTCACCTCAAACTGCTAACCCAATGTAGCAAAAAATCTGTACGTGATGGAGCAAATTGGTTACCAGATTTGGATTCAGCGCACCAAAAAACGTAAAAATCAATCGAAACATTAGAGGCAGTTTAAAAAAATTTTTTTTTAGTGTACCTGTGTTATTATTCTGTGTAAATTATATGGGAATTTTTTTATAACCTGGTGAAAAGGTCTCTTTAGGGCTACACATTTTTCAATATGATTTAGTTTTATTTTGTATCATTATTGATGATAATTTTTTGGGGGATTTATCTTTATCTCTATTATCAAACCCTGTAAATGCCATTAAATATCAGCCCTAACTGACTTAATAAACAGAATTTTAACTGGACACAGATTTTTTTCAGCTTAACCCAAAGAATTCCCTTTGTCCCAAGATTCTGAAATTTCCCTGTAGGTAAAGCATAGTTACTCACCTGTAACAGGTGATCTCCGGGAGCAGCAGGAATTTAGTCCTCACATAAGGGTATCGTCGGTACCGACGGAGCCTGTATGGGAACACTCCCCAGCGTCCAATTAGAAAGCTTTTAGGAGCATCCCACAGCGCCTGCATGCTGCCTTCCCATCTTTCCCAACTGCCTCTCTCCAGTTGAGTTTTAAAGCTGAGATAAAGAGAGAGAGAGGGAAAGAGAAAGAGATAGACAGAGAGATACAACTCCTAGTGGAGGTGGGTGGGTTGTGAGGACTAAATTCCTGCTGTTCCCAGAGATCACCTGTTACACGTGAGTAACTATGCTATCTCCAGGAACAAGCAGAAATGTAGTCATCACATATGGGGACTCCCTAGCTTTAGATGCCAGGGAGAGACCCCAGAAGTTGTGCGTCCCTGAGAAGGGCTCCACTTCCCCCCATGGATCTCTGGCATCCTACCAGGGATGGTGGGTAGGAGTTGATTAGGTATGTAACAGGTGTTGAAGAACAGCCTGACCAAACAAGGCATCCCGGCGGGAGTCCTTGTCCAAGCAGTAATGGGCTGTGAAGGTATGAACCGAGGCCCAGGTGGCTGCTCGACAGATGTCGTTAATAGACACAGAGTGCAGATGAGCCATTGAAGCAGCCATGGCTCTCACATTGTGAGCTGTGACATGGCCCTCCAAAGGAAAATTCTTACTCTGATAGGCAAAGGATATACACTGAGAAATCCAGTTAGATAGTGTTCTCTTGGAGACTGGAAGTCCCAAATGAGAAGGATCAAAAGCAACAAAGAGTTGAGAGGACTTTCTATGTTGCTGTGTTCTTTGCAAGTAAAAGGCTAAAGCTCTTTTACAGTCCAAAGTATGAAGGTTCCTTTCTGCATTTGATGCATGAGGCCTTGGAAAGAACACAGGTAGGTAGACCGCTTGGTTTAGATGAAAAGGCGAGATCACCTTTGGCATAAAGCGTGGATGAGTCCTAAGGACTACCTTGTCATGATGGAACCTTGTATAAGGTGGATCAGCTACTAGTGCTTGCAACTCACTGATGCGACGTGATGATGTGATTGCAATGAGAAAGATAACCTTCCAAGAAAGGAATTTCAAGGATGTAGTAGCTAAGGGTTTGAAAGGTGGCTTCATGAGCTGACCAAGAACCAAATTTAAGTCCCATGCCACAGGTGGTGGCTTAATGGGAGGCATAGTTAGCAGAAGGCCTCTCATAAATCTTGCTATGGGAGGAAATAGGTTGTCCATTTAGAGGCTTGAAAGAAGCTGCAATAGCACTCATATGGACTCTTACTGAGTTAGTTTTAAATCCCGCATTGGATAAATGAAGGAGATACTCCAGTAATGATTCCAGAGGTATCGCAAGGGGGTTAAGACCCTTCTGCGAACACCATATGGTAAACCTTTTCCATTTGAAAGCATAAGAGCGTCTTGTGGAAGGCTTCCTGGAAGCATAAAGGATATCCTTTACTTGCTGAAGAAGGTTAAGATCATGAAGATCTAGGCCTTCAGCAACCAAGCCCTGAGATGCAGAGACTGGGGATTGGGGTGCCTTAACATTCCGTCCTCCTGAGACAGGAGATCTGGAGCAGACCCTAACTCCAGGGAGGGAGCTTGAGAGAGCTGTAGAAGCAGAGGGTACCACACTTGCCGTGGCCAACGTGGAGCTATGAGAATCATATGGCCTCTGTCTCTCTGAAGCTTGAATAGGGTTTTGGGAATTAGGGGAATGGGTGGAAAGGCATACAGGAAGCCTTGACCCCAGTAAAAGAGGAAAGCATCCCTGGCCTGAGCCCCCTGAGCCGGGGTTCTGGAACAGAACTGGGGAAGTTTGGCATTCCATGGACTTGCAAAGAGGTCTATGTCTGGGGTTCCCCAAATTTGAAATATCTTGGCTACCTGGTCTGCATGCAGAGACCACTCGTGTGGAAGCAGAACTCGACTGAGTCTGTCTGCCCAAGAGTTTTGTATGCCTGGAAGATATACCACCAGGAGATTAATCTGATGCTCTCTGGTGAGGGCCCATAGTCGCAAAGCTTCGTTGCAAAGCGACAGAGAGCCTGTTCCCCCCTGCTTGTTCACGTAGAACATGGCTACTTGATTGTCCGTATGGATGAGGACTGTCTGTAGCTGAGCAGGGTGTGGAACACTCAAAGAGCAAGGAAGATTGCTCTGAGCTCCAAGAGATTGATATATAGATGAGTCTCCTGTGGAGACCAGGTGCCTTGGGTGGAGAGGTCTTGCAGATGAGCTCCCCAACCCATCGGAGAAGCATCTGTTGTGAGAATTGCCTGGGATAAGGGTTGTTGAAAAGGGGACCCCAGCAACAGGTTTTGAGTGGACTTCCACCACTGGAGGGACAAAATAAGGCGACTTGTGTTTGCTATTTTGTCTAACAGGCATCCTGATGCCTGTGTCCATTGAGTGGATAAAGTCTACTGAGCTACCCTCATATGGAGGTGAGCATAGGGAACCACATGCACAGTAGATGCCATATGGCCTAGTAGTTGTAGCATTTCTCGGGCAGTGAGATGAGGTTTTAGCACTGCTTGAGAAGCTATCTGCACCATGCGAAGGCAATGGGCCTGGGGGAGATAGGCCCTTGCCTTTCTGGTATCCAGCAATGCTCCTATGAACTCTAAAGACTGAGTGGGAGTTAAACTGGATTTTGGGATGTTTATTACCAGACCCAAATACTGAAGGATACGCATCATGCAGGATAGAGACGTCCTGGCCTCTGACTCTGTTGGGGCTCGAATGAGCCAGTCGTCTAAGTAGGGGAAGACGAATATCCCTAGAGTGCGGAGAAATGCTGCTACCACAGCCATGCATTTCGTGAACACCCTTGGTGCTGAGGCCAGGCCAAATGGAAGCACCCTGTATTGGTGGTGCTTTTCTTGAAAAAGGAACCGAAGGAACCTTCTGTGAGTTGAATGGATGAGAACATGTGTGTACGCATCCTTGAGATCTAGAGAACAAAGCCAATCCTGACTCTGAAGGTATGGCAGCAGAGTTCCAAGAAAAATCATCTTGAATTTCTCTTTGACAAGGAATTTCTTCAATTCTCTGAGGTCCAGAATAGGTCTGTATCCCCCTGTTTTCTTTGGGATAAGGAAATAGGGGGAGTAAAACCCTGTACCCTGCTGATGGATGGGTACTTCTTCTATTGCCCCTTGGGCAAGAAGGATAGTGACCTCCTGACCTAAAAGGTTGATGATAGAGGTCGGAGAATTGAACTGTCTTATCATTGTGGGAGGAGGCATGCTTGAAAAATGAAGCTTGTACCCCTCTTTTATGATGGAGAGTGTCCAATGCTCTGCTGTTATCTGCCCCCATCTGGGGGCAAAGTGACACAACTTTCCTGGAATGGTGGAAGGCTCTGGTCCAACGAGAGCCAGGAAGGCTAAGTTCTCTAGCTGAAAGTGGAGGCTGAGACTGCTGGGGCGGCTGAGGCTTAGCAGTCTTTGCTTTTCTTTGTTTGGGTGGTTGCTGACCTTTCCTGACAAGCTGACCTGCAGAACATCCCTGCTGAGAATAAACAGGATAATATCTTTTCTTTTTAGCAAAGAATGGTTTCTTGAAAGATTTATTTCTAGCAGGGTCAGCTGTGGACTTGGATAATCTGTCCAAGGTGGAGTTGTCAGCATCCAACTCATTGGCTTTTTCCTGCCAATCTTTACCAAACAGGTTCTCACCAGTACAAGAGATATTTCCCAGTTTGTTTTGTACCCAGAGCTCCAGATCAGATGCTTGGAGCCAAGCAATTCTACGTGCACCTATGGCAATGGCAGAGGTTCTGCTTATGCACTCAAAACAGTCAAAAGCTGCACGGTTGACAAATTTAGAAACATCTTGGGCATGTTTGACCAATGTGAGAAATCCTGCCTTCTATCCTCAGGAAGAAGAGGACTCAGAGCCTCTAAATCACCTGTGACTTCCTTTAGGAACATTCCCATGTATAGAACTGATCCTGGCAGAAAGCATGGAAGCTTGGAAGGCACGACGTCCAAAAGCATCCAGAGTTCTGCACTCACGTCCTGGAGGATTAGAGGCATGCCTCTTTGCACTCGTGATCCTTCTCATAGCTGATTCCACTACAATAGAGTGGTGAGGAAGCTGAGTTTTTTGGAAACCAGGACAAGGAGGGACTCGATACAGAGTATCCAGTCTACGAGAATGAGGCGCGAGGTGGTAAGAGGTGTCTCCCACATTCTCAACATGAGATCATGCAAGATCTCATGGATGGGCAGGGTAGCTGCCTCCTTAGGAGTTTTGGGATATTGTAAAATTTCCAACTCCTTTGCCCTAGGCTCTGTTTCAGGGGCCACAGTAATGGATAGACCCCGAGCCACCTCCCTGATAAAATCCTGAAAGGAAATGTCCTCTGGAGGAGACATCCTGTGCTTAGGAGAGAAGGGCTCCTCTGGGAGAAGCATTCCTGCATCGACAGAACTATCAAAATCCTCAGATTCTTCTGAGGCCTCAAAGTACCGCCTGTCCGGATGCTCTTGAAGAGCCCGATACCCGTACCGACCGAAGTCGGTACCGGGAGTAATCGGATACTGGAAGGCATCGGATAACTGGGTGCCGGCAATGCGGACACCGATGTCGATGTCGATGCTATCGGTACCGGTACCGATACCGGTGCTGGAGTCGGTGCCGGTACCGGTTGAAATGTCTGATGCAGTTCCGAGGGCGCCGATGCCGCAAGGAGAGCCGCCAGACTGCGCTCAATAGCCAGGACTCTCTGGTCTATCGACGCTGCCGATGCCTGGATGTCACTACCGGAGAAGATCGCCGGTATCCCAGAGCATGGCACCAGTAGTTCTGCCGAGGTTGAGGCCTCGAGAACGTCCTGGAGCCCCGATAATGCTTTGGAAGCCGAATCCTCCCGCTGGGGCAATTTTGCCGGTTTAGAATCCTCAAGGTCAACGCCAGAGGCATCTCGATGCTTAGAAGCAGATCTACCCTTTGAGGACCGGCTAGACTTGTGTTTAGTTACCTGAGATCCACGGGAGGAAGATGAAGCCCTGGAAGACGTCGATGCCACCGAAGCTGCATCAGAGGGAAACAGGGTACTGAGCTTGGCAGCTCGGTTCTGTTGACCTATCTTGGACATCATGGCACAGGCCATACATTCTGAGATGGAATGGTCAGGACTTAAACATTTCAGACACCACTCATGGGTGTCGGTGATGGTGATGGTACCGCCACACTTGGTGCACTTTTTAAAACTCGACGAGGGTTTTTCCATTGTGGAAAAAATCTTGGGCCTAAGGCCCAAAATGGCACGTGCACCTGGAAAAAAAATGGGAAAAAAGTACTAAGAATTTGTTTTTGTTTTAAAGAAAAGAAAGAAAGAAAAACCAGCGGTACCGGTAAAGTGTCGAGGAAGGCAGATGCGACCACAAAAAAGAAGGAAAATTTTCTGCGGTGACAGGAACACGACCTGCTGGTTCTGCGGAAAATGAAGAACTGGAGAGAGGCAGTTGGGAAAGGCGGGAAGGCAGCACACAGGCGCTGTGGGATGCTCCCAAAAGCTTTCTAATTGGACGCTGGGGAGCGTTCCCGCGCAGGCTCCGTCGGTACCAACGATACCCATATGTGATGACTACATTCCTGCTTGTTCCTGGAGATATACCAGTGTATATTCTTTCCCAGCAGTAGTGTCTCCTCTCTCCGCAGTACTTCAAGACTGTTTTAATGTATGTAGCATATTTGAGACTGGTAAGTAAACCACCTAGAATTCACCTGCAAACTATCCCGTTGGCTTTATTAGCCTCTAGAGTCACAGATTAAGAAGACTGTTGGTGTGCTGAAGAAATACAAGTTGACATGAAGATTTGGCAAATGCAACCATGGTATGATCTTTGTAGCCACAAAGATTAAACTGAAGTAACTCAATTGCTTTAATTTTTCCTTAGTAAGGGTAAGGTAATTAACAATTAGTTGATTCAACTGTTTCATCTAGAAAAACCCATATGCTGATTAAAATCATGACTTGAAGTGTACAATTGCCCAAAGCTCTGCTTTGATAAATGTGTGCCATTTTTGTTGAATTGGAACTTATTTTCACTGTACAAAGTGCTGAGCAACACATTTTTCTGAGAGGAAAAGGCACATTTCTGAATTGTGTTTAAGAATATTCAGTCAGTGCAGAATAGTTCAGATTTTTGCATGCATCTGCAGTCGTTTCATTGAGTGCAGTTTTGTGCAATTTTCTTTTGCTGACAGCGTTTTCATTTGGCTTTAGTAAACATTACTATGAATGAAAGACTTTTTACTCTATTCCTAGTTAAGTTAGTCCATAAAACATTATATCAGATAGCATCATCTTTTAACAGGGGCAGCTCAAGGCAATCTGCTGCGTGAGCCAAGGGACAAGCTGGTGCCCCCCCCCCCCCTCCTCCCAGCATCAGGGCCAGTGCAAGGATACTGGGCGCTGTAGGCACCATTCCAGTCTTACATCCCTCCCTCCACCACCAAACATTTTGGTAATTAAATTCAACAATCTCAATTATCCCAGCACCAACCCTTCCAAAACAATCCTGTAAGAATGCAGAATTGGACAGCATACTTTTAAATATTAAACTTTGCTTTGTATATTTGTGTGGGCCCACTCTCCCCCCCAGGTAAAAGCATGTGCTATTGGCTCTTTGAGTTGGTGGGGCTATCAGGTCTATAGCTTTGATTTGGCTGCTTTTGCTTTTTGCTGCCTGTCAGAGGCTGTTGCCCTAGTGACTGCCTATTCTTTCCTAAAGATTGGGCTGGCCCTGCCAGGCACCCAAAATGGAGGAGATGCCTCAGGGATCTAGTCAGGAAACAGGGAGTACCCTCGCTCAGAACACTGATCAGGAGGTTGCACCAAGAAAAAAGAAACCAACATATTCCCAGTATATATCATTTAGAATAAAAAAAACCCTGCAATGCTGTTTATATATAGCAAAATTGTAGCAGTTTAATTATGCAGCTTGGGAATCTAATATAAAATATACTGACACCTGATACTGCATACTGGACTGGCATGTTATTAAATGTAAACAGATGAAGGCCTATTCCTTTCTGAACGTTCAGCCCCTGTACGGCCCCTCAGAAGCCTTGCACGGGGACAGCAAGGAGGACGAATAGTGGGGATGTACGTCCATCTCCGCTATTTGTGCCTCAGAATGACTCTCATATTCTGCAAAAACAAGGGAGATACACACCAAGGAACAGAAAGAGAAAGGTAGTTGTAATCTGCAGTATGATTTTCGCTTTTTGCAGTGGACCATAGAACATCCATAAAAGGCTGGTACAAGGAGATGAGATGCCCTTGTTGAACCTTATCCCTTGTACCCCCCGCTCCTGCCCCCATTTCCGCCCTCTGCCTTGCCCCTATTGCTGCTGCTGGGACATCTGTGCTGGGAACTCTCTGGGACTTGCAGCGGCAGCAATGATTTCAAACAGCCCTGCAGCATTTGTGATATCGGGCCTCAGTGGGGGCAGGAATCAAACAGTCTAGCAGCGCGGGGGCTTCAGGACTGTTTGAGATCATTGCCGCAACTGCAGGTTCCCAAGAGGGGCAGCAGTGGCAGCAATGGGGCACCCACAGACCATTGGCATTCAAGATGGCCGCCTAGTTCTTCTAATGTTCATGGCAGCCCTGAATCCATACACCTATTCAGAGAACTGAACAAGCTGGATTACTCAATACATATCCCCAAAGAGAACTCCATCCTATCAGAACACCTGACCTTGATCACAAATGAACACAGACTTTTATCAAGTATAAAATAAATGACCATAAACTGAAAGTAGAAATATTCTTGTTAAGTGTCCCCGAGTCAATGTCGACTTGTAACAACCCTATGGGTAGTTGTTCTAAACTGAATTTGGTCTTCAGTCAGGTGGCTAGCTGTTGATAGAATGGGATCCATAGCTGCTATTATTGTATAGATCCATCACATTGCTAATCTCCCTTGTTTACATTGACCTTCAACCTTGCCAAGCATGATGTCTTTTTCTAATGATCTTTCTCTTTGCATGGTGTCCAAAGTAAGAAAGTTGAAGTCTTGTCATTTGAGCTTTTAAAGAAAGCTTAGGTTTGATCTCCTCTTCTACTAACTGATTTGTTCTTCGATCAGTTCATGGTATACACAGTATTCTTCTCCATGATGTATAATATCTGTAATTAACAAATACTTAGGTTCTGTTAATAAGAGCTTTAGTATATAAATTGTGCAATTGAGAAAATTGACAGATTTTGAAGAATTCAGGCATGAAATATAAATCTCTGGCTATTACTGATCAAAAAAATCTTTTATAGGTTGATAAGCAGAACTTCACAGCATTGAAACTTGAGAATTATTGAAGTATTGATGCAGAAACAGTGAACTAAAGGTGCTACATTAACAGATGTCCCTGCTCTGGTTTCCTTAGTTTAATTTCAAAATACAATTTTAGAAGCACAATTTCTATCTCTAAGCAAGTAACACCTTTGTCCTCGTTACTATTGGCTGGTTCTTAAAGACCAGACCTTGTCATCATGATTAAGCCAACTGTTTATGAACAGTTGCCCTATGTCCAACTGCTTTCTGTTCCCTTTCATCATTTAATACAGCTAACAAAAATCCAACAGAATTTCTGTTTCTAACAGGGGCTCTACATTTCAAGGAAGGGTAAGAGTGTGTGGCTTTTTAATTACTAGCTCTCTGGCTGAGAGTTCTTAAAAGGGTTTTGGTACATTTTTAAAACAAAGCTACATTCTTTTTGGTGCTTTAGTTCAAAAGGGGAAATATTTTCTTTAGTGGTGTAGGTTTAACACTCTGCTTTTAGTATCTTTCTCAGCTCTTTGAAGTTACTGACACCTCATCAGGTGTTAGTACCCTCCCTACCCCCCCCAACTCCCACCCACCCCATGTGAGCAGTCTTGCTTTATAGGGCACCCCTCCCCCCCCAATAAGCTACACACAAGGACTCGTAACAGCACATCTAAAACACAGTTAAAAGAGATTTAACTGCTTTTTCTCTGAAAGGACAGCTGGAAACCGGCTGGCACTTTGGTAGGTCTCTTGTTTCAACAGGTACCTAAGCTCCACCATCTGAACAATGGCTGGGAAAAATTGTATCACCAAAGCTGTTGTTCTTGTTACAGCTTCTGCCTCTGTCCAGACAGAGGTCCCAATGCCAGTTGAAGGACCGGTTCCATGTGCAGGATGTCTGCAAGCTGAAGATCTCAGGAAACAGGTGGAGGAGCTCAGAGAAGAGGTGGTGAGGCTGAGGAGCATTCAAGATAGTGAGAAGTACATTTATGAGATGCTTCTTGAAACACTCAAGCTCTCCAGCAGAGAAGAAGGTGGGAGCCTACAGAATGATGAAGGTTGGACATGAGTCACCAGGGCCTGCAGAATCACCAATCCAACTCCTCCAGCCCTTGAATTGAAGAACCATTATATAGCCCAGGAAGTGCAGGAGGTGAATGCATCCCTGGAAAGGGAAGAACCAGAGCTCGAGCACCCCCAAGTTGCAGAATCAGTGACTACAAGGAAGTGAAGGGTAGTAGTGGTTTGTGACTCTCTTCTGAGGGGTACTGAGGCATCCATCTGCCAACTAGATTTGATGTCCAGAGATGTATGCTGTCTGCCAGGTGCCAAAATCTGAGATGTTATGGAGAGTTTGCCGAGACTCATCAAGCCCACTGACTGTTAGCCAATGTTTCTAATGCATGTCGGTACAAATGATACTGCCAGGTATCCCTCTGAGCATATTAAAAGTGACTTCATGGCTCTGGGACAGAGGGTGAGGAAAAGGGGCACATGTGGTGTTTTCTTCAATCTTCCCTGTTGAGGGTAAAGGCCAAGGCAGAGAAGCTCACATCCTGTATATGAATGTATGGCTGCTTGGATGGAGTCATAGAGAGTATTTTGGCTTCCTGGACCATGGGATGCTGTTCCAAGGGTTGCAGAGCAGAGATGGCATCCATCTGTCCAGTAAGATTCGATGTGTCTTCAGTGGCAGACTGTCTAACCCACTGAAAAGGGTTTTAAACTAGATTCATTGGGGATGGGAGAAGAAAGCCCCCAGGTAAGTGAAAGCCCCCAGGTAAGTGAAACATTAAATACCTTATGGAAATGGGTAAAAGGGGCAGCATATGGAAAGCAGTGTGTATAAATGCCCGTAGCATTAGAAATAAGATCCCAGATGTTGAAGCTTTAATGGGAGAGACTGACTTGGATTTAATGGTAGTAACAGAGACATGATTCACAGACAACCATGACTGGGATGTAACTATACCAGGCCATACTTTATTCAGAAAGGACAGGGAAGGAAGAAGGGGAGGAGGAGTGGTACTATATGTAAAAAAATAATATTAAAGCTTTGGAAATACAGGGCATAAAAGGGAGAGAGGAAGCACTGTGGGTTAAAATAGAAAGAAGAAAAGAGAGAAATCTATCTACATTGACGTGATATACAGACCTCCCTCACTGGGAGAAGAGGTGGACTGACAGTTAATTGAAGATATATGCAGCATTGTCAGGAAAGGGGAAGTGCTACTGATAAGGGATTTCAATATGCCAGATGTTGATTGGCACATCCCTGCTGCAGTATCATCTAGAAGTAGAGAGAACCTGGAGTCTCTACAGGGAGAACTATTCAGGCAACTGGTAACAGAATCCATACATGAAGGGGCCATACTGGACTTGGTGCTTACCAATGGTGAGTGTTTCTGATGTTATAGTGGGAGATCATTTCACATCCAATGATCATCAGATGGTGTGGTTCAGTATTAGGACTAGGGCTGATAAAATCCATTCAAAAGCAAGGGTCTTAGACTTTAGGAAAACTAACTTTGTCAAGATGGGCCAATTCCTCAGAGAGTTGTTAGCGGGATGGGAACAGCTGCGGGATGTAGAAAAACAGTGGGCAAAATGAAAGGGGATATTTTAAGAGCAACCAACCTTTTTGTTAAAATGGTAAATAAAGGTAAAAGGAAAAGAAGACTGCTATGGTTTTAAAAAGAAGTAGCTGAAAAGGTGAAGAAAAAGAGGGAGACCTTCATGAAATACAATAGATCACAGAGAGAGGAAGACAGGCATTTATATTTGGAAAAATTTAGAGAAGCTAGCAAAGTAGTCAGGAAAGCAAAGATTCAAAAAGAGGAGGAAATAGCCAATGCGATAAAATGGGGGGATAAGACATTTTTCAGATAAGTTAGCGAGAAGAAGGGCAAAAGTGGTATTGTTAGACTCAAGGGTGAAGGGAAGAAATATGTAGAAGCTGATGAGAATAAAGCGGAATTGTGAAGAAGTGGCCTAGTGGTTAGGACAGGGCACCTCAAACTGGAGGTTCAAGTCGCACCTGGGGACAGCAATCTCAGGCCAGAGGGAATGGGGTTTCTAGTCCTATAGGCATTCCTTGTGGCCTTGGGCAAGCCACTTAACCCTCTGTTGCCTGAGGTACACATAGATTATGAGCCCTTTGGGGACAAGGAAATGTATCCAGTACCTGTTTGTAGTGATTACATAATGTAAACCACTTTGCTTGAAGGATAAGGCAGTATAGAAAACTGATTAAATAAGTATTTCTGTTCTGTGTTCACAGATGAAGAACCAGGAGCAGGACCTTAGAAAATACTCATAAACAGGAACAGAAATGAGGGGCATCTTGAATAATTTCAGAAGACTGTGTTTGTGAGAAACTAGCTAAACTTAAAGTAGAGAAAGCAATGGGACCAGATGGGATACACCTGAGAATACTGAGGGAACTTGGGGATGTTCTAGCAGCTCCACTGACTGGCCTTTTCAATGCCTCTTTGGATTCGGGAGTGGTGCCAGAGGACTGGAAAGAGGCACATGTGGTCCCCTTGCAGAAAAGCAAAAGTAAGAATGTGCTTGAAAACTACAGGCTGGTTAGTTTAGCCTTGGTGGTGAGTAAATTATTTGAAGCGCTGCTGAAAGAGAAAATAGTGAGGTTTCTGGAGTCCAATGGATTACCGGATCCGAGGCAGCATGGATTCACCAGAGGTAGGTCTTGTCAGACAAGATTTCTTTAACTGGTTGACCATGGAGTTGGACCGAGGGAGAGCCCTAGATGTGGGTTATTTAGATTTCAATAAAGTCTTTGACACTGTTCTGCACAGGCGACTTATTTTTTATTTTATTTTTTTTATTTTATCTTTATGCATATTTAACAATACAATCAAGAATATAATCTTGTACAGAAACTGGGATAGGAGAAGCAAACAAAATACAAAAAGAAGAAACATATTACAGGAAAACAATGTAATACACTCAATCCCACTCTAGCCCACAAAAAAGAAGGCCCCATACCAAAGCTAAAGGAAAAATAACACAGGCTGAACAACCAGTATCCCATAAAATTCACGGAAGATCGGAAGGAGGCCCCATTGAGACTTCAAAATGGTGGGAGTTCAAGAAATTCAATAGTTGGGAAGGCTCAAAAAATATATAGGAGCAAGATTGATAATCAAACACTTACAAGGATACTTAAGGAAAAAGAGACACCCCCCCCCCAACTGCTGTACACCAGGACATAGGAGGAGAAACTCTCTCCTCTTTTTCTGAGTTTCATGGGCAAGATCAGGATACATTTGAACCAATAAACCTTTAAAATGAACATTTCTCTTTTTTAAAAAAATCTTAATTAACCAATCTTTATCAGATGGTAATGCTAGGGTAATTAAAAGTGTAGCAGGTTTAACTACATCTAGAGACTTTTCCAAAACTCCAGTAATATTTAGAATATCAGCTGAACCCAACTTAGAGACACCATTCTTTACCACTTCCTTCTTAGAGGGAGGAAGATAGTAAACCCTCACTAACGGTGGATGAGTTTCAGGAGAAATACCTAAGATATCAGTCAAGTAACTATGAAGCATATCTCTAGGAGGTACAAATGCAGCCCGAGGAAACTTCACCAACTGTAAATTTGCAGCTCTAGCTGAATTCTCTAAAGCCTCCAACTTAACTCTAATAGCAGAAGACGCCTTAATATGACAGTCAGCTTGACGCCTTAATATGACAGTCAACTTGAGTTTGAACTGTAGTTACTGAACATTGACGTGACAGTACCTTTGCAGAAGATTCCTCCATAGCCTCTGCCTGTTGTTGAACTTTCTGAGATTACAAAGTCACCAGCAGTAACAAAGCAGACCCCAACTGTACAATAGCATTCCAGATTGATTCCAACATGAAAGTCTCCGGTCGTTGAACAATAAAGGCAGAAAGGGACTCCTCCATTGCCCCAGAGCAAACCTCTCGTTCTCCAAACGATGAATCCTGATTCTGTAGAACAGCTGCAACTGCTACCTGGTCTCCAACTGTCTGAATGGGATAAGCTGCACAGATCTGCTGGTCCAGAGAGATCACCGCTCCCTCAACTGGAGAACCCAAGAGAGCCCTCGGCCACCAGCAATGCCAAAACCAACAGCATCAGCATGCCGCGACTCATCCAGAGACTCTGGTATGCAAAGCTCCTTCACCACACACTGCGGTACAGGGGAGACAGAGTCGCCCGAAGTCAGCTCCAAGCCACCCAACTCTGGAGCCAACGATCCAGGCAATACTCCCCTGCTTGGACTGGTTACTGAGCTGACCGGAGTAAAAAGGCATCAAGGTCTGAAGACCTGTGGCAATGCAGAGGAGGTCAGGGGAGGCAGCGAGGGGCAATCAGCTCCCTTTCCCTTTCATTTCCTTCCCATTAGGAAAACGTCAGCAGCTCACCCATGCCTACAATCCGCCATCTTGGATCCTCCGATATTGACGCAGAGGCAACTTATAAGCAAACTGAGCACCCTAAAGTTACTGCTTGGGTTAGAAATTGGTTGAGTGGAAGGCAAAAACGGGTACAGATAAATGGAGCTCCCTCTGAGGAGAAGGAGTTTACCAGTGGTGTGCCCCAGGGATCTGTCCTTGGTCTGATTCTTTTTGACATCTTTGCTAGTGATATTGCAGAAGGGCTGTCGGATAAGGTTTGCTTCTTTGCGGATGATACCAAAATCTGCAATAAAGTAGACACTCAGGAAGGTGTAGATAACATGAGGAGGGATCTAGCTAAGCTTGAAGAATGGTCTAGAATATAGCAGCTGAGATTTAATGTTAAAAATTGCAAGGTCTTGCTTTTGGGCTGCAGCAATCCAAGGGAATGATATAGTATAGGGGGTGAAGTACTTCTGTCCAGAAAAGAAGAGGGGGACCTAGGCATGATTGTGTCTAATTACACAGGTACACTAAAAAAATTTTTTTTTAAACTGCCTCTAATGTTTCGATTGATTTTTATGTTTTTTGGTGCGCTGAATCCAAATCTGGTAACCAATTTGCTCCATCACGTACAGATTTTTTGCTACATTGGGTTAGCAGTTTGAGGTGAACGTTTCAGATTGAGTGCGATCGAGATAAAAGTTTCTTGGATGAATTCTTTATACTAATTGTTTAGTAGTTATTCAAATAAGAATAAAGAAAATTGTAACAAGGCAGCACATAAGAATAGAGTAATGTCAACAAAACACACTGTGATGGTAGCAAAATTGTCTGCACTTAAAACAGCCACATACATGTGCACAAACATTGAGCATATAAGAGCGAGGTTAGACACAAAGCAAAGCAAAGAAATGTGCAAAAAATGTTGTACAGGTATGTATGTAAGAATAGAAAACGCAAACCGCACCATTGCAATACATGAAGACAAACACCCGATGGTGTGAAAATAAAATTCTAATAAATGAGATCCGACACTGTGGTAATAACTAGCAAATTTTTATTTCAAAGTTTAGTAAAAACACTATATTTGTCAACACAGTTTAGATTTTAAAGTCATTCTTGGGTCAATCAATCTCCTGGTGGGCCCATTTCTTCTTCCCCTGAATGCTTCTCTTGGTGCGCTGCTTGGCGTATTTTTCATCTGGGGTTTCCCGCAGCAGCAACCAGCAGAAATCAGCCATCATAGAGGTGTTCCATCTTCCTTGGTACCTTCTCTCTGCGTCCTTGATGTCCTGGTGAAACCTTTCACCTTGTTCTTCACTGTACGCCCCCAGGTTTTCGGGAAAGTAGTTCACATGGGAGTGCAAGAAATGGACTTTCAGGCTCATGTTACAGCCTTGTTCTTTGAAGGCATTGAGCATCCTGGCAACAATATCCTTATAGTTCTCATCCCGCCTTTTCCCCAAGAATTTGAGAACAACATCCTTGAAGGAATCCCAGGCTTCTTTTTCCTTCTCAGACATCGTTTCAGCGAATGCTCCATCTGAAATGAGTTTCCTTATATCAGGGCCAACAAACACTCCTTCCTTTAGCTTTGCTTCAGAAAGTCGGGGGAACTTTGAGCAAAGGTACCGAAAGCACTCACCATCTTTTGGAAGGGACTTGATGAATTGCTTAATGAGACCCAACTTAATGTGGAGAGGTGGTAATAGAATTTTATCACGAGGTACCAAGCTCTCATGAAGAACATTTTTCTCACCGGGTCTCAAATACTCCCGAATTGGCCAGTCTTTTTTCCCCCAGTGTAGGTCGCGGGCCCAGCTATCCCACAAGCAAAGGAAGCAGGGATATTTGGTGAAACCGGATTGCTGCCCTAATAGCATGGATAGAATTTTAAAGTCTCCACAAATCATCCACTTATGCTCATCATAACGAATCTTCTGAAGAATCAGGGCCAAATTCTCGTATTTTTCTTGGAGAATAACAGAGTGAGCAATAGGAACTGAAGCGAATGTGTTGCCATTATGAAGAAGAACACCTTTTATGCTGTCTTTTGACGAATCAATGAACAGCCGCCATTCAACAGGATCATACTTGAGTTTAAACTTTTCCATCACTCCGTATATATCGTTGCAAAATACCAAATCTTCCTCTTTGCTGAAATACTTCAAAAATTGTGTCTTGCGGTTGCGGTACCAATAAAAAGTTGTTCCTGGTAACAATAGATTTTTCTGTTTAAGCCGAGAACCTAGCAGTTGGGCAGCATCTTTTGGGAGTCCTAAATCCCGGACTAAATCATTCAATTCAGCTTGAGAGAAAAGTTCAGGTTTCGGATCTGGTTCAGTTTCAAACTCGGAAGTACTGGACTCATCGGGAAAAGCCATCTGATGAGTCTCATCATGATCAGAACCGTCCACACAAATATGATCCAAAGATTTTGGTGGTTCAGGCACAGGTACTTCGTTGCTATGAGGCATAGGCCTAATTGCTGAGGGAAGGTTGGGGTAACTTATTACGTTCTTATTTATTAAGTTGTATCCCTTCACAATGCAAGAGCAAAAATAGCAGTCACTGCTGTGGTCTCTTTGTTCACGCCACATCATAGGTATTCCGAAACGAAATGCTTGTTTTTTACCTTTCATCCATAAGCGTAGATCTTCCTCACATGTCTTGCACACTTTGTGAGGAGCCCACGGTTTGTCTTGATCGCCTAACTTCAAACCGAAATAGGCGAAATATACTTTTTTAATAAATGCAGAAATGTTCCTCTGCCGCTTTTTCACGGTATATTCCCCACAAATAAAGCAAAAACTGTCCGGAGAGTTGACGCAACCTCTGGCTCTGTGAGCCATCACAAATACACAGCACTGCAAACTACAACTGTAGTGAACCACTTCGGAATAAAGCTGGATTACGACCGAGCAAACAAAAGGTAATAATGAACTTGCAAGAAACTGAAATTTGACAGGAACGTTCATGTCGCAACCACCGTGTTTGAGCGAGTGAACGAGGCGAGGCGAACAGGAAAGAACATGCGCCAGCGCGAGTACTGGATTTAGCCCCCCGCCTCCCAATTGTCCTGTTAATGTATAAAATGAATACAAAACACTCTAAAATATCATAAGGGAGTGTTTCTAGTTAGTTAACCATTACAACCTCTATTTTGGGCCAAGAAAATAAACTGCAGTCGGCTAAAAAGAAATTATGTGAACATTCCTTATATGGGTAAGAAATCTAATTTTGCAAGAAAACGTGACGTGATGGAACATTTTGGCTATTTTTCCTGGATTCAGCACCCCAAAATCTATAGGAATCAGTTGCAAAACTGGAGGCAGTTTTTTGGTAGTGTACCTGTGTTATCTTAAAGTAGCTAAACAGGTAGAAAAGGTGACGGCAAAATCTAGAAGGATGCTTGGGTGCATAGGGAGAGGAATGGCCAGTAGAGGAAAGGAGATGATAGTGCCACTATATAAGTCTTTGGTGCGACCTCATTTGGAGTATTGTGTGCAATTCTGGAGACCGCACCATCAAAAGGATATAAACAGATTGGAGTAAGTAGAGAGGGTGGCTACTAAAATGGTTAGTGGTCTTCATTATAAAGCATATGAGGATAGACTTAAGGATCTTAATATGTATATTTTAGAGAAAAGGCAAGATAGAGGAGATATGATAGAGATGTTTAAATACCTCTGTGGCATAAATGCACAGGGGGAGAGCCTCTTCCGAATGAAAGCAAGATCTGCTACGAGGGGACATAGGATGAGGGTGAAGGGGATAGACTCAGGAGTAATATGTGCGGAAATATTTTTTTGCGGAAAGAGTGGCAGATCTGTGGAATAGTCTCCCAGTGGAGGTGGTAGAGATGAGGACAGTGTCTGAATTCAAAAAGGCATGGGACAGACACAGAGGATCTCTAAAGGAAAAAAAGGGGACTGTTGTAGTGGTTGATATGGAAGGGCAGACTAGATAGGCCGTGTGGTCTTTTTCTACCGTCATGTTTCTATGTTTCCTTTTCTCTAAATAAACTTTAAATTCAGTCCATACAGAGTCCTTGTGGTTTCTTTGAGCTTTTCTATTTTATACTAATTTGTAGCAATCAGTTTAACTAATTTAGTCCATAGCCAGTACCATAATTCAAAGGCACTGATGTTCATCTTGTCTTTCTTCTTTACTGTCCAACTTTCGCATCCATATTTTACAGAAAATACCATGGTTTGGACAAGTCAAATCTTTGTATTCAGAGATATGTCTTAGTACTTGAGAATCTTGTCTAGGTCCTTCATAGCCGTTCTGCCAAGAGCAATACATCATCAGATTTCTTCACTGCTTATCATTTCTTTATTGAGGATCCAAGCAGGTTAAAACTGTCTGCTATTTCTATTTCTACTTAATAAAGATGAAATTATTGAGTTTACCAGTTGTCAGGATCTTTGTCTTATTCATGTTAAGGTGCAGGCCCATTTTAAGAATATGGGGTATGTTTACTAAACAGCGGTAGGGCTTCCATGCAAAATCGGAGCCGCGGCCCCATTGAATTCAATGGGGACACGGCTCTGATATCGCACGGAAGCCACTACCGCTGTTTAGTAAACATACCGTATGTTCCATGATCTTGATAAGCAGATGTTTCAGGTCGTCTTCACTTAGCCAGTAACATGGAACTGTCAGCACAGCCAAGGCTGTCTTCATACACGCCTGCTTCTCTAATGGTTTGTTCTGTATATAAATTAAACAGATATAGGAAAGTATGCAGCCTTGTCATACATTTTTGCTGATTTTAAACCATTCTGTTTCTCCTTGTCCCATTCAAACTGTTGCTTCAAATAGATATATGTAGACAAAAATTAAGCTGAAACCACAAGGAGCGAGACTCTGCATGCAATATAGAGACGTAGATATTCCTGCACTGTTCAAAATATAAAGTGAGAACATATAAAGTAGAATTATAGAAAGGATGTCCAATTGCAATCTGCGAAGTCCAGGATGAAATGTGCAGAACAATGCTGGGGACATCTATGTTTCAGCCCGAGTTTAGAAGCATAGAGGTCCCGGGTATGGATGTCTGCAGTTCCATTCACATAGATGTCCCGGCTACAGAATAGCGGGCTGGAGATGTTTAGTGCATGCAAGGTTGCATATGGGGACGTCCAGCGGTGTGGCAAGCTGGAACTATGAGCTCCCATTCTCCAGCAGAGTCATTGTCAACATGAGAAACATATGGAATAGGAGTTTACCTCCTTCTCCACACCCCCTGGATGATTAGCAGGCAAAACAAGTACTTTTTCACTGCCTATTCATGCCTGAAGCAGGTGTAAACTTGGATGCGGCATAGGACGTACAGGGCATATCTGCAATTGGCCGAAGATGTCCAGATTCTTGGTAAAGCCCAGAACAACCTACGTTACACCCCCATTTAGATTTGGGCATCCTCATGCTAGGGACGTCCACAGAATTGGCTTCTAAAATGGCTCCAGGGACGTCTCCCTTCACCTGTCACCGATCCCATGCCCACAGTCTGCCCTCCACCTCCACTCACCCTGTGTCCAGTATATACCCTCTGCTCTTCTACCCCAGGTCCATCTTCTCCTGTCTCATTCCCCCCCCGGCCCCCCCTCAGGGTCTGCTGCTGCCAACCCTGTATCTCCCAACAACTGCAGCAGTGGCAGCAATTTAATCTCAAAAAGTATGAGAGTCTGCAACACCTGTGCGCATCAAAGGCCCTCCTGGTGCTGCTGCCTCTGATGCAAAAAGTATATATTAGAGGGGAATGGGACTGGGAGGCCTTCACAGCGCGTAGGAGTCACAAAGACTCTGCCTGTACTTTTCTTTTTTTGCCTGCTGCCTACTGTCATCATTGTCACAGATCCAGTGAGAAGAGATGCCAGCTGGGAGAGGTGTTTGAAGACATTCTTTTTATTTTTCAAGTCAGGGTGAGGTGGCCTCCACAGGGTTGTTTTGGGAGCATTTGTTGTGCCCCCCAAAATTTGCCACCTGAATTGGCTGCCTCACCCTGTCTAATGATAGAGCTGACTCTGCCTATTAATAACTGGAAGCTGCATGACTGGGGACTAATTTTATAACAGGCATCTATTTGAAAAGTCCAGAAAGATGCCTATTTTACTTTATAAAGACAACATAGGGGCCTCTTTGCTAAAGTGTGTTAAGCAGTTATAGGTTATTTTAGAAGCCTTATTCATGATTTACATGGGTCAATTTGACTATATACATGTGTAAATTGCATCCACATGTAAAATGGCCATTTTAGAAAGGGTTCATTTTACATGTGAATGCCCATACCATACCGAAAGTAAATGGGGGCATGTTGGGGGCATGACCTGGGCAAGACAAAGATCTATACATGTATTCCCCATTTCATATAAGGCATGCACACGTAAGCCCAAAATTGTCCACATCCTGATTTTTCACCTGCTCTATGACACGAATAGGGATTTAAAAAGTGTTCCTTTTGGCCATCCATTTACAGGAGGGTTTAAGAGGCATATCCTGGAACAGCTGAATGGCTTTGGGTTGAGCCTTCTGGTGCCAATGGTCGCCATGTCTTTGCTCCCAATCCAAGACCTAAGGTGAGAACCAGGAATCAGGAGAACTCTGGAGGAGACAGGAACAGAAGCCCAGGGCACTCACAAAATAGAAACAAAGGAAGAGCAAAGCTGAGGAATTGGTAAGGGAACTATAGTCTTCCAAACTCACTAAGAGAAATCAAAGATTTAATTCAGTTCAGGAAGCAACTCAAAACATTTATCTTTACAGAATACTACTAATGTGAGCAGCCACCATAGACCTCTTCCACCTCTGTATCAAACATAATCACAATATTTGACATCTCCAACCCCGTAGTCTTGACACACCCAACTCTAAATCACCGCTCAAACCACTTATGTTCAATTGTCCTGTAAAAAGTTCAGTACTTCTCTGTTGTTAAAATATTTTTGAAATTTGTTTGGTTGTTATTTGTACAATTGTTCCTTGTAAACTATTCTACATTGTTTATTGTAAACTGTCTTGTGCAGTAGTTAAAATGTTATATGTAAACCACTTTGATTACCATGACAAAGCAGTATATAAAAACCAATAAATAAATAATAAATAATGCAAAAAGTCAAAACTAGATCTGAAAGTCAGCAGCAAGCCCAAGCACAATGCGACACTGAGGTGCAGACCAAGGCCTAGCAAAAACGTCTAGGCAGAGCTGGGCTTATATACAGATCCTAAGCATGAATCTCACAGTCTTACTGTTTATTGGTAAACACATATACGCACACACAATTATATAAAACATTTAAAATAAGTATCTAGATTTTGGCATACAGAACTTAAAAGAACTGCTGAAACATAAGTTTTACATCATGATAGAGACTTTCCTTTGCAAGCACCCAGCTTATGTAGCACTTTATACCTTCTAGCCTGAGGAATATTGATACTTTGAAAGATTTAGGAAGGCTTTAAAAACTTTTTTTATTCAGTAAAGCCTCTAGTACCGAGGACTGATCGGATAATTTATTTATATAATTGAGTAATATTGATGTTTTAAGTGGTTAATGTATGCAATTAATTTTAAAATAGTTGGCTGATAATTGTATTTATTTATATATTTTATGGGCCCAATATTCAAAAGGAATTTACATGGCTTACAGCCCAGTGAACTGTGTAAATGACTTAAAAGGGGATATTCAACGGCACTTACACGGTTAGTGCCGTTGAATATCCCGTCCTAACTCCCCTGTGTGCCCCGATGTTTTCCTGTTAGCATCGGGGCATGCCAGAGGCATTCTGAGGCAGAGCAGAGGCGACAACAAGTGCTAACCGGGCAGCAACGATATTGCATACTGCCCGGTTAGTGATCTGTACCTTAAAGATAGGCGAGGAAAACCATCGCTTATCTTTAAGGCGCAGGAGCTACCTGGGCAGTATGCAATATCGCTGCTCCCCAGTTAGCTACTGCGGCTTCCAGTGTCTGCGGCGATCCCTGGATATTCAATACAGGGGCCGCATAAGACCTTAGCATTGAATATCCGGGGTTAAGGGTCAGCGGGCAGGGCTTTAAGCTGTAGGGGCACATAGCCTGCCCAACCCAATAATGGGCCTTATGTATTTAATTCCTGTTGTACACCACCAAAGGCAGTTTTCGATTTGCATGGTTTATAAGACCACATAAATAAATAAAGTAAATAAGTGCTTCATTGTTCATTGATTGTATAATAGCACAAGCCCTGCTGTTCTGGCAGGTGCATTCCTAAAAACCACATCAGTCAGTGTCATAGAAGAGTCTGTGCAGCAGCAGGAATGATGGGGAAGGGGGAGGTAGCAGAGAAATAACAGCTTTGAAAATTATTTTATTAAAGAGCTATAATCTGTTTATACTACAAGCAAACTGTCACGATGACCTTAATGGCAGTAAGGAGGCCATTTTATAAAATGTTTCTCATGTATATATGCTGGTATACGTATGTGTATAAAATGCTTCTTTACTTCAAGGGTAAGAGTATGCATAGTGCAATTGGATGTGCATTTCTATCTTTAGAGTAGGCATGTCCAGGAGTTGGACAAAGCGTGGATGGAGTCATGATTTAAGAGAATATTTTCTAAAATATACACATACTTGGTGTGCCAACATTTACACCTGCTCTTGCTACTTCTGCCGGATTGGTAGAGAGAGAAATTTAGCTATCTAGGGTGGGAAATGGAAAATCCAAGGGCCTTTACTTGATCCTCATCTTTCTTGACCTTTCTGATGGTTTTGACAATGTTGATCACCACCTTCTCCTCGATACCTCGTCCTCTCTTGAATTTAGGGATTCTGTCCTGCTCTGGTGGATCCTTCTCTACTGCTATCCCGCTTTCAGTCGGTGTACCCCAGGGCTCTGTCTTGGGACCGTTCCTTTTTTTTCTCTACATTCAGTCTCCTGGTACACTTCTTTCCTCCCATGGTTTTCAGTACAATCTCAGACAATCCAGGTCCAGATCTCTTCCTGTTTATCCAATTCTAGTGCCTGGATGTCTCACCACCATCTGAAATTGAACATAGCCAAAACTGAGCTCCTTATCTTTCCCCCAAGCCCACACCCTCCTTATTTATTTAGCTGTGGTTATATGCCATGTTTCACTGGGTCAAAGTGGTTTACAGATATATGCTAACAGGCACTTTTTATTCCCTCATAGAAACATAATGACAGAAAAAGACCACATGGCCTATCTAGTCTGTCCTTCCATATCATCCCTGAAGGGCTCACAGTCTAAGTGTACCTGAGACAATGGGGGGTTAAGTGGCTTGCCCAAGGCCAAAGGGGGTGGCCATGGGACTAGAGACCCCAGTCCCTCCAGCCTGAGGTTATTTGTCCCTATGTGGGAATTGAACCTCTGGCCCTTCAGCTTGAGGTAACCTGTCCAAACCACTGAGCCACTCCTCCTCCTTTCTTTACTTTTGTGGATCACTCCTCCCTGTTTCCTCGGCTTGCAACCCTGGGGTCATCTTTGACTCCTCCCTCTCCTTCTCCACACACATCCAACAGATAGCTAAAACCTGTCGCTTCTTTCTCTATAACATTGGCAAAGTTCATACTTTCCTTTCTGAACACCTTACTAAGATCCTTATCCATTCTCTTATCACTTCCCATCTAGACTATTGCAAGCTCTTCTCTGCTGGTCTCCCTCTGAATCATCTCTCCCCACTTCAATCTGTTCAAAACTCAGCTGCACGGCTAATCTTCCACCAGTGAAGCTATGCTCATGTCACCCCTCTTTCCAGCCACTTCATTGGCTCCCTATTCATTTCCGCATTCAGTTCAAACTTCTACTATTGACCATGCCTTCATTCAGCTGCTCCTCATTACCTTTCCTCTCTTAGTTTTCCCTATATCTCTCCTCAGGAACTCTGCTCCATCCTCTTTTATCTGTGCCCTTCTCTTCCACTGCCATCTCCAGACTTTGATCTTTCCACCTTGCTGCTCCTTATGCCTGGAACAAACTACCTGAGTCAGTACGTCAGGCTCCATCTCTGCCCCTGTTCAAAACCAGCAAAAAACTCACTTGTTTGAGATTGCTTTTGGATCCTGATCCTTCTAGTCTCCTGTTTACCTCCTATGAGTTTCCTTACCATTCTCCTAGATATATCCTAGTCCCCACTTGTGCTGTCTGTCTTGACTGTTGTGTTGTCTGTCTTGACTAGACTGTAAGTTCTTATGAGCAGAGACTGTCTTTTACATGTCACTGTACAGTATTGTGAATGCCTTGTAGCGCTATACAAATGCTAGGCAGTAGTAGCATTAGTAGTAGTAGTACAAATAATTTTGCCAGACAGAGAGTCTCTTGTAAAACAGATGCAGGACTGTGCATCGATGTCTCCCCACATCCAGAGTGAGCAGCATGTCCCTATATGTATGTACAATCTGAACCTGAAACATTTGTCCCCCTGATCAGCCGCCTGATAGTGATCCCCTCATCCATTTCTGACATCCAGTCCCCCAACCCCACAAGGCATCTGATCCCTCTAGCCTCTCCAAGGCATTCAATTCCACGATGATCTCCTAAATCATCCAATCCCCCCCACCCAACCCCCCTACTAACCCTACCTGTAATAACTAATTCACTTGAGCACCCCCTCCATCCCCTCCCAGATAATCCCATCCTGGGCCTTACTGGGGTCCCTGGTGTCTAGCAGAAGCAGGAGCGATCCCGACACTCCTGCTCTTCCTGGTCCCATGTTCAAAATGGCTCCCATGACACATAGCAGTTATCTCGCGGAATTACTACTAGTGATCAGGCTGTCAAATTAAGGAAAAAGACCCCGGGGCCAGAAACAAGTGCAAGAAGTTACCATGGATTTGAATTGATCCATGGGTACCTGGCACTCACAGATGATTGCGTTATGACTCAATAATGCACTAGCCTGCACTATCCTGTTGAGATTACCGTGGCTTCAGGAACATCATCCTTTTATTGACTGGTGATACAGGTAGACCATTTCCTCTTTTCGTCCTTGTTTTGACACCGCAATTCTCTATCCCAGTCCCATGGATTTGGTGCTCTTGAGGTGCCTTTGAGGTGCCTCTGAGCCTCCCAGCAGAATGTTACTTATCAGTGTTTCAGCAAGCTGAGACTCTATTCAAACATTGTAAATACTATTACGCTAATGAACTGCTGTTTGGGACAATGCCACCTCATGGTTGTATATATCAGCTCTCTGGACTGGAAACCAAGGCAGTCTGAGCCCATAATGGTAATACAACCACTACCATCAGAAATGGCATATTGAACCCAGAATCAGGTAGAGCAGGAGGGACTGGGGATTATTCCTGGTCCTACTAGACACCAGTGACCCTAGTAAGTTTGGGATAGGGGTAAGGGGGTCAAGGGGGATCTTGCAGGGTGTCCTCAGGGATGTTACCTAATGCCAAGGGGGTCCTGCTGGGGTGGGTGTGACGGGTGGGGATATTGCATGGCTGAGGGGATCAAATAACTTGGGTTGGCCTCAGGGGGCACTAGACACCTTAAGGGGCAGGGGGAAACAGATGTCTTTGGGGAAGTGGAGGAATTGGATGTTGGGAAGGGATCATTGTCAGGGGAAGGTGACTGTGGAGGAGCCAGACCCCTGCCTTTACACTTGCCCTTTCAAGCAAGCACTTGATTATACTTGGGGGTGTGTAAATACCAAAGTCTATATTTTTTTCTATCAAAGTGAATTTCCCTTGTAAGATCCACATTGATAAGTTTAAGCTTGCCCAAACCATTCTCTCTTTCTACCTTTACCTCACGTTTGGGAAAACGATACGTGGTGGAATATACTTTTCCTAAAATAGAACTTACATATTTTATAAAATAAATAACAGTATGCAGTACTGCAATAGTTAACATTAGTATACTGAAATAGTAGAATAACGCATTAGTATCTCCAGCAGGGTGCAACTCCCAAACATTAGCCATTCAAATAAGAACTGAGGGGGTCGATATTCAAGAGTTTATGCATTTTGCAGGACCTAGAAACCACATAAACCGCACTCTGGCTCATATTCAATGGCACTTACCGGTCAGAGCTGCTGAATAGCCTCACAGATCACCTTAAAAATGTGCAGTTAATTTTGGGGCGGTCTGTGGGTGAAGCTGGCATGGTCCCGGCACTTATCCAGTTAGTGGTGATATTCAGCCGCTGACCAGCTTGGCAAACTGCATACAGTTAAGACAGATCAATGATTGCCAAACTTTATGCAGAATTATCTGGTTAATGGCTGAATATCGCTACTAACCGAAAAGCAAGACTGATCACTGTCGAAACTGCAGTTTTAAAAGATGTTTCCACACAAAAGTGGGCTACAGAGACGTGATTTTTTTTGACCATATGCAGTTTAAAAGTTTCTGCTCCTTTGGATGTGGGAAGACATCTCTGCCCTGCACCTATTTTACAAGAGGCTCTCTGTCTGGCAAAGCCATGTGTAAAATACAATTGGAATTTTCCACTTCCAACCCTGGATAGCCCATTTTGAAAATGGCATTTACATGTATCTGCCAATCCCTGTATCTAAATACTGCTATTTACCTGTGGTGATGTTACTTGAATAAGGGTCATAGGCATCTATGTATCTTTATAAAATATGCTATATATAAGTACCTATAAAAAAAAGCCAGAAGGATGCTGGGTTGCATACAAAGAGGAATTACCAGCAAAAAGGAAGCGGTACTAATGCCACTTTGCAAGTCGCTGGTGAGGCCTCACTTGGAATATTGTGTACAGTTTTGGAGACCATATCTCACAAAAAGATATAAAAAGACTGGAAACGGTTCAGAGAAAGGTGACCAAAATGATCTGGATCCTGCGTCAAAAGATGCATAAGAAGAGACTTGAAGACCTAAATATATACACTATGGAGGAAAGAAGGGACAGGGGGGATATGAATCAGACCTTTAAATACTTACAGTAAATAGTATTAATGAACAAACAAATCTCTTCCAAAGACTGGGAAGATGTAAAACTAGAGGGCATAACAGGAAGCTGCAAGTGGGTAAACTGAAAGGCAATGTCAGGAAATACTTTTTCACCGAAAGGGTGGTGGAAACTTGGAATGCCCTCCCGATGGAAGTGGTGGTCAGTGACAGAATTCAAAATGGCATGGGACAGACACAGTGGATCCCCTAAACAAAGGCATGGGGAGGGATCTGCACGGAGTGGCAGGTGCACCTGCTCTTGCCGCCTTGCTGGGCAGACTAGATGGATCATACTGGTCTTTATCTGCCGTTATATACTCTGTTGCTATGTTACTATGTGACCTTCATATAGGCCTGAAAGTAGATGCTATTTTATTTTAGAAAAGTAAGTAGCTTAATAGGGACCTTTACTAGCATAAATCAAGTGGTCAAAAGCAATAGTTAATTTAAGGTGTGATCACTTACATCAGCCCTAGAACTGGTGTAAATGCCCACACCTAGATTTTTAAAGAATGCACATAAATTATAACTTTTCATAATTTATACATGTCATTTTGCATCCCACATATATTCTATGCAAAATCTGCCCAAGTGCAAACCCACAGTGAAAGTATGCACCATCACGCGTCCGTGTGTACTTACAGAATAGGACACGTTTATGTACATTAGTGCCCATGTATGCTAGTAAATGACTGAACCACCTCCATTTGCGCACATTCTTGCCACGTGTCTGGGTGGCTCCTTGTAAAATGATCTTCTTAACGTGGTTAGTTTGCCACAGTGTCAATTGCATAGTAATGAGATGCAAAGCATGCAAATGCACTCAGAACACCTCATCATTATACAAATTGAATAACAGAGCTTGCATTTAACTTCACAAGCTGTGATATTCTGGGAAAATTAATACCAGCTCTGCGCTGGTCTTATCTTTCCTTCCCGGGAACATCAGCCATTAACACACAGCCTGATGGTCTCAGGAAGACTCTTAAGGGATACTTTTATGGCAGGATGCCTAGATTTAGAGGGCAACAGGAAGCCTATTTTATAAAGATAAGTAGGCGCCGGTGTGTTTTTGTAAAATACTAGCACAAATGCCACAAGAATTGCATTTAGATTGACGGTGCAGACATTAGGCCTATTCAAGAACCGGCATAAATGTTAATGCCGACTTTATGTGTAAGCCTGACTTTGCTCAAGCTCTGCCCAAACTTCACCCCTGTCTACGTCTAGTGTACGATTATGGGCAGCTTGTAGCACATGTAGGTTTAAGCATGATGTAATTTTATTAAAGAACATTTACACATGTAAGACATTGTTTTACGTGTGAAAACAGTTTTTATTTATTTATTTGTGTGCTTTTCTATACCGCCCCTTCCAGAGATCAGGGGCGGTTTACAGAGAGCAAGTTAAAACCATTGAACATTGAATTACATAGAACATTTTGGCACAAAAAATAACTATGATACATAGAACATGTTTAACTATTTAGCAATTTAACTATTTACAGAGAACTAATTTACAACAGTTGTTTACTATTTACAGAGAGCTATTTAAAAGCAGCATTGATGAGTTGATTATCATATAGTAAGACAATGTACACTGTCTTAATAAGTTTATAAGATAATCCAGTTAATAATATTATCCTCTTAAAGGAGCCAGTGACTTAAACATTAACCCCTCCAATACCTGACAGTCCTGAAAAACTCATGCCCTACTCCTGAAGTGCCTCCCACCCGTGACAATCTCTTACCTCTCCTACCTAACTCAAAGTATCACTCACCACTCCAGTAGTACTGTCAGACGGCTGCCTGGGTGAGAAGGTTCACAGTCTTGGCAAGTGCATATATCAATATGATTTGCAAGGGATTGTGGGAAATGCAGTCCATTCACACCAGACACAGCTGCTCACAATAATTAGTTGTGCTTGAGTGTAAAGCCAATAAGATATTTATTTATGGGGTTATTTCTCCCAACACAGATATGCTTGGTAGCACATAAAACAGGATACTTGCTTTCAGTGTTTAACTTAGAAAAACAAAATCAGGAAAACAACAGCTGAACTTGTCAGGCAATCAAAGCAAAAGAATAAAGACCTGGTTGGTAACAAACTGGTCTTTTCTGTAGGCTTTAGCTAATATTTTCTTAGCAGTGTATCAAACAACAAACAAAATCCACAAAGAAGGGAAAAACTGTTCTTTTCAGGTTATTTATTTTATTTATTTATTTAAATTCTCTTATATACCGCACTATTCAGCATCAGCGCGGTTCACATAGAACATAACATCTCAGTACAGTCAACATGCATGAGTTTACAGATAACAAGGGAAGGAACTTGGATAACAAGAGTAACTATCTACAAACTATTTACAAGGAAAATATTACTGCATAGATACCAGTTACAAGGAGCAGTTACTATGAACATAATCCTTTCTTATAGAGACTCAGACTTGGCATGTTAATTGAGACACCAAGGAACTGTATTTAGTGGGTGGAATCGCTGAGGTCTATGGGTGCCGTTGGCTCTATAAGGTACTTGAAGAGGTGGAATTTGAGAGCTTTCTTAAATTGTGTTAAGCTGTTGATAGCCCGAATGTCAGGAGGTAGTGCATTCCAGTATCTTGGAGCACAGAGGGTAAAGGCTCTGTTGGCTGTAGAAGAAGTGCAGCTTGTTAAGGCCTTTGGGAGCTTTAGGGAGTTGATGGCCGTGGATCTTCTTGCTCTATTTGGTATAGTAGTGTTAATGAGGGCAGATAAGGATGTGGCGGAGAGTTTATTAAGAGCTTTGAAGGTGAGGAGTAGAGTTTTGAAGACAATTCTAGCCTGGATGGGTAGTCAATGTAATTGAATCAGCAGAAGGTTAACTTCTTATATCTTCCCACATAGACTCAGAAGTGATTCCCTCAGAGCTCACAAGCAATTAGGTAAGGCTCAATTGCTAGCAGTTACCCAGCTGAAACCCCTTAGCTGGCTTGCTTTCTACTCCGTGGCTCAAATCCTACTTCAGGAGCTTTTCTGAGTAGATTAAAGAACAAGTTTGTATTTCTTTGTGATGGTTGCTGTACTTTGTAACAGAAAATTACCAAAGGAGTTTAGACAGAGAGCAATCCATGTATTCACAGCCTGTATCTAAGACTCCTCCCCCTTCTTCAACAATCATGGGTTCAATATCATGGATTGGCACAGAGGAATTTCTCAATGGAGCACTTTCAGGAGAATACTTGTTTCCCTGCTGTCTTTCAAGGTTATAGCTAGGGCATAGATCAGTGTTCATACCTGAGCTTCCATTGCTGTTAGAGTTCCTCTCTAAATAGCCTGGCCAGTATGTAGTCCAGTTCTTATGTCCAGCCTTCCAATCCAGATCCCTGGACACTGGATCTCTCTTCACATACCTTCTGGCACGGGTCCTAGGGTCCCTTCCAAGTGCAGCTGTCTCCCTCACAGGTACCGTCTGGAGATGCCTAGCTCTGCAGCACCAATCCTCTGGTTTTCCCCAGTCCAATGGTGCACGCTGGCCTTTTGAATGTCTCCCAGTATACGTACTGCTCTGGACTCCTTTAGACCTCCCAAATGCTTTTCTCTTCTTTCTTCCAAAGGGTTTCTTGCCCTCTCTGTCCGTCCGTTCTGGCTTCTGCTTCTGATGATCCTCCAGATGATGAAGACCTCCAAGCTGAGGATATCCAAGCTGATTCTGAGGATGAGGATAATTCTCTGTAGAATAAACTCTACCTTTATTCTGCTTTGATGAGTGCTCCACCTTAGCACAGCGCAGCTGTGCTGAATCAGGCCCTGCCCTTTGAGATGAGTGCTTAGGGATTACCTCATAGCCCTCCTGATTGAACACACATTTCCCCACTTCAGCTCCTCTAATGGCTGTTGGAAACCTGGTGCATTCTGGGACTGGTAGTCTTTTATGGAAATATTCTGTTTTCTCATTTCTACCAGAACTGACAGGTTGCTTGTTCAGAGTCACTTCACCTTTTCTATAGCTCCTTCCTGAGCTATGATAAGCTTCCTTATCACAGTACATTGTTCTCTTATATGATATTTAGTAATTTACACGAGACCACTGCTGTAAATAGTTAAACATGTTCCATGTATCATAGTTATTTTTGTGCTAAAAATGTTCTATGTAATTCAGTGTTCAATGTTTTCAATTGATTTTACTTGTTCTTTGTAAACCGCCCCTGATCTCTGGAAGGGGCGGTATAGAAAAGCACACAAATAAAAATAAATAAATGATTGGGACTGCCATGTATCCACCCAACCCATGACAGTTCTGACAGGATCAGGGCACCCTATAGTTACCCCATCTCTCCACCCTTCCCCCAGCACCTATCAGGGTCAGCCTGGTGTGCAATGGGAAGCATGGTCAGGGTTAGGGAGCATCTGCCAAAGGAGCAGAACCCATGCAGTGGCCCCCCAGTTGCATGTATTCACTGCTACCCCCTCCTCGGGAACTCCGCTCTTCTGGCAGATCCCTTCTATCTGCACCCTTCTCTTCCACTGCCAACTCCAGACTTAGTCTTTCTACCTTGCTGCTCCTTATGCCTGGAACAAACTACCTGAGTCAGTGTGTCAGGCTCCATCTCTGCTTCTGTTCAAATCAAGGCTAAAAACTCACTTCTTTGAGACTGCTTTTGAATCCTGATCCCCCTAGACTCCTGTTCACCTCCTATGCGTTTCCTTACCATTCCCTTAGATATATCCCCAGTTGTCTAGTCCCCAGTTGTCTAGTCCCCAGTTGTCTTGTCTGTCTTGACTAGACTGTAAGCTCTTACAAGCAGGGACTGTCTCTTACATGTCTCTGTACAGCGTTGCGCACGCTTTGTAGTGCTATACAAATGATTAGTAGTAAGCAGGAGTGATACCCAGTTGCTCCAGATCTATCAGCTCCCTGCTTGCTTTTACTGCTTCCTCTTTCTCTGTCCCATCGTGCTGTAATCACTGCAGCAGCAGCTGGGCTGAGCCAAATGATAAGCGAGTATCATTTTTCGGAGATGGATGCTGACTGTAAGGCAACTTGCTCCTCCGCCATCTTGCTCCCCCAATCGTGCCTTCTCCCGGCTTGCCAATGGTGTCTCTCAGCCTCTAGTGGCATCTTGCAATACTATCCTTAGGGGTCAAGCTACCGAATAAAGGTATGTTTTGGGGAAGGGGTCGGAGTGATGGGGGAGAGGGAGGGTCTGTGGGGGGAGCCCAGATCATGCAGGGACAGTCAAGGGATGGGGTAAAAGGGAGGGCCTGATTATGTTCGGGTTGTGGGGGGTACTTATTCCACCACAGATCCCCTTAAAACAATAGTTGGGCTGCTAAATATCAGGCAGAGAGGGGTTTTGCGGTTTACAGGTCTTTTCAACATCTGCCCCTCAGGACCTAATACTCAGTGGCGGCAGCTAGCACTGCAAAAGTGGCTAGCCATCACCACTGAACTTTAAACCCAGATATTCAATTCCCAGAGCATATATCTGGACCTGCATTGAATGTATGTGTTACCCGGATTGTCGTGAAGCTAACCGGACAGCAATGATATTTAGCCGCTGCTCGGTTAGCTTCAGTGGAGAAAATTAGTCCAGCCTTTACTGCGCCTGACTGCTGTTTAACCATAACCAGGCAGCGGCAATATTGAGGCATTGCCGGTTATCTTCGGGTGCCATCCCCAGAATGCCCCGATGCTAACTAGTTGGGGGATTAACATGAATAACTGGTCTGCTACCCGTGTTAATCCCTTTGAATATCAGGCCCTCAGTGTTATTTAGATGAGTAAGGTTTGGAAGTTGCACCGTGCTGGAGATACTAATGTATAATTCTACTATTTCAGTATTTGTGTTAATTGCACTACTGCATACCATTATTTATTTTATGAAACATATAAGTTCTATTTTAGGAAAAGTATATTACACTACAAAGAGCAAAGCTGTCAGTTTGTGACCTGGTTAAAATAATAGTTTTTTGATCAAATCCCATGTAATAATTTAATTTTTGCAAATAGCATATTTTTAAGTGAAATTTATGTAACATTAAATCTTAGGGGATCTAGAATCACATTGACACGACATTATGAAACTGTCTTTTTTGGTGCTCATTGATTATAAATTGTGTTGACATGAGTTATGGGAAAAATTTGAAGCCATAGCTGCAGCTTATGATGCCTGAAGGTTGCCAAAAGAGAGAGCGGAGGAGAGGGCTGAGATTTGCATGGCTTGAGGGGACATATTTTGATGGTGTTTGTATAATGATATTTTTAATTCTTACTTTAGTTTTGTTTATTAGTGGATTGTAGTATATGTGCGGTTTATGTTTATGTTTTATTTTTTTATTTCTCCAGGATTGGCGGGCTATAAATTTCCACAAATAAATAAATGTAAAGATCTAGTTCTTTATTTAATTTTTTGACTAATTTATTCAATAATCTTTATTATGTCAGACCTTGTCCTTACTTTTGATTGAAGCAGTTTAATAATTTCTACTCTCTCTAAGAGTACTGTATTAAATTTTTAATTACAAGAAGTCATATTTCCTATTTTCCATTAGGCTAGATGGGTTTAACCATGCAGATAATTATTTGGGACATGCTGTTACATAATTAAAATATGTAGAGTGAAATGGAAGGAAAGGTATACCGAAGGTTATCAAAAAGTGAATGAAAAATCTATTTTTTTATTACAAAGTGCTCTGCTCATAAAGGCAGAAAATGAAGAAAGCAACAGCTGTAAATGACCTTTATCTTATTGGAAGTTATGTCAAGATAGCCAAAAATATCTGTACTATGTATGAGAAATAAAACTAGTTCATTAACGTCTTGATATGTACAGCATCAAGCAGCACTTCTGCTATTAACTGCAAGACAAAATTGGTTTAATATCATTTTTAGAGCATTTACAGTTCATTTGTTGTATTTAGTATGCAGCTCATTTAAATATATATATTTTCACCATTGGTGGTGACACTGCAAACCTGATTTATGAATGGATCTGTCCACTGGTAAGTTTATGGAAACACCCTTTGAGAAGTCCGACCCTTATTTATTGGAGCACTCTACTCATTGCCAATTGGGAGAGGCCCTGTTTTCTCTTTTCTTCTACCCAAAAAGGACTAGTATGGAATATAATCATATCTGCATTCCAGTGGGTAAGTGAAAAATGGTGCATGCTATATCCACTTATCCATGGGAAAAAAACATTCATTTATTGAGTGCATTACAAGAGAATGAGAAAAATTTACAACAGGCCTTCTATGTTATAGCGTTTAACTGCAAAACCCTAGCACACTTTAGTATCACATGTCTAGGGTAGATATTGATGCATGCTACATGCAAAAGTTGTGCTTTACCTGTTTGTGGCATGTACAGCATGACCCCCAGCAGATACCACACTGAATCGAACTCTAATACGTGCCATCTGGCAACGCAGAATCACTTAATGCCACCCACTGAAGTGGTGTTAAATGCACCATGCTACCTGCAACATTGACGGCAAACACATGTGAGATGAGCAGGAGAGGGGGCATTGTGTTCGAGTGTTTTATGCATAGCTTGCTGACTATTCCATTGGCATTACTTTGAAATTATTGTTTGTTTCTTTCTGTTTCCTAAACCTACCATGCTTCAGGCTTTCTATGCCCTTGCCCCCCTTTTAGTTTTATATTTAGTAAATATGCTGCTCCTTTTTCCATTGTACTGATATTACTTATTGTTATTTCCCTTTTTGAGCCTTTGCTTGTACAATCAGATTCTTGATTGTGAAATACGAAAGTTCTAAACAAAAAACAAAAAAACAGAGATATACACATGCACAAAACAGAGGTACACACACACACACACACACACCCTCCCCACCACACACACATGCAAAATTACATGGACCATGGAAAGAACTACATGAACCATGCTCTGCATGCTTTCCCCACTTGTTACTTGTTTTACTTTGAGATTCCCTGCTCCATAGGATTTCCTTCTTAATTTATCCTCTCCTATTGTACACTTGAGGACGTTAAGTAAGATTTTCTTATGCTTTTCATTTTTATTTCTTTGTTTTATGTATTTACATGCAAACTTCCTTTTTTATGGTTAAGTAAATGCTTGAATGAATACATATAAATGTTTATTAATATTTAAGAAATTTAGACCTGCTAAATGGAAGGTGTAATTTTAAACAGACAAAGGCACATTTATGACATTCAAGCGCAATCTGTAATGTCAAAGCCAGAAGATCTGAAAGAAAAGCAGGCACATCCAACTTCATGCCCAATTTCACAAATGTGAATGGCCTGATATGTGCATCTGTGGGGCATCTAGATAGATATCCTTGGATTAGTATTCAAGAATGGGGACGTCTAGGATTAGAGGAGGGGCTAGAAACAGGGAAACCAGGGTTTGGATTCCCACTACCGCTATCATTGTGATTGTGGAGAGTAGTGGGCATGGTGGAGTGCCATCATCTCTATACCCGCCAGATGTTTTACAGCCAAAATAAGTGAGCACTTTCCTGATGCTCATTCGTATCTGGAGTGGGTATAAACTTTGACGGGGTCACAGATGCCCCTGATATTTCTGAAATTGAGCAGGAACATCTAGGTCCATTGCACCACACCAGATATGCCTCCGCCATGCCCCCCTGCTTATTTGGCTGTCCCCACACCAGAGACATCTTTAAAAGTTATTTGTAAAATGGCTCTGGGGACGTCTCCATAATTTGGATGTTTTCAGACTTCCAAATCATGACTAAGGGGTATGTTTACTAAACCGTCTTAACGTGCGCCCGGCGATAGTGTGCAGGCTGCCATAAAAGGAGTGGGTGTTTCAGTCTTAAAGTAGCAAAACGGGATCATCACGCAATAACGCACGCTGCTGCGCACATTATCGGGCGAAGCGCCGCTAAGCGCGTTAACGCGCGGTAATCTTAAGTAGGCACCCAGACATGTAAACATAGAAACAGAGGTGTAGCACAATGGTTAATACACTGACTGATGATACATGAGTCATGAGTTTGATCTCCCAGTGTGCCTAATGCATAAGGCTAGCTGAGGCATCAGCTTTGAAATGTAAGTATTTTTTCTTGAGGCATTTTATTTGTATTTTAATTATTGCTACCAGCAAACACACCCTTACGTGCCGTAACCTAAGGTGCCACATAAGGCACCCTATAAGGCACTCCATAGGGCACATTATAAAGTGCACTGTCCGCCACGGCACCCTATAATGTCCCCTATAAGCATAAGGTGCCTCAGAAGGCGCTTTATAGGGCGCCCTATGAAGCACCTTCTGAGGCACCTTATGGTTACAGTACTCTGAGGGTGTTTTTGCTGGCAGCACTAATGTACATTAAAAACAGACAATGCTTTGGATAGCCCTATCAAATAACCCCACTGTGGGTTTGAACCCATGACCTCTGGCTTCATAGGCAGTGAAGGAACCAGTGGGCTACAGCTGCTAACAAACCCCTAGCTGGCTGCAGAAGGACTGCACGTCACCACACAAACAGTCTGCTGTGATCACCAGGATAGGGTTAACCCACCCATACCCATGATGCACTGCACATGCAAATCAGCAGTCTACAGATGATCACAAGATGGGGTATGCACCCCCACAGCACCTCGGCCTGGTAAGGGGAACTGACCGTGTGTGTTACTGGTACAGAGTAGCTACACACCGTCACATTGTGCGGGTACTGTGCTCACCCTGAGGGTGAGGTGGGGCACCCAGCACCAGGTCCACAGCACCTTCCATGGTAGAAATAGGCCATGCTGCAGGTCCCCAGCAGTGCTAATGTGTGAGATGGGCAGTTCCTGCAGACACACCTTGGATGCATCTGTATTTCTCAGTCAGGTTTAACCCTCATGGACCCATAGACAGATTATGTGCCACCACCCAACCCACCCTCTGGGGCTGAGGGTGGGGAAACAGGGTCTCCCACCAACAGAACCACATTCTACCTCCCTGAAATGGTGGCTGTAGAGGGGACCATCAACCCCAGTCCTGCTGGGGAACAGACACCCTATAGGGCAGTCAATGCAGCTCTGTACACATCCATAAAGCAACAGAAAACAGACATTAGGCCTGGAAATGCTCAGCTGCACTCCACCACTATCTGACATTCTCCTGCAGCAAGCCTCCAGCCACTGCACCCTGCAAGGTGCTACAGCAAGACACATACTAGCTGCAAACAATCTGCTAGCTAGCCCATAGTGCATGCTCCTGGAGAAGATGCATGCACCCAGACCTGGGATGTCAGCATACACACCAAGCAGATAAGTCAGTGATTGGGAAAACCAATAAACATCACATCAGAGAAATACTATATAGCACTATGGGGAAATCTAGCCATGCCTTGGTCACTGCTCAGTCAGGGTGAGAGTGATCTCCCAGCAGGACATGCTGTGGCCACCCTGTCTGTGCAGGTGGTGGCCAGGCACTACAATGTCCCAGCCATTGCCCTATGCCCTGTGCAGATGTATCCTGGCCAGGCCACCCTGTCCGGGCTATACCCATGGTACCTTGCTCCTCATTATGCACATTGGCAGCCCAATACTGGCAACAGTGCTGGCACTGTGGGCTGTGGAGGGTGTTTGCAGCCACCACACACTGGATAGACAGACACACACTCCCACACCTATGCCAGCATTGTACAACTATAGAGGTGTTTGGCAACCCTGGCCACCGCTCCAGTCCTGGGCACAGTGCAGGCATGGCTATGGTACGCAATACTGTTGGGGTCATTCCCCGGGGTGGTAAACACTGTCAGACACAAGACCTGTAGCACACTCCACAGACATCAGAAAGGTTGCCATGATGCAGCTCAATCAGAAAATTGTACTTAACAGCTTAACAACAGTAAATACAGCTAAATAAATAAAAAAAACTTCGGAATTTCTATCTGCCTGTAATCATATCAACCTTTTGATAGCTGTGTACTGTATTCCCAGGTTTAGGGTGGCATTGCTAAGGTATGCAAGTGCTAGTATTGGGAGATGCACGCAGGGCCCAATGTCCTGCCTCTCCAGGAGGCATTGGATAATGGAGCCTGTGGGTGCGGGTGTGTCTGCCCCTGTTGGCTGCTGCTTTACGGCAGAGGTTCACAACTCCAGTCCTGGTGTGCCAAACACTGTTCGGGTTTTCATGCTGTCCCTCATGAATATGCATGAGATACATCTGCATACCATAGACATGCAGCACAGGCATCTTTATTAGAGGCAGCATGGAACCTGAATGGTGTTTGGCCCTCCAGGACTGCATTTGGGAAACTCTGCTCTAGGTATTGCACATGTCTATGGTGTCTGTGCTCTGTAGGGTAAATTCTAGGTGTTTTGGGCATGTTTACGTCATCTGCAATAAAGGTTCTGTCTGTATTAGCACGTTTTAGTAGTGGGTAAAATATGGGGACTGGGTTGGCAGGAACCACAGCTGGGACTTGAACCTGTGACCTTCGGCCAAGGTCTGCTGTGGGCAGCTGCCACTGCCCTCCTCCACCACCAGTACCCCTCTGCCACCATGCTGACATGCCCTTCTGCTGGTGGTGCTGGTAGTGCGCAGTCTCAGGCCATCCAGTGTGCAGGTAGGCGGCTGCCTATGGTGCGTGTTCTGGGGTAGGGGTGCCTGCATAGACGTCCACACTTCCCCCCCAACACCGCCTGCCAATCTTCTGTGCCCTTGAAGGTACCTGCTGGGTACTATCCCCTGTGACACTGTGATGTTGGGCCCTCATCAGTTGCTGTCTGGCTGCTGTACAGTTTCAGCATTCCTAAGTGCCACCTAGGCATCTGCCTAGTCCGCAATGTGCCCCAGCTGCACCACAGCATGTGCCGCCTGCAGCCCTCTGTATCCCATTTTCAAGCATCTGTCCAGTTGGCTGTTCCAACATGCCTGCCCTGCTGTTGCCGCACATGTGCACGCCATAGGAAACCTGTCTGATGGAGAGGAAAACCCTGCACAGCGCAATTTCACTGTGGGCTCATTCACCTTGTATGGGGACGGAGCATGGACCCTTCCAGAATTCATATCCTTTTTTTGGTGCTTTCTTGGGAGTGTTTTTTGATGTTTCCCATTGAGATCACTATTGCCCAGCTTGGTTATTTTATTTTTCCATTTTCTTCTGTTCATTTTCACTGTTTATTTGCCCTTTTGTTCCGTGCACATGTATCACACTTATCACTTTTTTGTAGGTTTCCCTGGTTTTGCTGTACATTGCTGACAGAAATGGTTTCTCTTCCCTTTAAATCAGCATAACACCAGGGTTTCACTGGCGTTAGTTTTCAGCCTCGGATTTCACAGCGTTAGTGTGCGGGGAGACTCTCCCCTCCCACTCTCTACCCATTGACCCCTTCTCTCCGCCCCTGGGGAGCCTTCCTCCGCCCTCTGGGAGCCTTTCTCCACCTTCAGCGCTCGTTTGCGCCGCTGCGCGCGTTATCGCACACTAAGGTACCTCTGCACCCGATAAAGCGCTGTTATCGCACGATAAGGTACCTTATCACGCGAAAACGTCACAGAGCACACATTAAGAGGGTTTAGTAAACATACCCCTAAGAGCCTCTTTTACTAAAACGTGTTGTCAGGTTAATGGGTGTTTTAATGTATGGTTACAGGAAGTCGGGAATATTAACACCCAATAGTGTCTGCCTTAATGCATTAAAATGCATGTTAATCAGCTAATGCGGAATGGGGTGGAGAGTGGGCATGGCACGATCATTGCCACAAGCGTTAAGGCAATTGTCGTGCATTACTGGAAATTCCATAGTGGGATGTAGTAAAAGGAGCCCTAAGTCTTTAAAAATGACCCCATACTTTCTGGCATGGTTGCTGATCAGACATATATTCAGTGTCGCTAATCACATCCCTTATAATATTATTCCCAATGTGAAATGATGTGAAAAAACTGTTTTAAAAACATTTATACCAGAATATTGCCGTTATGGAATATTTGTATGGAATATCATAAACATAAACAACATATTAACATATTAGAAAGACAAAACAAGAAGGTAGATATCCGGAAAATATAAACCACTAGAACTGTGTCATGGATCTTTACAATATTCTTTGGGGGAATTAGATAAGAAACAAGTGTCAAAATGCAGGCACAACGTATTTCTTGCAAGACCTTCATCCCAAAATATATTTGTTGCAAAATGTTGGTGCCTCTTTAAGTGAGGGGACTCAGGTAGTCACTCTGTTTGCCCTCTCCTAACGTTACTATCGTGCTTTAGATAACAGTTCATGAATTCTTTGTGCTTTCATGTTGTGGTTTATATTAGGGATATGCATTCATTAGTGCACATTGTCCCTTCTCCCTCCCTGCCCATCATCTTGAGGTCTCTGGGTTCTCCTCCTTCACTTATCTTGGTCTCTCACTCTGGAATGCCCTGCTCTTTCACCTTCTCCAGGAATCCTCCCTCTCCAAGTATAAGAAGGGCCTTAAGACTTGGTACTTTCATCCTGCCTTCCTCAATGCCTTTAGTCATTAGCACCCTTGTCTCCTGCCCTTCCCCTTTTCTCAGCTCCCCCTCTCTTCCTATCTAAGGCTCTGCCTGTTTTCTTTCCTACCCCCCCCGTTCTGCCTCATGATGATTGTAAACCCTCCTCTTGTTGCTTTCTTGCTGCCTGACCTTCTCTGTTTGTGTTTATTATTGTAAACTGCTCTCATGGCTTTCTAGTTCGAAGTGAGGTCTAGAAAGCACCTGTAAAATAATAAATAAATAAAGGTTCAGTATGTATGTGGGTTCTGGCACAAAAAAATCATTCTCTTGACATGGCAGCTCTACCCAATCCCTCCACAAAGCAATATCCCCTCCGGACAACATATTTCCCCCGCAGTAGCCCCTTGGATTTTCACCGCCAACATTCTTTACCCACCACCAGAAATCAGTCTTGAAGCATCCCCCCTCCAATACCTCTTCCCCTGTCCAGACCCCCCAATTCAGGTACCCCCGATCTAAGGTTCCCCCAAATATAGCCAACCTGAGAAGAAACTCCCCTTAAGACAACCCCTAACTATCCCTCTACCCACCCAAAAGAAAATATTTTTTCACTCAACGTGTAATCAAACTCTGGAATTTGTTACCGGAGGATGTAGTAAAGGCTGTTAGTGTAGCTGGGTTTAAAAAAGGTTTGGACAAGTTCCTGGAGGAAAGGTCCATAAACCATTATTAAGAAGGGACGCAGGATATCAATGCTTGAACCAATACAAGCATTGTGGAACCTGTGTCCCTTGGGGAAACTGCTAGGTACGTATGACCTAGATTGGCCACTGTTGGAAACAGAATACTGGGCTTGATGGACCTTGGTCTGACCCAGTATGGCATATCTTATGTTCTTATGTTCACCGATCTCCCTCTTCACTTACACAGAGAAGCTCCTATCAATTAATCAAGAATTGAACTACATGATATTTTACAAACAGCTAAAAACTGGTTGCTCAAACGGTTTGTGTCATGATGTGGAGTTACCACTGAGTCTATTGGAAGGTAGTTGGCATCTTACAGTAACTATTTGCTGTTTTATTATGTGCTGGATATTTTATTTTATTTTTTTACTTTAATTCATCTAGAACCCATGCTTCTTTATTTTAAAATGAATGGTAAAGTATGACAAATAAGGGCATTTTCATTTTGTGTACTGCCACAAGGTGTCGTGACACAAAGATTGCGCGCCACTATGTAGCGCTATAAAGAACAATAAGACCTGAGTGAAGGGTAATAAAAGGCTTTATTCCCCGTTATAATGCATGGGTTCAAATTAGAGATACGTTGCTTAACAAAAATAGTCCTTTGTTTCAAAAGGTGCCAAGGCTCTCTGGCTGGAGAACTGTTACTTCACAGTTTATAGCAGGTTTTTCTTAAAGGTAATATTCTTCACAATAAACAACCAAAAGTATATTTACATTCATTCTTCGTTACAGCAGGCACACTTGGGAGCGTAGGCCGTGCACCAATCGCACTCCGTGTCCTCCGGCAAAGATGAGGGAATAGTATGGGGGAAATCCACCTCCATCATATCCTCTTCCTCATTTTGGGTCAAAGGGGTTTCACTATCCCTGTCTATGTTAGCTTGACAATCTTCAGCATGGGAGTTTTGCTTTAGGTAAGCAGGAACTCTTATGGCTGGTGGTAAATTAGAATACCAATCTTTATTCAGGTTGTTTTTAGAGAGAAGCTTTCTTTGTGGGCGGCTTCCAGCAGTGCAGTGCTTAGGGTTAAACCTTACTGTTTCAAACCTTGGCTCATGGAGTAAAAACCTCTGTTGTTTATACGACTGTTTTTCCTTCTGACTGGGTAAAACTGAGCAGTGCTTTTCTGGAGATAAACTCCTTACAGAACCTTCCCCTCTGGTTCTTAGCTTCCTTCTCCTTGTATCATAAACAGGCAGAGTAAAAGAACTAGGCGTGGCACCGCCTCTTACCTTGGAGCACCTTCTACCAAACCCTCCTTGCCCAATTGGCTTAGTTTGGATTCTATGGCTTCCCACCTCGTGTGGTCTGTTTCTGTTCCAACTTCCAGCTTGGCCTCTTTCACAGCAAACAGGTTTGTACCTCTGATAGCTTCTAGGCTTTACTGTTGGTTCAGCTTCTAGTTCAGCTCCGGTTCCAGTTCCTTCCTTTCTCAGCTCCTGCTGTTGTTCCCACTGCTTATTTGTCCATGGCTTTCTTTGCAACTGCTGCCATCTCCATTGCTGTGTCTTTCGGTTCTCCTCCTCCCTTTGCCTCTCCTTCTCCTCCTGCTCCTTCTTCTGCCTCTCACCAAGAGCGTTCTGCTCTGGTTTATAAAGAGAACCTTTGTTACTGACTTCCTGGTTCTCTGTCAGCTGCAGGTCATTACTGTGATTAGATTCACTAGGATCAGTATGTCTGCTCCCGCTCCCTCTATGTGTGCCAGGAGGTAACTGCACCTCTAGTTCCTCTAAATCAGGATTTCTTTTCATAAAATCAGCTTTATTAGTGCCCGCATCATGACAGTACCTTTAAGTAAACTGAATGATTGCAGGGCCATATGAGCTCAATCCTTGTTCATGCCCATTTATTTGCAGTATCATTGCAGTCTAGGGGCCAGACATAGCAGAGTCACTTTTGAAGAGGGAGAAGGAAAGAAGCAAAAGCCATTTCACCAATCATGTTGAATTTTTTTTAACAAATAGCAAAACAAGCGTATGCCTGCCTCTCTTCTCCCAAATACAATGGCTGTTGATGTCAACAGCTCAGTAAGTAAGTACCAGTAACCCACCACCATTTTATCTCCTGTATTCAGAGATGGTAGAAAGGTGGCAGCTTCAGTGACTTTGCTGAAGTGCCAAAAGGTGTCAACAAAAATAAAGAAATGATCCAAAGAGCACAGATAGGACCCTAAGACAGAGGATTTATTTATTTATTTATTTTATTTTTATTTTATTTATTTATATTTCTTATATACCGCGCTATTATAATCAGTGCGGTTTACATTTGAAACAGAACATACAAGAATGTAAGCAAGTTACATCAAGTTTTTTTACATTGAACAGGGAATGTAAAACATGGAGTAAAAAACGAGGGAGGAACTATGTACATATTGTAAACAGATATAATGCTCTTACGGTAAATAAAATATGACCTTTGTCTAGAGGGTTGGCTAGATGGTCGAGAAGATGACAACATTTTTCTCTCTCAGTGTCAGAAAAAAACAGTTTTTAAAATCTCTTAGACTCTGTGATTAGCTCCAAAGCCAGAGACTATAGTCATAGAAAAAGAGAACAGATAAGGCTCTGAGAGTCGGACAGACAACACTTTTCTGCCTCATCCTCAGAGAAGAATGGGTTTTAAAAATCTTTCAGGTTTGTGGCTTCAGAGCCAGAGATACTGCATAGTGAAATCAGAGAAAAAAGGTAACTCAAAGGGACATAGACAGATAAGACAGGCAGAGGCAGGCAGACAGTCATCTATAACAACAACTACTACTATTATTACTACTACTTATTGTTAAAGCACCACCAGTCATATATAATACAGTACAGATACTTGTAAGGGAGACATAGGGGTATGTTTACTAAACCGTCTTAATGTACGCTGTGTGACGTTATCACGTGATAAGGTATTTTATCGTGCAATATTGGCACTTTACAAGGCGCACAGGTACCTTAGCGCGCGATAACGCGTGCAGCGGTGCAAATGAGCGCTGAGGGTGGAGAAAGGCTCCCTGAGGGCGGAGGAAGGCTCCCCAGGGGCGGAGAGAGAGGATCAATGGGTGGAGAGTGGGAGGGGAGAGGCTCCCTTCACACTAACGCTGTGAAATTTGAGGCTGAAAACTAACGCCAGTGAAACCCTGGCGTTAGAGCTGATTTAAAGGAAAAAGAAACCATTTCCGTCAGCAATGTACAGCAAAACCTGGGAAACCGATAAAAAGTGATAAGTGTGATACATGAGCACGGAACAAGAGGGCAAATAAACAGTGAAAATGACCTCAAGAAAATGTAAAAACAAAATAACCAAGCTGGGAAATAGTGATATCAATGGAAACATCAAAAAACACTCCCAAGAAAGCTCCAAAAAAAAGATATGAATTTTGGAAGGGCCTATGCTCTTTCCCCTACAAGTTGAATGAGCCCACAGTGAAAATGCGTTGAGCAGGGTTTTCCTCTCCATTGCACAGGTTTCCTATGGCATGCACATGTTCCACAACAGCAGGGCGGGCATGTCGGAATGGGCAACTGGACAGATGCTGGAAAAGGGAACACAGAGGGCTGCAGGTGGCACATGCCATGGTGCAGCTGGGCCACAGTGCGGACTAGGGTGATGCCTAGCTGGCCCATAGGAATGCTGAAACAGTAGAGCGGCCAGACAGCAACTGCTGAGGGCCCAACATGGGCACGAGTGTGCTTCCCACAGTGTCACAGGGGATAGTACCCAGCAGGTATCCCCAAGGGCACGGAACATTGGCATGCGGTGCTGGGGGGAAGCGTGAACAGCTATGCAGGCACCCCTACCCCAGAACCCGCACCATAGGTAGCCACCTACCCGTACACTGGATGGCCTGAGACTGTGCACCACCAGCACCACCAGCAGAAGGGCATGTCAGCATGGTGGAGTGGAGAAGTGGCCTAGTGGTTGGGGCAAGGTACTTCAGGCTGGCAGGTCAGGGGTTCAAATCCCACTAGAGAATAGCAACCTTGGGCTGGAAGGATTGGGGTTTCTAGTCCCACAGGTGCTCCTTGTGGTCTTGGGCAAGCCACTTAACCCTCCATGGCCCATGTTCCTTGTAAAATAGTTATCTCTAAGTTATAATGCCCTGTTCAGTGTAATTTCAGTTTGTTCAATGTAAACTGCACTGATGCAGAATAGTGCGGTATATAAGAGAATGTAAATAAATAAATGGTGGCAGAGGGGTACTGTTAGTGGAGGGGGCAGTGGCAGCTGCCCAGAGCAGACTGTGGTCTAGTCCTGTGTAGGTGGGTGCCTTGCACTGCAACAGGCAGCCCCTGTCTGATGAACAGTCATGGTATCACCAGGGAATACACTGTCTCTGTGGCAACATGGTGGTGCAGTGCACACAGCCAGTGTGTCCAGAAGCAGAAGGTCACAGGTTCAAGTCCCAGCTGTGGTTCCTGCCAACCCAGTCCCCATATTTTTCCCACTACTAAAACGTGCTAATACAGACAGAACCTTTATTGCAGATGACGTAAACAGGCCCAAAACACCTACATTTTACCCTACAGAGCACAGACACCATAGACATGCGCAATACCTAGAGCAGAGTTTCCCAAATGCAGTCCTGGAGGGCAAAACACCATTCAGGTTCCATGCTGCCTCTAATGAAGATGCCTGTGCTGCATGTCTATGCGCCGCCCCCATGGTATGCAGATGTATCTCATGCATATTCATGAGGGACAGCATGAAAACCCAGTGTTTGGCCCACCAGGACTGGAGTTGGGAACCTCTCCCCTAAACCAGCGGCCAACCAGGGGAGACACACCCACACCCACAGGCTCCATTATCCAATGCCTCCTGGAGAGACAGGATGTTGGGCCCTGTGTGCATCTCCCAATACTAGCACTTGCATACCTTAGCAATGCCATCCTAAACCTGGGCATAGGGTACACATCTATCAAAAGGCTGCTATGATTACTGCCAGACAGCAATTCTGAAGTTAAGTACAGTGTTCTGATTGAGCTGCATCATAGCAACCCTTCTGATGTCTCTGGAGTGTGCTACAGGTCTTGTGTCCGACAGTGTTTACCACCCTGGGGAGTGATCCCAACATTATTGCATACCATAGCCATGCCTGCACTGTGCCCTGGACTGGTGCGGTGGCCAGGGCTGGCAAACACCTCTATAGTTCCACAATGCTGGCATAGGTGTGGGCAGTGTGTGTCTGTCTGTCCAGTGTGTGGTGGCTTCCAACACCCTCCACAGCCCACACTGCTAGCACTGTTGCCAGTACTGGCCCGCCAATGTGCATTATGAGGAGCAAGGTACTGTGGGAATAGCCTGGATAGGATGGCCTGGCCTGGATGCATCTGGACAGGGCATAGGGCAATGGCTCGGACATTGTAGTGCCCGGCCACCACCTGCACGGACAGGGTGGCCACAGCATGTCCTACTGGGAGGTCACTCTCACCCTGACTGAGCAGTGACCACGGCATGGCTAGGTTCCCCAATAGTGCTATATAGTATTTCTCTGATGTGATGTTTATTGGTTATCACGCGATAATCCCATTTTGCTACGTTAAGACCGAAACACCCACTCCTCTTATGGCAGCTAGCACACTATCGCCGGGCGCACGTTAAGACTGCTTAGTAAACATACCCCTAAGTGTCTACTGCATAAGACTCTAAACAAGAACATCAGTGTGACCACTGAATAAATTACCAGATATAGTGCATGGTAAAGTTGGATTTACTGGACAAATATGAGTCTCAGTTCTGTGCTTAGTTACTGACTAGAAGATGCCTTCCTCTTATCACAGTGACACTTAAATTACAAGACATTATACTCTCTCAGGGGTGGTCAGAAACTCATGGATAGCTTCACACTGGGGAAATTCAACATAAAATTTACTAGCTGTGATTAGTGAATCACTGTGCTTCTCTTATGGGGTGAGAATATAGTTCTCTCCTCAAGTCTTGCTGGGTACCTTCACGTGGTGACCCCGTTCTATAAAATCTATGCTAAATCCCAGCAAGGCAACACTACAATTGAAGCATGGTAGGAACGAAAAAGAAAAATACCTACAGGCCGCACGTTGCCCAGGATAAGAAGGTGCCCACTCGTAGCTTATACACTAGGGCTAATGATGGTGGTTGCAATAGTGCAAACATCGCAGATGTAGATAACATTCTTGCTACAGATAAAGGCCATGTTCATGGACCCATTATGGCAGGAGATAAACCACTGAAATTAATGAAAAGTAAAGAGGATTAACTACAGTTACGTGGACGTCTGCAGATAAGGAGGAGATAATGTACTGCTACTTTTATGCTATAAACCCTATATTTAAATCAAAAGGATATACAAACAGAAACTGACAAAAACTGCAAGAAAGAAAGAAAGAAAGAAAATTGCCACAAGAAAAACTACAAAAAGCAACAGATGCAAATTTGAGATCTTTAATTTCGCGGATGAATGCAAAGAAGTATGTGAATGACAACATCTTGAAGCAACTAAGGGCTTCCATAGAAAAAGGAATACAGAGAAGCGGAGGAGACCTGGATGAGAGTACCAAAAGAAAGGAATACACAGAAACAGAAAGAGCAGTTGAAGGGAAGATGGAGATTGAAGATTTGAAACAGCAGGAGAGTGAGATAACTACAGGACAGGTCAACCAATCAACTGAAGAGGAGGAAGTAAGGGAGGAGAAAGATCCAGAGGTGGAGGAATTCAAGCATGGAAAATATGAATATGCTCGATTTCAGGCAAGGGAAAGATTACCCAAGTTAAATTTAACACCTAAGGATAAAAGAATGATTATAAAGATGAACAAGGCCACAATCAGTATAAAGGGACCAGTTATTGACGTCACTGAAATAAATCAAATACAATATTGTGCAGCTAAAATTATTACTGCAAGAATACTTCCAACTAAACTGCAGGGCCAGAAAAAAAAAGGAAACAATAAAAGTTCCTCCTTGGAAAAAGTGCATCAAGGGAAAAATACAATCATTGCATGCAGAGGTAGCCCTGATATACGGGTATCTCAAAGGATTAAGATAATCAAAGATATTAAGTTAAAGTATGCTGCATTAACAGAAGACCTGCTGCAAAGATATGAAGGAAAACAGAAAAGGAAGATATCAAAGTAAGCTATTTACAGAGAACCGAAAACAATTCCATAGGGAAATGGGAAAGAGCATTAATATGCTAAAAAAGCACCACCGACCAAATCTGAAACAGAAACCTTCTGGAGAAAACTATATGAGGACCCTATAGAGCACAATCAACAAGCAGAATGGTTGCCCTGCATATAGGAGGCATTTAGAAAATGCAAACATCAAACCTATGCAATGGCCTGCAGTAACAATGAAAGAGCTGGAAAGCAGGTTAAAATAAGTCCCACACTGGAAGCGCCCAAGACCTGGTGAACTGAAAAAATCAATTGTTCAAACAGTCAGATTTAACACCACAATGGCTTATTACAGGAAGAGAATTTCTCCTTCCAGAAGGGGACCCAAGTAACATTCCCAAAAATTATAGACGAATAACTTGTCTACTTACAATCTGTAAGCTATTCACTGCAATAGATGCAGACAGACTATATGATCAGATCGAGTCCAATAACATCATGGCAATAAAGCAAAAGGGCAACAAGAGAGGAGCATATGGATCCAAAGACCAGTTAATGTTGAATAAGACCATCATGGCCTGCACTAACAAAAGTAGAAATCTCAGTATGGCATGAATTGATTATAAGAAAGCTTTTGACAGCATCCCATATTATTGGGATAATAAATTGCCTTGAAATATATAAAATAAATCCTGCGAGAAATATTTCAGGGGGATTCCCTGTTGCCCCTTCTGTTTTGTGTGGTGCTTAATCCAATATGTACTCTCATCAACACTTTACGGATTTAGTCTAAATCCTAAAGAAGGTAACAACCCAGAAGCAACATCCCATTTATTATTTGTAGATGATCTGAAGATCTACAGTTCCAGTGACCAACAATTAGCAGAGCAACTCCGTGTGGTGAAAAGCTTTTCTGATGACATCAGGATGACCTTTGGCCTTGACAAATGTGCTAAGGTAACTTTTAGAGGACAATTGAGCAAAACAGAAAATATCTCCCTAGCTGAAGGCTGTGACTTCAAGGACCTTGAACAGGAAGGCGTATATAAGTATCTTGGAGTAGAGGAAGGAACGACACTCAAGCAGAAATTACTGAGAGAAAAAGATCAATAAAGAATACTGCAGGAGATTAAAATCATTATTGAAAAGTGTTTTAACTAACATCATGGAATAAGATACAAGCCATCAATCAGCTGGAATTCCTGTACTCTCATATAACTTTGGGGATGTGTACTGGCCTCTTAAAGATCTTGAAAAATGGATGTGCGAACAAGAAAACTCCTCCATCTCATGAGGTAATTTGCAAGAATCAGTGTATGCCAAGACTGTACATCCCTAGAGCTGAAGGAGGGCTAGGCCTCATAGAGCTCATAGAGTTACATCTAGAATCTGTCTCCATCATCAAACTTGGACAGGCATTCTGATGGCTAGAAGGAATGAGTGAGAATCCACAGGCAATCCACAGGGAAGGAAGTAACAGAATTTGCAAAACAAGAGAAAAAACTCTTCAAAGAATTAGATCTACAAACAAGGAAAAACAAGTGGGAAATGCACAAATACAGTGAGGAATACAGAGTGTTACTTCAGGAACCCTTTGTCGATCAAGAATGGACACATGAATGGTTAAGGAGAGATGAACTGAAACCGAAGGATGAAAGGATGATAGTTGCATCCCCGGACAGCATCTTATGGATGGGATGGTTTACATCAAGCATTGAAAAAAACTGGCAAAACAGACATATGTTGATTCTGTAGGAAAGAGATGGAAATGGTGACTGTGAAGTTGTGATGGCACAAAATTTCTATACAGAAAGGCACAATAAAGTAGCATGCCTTATCCATTGGGAACTCCATATGCACTATAACATCACTGTTCCTGAAAACCACTGGGATCATGACCCTAAAAGAATTACAGAGAATGAGGAGGTTATGGTCACCTGGGATACTCCCATTCTGACTGATAAACAGCTGGATGCGAGGAAGCCAGATATAGTGGTAAAAGAGAAAAGCACCAGAACGGCATTGATTATAGAGGTGTCATTTCCAACTGACTACTTTGTGAATCGCATTGAGAGGGAGAAAATCTGCAAGTGCCAAGAAATGCAGTCAGAGACCAAGAAAATATGGCAGAAAGATACTAAGTTATTTCCCAGCATGTTGGGTGCCATAAGCCTAATTAAGAGGAATTTCCAGGCACACCTTGATAAATTATTCATACAAGTGACGTACCATCTTATGAACTCCAGAGGGAGGCTTTCTTTGGCAAGATGCAAGTACTATGCCGAGCATTAGCAGTAAATTTGAGAGACTGCGATCATACTGCACATACCCTGGTTTAGAAGAGCGGTTCCTGACTGTCATGGTATGCGCAAAACTCACCCATTTGGAGAAATTGCCCCGGCTAAAACAAAGGTCAATAGCAACAAATGATTTCCCTTTGGCGAACAAAATGTTTGGCATATCTGCGGGACATGTGGAGGGTGTTTTATAATAGTGTGTGCAGGCAAAAATACATTGCTGGGCACTTATTATGAGCCTATTTTATAAAGTGCATGCAGGCTTTATGGCTGGATGCATCTTAACATAGGTGCTGTGGTTAATTCTGCTCTAGAGCAGGTGTAACTGTGCACCTAGACTGGCATAGTGATGTGTGTAAGTTATAGTACTCTATAAGTTAGGCATGTAGATATAGGCCCCACCTAAATTCCACCCAAGCTCTGCCCTGTGCACACTCTAACTGAGAGTATGTGCGATGGGATTTAGGCATGCACTTACAGAATAGCAACTACTTTAAACAATTGCCCATTCACGCACATAGGTCCTGTAAAATAGGGACTTACATGCAGTTCACACATGTACCATCATGTGCCCCTTTTATAAAATCAGCCTCTTATTGCATCAAGTTTGATGAAACCTTCTAATCAGCACAATTAAAATAGCAGAAAATTCCACTGAATGCCGACCAGCCTAAAATTCAGCTGGTACCAGTTGGACTTGAATGATATACACATCTCTATAATTCACAATATATTGCATTTTGAAAATTCTAACACCTGACATCAAAGGATTTACTGTAGACAAGAAGTGTTTGATGTTCATTTTTCTTTTCTGCCAGCATGATCTCTTTGTATATCAACCTGATATATTATACATGGTAGATTTTAAAATAATGAAGCAAAACAGTTTATCATTTGCATTTCATATGTGCTGTTGCATTGGGCTTACATAAGCAGAAGGCAAAGTTTTCCAGTTAATTCAAACAGAAGTATTTAGGGCTTCCAATAAAAAAATGTAAAATCACTCTGTGGAGGATAAGATCTACAATGTAAGACTAGCAGAGAGATTTACTGTATATAAAGCTTCAGGTTCTGTGTCCCCAGTAACTCTGGAACTGAGATAATCTCATCACTAGGCTAAATTAAGTAAAATATTAAATAAATAATGGATCACTAACATTTACGGTTCACTTTTTATTAAATTGTTTCCTATCTGGTTAATATTTAAATCCTAAGGTCAGTGTTTTTTTCTAACACCTACTATGACATTTAAAAACGTGCATATATTCAGAGCCAGTATAGATACAGACAACACGTATAACCAGGACCGTACCAAGCCCTGTGTGAGCGGTGCGCCCACACAGGGCACAAATACTTAAGGGGCGCATTTCGGCTCTCTGCCGTTGCCTGCCGCCGCCACTTTAGCGGCGGCAGGCAGCAGCAGAGAGCCAAAATGCGCCCCTTAATTCTTCTTGCCGGCACACTAAGCAGGTCTGGTCTCTGGTCAAGACCTGCTTAGTGTGCCGAAGAGTTACACATCGGGTGCGCGCCTCTTCTCTCCCACCCCCATAAAGTGACTAGATGGAGGTGCGGGAGGGGGGGCGAGCGCCTGATGTGCAACTCTCACAGGACGCTTTTCACCGTCGGTACGTCCCTGCATATAACAGTGATATTCAGCCACTATCCGCATAGCTAAACTGTTACAGTATGTTAGAATAGTCTTTTTGCTGGCATAAAGTAAGCTGCTTAGCTCTATGTATAGTGGCTGAACGTCTCTGGCTAACCATATAGTTGGGCGCATCATCTATGCTCAACTCTCATGCCACCTGATATCCTCTGGATATTGCCAGAGCACTCTGTAAGTATTTTCAGTGACAATATACAGATAGGGCACATATGAAGTGGCATTTTAGAAGGAATGTCTAGAACATATCTAGGATGTCCAGAGCAGAACATCCAAAAACCGAGAGAACTGCAGCAATACCTTCTGAAATCACTCCGTCTCTACCCTGAAAAATGAACAGTGATGTAATAAGTTATAGAAGTGGGCTCTGTGCAGATTGAAAGACCAAGTACGTGCAGGGCTGGCCCATCCACTAGGCAAACTAGGCAGCCACCTAGGGCGGCCAACCCGGGTAGATGGCTTTGTGCCACCGCTTTGCTGCCTGCAGCAGGCTATGTGCTTCAGCACACATGACCTGCTACTTCTGATCCCCCTCTGATACTTTTAAAATATTGTCGCTGCTGCGGCTCAACAAGTGCAGCTTGGCGCAGGGGGGCAGCACGGCTGGGGTTTCTGCCTGGGGTGGCAGAAACTCTTGGGCTGGCTCTGGGTATGGGCATGGGTGTAGGCCATTTCATAAATGTGGACATCCCCAAATTGCATGACTGCAGACCCAGGTACTTGAACATGCTGGCAGGGGTATTTCAGAAGGGGGGGGGGGGGTGACTATGCTATGAGACTTTGATGTCCCGGCCTGCCATTTCAGATACTCAGTTGTGTGACAGCAGGCCATTAATATGTTTGGAGTTTGTATTTAAGCACAGGTTTCTTCGGGCAGGAAACAATAACTGTGGCAATGTAAATGCATTATGTGCTTTCCCCTGGAAGAGTTGCATCCATGAAATAAGAACTTTTTTCACCTTATTTGTGGTCAGGAGCAGATGTAGGGATGGACACTTAACCATCCAGGGCCAGACGTCCTTGTGCTATTCTGAAATCACAACTCGACGTGCATCTCCCTTGCTCGCCCTGGGGACATCTATATACCTAGTTTCTAAAATGGCTACAGGGATGTCTCCATTCTTTGCACGTTCAAGTGCCCATTTTCAGACGTCCAACTCACTACTAATAAGGCTTGTAAAATACCCCACTTAGCTGCTGCCACCGAACACATAATTGCTTTTAAATATTGGGCCTTGTATTTCCAATTGCAAAGTTTGTATCATTTTAACACAACAATAAACGTCTTCAGAGAATGCCTGTTTTGTACACTTAATAGAATATTAAGAATGCCACATTGAAATGTGACCCAATGAGATCTCAGAAGCTAAGCAAACCTCACTCTGGTCATCATGAAGATGAAGGCAATGCGTTGGACTATTGCACTGAAACAACAGGAAATTTCCTAGTGGGCAGATGCAGCATTCCAAGCTGAGCCTCTGTTGTAATCAGTGGTATCAGAACTGAGACAGAATACATTATGTCAGTCCTTACACTCTTCCCCCCCCCCCCCCCACTTACCACAGAGAGCTTCCTCTAACATAAAGATTGCGGGGAAAAGGAACAGGGCATAGGTAGCTTGCAGCAAGAAGAAAAGACAGGAGTAGCGATTGCAGCTTGACCATGAATGGAAATAGAGAGAAGTCAGGGAAGATTGCAATCTGCGACCGCTTCTCTTTCTTTTGCTGCTAACTGAGAAGGAGGGAACTTTGGCAACAGACAGTTCCTACTCTCAGTCACACTTCCCACAGTTTAATTTACATATTGGGAAGAAGGATGAGACAGGGCAAGAGAAGGAGTATAGAAGGATAGATAACTTGGAGTGGGAAAGAAGGAATCAAATGTGGGGATGGGGTAGAAGTCTGGCAAAAGATAAAAGATGGGCAAAAGGTCTATGAAGGTCAAGAGAGGTGAGGCAGTTAAGTTGCAAGAGGCCCAACCCAAGGACAGATGGTGGGGAGTGGGTAAGAAATAGAGGACAGTGTTCTGGGAAGGAGTGAAAGAAGAGGAGGAACAGAGCTTGGAGATGACAAAAAAACAGGCGAGAATACTTACGACTGGGATGGAAAAAGACACCAGGGGTGGGGATGGGGAGTGGGAAACAATCTGGGAACGATCATGATGAATGAGGGCCTGAGAGCTAGATGAGGATAGGAGAGTCAGGAGAGAAAAAGTGGGAAAAAGAGCAAAGGCAAGAAGTGGGGAAGGAAGTGGTCCAAGGCAGCTGGCACATGAGTGGAGGGAAAAGGAAAGGAAATATAGAAAACAACAGCAGATAAAGACCATGGATATGATATTCCAAGAGATTAATGCAGTTAGCAAGCTGCTAACCAGGTAAATTGCGGTGAACGGGATATTCAGCTGCCAGCTCGACATAACCCAATGCTAACCACTTAGCATCAGGGGATGTCAGCGGCGTTCTGGGGCAGAGCGAAGGTGGCATCAATCTGTAATGAGGGAGCAGCGATATTGAGCTACTGTCTGGTTAGCAATATGTGGTGAAAGCCAGGCACAGCAGGTAACTCTGGCCTAATTTTCACCACATATCGCTAACCAGGCAACAGCGATATTGAGCCACTGCCCGATTACCGATTGGAAAAAGCAACTAACCCAGATATTCAATGCAGAGCTGAATATAACCCTGGCACTGAATATCCAGCTTTAAGATTTAATGCTGGCGGCTAGCTGTGTTAGCATCACCAGCTTCCGGCACAGAATATTGGGCCCATATTGCCTTTCCAGTCTCCCCTTCGATACCAGCCACCAAGCTCTACAATCCCTTTCTCCCGATAAGCTCCCCAATCCCTTTCTCTGTGCGTGTCCATGCTTTCTTAAATTCAGACACAGTCCTCATTTTCACCACCTTTGCTAGGAGGCCATTCTATGTTATCTATCACCTTCTGTAAAGAAATATTTCCTTAGATTACTTTTGACTGTATCCCCTTTAACTTTCATCCTCTGCCCCCTATAGAGCTTTCTTTGATTGAAAGAGGCCTATCTCCTGTGCATTTTGCCACAGAGGTATTTAAAGGTCTCTATTGTATCTCCGCTCCACTATGAGGAAAAGCTAAAGAGGTTAGGGCTCTTCAACTTGAAGAAGAGATGGCCGAAGAGAGAGAGATGTCTATAAAATCTTGAATGGAGTGGAACAGGTAAGCATGATTTCATTGCTGACTCTTTCAAAAAGTACAAAGAATAGGGAACACACCAAGAAGTTACTAAGTAGTACATTTAAAACAAATAGGAGAAAATATGTTTTTGCCAACACAAAACTGTGCTCTGAAATTCATTGATGGACAAGTTCCTGGAATAAAAGTCCATAAAGCATATTTAAGACAGACTTGGGGAGAGTCACTTGGGGATAAACAGCATAGGATCTTGGTACTTTCTGTGATCCTGCCAGGTATTTGTGACTTGGATTATCCACTGCTAGCAACAGGATACTGGGCTTGAAGGATCTTTGGCCTAATCCAATAAGGCAATGTTTTTAGATACAGCTTTTTATCTGCAGGTAGACTGGGCAATTTCCAAATAGCCCATTTCTGTAGATATAACACTGTTATAGTTTTGAAAATTGCCTTCTATCAGCTTTTGCAACTTAACTGGAATCCAAATAGCTTTGTTGCTAAAGAAATAGAACAATTGTAAAGCATTCAGAAAAGAAAAAGCCTTATTTGATGTATTTATTTATTTAACATCTTTTTTTATACTGTCTTCCTACCAGTCAAGATGGTTTACATATAACTCAGTGCATCAAACAATGAACTTTAAGAGATAGAGTGTGCATTACAGGTAACACATAGTTTAACATGGTTTTAACATTTAATACATTACATATAACATCAGGTAGTTTAACTAGTAACTATTTATATTGCGTTATATAGTGTCACAACCCCAGCCCCCGAGCCACGTGCTTAAAGGGTCAGGGTGGACATTATTGTTTTCATCAAAGGGTGAAACTTTTCTTAGCCCAGATGCATGCTGGTACTAGTAGTCCCTTTCTTGAAATAATTAGTTGTGAAAGCCATGTGTAAGGTAAAGGATAAGGTTTATTCCCATAATGCACAAACAAAGGTTCAACGAAGGAAAACAGGATTCTCACCTCATTCAGAATTTTCAAAAAGGTATTTACAGAATTCAAAAGTTAGACATGCTTCACAGTCTTATTAGCTATGCAGGTATTAGAACAAACCAGTTCATGCAAACAAAAGCAAGCTTCTTCTTTTAGCTTATCAAAACTGTATTTTAACGTATACCCTGCGAGCTATACTTCTGCCAAGGATTCCAAACTCCCGGCTAGACAAAGTGTACAATCCATGAGACAGTCAGGTAGCAATGAATCAGGTTCAGCAGGGTCTATTTGCATCTCCTCCTGTTCTGACGATATATCTGCTGGCCCTGAGCTTTCCTCATGTAATTCTGGCTTCACTTCAGAGTTTCTCTCTAAAACTCTCCAGCCTTGCTCTACCTGGTCTGGAAAACAGGTAACAGGACTTTTAGTTAGCACTTTTTGTACAGGTTCCCAAACCTCTCTCCAGCTGTGTTTTCTGCACCTACGGCTCTCTGGCTTCCATGCCTTTCTAGGGCTTGGCCACAGTTCCCTGTTCAGTGTTGTGTTTCTCAGACTCCTGGGCTGAGTCTTGTGCACCCACCTCTGAACTCCTTGTAGCTCACGGTCAGGAAAGGAAGTATGCAGGTACCTCTGCTCTCTGAGCTGTGCTTCTCTGGTACTTTCTTTACCAGGCACTTTCCAGGTTCCTCTCCTTTCTCTGTCTTCCTTTAAGACTTCTCCCTGGAGCTTTTCACTGTGGAACTGTTTCTCTTGGAACTTGTTCCTTCTCTGTAAGGACCACAAATCCAACTGCCTCTCCTTCTCTCCTCTGAGCCGTCTCCTTCCTCTCTCTTCTGCATCTGCTGCTGCCCCTTCTGTCCTGTCAAAGCCATGCTTATAAAGCTGCTTCTCAGTTAGGGTTTCTCTCACCCTGACCAGGTGTGTGTGATTATCCCTTGAGTTAGTTATTGCATCATCCAAGCTTGGGTGTGTCAGCCTACCCTCTGATTCTTCGTGCTTGCTCCCTCTGGCTGCACTTTGCAGTAAATGCACTTTAGGTCTGTCACTTTCTTTAAAGGGATCAGTGATTTTTCCTATCTCCATAGGTTCACTGGCCTCTGCTTCATCACAATAGTTGATGCTGATACTCAGGGATTTGTTATATGATCTGTTTCTGCTCCATAATGTTCTATGAACAAAAGCATTTTTAAGTGTTTATGGAAATCCTTGGCCAGTTGTGAGGTGGTCATGAGTTCCATAAGGAGGGGGCATATAAGGAAAAAGCCCTGCTGCTGGCTTTTTGACTGCTTGAGGGTTTGTCTATGGGGTTGGAGATCATGTTGAGTGTGGAACTTCTTTTAGGACTGTTGGAGCGGTTGTTTGCTAAACGTAGAGTGACGCTGTCTGCGGATTACTGAGTTAAAATTTTGTGGGTGGTTAGGATAATCTTGTATCTTATCCTGCTTGCTATAGGCAGCCAGTGAAGCTGTTTAAGGAGTGGGGTGATGTACGTTTTTTGAGATTTGGCTAATATAGTTCTGGTTGCGGTATTTTGCGCCAGTTGTAGGGGGTATAGTTTGACATTGGTAGCACCTGGTATATGGTATTGCAGTAGTCAAATAATGGTGTGATAACTGCTTGACAGACTACACAGAAATCTGTGGGGAAAGGAGCTTGCATAGGTTCCTTAGTACATGGAGTTTGTAAAAGACTGCTTTGGTGATTCAGCTGATTTGTGGCTGGATGGTGAGCTCTTGGTCGCGTGTAATTCCTAGGTATTTTATTTGGGTTTTGACTTCAATTGATATATTGAAGTCAAAAACCAGCTCACCACCCCATCCGAATTTAGAAAATCCACAAAGTTAACCAGCAACAGAGCCTTCTCACATTTCTCACCGGTAACCTGGAACAACCTCCCAGACAGTATAAGATCAATAGACAACCTCACCACCTTCCACAAAACAATCAAAACCCACTTGTTCACCATACACTTTGGAAACATAAATGAAGAAACAACCCCCTCCACTAACAATGCACCCAACAATGCAGATACTGGTTCAACTTAAAATTAATCTAGAACCGATATAACCCTTCAGGAAACCCTGCAACCTAAGCCCTCCAAAGAATTGTAAATTGTTACTAATGACTGCCTTGTAACTAATGACTGTTCATTATGTTACTATATTACTTTGTACCACTGTTCACAATGTTACTGTAATAGCGAAGGGCCCGCAACCCCAATAATACCCGGAGTCAATGGACGAGGATTCAACTCCCTTTTATTGTATATACAGTCTCAGCACTGGCATACAAAATGTCTGAGCCCAGAGCTCAGAAAAATGACAGTTTATATACCTTTCTTCTCCAGTCTAATACAGGCAAAACTTCTCATTGGTCCTGGTCTTGGTAGACATAACACTAAACATAATACTTCTGCTAAAGTATTCAGTATATTTCGCTACTCTTGCAAGGTCAGTTAGCTTGCAAAGATAGTGGAAGGCATATCAGAAGCATTCTCATCAAAAGCACATCAAAAGCAAAACAAAGCAAGGCCAAACAAAGCAAGGCTAAGACGTATCTCTAGCCCTGGCTCAAAACACTAAACAATCTTCATAATGCTAGACAAAATATTCTTACACTGTTCAGCTTCTCTGCTATATTTTCATCCTAATTACAAGGTCAGTGTACATCTAGCAAAGATACAGTGGAGGACATTCCTACTAAAGCAGACATCTGGCTTACCTAAACAATAAACAGTAAAAGTTTTAATTCTCTTATCTCCAGGAGAGCAGAACATGTTATCAAACCAGAATAGAACAGTATTTCTTTCTAACAGCTAACAGCATTCTGTAATTTTCCAAAATCAGCAATAACATTTTAAAGCAGGAGAAAAAGGGCTTCAGACCTAGCTCTGCTACATGCTAGGCCATCGCCTATCACATTCCCTCCTTTTGATTATTCACACCCGCAAGTGAGGAAGGGTGAGAATCTAATCACACAAATAGCAATAATACTTCAGACCATAGTAGAGGGATCACTGTGCGGTATAGGGTAATAATCCCATAAGGCTAATATATGTGCCGCTGCCTTGCGGTCAATAGTACTATCGATAATAGAGTTCAGCATGCCCAAAGTTTTTAATGATTTTGCAGAGCAGTTGGATGTATAACTTGAATAAGAGAGAGGAGAGTGAGGACCCTTGTGGTACTCCTTGGCTGAGGGAGAAAGGTGTAGAAAAGGAGGTGCTGATTCTGACTTGCTGTATTCAATCGGTTAAGTAGGAGCAGAACCACTTGAGCAGGGTGCCTTGAATGCCAATATTGTGGAGTCTGTTTAGAAGGAGTTGATATGAAACCAAGTCAAATGCAGCTGATATATCCAGGAGGATGATTCACAGGTCTGCGACTAAAAAGCTGTTTAATTATTTTCATCTAATTTCCATGTATTTTGGTGTGTTGAAAACAAATAAAATATTGAAAAAACTCCTAGACGTCATGATTTGCCACAACATGCAAAATTGTCTTCAAATTTATCAAAGTTTTTCAAATTACTATTAATTAATTCAAATTACTATTAATTAATTCACATAAGTGCATTTAAGATATAAAATGCAAAAAAAAAACCCTTAAAGGGGTTGTCCGAGTTATGTAAAATAAAAATAGTACTGTAAATCTGATGGTCAGCAATATATGCATAAGCTACCGTATTTTTCGCACCATAAGACGCACTTTTTCTTCACCAAAAAGTGGGAGGAAAAGTGCCTGCGTCTTATGGTGCGAATATAAGAAGTTGCAGAGCAGCAGCGGGTCTGGGCGTTCCACCTCTGCTCTGCCGTCGTGTTCCTCTTCTTTCCCTCTTCTCGGTGCTGCATACGGGGACACACCGTCTTACCTCCTCTCCCAGAGGTAGCACTCCGCAGGCCCTCCTACCTCTGCCTTCACTGCGTGGGTTCCTCCTGCGGGACTAAGCTCCCAAGTGGCACCCCGCTGCTCCATTCACCTCAGCGCGCCCTCCAGTTGTTCTTCAGGCCCACAAACGCCGGCTTTCCCGCACGGTACTGTCGCTGTCTTCTCAGCATCTGCACTGTCCTTCGCGGTGCCGATCGCACCTTGTCTCAGCCTGCTCCTCTCTACGTCCTCTCTTTCACTTTGGGCCCGGCTTCTTCCGTCGCGGTGAAACTCCTCTGCTCACCGCCTGTCCCGGTCTACCGACCGGCGATCGCTCCTCTGCGTTCCCTACCGGGGGTCTCACTCCACTGCCTCCTTTCGTCTACGCCGCTCTGCTTGCACATTTAGGGGTTATTTCCCCCTCAAATCGGCTACACCGCTATTTCCTCCGATGACATCACCGGAACCCTCATCTGTTATGTTCATCAGGTGGACAAAGGTGAGTCAGTTGATATTGTATATCTGGACTTTCAGAAAGCCTTTGACAAGGTCCCTCATCAGAGTCTTTTGGCAAAACTAAAGAGTGATGGCATAGGAGGCAGTGTACTATTGTGGATCAGGAACTGGTTAAAAGATAGAAAGCAGAGGGTAGGGTTAAATGGCCAATTTTCCCAATGGAGAAAGGTGAATAGTAGTGTACCCCAGGGATCTGTGCTGGGCCCGCTGCTTTTTGACATATTCATAAATGACCTGGAAAGTGGATAACATGTTAAAACCCTCGGCCCAGGGTGCAGCGGCAGCCAAGAGAGCAAATAGAATGCTAGGTATCATAAGGAAAGGAATGGAAAATAAAACAAATAATAAGCACTTTCACAGCAAATAGGTAGGATGCATAAGGCAATCAAAACAGAATATTTTTTTTCCTATTTTCCCCTCTGAAAAACCAGGTGCGTCTTATGGTCCGGTGCGTCTTATGGTGCGAAAAATACGGTAAGCAAGTTTTAAGTCCGTGCTTCTAATGGTAGAAGGGGTTAATCTTTCCTGAAGAATCCAGTGGGAGGGAGACACAGGGCAGATAGCAGCAGCTCCGGTCAGTGCAGGGGGGCATGGCCAGTACTGTGATGTCTCGTGTACAGACACAGAGCTGCTCTCTCCTGCATGTCACACTTGTGCACGAATCATCATCAGGTTCTTGGTTCTAGGCTGTTCACACTTTTTCATCGCAATTCGTGTTAGCTCGTCATTCTTCAACCGTTATGTTATGGCTCCGTGAAAGTGTATTAATTCGCCAGACAGATTCTGTTTCATCTGTGGTGAATATACAGTGTTGAAGCAACAGCAGAATATTACAGACTTTGTGAAAAAAGTATACTTGCATACTTTGGACTAAAAATTGGAGATCAAGATAAAGTCTTGGCGCCTCATAAAGTGTGCAAACGGTGTGTTGAGGACCTCCGAAACTGTTTCAAGGGTAAGAAAAAATCTTTCCGTTATGGGATTCCTATGGTATGGCGAGAGCAAAATAACCATACTGACAACTGTTACTTTTGTTCATGCAATGTGAAAGGGTTTAATTACAAATGGAAGCATTCCATTTCATACCCCAATCTTCACTCGGCAATTCATCCCATCCCCCATGGCACAGATATACCAGTACCCAAGCCCCCTGCTACCTTAGAAGAGATACCTAGCTCCGATGAAGGTGAAATCATACCTGAACCAGATGACGAATCAAGTTCTGACTTTGAAGATGACACAAGACCAAAATTGTTTTCTCAGGAGGAGATGAATGATTTGGTAAGAGACTTGAATCTTCCCAAAGATGCCGCTGAGTTACTCGGATCAAGGCTGAAAAGCAGGAATTTATTGTTGCGAGGAGTGTCATCTTCATGGTTCAGACATCGTGAAAAGGAGTTCGTTCCTTATTTCGCCCAGGAAGACAAGTTGGTTTATTGCATCGATGTCGAAGGTCTGATGGGTCAATTTAAAATCCAATATGATTCAGAGCAATGGTGTCTTTTTATAGATTCTTCAAAAAGAAGTCTCAAAGCCGTTTTACTCCACAATGGTTTTTACGCTTCCATACCTGTAGGTCATTCCGTACACTTGAAGGAAACCTACAAGAACTTGGAATTGGTTCTTCATAAACTTAAATATGAAGGCCATGGTTGGCAAGTGTGTGGGGACTTGAAGGTCTTGTGCATGCTGCACAGGCAACAATCTGGGTATACCAAATATCCTTGTTTTCTGTGTCTATGGGACAGTCGAGACCGACAAAATCACTGGACCAAGAAGAGTTGGCAGCCGAGGGTGCTAACAGTCGGTGAAAAAAATGTCCTCCGAGAAACTTTGGTACCTTCCCATAAAGTTCTTCTACCACCTCTCCACATAAAATTGGGATTGATGAAGCAATTCGTAAAATCACTTCCAAGAGATGGAGAATGCTTCAAATACTTGGTCACCAAGTTTCCAGGCCTGTCGGAGGCAAAATTGAAGGAAGGTGTGTTCGTCGGACCAGACATTAGAAGGCTTATAGTTGATCAAGAGTTTGTCAATACCATGACGGATCCTCAAAAAGAAGGGTGGATTGCATTTAAAGAAGTCGTACAGAAATTTTTAGGCAATAACAAAGATCCTCACTACAAAAAGATTGTCGGACGAATGCTGAAAGCATTTCAAGCCTTAGGTTGCCTGATGAGTTTGAAAGTGCATTTCCTTCAGTCCCACCTTGACTACTTTCCTGAAAATTTGGGAGCTGTGAGTGAGGAACAAGGTGAACAATTCCACCAAGACATTAAAGAGATGGAAAGGAGATACCAGGGAAAATGGAGCATTACAATGATGGCAGACTACTGTTGGATGCTTCAGAGAGACATTCCAGATGCTATTCACAAGCATAAATGCACCAAGAGGAGCCTCACAAGGAAGAAGAATCGAGTTTAGTGTGTGTAGGTGAGCTCATTTCAGTTCAAAAAATGATTTTCATGAAAATATTGCAATAAAACCTTAATTTTATAAGTCTATTTCCATTTATTTTGAGATATTGCCTTATTTAACATAGTTACCTAAATTGTCAGGAAACGTGATGTCCTATGACAAAATGGAGGTCATTTTCGGATTCAGTGCACCAAAAAACATAAAGATTAAGTGGAATAACCAAAACAGCTCTTGAAAAAAAAATTTTTGCAGACCTGTGCATCCTTCTGTTATGTTTTCAGTGCCTTTGATCAGGATGTTGAGGAGGGAAATCATAGTTTTTTCTACACTGTGCTGACGTCAGAAACCATCTTGGTGAGTGTCTAGAGGACGGTGTTCATTGGTCTTGTAGTTGTTCTTGTACAACCTTTTCGATGATCTTGGCAATGAATGCAATACTGGAGATTGGTCTGTATGAAGATGGGGAGGCAGTATCCATATTTGGCTTCTTAAGAATAGGATGTATGGAGGATTGCTTGAGTGGAGGGGGAGATATCCTTGAGTTAAAGAGACATTTATCATGCTGCATACGTAGGATATGAGATGCTTTTTCTCCAGTTTGATCCATGAGAAAGGGCAGGGGTCAAGTGGGGAGGTGGTTGTGTTTATGAGTGAGAGTTTCTGGCCTGCATGTTCTTGGTTGACAGGGTTGAAGCTGCTCCAAGAGTGTTTTTGATCAGAGGTGAAAGTTGTTGAAGGAAGTTCCAGTGGTGATTTGATCTTATTCCCAGAGTTAGCTTGCAGATGTTGAGCTATCCCTTCTATACCGTTCCATGGTGAGACCACACCTTGAATATTGTGTGCAATTCTGGTCGCCGTATCTTAAAAAGGATATAGCGTTATTAGAAAAGGTTCAGAGAAGAGCCACCAAAATGGTAAAGGGGATGGAAGGATACTCCTATGAAGAAAGGCTAAAAAGGTTAGGGCTCTTTAACCTGGAAAAGAGATGGCTGAGGGGAGATATGATAGAAGTCTCTAAATTAATGAACGGAGTGGAACAGGTAAACGTAGATCGACTGTTTACATTATCAGAATATAGAAAGACTAGGGGACATGCAATGAAGCTACAGGGTAAACTATTTAAGACTAATAAAAGAAAATATTTTTTCACTCAACGTGTAATCAAACTCTGGAATTTGTTACCGGAGGATGTAGTACAGGCTGTTAGTGTAGCTGAGTTTAAAAAAGGTTTGGACAAGTTCCTGGAGGAAAGGTCCATAAACCATTATTAAGACTGGACCCAGGATATCAATGCTTGACCCTGTACAAGCATTTCAGAACCTGTGTCTTTTGGGGAAACTGCTAGGTACGTATGACCTAGATTGGCCACTGTTGGAAACAGGATACTGGGCTTGATGGACCTTGGTCTGACCCAGTATGGCATATCTTATGTTCTAATGAAATCTGGGACTGAAGGGTGGAGTAAGACTTCCCAGAGGGCGGAGAGACAAACACTAACACTGTGAAATCTGGGTCTGAACACTAATGCTGGTGAAACCCTCGTATTAGGCACATTTGCAGGAAAGAGAAACCATTTCAGTCAGCAATGTGCAGCAAAGGCATGGAAACCCGGAAAATTGATAGTTGTGATACATGTGCACGAACCAAAAAGGCAAATAAACATATAAAATGACCAGAACCACATTTAAAATCCTAATAACCAAGCTGGCCAATAGTGATATTAATGATAAACATAAAGCAACACTACTGACAAAGCGTAAAAATTAAGATATCATGTTTGGAAGGGTCTATGCTCCGTCCCAATACAAAGTGAATGATTCCACACTGAAATAGCACTGATCAGGGTTTCTGTCGTTTAGATTGGGCAGGTTTGTTATGGCATGCACATGTGCAGCAACAGCAGAGTGTTCACATAGGAAAGGGCAACTGTACTGATGCTGTAAATGGGATACAGGGGGCTGCAGGCAGCACATGCTGTGGTCCAGCTGGGGCACAGTGAGGACTAGGCAGATGCCTAGGTGGCACATAGGAATGCCAAAACTGTAAAGCAGCAAGACAGCAACTGATGAGGGTCCAACATGGGCACGAGTGTATGTCCCACAGTGTCATAGGGGATATTACCCAGCAGGTACCCCCAAGGGCACAAAACATTGGCAGGCGGTGCCGGGGGGAAGCGAGCATGTCAATGTAGACACCCCTACCTAAGAACCTACACCATAGGCAGCTGCCTACCAGCACACTGGATGGCCTGGGACTGCGCACCACCAGCACCACCGGCATAATGGCACAGCAGCATGGTGACAAAGTGGTGCTGGTGGCGGAGGGGGCAGTGGCATCTGCCCACAGCAGAACATGGCCAAGCCCCATTTAGGTGGGTGCCATGCACTGCAACAGACAGGGTCTGTCTGACGAACAGTCATGGTATCCCCAGGGAATGATCTGTCTCTGTGGTAACAGTGTGGTGTAGTACACACAGCCAGTGTGCTCAAGAGCAGAAGGTCACAAGTTCAAGTCCCAACTGTGGCTCCTGGTAATAAAGAAGGAACCTTTATTGCAGATAAAATGAACATGCCTGAAACACCTATATTTTACCCTACAGAGCACAGACACCATAAACATGTGCAATCCCTAGAGCACAGTTTCCCAACTGCAGTCCTGGAGGGCCAAACACCATTCAGGTTTCATGCTGTCCCTAATAAATATGCCTTTGCTGCATTTGTATGCGCCGCCCCCATTGTATGCAAATGTATCTCATGCATATTCATTAGGGACAGCATGGAAACCTGAACAGTGTTTGGCCCACCAGGACTGGAGTTGGGAACCTCTGCCCTAGAGCAGCGGCCAACAGGGGCATAAACACCCACACCCACAGGCTCCACTATCCAAAGCCTCATGGAGAGTCAGGCTGTTGGGCCCTGCGTGGAGCAGCATCTCCCAATACTGGCACCTGCATACCTTAGTAATGTCGTCCTAAACTTGGGAACACGTTCCACATATATCAAAAGGTTGCTATGATTAATGTCAGCTAACAAATCCTAAGTTAAACACAATTTGTTGATAGAGATTCATCATAGCAACCTTTCTGATATCTGTGGAGTGTGTTTCAGTTATTGATTCTGACAGTGTTTACCACCCAGGGGAGTGACCTTAACAGTATTGAGTACCATAGCATTGCCCGCACTGTGCACAGGACTGGTGTGGCGGCCAGGGCTGCCACAAACCTCTATATTTGCACAATGCTGGCATAGGTGTGGGAGTGTGTGTCTGTCTATCCAGTGTGTTGTGGCTGCCTACACCTTACTGAGCCCACATTGCTTGCACTGTTTCTAGTGTTAGCCTGCCAATGTGCATAATGAGGAGCAAGGTACTGTGGGTATGGCCCGGACAGGGTGGCATGGGCAGGATGCATCTACACAGGGTATAGGGCAATGGCTTGGACATTGTAGTGCCCGACCACCACCTGCACGGATAGGGTGGCCACAGAATGTCATGCTGGGAGGTCGCTCTCACCCTGACTGAGCAGTGACCACGGCATGGCTATGTTCCCCCATAGTGCTATACAGTATTTCTCTTGAGTGATATTTATGGGTTCTCTTTTCTAGGGCTCAATCACTGACATCCCAGTTTTGGGTGCACACAGTTCCTCCAGGAACATGCACTATGTACTAGCTAGCAGACTGTCTGCAGTTAGCATCTGAATGGCTGTACCACCTTGCAGGGTGCAGCAGGTGCACACTGACTACCCTCTGCTGTTGAATGTCAGATCGTGTGGGGGGGGGGCAGCTGAGCTGACTGGGCCCACTACCTATCTGCCAGTGGCCCTGGCCTAAGTGCCGATCTTCAGCAGCTGTCTGTTTGCCACCAGGACTGGGGTTGCTGGTCCCCCAGCCTATCCTCATGTACCGCCACTGCCCCTCTTGCAAAGGGTGAGTGTGTGGGGCTGTTGGGGCAGATCATGTCCCCCACCCTGACCCAGAGAGGGTGGTTTGCTAAGTACATTGTCGCATGTGAGCCTTGACACACCCCTGCTCCCTAAACAGGTGACCATAGCAAGCACAGTGGATATACACTATGCTGTGTGCATCATGGTCCACAAGAGCCAGACATGACTAGCAATTACACAGAGACCTCCTAAAAGTGTCTGCAACACATACCTGTCACGCACTGATGGAGACCCACAGCACAGCCCACCTCAACCAACCCAGATACTGCGGACCTGGTGCTGGCCACTCCACCTCACCCTCAGGGTGAGCACAGAACACGCACATTGGCATGGCCTATGGGCACTCTGTGCCAGTAACATGCACTGTCATTCCCCCCTACCAAGCTGACGTGCTGTAGAGGTGCATACCCCATCTGGTGAGCAGAGGTAGACTTCTGTTCTGCATGTGAATTGCATTATGGGTACTGTTGGTTCTATCCTATCCTAGTAACCACAGCAGACAGTTTTATGGTGACATGCACTCTTTCTGTAGCCAGCCATTGTTATGATAGGCCCCATAGTGATGTAGCACAATGGTTAATGCAATGACTTCAATAGCAGAGGTCATGGGTTCAATTCCTCTCTGTTCTTTTTTTTTTTTTATGGCTGTCCTACACAACTACTTTTCATTCATGTAACAGTCATATCTGTGCAGATCTGAGCTGCCGCCACATTATACCCTCATCACTGTTGCCATCCATACTTCTGTCCGTCTATGTGTGTGTGCCAGCTGTGTGGCATCCTGCCCTAATGTGCAGGCTACTGGCATACTTTTCTGCATTGTGGCTCTTCATGCTTGCCTCTCCTGTGTCTGCTCTGCATGGCACTGCTCTCCTCTGTCCTCCTGTCATTGCACTTATCCTGCCACCTCTACTTCCTCTGGTGGACACATATCCCCATCCTCTGCCACACACTGTCATTGTTGCATGGTACATTACCATCACCCTGTACATCAGTACAGCTGCCCCCGAAATGTTTGTCCACTTTACCTGCTGCCACATGGGCTGCACGGAGATTTGGCTGGTCCATGAGCTCCATCATCTACTTCCTTCCATCTCTTGTTCATTGCCTTTCCTTGGTGCTGTGTGCAGTGTTATGGTTACATCTGTGTTTGAGCCATACATTTCATGCTTGTGACTTTGGGGCACCTTTGTGCCCATGGGCACCACCTCCTGTGTCACCTTGGCATCCCTGGGGCATCTTTTGTGGCACCTTAGGTTTGGCCAGCTTATGGGGCGCCTTATATGCTGCCTTGGAGAGTGCCAACCTTTCCTGCCGCCCTCTGGGGCACATTATGACCTGCCTTGGATGACGTGGTGCTTTATGATGTTCCTTATGTTGCGCCCTAAAAGGTGCATTAGGGCACTGGGGTGAGGCTTTTTTGGCTGGCAGTGCAAATTGTTGTGATGTGTCTTACTGTTACAGGCAGGAAAGGGGATTGTCTCAGACAGTCCTTTAACTGAACCCACTGGGGGATCAAACACACTGTATCAGCAGTCAATATATTAGCCAGTGTGCTACACCTCTGTTGCTGTGATTGCAGGTCAGTGCGCCTAATTAAGGCTAACGCACGTTAACGTGCCACAGCTCCCTCTATCGCGCAATAACGGACTTTATTACGCGATAACCCGAAATGCTACCTTAAGACCGGAACGCCCACTACCTTATATGGCATTCATCACTGTAAGACTGCAACTAATGCCGGTAACATTAAGACGGTTTAGTAAATATACCCCTAAGTTGAAGTACGGAAATCAGAAAAAAAGAAAAGAAAAAAGTCATATAACAAATTCAGGATTTTTATTTTTAGAGGTGAGATGATGACACCATTGGTCGGGTAATCCTTTTATTTTTAGAAGGGTGCCTGGCATTTGAGCTCCTTCTTGCCATTTATTTGAATTATATATGTGAAAAAGTGAGACAGAATGAAGTTGATCAATTATTAAGTTATTTGATTATTCAGTATAAAATTGTTGATGATTTGCTGCAAATGTTTTTGGGACTACTTTGGGATATATTTGTGGGTTTTGTATTTTCTATCATGTATGGCAGCCAGGTTTGCAGTCCAGAAGGGCACAGCATAGCCGCAAACACAACACAACTAAATGAAGCAAGAGCATCTGTTTCCAGTGGGGCCTCTTTCCTTGTTGCAAGTACGATGAATGCTGATATATAATAGGAATTGGAAATCCTATCCTGACTCTCTTTTATCAGATTGAATTTATATGATATTTGCAGGGTGTGAGTGATTGGAATTCCATAAGAAGTTAGACGGCATAGAATCTAAATTCACAGAAATGGAAGTAAACACAGAAATTAATGCATATATTTAATGTGTTTTGGTAACTAGCAGTTTTGGCGAGCCCATTCAGAACCATGAAATATGAGATCTGGAAAAAAAAATATTCTATGTGTTCAGTAAGTTAGGTCAAAAACTGAAACACTATTTCAGAAAGGAAAATTAAAATGACAAAGCAGCACTACAAAACAGCACTTTATAAACCATGCTTCTCATTTACAACCTTGAGGCTATAAAAACATCACATTTTTATTTTAATCATCTCAGTTGCTAGTGGGTCATGTAGTATTTGTACAGCTTAAAAGTATGTTCGGGTGTAATAAAATGTAGATGACTGTTGTAGATACATTCTCTTCTATGTTAGAAATATGCACAAATGGTTTCTAAACCCAAACCGAACATCCATAGTAACTAAACCAGGGGTTCTAAATTGAGTCCTCAGATCAATCAGCCAGTTCAGCTGTTTATTTTTTTTTAAAAATTATTTATAATGATTTCAGCATCTTACAATCACAGGGATGGCACTTCAAGAACAAAAAAGGAAAGGAGAGGAGATACCTCACTTGCACAAGTAATTATAAGCACCAATTACCAAACATATGCTATGAAGAGAAAGGGAAAATAGGTTAATGATAAGCCTGAAGCGTGACAAAAAAAAAAGGAATGAAGAAATCAAGAAAAACACTTAACAGCACATTTATAGATATCTCAGCACATTACACCCTCTAAGACCCCATCAGCCCTTGAAACCACATGTGAAGATCCAATTTTTAGCTTCCAAACTCAATTGTTGTGGCTCAAAAAACACATATTTAACATTGGAAAACATAACTAAACATTTACAAGGAAATCTTAATAGGAGAGTACCGCCAAGATCAAAAACCTCTTGGCATAGTTTATGATATTGTTTCCTCCTGTCCTGAGTCTGATGACAAAGGTCAAGGAAATGTCACATTTTCGAGCCTAGAAATAATGCAGTCCTTCTTGAGAGAAAAGCTGAAGGACATGATCTCGATCCTAGGGGACTACAAATGTCACCAGAAGCATCTCTCTCTGATGTTCTTCAATTATAGAGTGTTCAAAATTTTTTTTTAGTCCAGACTATCTGCTATCTTTCTCCTTTTTGCTTTTTCACATTCTTTTCTTCCACTTTTGGTGACATTGTCTCAAAGGAGACAATGTCAAGTCTGGAATGCACAGCACCTCCTTCATATATCTCCTAAATATATCCATAGGAAATATTATGGGGGTTCTAGGAAAATTAAGGGCCCTCAAGTTCAAAAAATGGGCACCATTGTCTAGAGTTTCCAGCCTCTGATGAATAGATAACTGATCCTTGATAAGTGCTCCCTTTGGATCAGTTTGTATACTTTCAGATCTGTCTCAAACTTTTCACATCTGCCTCCTATGGTTGCCACTTCTCCCATGTCCTTGGACACCCTTCTCTGTAATTCAGCTATTGAGGAATTTATTTGTTCCACCCCAGCTCTTTGGAATAGAGGAGCTTCAGAAGCACCTATACTCAAAGATATTTCAGAAGCCAAGAGTGACGCTGCTTCAACCGGCAATCCAGCGGCAGAGCTGGGTAAGGAACAGGCAATCGAGGTCGCATTGTTTGCTCAATCGTGGCCTGATAAAGCTGTGGGACACTTGGGGGCATGTTTACTAAACCATGGTAAGGGAGCAGACTTTTCCGTGTGGTAACAGCAGCGATAAAGGGTTACTGTATGCAAAAGGCTGTGGGCGTGTAAGGGGCTGTCCGGCATAAGGGGTGACATGGACACCTTAATGTGAGGTTACAGGCAGCATACGGTAAGGTGAAAAGCATGCATTTTACCATCCAAAAAAGGATGTAACCCCAATGCAGGATAAAGGAGCATCAATGCAAGACAATCAGAAGATGATGAATGAATGGACAGATGGTAGTTAATGGACCCCACAGAACCTTTGACATCTGATGTTGCAGTGAGTAAGTGGGACGCGCAGATGACACCCAAGAATAATGCATCAGTGTGGTGAACATGTAAATGTCAGTACTGTCAGTGTTTTGCATAGGAGAGGCTGGAAATGTGTTTGGGTGGTTTCAGAATGGTCTTGATGTGGTCAGCAAAAGAAGGACTGAGCATGAGTGGTGATGTGGAACAGTCACAGGAGAGGTGTGCCTTATCTGATGAACAGTTACACATGTTCTGGTATGTGTCATGGTATCGCAATTGCATGTCAAATATATGACTGCACATGATGGGCATATGGTGACGTAACAGAGAGTGTGCTATGTCTGTGCAGTTTCAGTATTGCAAATGTGATGACACAGATGCAGTTTGGGTCTGTTTGTTCAAGAAGTAGGTGTGCCATGGGGACTCTGAAATACTATTGTAGTGGGTATGTTAGCTGCCTTAGCTGGTCCCAAAACCACACAATCTACCTGATACTCGTGGATGAAATAAATGTTCATGTCTGTGTCTAACTCATAATATGGAGCAGGTAATAATGTGTGAGGATTACAGCTGATGGGCATTGAAGGAGTGGGATCTGGCTGCATGTATAACATATATGTGTCTGATTGTCCAATGGCTGGTTAAAGTTAAGGTGCCACATATTAATCATGTACTGCATGTGTATCATACATCCACTAGCCCAACATCATCAACCCTCTGCAATGCTGTACCCCAGAGGCAAGAATGTATTGCAATCAGATATGCATGAGTGCAATGTGCATGCCTGACCTATGTTAAGCTCCACTGCAAAATGGCTTCAACTGTAAACACAGACCCTGGTCTGCGGCTAACAGCAGTGTGAGATGATTGTAACAGAACCCTGATAAGAACATGTGGAATTTGAAATTTGGTCCACTCTCTACAAAGACAGTGTTGCAAGCATAATACCAAACATGAGAATTGTGTACCAATAAAGGGAGTGTGTGTTGCAGCATACACTGCAGCTAAAGGTTGTCTGCTCAAAAGCACTGTAGTGGTATGTGTCTACATGTGGTGTATATATATGGCATAGAGGGGGAGGATGTGTAGTTCCAGTTAGGGTCAGATACACCAATCTATTGCGCTCTGTGACACACATGTGCTGTGGTCACTGTAGCAATAGTCTCTCAGGGTCCACAGCAGAGTGAAAAGCAGTCTGGCTGTAGCTCCAAATCATTTTGGTCACCTTTCTCTGAACCAGATATAAAAAGACTGGAAACGGTTCAGAGGAAGGCAATCAAAATGATTTGGAGCCTGCATCAGAAGTCTTATGAGAGAAGCCTTGAAGACCTAAATATGTACACTTTGGAGGAGAGGAGGGACAGGGGAGATATGATTCAGACCTTTAAATACTTAAAGAGTATCAATGAACAAACAAACCTCTTCTAAAGACGGGGAAGCTGTAAAACTAGAGGGCATAACTGAAGCTGAAAGGGGGTAAATTGAAAGGCAATGTCAGGAAATACCTTTTCACTGAAAGGGTGGTGGATGTTTGGAATGCCCTCTTGATGGAAGTGGTGGGGGCAAATAGTGACAGAATTCAAAATGGCATGGGACAGAGAGAGTGGATCCCTTTATAGCAACAGGATAAAATCAAAATAACATAACTATCTCTTATATCTCAACAAGAAGTGCTGACCTATATGGAGCGGTGGGTACACCCCTAAACAAAGGCATGGGAAGGGGTGACCTGCACAGACCAGCAGGTGCACCTACTCTTATCACCTTGCTGGGCAGACTAGATGGATCATACTGGTCTTTATCTGCCGTCATATACTATGGGGTATGTTTACTAAACTGCAGTAATGTCACCCGCGTTATGTTTCATGATAAAGGTACAGATGCCCATATAAAGGCATGGGCGATGTATCGTTACAGCAAGCCATAATCAGCTAACGCACGTTACAAGGCACCTTAGACTAATGCACCCTACAAGGCACATTACAAGGTGCCTTGTGCCTTTTAAGTAAGGTGCCTTATAAGGTGCCTTGTTAGGTGCCTTGGAAGGTGCCTTATAGGTAAGGTGCCTTATTTATTTATTTATTTATTTATTTAAAGTCTCTTTTATACCGCGCTATTGACATCAACGCGGTTTACAGTGAACATTAAACTACACATCTCAGTTTGGTGATATGTGCTTACAATAAACAGGTATCATAACTTGGATATACATTAAAACAATTTCTTAACAGGGAAAAACATGATAAATATATACAAAACCACTTTATGTAGCTATATAAAGGGTTAAATGGACTGTACAAGCATCTCATAGTGGAGGAAGGTTAAATGTGTGATTGCGGGTATTCAGTCAAGAATGTGAGATGCATGCGCTTGAGGAGCTGCGTTGAGGTGTGGAAGTGGGTGGATGTGAGGTGGGTGGATGTGAGGTGGAGACTGAGGCATCATAGTGAAGGAGAAAAAGGTGATGTTTCAGTGCCTTCTTGAATTGACAGAGATCACTGATGGTTCTGATAGTTGCGGGTAGAGCGTTCCAGCAGGATGGTGCAAAGAAGGCAAAGGCTCTAGAATTGGTTACTTGAGAGCACTTAGTGCTTGCCTTAGGTAGAATGAGGGTATTTGAGGCATTGGATCTCCTTACCCGATTAGGAGGTGTAATTGATACTAGCTCAGAGACGGCAGTGGCTGGGTATTTCTTGATGGCCTTATGGGTCATAGTTAGAATCTTGAACGAGATCCTGGCTTGTATGGGGAGCCAATGTAACTGCTTTAATATTGGAGTAATGTGAGATCTTCTGGAGGCTCCGTGGAGGAATCTTGCGGCTGAATTCATTGCAAGTTGTAAGGGGTTGGTCGTACTTTTTGGAAGGCCGTGTAATATCGCATTGGCGTAATCAAGGTGGGGCATTATTAGGGCCTGAAAAACAGTTCGAAAGTCTTCAGGTTCTAACAGTTGACGAAGATGGCGAAGGGTCCGGATTTTATGATATACCAATTTTGTTATGTTGTTGATATGAGCCTTCATGTTGAGCTGCTGATCAAGTGTAACTCCCAGGTATCTTACTGTAGCCTTGCATATGAGCTCTGCGTCACGAACTTTAATGGATATGGGTGGAGTAAATGCTGGATTCCTGGTGACAAAGAGGGCTTCTGTCTTTTTGAAGTTTAACTTAAGCCTTTGAGCATTTATCCAATCTGTGACTGCGTCAAAGCATTTGATTAGAGGGGAGAGGTCAAGATGTTCAGTCGAGATTGGCATGTACATCAAGACGTCGTCAGCATAGACAAGGCAGTTGATGTTAAATGAGTGGATAAGGTCACAGATGGGTTGCATGTAAATGTTAAACAGCAAGGCAGATAGGGAGGAGCCTTGTGGAACACCTTTTGTTTGGAGGAAGGGGTCGGATGTGGAGGGGCCAGAACGGATGTGCTGCCAACGATCCGAGAGGTATGACGCGCACCATGATAGCGCAGAACCGTGGACTCCCTTCTCTCGGAGGCGTCGAAGGAGGACTTCATGGTCTACTGTATCGAAGGCAGCGGCAATGTCCATAAAGATTAGAACGAAGCCTTGTCTAATGTTATCCAGGCCTATGGATAAAGTGTTGAATAGGGTTGTCAGTAGCGTTTCAACACCATGCGCTTCACGAAATCCATGCTGGCAGGGATGCAGGGGCGCGTTGGTATCTATGTGATCCTGTAATTGACGTTGAGTAATCTTTTCAATGATTTTCGATAGGAGGGGTATGCTGGAGATAGGCCTGTAGGATTCCATCATTGAGGGGTCCAACTTATTGTTTTTTAGGAGAGGTCTGATGGCGGTCTGTTTCAGGCTTCGAGGGAATGTTCCAGTAGAGAAGGATACATCTATAATCTTGGATAGAAAAGGGCTGAGCTCAGCACGTAGGGATTTTATCCAGGGAGCTGGACACGGATCGGAGGGTGATGTAGTGGTATTTATACTTGATATAGTGTCTTGAAGGACACTGAAGGTTGGGGTAGAGAAGGATGTGATGGTGTGTTGGGTCTCAGATAAGGAATGATCAAGTGGGGATTGAGGAGCAAAGAAGGGTGGACTAGTTGAGAAGAGGGGCTGAGCAGGTTGAACAAGCTGGTTACTTTTGTTTCGCAGGTAGTATGCGTATTCCTGGGGGTCTGGGTGGGTCGAGTTCCCTTGAGATGGTTCTTTTGTTAGGGATTTTACAATTTGGAAGAGCTCGTGAGGTTTGTTTAGGGAGCGTTGTAGTCTGTTTGCATGATATTGTTTCATGCTTGATGCCACGGATATACGATGTTTTCCTAATTGTGATGTGTATGCTTCGTGGCTCTCAGTTGTTCGTGATCGTCTCCAGTGCCTCTCAAGTCATCTGAGTTGAAGGAGCGATTTGCGTAGCTCTTGGGAGTACCATGGAGCATTCTTTTTCTTATGTGGTGCTTCGTTTGTAGCAGGTACGTGGATAACAGCATCTAGGTTTGAGTTCCAGGAGGCGACCATGTCATCGAGGCTTTGATCGTGTAGGTCAAGTAGGTTCTGTGTCCTCTTTAACAAATCTTCTCTGTCGAAAGGATGGAAGCGCTTTAATTGTTCTGAGGTGGGTTTAACATCAGGGTTGGTTTTGGCAGAGCTGGTGCCAGTTGGTATCTGGAAACGTATCAGAAGATGATCTGACCAAGGAACTGAGCTTACATTAAGGTGAGATTTATGCACGTGAAGGAGGGCTGGCTGTGGTGCAAAGATCAGATCAAGTATGTTCCCTTTTATATGGGTAGGGGTATCAACCAGTTGAACGTAGCCTAGCTCACTGAGGGCATCATTAAAGGCATTGGTGTGACTGTCTTGAATGGATGGGAGGTTAAAGTCGCCTAATACCCAGTTCAAAGTATGCGGATTCGTGGTGTTGCAGGCAAGATCAATTATTGTGGCTAAGTCATCTGGAGATGATGAAGGTGTTCTATATATCAAGTTGATGGTGATTTGTTTATTTGTAATGGTGATGGAGTCGAGGGTCGAGGTGCTACTTGAGGCAGCAAGCTGAAAGTTGAGATCGGCTTTTGTTAGGATGAGTACTCCACCACCACGCTGGTCAGCTCTGTGGCATGAGTGGACTGAGAAGTTGGGAGGGACACTCTGGTGAAGGATCACGGAGTCAGATGCAGATAACCATGTCTCTGTGATACATAGGATATCAAGATTATAAGTTGAGAGCATATCAGTTAATGCTGGCCATTTCTTTCGTATTGATCGTGCATTTATTAGGGCACACTGGAGGTCAGGGGGAAGGTGGTGCTGCACACGCCGAGATAGGTTGTGTTGCTGTAAGTCCACATAGATAACATGTGGGCCTGGTAGGCTCCGGGGTGTTTCGGTTTGATGTTTAGTGAAGTCAGGGAATCTCCTCCAAGACCTTCGAAGGACAGGTATAGAGTTATGAGGTGAGGTAAGAGCTAAGGTGTCAAAGGTCAGAGCTATTAGAATATAGAAAATGGTAGGGGTCAAGGTGTATGAGGGTACCCAGTGTGATAACATTTTAGGAAGTATAAATAGCAGACCACGGAAGTGGGATCGACAATTAATTAATAACCGAGAGGTAAGCTCAGGATAACAGGCTATTGTATTGGCGCGAACATTAAATTACAGTTTTGCACTGCTGCAGAATTATGTTACTGCTTCGTGTTCTATCCGCCTCTCAAGATGGTTGTTCGAGCTTCAGCCGGTGATGAGGCTCGAACCCCTGGGGGGAGAGCAGCTGGAGCTGGCAGGAGAGCGGAGGTCAGACTATCACCACTTATGCAATACAACAGGCACTGCTTCCATTTGTTATAATTGAGAATCAGTGTAATTTTATAGTAAAAGATCTAAGCTAAGGCAGTGAAAACATTATTACAAAGAGCATAATACAACAGGCAGTGTTAAGACTTTGATACTGAGAGTCAGTGTGGCGGAGAATCTGGACGAAAGGTAATAATGTCTCCGAAGACTGAGGCTTGCTACAGTAAGTGAAGGTACCTGTTTTGATGAGCCTTAGGCCAGGCTTCCAAGGATAGGTTGAAATTGCGCTGATTAGTTGCTTGTAAGAAGGGTGGCTGTATCTAGTTCCCCGCCTAAGGGCCACGCCAAAGGGCCCTCTGGCGAGGCCCTCAGGCGCGGGCCCGACAGGCGCGGGTCCGCCTGGTGGCGGCTGCTTTTAAATGTGCCGGTTCCCCTCCCACAGCCCCGATTGGACTGGAGGCCTGAGCGGGGATGCTGGACGGCCCGCTCAGGTGCTCAACCCACGATCGGGGAGCAGATGATGGCCGCGGGTCAGAGAGGCTTTTCCCGCCGGCTGCGGCTGCTTTAAAGGTGCCGGTTCCCCTCCCACAGCCCCGATTGGACTGGAGGCCTGAGCGGGGATGCTGGACGGCCCGCTCAGGTGCTCAACCCACGATCGGGGAGCAGATGATGGCCGCGGGTCAGAGAGGCTTTTCCCGCCGGCTGCGGCTGCTTTAAAGGTGCCGGTTCCCCTCCCACAGCCCCGATTGGACTGGAGGCCTGAGCGGGGATGCTGGACGGCCCGCTCAGGTGCTCAACCCACGATCGGGGAGCAGATGATGGCCGCGGGTCAGAGAGGCTTTTCCCGCCGGCTGCGGCTGCTTTAAAGGTGCCGGTTCCCCTCCCACAGCCCCGATTGGACTGGAGGCCTGAGCGGGGATGCTGGACGGCCCGCTCAGGTGCTCAACCCACGATCGGGGAGCAGATGATGGCCGCGGGTCAGAGAGGCTTTTCCCGCCGGCTGCGGCTGCTTTAAAGGTGCCGGTTCCCCTCCCACAGCCCCGATTGGACTGGAGGCCTGAGCGGGGATGCTGGACGGCCCGCTCAGGTGCTCAACCCACGATCGGGGAGCAGATGATGGCCGCGGGTCAGAGAGGCTTTTCCCGCCGGCTGCGGCTGCTTTAAAGGTGCCGGTTCCCCTCCCACAGCCCCGATTGGACTGGAGGCCTGAGCGGGGATGCTGGACGGCCCGCTCAGGTGCTCAACCCACGATCGGGGAGCAGATGATGGCCGCGGGTCAGAGAGGCTTTTCCCGCCGGCTGCGGCTGCTTTAAAGGTGTCGGTTCCCCTCCCACAGCCCCGATTGGACTGGAGGCCTGAGCGGGGATGCTGGACGGCCCGCTCAGGTGCTCAACCCACGATCGGGGAGCAGATGATGGCCGCGGGTCAGAGAGGCTTTTCCCGCCGGCAGCGGCTGCTTTAAAGGTGCCAGTTCCCCTCCCACAGCCCCGATTGGACTGGAGGCCTGAGCGGGGATGCTGGACGGCCCGCTCAGGTGCTCAACCCACGATCGGGGAGCAGATGATGGCCGCGGGTCAGAGAGGCTTTTCCCGCCGGCTGCGGCTGCTTTAAAGGTGCCGGTTCCCCTCCCACAGCCCCGATTGGACTGGAGGCCTGAGCGGGGATGCTGGACGGCCCGCTCAGGTGCTCAACCCACGATCGGGGAGCAGATGATGGCCGCGGGTCAGAGAGGCTTTTCCCGCCGGCTGCGGCTGCTTTAAAGGTGCCGGTTCCCCTCCCACAGCCCCGATTGGACTGGAGGCCTGAGCGGGGATGCTGGATGGCCCGCTCAGGTGCTCAACCCACGATCGGGGAGCAGATGATGGCCGCGGGTCAGAGAGGCTTTTCCCGCCGGCTGCGGCTGCTTTAAAGGTGCCGGTTCCCCTCCCACAGCCCCGATTGGACTGGAGGCCTGAGCGGGGATGCTGGACGGCCCGCTCAGGTGCTCAACCCACGATCGGGGAGCAGATGATGGCCGCGGGTCACATTACAAGGTGCCTTGTGCCTTTTAAGTAAGGTGCCTTATAAGGTGCCTTGTTAGGTGCCTTGGAAGGTGCCTTATAGGTAAGGTGCCTTATAAGGTGCCTTATAAGTAAGGTACCTTGTAAGATGTCTTATAAGGTGCGTTGTAAGGTGCCTTATAAGTAAGCTGCCTTATAAGGTGCCTTGTTAGGTGCCTTATAAGGTGCCTTGTAAGGTGCCCCATAAGGCACCTTGTAAGGCGCCCTATAGGGCTGCTTAGGCTAAGCGCCATATTAGGCAACCCTGGACAAGGCACTGTAGAAAGCACCCTGGGCTATGGAGCCATAGGTTAAAGTTGCCTAACAAGGTTATGGTGCCCTAGGTTAGTGTGCCCTAAGGGCTGCAAAGTGCTTCAGGATGACATGCATGACCTGTGAGGCACAGAGACAGATGCAACCCTTACACTATATAGAGCACTGAGGAAAGGCAATGAACAGGTGAGTGAAGAAGGGAGAGCTGGGAGCTGCTGGACCTGCCATATCTGCGGACATCCCATGTGGCTGCCATTACTGTTGACAAACATGGTGGGGGCAACTGTACCACAGCACAGGGTGTTGGCAATGTAAAGTACTGGAAAGACAGTTGGTGGCAGACGATGGGAATACGTGTCCTCCATTGGAGGCGGAGGTGGCAGGATAGTTACAATGATGGGTGGTCAGAGGAGTGGTGGTGCCATGCAGATCAGGCACAGGCGAGGCAAGCATGAAGAGGTGCAATGCAGGAAAGGGTACCAGTGCAGGACATGGGGTGGCAGCCTGCATAGGAATGCACAGGATGCTACACAGCTGACAGGATGCAACACAGGATGCTACACAGCTGACAGACGCAGAAAGATGGACCGAAGGATTGTTGGCAACAGTGGTGAGGGTAATATGGGCTGGCAGCATGGATCTGCAAAGATATGACTGTTACAGGCATGCAAAATATATGAGTTGGACAGGCATGAAAAGAGGGAACAACAAGGAATCAAACCCATGACCGCTGTTTAGAACATCATTGTACTAGCCAGTAGGCTATGCCTCTATGGCTTGCTACACAGCAATGGCTGGGTACAGAAGGACTGCAGGTCACCGCACAAACTGTCTGCTCTGTGTGCCAGGATAGGATAACCCCACCAGCACCCATGATGCAATGCATATGCAGAGCAGCGGTCTACAGCTGATCACCAGATCCCCATCTGTACCTCTCTGGTACTGCAGCGTGGTAAGACGGACTGACAGTGCATGATATTGGCACAGAGTAGCTACAGACCATGCCATTGTGCAGGTTCTGTGTTCACCCTGAGGGTTAGGATGGGCACCCAGCACTAGGTCCGCAGTACATGTGGTGTTAGAGATAGGTCCTGCTGCACATCCCCAGCACTGCCAGTGTGTGCCAGGTGTTCCTAGCAGTACAAACAAAAGTACTTCTGTGTCCTGCAGTCACATGTGGCTCTGTGGGTGCCAGACACCACCCAGATTAGTGCATACCCAGTGTTAGGGTCTGGTTGCTATGGGCACCTATTATCATGGCAGAGGGGTGTCTAGACTCGCATGAGATGGATGTAGCACTGTCTCTACGGGTCAAAGCGGTACACACTACATACCCCATTTTGTAGGGACAGGTGCCAGAGCCCTGGCTGTAGGACAAGCAACCACAGTCCTGCTGGCAGAGGACAGCCTCCAGCGCTGGTGGGCCAGAGCCATACCTGTGGCAGTGACAGACCAGCAGTAATGCTTGGGATAAGCCAGGGAAACCTCAACTGCCCCACATCACAGTGTTGGGAAATTTGAGTTAGGTCTGCTTATATATTGGCTTTATATGACTGAACCCTTGCCTGGTGAAACTACACAGGAGGATGGATGGCACAGAAGACAAGAAGACAGACAAGAAGACAATAGCTATATGAGAGTATATGCTTGCCATAAGATAATGGATGCGGCCTGCTATGGAAGGATAGGGGAAAGCCGACAGTCGCCCAAGAGCGCATGGTTCGGAAGAATGTATCCTTGAAGGATACTACAAAAAGCAGAGGGGTTCCAAAAAAGAGTAAAGTAGCCCAAATGCCCTCGAGTATGGAGCAGACAGAACTTAAAGATCCCAAATTACCCATGTCTACCAATAGCCAAATTAATATGAATAAAATACAGTCTCTAAAATGCTTGTATGCAAATGCTAGAAGTCTACAAAACAAGATGGGAGAGTTAGAATATATAGCACTAAACGAGAGGTTAGATATGATTGGAATATCAGAGACATGGTGGAAAGAGGACAACCAGTGGGACACTGTGATACCTGGGTACAAACTATATCGTAATGATAGAGCTGACCAAATTGGTGGAGGGGTTGCGCTCTATGTTAGAGAGGGCATTGAGTCAGAAAGGATTAAAGTTTTGCAAGAAACAAAATTTGCTGTAGAATCTCTATGGATTGAAATTCCATGTAAAAAGGGGAAGGCGATGGCACTGGGGGTGTACTATCGTCCGCCTGGCCAGAATGAACAAATGGATGATGAAATGCTCAAAGAAATCAAGGAAGCTAGCAAACGTTACAGTGCAGTAATAATAATGGGTGATTTCAATTACCCCGGCATCGACTGGGTCAGTGTCACAACAGGACATGCTAGGGAGATAAAGTTCCTAGATGAAATAAATGACTGCTTCTTGGAGCAGCTGGTTCATGAACCAACCAGAGGGGAAGCAATATTAGACCTAGTCCTTAGTGGAACACCAGATGTAGTGCAAGAGATAAGGGTGTTGGGGCCACTTGGCAATAGTGATCATAGCATGATCACCTTTGATTTAATTAGTGGAGGAGGGATAGTAAGGAAATCCACAGTACTACCCTTTAACTTTCGAAAGGGAGACTATGATAAAATGAGGAAAACAGTTAAGAAAAAACTAAAAGGAGCAGTTGCAAAGGTTAAAAACGTACATGGGTGTTGTTGAAAAATACTATCTTGGAAGCCCAGACCAGCTGTATTCCACGCTTTAAGAAAAGTGGAAGGAAGTCCAAAAAACTGCCAGCATGGTTTAAAGGTGAAGTCAGAGAGGCTGTTGTTGCCAAAAAAGCATCTTTCAGGAAATGGAAAAAAGAGCCAAACGATGAAACCTGGAAACAGCACAAGAACTGGCAAGTCAAATGCAAGGCATTGATAAGGCAGGCAAAGAGAAAATTTGAGAAGAAGCTTGCTGTGGAAGCAAAAATGCGAAATAAAGACCTTTTCAAGTACATTCGTAGCAAAAAACCTGTGAGAGAGTCAGTTGGACCATTAGATGATAAAGGGGTTAAAGGAGCACTAAGAGGCGACAAGGCGATAGCGGAGAGACTGAATGAATTCTTTGCTTCGGTCTTTACTGAGGAAGATGTAGGGATGTTACCCATGACTGAAGTGGTATTTAAAGGTGTGGAAGAATTGAAGGAAATATCGATACGTCGGGAAGATGTCTTACAACTATTAGATAAACTGAAGAGTAGCAAATCACCTGGGCCGGATGGTATACATCCAAGGGTGTTGAAAGAACTGAAATTTGAGATTGCAGACCTGCTATCAGTAATCTGTGAACTATCATTAAAATCATCTCTAATACCTGAGGATTGGAGGATCGCCAATGTAACACCAATTTTTAAAAAGGGTTCGAGGGGTGATCCGGGAAACTACAGACCAGTGAGCCTGACATCAGTACCGGGAAAAATGGTAGAAACCATCATAAAGAATAAAATTACTCAGCATGTAGATAGTCACGACCTAATGGGAGACAGCCAACATTGCTTTAGACAAGGAAGATCTTGTCTTACTAATCTGTTATGTTTTTTTGAAGGAGTGAATAAACAGGTGGACAAAGGTGAGTCGGTTGATATTGTGTATCTGGACTTTCAGAAAGCCTTTGACAAAGTCCCTCATGAGAGACTTTTGGCAAAACTAAAGAGTCATGGGATAGGAGGCAGTGTACTACTGTGGATCAGGAACTGGTTAAAAGATAGAAAGCAGAGGGTAGGGCTAAATGGCCAATTTTCCCAATGGAGAAAGGTGAATAGTGGTGTACCCCAGGGATCTGTGCTGGGTCCGCTGCTTTTTGACATATTCATAAATGACCTGGAAAGTGGAATAACAAGTGAGGTTATCAAATTTGCAGATGACACAAAACTATTTAAAGTTGTTAAAACCCAGGAGGATTGTGGAAAATTGCAAGAGGATCTTGATAAATTGGAAGACTGGGCATCAAAATGGCAGATGAAATTTAATGTGGAGAAGTGCAAGGTTATGCACCTAGGGAAGAACAACCCAAACTATGGTTACACGATGCAAGGTTCCACATTAGGAACCACCACCCAGGAAAAAGATTTAGGCGTCATTGTGGATACCTTGTTAAAACCCTCGGCCCAGTGTGCAGCGGCGGCCAAGAGAGCAAATAGAATGCTAGGTATGATAAGGAAAGGAATGGAAAATAAAACAAGCGATATTATAATGCCTCTATATCGTTCCATGGTGAGACCGCACCTTGAATATTGTGTGCAATTCTGGTCGCCGTATCTTAAAAAGGATATAGCGATTTTAGAAAAGGTTCAGAGAAGAGCCACCAAAATGGTAAAGGGGATGGAAGGCTACTCCTATGAAGAAAGGCTAAAAAGGTTGGGGCTCTTTAGCCTGGAGAAGAGACGGCTGAGGGGAGATATGATAGAAGTCTATAAATTAATGAACGGAGTGGAACGGGTAAACATAGATCGATTGTTTACCTTATCAGAATATGGAAAGACTAGGGGACATGCAATGAAGCTACAGGGTAAACTATTTAAGACTAATAAAAGAAAATATTTTTTCACTCAACGTGTAATCAAACTCTGGAATTTGTTACCGGAGGATGTAGTAAAGGCTGTTAGTGTAGCTGGGTTTAAAAAAGGTTTGGACAAGTTCCTGGAGGAAAGGTCCATAAACCATTATTAAGAAGGGACTCAGGATATCAATGCTTGAACCAGTACAAGCATTGTGGAACCTGTGTCCCTTGGGGAAACTGCTAGGTACGTATGACCTAGATTGGCCACTGTTGGAAACAGAATGCTGGGCTTGATGGACCTTGGTCTGACCCAGTATGGCATATCTTATGTTCTTATGTTCTTATGTAAACCATATTCTGGATAGAAGTATGCAGAATATTGGGCCTAACAAGAAATTACAGGTCAAGCAAAGAATTCAAACTAATGAGCACAAAATACTCTCTGACTGGTTTCAATTAGTGCCAAGAAGAAGGAAAAATACAGGAAGGGTCAAAGGTCACAGGCCATGCATAGATAAACAGACCTAAAAGCAAATCCAGATGTATAGAGGTCACAGGCCATGCATAATTGAGCAGATCTAAGAGCAGGTCCAGATGTACAAATGTAAAGAGATTCTCCCCTGGGGAAAAGTGACACCTAAGTAGTTACGATGGATTCACTGAGGCTAATTTGAAGCAGACATTTGAGACAAGGAGAAAATGTATATAAGGCGGTTATTTTGGAGGATCAGGGGGGCTGTGCTTTCTCCCTTTACAGAGAGAGAGAGAAAGTGCTGTCCCCGCCATTTCTATAGACAGACCTTGCTGTTCTGCATGACAATATTATTTTGCTGTTATGCTGAAATAAAAGTCTTTGTAGATAAAGCAACTGCTGTCTAAGTAATTCTTTGATTGGTGATATTTGGGCAACCGTTGTGGGAACCAGAAGCCACAACAGTCTGCCACTCACCAGCAAACAGCACAGTCATACTGCACCTGCAGCACCCTACAAGGTGTTCCAACCATGCACAGACTAACTGCAGACATTCCACTAACCAGTACATAGTGCATGCTCACAGGGGAACCCTGTGCACCCAGAGATGGGATGTACAGCACAGACACCAAGCAGGCATCTCAGTGAATGAGCCCCAGAACTAGGAACACACAGGTATAACTGACAACAAATAGTGTGTAGCACTATGTGGGAGCATAGACATGCCATGGTCACTGCTCGGTCAGGGTGAGAGTGACCTAACAGCATACCATGCTGTGGCCACCCTGTCCATGCAGGTGGTGGTCGGGCACTACAGTGTCACAGCAATCGCCCTACAACCTGTGCAGATGCATCCTGCCAACCTGCCCTGTCTGGGCCATACCCACAATACCTTGCTCCTCATTATGCACATTTGCAGGCTAATGCTGGTAACAGTGGGACATTGTGGGCCCAGAGTAGTGTAGGCAGCCATAAAATAACTGATAGACATACACATTATATTGCAGCATTGTGCAGTGATAGGGGTGGTTGGCAATCCTGCTCGCCACACTGGTCCTGATCACAGTGCCGACATTGCTAAACTGTGCAGGGGGTAGTAGTAGTAGTGCTCTGCTGATGACTGCAGCTCCGTGCTGGGGCCAACAGCCAGACTCTCCATACTTTCATACTTGGCCACTATACTGTTGCCGCAGATGGAGCACTACTATCACCTGTCTCGGGCTCCCTGCCTAGGCTGTACATTACTGACATTTAAATGGTTTCTCTCTGCTTCAAATGTGCAGGTTTTCATTCGCGGTAGGATTCAGCCCTTCAGTTCAGTGCATTAGTGTGCAGGGAGCCTCTCCCCGCCCACTCCCTGCCCATTGACCCCTGCTCGCCGCCCTCTCTCCTCCCTCTGCGGTGTGTACCGCGCCGCGGAACGCTTCGGCACGGGTTGTAACGTTACTGCACGGTAACGTTACGTTACCATGCGGGAACGTTACGCACCGCACGGTAACGTTACCTAACACACGGTAATGTTACCACAGTTTAGTAAACATACCCCTATGTTACTATGCTACTAGGTATAGTCATGATTGTAATGAGCATACTGGAAATATCTGAGCGTAAATAGGGACATGGTGACTTGGTTAATGCAGACCCTGCACAATTCTGGACTAAAGAATGAGGATGGTTTAAAAAACATCCAGTACAAACATTGAGCATTGAATTGGTGTCTCCAAAGACAGTGCTTGAACCATCATGCTAAACATGTGCAACAGCTGCCATGGGAATAAGTTTCAATAAAGGGAATGTATGTATCTGCATGCAATGTAGAAACAGGGTGATAGATCCACATTACTCCTGTAGGATGTGGCTGTATGTTCAATATATATGTGATGGAGGCTGAAATCACTCTCAGAGTTAGGGTCCAATCTCATAAGACTGTCTACTGTGTGGGCCATGCATCTGCTAGGGTCACATTACTGACACTCTATAATGCTCCAGAGCTGAGGCAACACACTGCCTGTCTGATAGCCTGAAATGAAAAGCATCAAATATATCACAATGAATAGACACAAGGGTGTATGGGGCTTTGCTTAACCTGCAATTGTTTGAATGGTTTCTGGACTATCCCAGAAGAAAATGGAACAAAACAAAAACCCTATGGGCATTGAACTGGTGCTCTGCTATGTCCAAAGATAGTGCTTTAACCATTCTGCTAAACCTATACACCACCTACCATGGCAGATCTACTAATAAAGGGAATGTATGTATAAGAACATAAGAACATAAGATATGCCATACTGGGTCAGACCAAGGTCCATCAAGCCCAGTATTATGTTTCTAACAGTGGCCAATCTAGGTCATACGTACCTAGCAGTTTCCCCAAAAGACACGGGTTCCACAATGCTTGTACTGGGTCAAGCATTGATATCCTGGGTACCTTCTTAATAATGGTTTATGGACCTTTCCTCCAGGAACTTGTCCAAACCTTTTTTAAACCCAGCTACACAAACAGCCTTTACTACATCCTCCGGTAACAAATTCCAGAGTTTGATTACACGTTGAGTGAAAAAATATTTTCTTTTATTAGTCTTAAATAGTTTACCTTGTAGCTTCATTGCATGTCTCCTGGTCTTTCTATATTCTGAAAACGTAAACAATTGATCTATGTTTGCCCGTTCCACTCCGTTCATTAATTTATAGACTTCTATCATATCTCCCCTCAGCCGTCTCTTTTCCAGGTTAAAGAGCCCTAACCTTTTTAGCCTTTCTTCAAAGGAGTATCCTTCCATCCCCTTTACCATTTTGGTGGCTCTTCTCTGAACCTTTTCTAATATCGCTATATCCTTTTTAAGATACGGTGACCAGAATTGCACACAATATTCAAGGTGCGGTCTGACGATGGAACGATATAGAGGCATTATAATATCTTTTGTTCTATTTTCCATTCCTTTCCTTATGATACTGTCACAGGCCTGGGGTGCACCTACCGGTGAGCTCTGGTATTGCACTAGGCCCCGGTGTAACTGGCCTCCTGTAGTTGTAGCTGCTGCCAGATTACACCAAAAACTGTTGTGGACACGAGTGAAGGTAAATAGGGCTTTATTTCCCTTCCCAAAGAGGATGTTCACTTATTTACAGCAACACAAAGAAAAACCCTTCTTGGGTGAAAACAGAAAGCAAAAATAAACATAAAATAGCTTTCTTTCAGCAACCAAAATATACTTTTAACATGGGCTTGTAGCCACACTGAATAAGGCTCTGCTGTACCTTGTCAGGCTTCTTATTCTTTCTTATCTTAAAGATATGATGTCATCTGCTATAGAAATGCTACAGTCCATTTCCACTATATCTTCATCTACTGGCAAATCACACTGCATGTGTTCCACGTGAGGAATAAATCCTTCTGTACTCTCCCTCTGCGTGGGTTTAGAAAACAGCTCGTCCTGGCTGTGACGTTGTTCTCTCTGGCTAGATGAGAACAGTTTGTAATTACCACAATCACCCTGTCTGTGGTAATTGGAGCCTCTCCCTTGCTGACCTCTATGCAACAGTTGGAGGAATTGCTTTGCCCTGCTATTAGGGGAAGTTGGCCCTGCTATGAGCTCTGTTTTAGGCAGGAACTGATATTCTGCTGGGAATCCTGATGATAGCCTTTGAGAAGCTCTAGGTTTCACATACCTTGTAAAGGATGTCTCTTTTTCAGGTAAGAAGCTTTTACTTCCCTCAGCTGTGTCACGCTGTCTACCTCTGTTACTCAAGCACTCCTCAGACTCATACAGACGTCCAGGCAGGCTTCCACCGAGGTACTCTGACACGCCCTCTCCACAGCTCCTCTCGTCCTGTAACAAGTTCCTTTCCTGTGTTTCCCTCCAGTTCCTGTCTTGGCTCCTTGCCTTGCTCTGAGCCTTGCTCATAGATTGCTTCTGCACGGGCTTGCTCCTGAACTCTGTTCTGGTCCTGTTCTGGAACTCCCTGGTCTCCAGCTGCAACTCCTTCGGCTCCAACTCGAACCCTCTAACTGTTTGTGAGCTAGGTTTATTAAGGTGATTCCTAGCTGCACCACTCCCTAACTGATTGGAGTCAGGTGGAAATCCCCTGGCTTCCCTATTGGCTGAGGGTGTCCTCCAGGCTTGTGACCTCACCTGTTTATGTTGCCCCTGGCAACTTTCCACCATGTGCTTTCTCAGCACGTCATTATTTTCCTGAGCTGCACTATCTTCTGTCTCCATAGGGGTCACTGATGAGTCATCACTGTGACAATACCTAGCATTCTATTTGCTCTCTTGGCCGCCGCTGCACACTGGGCCAAGGGTTTTAACATGTTAGCCACAATGACGCCTAAATCTTTTTCCTGGGTGGTGGTTCCTAATGTGGAACCTTGCATCGTGTAACCATAGTTTGGGTTGCTCTTCCCTAGGTGCATAACTTTGCACTTGTCCACATTAAATTTCATCTGCCATTTTGATGCCCAGTCTTCCAATTTATCAAGATCCTGTTGCAATTTTCCACAATCCTCTTGGGTTTTAACAACTTTAAATAGTTTTCTGTCATCTGCAAATTTGATAACCTCACTCGTTATTCCACTTTCCAGCAGCGGACCCAGCACAGATCCCTGGGGTACACCACTATTCACCTTTCTCCATTGGGAAAATTGGCCATTTAGCCCTACCCTCTGCTTTCTATCTTTTAACCAGTTCCTGATCCACAATAGTGCACTGCCTCCTATCCCATGTCTCTTTAGTTTTGCCAAAGTCTCTGATGAGGGACCTTTTCAAAGGCTTTCTGAAAGTCCAGATACACAATATCAACCGACTCACCTTTGTCCACCTGTTTATTCACTCCTTCAAAAAAACATAGCTCTTTGCTGCTGCTAGGTTCTAACTTATTATGAAATTTAAACTACAAGCTCTCTACTGGGTATGAAATGTAGCCAGAAATTTCTCTTCTTTGTTTTAAATTTAAACTTAAACTGCTGCTACTAGGCCCTGACTGATTTAACAAAAAAAGTGGGTTCACAGATTAATTAGCTTTAATACAAAGAATTCCTTTCAGAAAATTCCCAGAAGTATATACTCACAATTGCAGACCTCTCCAGAAGTAACAGTCCCTTTTTCTAGTCCTTCAAGACTGCATGCAATGTAGAAGTAGCTTGGCAGTTCAAACTCGGTGGACTGTGATCGAGCTGCTTGTGTACATCTCTGTCGTGGTTCAAAGGACATGATGTCACAGTTTGGGTATTAGTCCTGACTCATGTAAAATGCAAGTGTCAGACGTCTGCTGCCCTCAGAACAACTTTGTACAATTTCCCAAAGCTCACACAAAACAGAAATGCCCTCTGATGGATGTCTCTGCCCTCTGCATATTATGAGAGATCAGGAGAAATGAGATGTGTTGGCAAGAACATACAGATGTTGCCTGGTGTTTTGCAGTGCATGCAGGTGAGTCTGTCTCATGATGCATTCCAACAAGTGTAATTTACACTGGGTAATGCTGTGTAAAAGGACAGTGCAAGAACCCTGATGCTAGACCCCTACAACGTTGCACTGTGGAAACTCAACAATGCAACAGCATGTGCCTGTCTTCAGTGTATGAACATGTAGGTACCTCTGCATCTCAGCAATTGATGTGCTGGTGTGTAATGCAGTTATGGGAAGGACACAAAATATGTTGCCTGCAGGTCTCATGTACAATCACTGGTATGTCCAAAGCTTATTTCCAGGACAGATCTGATATAGGAGCTGGACTATGTGCATTGTGCTCTATGCCCCTCATTGCTTTCCTACAGTCTGCAGGCCTGATTGCCATGTGCTTGTGTGTAGACAGTATGTGGGTCATTTTGAGCCACCAACAGTGATGATGTATATCCATGCCCTATTGTATATCCCTGCCTGTTTTTTTCATCATGCCAATCCAGCACACACATACCCTGAACCAACAGTGGAGGTGTGTCACTGATCAACCAGGATGGACATTGCAGAATGTGTCATAGGCCATCTATGTCCTGGGTTGGCATGTCTGATGGGGATGTTAGTTGAGCGACAAGGTGCCAAATACCATCTTGGATGTGGAGTAATATCTGTGGACAGCATGGAAAAGGAAAGGAAGGGATGCAGGAGCTGACATGCAGATGAAAGTTGCCCATGGGATAGCATGTTATGGCTCTGGCAGCATGGAAATAACAACCTTGGTTACTGGGCTTGGATCTGAGCTCCATAATGGAGCTGCAGTGACATGGAAACACAACCCTATGCAACTGTTTTGCCATTGTGGGGTCTTGCTGCATCAGCTATGTATCTGCTTGCTGTGGATCTCATCCGAATTGTGCCATGGAATGCATGTTGAGGCTATAATGCTTCATCCTGTTCATGTGGGCACAACTTACACCTCTTGTATCACTATCTCATCTATCGCTGTATGCCTTGATGAAGAGTGGCTGGACAAGGTCTCTGGATGGATAGCATGGACTGAGTCACTATGTGTGTTTCAAACACAATGTGAAGGCAGCATGAAAAACAAATGCGTGCAGTGAAGTTGGTAGGCAATCATGAAGATGATGGCTCCCCTGACCTCTATCATATCTGGGATATGACAGAACAGTCTATTGTATGGGCAGAGGCAATGCATGTACATATGTGGTGTGTGTCTGAACCAGGGGTACTGTTGACAGTCCTACATGTGTCACAGGGGCTAGGAATCCTGTGCAAGAAATAGGAGGACAAGCTAAATATGAACATACCTAAAGCCTGTCATCTATGCCTCAGACACTGTGTTAGTTAGCTGCCAACATTTTCTTCCCAGCAAGGAATATCTGTATGAATCATATGGCAGATATCAGTAAGTAAGGATCTGTTGCTGTAAGAGATGTTTGCAAAATATGAGCCTCATAGTTACCTCTGAGAAATGACCAGGTGAAAAACAAATGGTGTACCACCCCTCATGGCTTTGAGTCTGTGAACAAACATATTGCTCCCACATCCTAACATTAGTGGCACGTACCTTTGTACACATGTGCTATGTCATGCAGGTTTGAACCATGCATACCATATTTGGCAAACCTTGCTGTTCACAGATATGTCTATTATATATCCACACTGGCCAATGATGACCTTGGTGAGGTTGAGATGGCAGTGCAGAGAGTGAGTTGCAGGGCATTTGATGATGTGTCCTGCATTACCCCTGGAATATCCATATCACATATTGGGACATAGCTGATGATTCCACATAGTTGTAGTGAATATGTGTAGGCAATGCTAATTAACAATGTTGTGAGTTGCAGGGACAATAATCTCTTGTATGTGGCACAGGATGTTTATTTCAATGCTTGCCCCATGATGGCCTGCTAGATAGCAATGAGAAGGTGTAGCCACAGGGGATATTGCTGCTATATGTCAGAATGAATGAAAACAAATGCTGCAATGGCTCAGGGAATATATGTTCCATGGGCAGATGTCTGAGTTAGATGTCACTGCCAAACCCATGTATGAATGTGATGTGCTGAACTATATGTTGGCCAAATAACATGTGGCTGGTGTAAAGCGTGTTGGTGCATGGCCTCACTGCCATCTTCCTAACCTGGGTTTGAATGCTGTGGTCATATTTGCTTCTGCTATGAAAATCATGGCCCTCACACAGAAACCAGAAGGTGCATGAACTAGCAAGATAGGCCAAACTTACCAGGCTAACCGCTTAGACCATGTGCCTGAAAGATAGGTGAGGAAAAGCTGCTCCTAGCTTTAAGGCACAGATGGCTACGTGTGTTGCATTGAAAAATGTTGCTACCTACTAAGCATCTTTATCTGCCCCTGCCCTTCCACAGAACGCCCCATACATACTTTGATGCCAACCACATAGCATATGGGCATATTAGGGAGGTATGTGGGATTTCAGAAGGGCAATACCCGAGTAGGTGCCCTCCCAAAGTCACCAATAAGCCATTTACAGAGGCAACTAGGACATTTACCTGTGTAAATGCATTTCAAAATATGGGCCATGATCTACAATGTTAAGATGAAGGTAGTTATGAGAAGTATATGTGTTGGTATAGTAAATGAACTGTCTCTCACAAGTGCAGAATTAACTCAATAAAGCAGCTTTGGGATGTCCCAGTATGGGCCTACTGCCATGATGCTTACAGGTACATGGAATACACACTCTAAGCAATGTCTGAAAATACTGATAAGCACATCATAAAATGGCCTTTGCTATGTGTGTGACACATTGTCATGAGATGCACAGGATGTAGCACACATGTAAGCTGCATATAATTGAAAAATGATTTATATTTTTGAAAACAATAGGTCAACATGGTTCGTGAACTGACTAAACTTGAAATGTATGTGCACAATGTAATGTCACTGTGCCACAACATATGCATACACACACATATGCACACTGTAAATCCCCAAATGACACAGTGATACCCTGTATGCAGAGGATCACTCACGGCCATGGAGAAATAGAGATGATTCATGTTGTTGTGGTGCACCTTGTGGGGATGTGTGACTGCTTGTCATGGCCAAATTGGCCAGCTACACACCCAATGCTGTTTTAGGCATAAACATTTGTTGTCAGTGATAGAGCCATGGTACTGACATGGTAGAACAAGCAAAGTGTAAATGACAGTGAAGATTGGCAGACTACAATTGTCTGTGCTGTTGCTGCTGCTATGTCTGCTGGCACTAGTCTGTCTCCCTGACTGTAATAGTCTGTGGAGCATCACACCTATCTCCAAATCTTTTTCTGCAAACATGGGTGTCTGCATAGAGGCCAGAGGTTTGGTGATGATGATGGCAGAATCCATAGTAAGGGACTGTGACAGCTAGGGTGTGCCAAGGGGCCTCTCCACCCCAGCATTGGACTGTACTGCCTCTTCAGTGTGCCCCTTCTGGATGCCCTGGTCCTCCACTTGGATATCAATGTCCTGCATTGGCATATGCACCCAACATATGCATCATGATTGTTTGCCTCCCAATCTTAGGCATCATCTCCTGTTGTTGCTGTCTCCCCAGACTTGGTGGTGGCGATTGCAGCTGCACTGTTGGCCCCTGCCACTGTGGGTGGTCCATGCTCTGTGAAAAAAATAATAGACAGGTAGGCATGCATGTCATCACACATCATGAGTTACCATCCAAGTGCCTGCAAGTTTTAATTATCAAGTTGGAAATGTTCAACATGAAACCATTACATTGCCATAACACCCACATCCATGGTCATGTGTTTCAGGTATGTCATAGTCCTCATCACATGTATCAATGCAGCAGGACAATGAATTATCAATGAACTCAGAAACAAACAAGCTATTTACATAGATCATGTCCAATGATGTCAGCCAAACAAAATCTAATGTGGAGGATAGCTGCTGTATAGTGCCTGTGGTTGACAGGGCCTGTCTGGAGATGTCATTGTGTTCAGAGGTGGTGTGTGGAAAGTGTGAGCTGTGTGTGTGCATGTCTAAACATTATAGTCTGTTGTCTAAACTATGTTCTGTGATGTGGCAGATGTGAATGATGAAGCATTCTGATTTGCTATCAGACCAAACGTACACACGTTCTACAAGGAACACAATGCATGACATCATCACATAATTCACAGGGAGGCATCTGAAAGTCAGCATTATCGCTGCTGGGACATCTAAAAAGTCAGTCACACCTCACACCATGAATCAATAATAAACAATGCCTATACAATGTACGTGTATGATATTGATCTCACTGCATACACACTGCAAGATACAATATATGTGCACTTGGTACCAAGCCCCCTGTCTGGGTCAAACATGAAGCTACGAGGAGCAATGCTATGAGCCTATTGGACAACAATGGAAATAAAAAGATAAATGCAACTTCCACGTCTCCCACCTCTATCACATGTGTACACCCAGCACCATAGTTGGGAATGCCATCAACACAATGGTGTCAAATTTCCAACTGATGAGGTCCCTAGGGCTACATAAATGCTATATCACAGACATGGTGTATATGTATGCATGCAAGATAGGTTTGGACCAATATGACTTTGGAACATGAGGGAACATCACCCATATCAATTATGTTGTGTTCGCTAAATTCATGTAGGTCAAGTGATATTATCTCATGAATGTATGTCCAAATTGTTTCTGCTATAGACAGGTCAATGATCACATCATCGCCACATGTCTTGCCAATACCATCATTTGGGGTTGTGAAAAGGGTACTTATCAACAAAATCACAAGTGTGAAGTTAATGTAAAGGAGTGTGGTACAGATGATATGTATGATATGCGTGCATAAAGGTGCAGGGGACGTGTATGGACATTAGCTGTTTGTAATGGGTACACCAGCCCCCCACAGGCATGTCTATCATTCAATCCAATGGATATATGGCTCTGAAGATGCAGTCATGTGACTCAGGTGTGTCTGCATCTGTACAAAGGCAACATAAAGACACACACATACTATGGCACACAGTAGCTGAGACAAGGGCATACACCTGTGTACCTTATAGAGTTGTCCAAAAACATGTATGTGACAATAGGTGAACCATGTGGGCTAGATTATGACCTGTATCTAGCGGGGATGTAGGTCAGATCCTGCCATGTGATACCTGCATTGAGGAAGGATCCTATTGCAGCCACAGAGATCCAGGCAGGTATAGCTGAGATATGCATCAAGAATAGTATGAGGACAGGAGTGTGATGACAGATGGAGGAGGAAGACTGGGTCATAGGTGAGAAATGGATCCTTCAGCTACAGGGACTAAACTGGGGAAGGGCCATTAAGTCTTGGATATGGTAAATAGATGTCAGACATATTCTGCATTGGAAGTGGACTATGTTACCTGGATGCCATGAATGGATATGAATGGAAATCTGTATGATCTAAATCAAGATTTTGAACTATGCTATGGAGACCATTCAGTTAACTTGTATTAATGACACTATAGAGTAAGAAGGGTGGATTATTTATGCTGTTTGCAATATAGATTTACATTGAAAAATACTTATAAATATAGATATAAACAAGGTTTAAAATGATTGAAAAATACTTATAAATATTAATATAAATGATGTTAAAGGAGTTTTTTTGGCTGCGGATGTGATGGAGAGGGCAAAGACATGTTTTGTGCTGTCTGCCTGACCCATGTAATCTGAAGCCTTTTTTCTCCTTTTAAACCTGTGATAAGATAGTTTATGTATATGACTTTAATACTGGCCTATGTTTAGTTGAGTAGAGTGATTTTTTGTTTTGTTGGACTGATTCTGTTTCACTCTAAAATTGAGGATTTTGATTTATGCTGCTATTGGTTGACATGGTCTTGTGTCATGGTCTGCTGTGGGCTGTGATTAGCCCCATGCACCTTCTCTGAATCATTTTGCACATGTTGTTCCCATCAAAATATGTCCTGGGGAACTAACTAGACCTAAGAGGTGGAAACAGGCCCCTGTCTCTGCTGCAAGACATGGAAGGGCATGACAATAAGCACAATTGGGGTCCAAAGCATGGATCTTGGATAACAAAGATTGCAAGTCCATGTTCTGCCTCTGGCCAGCAGCCATAAACTAAGAGTCACAGTTGCAGGAAAACACCTTTGGAAAGGGACAACTAGCTTCACACATTAGAATGTTGATGTTCTGTGGAAATGGATGCACGCATCCTGAGTAGAGCACAGGAAAAGGTTATTGCAATGATCACATATGTGTGACTGCTATGGACACCTCTCTGTACATGGTACAGGGTAACATAGTACATAGTGACAAAGTAAATGAAGGCAGATAAATCTCCTCTGTCTGAAGGCAGATAAATCTCCTCTGTCTGAAACCATAAGAACACATGACCAGCCTGTAAATTGTATATATTGTTATTGTATATAGTTACCCTGTTAGCCAAGTTGTTCTCCTGTTCATATGTAAACACAAAGTACTATTGGAAATGTGTATGTTCGTTGTTTATTGTAAACCGCACTGATGCTGAATAGCGCGGTATAAAAGAGACTTTAAATAAATAAATAAATAAATAAAATAAAGACCAGTATGGTCTATCTAGTCTGCCCAGTAAGATGGCAAGAGTAGGTGCACCTGCCGCTCCATGCAGGTCAACCCTCCCCATGTCTTTGTTTAGAGGTGAACCCACCGCTCTGTGTAGGACACCCCTGTTGCTGTAAAGGGATCCACTGTGTCTGTCCCATGCCATTTTGAATTCTGTCACTGTATTTGCCCACACCATTTCCATTGGGAGAGCATTCCAAACATTCACCACCCTTTCAGTGAAAAAGTATTTCCTGACATTGCCTTTCAATTTACCCCCTTGCAGCTTCATGTTATGCCCTCTAGTTTTACAGCTTCCCTGTCTTTGGAAGAGGTTTGTTTGTTCATTAATTCTCTTTGAGTATTTAAAGGTCTGAATCATATCTCCCCTATCCCTCCTCTCCTCCAGAGTATACATATTTAGGTCTTCAAGTCTCTTTTCATAAGGCTTCTGACGCAGGCTCCAAATCATTTTGGTTGCCTTCCTCTGAACTGTTTCCAGTCTTTTAACATTCTTTGTGAGATATGGTCTCCAAAACTGAAAACAGTATTCCAAGTGAGGCCTCATCAGTGACTTATACAGTGACATTAGTACCACTTCCTTTCTGCTGGTAATTCCTCTTTCTTTGCAACCCAACATCCTCCTGGCTTTTGCCACCGCATTGTCGCAGTGTTTTGCCACCTTGAGATCCTCAGAAATAATCACACTAAGGTCCTTCTCCTGGTCTGTGCACACCAACCTCTCGCCCCCTATTGCATACATTTCCCTTGGATTTCTGCTTCCAAAGTGCATGACACTGCACTTCTTCACATTAAATCTTAACTGCCAAGCATTAAACCATTCTTCCAGCTTTTGTAGATCTTTCCTCATGTTATCCACTCCCTCACGGCAGTCCAATCTGTTGCAAATTTTGTGTCATCTGCAAAAAGACAGACTTTTCCATTCAGTCCTTCAGCAATATCACTCACAAATACATTGAAAGTGTTGGGCCCAGGACAGAACCTTGGGGCACCCCGCTAATCACCCTCCTTTCATCCGAGTGAGCTCCATTTACCATCACCTTCTGTCGTCTGTCAGTCAACCAAGTTCTGATCCATTTCACCACCTTGGGACCCATCCCCAAACTACTGAGTTTATTGATAGGCCTCCTATGAGGAACAGTATCAAAGGCTTTGCTGAAATTCAGGTAGATGACATCTATAGCATGCCCCTGATCTAGTTCTCTGGTCACCCAGTCAAAGAACTCAATCATATTTGTTTGGCAAGATCATCCTCTGGTAAAACTATGTTGCCTCGGATCATATCCCCTTTATTTGGCATGCAAATGAAAGTGACAGCAACATATCAACAGCAGTTCATACATATTTGATAGGCAACATTTGTCAGGTCCCTGTGAAGATATGGTCACTGTGAGTAACATCCTGTCTACCTGGATCAGGAGAACAGGACAAGTGACCTATATGTTGGTTAATAACAAATATACTCCTAATGATTTTCAGAGTATCAGGGGTAGGTTTCAGTCATAAACACATAATGCTCGATGTGTCATCATCAATCCTTAGCCAAGGGGTATGAGTCAACGGAGTATTACAACAGGCATAATGGATATGATGTCCGTGACTAACGTTCATACGTAACTGGACATTGACATGTATATACTGTTGACAGTTGTCCACAATGAAAACATAATGTGTCAAGCCTAATCGGGCTGTATAAATAGCGGCACTGCCACCGCGGCTGCACAAAAGCACCCTGAATCGCCACAAAAAACACGTTCTTTCAAATGTCTCAAACACTATCCAGAAATGTGCACATTATCTTGTGGCCAAGAAGAGACCTTTTTAGCTTTGGCCAATGAGAGACTCGTTATTGCCCTTTACCCCTGATGAAGTTTTATTAAACGAAACACGGCCTGTGTCGGGTGGGCAGCATCCATTGGTATTGTAAATAAAAGCCTCTTGTTAAACACCTGTATTTTGTTCTATCCTTGGACACATCACGTTCCTCCAATGTGACCTGTTGCTGACGTGACGTTTTGCTCTTAGTTGGACTACAATGAAAACATCACCATGCACATCTGTCCTGCACATATGTTACAATCAGAACAAGTGTATTAGTTGCATGTCTGATATCTCTAAGGATTCATTATGTTTACACCTAGGCAACACATATGCTGAACAATATAATGTCATTTGTGTGGTCCTGTGACTAATTTCCAACTATAATGCAGCTGTCACATCAACAGAGATCTTAATGGGTTACAGGAAGACTCACCACTGATAAGCTGTGCAGAATCCATCATGTACATCCTGGATGTAAGCTGACATTTCCATGTGCATATCCTGTGCTTGTGGATTGAGATTGCCCATCTGTAAAGTAATATTACATGACATTGCATTTCAGCACCACAGGAAAGTCTTAACACGTAAAGATAACATGGCCACATTTTATCTCAAATCACACTATCAAAGTGATATTTATGACCTATACATGGTACATCATGTTTTCCAAACATTAAAACATGTTACACCATTTGCATCTATCTATTCTTGTGGTAACAGTCTGTCAACCTACAGGACCATCATACATCATACAGTATGAAACAAACACAGATGCATCTCTTTGCATTGTGAAGACATGTGATGTCACACATCATAGGCGTCGCATCTCTGCCATGAGGTGCAAGGACTGCACATATGGTCTACCAACATGGCATGTAAGATAGCAAACAGCTTCAGCACATCAGCAAGTAATGTCTGTGGAACCTATGCAGGTATATGATGTCAATTACCTACTTCTGATGTCTCTGTGTATGATGCACCAGTCCAAAATCACTGCCATGTTCTCATGTGTCTAGAGCTCCACCACATTGGGCCGCATGGAGAGCCTCGTTGACTAATCAGGTACCTCATTACAACAGTTGGAGTGATAGCCTCTAACCAGATTCTGTACAGTCACAAACACAGCAGACATACATATTGCAGGTTGATGTCATGAGACACACAGGGTAGTATATACATCTGTACACATCTGCATTTCTTCACATACACAGAACTTACACGGTTTCCACAGTCATCTACAGGACGGCACACAGGAACATCATCCAGATCTGGATTAATGTCGACTGGGATATTATGCCTGACAGCAATGTTGTGCAGGGCACAGCAGGCCAAAATTATCTTTGCCACAGTCATGGGTTGGTATTGTAAGGCCCCACTGGTTTTATCCAGACAACTGAAGCAACTCTTCAACACACCAAAGGTGCGCTCGATGACAGAGCGTGTGGAGGCATGGGCCTCATTGTTCCTCATCTCTGCAGGTGACTATGGAAAATGCACAGGGGTCAGCAACCAGGCCTAATACCCATATCCAGCATCACCTGAAAAAAGAAAATATGACAATTCAAAAAGTAACATATGTGTACACACAATGTCAGGATGTATATGCCTGTCCATCTCATTTGCAATCTGCCCTCGCCTTTCACACTCACAAATAATGCTGTCATAATGTCTAGCAGATATAATATCATCATAAACAAGCAGCAGCTTATGATGCCATCTGTGCCCTGGCCACAGGATCCCTGAAGAAAGAGAGAAATCACATTGATCTTCAGTCAATGGTCCGCATGTGGCCAGTGATGGCACGTCACTGCAGTGGTAATGCATGTATAATATAGATCACACAGTAAACAACCTTTTTGATCTTGCGACATTGCCATAGCACACCTCAACATTATGCCTGATGATGTCTGTGTGTAATGTATATGATCCAAGACCACAGAATGTTACATCTGCATGTATCAATTGGCCCTTACCTAACACATGCTGATATCTGTTGGACATCTCAAAGATAGCTGAGAGTCACAGACATGCTGTCATTACATGAATTGTAAGGTAATCTAGACATGAACTGCCTTCTGGGTGGAATAGGAAATAGATATGCCTTATGTCATTGACACACCCACAGAAAGTATGCCATTGTAAGATAGAGTTTGTGTCAAGGTTAGCACATGGTCTCTGAAAGGAACAAAGGTGAGCTGTACTATGTACCCATCACGCACCTTGTTTTACCAGAAAGACATATCTCTTAAAAACCGTTCATGTGAGCAGATGAAATTGTTCCTGTCAAAGACATAGCTACTGTTTGTCTGTGATGTGCACAGGATGCATGTAGATATAAAAATGCCATACATATTCACATGTTACGTGGAAAAATTCTCATGGTAAAGGTAGGCCCACAAATCTAGCAGATTTCTATGTTTCTATAAAGGAAAAAAGGGGACTGTTGTAGTTGTTGATATGGAAGGACAGACTAGATAGGCCATGTGGTCTTTGTCTGTCGTCATGTTTCTATGTTTCTATAAAGATGTGAAATGTGAAAACATTCCTCATAACTGCAGGTGTGAGATACTGCACATAACTGGCTATGGCAGCTAGTCAGCATTGAGGCATGTCTAAATGTTCATATCTGGATTGCTTTTAACCTAACAACATTCTCAGTGATGTGTGAGATGTCACACCCTAACACATCTTTGAAATGTCTTTGCACAAGTCATAGTGTAGAATCATGAGTCACACGACATATGGTACCAGAACCTACCACACATCTGTCATGAGCATGAGAGATCAGCATGTTGTCCCAACCACCTCTTGCAAGATATGTCAAACATTGGTGAAAGACAGTGGCCTCCTGGGAGGGGAATGGGTACTCTGCAAAGGCTGGATATGGACCCTATGTGCATCAGGGCCATTATGTTGTCTACAGACACAATAGAGGATTACCAGACCAACATGTGTCTCACATATCCAAGTGTCTGCTTGCACCCACCAGAAAATCAACCTTAAAAAACATTAGCTACCGTCTAGTGGACCATACGCCAAATGGTTTGCTGGCAGATACCAGGTTTTCCTCGCTCCTCCAGGAGTGGGCCAAAGGGTGGTGTGTGTCCACGTGAAGACATACATTGCAGGACACCACTTGCATAAGGGGTCATGTGTCAGACCAAATGCATCATGGTAACATGTGCTAACCTCCACAGGACATGTGTCCTCAAGACTGCCTGGGTAAAGAGAGATTAGCAGATTCATACATTGTCATATGACAGTGGCAACTGCCAGGCTCATATGGTAGTACACCCATCCCTGTCCATTTGCTCAAACCTGCTGTATCAATAAAGCAGTACCAGGACTCAGAAAGAAACAAACCCTACCCATCAAAACACACCACTGCCACTATTACAGCAAAACATCTCATTAAACACAACACATCACCTATTACAAACCCTACCCATCAAAACACATCACTGCCACTATTACAGCAAAACATTTCATTAAACACAACACATCACCTATTGGTGAAGGAAAACAAGTGCCACTGTCACATAAACTACCTGTGCAGACTATGTCAGCTCTGTTAAACATGATAAACATAGTCCATCAGAAAGCAAAGAACAAGGGATCAGAATGTGAAAATTGGAAGACAACTATCAATCTAGTTACACCAAAGGCCAAATCTGAAGTGTACAACAACAGTGGGATAAGATAAATCTAAGGTTATTTACTCTGGCAGTAAACCAAATGCAAAGATGTGAAGGGCGTACATGTTCCAGACCTGTCATATTGGAATTAAACAATGTTCACAAAACATGTATGCTAGACCTTTTGAGGTTTGGTCATGTGAGTGTTCCTTTGAAATGCTTGAGTCACTGTCATCTGATTTCATCATGTCCTCTGCTAGCTCACCACTGTTTGCTGTCTGTTTCTCCTGTCTTCTGTCTTCAAGTTTTCTGCCATTCTCTTATTACATCTGCTTTAGCATGCTGAACCATCCCCTTTAGTCTTTCCTGCACATCCTCCTTTGATCTCTATGTTTCTCACTCAGATTTCACCCTTCCATCCTCAGCCACCATTTACTCTCCCAATACCCAGCCAATCATAGATTCCTGTCCCATCTCAAACAAATAACATTTGCCCTCTGCATGCTGATGCACCCTTTCCCATCACCTTTCAATCCTCCCCCAACATTGTCTCCCCTCAGGTTCCAGGCCCACCCAGCATTTGCCACTGTTGGGATGACATGTGTTGAAGCCCACCTCATATCATGTCCTAAAGCAGTCCTGTGGCCTATACTAACAGAGTGACCCCAAGCAGAACTATAGCAAAAGCCTAACTAAATGTAGCCATTGTTTTGTTGCTGGGCAGATTTCAGATAGCACAGACTGCTTGCAGAGAATTGCAGAGAACTCATGGCATTGGGTCAGGTACTGGACATGCAAAAACACCACAGAATAGACAGGGGGAGGGAAGAGTGGAGAAGAAACAAAGTAAAGACAGGCTGGTAGGGAAGTGACAACACACACTGCCATAATTTGTGGAAGTCTGAAGTTGAAAGTGCTTGCACTGGAAAGAGAACTAGATCCACCAATAAAAGTCCCCAACTGCAGGTAAGTGACAGACTGCATTAATGAATATGAGAACAGTACTTGGTTTCATTTGGGTGGAGGAGGGGAAGCAAAAAAGATTCATACTGACAGTCTGATTGGTAACTCAGTTTCGGTGGTCTTTGTCTCCCACCCTCCGCCTCAAACAAACTGTATTGCTAAAAGAATACTGCTGCATTTTCATTTTTAGCTCAGATTGTAACTGATTGGGCATAATAAAGATCTCATTTCCTCCTACGTGTCTGAATCTGGAGCAGTGCGAGGTCATTCTAATTTCCAGGGGTTAAAACCAGCAGTCTTAGTCCATCAAAATCCCCAAGACCACCTACTACTCCCACTATGCAATTCCCCTCCAACTGACCATTTTCAGTTCTAGCCCCCCCCCCCCCCCTCTCTTCCTGAGGAGGCTATGCCTGTCAGCTTGGCCCTAAAGGAAGCCTGCCAGGCCGCAGCTCTTCTGTGTACAGCTGCTGAGGGGAAGAGCAGGGTTGTTCTGGAATACAGGTGCAGAGTCCTCGTATGGGCTGCAGGTGCACTGAGTGCTGAGAAGCATTAAATGCCCTATAACCTCTGCCATGACAGTGGCATACAATTGAAAACATATACCGGAGGGACTAAAAACACATGCAATGCTCCTTTGCAGCTGTATATAGGTGAGGTGGGGGCTGAATGTCTTCCTCTGAATCTGGCACTGCGGGAAGATAAAGTCTATGTTGGTAGTGCAGGCCCCTCCAAGGTACAGGGCCATGTGCAAGCAGCATCCATGCTGAATGGACAGGCCCTTCAGTCCTTTCCAGAATGGTTGTTGTTTGGATGACATCTGCCTTTTCATTCTTTATGTTTTCATTGCTGCCAGAGTCTCACTACACAGCTTCATAGAGCACAAGGAAACATTGGGCAAAGTGCTGCAGGTGCTTTCAAGCACAGGTTAATAGCTCATCAAGGACAGCAGACACCTGTTAATGAGAGTTCCAGCTCTCCAAGTGCCTTTAGAGGCAGGGATTGCCAAGAGATGAAAACAGGGAGACAACAGAAAGGCTAGTACCTGGAGATGCTGAAAAACATGATATGAGAGGTATGAACTGCAGGTCTGCTGACCAGCACACGTTGGAGAATATCTCATGATGACCACATCAGTTGTTTTGATAGGTACTTGCAGAGGCACAAATAACATCCACATTGAACAGAGGCTAGGAATACTAATAGAAACCATATGGCCTCACGGACATATTGGGGCAGGAAAAGGTTTACTATAGAATGGTTCAATTCCAGATGGGTCACAATGGTCCCACATATAAACACAGTCTAAACAAGGCAGTGTATACACATGTCATCCTGATAATACAAGCATTGATGTGTAGATCAGTATGGAGACAGTGATCAGATGAGACAGCAATGACTGCATCCAGACTTTGCAGAGTTCCACACCCAAATAACAGACCTCTGAAACAAGGGATTACTATGTGCATTTGGAATGCATCTACAGAAAAGCATTAATGCTCTGGCTGTGGTTTGATGTGCCAGGCCAGAAACACCAGTTTGTAGCATGATAGAAACAGTAGTCATGCATTAGCTCATGTTTCTACTTGCTATGAGATACCCTGATGTAAATGTTGCAGAAAAACAGCCTCTGATATTTATTTATATTCTCTTATATACTGTACTATTTTGCATCAGTGAAATTACATTGAACAGGGCATTATAACTTGGAGATAACGTTTTGGTTTTTTTTACAGGGAAAATGGGCTATGGAGGGTTAAGTGGCTTGCCCAAGACCACAAGGAGCACCTGTGGGACTAGAAACCCCAGTCCTTCCAGCCCAAGGTTGCTGTCCTTTAGTGGGATTTGAACCCCTGACCTTCTGGCCTGATGTACCTTGCCCCAACCACTAGGCCACTCCTCCACTCCTTGCCAAATCTGTGATACTGGCCATGCTACCTGTAGTTCATAGACATTAGGCACATAGTAAAATGAAAAATACGACTCACCCAACAGAACACAGTCCTTATACAGTTCATCCTCAAATTGTTGGAATATTGCTGAGTGATGCAGGATATAGGAGTCATGGGTGGACCCTGCAAACCTAGGAACCACATTCAGAATATGCATATTTGCATCACAAACCACCTGCACATTCAAGGAATGGTAATGGTTGCGGTACACTGCCTCTCTGTCTCTGGGTGGGACCGGGGCAACATATGTGTAATCAATGGCTCCCATCACGTGTGGTATCCCTGCAATTTGCTCAAAGTACTGGTTCAGGGCACTCCCATTGTTGCTTACTATCAGGAAATACAATGTAATTCCTTACCCTGCTGATCATGGCTTGCAGTACCTGGTGGAGAGAGTGTGAGAAGGTGGAATGGCTCATTCCTCCAACTGCAACCACAGATGTCTGGAAGCAGCCAGAGTGAAAAAAATGTAGGCCCTCAGAAGCTTGACCAACCCTGGTATGTCATGAGACCTGGCAGTCAGAGGCTCGAGGTCAGATCTCAGATCCTCAAAGAGCTTCCTGATAGCTCCTGTGCTCAGAAGGTAAAGGGAGATTACCTGGTCCTCCCTCATGCCTTGGAGCATTGCTCTGGGCCTGTAGAGGTGAGGCTGTCTGGGGCGGACCTCTCTACGCCTATGGCGCCGTGGTTCCCCATACCTAGCCTCTGCTCCCTCCACAGTATTGCATTGTGCCTTAAATAGAGACTGTAGGGGAAAGAGAGGGGTTGGGGAGCTTCTGACAACAAACACAACATACCTGGGCCTTAATGTGGTCAGTGCATGGTAGCACCAGAGCAAGCCCTATGTTATGCATGGTAGCAGCAGGGCACCATATGTAGCGTGCAGTAGGACACGTGGTATTGCCGTGTCTAGTTACTGCACACTGATAATCCTGCACACAGATATTGTCCACATTTATGCATCAACACCTATACAATACTCTATCATTTGCAACCACAGTCATGATGGGCATCACATGCAGGGCAACAACCATGTGCAAAAGGAAGACATGTTGAGACCCCAGGACAAACAAATACCAATGACCGCTACATGTTATGTGATGCATGTGGAAAAGAAAATTAATGACAAGCTGAACAGTGTCATCATGCAGAGCAGTCTGATCAATTGTCATGGAATGCACAGGTCATACACAGATAGAACAGGCTGTATTAGCTTGGGAAGGCCCTGTCCAACAATCTACATAGATTCAGGACGCAACACAGCCATACCCACAAAACAACAGCACAGGGTCTGTCCCAGTGAATAGCCACACAGACAACCTTACTACACAGAAGCATAAACATACATGATGTAGACCAATGTTGGACTTGAACCCACCACCACCATAGCACCAAGTGGCATAGCACAAACCATCACACCATAACACAACACTGCTTTGTTTGCTCCCTCATATGGTGCTGGACTATGTGGCAGATGGGTTGTATCTAGAGACTGAAGAGCATGGGTGAGATTGATGATCCATGAGGGATGCTCTGGGTTTGAGTGACATGAGTGGATTTTGCTGTTCCAGATATTATGTGTCGCTGTCTGTTGCTGAAACAGGACTGGAACCAAATCAGTGTTGGACACTGTATTCCAATTTCCCTGAGGCATCGCAATATGATAATGTGTGACACGGTGTTGAATGCATTGGATATTTCCATAAACATGAGAGGAAACCTGGGGCTACTGTTGTCAATTGCCCTGATGAGGGCATCCAGCAATGAGGTTAGTAGCGTGTCCACATTGTAATGTGGTTTAAAGCCATACTGATGGGGGGTCTAGGGGGGTGTTGGTCAAGGTGGTCTTTTTTGTTGCTCTGTACCACATTCTCATGATTTTTCTCCATGACAGTTCGACTGGCTATTGACCAGTAGGCATTTGTGTCAGATGTATTCAGTGAGAGGTTCACCAATATTGGGCGCATGATAGTGTGTCAGGGTATGGCTGGCATATATCCTTAGTTGAGGATGGTTGTGACTATCTGGGGTATGAGGTGTCCAAGTTGCCCCTATATGGATCAAATACAGGATGTGGGCCATCGGTCAAATGGCAAGGTGATGGTGATGGAGGTGATATGCTCTATGTGTTGGCAACTTGTTTTATGAAATACATTGCAGGTACTTGATGTAGATATATCCAGGTTGTTTGAGGTTAGGATTGGGTGTGCTGTCACAGGTTGTTGTTTTTGGGTTATAGGTTGTTTTTCAAATACCTGTAGCTGTTTTTCTAGTTTTGTTTGTTGCACTGCATCTTTTATGTGTCCATGCTGTGACAAACATATCATGTGCTCCTTTGGATGATTCCACTATGCGTGTAGTGTTGAATTGTGGTATGGCTATATTTATTATGTTGTTATATTGATGTTGTTGTAGCTAACATGGTAAAAGAGTAGGGGAGGATATGTTCCATCTCCTTTGTCTGTCCAGTTATCCTAGTCTTGGTTTGGGTTACCTGATCTTGGCAAAGTACCTTGGAGCTGAGTCCTCTCATGTGTCTCTGTGGGCCTTGCTTGGGGCTGCTGAAGCAGCAAGGTTGGTTTTGTTCAAGATATCAACAGTCATATCTATGTCAGGTATGTCGTGGTTTAGTCGTGGGGCTACCATTTAGCAAAGATTCATCCTCTGTGTAAGCACCTACATCCTCATTCTGTATGTTGGGAATTGCAGTATCAGTGGTTTAGCTCAGATGCCTCAGGGAAGCTAGGGAGTGGTGGTCCGATAATGGTATAGGCATGAGTGATGGAGGGGTTGTGAGGGTTGTTGTAGTCATTGTCTTTGGAATGGATTTGAGATTAAGCAGTGTCCCCAATTGATGGTCTGTTGTGGGGATGATTGGATTGAATCAAAACAATTCCATTACCCACAGATATAGCCTGGCTTCTATGTGGTTTGCTGAGCCTACATTGGGATCTCCCACATCTGTAGTGGGTTGTATAGTGTATTCTGGATATATTCTGTCCCCAGCATGGTGGATAATACATTGGAGCTCTATACGTGAGGCATATGGTGATATCAATGTTATCTATTGGGTATATGTTTGTGTTGTGTGTGATGACTGTGGCTGTGGATTAGAGTTTTTAGAATTGGAACACCTCTATCTCTCTTGTAAGTTATATGGCAGTGCATGGCAGTGTAGTTTGCTGGTGTGATCTGTCTTATGATGGCCTGGTCTGTGTATCTGTGCCAGGGTGCAGCGCTGCAAAGGATGTCTGTTTTGCCTGTCTGAAGGTAGTCTGTGTCTGTGTCGATTCTGGATCTGACTGATCTGGCGCCGATGAGTGTGCATGTGGTGGCAGTATCTAGTATAAGGTTGTTCTCTGCATATGTAGCTGGGGGCTGGGGTATACTTTGTCTTCCTCTGTGTGTTTGGTGGGTGAGCTGTTTGATGGGGAACTGCCACTGAACGTACCTCAAAGTAGAAGAATGAGTGTCTGCAAGTGACAGTACAGCCATAACAGTGAATGGCGGGCACATACAGTAGACACAGAAAAATGCAGGATCAAAACATGATGGTGGGATTTGAACCCATGTCTAGTAGATATAGTGGCAGTGCACTAACCAGTAACCTATACCATCACACTGTATGCTGCAGCAATGTCAGGATGCAGAGAGCCTACAGGTCACTGCTTACACTGCCTGCTGTGTGTGCTGGTCTAGGATAGCCCCTCCACTACCCATGAGGAACTTCTCAGGAGGAACAGCAGTCTGCAGATGGTTGCCACAATGATACTGTACATCTGCACAGTAAAAGCTGCTAGTGTAGTTGGGTTTTAAAAAGGTTTGGACAAGTTCCTGGAGGAAAGGTCCATAAACCACTATTAAAAGGGACCCAGGATATCACTGCTTGACCCAATACAGGCATTGAGGAACCTGTGTCTTTTGGGGAGACTGCTAGGTACTTATAACTTAGATTGGCCACTGTTTGAAACAGGATACTGGGCTTGATGGACCTTGGTCTGACCCAGTATGGCATATGTTATGTTCTTACAAAACAATGACAGTGTGTGAGTCAGCCACATAACAGCTGCAAAGTGTGCTTGTATATGGTTTTACCAATCACCCTGAGGGTGAGGATGGGGGACATGCACTGCAGGAGTTACCCTCTGGTGGCTGTACCACAGCTCCACATCACTGCCAGTATGTGGCAGGTAGTATCTGCAGTCTATTATGATAGTCTCCTTGAGAACTGCTCAGTTGCAGCATGATGAATGTGACAGTTACACCCTTCTCTGTGTCTGGGACCTGTGAAATAGAGCATGTCCCAGACCTGTGCTGGTCAGTCCACCATGGTAAGATGCAGCTTCCTATTGGAATAGGGGGCCACAAAACTGGCCTAGGACTGCACCTACTATGGGAGCACAGGACAACTGCCTATGTACTTACTGTCCTGCTATGGGTACATTGAATACACCAGGATCAACCACAGTCCCCATACATTGACCTCAAGATATCCACCACAGCAAGCAGAGGCAGACTACACTTGCTACACAACACTGGCTTGTTTCAACCATGCATATATACCCAGTGCAATAAGGCTTTCAACACATAATGCATTTGCCCAGAGTGCCATGCAATCTATGGTATAGGTTCATCTGCATGCACACCAAGCATGTGGTTCACTGATTGAGCTCCCCAAACATAGGTTGCACCCACATGACCAGATTCAGACAATCAAAATATAAATAAATAAATAAATATATATTAAATAAATACCTAGCTGTGCTATGGTCCCTGCTTGGTCAGGGTGAGAATGCCCTCTCACTATGACATGCTGGACCACAACGAGCAGGGTCAAGGCAGGTGGCCATGATGACTTCTAAGCCAATGTGTGTACTGCCAAGGCTGACAGATCCAGGTCAATATGCTCTGAATCAGGCCATACCAATCCTCTGTTCCACATCATGCACATATGCATATAAACACTGGATACAGCCTAGGCAATAGGTGACACTGTCAAATGCAGACAACCATGTTACAATGAGGAGACAAATGCACACCTACATATAGACACACTCACATTGCAACACTCTGCATAGGAGCTGCTGGTTGGCAAATCTGGTCAACTAAATTTGTCTCCATAGCAGCAGAAACATTGTTGAGGTCTGCTCATTGTGTAGGTGTTAGTGCTGTGCCATCTCATTACTGTACATCACTAGCCTGTCTTTCCATCCAGCTGTGGATAGTGGAGACTGCGTGTGTGGCTGATGGGTGTTTGCTCTATACCAGGACCTGTCATTGGGGCATGCACATACTGGCGCTGTGCCAGCGATGTAAACAAAAGTGGAAATACAGATACTGGAAAAAATATGCTCCTCACCAAGGAATTGAACCTGTGACTCATAAGCCATGTATACACAGATGACATATGTGCACAGAAATCTCTGGGGATGTGATGATTCACCTTAGGTGCACCTTGCCATACATTGCAATGCACATGGTACACAGGGCCAGATCATAGCCCTGGTATGCCGCACAAGGGTTTCCGGGGCCAATCTACATACCTAGTGTATTCACCGGGTTGGATGGCCATACTGGTACTGTACACCAAAACAAGCGCATATAAATATATGTGGACTCTAACAGAGCAGCATATGGTACATGGCATGACAAATGTACCACACTGAGCCATGAGTTGGCAGCATGGACAGGAGGCTTGTCTGTGTAGGGATGCACCCTCATCATGGCCACAAAACCAGCAATGCCCTCTGATGTATCACACATGATGCACAAGACTGTAGGCCAATACATCAATACTCCATCCATGCCTCAGTTGCCAGTGGAGCAATGTGTCAGTACCTGGCTCACACTATCCCCCTGTGTAACATGATCCCCACACACACTCACCCACCACATCCCCTTCCACACAACATGTCATCTATGGCCAGCAACACATACCCCTGCCCACATGCCGCACCTCACCTGTTACCATCAACTGGTACACCATGATGGCATGTGTCCAGGATCTACATCCACAGGTGACATTTCATGACAGTGGACCTGTTGTGACCCAGGGCTGTGCTCCTGTAGCTATGATCCACATTGTCGCTGGCCCTGTAATCATATTAGGGGTGACTTCCCCCATCCAAACCCCACCACATTCCCCACCCTTTGCTGTTGGACCTGTACACTTACAACATGTGCTTTGTAAGATTTCAGACACACAGGTGCAGTGCATTGCACTTGGGAAGCTGAATTCCAAGGGAAATGTACGCGATAGGAGGCGAGAGGTTGGTGTGCATGGACCAGGAGAAGGACCTTGGTGTCATTATTTCTGAGGATCTCAAGGTGGCAAAACAGTGCGACAAGGCAGTGGCAAAAGCCAGGAGGATGTTGGGTTGCATACAAAGACGAATTACCAGCAGAAAGGAAGATATACTAATGCCACTGTATAAGTCACTGGTGAGGCCTCACTTGGAATACTGTTTCAGTTTTGGAGACTATATCTCGCAAAGGATGCAAAAAGACGAAACTGTTCAGAGGAAGGTGACCAAAATTATTTGGAGCCTGTGTCAGAAGCCTTATGAGAAGAGACTTGAAGACCTAAATATGTACACTCTGGAGGAGAGGAGGGATAGGGGAGATATGATTCAGATCTTTAAATACTTAAAGAGTATTAATGAACAAACAAACCTCTTCCAAAAATGGGGAAGATGTAAAACCAGAGGGCATAACATGAAGCTGCAAGGGGGTAAATTGAAAGGCAATGTCAGGAAATACTTTTTCACTGAAAGGGTGGTGGATGCTTGGAATGCCCTCCCAATGGTAGTAGTGGGGGCAAATACAGTGACAGAATTCAAAATGGCATAGGACAGACACAGTGGATCCCTTTACAGCAACAGGATAAAATCAAAATAAATTTAACTAAATTCTCAACATACAGGGGTGTACTACACGGAGCGGTGGTGGGTTCACCCCTTAAACAAAGACATGGGGAGGTGTGGCCTGCACGGAATGGCAGGTACACCTACTCTTGCCATCTTACTGGGCAGACTAGATAGACCATACTGGTCTTTATCTGCCGTCATTTACTATGTTACTATTGTGGTAAGGAGAGTGCAGCTCAGCATGGAAATAAAAGGGAAAGGAGAACTTTTTCTTCTTTTCAGGGGATGGGTGCACTAGAACACATACACCACAGCAAAATCCCTGAGAGAAACCAAGAGGGTAGAGCTAGGTTTAAGCCACTTCCAGACTCCATGACAACCCCAGGTGCAAGTGGGTGGAGTCAGGAAGGGAGGTGCCCTGCTCAACCTTTAAGTTTGAGAAAACAAAGTTGAAAGAAGCAGAAGCAGTCAAGGGAGAAGCAGTCAAGAGAGAAGCAGACACAAAGAGAGCAGCAGCAGAGACAAGAGCAGCCAGCACTGCAGCCAAGGAAGTTACAGAGAAGGTTCCAGGCAGAGGACCAGACAGACTGGCAAGAGGGAGAGAGAGAAAAGGTTGGCTTTGAGAAGGCTAAGGCAAGAGTGCTTAGACTCCTCTGATGAAGGGTCTGTCTGCAGGCAGCAGAAGCCCCAGGAAGGGAAGTGGAGGTCTTACCCTGATTCCCTGTCTAGCTCAGAGGCAGAGAGAGTCACAAGCCACAGAAGCCTCAGCCAGGAAGGTGCTGCAACAAGACTCCAAGGTAGGAGAAAGAAAGCAGTAAAGCCAAAACCCTGTGTTTCTTGCTCTGACTCTGAAGAGAGGTTTAGGCCTGAGAAAACCCGGATTAGGAAGAAGGGGTTTTCAGGAGAAACTGAACAGGAGAAGCCCGTTGAAGTCCTACCTAGAGGAGAAGGGGCCATTCAGTGGAATAGGCTGTTTAACCTGTTAAAGAACATTAAGCATAAAATACCTGAGCGTTTTCAAACTTTGCCAAGATACAGCTCAGCAGAAAGCATGGAGGTAGAAGGTAAAGAAAGTGACCTTACTTCAGCTTGTTCTGAGATGGACTGTGATATGTGCATTGTGGCTAAGTAATGAAAGCCTGAGAGCAGTGAGAGAAAGCCTGTGTAAATAATTCTACTACAACACTGGTTGTAAGCTTTGCTTTAATAGGAGAAGATTATCCTTTATTTTCTTTGACTTGAGTGTACAACTGCTTGAAAGATTTGTTACCCGCTTGCCACGGAAACTAATAAAATTCCTGTGTGCTTTAAAACAACCACTTGGTTCATTTATCTCTATACACAACTACAATCCTTGGTAAAGAGGAATTCAAGATGGCTTCCCGTCCCTACTAGGCGACCGCCTGGTAGGGGTGTGACCGCCACACTATGTTACAACATATGTGGCACATCCATACAGCTGTTTCACATGCTGTGAAGAGGGCAACACAGTAGTTTGATGGCGCCAATCCCTAGTCCACATTTTGGCATGGTGATGTGTAGGTCTGCATGTACATACACGGGAGTTTTCTGGATGTGTCCTATATATATTCATCCCTGAAAATGCCCCCTGTTCTATCCATTGCTGCAGATGTATATTTAGCACTATGCAAGGGGCCTATATGTGAATGGTATGATAGGTCTGGAATGTTTGGGTGGAACCTCTGTGCCCGTAGACACATGTATGTTACTGTCTAAAACATAGAAACATTGATGACAGAAAAAGACCACATGGCCTATCTAGTATGTCCTTCCACATCAACCACTACAACAGTCACTTTTTTCATTTAGAGATCCTCTGTGTTTGTCCCATGCTTCTTTGAATTCAGATACTGTCCTCATCTCTACCACCTCTACTGGGAGACTATTCCACAGATCCACCACTCTTTCCATAAAGAAATATTTCCGCATATCACTCTTGAATCTATCCCATTTCACCCTCATCCTATGTTCCCTCGTAGCAGAGCTTGCTTTCAATCAAAAGAGGCTCTCCTCCTGTGTATTATGCCATGGAAGTATTTAAATATCTCAATCACATCGCCTTTCCTCTAAGGTGTACATATTAAAATCCTTAAGTCTGTCCTCATATGCTTTATAATGAAGACCACTAACCATTTTAGTAGTTATCCTCTGTACTGACTCCAGCCTGTTTATATCCTTTTGAAGGTGCAGTCTCCAGAATTGCACACAATAATACTCCAAATGAGGTCGCATCAAAGACTTATACAGAGGCACTATCACCTCCTTTCTTCTGCTGGCCATTCCTCTCCCTATATTCCCAAGCATCCTTCTAGCTTTTGCTGTCGCCTTTTTTTACCTGTTTAGCTACTTTAAGATCATCAGACACAATCACACCTAGGTCCTGTTCTTGTTTAGTGGACAAAAGTACTTTACTCCCTATACTATATCACTCCCTTGGATTGCTGCAGCCCAAATGCATGACCTTGCATTTTTTAACATTAAATCTCAGCTGACAACTTCTAGACCATTCTTCAAGCTTAGCTAGATCCCTCCTCATGTTATCTACATCTTCCTGGGTGTTTACTCTATTGCAGAATTTGGAATCATCTGCAAAGAGGCAAACCTTAACTGACGGCCCTTCTGATATATCACTAACAAAGACGTTAAAAAGAATCGGACCAAGGACAGATCCCTAGGGCACACCACTGCTAACCTCCTTCTCCTCAGAGTGAGCTCCATTTACCTGTACCTTTTGTTGCCTCCCACTCAACCAATTTCTAACCCAAGCAGTAACTTTAGGGTCCATCCCTAGGGTGCTCAGTTTGTTTATAAGTCGCCTGTGAGGAACGGTGTCAAAGACTTTACTGAAATCTAAATGCAGCACACCTAGGACTCTCCCTCGGTCCCACTCCCTGGTCATCCAGTCAAAGAAATCAATTAGATTTGTCTGACAAGACCTGCCTCTGGTGAATCCATGCTGCCTTGGATCCTGCAATCTGTTGGACTCCAGAAACCTCACTATTTTCTCTTTCAGCAGCGCTTCTAATAATTTACTCACCACCAAAGTTAAACTAACCAACCTGTAGGTTTCAACCACATTCTTACTTCCGCTTCTGTGTAAAGGGACCACGTGTGCCTCTCTCCAGTCCTTTGGCTCCCAACTCCAAGGCATTGAAAAGGTCAGTCAATGCAGCTTCTAGAACATCCCCAAGTTCCCTCAGTATTCTAGGGTGTATTCCATCCGGTCCCATCTCTTTGTCTACTTTATGTTTAGCTAGTTTCTCATGAACACAGTTTTCTGAAAATTGTTCAAGATGCCCCTTGCTTCTGTTCCTGTTTCTGGGTGTTTTCTGAGGTCCTGCTCCTGGTTCTTTATCTGTGAACACAGAACAGAGATATTTGTTAAGCAATTCTGCCTTATCCTCATCAGCTTCTACATATTCCTCCCCTTCACCCTTGAGTCTGACAATACCACTTTTGCCCTTCCTCGTCTCACTAACATATCTGAAAAATGTCGTATACCCCCCATTTTATTGCATTGGTTATTTCCTCCTCTTTTTGAATCTTTGCTTTCCTGACTACTTTGCTAGCTTCTCTTAAGTTTTTCCAAATATAGATGCCTGTCTTCCTCTCTCCGTGATCGCTTGTATTTTATGAAGGCCTCCTCTTTTTCTTCACCTTTTCAGCTACTTCTTTTGAAAGCCATAGTGGTATCCTTTTCCTTTTACCTTTATTTACCATTTTAACAAAAAGGTTGGTTGCCCTTAAAATATCCCCTTTCAGTTTTGCCCAGCTGTTCCCATGGCATTGTGGCCATATGAGCGTTCATTATAATATCTCACAGATGCTGGCATTGAACAGACACTGTACATTACAGAAGATGTGGATGATCAGCACTCTTACCAAGGGGTGTGTCACACAAGGGGTAGGCTACAGGTGGCCAGAGGCCCAGGTATACAACAAAATGTCATTTTCAGGAGATGGGAGACAGAGGGTACCAGGCAATATCAGGGACTGTGTGTGTGGAGAGACCAACAAGGGCACACAGACTCACAGGTGTGGGTGTTGGGGGATGGGGTGGTGTGGACATCATCTCTCCTGACATCTGCAGTGAGCAGAGTTGGGGGATGTGTGCTAACAGCAGCAGCAACGGCCAATGGCTGATGGATGGTGGATGTTTGAGTGGCAGATGGCTGTAGTAGAACTAGCAGGTATACAAACAAGGTTGGGGGTGCTGCACCTGGTGGCCCACACAATACATGATATAAGAGAGAGGCAGGTGATGTGGCTAAACCACAGGCATTGCAACAAATTGTTGACATCTGCAGGGATAAAGGACTGTATACAGCAGTGTCAGAGGTTGACGGCAGCCATGTCAGACACAGTGACTACAGAGTCACATTGACGGTGTTTTTATCAGGTCACCAAGGACATATGCATGTGGCGGTACATCACACTGCTATGGGTGGGTGGGTATGTCATAACTCTCTCACCTCAAAATGCTGTGACCAGGGCAAAAATGTATTGGCGTGGATATAAAGAGATGTATAGCTGTATCAGGCACAAGAACGGATCAGGGTCAAGTGACCTAGATAATTTGGAGCCTGTGTCAATAGACATGTTAGAGGTGACATGAAGACCTACATATGTACACTCTGGAGGTGTAGGGGGACAGGGGAGGTTTAATGCCAACCGTCCATCTGCCTCTATAGTATGAAAGAACACACAATGCTCCTCCTAAAACAAGGAAGCATTCAAACTCAAGGGCATTACTTGATTCTGCAAGGGAATGGGATGAATGGCAATGCCAGCACATACATTCTGAAGGAAAGATTGGTTGTTGGCTGGACTGGCCTCACAATGGAAGTGCTGGTGGAAAATACAGTGACAGACCTTCTAATGGTGTGAAACAGCATGCTCACATCAAAGTAAGCATAACTGTCTTTGGTATTCCAAAACACTGGGGTGACCAGCATGGAGAGGTGGATACACTCTTAAACCTGTGCATGGGGATGGGTGACCTGGCCAGAGCAGCAAGTACACCTACTGTTGGCACCTTGGTGTGGCAACTACATGACCTATCACAGTCAATATGTACCATCACATACTATGTTAGTATGTCAGCATGTTGCCAGCATAGGCAGGCAAATCAATATGCATGTAAGCAACGCAGAAATAAGAACATAAGAACATAAGATATGCCATACTGGGTCAGACCAAGGTCCATCAAGCCCAGTATCCTGTTTCCAACAGTGGCCAATCTAGGTCATATGTACCTAGCAGTTTCCCCAAAAGACACAGGTTCCACAATGCTTGTACTGGGTCAAGCATTGATATCCTGGGTCCCTTCTTAATAATGGTTTATGGACCTTTCCTCCAGGAACCTGTCCAAACCTTTTTTAAACCCAGCTACACTAACAGCCTTTACTACATCCTCCGGTAACAAATTCCAGAGTTTGATTACACGTTGAGTGAAAAAATATTTTCTTTTATTAGTCTTAAATAGTTTACCTTGTAGCTTCATTCCATGTCCCCTAGTCTTTCTATATTCAGATAACGTAAACAATCGATCTACGTTTACCCGTTCCACTCCGTTCATTAATTTATAGACTTCTATCATATCTACCCTCAGCCGTCTCTTTTCCAGGTTAAAGAGCCCTAACCTTTTTAGCCTTTCTTCATAGGAGTATCCTTCCATCCCCTTTACCATTTTGGTGGCTCTGCTCTGAACCTTTTCTAATATCGCTATATCCTTTTTAAGATACGGCGACCAGAATTGCACACAATATTCAAGGTGCGGTCTCATCATGGAACGATATAGAGGCATTATAATATCTTTTGTTTTATTTTCCATCCCTTTCCTTATGATACCTAGCATTCTATTTGCTCTCTTGGCCGCTGCTGCACACTGGACCGATGGTTTTAACATGTTATCCACAATGACGCCTAAATCTTTTTCCTGGGTGGTGGTTCCCAATGTGGAACCTTGCATCGTGTAACCATAGTTTGGGTTGTTCTTCCCTAGGTGCATAACTTTGCACTTGTCCACATTAAATTTCATCTGCCATTTTGATGCCCAGTCTTCCAATTTATCAAGATCCTCTTGCAATTTTCCACAATCCTCTTGGGTTTTAACAACTTTAAATAGTTTTGTGTCATCTGCAAATTTGATAACCTCACTCATTCCACTTTCCAGGTCATTTATGAATTTGTCAAAAAGCAGCGGACCCAGCACAGATCCCTGGGGTACACCACTATTCACCTTTCTCCATTGGGAAGATTGGCCATTTAGCCCTACCCTCTGCTTTCTATCTTTTCACCAGTTCCTGATCCGCAGTAGTACACTGCCTCCTATCCATGACTCTTTAGTTTTGCCAAAAGTCTCTGATGAGGGACCTTGTCAAAGACTTTCTGAAAGTCCAGATACACTATATCAACTGACTCACCTTTGTCCACCAGTTTATTCACACCTTCAAAAAAACATAACAGATTAGTAAGACAAGATCTTCCTTGTCTAAAGCCATGTTGGCTGTCTCCCATTAGGCCATGACTATCTACATGCTGAGTAATTTTATTCTTTATGATGGTTTCTACCATTTTTCCTGGTACTGACGTGAGGCTCACCGGTCTGTAGTTTCCCGGATCACCTCTGGAACCCTTTTTAAAAATTGGTGTTACATTGGCGATCCTCCAATCTTCAGGTATTATAGATGATTTTAATGAAAATTCACAGATTACTAGTAGCAGGTCTGCAATCTCATATTTCAGTTCTTTCAAAACTCTTGGATGTATACCATCCGGCCCAGGTGATTTGCTACTCTTCAGTTTATCTAATAGTTGTAATACATCTTCCCAATGTATCGATATTTCCTTCAATTCTTCCACACCTTTAAATACCACTTCAGTCATGGGTAACATCCCTACATCTTCCTCAGTAAAGACCGAAGCAAAGAATTCATTCAGTCTCTCTGCTATCGCCTTGTCGCCTCTTAGTGCCCCTTTAACCCCTCTATCATCTAATGGACCAACTAACTCTTTCACAGGTTTTTTGCTATGAATGTACTTGAAAAATACTTTATTTCGCGTTTTTGCTTCCGCAGCAAGCTTCTTCTCAAATTTTCCCTTTACCTGCCTTATGTTTTTTTGGCAACAACAGCCTCTCTGACCTCCCCTTTAAACCATGCTGGCAGTTTTTTGGACTTCCTTCCACTTTTCTTAAAGCATGGAATACAGCTGGTCTGGGCTTCCAAGATAGTATTTTTCAACAACACCCAAGCTTGATGTACGTCTTTAACCTTCACAACTGCTCCTTTTAGTTTATTCTTAACTGTTTTCCTCATTTTATCAGTCTCCCTTTCGAAAGTTAAAAGGTAGTACTGTGGATTTCCTTACTATCCCTCCTCCACTAATTAAATCAAAGGCGATCATACTATGATCACTATTGCTAAGTGGCCCCAACACCCTTATCTCTCGCACTAGATCTGGTGTTCCACTAAGGACTAGGTCTAAAATGGCTTCCCCTCTGGTCGGTTCATGAACCAGCTGCTCCAAGAAGCAGTCATTTATTTCATCTCCCAATCTCCCAACCTCCGTAACTTGACTTGGATACACTCTTTCAAATTGATTCACTACGGTTTTGACCTCTGAAAATAAGACAATTCTTTAAACATAATTATATGTAAAACTATGTAGCAAATTGTAAATAGTTCTAAAACTATTTTTACTTTTTGTATATAATTATCTACAGTTCCAAGTATGTTTTATAATTTTTACTCCTTGCACATAGTTATCTACAGTTCCATGTATTTATATAGTTGCACATTGTTCTATGTACTTTAACATTGTTCGATGTAAACCGCCACTGATCCTGGGAATTGGCGGTATATAAAAGTTTTGCAAATAAAATAAATCTAGGAACTTTATCTCCCTAGCATGTCCTGCCGTGACACTGACCCAGTCAATACCGGGGTTATTGAAATCTCCCATTATTCTTACTGCGCTGTATCTTTTGTTAGCTTCCTTGATTTCTTTGAGCATTTCATCATCCATTTGTTCATTCTGGCCAGGCAGTCGATAATACACCCCCACTGCCATCGCCTTCCCCTTTTTTCATGGAATTTCAATCCATAGAGATTCTACAGCAAATTTTGTTTCCTGCAAAACTTTAATCATTTCTGACTCAATGCCCTCTCTAACATAGAGCGCAACCCCTCCACCAATTTGATCAGCTCTATGATTACGATATAGTTTGTACCCAGGTATCACAGTGTCCCACTGGTTGTCCTCCTTCCACCATGTCTCTGATATTCCAATCATATCTAACCTCTCATTTAGTGCTATATATTCTAATTCTCCCATCTTATTTTTTAGACTTCTAGCATTGGCATACAAGCATTTTAGAGACTGTATTTTATTCATATTAATTTGGCTATTGGTAGATATGGGTAATTTGGGATCTTTAAGCTCTATCTCCTCCATACTCGAGGGCATTTGGGCTACTTTACTCTTTTTTGGAACCTCTCTGCTTTTGGTAGTATCCTTCAAGGATACAGTCTTCCGAACAATCCGCTCTTGGGTGACTGTCAGCTTTCCCCTATTATCTAGTTTAAAAGCTGCTCTATCTCCTTTTTAAAGGTTAATGTCAGCAGCCTGGTTCCATCCCGGTTAAGGTGAAGCCCATCCCTTCGGAAGAGCCCCTCCTTTCCCCAGAATGTTCGCCAGTTCCTAACAAATCCAGAACCCTCATCTCTGCACCATTGTCTCATCCACGCATTGAGACTCCGGAGCTCTGCCTGCCTTTTGGGTCCTGTGCGTGGAATGGGAAGTATTTTAGAGAACGCTACCCTGGAAGTTCTGGATTTCATCTTCCTACCTAAAAGTCTAAATTTAGCCTCCAGAACCTCCCTACCACATTTTCCTATGTCATTGGTACTGACATGTACCAAAACAGCAGACTCCTCCCTAGCACTATCTAAAACCTTATCTAGGTCATGTGGGTCTGGAAGGCAGCAGGCCATGGGTGACCCAAAGAATGTGTATCTGACCATGCTCCCCAGCATGGGCACAAATGTCAATGCACCAGGTCGAAAACAATTTTCTAGGTCAGCATTTCATAGGCTGAGAAATAGCAGGGCAGAGGTGTGATGGGAGGTGGGCAGGGGGGGGGGGGGTGGACTAACCGCACACAGGCCTGACAGACAACCATGGGGAGACTACAGTCATGGCAATATACGGACACAGACATTGTAAGGGTATTTGTGAGAACAATAGACAGACCCTGACAACTGAATGGTTCAGGCAAAAATCTGTGGCAACTATGTGCCACAAGCCAATGTGATGGGCTCCATCATCAGTACAAATACCATGTGTGTCCAGTACAGGCCAATGTCAGCAGCATGTGTAATGACATTGTCCATCTCCACACATTACGAGCCAACAGGGGGAGAGTGATATCATCTGTACAGGATATGAATGTGTATCGTACTAATGATGTGCACATGACCACATTGTATGGAGCTTACGCCCAATGCACATACAGCAGGGTAGACATGTGATACACATGTATTCATTATCCTCTGTGTGGCACATTTCATCCTACACCTGCTGTATGAATTCAGGCTGTAGAAGGCGAAGCTCCTGCCCCTTTTTCAGCAGGTCATCCACCTATTGAGGAAAATGCCATCTTAATGCCTACATATATCAATGGGGATAATATATTCCATGCATACATCCCTAATGGCAGCCCTTAGTAACACATATATTGCTGATCAGAAACCAAATGTCTACTGTGTGCTCCTTCCCCAGTATCAACATATGTAATTGGCACCATCAACATCAACACCTGTTTCTGTGATCAGTGTTTGCAGCACTGCTATCAGCTGATGTTTCACATGTGTCTGATGATGTTTACATTGGGCATGTTGAGGCACAGAGTGGTGTGAGACAGAGACAAAGGTGCGATACCAGTAACAGGTGCATCATGTGTACTGCATGTCCACCAGTAGGAACAAAAAAGCACCCCACCTGCAGAAAAACAGTACACAAAAAAGATAGCAGGCAACGAGAGACCCTTGGAAGGAACAGGGTTTATTGAGGGGGTCAGCCCTACACGTGTTTCGGTCACACCGGCATTCTTCAGGGGACTGTGACCACTTATCAACAGATGAGTTGAATTGGACATATACTCAATGGTACTTGAGAGTGCAGAATAAAACATTCCAAGGATTTCTGGTTGCCTGCTCTCTTTTTTGTGTACTGCATGTCCACCATGCATGATCTGTACCAGGGAAGAATGTCAGGAACATGCATGTACCAGGAATGTCAGTGGGATGTGAATGACATGGTTCCAAATGAGCTTTTAGCAGGCAATGAACAGGGCATGTTCATCCACGGCATTGGCAAGGATGTGGCCCAAGGAGAATTGGTTGTGTATGGGTGGTGGTGAGCATATCCCTGTGTCACCATGGGCTTTGTGCCATGAGCACACCTACATATCCGACAGAGAGATGGTCTTGAGAGGGGAGAAATGGGTGTGTCTCACATATTCATAGATGACACAACAGGCATACGAGTTGTGGGCATAGTGGGTAATATCACACATGACACAAGGTGCTTGTTGGGTTTGCTGTCTGGCCATTCATGTTGCAGGTGGCATTTTATGTGGACCCATGGTTATGTTGATGACACCTGATGGGGATCACCAACTGGGATATGCTGTACTCATTCCCACATTACCAACTAACACCCATGTGCCAGTTGTCGGTGACTACATGGATAACACATCAGCACAGTAATAGCAGTGTGCTGTGGCAGACATTGAGGGACACTGAGATGGTAGGAATAATAGGCTGAGGAATGGATGACTAGATAATGTACATGCCATTGGCTAGGTATTGAACCATGGTGTGCCAATACATTGTATGATGTTTGCAACCCTGTTAGCTGTACTGTCCTATTGATCTTGGTTGACATTAACAGGCCCAGCATGGTGACAACAAAATAATTATGGGGAGAGTATTAGATGTTGGCTTGGAAGGTTGTAGCTCAGCAACCAGGGAATCGATGGGTGAGGGAAGATTGCATGGAGGTATCTAGGGTAATGAATGTCATGGAAAGTATTGCCACAGCATGTTTTTACCAGTCATTGAATTGTGTGTAACCAAGGGGACATGGCATGAGACAGGAAGGTTACCCATATATGATTGTTTAACAATAGGGGACAGACACCCAATGCATACTCCAACTGTGATGTGTCAGAACAGCAGAGTATGTGATAGTTGTTACTCTAGCAGAGTTAAATAGCAAGGTGTGAAAAGGTGATCCAATGTAGAGGCACATAACCATGAACACTTAGAATCCCTGAAACACACCTCCTTCCATTAAGACATCCATTCTCAATTGTGTATCCCTGACAGGCATTCCTTTAGATACATGCGCCCTTTTTTGGGACACTGTTGGTGACAGAACTCCATGACTGCTGGCTATGTAACCAACCACTATAGCCTAGCTGCCATTTTGCTTGCATGTGGCAATGCTGCATGCAAGCACAATGTACTACATTCCAGGTGTGTCATTCCATTTGTCCCAAGCATAGGTGATGGTGATGGTGCAGGTGATGCATGGTGGGTGTTTTAAGAGCATCACCAGGGCATACATGCACCCTGTAGAATGTTCACATCTGCCACACACCCCAGCCAATCCCACCATATATCTACCAACACCATCCCACCACCCCCACGTTGATCTGGCACCACTGCCATATATATATGTATTTCTCAGAGCCAATAGTGGGAAGGGCAGCAGACACACATCTGTGGAAGGTAATGTCCCACCTTCCCTTATCTGATGTCAATTGCATCAGAGGTAGGAGGGAGCAGGACAGCCATACAAATGCTCGGTTGCAAGGATCCACCTTGGAATGGGTGGCATGGTCCCTCCCTTCAGTAATGGTACCTGCATCAGAGAAGGGACTTCTGAAGACAATTTGCTTACAAGCATGTGTTTGATTCAGTGCAGCTGCCATTGCCCACTCCTACAATGCAGGACAACATGGGGTGGGGGGGAGGCAGCCATTCTGGTGCAATCTTGCAAACATGTGGGCCTAATCCTTGGCACCCTGAATGTCTGCATCACTGAAACAGGGCTAGGTATAGTGCTGGATATGTGTATGTGCATGTTGTGTTTATGCACGGTACTACTTGTTTTGTCAGTCAATAATGTGGTGACAATTATGCCCATGTTGCAGTGTAACAACCGAAGAGATACCAACTGTCCTGAGGTAGTCACTTTCTGCCAGGTATCACTGTTGGAGACACTCCCACGACCTCTGGAACCTCTCCCTATCATGCCTTACTGAAGATGTTGGGGAAAACCTCCTCTGCTTGCAACAAATCAGTCTAGCAAGCAGATGGAGGTTGTGCTCTGAAAAGCATGGTTTTCTAGAGCATGCAGCCATCCTGCCCATGTGCTCTGCGGTGGCACTTCCAGGCACATCATACGTTTCATCTTTACAGCGCATAAGGGTTACCGTGCGGTAGTACCGCACAGTACGGCATTACAGCACAGTAATTATGGCATGGTACACCATTATGGTACAGTAAGATATATGGCCACTGTAGTACCCTACCAAACCATAGGGGGGTTGCACACAGACGAAACACACAATGCCTGATGTCTAGAACTGCTGACAGAGACAACTATAGGAACATAGACGGTTTGGATGCTGCATCCATATTCTAGGATGAGGAAGGGGGATATGGATACTGACAGAGACTCAGTCAGTGTTGAACATCCTGAGCAGAGACAACCAGATATACACACAATACAGCAACAGGCAGCAGACACAAGAAAGATCACTCATGGCCAAGATGATGAACAGCCAGGCCCATCCTCAGCCAGACAGCATGACTATGAGCAACCAGCAACAGCACCCACAGCCACACCAATATCATCACGTAAATGCAAGAAGAAATGCATTCCAGATTCAGAAAGGAGAAGAGGACACCATTTCAACACAGAGGAAAATGACATGCTCCTGCAGCATGTTCTTGAGCACTATGAGGTATTATTTGGCAGCCAGAACAGCAAAACTCCAGTCAATGTGAGGAATGAGACATGGGAGGACATTAGGCAGGCTGTGTCAGCCTTGGGTGGACCAGCACAGGATTGTGTGGCCATAGGAAATGATTTTCAGACATTAAAAGATCTGTACGTGCTTCTTACAGGCTCCCTATGTGTGTGCCACTGTGTGCCAACACCGTGACTATAACCCAATGGACAGCATCACTTGCACTAAACTCTCTCACCTTCCTCCTGCCACATTCATCACCCATTGCAGCCAATGGCACATAATCCTCATCCATACCACTGCAGTAGGACCAACAACACCTTCCTTCCTCCCCTGTTCACACATGTTGCTCACCTGATCCCTGCCACACCTATCCACTCTTTCACAACAGACACAGTGATCCCCCAGCCTTCACAACCAAATGTTAATACACACCCTTGTCATTTCCCACATTCTGTTTCTGAAAGGATGTAGCCACACCATCATGAAGTGTCCCCTGCCATCATTTACATACAACACACACCAATGTGTGCAGTCTGAAACAGATATTTTCTATCATGACATGCCCTGCCACACTGTCCATGACCATTACACACTGTCTCAAAGTCAATACTACATACATGCCTCAAATAATAAACATGTGGCCCCTGTGCATTATGGGCTCATTTATAACACAAATAGCACACAGCTCTGCACCATTTCTGATAAACATAAACATGCCTACACATGGGCAGTGGACATGCTTCTTCAAGACATGTTTGTATGTATTTCTTTGCAGGTTGCCTTTCATCCATGGATGACATTGGATCTGCTTCTGGAAGCTGGGATGATGACACCCCAGAGCTGGAGGCAATTGGTGGCATGTGTCTAGACACAGGGCCGGCGGTGTTGGCACAGGCTGAGGAGGAGGCAGCAGGCAACATCCCAGAGTCCTAGGATCAGATATCATCTCCTGGTGCCCATGGTGTTCATAGTAACATAGCAACATAGTAAATGACGGCAGATAAAGACCAGTATGGTCCATCTAGTCTGCCCAGTAAAATGGCAAGAGTAGGTGCACCTGCCACTCCGTGCAGGCCACCCCTCCCCATGTCTTTGTTTAAGGGGTGAACCCACCGTTCCGTGTAGGACACCCCTGTATGTTGAGAATTTAGTTAGTTAAGTTTATTTTGATTTTATCCTGTTGCTGTAAAGGGATCCACTGTGTCTCTCCTATGCCATTTTGAATTCTGTCACTATATTTGCCCCCAACACTTCCATCGGGAGGGCATTCTGAGCTTCCACCACCCTTTCAGTGAAAAAGTATTTCCTGACATTGCCTTTCAATTTACCCCCTTACAGTTTCATGTTATGCACTCTAGTTTTACAGCTTTCCCGTCTTTGGAAGAGGTTTGTTTGCTCATTATTTCTCTTTAAGTATTTAAAGGTCTGAATCATATCTCCCCTATCCCTCCTCTCCTCCAGAGTGTACATATTTAGATCTTCAAGTCTCCTCTCATAAGGCTTCTGACGCAGACTCCAAATCATTTTGGTCACCTTCCTCTGAACAGTTGCAAGATATGGTCTCCAAGTGAGGCCTCACCAATGACTAATACAGTGGCATTAGTACCTCTTCCTTTCTGCTGGTAATTCCTCTTTGTATGCAATTCAACATCTTCCTGGCTTTTGCCACTGCCTTGTCGCACTGTTTTGCCACTTTGAGATCCGCAGAAATAATCACACCCAGGTCCTTCTCCTGGTCCGTGCACACCAACCTCTCACCCCCTATCGCATACATTTCCCCTGGATTTCTGCTTCCCAAATGCATGACACTGCACTTCTTCACATTAAATCTTAGCTGCCGAGCATTAGACCATTCTTCCAGCTTTTGCATATCTTTCCTCATGTTATTCACTCCATCAGGGGAGTCCACTCTGTTGCAAATTTTTGTGTCATCTGCAAAAAGACAGACTTTTCCATGCAGTCCTTCAGCAATATCACTCACAAATACATTGAACAGTGCCATGCCCAGGACCGAACCCTGGGGCACCCCGCTAATCATCCTCCTTTCATCCAAGTGAGCTCCATTTACCATCACCTTCTGTCGTCTGTCAGTCAACCAATTTCTGATCCAATTCACCACCTTGGGACCCATCCCCAAACTACTGAGTTTATTGATAAGCCTCCTATGAGGAACAGTATCAAAGGCTTTGCTGAAATCCAGGTAGATGACATCCATCACATGCCCCTGATCTATTTCTCTGGTCACCCAGTCAAAGAACTCAATCATATTTGTTTGGCAAGATCGTCCTTTGGTAAAACCATGTTGCTCAGATCATGCAACCTGTTGGTTTTGAGAAAGTCCACTATTCGCTCTTTCAGAAGCTCCTCCATTACTTTTCCCGCCACCAAGGTAAGGTTCACGGGCCTGTAGTTTGTCACTTCTTCCCTGTCACCACTTTTGTGAAGAGGTACCACATCTGCCCTTCTCCAGTCCTGAGGAACTACTCCTGTTTCCAAGGATCTGTTGAAAAAATCATTTAATGGCCCTGCAAGAACCTCTCTGAGCTCTCTCAGTATCCTGGGATGTATCCCATCTATTCCCATGGCCTTGTCCACTTTCAGTCTTGCAAGTTGTTCTAACACATCATCTTCTGTGAATGGTGTGGTATCTACTTCATTCCCATTTTTATATTTGGGAGTCACAGATGGTCCTTCTCCAGGATTTTCTTTAGTAAAAACAGAGCAGAAGTATTTCTTTAGCAATTTTGCTTTTTCAATGTCACTTTCCACAAATCCATTCCCAGCACTTCTGAGTCATGCAATTCCATCTCTGATTTTCCTCCTCTCCCGAATATACCTGAAGAAAGTTTTGTCGCCACACTTCACATCTTTAGTCATCTTTTCCTCTGCCTTTGATTTTGCTTTCCTTATTTCTCTTTTTTTGTCTCTTTTAGTTTGATCCTGTATTCCTTACTGTGTTCCTCTGTTTGCAAGCTTTTGAATTTTGTGAAAGCTGTGTTTTTTGCCTTTATTTGAGCAATCACTTCTTTGGTGAACCAAATAGGTTTCCTTCTCCTCTTGTTTTTATTTACTTTCCTTACATATTTATCTGTTGCCCTTTTTATTGCCTCCTTTAGTTTAGCCCATTGCAATTCCACTTCCCTTATCCCCTCCAACCCTGCCAATTCCTCCTTCAGGTTCTTGGCCATTTTACTGAAGTCAGTGTTTTTGAAGTCTAGGACTTTTAGCTTGCTATGGTTGGACTGCACCTTGGCTTTTATCTCAAACCACTCTGTGTGATGATCGCTGCTGTTCACAGTGGCATCCACCCAGACATTCGACACGCTATCATCATTGGTGAGAACTAAATCCAGCAATGAGCTTTCCCTGGTTGGTTCCATCACCATTGTTTAAGTGACACATCTTGGAAAGCATCCACAATTGTTTTGCTTCTTGCCAGATTCGCAGGAGTACTCCAATCCACATCTGGTAGATTAAAGTCACCCAATAAGATCACTTCCCCCTTTGTGGCTATCTTGGCAATATCTGAAATCAATTCATTATCTATTTCTTCGATTTGAGTCGGAGGTCTGTAGACTACAGCAGTATGGATGACAGTGCCATCTCCTCTTTCAGTAGCTCCCCAGTGAGGATGTAAGCCTCATTTCAGATGAGTGTGCCGCGGATGAGGAGTTCTATCTGATCATGACATCAGGCTCAGAATCTGACATGGAGGGGCTGGCCAACCCCATAGTGCACCCTGGTTCACATAGTGGAGGGGAACGCATCACTGGGCCAAGAATAGGGAGACATGGCTACAGTGTGTCTACCACAAACAAAGGCAGGAGAGACCCATGGACAGTGATGGATGGGCTTGTACACAATGGGGGTCATTCTGAGGCACAAAGAGTGGTGATGGACATCCCAACCGGACATGCATCCCCACTATTTATGGCGGCTTCTGCCCCTGTATAACCTCCCCGCCGGTTATGTGGGGAAGTTATACGGGAGCGGGGAAGGGGCAGCACGGGGGCGGAGAGAAGGCCAGCAGTGGCGGCCAGCATGGCACCGTGGCTACATTTAAAAGCCCTGGCTGAGTTAGCTGGGCAGTGCCTGTATGTGCAGGCTTGTTCGCGATTCTGATCCCACAGGACTAGACGTGCCCCATGGGATCAGAATTGCATTCTCTTTTTTATGTCCGAGTCAGCCCAGACAAAGGAGATGTACATAGGAATCGGAATCGGGCCCAATATGGATGTTTTCTTTGCCACCACAACAGAAAACCTCACAGATATATATTAGTTGCAATATGTTTCTGGTGCAGAGAGGGTGTCAGCAAACAGATCTTCACATAAAAAGGGATATCTGCTAGTTGTGTAGTGCATATCTCTGTGTCATGCATGTCAAACATGCCTGTTTTGCATTATGCTACCATTGCATCTTGTGCCACATACATTCCTGGCACAATGTCATATACAACACACTTGGCCAAGGTTTAGTGACATTTTGCCCAAAGAATTTTGAACATCTATGTTGTCACACATATGGTGTCCCAGACCATGTTCCTCAGTGCCCCTATCATGACTCATGAATTGCTCTCCAACTCCACCACTCACCCACAGACACTGTATGTACCTGGTAAACATCCTCCTGTTCTCCTATTGTCCTGGTGCACTCTGCATTGCTCCACATCAGCACTGCCAACACATGACATACATGTGTTATCTGCACTCACTATCCCACCCAGATCTATCATCCACACCTTGCATGTACATACTCTGACTTCAGTCACCATGCCTGCCCATCACCAGGCCTCTGTCATTTCTACAAATATGCGTCAGGATCTGCAGGGTGTATATGCCAAGCTGCATGAGTACAGTGAGTCTGTTGTCCACACCATGACAGAGGGGTTTCCCAAATGTCACAGGGTCTTCATGCCATGGCTGCCACCACAGACAGACTCTATAATACATTGCTACATTTGCTAGAGACACACACCACACCATCACCTACCCCAGGCACAACAAGGGGAGGGAGGTTGGGAGGGCAAGGGGATCACACTAGCCAAGAAGAGGTCATCCACAGCATCAATGAGTTGGAACATTGTCTCAGTGGAGATTAGGTGTCATTTCTGTAACTGCTTTGTAAATAAATATTGATGACAGTACACTTGCAACTCCCTTTTCCAGTGTTTCCTCAACATCACTAGTATGCCACACAGGCCTTGGACAGGCACATTATTTCCAATACTGCAGGCACACATGTTGTGTGGGTGGGGCTGCAGTGTTCCTTTGCTCAAATGGACTTGCCTCAGCCATCTTGCATCTCACAATTTGAAGATTCACACACAGAACATTCATCAGTGGCACATGACAGAACATCATGGACAAACAGGGCAATCCAATGTTTGTGTTGTGCTATCCTTTTCCATGTCACAGACACAGGATAGCACAATGCTTTTGTGATACACATCACACACACTGTCAGTGGTCAAGTCAAATGCACATACATATTACATTACTGTCATCGACAGATGACATGTGTGTAATGCCCAGCCATTTGTCAACACATCCTGTGTGTGCCTGTGAGGGTCCTACTGCCTGCAGCATCCCTGAGTGCACATCATGCACATATGACACTGGGGTTGTTACTGGGTGCATAGCCTTGGAAGAGGGTATGTTTTTGCCCCTGCAGTGATATCTGTGCTTGGGGTGTGTGAGTAAAACAAACATAGCTATGACACAAGAAACCTGCAATAGCTTCCTGAGGGATTAGACACATACAGTAGTCTAGACTGGAGACAGCACATCAGCAGAGTTTTCCAGACATTCAGGGTTCAAGAAGCATGATGGATTACAGAGAGATATATAGTCACACCTATCTGCATCTACATCATTTAACAGGCTGGAATTGGTTATCTAATACTGCCAAGTACATAACATTGTTGCATTGATGAACATGGTGTCCCTGTTGGTACACATGATGATGCACAATATAAATATGACTAAAGAGAATGTACAGGTATTGACTCATGTGTCCTATATGGACATATGTGCACAACACATGACTGCATATGCCATCAATCAATAGCACAGTGCATGTGGTACATATGTGGACAGTTGCAGGAATGACACATACACTGGACAGACATATAGGTACATAGATGTTGGGGCAGGTTTCTAATGTGAATGCAATGGAGGGGTCTCAAAACATGCCTTATGCTCATTTGTCTCTGTCATGCTTTTGCAAACCCTGATTTAAATGTCATACGATACACAAATGTGCACTGAGCACATGGTCACATGTCACATGTATAGTCTATTGATGGCAGGCATGGGCCTGGCACACAGGCATGTTTACCCCTGGTCACATGTCACATGTATAGTCTGATGAGCACTGCATATGCCTGGCACACGGGCATGATGTTGCAAATGAAACAGATGAAATGTCATAGGGGCCATTTAACTATCATCTACAAAGTGTGTGCAACATAGAACCAATCACCATGTCACTGACCTGTCTAGCTGCTGCAACACAAACCTGATGAATATAGTGATCAGGTGAAATGCAATCCATGTGTTATTTTGGAAAAAGACATTGCTACTGCAACACTGCCCACAGCACACTGATGTGTGTCTGTCATAAAGTACAGTCCCCAGCATGCTCAATGAGATGTGTTGGGTACCTTAAACACATGAATACAGAACCAAATTAATATTTATAAAGAAATATGTGAACCAGGGTGCTCTATGGGGTTGGCCAGCCCCTCCATGTCAGATTCTGAGCCTGATGTCATGATCAGATAGAACTCCTCATAGTGGATGCACATAGTTGGGATTCAACCCCAGATCTACTACTTACAGGGCCAGTGCTCTAACCATTTGTCCAATGCTAAACATGACACTTACAATTCTCAAGGGTACAAATGTCCATCACTCATCAATGGCCATCTTCAGATACAATACCTCACAACTGTTCTTGTGACAGGAGACTATAGAGCACGTGCACCAATCACACATCAATGTGTATAAGGTGATTACAGGTGCCTTTTTGTAAAGTATCCCCAAAACTTTTCAGCAAACACATTATTCTGACTGATCATACCATAAAGGGAGGCAGGTGTACTGTGTCAAGAAACAAAGGCAGGAAGCAAAACCTAGCCCTCCATCCCTCCTCCATTATTACAGCGCCTCACATCACACACCTAAGTGGATGGGGGTCCAGGAATGTTACAGATCACAGCCCATTCAATGGGTGTTTGCAGAACAGGGATTGTATGAGGGATTCAGAGGACTGAAGTAAGACTCATAGTCATGTTCATGTTGTGGCAGTCTGGCCTATGTTTAACATCACCCCAAATTCATATCACCAACACACAGCATGTAACAGTGGGCAGGGCACATAGTGCACAGCATGTACATCAAAGCCCCCAGGTAGGTGAAAGCCCCCAGATAAGTGATACATTAAATACCTTTATGGAAATGGGTAACAGGGGTAACTTATGGAAAGCAGTGTGTATAAATGCCCGTAGCATGGGAAATAAGATCCCTGATGTTGAAGCTTTGGTGGGAGTGGCCAACTTGGATTTAGTGGCAGTTACAGAAACATGGTTCACAGAAAGCCATGACTGGGATGTAACTATACCTGGCTATACTTTAATCAGAAAGGACAGGGTAGGAAGAAGGGGAGGAGTGGCACTGTGGCAGCACTGATAGCATGCAATAAATAATACCCGGAGTCAGTTCTAGGATCCAAACCAATTTATTGCACACAAGGCCCAAGCATCAAAGGACTGAGCAATGGCGAACAGGAACAACTTCCTTATATACAAGCTTCCCAGTTTGATACAGGCAGACTTTCTATTGGTCCAAACGCCCTCTGCACCTATCCAATCGGGGACCCCCTCACTGGGCCCTGTTCCCCCTTCTCAGGCTATGCTAACACAGATTCAGTTTCTAGACATAATACATTCCTGCTACAAGGTCATTGCATCAGCATAAAAGCATGGAATAAAGGATTAATACAAACTTATCAAAAGCAGTTTAGAGCGGTTTAAGGCAGATCCTCAGCCTTCACTGACTTTGGTCTTTCTTTTCTCAGCACTACTATTTCTAGCAGTGGGGGTGGGGACTCCGGCCTAGCTTGTAGGCTCATACATGTACAGGCTATTATATAGGCCATAGCCTACCACATTCCCCCCTTTGATTATTCTCACCCGCAAATTAGAAAGGGTGGGAATTAAATCACATATTATACTTGTGTAACAGCATCATCTTGGGGTATATAGGGTAATATTGTCACATAGCCAACACTTTAGTTGCTGTCTGCTGCTTCACAGTGCTATCAACAACTGAGGTTGTAGTGCGCAAGCAAAGGGGTAGGAGACATAGGAGAAACAAGCACACAGCCAATATTAATAATACAACTAACACATGAGTTTTCAGGTCACCCAGTCCTGAAAACATGGAACCAAACCATCCATCAAGCTCCAGTCTACGCCATTTCTGGACTGGCACATAGGCTTGCTTCGGCATCTGTTCGGCTATGTCTTCGACAACTTGGCCTTCATTATCAATATGCAAACAACGGTTAGTTAAATTCAATTTTCCATACACTCCACCTTCAGCTGCTAACAAATAATCCAGTGCTAAACAATGTTCAGGAGCATTTACACCTGTCCACCAGGACGTCTTTTTAGTGGTGGCATCATAAAACTTAGACGAGTAATCTGTATTCCAGTCTGAGTCATAGTGATGCAGACTGCACAGGGGGGAGAGTACGGCAAAAGTCATTCCAAGGGACCCCAGGGCTGCCCAAAGTCTTTCTCCCACAGCTTCCACTGCACCCTGGCTCCCACGACGTGTGAGAGGAGTAGGGGTGTAGATTCTTAGTCTCTTACAGTAGTGGTTGTCGTCGCAAAGTGAGCCGCAATGGAGTTTCAGGGTCATTTACGGAAGTTCAATGACCAAGTTCAGGAGCGGCTGCTGGCTTTACTCGACTGTGATGGATCCAAGGTTCAAGCTCTGCAACTTTAACTGCTTTTGGGGTTATCAATATGACAACATAAGGTCCCTTCCAATGCGGTATCATCGGTGTCCTTCTCCACTCTTTGATCCACACCGAGACTTCAGGCTTGAGAGGATGTAGAGGTTGATGGGCAGCTGATGAACCTGCAAAACAGAACTTAAAACCAATAGTTCTTGCCTAGTAATTTCAGATCCGATCTGTTTCATATCTCCTTTTGTTCCTTGTACCATAGGCGGGGGTCGCCTATACAGAATATCAAAAGGGGAAACTCCTAAAGACTTAGTAGGGGCTAAACATATCCTGAGAAGGGTTATAGGAAGAACTCAGAACTGGAGCTACTTCAGGTAAACTTCATGGCAAAGTTTAGATTACTGAGATTCCAGGATTCCATTCATACAGTCTACTTTTCCTAAGTTCTGAGGTCTGCAGGCAGTATGCATCTGATAATCTTAATATCTCGGGATCATACTTAATGGACTTGTTTCCTGAGGTTATCAACCCGCATTCTTTGTACAGGGCCCCATGTGCATGCAAGGTTGTAAGGGCATACATGGAATCTGTGTACACTTTCCCTATTGTTAGTGCTCTAGTGAGGGCTATCAGTTCAGCTTTCTGTGCTGCAGCGTCTGGGGCCAGAGCTATGGATTCAACTACCAGATCAAGGGTCACCACCGCATATCCGCATATATATTGTTATTGTATATAGTTCCCCTGTTAGCCAAGTTGAATCTCCTGTTCATATGTAAACACAAAGTACTATTGGAAATGTGTGTGTTCATTGTTTACTGTAAACCGCGCTGATGCTGAATAGCGCGGTATAAAAAAGACTATAAATAAATAAATAAATAAATAAATAAATATCCGGCACAACAATGTCCATTAATGATGATAGGACTGCTTCCATCTACAAAGAAAGTCCGTTCAGGGTTCTCCAAAGGAACAGCAGTCAAATCCAGGCGACTTGAGCATACAGTGTCCATAGTTTCTAGACAGTCATGATCGGGGGGGTCAAGACCAACTGGTAACAACGCAGCAGGATTCAGAGCTTGACTGACCATCAATTGTACAACATACTTGGATACTACAACATCCGTGAATGCATGAGCCAAAAACTTCCTTTGTGTTCCATGAGGGTCAGAACAAAGTGCAGTACATTAACTTGAAGATTTTGTCCCGGGGTGAGCTTGTCAGCTTTGCTCACTAGGAGGGCTGTAGCTGCAACAGCTCTCAAACAAGGGGGCCAGCCTTTTGCAACTACATCCAATTGTTTTGACAGATAGGCTACTGGCCGTTGCCAAGATCCAAGAGATTGAGTCAACACTCCTAGAACAGTTGCTTGTGACTCATGGACATAGAGACTGAAAGGTATTCTGGACATCTGGTAGACCCAGAGCTGGTGGTAACATCACATCAGGGTGGTTTTTCAAAGATCAAAAGGCTGCGTCCTATGCAAGTCCCCATTCCAATGGAGACTTTTCCATTCCTTTGATAGCTGGATACAAGGGTTTTGCTAGCAGCGCAAAATTGGGGATCCATATACGACAGTACCCTGCGGCACCCAAGAAGGCTCACACTTGCCTCCTGATGGCTGGAGTGGGAATACTGCATACAGCTTCTTTGTGTTCTGGTCCCAGGGGTCGAATTCCGTTGGACAACTGGAATCCCAGATATTTAGCTTGTTTGACATAATTGCGCTTTGGCTCTTGAGACTGTGTATCCAGCCTCATTAAAAGGTGCAAGAGTTCACTGGTGGCTTGTAGACATTCACTCTTTGGAGTTGGTGGTCATTCACATACTGAAGAAGAACCCTGTGTCCTGGGTTCACATAGTAGCTTGGGGTAATCAAGTCCAAGTGAGTTGGCCCCGCCATCCTGTTGTGGGGTCTTGCCATTCAAAAGCAAACTAAAGTTGACTGGTAGGGGCAGAAGAAGGCCTCTTTCAGGTTCAGGACAGTGAAATGAGTAGCCTCTTGTACTGGGCGGTAATACCCTGTCCCAGGTTTTTTAACTGGGAGAAGGGGGGCACTCCTTGAGAAGTCCATACTGCAGTTCCATCAGATGGCAGTGGATACCTTCAATAGCTGGTCGAGGAAGAGGATTCTGCTTCACATGCACTGGTTCCACTCCTGGCTTGAGGGTGACGATAACAGAGGCTATGTTCTTCGCTAGGCCAGGTGGATATCTTCTGCCCATACTTCAGGTGGAGCTGAGAGGTTGGTGGGTATTCAGGAGCTAATTGTCTTGGCTGGAGATGTACTATAGAACCGCTACTCTTCCTCTCGGGGAACAGTCAGCACCATCAATCCAGCAGGTTTTGGGTTCACAGTCATTTGCATTTCTCCCCCTTCAGCAAAGGATATCTGTGCCTGAAGCTTAGCAAGCATATCTCGGCCCAAAAGTGGAATAGGGCATTCAGGCATATACAGGAACTGGTGCGCTATTTTCTGTCTTCCTAGTTCACACATGCGGTTCTGCGGGAAAGGTTTAGTGGCCCAGTAGCTCTGACAATGGTGATGCATTGAGTAAACAAAGGGGTTACTGGCTTTAGTATTTTGCTCCTGTATCCCCCATAAAGTCCATATATTGGTCCCCTATTTTCAGACTGACCATAGGCTCCTGGGGTGAACTTGGAGTCTGGTCTGGCCTAGTCTTCATCCATGTCAGAGCCTGTTGCAACTGCCACTCCCTCAATAGCTTCTTCCCTCTCTTGCTGGAACACTGTGCTCGGTTCATTCTTCCATGACTCTGAAATCAAGTACTCCCTCCTCTCCTCCTGCATTGAGGAACTCGAACGGGGTTAATAACATCCCTATCAAGTGATATATAATACATGACCATAGCAGAAGGAACATCACTATTAAAACATATTGACTATAACAGGTACAATTTTCCTGAAATAAGCACGAATTAACCCAGCTGCAGAGCATAGAATAATTGAAACCTTCAAAGCGTTAAGTAAAGGATACATTCCTGTCTTTGTCTCCGGGCTGTGTGAAAGACACGCCCCCTGCTCTCCCTGCTTGCAAGAGAGAGAGACTCACACCCAGTGAGACAGTTGTCTTTGTAAAGACTCCTGAGTTTCTACTGTAATACTTTTCCTTAATCGGTAAAAAACAACAGACACTAAGACAAACACCAAACACTTTCGCCTTTCTTGCGACCTGCACTAGTCAGGAGGCAGCACCTCGCTTGGTCTGTATTCAAGACCACATTCACACACACAGACATTCAAGACAGAATAAAATCCGGATGTTCCCAAAAAACCTGACTGACTGGGGGGTTGGGTGGGTTCAGTCTCTGCTTATACCTTTAAGACTTTCTGAGACTTACTAGGACCGCCCCGAGAGAGGTGATCAGACTCTCAAGCGCTTATTCCAGAATCCCGACTGACAGACTGACTGATTAGCAGAAAAGTATTACTCACCGGATCATGGGTTGGATCCCGGACTCCCCTCGAGTTCGAGGTGTAGGCCGGCCGGAACCAGCCACCAGCGGAGGCAAGGAGGAGCCCTCCCCGATACAAGAGGATGGGTGGCGCCGAAGGCCCTCCTGCAATCAGCCAGGGGCGGCTCCAGGCCGGACAAAACCTTTTGAGGCGAGAAGTCATGCTATATCTACGTGAATACCATCACACTACTCACATTTCCCGGCTAACGCACCAAGACATGTGGCAGAACTGATAGCATGCAATAAATAATACCCGGAGTCAGTTCAAGGATCCAAACCAATTTATTGCGCACAAGGCCCAAGCATCAAAGGACTGAGCAATGGCGAACAGGAACAACTTCCTTATATACAAGCTTCACAGTTTGATACAGGCAGACTTTCTATTGGTCCCAACGCCCCCTGCACCTATCCAATCGGGGACCCCCTCACTGGGCCCTGTTCCCCCTTCTCAGGCTATGCTAACACAGGCTCAGTTTCTAGACATAATACATTCCTGCTACAAGGTCATTGCATCAGCATAAAAGCATGGAATAAAGGATTAATACAAAGCAGTTTAGAGCGGTTTAAGGCAGATCCTCAGCCTTCACTGACTTTGGTCTTTCTCAGCACTACTATTTCTAGCAGTGGGGGTGGGGACTCCGGCCTAGCTTGTAGGCTCATACATGTACAGGCTATTATATAGGCCATAGCCTACCACAGCACTATATGTAAAAAATATTATTAAAGCTTTGGAATTACAGAGCTTAAAAGGGAGAGAGGAGGCATTGTGGATTAAACTAGAAAGAGGGAAAGAGAAATCTATTTGCATTGGCGTGATATATAGACCTCCCTCACAAGAGGAGGAGGTGGACAGAGAGTTAATTGAAGACATATGCAGCATTGCTAGGAAAGGGGAAGTGCTACTGATAGGGGATTTCAATATGCCAGATGTTGACTGGCACATTCCTGCTGCAATATCATCTAGAAGTAAAGAGATCCTGGATTCTCTACAGGGAGAACTATTCAAGCAATTGGTAACAGACCCCACATGTGAAGGGTCCATAATGGACTTGGTGCTTACCAATGGTGAAAGTGTTTCTGATGTTATAGTGGGAGATCATTTTGCATCCAGTGATCACCAGATGGTGTGGTTCAGTATTAGGACTAGGGCTGTTAGAATCTATTCAAAGTGGGCCTATGTAAAGGTTAGACTTTAGGAAGACCAACTTTGCCAAGATGGGCCGATACCTCAGGGAGTCGTTAGCAGGATGGGAACAGCTGGGGGATATAGAAAAACAGTGGGCAAAACTGAAAGGGGATATTTTAAGGAAAAGGAGACCGCTATGGCTTTCAAAAGAAGTATCTGAAAAAGTGAAGAAAGAGAGGGAGGTCTTCATGAAATACAAGAGATCACAGAGAGAGGAAGACAGGCATCTATATTTGGAAAAACTTAGAGAAGCTAGCAAAGTAGTCAGAAAAGCAAAGATTCAAAAAGAGGAGGAAATAGCCAATGCAATAAAATGGGGGGATAAGACATTTTTCAGATATGTTAGTGAGAAGAGGAAGGGCAAAAGTGGTAGTGTCAGACTCAAGGGTGAAGGGGAGGAATATGTAGAAGCTGATGAGGATAAAGATGAGTGGAGGAGTGGCCTAGTGGTTGGGGCAAGGTACTTCAGACCAGAAGGTCAGGAGCTCAAATCCCACTAGAGGACAGCAACCTTGGGCCAGAAGGACTGGGGTTTCTAGTCCCACAGGTGCTCCTTGTGGTCTTGGGCAAGCCACTTATTTATTTATTATAACAATTCTTATATACCGCGCTATTTGTTATCAGTGCGGTTTACATTCAACAACAAGAGCTCAGTGCAGTCAAGACTGTTTGAGTTTACATTATAACAGGGTTAGAACTTGGACAATACAGGGTAACTATTTACATGTTGCGATATCTTTAAACGATATAAATACAGATTAACTATATACATGCTGAGATTGGTCAGAATAGATGGAGAGTACATGGTAAGTATTGTGATAAGGAAGCTTATCATAGTTCAGGAGGGAGCTATAAAAGAGGTGAATTGGTTCTGAACAAGCAACCTGTCTTTGCTGGTAGAAATACTAAAACAGAATGTTTTCATAAAAGACTACCAGTCCCAGAATGCACCAGGTTTCAAACAGCCTCTAGAAGGGCTGAAATGGGGAAACGTGTGTTCAATCAGGAGAGCTATGAGGTAATCCCCAATCACTCATCTCCAAGAGCAGGGCTTGATTCAGCACACCTGGGCTGTGCTAGGGTGGAGTGTCCCTCTAAGCACGTTAAAAGTAATAGATTTTCTACACACAGGGAGGGCAGACAGAGCAGAGAGAGCAGAGAGAGCACACAGAACCAGCAGCAGCAACGTGGAAGGAAGAAGAGAAAGACATCTTGGAGGTCTAAAGAAGGAGCCCACAGCAGTATGTGTGTTGGGAGTCATTTCAGAGGCAAGCATACTCCATTGGACTGGAGGAAGCCAGAGGAATGGGGTTATAGAGCCAGGAATTCCCAGACGGCACCTTTGAAGGAGACGGCTGCAGGTGGAAGGGGCCCTAAGACCGTTGCAAGAAGGTATGTGAAGAGAGACCCAGTGTCCAGGGATCTTTATTGGAAGGCTGGACATAAAAGCTGGACTACTTACTGGCCAGGATACCTGGAGAGGAAGCCTAACAGCAAAGGAAGCTCAGGTATGAACTTTGATCTATGCCCTAGCTCTTCTCCAGGAAGACAGCAGGGAAATAAATATTATCCTGAGAATGATCAAGTAAGGAATTCCTCTGAGCCAGACCCTGATATTGATTCCATGATATATGAGGAAGAAGGAGATATATTAAATGATCAGAATGAATACATGGATTGCTCTCTGTCTAGGCTGCTGTGGTAAAATACTTTCTCACTAATACAAAAACCATCAAAAGGAACTGTAATTTGTTCTTTTATCTACCCAGAAAAGTCTGCAAGAAAGCTTTTGGGTAGGATTGAGCCACGTAGAGAAAGTGAACCAGCAAAGGTGTTTGCAGCTGGCTAATTGGTGATAATTGAGCCAGGCACAAGTGCACGTGAGCTCTGAAAGGAAACTTTTCTTTTTGTGTGTGTAAATAGAAGAAAGTTATCCTTGATAAAGAACAGTTTTTGTTACTTTTGGGTTTTGTTTTTGCTTTTGGAGCAATGCTAAGAAAGTTATTAGCATGAGCCATCAAAAAGACCTTTTCTGTTTCCCCTCAAGGTCTTATTTGATTTTTGCTTAAGAAGTTCAGTTACCTTATTTCATGTTTTGTTTTCCTGAATGCAATACTGAAAGCAAGTGTCCTTTTTGTGTTACCAAGTAAATCTGTGTGGGAGAATTAACCCCATGAATAAAATCCATTTTTCTTTGCTTACATTCGTGCATCACAACTCATTATTTTGTGAACGGCTGATTCTGGTATAAGTGAACTACATCCCCCACAATCCTTTGCAAGTCATAATAATATTTTTGCCTCTGCTAAGACTGTGGCCATTCACAACCAGCGCCCCCGTTTACAGTATATACAGGTTGACATGGAGTACTAGATATTACATGGTGTGAATAGATGTGAAGTGTTTATGGGTATGAGTGTGATTGTTTATAGCCTGAGTGTTATGTTGTGAGTGAGGTGTTTGTGGGGGGTGGAGGGAGATTTTTCTGGGACGGGGAAGCTGATTGCGCAAAATGTAGCAGAAAGAGATGGTGCTTTATTGCCTTCCGAAACTGTAGGAGGTCTTTGATTGTTCTTATTTCTGGTGGGAGGTCGTTCCAGCATTTCGGTGCGTAGTGTGCAAAAGCTCTTCTCCTGTTTGTTTGGGTGCACTTTGTGGAGTCTTTAGGGAAGGTCAATGTGTTGGCTGTTGCTGTCCTTCTAGATCTGATTTGTGGAGTTGGTGTAATAAGGTTCTTGAGAGAAATGGGGGTTATGTTGTTGTTTATCTTAAATGTTATCAGTAGGATCTTGTATGTTAGCCTGCAGTATATCGGTAACCAGTGGAGCTCTTGAAGTATTGGTGTGATATTGTCTGAAATGGATAGACCACAGAGGATGCGGGCAGCAGTGTTCATAGCTAGTTGAAGGGGGTTGAGGGTGTTCTTTGGCAGACCATATAGAATTACGTTTGCATAGTCGAAATGTGGTAGTATGAGGGCCTGGAAGATGGTGCGAAAGTCCTTGGGGGGTAGCATGGGTTTGAGGTGTCGCAGTGTTCTGATTTTGTTGTAGATTGATCTGGTTATAATTTTGATGTGCTCCTTAAAGTCAAGGTGCTGGTCCAGTGTGATTCCGAGATATCGTATGGTACTTCGAATGGGAAGTTCTGCATCTCTTACTCTTAGGATGGGTGGAGGGGAGAAATTCTTGTTCCTTGATATAAATAGAACTTCAGTTTTCTTGAAATTTATGTAGAGGTTTTGGGTGAATAGCCAGTCTGTAATTGCGTTGAAGCAGTTGACAAGATTGGATAAATCCGGGTGTTTGACTTTGAACGGAGTAAATATTAGCACATCATCAGCGTAGATTAGTGTAGAGATATTGAAAGAATGGATAAGATTGAGTATCGGCTGCATGTAGATATTGAAAAGTAGAGCGGATAAGGATGAGCCTTGTGGAACACCTTGTTGTTGGTGAAAAGGTGCCGAGGTGTGAGAGCCGACTCGGACTTGTTGCCAGCGATCGGATAGATACGATTTACACCACTCCCAGGCGAGGCCGTGAATACCCTTGCCATGGATGCGGGTGAGTAGCTGGTTGTGATTGACGGAGTCAAATGCAGCTGAGATGTCCAGGAATATAAGAGCGAATCCATTTTCTGCATTGTCAATTCCTTTGTTAAGGTCATTGATGAGGGTGGTGAGAAGTGTTTCTACTCCATGTGATTCTCTAAACCCGTGCTGGCAGGGGTCAAGAGGGGCTGCAATATCTATGTGTTGTTGGATCTGTCTATAGACCACCTTCTCAATTATTTTGGCAAGTAGAGGAATACTCGAGATTGGGCGGTAGGAGTCTGGTTTCATAGGATCGAGTCTGCTGTTTTTTATGAGTGGTCTTATTGAGGTTTGTTTGAGGAGTGGCGAGAATGTTCCTGTTGCAAATGATAGACTAATGATATTTAGCAAGATTGGGCTGAGATCAACCCGAAGTGTTCTAATCCAGTAAGCTGGACAGGGGTCATTCGGGGCTGTGGACGTGTTGATGTTAGCAATGAGGTCTTGGATATTCTTCACTGCAGGTGGATAAAATTCTGTGAGTGGTGGTTGCAAGGTGGGTGTTTGGCAGGGAGTAGGTGCAGTTGATGCTGTGAGTTTATTTGCTGTGCGGGACTTGGAAAGGAGGAAGTCGGCGTATGACTGAGGGAGTATTGGGTCCAGTTGGGTGGGAGATGGTTCTTTAATTAGGGATCTCGCTAGGGTGAATAGGTCTCTGGGTTTGTTAATTGAGCGAAGTAGGAGCTGGGCATGGTAATCGCTCATTCTGCGGTATATAGTTTCACGGTGGGACTTCAGGTGATCAAGATACACTGTTTTGTGGGCTTGGGAACGAGAGCGTCTCCACCTCCTTTCATGCTTCCTGAGTGCAGTGAGGGAAGCGCGGAGTTCTGCTGAAAACCATGGAGCTCGCCGTCTTTTACTTTTGTTGCTCTTGTGGGTCCCTGAATTGACTGAAGAGGTTGGATAGGCGAAGGCTTTCAAAGTGCTGTTCCAGTTGAGGATTGCTTCTTCCAGGTTGGATGACTTTTGTTGGAGGGTAGGAAGTGCATTTTTTGAGAAATCATCTATGATAAGAGGTCTGGGGCATGTGGTGTTCGTGGCACTTGTGGCATCAGTGTGTGGTGTTAGGTCATGCTGCGAGAGGATTTGGAAAGTTATCAAGTTATGGTCGGACCAAGGAACAGGGGTGATGGATAAGTTGAGGTCAGGCTTGTGTCTTACCGCAGATCTGGGGGCGAAGATTAGGTCGAGTAGGATACCTTTCTGGTGCGTGGGGACTGTCACCAATTGTTCGAAATCAAGAGCTTGCATTGCTTCTAGGAAGGCAATTGCCTGCTCTGCTTGTAGGGATGGTAAGTTGAAGTCTCCGAGTAGCCAAGTGGGATTGCGTGGATTGAATGGGTTGCAGGCTAGGTCAATGAAGGTGGAGATGTCGCCTGAGGGCGCGGAAGGAGCTCTGTATATAAGGTTTATGGTGATAAATTTATTTGCAATGGAGACAGTGTCAGTATACGTAGTGCTCTTGGAGGATATTAGTTGAAATTTTAGTTCTGTCTTAGCCAGAATAAAGACCCCAACACCTTTACGGTTGCTTCTATGGCAGGTGTAAATGGAGAAATTAGGCGGGATAATCTGATTTATGAGAACAGCATCGGTATCAGACAGCCAGGATTCTGTCACCATCAGGAGGTCTAAGTTGTGTACAATAATAAGGTCGGAGATGACAGGCCATTTCATGCGGACAGACCGGGAGTTTATGAGTGCACATTTCAGGGCATGATGGTGGGCTGCTTTGATGTTTTCGGGACGATTGAGTGTTACATACAGGAGATGTGAATGCCGAGATTGGTGTGGTAAACCTGTGGCTGAGTGGAAGGGGTTACTCTGATTTTTCTTTCCCAGGTAGTGTATGGTAGAGATATGGCTATATCTATCTACTAGGGCGAGGGAGTTAACCCTCCATAGCCCATGTTCCCTGTAAAATAGTTCTCTCCAAGTTATAATGCCCTGTTCAATGCAATTTCAGTTTGTTCAATGTAAACCACACTGATGCAGAATAGCACAGTATATAAGAGAATATAAATAAATAAATAAAATAAAGCAGAATTACTTAACAAATATTTCTGTTCTGTGTTCACAGATGAAGAACTAGGAGCAGGACCTCAGAAAACACCCACAAACAGGAACAGAAGCAAGGGACATCTTGAACAATTTTCAGAAGACTGTGTTCGTGAGAAACTAGCTCAACTTAAAGTAGACAAAGCGATGGGACCGGATGGGATACACCCTAGAATACTGAGGGAACTTGGGGACGTTCTAGAAGCTCCACTGACTGACCTTTTCAATGCCTCGTTGGAGTCAGGAGTAGTGCCAAAGGACTGGAGAGAGGCTCATGTGGTGCCTTTACACAAAAGCGGACGTAAGGATGTGGTTGAAAACTACAGGCTGGTTAGTTTAACTTCAGTGATGAGTAAATTATTGAAAACGCTGCTGAAAGAGAAAATAGTGAGGTTTCTGGAGTCCAGCGGATTACAGGATCTGAGGCAGCATGGATTCACCAGAGGCAGGTCTTTTCAGACAAATCTGATTGATTTCTTTGACTGGGTGACCCGGGGAATTGGACCGAGGGAGAGCCCTAGATGTGGTGTATTTGGATTTCAGTAAAGCCTTTGACACTGCTCCTCACAGGTGACTTATAAACAAACTGAGCACCCTAGGGATGGACCCTAAAGTTACTGCTGAGGAGAAGGATGTTATCAGTGGTGTGCCCCAGGGATCTGTCCTTGGTCCGATTCTTTTTAACGTCTTTGTTAGTGATAGAATGGAAGGGCTGTCGGGTAAGGTTTGCCTCTTTGTGGATGATACCAAAATCTGCAATAATGTAGACACCCAGGAAGGTATAGATAACTTGAGGAGGGATCTAGCTAAGCTTGAAGAATGGTCTAGAATTTGGCAGCTGGGATTTAATGTTAAAAAATGTAAGGTCATGTATTTGGGCTGCAGCAATCCAAGGGAGCAATATAGTATAGGGGGTGAAGTACTTTTGTCCACTAAAGAAGAGCGGGACCTAGGCATGGTTGTGTCTGATGATCTTAAAGTAGATAAACAGGTAGAAAAGGTGACGGCAAAAGCTAGAAGGATGCTTGGGTGCATATGGAGAGGAATGGCTAGCAGAAAAAAGGAGCCTCCGTATAAGTCTTTGGTGCGACCTCATTTGGAGTATAGTGTGCAATTCTGGAGACCGCACCTTCAAAAGGATGTGAACAGGATGGAGTCGGTGCAGAAGGTGGCTACTAAAATGGTTAGTGCTCTTCATTATAAAGCATATGAAGACAGACTTAAGTATCTTAATATGTACACCTTAGAGGAAAGGCGGGATAGAGGTGATATGATTTAGATGTTTAAATACCTCTGTGGCATAAATGTTCAAAGGGAGAGCCTCTTTCAATTGAAAGCAAGTTCTGCTACGAGGGGACATGGGATGAAGGTGAAAGGGGATAGATTCAGGAGTGATATGTGGAAATATTTCTTTACAGAAAGAGTGGTGGATCCATGGAATAGTCTCCCAGTGGAGGTGGTAGAAATGAGGACAGTATCTAAATTCAAAGAAGCATGGGACAAACACAGAGGATTTCTAAAGGAAAAAAGGGGACTGTTGTAGTTGTTGATATGGAAGGATAGACTAGATAGGCCATGTGGTCTTTTTCTGTCGTCATGTTTCTATGTTTCTATTGTCTTTCACTTGCACTGTGCCATGCAGATATGTGCAGGGACGCACATTCACTCATAAACATTGCAGTGGCTGGAAACAGCTCCACAGGGGCATTGGGGCATGTCAGAGTGCACCCATGTTAACACATTTACAGCATGTTTCCAGATGGCATTAACCACACAACATTGTATAAAGTCATAACATATGGTGCTCACATACATGCACACTGCATTGCCACATTACATATCTCCCTAACACTCTGACAGACTCACACACATAGTGAACAGCATTTGTAGGTTGTCAGTGTGACATGGCTGTTTGTGCTCCAAACGTATTTCAGCAGTGTCCAGCCCTTACCTATCTGCAGATGTTCAGAACATGCCTTTCCCAGCACAGTCACTACCAGCACACAATGTCATTGCCTGCTCTTCCAGGCAATCAGATATTGGGCAGTTCATGTGATTTATATCTGTGGGTGTGGAACAATGATGAACATGTATTTATTGAATATATTATTAGCACCTGTTCCTAATAACTTGTAGCCATGCTGTAGTATTATATCTGTAAATAGACTGTAAATAGTTTCCCTTGTTATCCAAGTTCCTTCCCTTGTTATCTGTAAACTCATGCATGTTATTGTACTGAGACTTTTTGTTCTATGTGAACCGCGCTGATGCCGAATAGTGCGGTATATAAGAGAATGTAAATAAATAAAAATAAATAAATAAATATTTATTTTGCTTTATTTATATACTGCCTTTCTCAGGGTAATGGCGGTTTACAAAGAACATATTGCAGATACATTGAACAGTGGTGTGAAACTATGTACAGCATGCAGACAAGACCCCATAGGGTTTTTAACTATATGCAGATTGTAGCATTGAATGAATTGTATACAATAAGCAACCAAGGTCCCAGGGGGTGGGGAATTTAACTATCTACATTGGATGCTGAGTACAAGTTACAAGCTATTATGATGATGTGGACCTTGTCACATGCATGTCCTTGGCCTGGAAGGCATACAATTCATATACCCAGCATTGTTAATCCACAGGCTAGTCTTGAACACATGACCCCCACAGTTGCACACCCAGAAACCTTGTGCGGTGGACCACAGGGCTGCCACATTGATTTTGTGGAACAGATATATTAAAGGGAACTGGGATTTTGTACCATTGCATGGGGCGGCACTTGTGGTTTACCTATGTGCACTTAGCTGTCTGCAGCCTCTAGAACCTCTTTGGGCATTGGGGTTTGTGAGGTGTCAGGGCTGTATGGCACAAGGGGTATGTGTGTTACAGTGGCCAGTTATGATGCCTAGCACACAGTCAGAGAACGCGGTACACACCAAGTGTAAGGGTATATATCAAAATTTTATTAACATTGCCAACACATTGCCAACCCGACACAGGCCGTGTTTTGTCAGAACTTCTTCAGGGGTAAAGGCAAACTAAAAACAAACAATTCAATAAATAAATAAAAAATGTAAACAACATACATTTAAACAAACATACAAGGCAAATTAAAACCAAAGATAAAACTAAATAAATAGCTTCTAAAAACCAAAATGTTGGAACGCTACTTAAGAACAATATAAACTTAAAAAATAACATTGCACACAAAGATGGTAAGAAAATTATATACAACATTTCAAAAAGAAGTAAATTATATATTGGACAAACATAAACAAAATTTTTTGTATACATAAAAATATATACCTTACCGGTAAAGCAATAAGCACCCTTCACTAGAATCTATTAATATATAAAAAAGGGTATATAAAGGAAGGAAGAGAAGGAGTGAGTCTGATGTGATGTTTGTTTAAATGTATGTTGTTTACATTTTTTATTTATTTATTGAATTGTTTGTTTTTAGTTTGCCTTTACCCCTGAAGAAGTTCTGACGAAACACGGCCTGTGTCGGGTTGGCAATATGTGTTGGCAATGTTAATAAAATTTTGATATATACCCTTACCCTTGGTGTGTACCACGTTCTCTGACTGTGTGCTTGGCTTGACGTGGCTCCTTGCTCCTAGTTGGCCAGTTATGATGCCTATACATGTGACACGCATATGTAAATGGTACAATGTGTCCAGTCACAGTGACAGGCCGTTGCACAGTGACACACCTATGCTTACCTATGTGTGTCAGATCATAACACACTATTCATCACTTCAATGGCATTTGCATGTGCATGAGTCATATAACACTCACATATATTCCCATGAGCAGTGGGTATTCTGGATTCACATGTGTCAATGAGGGTTGTGCCCAGCTGCGTGATGAGTTACAAAGGTGTGCCAGGTGCATTCAACATTGACAACATTATTTTGCAAGAGACTCCACATGCTGAAAATGTTTTTACACAATATGGCCTTCCCTTAATTTGCATTATATTGCTGGATACGTGAACTGTTTAGGCACCAAGGCCACATACTCAGTCTTGATGCACATAACCAAACGCCCTATTCCAAAAGCCAGCCATCCACCTAACCACACAGCCCACATGCCACCCATCAGCGATGGTGGTAGTCCACAGGGTGCCACATCCATTATTCCTGCAGGCATGCACCCACAAATATCACAGTGCTACCGGTTGCCAGATTTTGGAAAGATCCATGTGGTGAGTCACATCATGGCACACCTGCCCCCCTCCCCAAGTGGCTGCAGCAACAGCTGTCACTACCTTGCAAATCAAGTAGTGGGGAGGTGGATGTGCTCCAGATTACATGCTGCTACCATGCTTGTCATCCCACTGACAGTGGCAGCTGATGCATTGCACTGCTCCCATACCAAAGGAACACATATTATAGACGTTGCAGGGTGCATTCACTGCACCACAACATACCCATCCACACAGCAGTGTCAGGGTGACACTGGGGGTGTTTTACCTCAGTTCTGAAAGAGAGAGCATGTATGTCTGCTGCCACGGTTACTGCAACATCATACCATACATGAGTTTGTTTACCATAGGCAGCTGCCTTGCCACTATACAGCATCTTGGAGGTGCACACCAGCAACAACATGGCACGTTCTTAACACCATAACAGCACACACTCACAAACTCCTTTCACACATTGGCACTAGCAGCCCAGTGGCCTCTCATTTCAGGACACTATACTTTTGCTGCTAGTGTATCACTACTATCACTGTCTGCGGCGCCTCTGTCTGTGCATCACATTGCAGACGTTAAATAGTCTCTCCCTCTTCAAAAAAACACCCTTTCTGCGAGGTTTTGAGTTGCATTAGAATTCCTGCCATTAAGATGCTTGCATTAAGGGAGTAAGCCTTGTTCCCACCCACTCTCCGCCCATTGACCCTCATTCTCTGCCTCTTGCATGCCTTCTCTCCGCCCACAGATCACTTTATGCTGCTGGTACCGTTAGCATGTGCTAAAGTGGCTTTTTGGACGTGCTCCTTTACCTCGGTTTAATAAACATACCCCTTGGTGTTTGCAAATTCACAGACCTCTTCAGCTTAGCAGAACACTTTCCCATAATGGAAACATCGAAGCAGGAACAGCCCAGAGCTGAAAACAATGCATCTGCCTTGGTGGATGACATCTTGCCCTAGGCAGTTGAGTTTTAAGCATATTCACAATGGATATTCATAAGACAGATTTGCACTGCCTCCAATATATATAGATTTCTCTCGTACTGAACTAGACATTTGTAGATACTACCATTGATTTTGGGTCAGACTAAATGACAGCTGTGAATGGAGGAGCAGCCTAGTGGTTAGAGCAACAGTCTAGTACTCACTGGCACTCCTTGTGACCTTGGACAAGTCACTTTACCCGCCATTGCCTCTGAAGAATCTGGCAATCTATTTCTGGTCATACCTTGCCAAGAAACGCCAAGGGCTGCTATGGCACTTTAAAAAAAAAGATGAGTTAAAAAGGTGATTGGGGGAATAAGAAAAATACCTAGCAGAACAGCTGGGGCATTTTATAGTAGGGATACGCATTCAGTTTATTAGTGCATTTTACAAACTTTAGAGTGTACTAAATTGATGTGAAGGCACATGCTAGAAAGGCCGTTTATGCAGCTGCAGTGATGTCTGATTGAAAACATCTGCAAATCTGTCAGTTTTAGAGCAGAGGTTGAGCACATGTTAGTCCGATGTAAAATCGATATATCTCCACCCCTCATCATGGACATGTGTTTCAAATCTAAGAAGGAAGCACAGGAATGCACAGGGATGAGCAATCATCCGCAGCAGGAGGAGTCATTTACAAGGATACACATGGGAAATATAAAGAGTGGTAACCCAGCCACATATATGTGTAAATTCAGGCAGTTTACAACTGACGTAAATTCTGGCACATACAAGTGTTGTTGTTAAGTGTCGTCGAGTCGGTGTCGACTCATGGCGACCCTCTGAATAGTTGTCCTAAATTGTGTTCAGTCTTCAGTCAGGTGGCTCATTGTTAACAGACTGGTACCTGTAGCTGCTGTTATTGTATTGATCCATCTCATTGCTGGCCTTCCTGGAAGAACAAAATGAGCACTTTTTTTCCTCCTATTCATGTTGGAGAACAGGTGAATATCTGGACATGGGAAATTTTAATCTATCACATGTAGATTTTGGTTGCGTCCTGACTATGCCCCGCACACCGCCATGTAACATAAACGCAATATAGACATTCATGTGGAAATTGGGTTCTTTCTAAACTGGCCTTTTACATGTGGCTGTGATTTACACATGTAATTGGTCGCAAATAAGGTTTCCAAAATAACCCTCTGAACAAGCACTAAACAACTGAGTGCACCTTAATTTATCAGTCAGCGTGCATTTCATCAATTTAGCATGTTAAAATAAATGTGTGAAAAAGAACACATGAAATTAGGAATCAATCTGTAAAAAAAAAAAACCCCAAGACTTACTTTCCAAAATTTTCTTGCCTGTGCACATCCCTATTTTATGGTCATCTCTATTAGTATGCATGTTTATTTTTCATAAGGGAATCTAGTTTTTAAACTTTCCTTCATACAAAAAATCAGCTAATTCTTTTGCAGCGAAAGTAACTTACATTGGATGTATATATATTCCCTACTTGTGAAACATCTAGCACAAGCTGTACTCCACTAGGCATGTTTTGTTCGGAAGGAAATTTAGTGGAATTTTGTTTACACTCAGTCAGTGGGGAAATCACATTGGAGTTAAACATTCCTCACCTGCTTAGGTCCTCTACTGGCATCTTATCCAACGGACAGTTGTGGAGAGCCTAAACTGAGACCTTGTTGTGAGAGCTAATATATAGTTGAGATGCTTTATGATGAGGATGATAAATAGGAAACATTTTGGAGAGTTTTTTATTAGTGTTTTGACGTGGTCGGGAAGCTCACAGTTATATCTTCATTGCTAGCACAGGGCATCTATTGCTAAGCTAGCAACATGTTAACATAGGGAGGGAGAGGCTGGGTTATGTCATAGACTGGCATAAGGATGAAGAACCATTCATCTTGACAGTCAGTTGCCTGTTGAAATTAGTTTTCAGGTTGGTAATGTGGTTTGGAGACTATTTCAATTCAACTTGTATGTATGAGCCAAATGCCTTGTTTCCTTTCCCTGGTTTTGAATAATTTCTTACACTAAAAATTGCACATTAGTAGGGATGTGCTGTCATTTGAAAACATGGAAAATATATTTTTTTTATTTTAAAGCATGCTAAAACAAATTAGCATGCAATAAAATGGAAAAAGGAAACCAAATGAAAAAAATCTGAAAGAAATATAAAACAATATTGACATGTTCTCTGTAAACCGCCCCTGATCTCTGGAAGGGGCGATATAAAAAAAACACACAAATAAATAAATAAACAAATAGAAGTAACGTTTTTCATGTATACCCATATACACCAAAAGGTAACTGGTTATGTCACATAGGTGCATGTTTACTAAGCCCTACATTGTTGCTGTGGGGCACTGTGCTAGATGCAGAGTCATCCCCCTGAATTTAGCGCAGCTAAATCCCCCTGAATTTAGCACAACTTGCCATGTTAATATCATTGCAGGGAACAACTACCATGACTTATTGTGCTAGCAGTAGTTGCTTCCTACCAAGCACTGGCAGCGTGGGCTTTCAAAGCCTGAGCTAGCAGTGCCATGGTGGAAATGCCCACACCCCACTCAGGTGCCACCCAGATGTTCATTACCTGAGTAGTGCGGAATTTTTAGCGCAGCGCCCTGTGCTACTTTGTAGCATAGTGCCAAAAATGTGCGCTAACCCCACGCTACCCAGGTAGCGCATTTTAATAAACATGCCCCATAGACAACAGAGTCAACCCATCCTCTAAGGGTTTGTTCTGAATTTCAGAAATGAGGGGCCCTATATTCAAAGGCATTTACCTGGTTAGTGCCACTGAATATTCCCGGATAGCACAGCTATATTCTCCAATGCTAACAGATTAGCAACGGGCTGTTCCAGGGGGTAAAGATAGGCATGGCAAAAGCTGGCCTATCTTTACTCACGGGAGCTAACTGGGCAGCAGCTCAATATCACCACTGCCAGTTAGCTTCTGGACTGTGTGGCTGACCTGGATATTCCATGCCGGTGGTCGGATATAGCCCCAGCATTGAGTATCCTGGTTTAGAGTTCAGCAGCAATGGCTAGGCACTGTAATCATGCTAGCCACCGCTGCTGAATTTCGGACCCAAGATTCTTATTGTTTATATTCACTTCTTCCTTCAGTATCAAAATACTAATTTTATATTAAGAAATTTGTAAAAGTAACAAAAAAGATTTTGTGTCCTGATATATAATAATTGCTTGCTCTGTGGAGAGTGGGTAGAATGTAGATTACCATTAAATTTTACTATGAGTAATCATTAGCATGCATTTAGTTAGTTAGAAAAATCTGAAAGAATGAATGTGCACAAAGTTGATTTAACATGAAGTAGTGTGTACTTTTAAAAAAGTTGTATTAACGTAAAGTTTGAAATGAACTGAAAATCTCCAAAAATTACAGAAAAGAGTCCGAAAATGAACCAAAACATGTTATGTACCTATCCCTAATATATAAGATCAATAAATTGATTGATCTAGAAAGTCATCTAAAGACAAAATTTTTGCTTACTATGGGTCTTGTTTACAAAGCCGTGGTAGCGGTTCGTGATTGTTATTGGAGCCGTGGCCCCATTGATTTCAATGGGGCCACGGCTCCGATAACGATCGTGAACTGCTACCGCGGCTTTGTAAACAAGCCCCTATATCTTTTTTTATTGTCTCATTAAGAAGTTTAGGATGGTAGGACCCGATATTCGAAGGCCCTTACACAGGTAACTTCCTTAGTTACCCGTGTAAGAGTCTTATCCGGGATATTCGAAAGGCACCTACACGGGTAGTGCCCTTCGAATATCCTGGCTAAGTCCCTAACGCGCCCAGATGCTATCCACATAGCATCGGGGTGTGTTAGAGGCATTCCAGGGTGGAATGGGGGTGGAGGAAGGGGCTACATGGGTCGGAAAAAACCTTACCTATCTTAAAGACACAGAGGCTAAGCAGGTAGCAATGAAAATCACTGCTACCAATGTAGCCTCTGCGGCTGCCGGGCGTCTGGGCTAACCCGTATATTCACTTCCACCGGCGCAGAAGTGAACATCCGGGTTAGGGGGGGTCGGCGGGCAGGCTATGCGCCACCACAGTGCATAGCCTGCCCACCTCAATATCGGGCCTGTAGTTACTAATGTGTGTTAAGAGAATAATACATGGTTTTGCTGCTTAGTTGTACATTTTGTCACCATTGGAGGGAACATCATCAGTACGAGGTAACAGATGGTAATGTGCTTGAATGCTTGCGTTTATACTTATATTGGGATTGGTGGTGACTCAGCTCTTTGGTCTACAGGGATTGGTTGGTTTGTTTCCCTGAGTATTGCTAGGGTGTGGTTGCTGTTTCTGAGCCCTATTGGTGATGACTCAGCTATTTGGTCTGCAGGGATTGGTTGGTTGGTTTCCCTGAGTGTTGCTGGGGTGTGGTTGCTGTTTCTGAGCCTGGTTGGTGATGATTCAGCTCTTTGGTCCGCAATGATTTATTGGTTGGTTTCCCTGAGGGTTGCTGGGGTGTGGATATTGTTCCCTTGTGTTGGTGGAGCCTGAGCTCTTTGGGCCGTAGGGACTGGTAGATCAATATGCCTGTTTATCAATTTTGTGGTGGAAAACCAAGCTTCCAGAAATTCTCTTTCTCTTTTCATTTGTACATATTGGGCACATCCATGTTTACGAAATTATGCCTGAACTTGCACATGCCTGCTTTTTTTTCAGACGTTCTGGCTTTGACATCCCAGGTTATACTTGGATGTCCCATTGTGAAATGTACCCCATATATATGATGGCAGATAAACACCAGTATGATTCATCTAGTCTGCCCAGTAAGGTGGCTAGAGCATTTGTAACTGCCACTCTGTGCAGGTCGCCTCCCTCTATGCTCTTGTTTAGGGTTATACTTGCTGCTCACTGTGAATCACCCCCTCTATGCCTTTGTTTAGGGTTGTACCTGCCACCCCATGCAAGTCCCCCTCCCTATTTGTGGAAGTATAAAAGATATTTAAGTTTATTTTGATTTTATCCTCTTGCTATAAAGGGATACACTGGACCTGGTTACCATCGGGGCCTGTCTGGCCCATCTGGATGTCCAAAATCTGGACGGGCCAGATTGTCACCCAATTCTGAACCCACAGGAGCTATACGTACCCATGGAATCAGAATCGGGTGCAACAGGAATGGACGTGCAGGACATGCCCCGATTCTGTGCAGCTGCACATCCGGCCTGTTCCCCATACAACCCACCCAAGGCTCCTGCATGGAGCCTTGATGCCATGGCATCCTATTGCCATGGCACTGGGATGCCATGCAGGAGCCCTGATCAGCCACAAGCAAGGTCAGCAACCCATTCCCTGCCGTCTGACCCGCAATTGGGCCTGTCTATCCCAGGTATTGGTCAACAGGACTCCCCCTGTACCACTCACCTGGTTGATGCCAGCCCCGCTGCGCTGTCCTCCAACATCGGGGGGACTTATTCTACCTCCGAGGTGGAATAAGTTCCCTGTCTGAGGAGCAAACCGCAGATGTACAGAGCCTTGACTGCAATCGGCCCTGTACATCCATGGTCAGGGTCTTGCCTCCGCTCCACCCTCACTCCTCTTCTGGTCCTCCCCCTCCCACCCCTATCCAGAGCTCCTTGCACAATGCTGATGTATGTGCGGGGAGCCTGGTGTAAGGTATTCGTTCCCTGCGAATAGCAGGGGTTGGACATCCAAACCAGACGTCCACCCCTGCTATTCTCAGTTCACAGTGACCCCCACTGTGTCTATTCCATACCATTTTGAATTCTGTCACTGCATTTGCTTCCACCATCTTAATAGGGAGTTCATTCTAAGCATCTGACACCCTTTCAGTGAAAAAGTATTTCCTGACGTTGCTTTTAAGTTTACCTTCTTTCAGCTTCATTTTATGCCCTCTACTTTTACAGCTTCCTCTTCTTTGAAAAAGGTTTGTTTGTTCATTAATACTGTGACAAGGAAGCTTGTATTGAGCTTATGGAAATAGGAAAAGGTGATGAATTTGCTTTGAGGAAAAGTGAAATTCCTGCAGTGCATGGATTTCAGCTTCTATATAAAGAAAGTAAGCTGAGAGAAACTAAACCTAGGCTGCCACACCCAAGCTCTGCTGACGTAGTTGCAGGCTTGAGAGATAATTACAAGCACCTGAGCAGAGAGGAAAAGTTAGTGCCCTGGAAGCAAGGATATAAACCTTTGCTAAAGTCAAAGCAGGGGCAGAAGCAGGAGAAGAAGCAGGAGAGGGAGAGGAAGCAAGAACTTCAGGAAGCCGAGGAGCAGGAACGGGTTCAGATTCAGGTTCCTGATCAGAAGGTTCGGAGAGCTCAGAGGTGGGAGCCCAGGACTCAGCACAGGAGTCAAAGGAGCCAAGCTTGGAATAGGGAGCATTGGCAGAGCTCCAAGAGGGAACTCAGAGAAGCGAACCAAGAACTGTTTCCAAGAGGCTGGAGAGAGGCAAGTGAATACAGCCAGGGAGAAGTGTCCACAGCTTCAGGTACAGTCTATCCCAATCGGGTGGAGCTGGGCTCAGGAGAGACACAGGGATCCTCAGAGAGAATACACCCGGAGACATACTTTAAGAGCTCAGAGCAGGGCACTGCATTATCAGAGCCAGAGGAGATGCAGGTTGGGCCTATTGAGCAGGATTTACTGTCTCCAGAAATGCCCATGGACTGTACTCTAGGCCAGGCTACTAGCATTGAATCCCTATGCTAAAGGATAGCTGAAAAGGTGAGTCTCCCAGAAGCAGTGTATTGAAACCTATTTTATTTATTTATTTAGCTGCATTTATATCCCGCTTTTCACCGGGTCAAAGCGGTTGGGGGATACATTTAACACGAGGGGATATGAGACACATACACTAATACTTACTAAACCTAGCCTGAAGTGAAGGTAGGAACTTGCTCTTCTAATGGGGAGATACCTGTTACATGTGCTATTTAATGCTTAGCGAAGACAAAGTTAAAAAGAAGACATTTTTACTTTGTTGAGGGAAGAAGCTGTGTTTCCCATATCAGTTACATTGTTAAGCAGCTGCATATAGTTAATGACTGTGAAGCCATAGTGAAGCTCATCAATGCTGCATTGTAAATAATCCTGAGCGAATGAATGGAGAAGTATCCTGTTACAGTCTACATGGACTTTGCGTTTTGAAATAAATTCTGTCATTTGCCTTCACCTTCGGTTTCATGACTACACTTAATCTTAAAAGGCCAAACTCCAACTCACAGCATGCATCAGAGGGAAAGATAGTTTATCTAAGCTTTATAAGAGAACTTAACCGCAACCGCAAGGGGCAAGGGCGTGACAATACCCTTGAAGACCTAAATATGTACACTTTGGAGGAGAGGAGGACAGGGGAGATATGATTCAGACCTTTAAATACTTAAAGAGAAATGATGAACAAACAAACCTCTTCCAAAGATGGGGAAGCTGTAAAACTAGAGGGCATAACATGAAGCTGCAAGGTGGTAAATTGAAAGGCAATGTCAGGAAATATTTCTTCACTGAAAGGGTGGTGGATGCTTGGAATGCCCTCCCGATGGAAGTGGTGAGGGCAAACACGGTGATGGAATTCAAAACGGCATGGGACAAACACACTGGATCCCTTTACAGCAACAGGATAAAAGCAAAATAAACGGTACCATCTAACTTCTGAACTATCTAGCGTCTGAACAAATAAGGGTGTCCTACTGGAGTGAGAAACAAAAACATGGGGAGGGGTGGCCTGCACAGAACGACAGGTGCACCTACTCTTGCCATCTTGCTGGGCAGACTAGATGGACCATGCTGGTCTTTATCTGCCGTCACTTACTATGTTACTATGTTACTATGTAATACCTTTTAATTTATTTATTTTTATTTATTTATTTATTTAACTTTCTTATATACCGCGTTCTTCTGCATCAACGCGGTTTACATTAAAAACATAACCGTCCAGCACAGATGGTCTGCACTGGCTTCACAATATAACAAGGGGTGTATGTACAGGTAATAACAACAGGGTAACTATGTACACATATATACAGGTAAATTGCAATATACATTTGGAGATGAGTCAAATGTGTTCCATTAGCTCAAGTGCGTAATAGTTGATGACAGGGTGATAAGAGATGCTATTTGTCGGGGGGATCCGTGTCAGGCACGCTTGGTTCCCGGCTCATATGCTTGTAACTCACAGGTTGTTTAAGTGGGTCGCTGGGCCTGGCTTGCTGTGGGGGGTGGCTCTGGTCAGTATAATATTGTAGGAAGAGAAGATGTTTAAGTGCTTTCCTAAAATGGGAGATGATTTTGATATCCCTGATAGCGGGGGGAAGGGCATTCCAGCAGGTAGGCGCATATAGTGAAAAAGCTCTGGATCGTGTTGCTTGTGAGCATTTTGTTATCTGCCTTGGTAGAATCAAAGTATTTATCGCAGCTGATCTTCTTGCTCTATTAGGGGGTGTCATCTGGATAAGGTCAATGATTGATGTAGAGGAGCAGTTGTTAATGGCTTTGAAAGTAAGTGTCAGCACCTTGAAGGTTATCCTGCTTTGGACCGGAAGCCAGTGCAACTGTTTTAGTATTGGTGTGATATGTTCCTTCCTTGAAGCCCCCTGCAGAATTCTGGCGGCTGCATTCATGGCTAGTTGAAGCGGTGTTATGGTGGCTTTTGGAAGGCCATGTAATATGGCGTTCGCGTAATCGAAATGAGGGATTACAAGAGCTTGGTAGACCGATCGAAAATCTTCTGGTTCTAGGAGCGGTCTCAGGTGGCGAAGCGTTCTGATTTTGTTGTAGATTGCTTTTACCATGTTGCTTATCTGGGCCTTCATATTGAGCTGTTGGTCAAGAATAACTCCGAGGTACCGAATTGATGGTTTGCTAGTGAGTTCAGCATCCCGGACCTTCAGGGAGCTTGGTGGAATGAATGATGAGTTCCTTGTGATGAAAAGGACCTTTGTTTTTTTAAAGTTTATTTTTAGTTTCTGTGTGTGTAGCCAATCCGTGACCGCATCGAAACAGGCAGAGAGGGGTGCAAGGTCAGGTTTGTCCAAAAGGAAAGGCATGTAAAGGAGAACATCATCGGCGTAGATGAGGTATTTAATGTTGAAGGAGTGGATGAGATTACATAAGGGCTGCATGTAAATGTTAAATAGCAGTGCAGACAGTGACGATGCTTGGGGCACACCTTTTTCTTGGAGAAAAGGTGCGGACGTGGCAGAGCCGGAACGTACATATTGCCATCGATCCGTTAGATATGATGCACACCAAGTTAATGCGTTTCCCTGGATGCCCTTCTCGCTAAGGCGGGAGAGGAGTATTTCGTGACAAACCGTGTCAAAGGCTGCTGCAATATCTAGGAAGATCAGCGCAAACCCTTGTTTGATATTGTCCAATCCAATGATAAGCGTATTGAATAACGTGGTCAGGAGTGTTTCTACCCCATGCGCTTCCCGAAAGCCGTGTTGGCAAGGGTCGAGTGGTGCATTTATTTCTATATGGTGTTGAAGTTGTTGTTGCACAACCTTCTCAATTATTTTCGCCAGCAGCGGGATACTTGATATCGGCCTGAAGGAGTCAGTTCGTGCCGGGTCCAGTTTGCTATTCTTTAGTAGTGGTCTTATTGCTGTCTGTTTTAGGCTTTTGGGGAATGTACCCGTTGAGAAAGATAGTGCAATGAGTTTGGAGAGGAAGGGGCTGAGTTCGGTCCGCAGAGATTTTATCCAAAACTCCGGACATGGGTCACTTGGTGCAGTGGTGGCGTTTATGGAGGAGATGGTGTCCTGTATGCTTCTTGCTGAAGGGGCAGAGAACTCAGTAATGGTGTGTTTGGTGACCGTTGTTGCAGTATTTGGTAGGGTCACTAGGGGGAAATTATTTGCGGTAGGAGTGTTGGACTGGTTTGTCTTGGTACGCAGGAAGTCAGCATATTCTTGGGGGTCAGGGAGGTCTGGTTGTGTAAACGAAGGCTCTTTTGCTAAAGTCTTAACTAATCCAAAGAGTTCATGGGGCTTGTTTAGAGAGCGTTGTAAAATCTCTGCATAAAATTGTTTCATTCTCGCTGTTACGTCTGCCCTGTGTCTTTTAAGATGTTCGTTGTACATATCAAGTTTTTCTGTTGAACGGGATCTTCGCCATGATCTTTCAAGTCTTCTGAGTTTGAGAAGTGAAGTTCGGAGTTCGGGGGAGAACCATGGGGCATTTTTCCTTGTTTTCACGGCCTTCTTGGTAGTAGATATTTTGGCTACTATTTGGCTACTATTACTATTTTGGCTACTATTACTATTTTGGCTACTACTATTTTGGCTACTATTAAGTATTTAAAGGTCTGTATTATATCTCCCCTGTTCCTCTTCTCCTCTAATGTATACATATTTAGTTCTTCAAGTCTCTTCTCATACTTCTTCTGGCGCAAGCTCCAAATCATTTTGGTCACCTTTCTCTGAACCATTTGAAGTCTTTTTAAATGCTTTGTGAGATATGGACTCCAAAACTGAACACAATACTCCAAGAGAGGCAGCCTTGCAACCCTGATGGCTCGTACCGCAGCATCTGGTATCATATGCCACATGAGGAGTACAAAATGTGTGCAGTATAGGTTTGTGGGTTGCCCCATTGCATGTCCCCTTACGATTCAACATCTAATGGTGTTCTGATACCTGGTAGTGGGGTGACATGGTGGTTTGTGCAAGTACCTAGTACTATGTAGATCTGGGGCCAATTACTACAGCTGCTCCATGTCCGCCCCCTTTTGAAGAAGCCCACTCTCGACCCCACTCTTTCTGCCAACTGGCGCCCCGTTTCCAACCTTCCTTTTCTGTCCAAAATCCTCGAACGAATCGTTTTTTCCCAGCTGACCTCTCATCTTGACTCCACCCACGCCCTTCACCCCTGGCAATCTGGTTTTCGTCCTGGTCACAGCACAGAAACTGTTCTCACGGCTCTGCTTTCTGAACTTCACCGCTCTCACGATCGTGGTGATATTTCCCTAGTGGTCTCCCTGGATCTGTCCTCTGCGTTTGATGTAGTCGATCACCGCACCCTTCTTTCTCGCTTGTCTGATGTTGGTATTCATGGCACTGTTCTTCAATGGTTTCACTCTTTTTTATCTTGTCGTACTTTCTCAGTTCACGCTGGTTCTTCAGTCTCTCCCCCTGCCCCTGTCACTTGTGGTGTCCCTCAGGGCTCTATTCTTGCCCCTCTTCTCTTTAACATTTTTTTGGCCCCCCTAGCTCTGCTAATCCAGCAATCTACTCTTTCTTTCTACATCTATGCTGATAATATCCTTCTGGTTCACCATACCTCTCCCTCTGCCCCTGATCTCACTCCACTTAACTTCTGTCTCTCCTCCATCACATCCTGGTTTGAGTCAAACTTCATGCATGTTAATCCCACCAAATCTGCTGCTCTTTGGGTTACTTTTGGTCGTCCTTCTCCCTCAGTGCTTCCTGTCATGGGTCCCCATTCTATTCCTTCCACCTCCACTCTCCGCTATCTGGGTGTTATTCTAGACTCATCTCTTTCTTTTCATGACCATATCTCCTCTGTTGTCCGTTCCTCCTTCTTTCACCTACGTCGCATCAAAGCTGTTCGTTCTTACTTTCACACTCTTCTATTATCACTTTGGTCTTATCTCTAGTTATTTCGCGACTTGATTATTGCAACGTTGTTTATGCCAGTCTTCCCTCTCACCAACTTCACCGCCTTCAAATCGTTCAAAATGCTGCCGCCCGTCTTATTACTCTATCCCCTCTCCGCTCCCATGTTTCCCCTTGTCTCTCTTCTTTACACTGGCTCCCTATCAAGTTTCGGTTTGTGTTTAAACTACTCATCCTTGCACACAAGGCCCTTTTCTCTGACTCCCCCCAATATTTAGCCAATATTATCCGTCTTCAGCCCTCTCCCCGCCTTCTCCGGTCTGCCCATGGTAATCGTCTCTTTCTTCCCTCACCCACTCAGGCCCGTCTCGAATCCACCCGACACTCTGCCTTCTTCTTTCTATGTCCCGCCCTCTGGAATTCTCTTCCCCTACCTCTCCGTTTAGAACCATCCTACACTCGTTTTAAAGCCCTTCTCAAGACTTATCTTTTCTGTCAAGCATTCAATCTCCCTCCCCCCACTGATGATGTCTTTCCCACCTAGCCCTTTATTCCCTCCCTCCCTCTCACTTTCCTATTTTCCCCTCACCGCTGGTGTCATGTTCCCCTAGTCTCGCCTCTCGCTCCACCTATATCTGGTTCGAGTCTCCCTCTCCTCTCCCCACTCCTTTAATTTCTTATTGTTTTTAAGTTTTTATTATTATTATTATTGTTTTAAATTTTGTTGCTCTGCTGTTTTCTGTTTTGCCCCTCTTTACTCTCTGCTATTTCTTTTGCTGTCCTATTATCATTTGGCGTTCTTTTCTTTCCTTCTTTTCTCAGCAGCTGTCACCTTTTTACGATTGTACACCGCCCTGATGCTCCGGCCTGGGCGGTTTATCAAATGTTTTAATAAAGATAAAGATAAAGATAAAGAGTCTGTTTACCCTCCATTATCTCAGGGGAGATAGTCAGCAGAGCTTATTCAAGTCATATCTTTCACAGACAGCCAAGCAGCAGCTGAGTCACCAGGAGTCTGCAATGGCCTCATGTGTGTAATACACCATAAGACACTAATGTACATTATGCTATACCTCACCTTAGGTAGCTATTTCCTATCTCCTCTAAGCCATCTGCTTCCATATATGTGGGTCCCTCAGCTTTTAGTGCCTTTCCTCAGTGGCCATCGCCTTTTCCCTTTCGTGGGGTTCTATCCATACCTTTGCCTATGGCACCCTATCCTTTTTGGGGGTGGCCTGCCAGAACTGCTGTGGCTATACAACCATGACAGAGTAGGGTGCTAGCTTAATTGTTTGGGCACTAGCCTGGTTCATAAGGGAGCAGGGTTCAAGTCCCTGTGGCATCCCTTGTTGCCATGTCACTTTACATTTTATATGATGTTGGTTACTGTTTGTTCCAAGGTTTCTCAGTCCCCCTCTTTATGTGTATCATGGTGTGAAGGTGACAGTGTACAACACTGTCCCTCCATTCCATTCCTGGTATCATTAGAGTTGATCTCTTGGCAATCTCTGAGCAGGGCACACTGGGTGATTACATATTTGATGTTCCGGGAGTTGTTTAGGTAACAAGTGTTGTCTATCACTCTCCAGCTACTGCTGCATCCACTGATCAATCTGTGTCCAGGTTGGGTCATCCTAAGGTTCCAACATGCATCCTGTTAGCCACATTTGGATTGCTTCCTGTTGGGGCTGTCCTTGTTATTTGCCATTCTGTTGCTGATCCAGATACATGCACCCTGCACACGATGGCTTCCTCACATATCTGCCTCCTCACCCCCACTTTGTGCCTGGCTATGTTTGTCTCTGCATGTGTGCTGGTGCTGCCTGCCTGCTGATGTCTCTTCTCATGTGTATATGTGTGTGGTTTATGTACTTATTGTGTGAGGTTGGACCTTATGTGTGCCCAGTTCCTGCATGCAGCAGTCTGGGCTGGCCTCCGATGCCCTGTGGGCAGGAGGACCTCTTTCTCCTACAGCATCATCCTGACCAGCTGCCTGGTCTCCTCCTCCACGAAGTTTGGCTGTCTAGTGTCCATGTTGATGTGTGCACTATAGAATTCACTGCAGTGGGAGGGGGTATCCACTCCATCCTGTTTCCTGTGGTACAAGGACCAGGTCCATGAGGATGGATCCATTTTTGGGGGAAACATGTTTGGAGACGTGTTCAGGGGACACACTGATGGACCTCGCTATGCACATCTTCACACAGTTTCCATATCTGCATGTCTGAGATGGGCACATCTTTTATGCACGCATGCCTGCACATGTGCCCACAGCCCAAACATGGATGTTATAGGATCGCGCTTGTAGGCACACATCTGCTGTGAGAGATGGTCTAATCCAATTCACCATCCCCTTCCCAAGCACCTGTCTCTGCAGGTCACAGGTTAATGATCATGCATCCTTCCCCCCTAAACAGGCAGAGCTGATGTACACAGCTGTTGTGAAATGCCAGACTTGGCCAATGGCAATAGGGCCACTGTGAGGGAAAATTGACCCATGTGTATAGCCCGCCCCAACCCCAAATGTGTCAGTGGCTCACTCATATTGATGGAACATGGGACAATGTACATCTGTTAATACAGTACATGTACTGTGGGCTCAACATGTACATTTCTCACCAGCAGGGCAGTCACTGTGCTCCTGTGCTGCACAGACACTTGCCTTTCTGAGACACATGACATTCCCACACTTCCTGGCCAGAGCCACTGATCAGATCTTGGCCCTGACCATCCCAGGATAGCTATGTCCAAGTGTAAAACAGATTACTGCATGCATACCATAATGCACCTTGCTTTTAGCACATGTACCGGATGGCATCTCCAACCCTGTTGCAAACATTTCTAAAGGGGAACATGTCCTCACAACAATCCAATAGAACTGCACCTGGGGGAAAAGGGCTGCTGATGGAAGGGGAACAGGGTGTATGCACAGATATTATATCATTTCAATGTATTTGACAGGTGTTGTATACTGCTGTATCATGTCAGTCAAAGCAGTTTACACTGTAATGTAAACATGGTGATGTACAATAAATAGGGACATGAATAATTCAGAACACTCCAGAGGAAATGGAAGATACATAACATACACAAGGGGGAACTGAACTCTGTTTTTTTGGTTCTCAAGCCAGTGTGCTAACCCTTAGGCTACCCTGAGGCATACACACACCCTGCTTGCAAGTATCCCGCATTTATCTTATGTGTAGATGTCTAGCCATCCATATGTAGTCCTGCACCAACAAAACCATATTTGCAAAGGGGTTCTGCTTCTGACCTAGGGGAAAAAGAACCTCATAGCCATAGAACTGCATCATGGACAGATCAGTAACCATATGCACATCCCAGCTGGACATGCTACAGCAACATACTGTCATGGGGAGCCCCGTCTACGCCATTAGAATTATGGGATGCTCCACGGCAAAGATTATTTTAGGTAGCCAAAGGGAATGTAAGGTTCATTTGAAGTAGAAAACGTTCTTACTTATTCCAGCTTCCTAAGAGAACTCTTTAACAAAACCAAGTGTAGGGAAACAAGGCTTTTATTCCCCGTCAGTGCAAGGGTTCAAAATAAGACATTGATAAACAAACAGAAAGTCCTTTGTTTCAAAAGGTACCAGCATTTAAATCAGCTGCTTAATTGTTAAACTTCACAATTAATGCAAGGCTTGCTCAGAGGAATTCAGTTCATTCAACAGCATACAACTTCTACAAGCTTCTTCTAGGTTACACAGTGTCTACAGACTCCTGGCATGATGCCATACACAAATCACAATCCATCTGTTCAGGTTGAGGAGTGGGAACAGTATTTATGCATTCTATCTCCATGGATTCATCACTATATTCATCATTGGAATAATCATTGTCCCTGTCTGATACCGGTCTGTGTGAAATGTCTCTAGGGTCTTGTCTCCAAAACCACTGTGTTCTAAGTGCTTTAGGGATTTTCTGAAACCACTCTGGTTTCTTCTTCTTTACAGAGTGAGCATTGGTTTTAACATGGCCTTTAGGACTCAAGCATTTAGTATCATCAATAAAGCTTTCATACCTGGAGTCTGGCTGGTTTGAACCCGTGGAGTTTTCTCTTTCAGAAACTTTCCTCCTGTAGCAGGTTCTCTGCCTGTAAGCTTTAGGCAAGGCAGTGCTTTCTGGCAGTTTGGTAAAACCTGATGTGGATTCCCTTTTCTCCTTTGGTAAGAACTTAGCTTTGTCTGAAAGTGCTTTTCCTTTCTTGCCTGGTAAAACTTGGTTAGTATTTCCCAGAGACTGCAAGCTTTCCTCTAAACTGTTCTCTCTGGTTCTTTGCTTATGTCTCTCTGCTCTTGAGTCAGGAACACTGTGAGAACAGGGAGTGGCACGCACTCTAGCTTCAGTGCTTGCTCTAACAAACTCCCGTTGAACAGCTGCATGCTTAGCCTAGCCCTTCTGAACTTCACCCTTGTGAACTCTGTTCCTTTGGGCTTGCTCACATAGGATTCTTTCACTTACTCCTTCTCTTGGAGCTGATCCTTTTAATAGAGCTGTTCTTCCTTGTGAAGAAGTTCCTCTGTCTCTGTTCCTTCTCAGGTCCTTCTCTGCTCCTTTCTCTGCTCGCTCCTCTGCCTTCTCCTCTGCCTTCTCCGCCTCCTCTGCCTTGCTGGCATTCAGCTCTGGCTTATAAAGGAATCTTTCCTTCAAGTGTTCTGGGGTTATTCCCAGGTGCAAATCATTAGCCCTCTTAGGCTCATTAGCTCCTGTATGGTCATTCCTGCTCCCTCTAGCTGTGCCTGGAGGTAACTGCACATCTAGAGTCCTAAAGGAAACAGGGTTTCTTTTCAAGTTCTCATCTTTATTGATACCCACATCATGACAATACCCATGATTAACAATAGCGAACCTGGCATAGAACAGTAACGTCCACCCCCATATGTATGTTGTACAATTTGTCCCGGCCATCCACTCATATCCAACTCTACCTGATGGGGTGTGGCTCTGAAATAGGTGGCATACCTTCCCAGGTTGGACCCACAGTAATGCCAGGGAGTGCCCATGTGTGTGTTAGCATGGCATTGGCAAATCCAGAGGCGATCTGTTAAAACATGTTAAATGGAGCTACGAATGCATCCTGACACCAAAATCGCCATGGAAATACACAACATAAGGGTTGGAACCATATAGTGTTACTGCATAGTTACATCAATTCATGCCTGTTCCTCTTACCCCCACCCTGGCCCACACACAGCCCTGAATCCTCCCCCCAAACCACACCACACACACCCTAGATCCCTGGCACCATTCCCCCCCCCCCCACACACACCCTCTCACCATCACCAAGGCCCCTACTTTCCCCATCCACAGCCCTTGCCCCTACCCTTGCCCCTATCCTTGCCCTTCCCTTGGACAGAGGTGACATGCATCTGTGTCTGTGACATAGCCACCACAGGGGCTGAAGGTGTGAAGTATCCCACGTCTGAGTCCCCACTACTAGACCCACCCTCCAACACATTGTCATGGAAGGCAAGGAACACCACAGAGGAACGGGGCCCAGAATGTGGCTGGCCTGTGTAGCCAAGGTGGTGGACAGCTGTGTGTTGGGCCTGTTAGACACCATGGTGGATTGTGCCATAGTGTTATTTGTTGCCATGCTGGCAGTGGTGGTTGCAAATGTGCTGGCTGCTAAGGTCCCTGGTGGACATGTGCAGGGGAGTGTTGCTGGCACATGAATGTGGCAGGTGCAGCTGTGGCAAAACTCCTGCAGTAACTTGCCCATGGTGCCATACCTCCAGTTGCTGCTCTTGCAATGCCATGCTGCATTGCATTAACTCAATTTTTGAATGTTCTCATGCCTGGTGAGACTCTAAGAAGGGGAGTATCCTCTCTGCACATTCAATCAGTCACCATGATGTACGCCTGCTGGCATGGGCTTCCTGGCTGGGTCCAGCCTGTTCATCCTGTCTCACAGGGTCAGGCAGCTGCAGCTCAATGTTGTCCCTGTTACCTTTCCCAGATGCAGGCAGCTGTGTGGCCTGGGCTCTACCAGCTGGGGGGTCCTCCCCTTGGCCATCTGCTGATATCCCTGCAGCCAAAGTCAATGGTGTTGTTTGGTCCTGTGATGGGGAATCAGTGGGGGCACTCCCTGGATCCTACACAACTGCTGCATCATCTGTGAAGACACCAAGCAATTCTGTTAGCGACTAGGTCTGACCTGCCCATCACCCTCAACAGGATATCACTGTTCCATCTACGGGATGGACACCATAGATCATATTAGCACATGGACCACATGTGAGATGTGCCCACCACAACATGGTATCAACATAGCTATACAGCCCCAGATGTGCTATCCCATCCATCTACGTACTGAGCAGCCCACTGATCACACATGCTGTGTGCAGGCCTGAAGTACAAAACCCAAAGACAGCAGATCATGGCCCATGTACAGCAGGCCCCTACACATTCCCAAGGCCTAAAACCCACCTATTGATAACTGCCCACTTGTGCAGTGTCCACATGAACCCAAGGGGAGTTGCATAGCTGCATTGCCAGGTCACATACCATGCCTCCATCGGTGCTGTCGCACCATTGCAACCAAGAATTTTGGGTAAGAGGTATGTAATGTCTGGGAGCACACAATGGTTTGTTCAAACACCTATACATGTATCCATTCATGGATTACATTCAATCTAGAAAATACACAGTTTCTAGAAACCAGGCAAAGGATTCTGGGATCACATAAAAGACTGTGGAGGCATAAGTGAGTCATCCAAAGCCACATGGGGCACTAGTGGGATTTGAACCCTGGTCCACTAGATCATACTACATTGACCCAACCTCTGGGTCATCCCAGCATACTGAATGGTCAGTTCTGTATACCCTAGCTCTTGCTGATGGCCTATCACGCTGGAAACTCACATAGCTTGCTCTCCAGAGCCAATCCAGGACAAGTGATGTGTTAGTTGTTAGGGGACACTGCTGGTAGTTGGATATAGCTGGAGAGATGGAAGTTATACAGATATCTCAATATGTACCACTGGGGCTATTGCAGACCAGCCCACGCCAGCCCAAAACAGATACTAATATATTATTGCTAGAAAGCACCAGGACAAGGCTGTGAATCAACATTCTGATGGTGTGGGTGGAAAGCTGTGCATTGTGACTAGCTGACATGGCCGGTGACACAAAGACTGGCTGAGAGGGTGGAGATAGCTGGGCACTACTCACCCTGCTCTTCTGAGGTGTGTGATGTGTCAAGGTCGCCCACACCCTCCAGGGTGGCAGGGTCAATGGTGTCTAGGACCCTCTGCTGCAACTCACTCAGGGTGGCCACCTGGCCATCTGGCCTCACCATTCTTGCCTTCTTTGCTATGTCACGACGCACTTGCCACTACTTCCTCTTGATGTCCTCAATATCTCTGTTGTAGTGGTATATGGCATTCAGTTGGCGGCAGAAAGCCACTGGTATTGTTTTTCATAGGCCCCTACATGGCACCCCCTCCACCCGTGAGTATGTACAGATGGGCCAGGATTTCCTCAAGCATAATCTGCATCTCCCCCTCAGGGAAGCTGCACTTCTTAGTTGTCACCTTGGGGCCATGTCAGTGTATGTCCTAGCACAAGATCCCAAATGTACCATGTAGTGAGAATACAGCAGGTATGCAGTAGCCATCCCTGTTTATGTAGCAAGTGATAAACAGGGTCAGCGTGCATGTTTGCACGGAGGCAGAGACATGTAACTATGTATGGTCTGGTGGACATGTGTATCTACACACATAATGTATGTGCTTATGGAAACTTGCTAAGGAAACATAAGTGGCTGCAGGCCATTGTGAAATCTAATCCAGGAATTGCCATCACAACTTCAAGAGACTCTACAAAGCTAAGATTTCTAACTTTACTATTTTGCTGGTTTTTGATATAAATTTTCCTTGCCTATTGCTTACCTGTTTTATTTTCTTGTAATACTTCTTAGGCACTGTAGTGTGCTAGGGTACCAAGGGAGGGGGACAAACACAAAGAAAAAAAAACCCTTGTTCCTCCTATCTTTCTGTCTCCATCACATTTCTATCTGATAGTCTATTCTAGTGGCAAACAACCTACATTTTGGTCATAAGGTTAGGAAACTTTAGTTTGCCTATAGTCCTTGCATAACCTTAATAAATCAGAAATCAGAGTATGCCCTCAGTTCATATAAGGTCTACTGACCAGGGACACTAAATTCTTGATACTTATTTACTTGGAATTGAAGTAAACATTTGATTTTAGATTTCAAGAGACCTGGTTTTCTACTTATTTTTGCAGTAAAGGTTTTTAAAGTTCCATGGTCTTTTGTATAGTAGGCTGATACATAGAAGTACGATTTTATTTTGAACCTTTAAAGTTTTCATTGTTCCATTACAAGCCTGCCTGATAGGGTATGGTTCATTCAATCAGCCTCTGATGCCTGAGCCGTAGTAAAGGTATACATTTTAAAGTTCTAGGGTCCTTTGCATACTAAGCTGATACATAGAAGTAAGATTTCAGTTTGACCTTTTAAAGTTTTCATTATTCTATTACAAGCCTGCCTTTAAGGGTGGGGTTAATTTAAATCAGCCTCTGCTGCCTGAGCAAAAGATCTAATCCAAGAATTGCCATCAGAACTTCAAGAGACTCTACAATGCTAAGATTTGTAACTTTATTATTTAACTGGTTTTTGCTATAAATGTTCCTTGCCTATTGTTTACCTGTTTTATTCTCTTATAATACTTCTTAAACACTGTGGTGTGTTAGGGTAACTGCACCAAGGGAGGGGGACAAAAACCAATAAGAAAACAAAAAAAACAAAAAAAAATCTGTCTTCCTCCTATCTTGCTGTCTGTATCACATTTCTGTCTGTTCATCCACCTTGAACTACAGTCTAGTGGCAAAGAACCTAAATTTTGGCTAGAAAATTAGGAAACTTTAGCTTGCCTATATTCCTTGCATAGCCTTTATAAGTCAGAAATCACAGTGTGCCCTCAGTTCATATAAGGTCTACTGGCGCAGGGCACTTATATTCCCATCCTCCCTACCCCTCACCCTGCCCACCCCAGGGTTACATTGCCTATATAATCATCATATAGATTGACAGCTGTCCTCCAATTAGGTGTAACACCCACCTTTTCTCCTCGTCCTAGAACTGCTTTATAGTCATCTTAATCAGCATGTTTTGTATTCATTGCAATAGCCGTATGCTGTCATTCTAAGAAGAATCATTTGGAGGCTAAGAGCTTGCTCTATATGTCTCAAGTTATCTGCCATTCATAAAGAATTGATTCTATTAAGGGAAGAATTAGCTGCAATT